>OZ025291.1:161235266-162553766 GCA_964019185.1 Maratus speculifer
ATTTTAGTAAGATAACTGTAATTATAAAAGATTCGTTTGTAATGTTACAGATTTCTGTAGCTTTACAAAAATTAGTTTTGTAGATTTACAATTTTTCTTGTACAGTGTACAGATAAAATGTTAGTATGCATACAGATTTCGGCAACTTTACATCTGTAGGATTACAGATTTTTTTTTTCTTTTTTCTTACAGTTTATTAGCTTTTCAGCTTCATGATACATATTATAAGGAAAAAAGTTTTATTTGTTTTGAAATTTATAAAAAAAAAAAATAATAATATTTTTTGCTGTCCTTATAGTTTTTACACGCGCTATATGTATCGATCTATATATCCACATAGCCTATGTTAGAACAGAGATGATTAGCAGCATTTTACCACCATTTTTTTTTTTTTTAATCGGCTCTGCAATGTCAGCCTCCTAACAAACAAACGTTATTTCTTTATAATATCAGCATATATTTAATGGTCGGTCTCATGCATTATAAGATTTTAAACAAAAATTATATTCTTCTAAAAGGAATTTTTCCTTACTCTTTTTTTTTCTTTATAACCTTTCATTATTTTATTTTATTTATTTATTGGGAGGGGGGAGGTGTAATTGATAGAATGCAACAATATTTCTAGTTTCTGCTAAAATTGTAAACTAAAAGAAAAAAAAATAGAATTTTTTCAAACAAAATTTATTATAAGCTCTTAAGTGCAAGGGAAATTGTTTTAATCCGAACACTATTGTAACATTCCATTAGACCTTCGGATTTTCATGCAACAAAAGAAGTTGTAAGAAAGTACTGTCTGAACAAGAGAACATGAATCCACATAAGCAATTCACTTGTCATATCATATGGGCATTGTAAAATCATTCTAAAACACATGTAAAGTATAGAATAGAAAAAATAAAGGAAAAGTGCCATGGCCGTATCCTCAGGAACATTAATATCTTGTCGAGAAAACAATCATTTCAACCTCTATCTCCATCCAGAAGTGAAAGTGAGAAATCAGTCACATGAAAGGTTAAACTTCTAAAGGATTCTGCCAGAAGCACATCAAGTACGAAAAAGGTCACTCACAGATTGAGTTGCCAACAAAGCCGTTCACTACTTCTAAATTTCTTTTCGATCACAATTGGGGATAGCTATTTTTAAAAGTATAGAATTAGTCTCTTTTTTGTAACAAAAAAGTAATGGCCAACGTAAATAAAAATCTATCGTAAATAGTTTTGGTTATTCATTAACTTTTTAACAGTAAAATAAATAAATAAATAAGTGAAAAGAAAGCTAAAACGCTGAATAGGGACTGTGCATGTATAACGTTATCAAATTTTTGGCCATTTTGGACCTCTTTTCCCTAATAATATCGTCATCAGTGTCTAAAATATTTTTTTAGCTTTACAATTTTCTCTTTATTTTTCTTTTTATATTTTTCTAATGATATACAGAAATGTTATTCATTTGTTATTCGGGTATTTTATTGACTTAAATGAAGAGAAGAATATAATAAAATATCACTATTGCATATGAAATAACTTTATATCAAATAGCGCTAAGAAATACTACTTAAAAGTATTTAATAATAGCGTTTTGTGACATGATGATTAAACAGTAATATTATCATCTTGCATTTGCTTATAAATAAAACAGCTGGACAACATTCTTTTTCATTTTTTTCCTAGTACACATAACAAGGTATCATTTCGAACCTGGTTTTTCTTGCAACGAATAATAGATATGGCAGAAATATAGAAATGGCAAACGTTGGATGGGATATTCCTATTTTGGAATAAAATTATTTTATAATCACTTAATGGTTTTAATAAAAACTTTGTATTTTCATGAAAATAGATAAAAAAAACTAAAAAATGAAAAATATATTACAGCATTATATTGATGTAAAAACAATATTACGGAAAAGAGAAAATTTTGATTGGACCAATAATAATAACGATATCAAACAAAAAAACTCTCTCTCTACAGGTATCTTACGATATCAAGTGACATCCTTCCTAAAATGATAACATTATGTATGTACAGCCCCATAAGTAATAGCGCCGAAAAAGTTTCTATGTTTCTTCTTTCCTGACATTATTGTTATTTTTTTTAAAGAAAACAAAATATCAAAATCATTAAAGAGCCATTTCTTAACCTTTTTGGATATATATCTGTATATATATATATATATAACCTTTTGAATAACATTCACTTATTTTTCAATCCAGATTGCAAGTGTAAACGTATGAATCTTTTTAGTCTTTGGGTACACACTGGAAAGAAAGAAATGCAATGTAAATGATGCAATTTTTATTTAGTTTTTTTTACTTTATATACTCATTCAGATCAACCTTGGCATGGTAACTATTTACTTCTTCTAATCGATTATTAGCATCAAGATGTTAGAATTGATCAGAACATGCGTTCAATCTTGTAATCAGATAACTCGTGCATCAAATCCTTTTTCTAGAAATTTACACATCACCGCATTTCTAGATTTGAGGTTAAAATACAACTATTCCAAGATTGTATTTTCATCAAATAACAGCCATTGGGGCGTTAGAATGATTTATTCATAAAAGTCACATGTTATACACAGTAAACAAACATTCTATTACATGTAAAACGTTTTATGAGTTTTATTCTTGTTTCCAGGTAACCAATCTCTATGAAATCGTCGTTTCTGAATAAATAATCTTTTAATGAATAATTATTTAAATATTTTATATAATAAAATGTAAATATAAATTTAAATATAAATTATCTGAAAACTCAGAAAAATCGACATTGTACTGATATAAAAAGCTTTTGGGATGAAGATTATGCTTTGTTGTTGTTGATGATGATGATGATTATGATTAGGATAATGGTGGTAATATGTGTATGTGTGTGTTGGGGTTTTCATGCTTTTTATACAGCCACAAGGAATTTTAGTTAGGGCTTTAATTATCACATAATCATCCATAAAAGCCATAAATGAAAAATTGTAAACACATTTGAAGAAATTAAACTTTTACCAAATTATAAGTATTTATCTATTTTACTATCTGAGTAATTTGTTTATTTTTTACTTTTAGTTGAAGTTTAAACTATACTTTTTAAAAAACACTATATTAGAAAATTTCGCTTAATTAGCATTAAAGTAAAATATATATGCTAAAAGCGATTGCAGTAGATATAAAGGATGAAAAAGAAAAAAAATTAACAAACAACCGACTAGTTTCGTACATCCCAGAACGGGGATTTCTCAAGTTTTTTAATGATAAACAAACTATTTCCGTATAAAATTTTAAATTTGTACTCAATAAATATACATATATATATACATACATATATAAAGGACCAGTAGTCATAAGGAGAAAGCAAAGTACAGTTTAAACTTATTCCGAATCATCAAAAACGACCTTCTATAAACGTGATTTTTTTTCAATACTTAAAAAAGGGGATTAATTTCGGGGGGAAAATACATTGCAGGGAAAAAAATACGCTGCCTACTTGTTTATTTCCAAGCAACAAAGCAAAAGCTACTTTGGAGTTCTGACGGCAGCTAACCCTTTCGGGTCTCAATTTTTTTTTTTTTTTTTTTTTTTTTTCTTAAGAAAAATTACTTTTACGTTAATAACATTAACACTAGCTATCCAAATAGATTAATTAGAGTTTAACGAATAATTTATTGTCCGTAAGATAACGAATGTTGTTGTTTGTTTAGAATCCGTACTTAGATTTTTATATTCAGTCAGAATTTATTTTAAACAAATTCGGAAAATGATTAAAGATACTGATCTTGAAAAGTTTTATGCATATAAAGCAATAATAAATACAAAAGAAAGTCACGTGAAAAAACTTTTTTTTTTTTTTTTTTTTTTTTTTTTACATGCAAAAATTTTTAACATTTATTTAAAGAGAATATAAACTAAAGTTCATTAAATCGATTTATACAAACATAAAAAAAAAACATATTTCTTTGTCAACAGTTGTCACAGCATGTCAGCAGTTCGGATAGCAGAAGATACTTTACTATTTCCCTTTTATACTTATTTTCACGAAAAAGGGGAAATTTAATTGTCACTATTACAGAAATGTCATTAAAAGTTACAAAATAATAATAATAATAATAATAATAATGTTAGAAACTAACTTACATTTCAAAATTTTAAGAATTATTATGAAATCTCCTTACACCAATGGTTAAGGAACTGGTGATATTTTTAACCCTTTAAGATCAGGCTTTATACAAAAAGTACTTGGTAATTTAAACACAGTTACATTTTAATATAAAGATATAATTTTTTTTTTTTTTACGGCAGATTTTAACCTCCTTAAACAAAAGTTAATTCATTCCAAATGCTTGATAATTTATTTCTCAAATCTGTAAAAGCAGATGTCTTTTCCTTTCAAGGTCGTTTGCCATGAACCGTGAAGTATGAATTTCTCTGTAAGAGAAAAAAACAAATAATGCAACCGGAAAATTTAGCTCAGTTCGGAGAGCGATAAATAGGTCGGAAAATTTCTTGTTTTCACTTTCAATTAGTTTTCTGCTACACTTTCTACACTAACGATGTGTAAGTATTTAATGTCAACAGCGTTTAATTAAAATTTTAGTTGGCACTTTTGAAAGTAAACTTGCTTATAGTCAAAGCGGATACACAACTATGTTTCTATACAGCGCAAAACAAAAACAAAAAAAAACTTTCACTCGCAAATATCGTTTAATTATTGTATTTCAAAAATAAATAAAAAATAACATTTGTTAATTTTACAGTTACAAAAGTTTGTGTAATTTTTTTCCTACGTGTTTTATTATTAATTAATTGTTTTCCATGGCAGCTGTTTCAGGAATTAATATTTTCTATGTATCGCTTTTTCGAGTTTTTATCAGATTTCTTGGTGCCTATTCTTTATGTGTATTGCGTTTTAGAGAGGGGTTTAAATTATCCTGAAATTTAAAACCACATAGGGAAATTTAGATCTGAGTTATCAAAAATGCTATCTGCATTGATACTTCAAAATAATTTGCAGTGACTTCTCATTTATACTCAGTTTTGTACCTCGCTAGGGACTTAGGAAAAAGATGGGGCTGTGTGCATTAAGAGTCGGGAATATTTTTTCCAGCTATTATTTCCGGCGTATAAATCCGCAAATTAACAATCATGTGTTGATTCAGATGATTTAAAAAATAAAATGCAATCGCGGTAGATACAATGTTAAAAGAAAAAAAAAATCCGTTAAATTTAAGGAAAAAACTGCTGTTAGCAATGTTGCCAGCAGTTTTTGTCTTAAAAATTACAGTAAAATTAGATGTAATTAAAAAAATTACATCCAATTTTACTGCAATTTTTACGGCAAAAACGGCTGGCAAATTTAAAGATTTTTTTTACAGTGTATTTGTTCTCAATTACTAAATAAAATTTCTAGATCCAAACAGAACTGTTTTATCTGTGGATTATACGCCGTAAATTACGGTACTTAAATAAAAATAACAAACTAACCTTAGCCATAACTTTTTTTCATTTCAATAATCTTAGCTTTTGTGCCATTGCCTCTCACTTATATACGGATTCCAGTCGCATTTGAAAATTAAGCAATTTACGGATCTTTTAACGTAACTCAAAGAAAATCTCCACCAATTCTGTTCTTCACATGCCTTACAGCATTAAAAATGAAAATATCAAAGGGTTTCACCTTTTTTTATTAAAACTTTCCAACATAAGTGAAAAGTGTTTATAAATTAGGTTTGTTTGTTGGTCGGTCTGTCATCTGTTCGTGCTCTAACTATCGGTACAGATTCATGGTCGCTTATCACTACGTCGCGACTAAATTTTTTGACTTGGTGACTAATTTTCGGCGTCTTAATCGCCATCCTTTGGCAAATTTTGCGTTTTTTCTCGCAGTTGTTTGACAAAAATTGCGTTTCTTCACAATCCTCTGACGAAAATCCCGTGTTTTTCTAGCGATCCTTTAACCAACATCACATTTTTTCGCAATCATTTGACAAAAATCGCGTTTTTCAGCGATTCTTTAACTAAAGTTGCGGCGTTTTTTTTTTTTTTTTTTTTTTTTTTTTTTATCCTTTGATAGAATCAGCTTTTTTTTTGCTATGTTTTGACGAACCTGCGTTGTTTCTTAACTTTTCTTAGAAATTGAGTCCTGATGGCAACTGGAATATTTAGGTTTAGGAGCCACTGGCTCTTTAAAGATTTTGGAAAACTGCACCAATAGATCTAACTGATGTAAAAATAGTCAGATTTACATAAAATCAATGTGTAATACTGATGTTTAATATGGCATGTTTGATATTAAAAATAAAAAATGTAGCATTTAGAAGGACATTTATCAGAATCCCGTTACATTAAGATCTATGGGCAAAATTGTTTGAGGTATATTTTAATTATATTACATTATTTTGAACGCATCGTAATCTATGTATGTCCCTGGGGTGTACTATAAGTCACTTATACTCTAGAATCTTCTGTGCATATAACTTATCATTCATTTACAGGGACACACAAAACAAACTAACTTCAGTATTGACTATAAACTGGTTACTGCTGGTGCATATTTTGCTGTACTACACATATTTTTTGCTAATCATTTGATGTGTACATATGCTTTAGATGAAACACAGGACTGCACAAAAGATCTCCAGTACATTTCCGCTTATTGACCTAAATTGTTGAACTGGAATTTTGAACTTCACTTTGCGTTTAGTTGATCTAACTTTTATCTTTAGTGTAATACAACCTATAGATCACATACAGGTGTGCACAAAAAAATTCGGATATCTTTCCGACTAATGATGCTAATTGTAAAAACTGCGTTTTTAAATGTGTGATTCATTTTCTGAATTATTTATTTACACATTATCTTTCACATTAATAATCTGCTATTAATACAATAACAGCAATTTAAATGTGTTTGAAAGTGTTTCCTATTTCATAATGGATGCTTGATTTTTCTTTCTTGCTTAACCCTTTCCAGTTCGAACTTTTTATCAGTTTTTAGAAAGAATTATTTCGACATTAACCTCTTCAGACCTGATACATGTTAAGCCATCGTAAAAATTATTTAACACTTTGTTCCATCTATTTATACGTATAGAAACATAATTTTGTAATAAAAAGTAAAATAATTATTATTAGTTTATATTTACTAGCAGGTACACATATGTGCACCTCGGGTTCATACTGCAAAAAAACCCTTCATTTTTCAAAAATTTATTTAAACGGGAAATTTGGTGGACAATTGATACATATAAGCTTATTTTACGTGCTATTTTCGAAAAAAAATATTTTTTTACATATAGAGATATATATTGCATTTTGTACAAATAACCCTTGTTCTTGATTTGCAGCCTTCATACTTCCTTTTTGAAGCAAAGTTTGAACGAGAAAACTGTTCAATTTTGTCATATCTAATGTAGTAAATTAGCTTTTAAATACCCTTATGTTGTTTTCACTCTGGTTTATTTGCGGAATTGTCTTCAAAATAGTTTTCAGATGAATAAATTTTGCGTGGTCTCCATGGTCGTCGTTCTTCACTTACTTTACTCTTATATTTCACCAATACTTATGCAATCTCTAAAAATACCACAGGAGAGACAATCTGTCTTTTCAAGGAACTTCACCTGTTTTCCAATTTCTGATATACGTTATCCAACAAATGGAAATAACCAAATCTATAAAATGTATAAAAACTCTTGTTGACAATTTTTTTGTGTGAATAGAACAATGGTAGTAAGCTAAACACTTATCCTTTAAATCTGCACCACCCATACACGTTTTGTATTCACAATTGCAGGTTCTGTTACATTAATTTTACATTTTTGATCTTTAGACCACCTAAAACAACTCCTCTCGGGATTACTATCTATGCAAGTCGAAAGCAAAGTTACATATTTGCTATCTTTCCAGTTTAGTATACACATATCCTTCCCTTCCCTTAGTCTCTCATCTCAGTCTCCGCGTTACAAATCTCGATCATTGATTTTTTTATCTGTTCTTCCAAATCTTTTTTTCATAATCATTCCAGTTTGGTAGATATTGTTCCTCAATAAAAAGTCGACACATTTTACACTAGTAAAAAAACTGTCCTAGTAAATCGCCCGTGTGTTGTCTTTTGGTATAAATTTAAAAAACAATTTGACGAAGCCTCCAGCTATACCTAATCATAATTATTTTGAATCATCAGCTGGTACAATTCCTTTTCAGGATATATTTGGCAGTCAAAGGCATGACATCCCTGATGGATAAAATAAAGTTTTTAAATCTCAACGGATTAGGTTTCAACGGCACATAATGTCTAGATCCACAACGTACAGCAAATGGGATCTAGGGATCTCTGTTCATCTATTGATAAAGGTTTGGCTTGGGCAGGGACAAACATTTAATTCTTACTGCATTCAAGATTAGATTTATTTTCCATAATTTGTCATCTGCTTAAAGATCATTTGATTTATCTGCAAAATGAAGAAATTTTCTAATTTTAAAAAATCGAACACGTGACATAGTAGCTGCAACTCTAAGTACTGACAAGTCTTTTTTTGCCAATAGAAGCTTGCTTTGAGATATATTAAAGTTCCCATGTGTATTTGTGAGCCTGCAACTTTTATAATTTCATATTTAGATGTATTTATTGAGCGACGGTTTCTTGTTTGAACAGAATATAACGGAATTGGAATTGTGTGAACGGAATTGGTTTCATATGGAACTTTTCCCCCAAAATCTTCATTTAACTAATCTAGAAATGATTCAAAAGGATTTACGATGCTGGAAAATCTGCTTTTAGATAATCCTCATCAATCAATGATCCTCGAAATACTATTAGAAGAAAAAAAGATTAAATAAATGTTTGCGAAAAGATAAAGTTTTATTTTCAGCATTATTATTCTACTGTGCAGTAACACAAGTTTTAAAAATTTACTTATTTTCAACTTTCAATAACAAAAGCTTTTTAGGTTAAACTTTATTGTTACATGGATTCGGGATAGATACTGGAGCACTATCTTCAATAGTTATATCTGTATCATCTAAATTTTTATTGCCAGAAGACTCCCATCACCATTGGCCTCTTCAGTTTATTTACTCTTACAAAGATATAAAAATTATGATTTTTAAAAATTAATGTTTAATTTAAAACATCAACAAAATGAATTCTTATTCATAATTTAGTATATTTTTTTAATAATTCCACAACTTTAGCACTGCACCAATTAGATATCATTCAGTACAATTTTTTTGTGTGAGATGACTTCGTTCCGAAAACACAGAATTGAAACCGGAGGTGCACATATGTGTACCTTACAAATTACAACTAATTTAAACAGATATTATGATCTAGCTAAAAAATTTATATGATTTAGGCAATACTGGAAAGTTTATAAGCATTCTTAAAAATTATTATGAATAAATATTAATTTTCTAATTATAAAAATGTACTTATTTTTTCGACATTTTATATTTTTCGCCATTGATCGTTTTTTCCTCCAAAATCATATGAATTAAGACTGCTAGCGCCATTTCTTGCTGAAACTAGAAAAAGCTAACGTACACAAATAACATCCACTCGTCTCAATAAAAAAATTTCAAATATTAAGTGAGATACGCAGTTGAAATCAGAGGTACACAAATGTGCACCTCGGGTCTGAAGAGGTTAATTGCATCAACACTAGCAATCCAAATAGATTAATTAGTACTTGACGAATATTTCATTGTCTCAATCATAACGAATGCTGTTTTTTTTACGCATTATTTAATTAATATTCATATGACAATAAGCTAAGGAAGAATTTTTGGACACGTTTAGAAAATAATGGAATTTAACAAGATTTAACTTATACAACGTTCTAATGCTTTTTGCGCTTTATTACACATGATTCTTTCAATATAGTAACTTTTATTTTAAATTCAAAGAGTGAGATATATGTTTAAAATAAAGGAATCGGAAACAGCGCAAAGAGATAATAATAATGAATATTATTATTACTAAGTGCCTAAACATAAATGAAATTATATATTAAATGCATAGGCATATACTAACATTATTACATGTAAATAGCAGCATAAGTATTTCTTGAAACAAAATAATACTCCACTGAAAGACATGTACTATTAACTCTTTCGGGTCTGGTGTACTATTAATAGTACATGTCCTTTAATTGAAATTTATTTTGTTTTATGAAATACTTTCACTACTATTTACAAGTAGTGATGTTATTATATGTCTATGTATTCACTATATGACTTCATTTATATTTAGGCACTCAGTAATAATAATAAATATTAAAACTTGCTCAATTCTCTTTGCATCGTTTGCGATTCTTTTATTTTTAATATACATTTCACTCTTTAAATTTAAAATAAAACTTACTTTCCTGAAAGAATCATGTGTATTAAAACGCAAAAAACATTAAAAAGTTGCAATATAAGTCAAATCTTACTATAATATATTATTTTCTAAACATCTCCAAAAAATCTCCCTTAACCTATTGGCATATGAATACTAATTGAATAGTACGCAAAACAACAACATTCGTTATCTTGCAGACTATGAAATATTCGTTAAACGCTAATTAATCTATTTGGATAGCTAGTGCTAATGTTATTAACGTCAGAGAAATTTCTTCTAAAAAAAAAAAAAAAAAAAAAAAAAAAAATCAGTCCCAAAAAGGGCTAATAGTACGCCAGATCCGAAAAGTTTAATTGTTAACTGGCAGTTGATCGATTAACGAAGATAACTAGTGGATGAAGCGCGGCACCTCAATATTTTTCTAAAAAACTTTTTTTTTTAAAGGAGTCGCCAAAGAGTCTCAATTAAGACCGTAATGTAGGAAAAGAGTTCATTTTCCCTGGGGATCTCTTTGTTTTCTTTATCATTTATTTACTGATTGTTAGAGAAAACTAAATCATTTCAGTCCATGGCTGCTGAAAAGTTTCTGACGTGAACAAAAAATTATCTCAGCAAGTTAGAAAAAAAAAAAAAAAAAAAAAAAAAAAAAAAAAAAGTTCTTCGCTATCTTTTAGAAAGGCAATTTAATGGAAGCGTTTGTACATCCCAGAAATGGCCAAAACATTGTTTATCTGTGTAAAAGCGGATGTTTTATTTTTCCCTATAATTACGCCTGTAGATGTTTTACAATGTCATTCACATCCAGGAGGTTTGTTTATTTTTGTGTTTTTTCAATAATACACTTATACTTATCTAAAAATATTTGATAAAATGTGATTTCTCTATGCTTGATTTCAAATAGACATTTAGATCAATTTTGTAAAATCGACTAAAATTTCAAAGGTGCTTTTTTAATTTCAAAAATTACGGAACTAAAGATATTCAAAATACCATAACTTGGTAAATTTTGGTAGTAAAAAAAAAAAAATAAACATAATAAGGCCGTTTATAGACTTAGAAAACATTTTTTTTTTAATACAGTGCTCAGCAAATGTTTAGACAATGATCGATTACTCTTCTATATTCAGAAGTATATACCGAATGTTTGTAATTCATCTGTCATACATTACTTGTGACTTAGCCTTTATTCACAAACAATTAATTTCGAATTTTACCTTTTACATAAAATATAATGACAAAAAAATGAAATTAACATTGTGGCAAAAGTATAGAAAATTTGTATATTTACAGAAAAATAATTACAAATTAGAATCGAGTTGCACCCACATTATTTGCAGTCAGTGCAAGAATGTGACTTTTCATCGAAGAAACTAAATGCTGCGTCACTTGGGGGTCCATTTTGTACCAAACATGTTCAACAGCAGTTCGAAGCACATTAACTGAAAAGTATATTAAAAATTTGGAAAAACCTTACGACATATGATGTTACAAAGGTTTTCGATTGGGCCCAGATCAGGGCTACATGACGGTCACTTGAGATCAATAGTATTTTCAGAGATAAACTAAGTTCCTGTTTTGTATGAAACATGAATAGACGCACAATCTTGCTAAATTCCATACTTTGGATCAGCTAAAAGTTCCCCAAATGAATAAAAATTGATCTATAACATATGTACGTAGTCTTGTGTTGCTTGGCAACCATTGAATAACTCCAGAGATACTCGAGCATTAAAGCAAATTGAGGACAAAATCATTAAAAAGTCATCTCCTTATTGTCGACTTAAAAAAGTCCCAGACTCTTTACACAAGTCGTGCCAATAGTATGCCCACCCGATCGGGCCATTCAATTTCCACTTTTGTTTGTTACTGAATATCATAGCGTACCATTTGGGTCCATATGAAGTATGTTTGCAAGTTCATTACATTCTCACCAATTTATAGTGAGATTTTAAAGCTGATTGTTTTATCATTTTCATGTAAATTGATTTACCTCTTTCTTTAATTCATCTACGAATTATATCCGTCAACACAGAAAGTCCTCACTTACTTTTAATGTGACTAGCAATCATCATTCGTGTAAATGCCAGTTTATGGATCCTTTTATCATTTCATTTTCTGGTCACACAAGGTATTCCAGATTTATATTTTCTTTTGAAGGAGTCACCCTTATATTATACTTCATAGACAGACCACTTTGAACGATTCAATGCTGTTAAAATTTCTGCAACAATCTTCCCTTTCCATTTCAGCTTTCCTACTTCAATTACCTCATCTAACAGAATATTTTTAGCTCGCGGCATCTTCACTAACTGATGCTATATCGAGGTATACTTAAATACTTCAGACATGTGACATCATAACTTAGAAATTTGCATTTTTCCATGAACAGTTGGCAAAAAATCAAAAAAGTGTCTAAACTTTTGCAATATGCAAATTTTAGTTTTTTCAGTTAAATTAAATATTATCTTATATTTTACCATTATTTTTATCCTAAAATGTTTAAAATATATTTAAAAATAAGTATAGCCTTTCATAAAACTCAAAAGTTCGTATTTTTTATTTAAAGTTTAAATAACACCAGTGTCTAAACTTTTGATGAGCATTGTATAAGATACAAGAAAAGGTTTCGTTTAGAAAACTAAATTTTGTATTGTAATTCACATACAGCTCCTTTTACAATTGAAAAAATGGTAAATGTTTTTAAATCTTACATCAATCATTCTTAAATTTTATGAAAGTATTATATAACCTCTTCAGAGTTTACCACAACTCTAAAAACACTTTTATCTCACAGGCTATCAAAGCCTGAGAGCTTATGTGCCGTTCTGTATGTATGTACGTGCGTACGTAACGCGATAACTCATGATAAAAATATCTGATTTACATGAAATTTTGGATATAGGCTTCATATGATAAGACGCTTCCCTGATTAGTTTTGCGAGTTCATTCGATAAGTATAAGGAGAGGAACGGGGGCTATTGCCCTTCCCCTTAATTTATATAAATGGATTTTTCATACAGAATTAATAGATTTCGTTGAAACGATCATTCTAATGAGGTGCCTCCGTGATTAGCATTGGATGTTCATTGGATAAGTTTAAAGAGAGGGAATGGGGGGGGGGGGTAATCCCCCCGTTTTAATTTGTGTTTTTCACGCAAAAATTACCGATTTACTTCAGATTTTGTACATTGGTTTGTTCTGAAAAGGCGCGTCCTTGATTTCTTTTTGGAATTCACTGGATAAGTATAAAGGGAGGATAGGGGAAACTACCCTTCATAATTTATGTAAATGGTTTTTCATGCAGAATTAACCGATTTGTTTCAATTTTTGGATACAGGTTCATAGTAATAAGAAGCTTCGCTCATTTGTTGTGGTGTTCTTTTCTTAATTATAAAGGGGGTAGGGGCGATTACCTTCCCCTTAAGTTAGCTAAATAGAGTTTTAAGCAGGGTTATCCGATTTGCTTTAAACTTTCGATGTAGGTTCTTTCTGATAAATTGAATTTCTGAATAGTTTTGGAAGTTTAACGGTTAGTTATAAAGAAGGCAACGGGGGACAATGTTTCTTAAATTACATAAATGGGTTTTTATGCAGAATTATTCGACTTGCTTCGAATTTTGGATACAGGTTTATCATATGATAAGGCGTATTCCTGATTAGATTTGGGGCTTCAATGATTAAGTATAAAGAAAGGAAATGGGGGGGGGGGTACTTATATCCTTATTTTTTTCGAAAGGCATTATTATATAAGGTTGTAATATTCAATTAGTCTGCATAGCTTGTGAGCTCTATGCCATCAATTTAACTGGGCATCATTCTTTTTATTTTATATTTAAATGCCTCTGAAATCAACAGATTTTCTAGATTTATTAACCGAAACAAAAGTTCCTTTTGTTGCCCAGAAATGTTTCAAAGAAGTTTTTACAACATAAATAATCAATTTTCGATTCCCGGAAAATCTTTTTCTTTCGGATTCTATTAATTCTCAAGGAATTTTTTCCCCTGAATAATAGAATTTATACATGCAAGAGTGACAAAATTATGTTAATTGTTATGATAATGTTAATGCTAATGTTGTTATTTATCATGTTTGTTAAATATAAAAATGTTTATATAATATGATTAGCATCCAAAAGAAAGATTTTTTGAGGTTCAGAAAACTGATTAACACACTGTAAAAACAACAGAAAAACTTTTTCAAAAATAACAATTAGAAAAAAGAAATAACATTTCAGAAATGATCCTTTAAGTACCAAAAATCTATTGACCTCAGAGATTTCTAAAGATAGATGAAAGTTTTTTAGATTTATGGGTAACTTTGACGAGGTTGTTCTACACTTTTATAAACCTGAATAAAGAAAAAAGTTAGATTTGGAAACATTTATATATTTTTTTAATTATACAAGGAACTGCATACAAATTAAAATATGAAATTTAGTTTTTTAGAATCACAGGTAGAAGAAGTTCAATTACATTGTCGTAAAGCTTAAAAAAGATAAGAGCTCTATTAAAAAAAGTAAGAAAAAAAAATAAAAGCTGTATTAAAAAAAAAAAAAAAATTAACAGTGTGAAATGATTATCCAATTTAAAATCTGTACTTGATTTATATTCATTTTATGGTAGAAAGTATGTTTTTATCGCCAACGGTATAAAAGATAATCACCATTAAAACTATTTTGAATTACAATGCAATTAATATATAATACAGGTTTATTCGAAATTTTTCTTACTCATATTTGTTTCTTTCATTTAAATTGCTTCTAAGCTCTGTTAGTATGGGATATGAAGGAACAACTAAATATTTAATTATTCAAAAATAACTAAAATTGTTTTTCCAAAAAATCATATAATAGATTGCCTATATTCATTTTTATAAAACAATTTTTTCAATAATTAAAACTATTTCCACTTGATTCTTTTTTCATAAATTTCTCTTTTAATTATGATGATAAAAATAGTAAAAATAACATTAGTAACTTAATTTTACTATACTTTTTGCTTCCTTTTTCTATATCTCTTCGAAATAAATTACGAATTTTATCGTACTTCAAGTAGGTAAGAATAAAATAGCACACATTTCTTAGTTCAAGCCAATTGAATACAGATAACATAAAGAATTCAAAAAATATTTACCAAGGAAATTTCTAATATTTTAATAAAGAATCGATGTTTATGTCAATAATCTCTTTTTTGAAAAAATACTTTGATTAAAAGCAGATTAATAGTTCCAAAAAATACTTTTTCTTCATTTTATTTATTGAAACTTACAGTAGGCCATGTGGGTTATCTACATTACAAATTTCAAATTCAAATTCAATGAATATATACATAAAATTTCTGTATAATTAAACCATTTAAACAAATGATTTTGACCGATATTATGAAATCATTGTAATAAACGAAAGAAAAAAAATATTAGCTAAGTTATGTAGTATTATGAAATGACTTATGAAAATTTCAAACGAAAAAGCATTATTATATACATTTATATATATATATATATATATATATGTTAAGAAAGTGAACGTAGTAGCGATTATTATCTTTTTTTCCGGATAAAGAGTTTAAAATGCATATTTATGAATAAGAATAACTGTGTTTAAAGACTTATTTATTTTACTGAAATATACAGAATAGACAAAACCTTCTATTATCAAATTAAGTGTAATGACTTATGCATATTCTCTTTTCAGTTAAACCAAATGACGAGTTGGATTGATGGAAGCTTTGTGTACAGCACCAGCGAAGCGTGGGTGAACAGCATGAGGACGTTCCAGAACGGGACTTTCCGAACATCTGCGGACGGAAAATATCCGCTGAAGAACAGAGAGAGGGTGCCTTTGATCAACTATCCACCTGCGAGATATTTAGGAATGCTCAATCCAGAAAGAATGTATCGTGAGTCTTGATTTGAAATATAGGAATAGAAATTTGCTAAATGTGAACTTTTTAACATTTGAAAACGTATTGTGTGTTTATAGGTTTTTTGTTTTTTTTTGTTTTTTTTTTTTAATAAACAATTTTATATTACTTGATAAAGGTGTAACAAAAAATTAAAAGCAAATATTATTGACATGTTTCGATTCCAATCTAATAGGAACCATAACATAATCATAATAAAAGTTAATATTTGTTTTTAATTTTTCGTTACACCTTTCTCAAGTAATATAAAATTGTTTATTCAAATGTTTATATATAAAAGGTGAAGCTCTTAAAATCTTGTGATTTAAAAATCTAATAGATTTAATAATATTTTTATGATAGTGTTTATAGTAACTATTTGAAGGACGGTAGTACGAGGGTGAGTTCGAAAATAAGTTGTATTTGGCGACTGTGAAAGAGGTGAGCATCAAAGTAAAAAAATATAATGAAAAATTAAAGCTATGACATAACTTTGTTTTTTCTGCGTAAGTGCGAAATGAGTTGAGACATTTGTAAATTTTATAAGCTTCGAAAATCTCTCCATGAAAAATCAGGGCTCTGTATACGAAAGAAGCGTTGAACGGCTTGCGTGCTTCCAGCATTGCTTCCAAAGCTGTAGTTAAGCACTGCTTTTGTCTGTAGGAGCCATGCACGTCCGTCCAGGTCTGTCCAGATCTCGGTCTGTCTACCATTTGCTGGCACCCTTCACTCAATTGGCAGCATCATCTGCGTACCATTTGTTTCGATATTGCGTCTAGTTCGTAGACTTCCACATCGTAGGTCAGTTTAAATGTATACCAGGTATTTGGACCACTCTTTCACTTGTTATCTAGTATATTTTTGATGGCGGTCTGAGGATCATTCAGTAGTGCCTCTGTACTCTCCTGAAGTTGGCGCCGTATCATCTACGGAAATTCTCCTTTCCCTTTGGCAGTCCTGTCTTAGTTCATGGCTGGGGCTTTTAGCATAGTTTTTACACCCTGCCAGGTGGGGCTTGTTGTGCTTAAGGCTCCTATATACTCTAGTTATACTCTAGTTACAGGAGCCCTAGTTGTGCTTAAGCATTTGGTAGACCTCCCCACCTAATTGAAACTGGAAACGACTTCCACATGATGGTTGAGGATTTCTGCTTTTGATTCTCCAATTTTCCATTCATAGTGGACAACTGCTTTCACTTCCTCGCTTGATCACGAATTTAAAATGCACCTTTTCTCCATATCTACCACCTATTCCACCATGTACCGGGAAGGGACCAGAATAATGCAGAGCCATGATTTTTTTTCCCTAAAAACATTTTGTAGCTTATAAAAGGATATGGAAAATGTATCAACTCATTTGACACTTATGTAGAAAAATAAAGTTATGTCTTTGTGACAACTCCGACTGCCTAAGTTAGATAATCACAGCCAGAGCTGTCTCAAAAGAATCATCAACATACATATTGATTCTATAAAAAATCATATCATAAAAATTAGGTAAGACCTAAAAATTCTTACCTCCTAAATTCCAATTCTACGAGAAAGTCGGGGTATCGGGTGTCCAAATCTTCTAAGCCTTCTACAGCAGCGTAAATATTGAAGACCACTTTAACTCAAAAACAATAATCTTCTTCATTTTCATACTTTTTAATAAAGACGAACACGAATCACAATTTGACGGCACACACAACATAAATATTTACAAAAGGCCGTGACACTTTCGATATTACATTTTTGTTCTACAAAACTTCTAACTCAACTACAAAACAGAAAAAAAGAGAATGAAATTAATAAACAAAAAAAAATGTTCTCAGTCAAATAAAAAAGTTCGACGGAATAAAACATTTCGGCGCATGCGCCGCAACTTTACGTAAGATAAAAAACAGAGTTTCAGTTTTTAAATTGCGCAATAGTTTTTTCCTGACAGGTGGTGGATGAAAGGAATATAAAATAAGTTCCAAATCCCGACATCCTCCCACCTTTGAGTTTCAGGGGTTCAGCTGGAACTCAAATTTTCCACTTAACTATCGGTTTGATAATGCGTCCATATCTTGAACGATGAACTAAAGAGTCAGAATTTCGGTTCTTGACCGAACCACTGGGAGGATCATTGGGATGTTCGTCCGAAGAACGTGAATTTTCCATGTCGTTGAGATGACTTCTCATGATATCATCAGTTTGTGATACCTCTAAAGGTATTAGTCTATTTGTCGTTCTGATGAATTCACCACTTTTCATCTTTACCTTGACAAGTCGTACTTGTCCATCCTTAGATGGGAAAATTTCAGTTATTTTGGCCAGAGGCCAATCGATTCTTTTGTGATTGTCACTAGTTACAATCACTACGTCGCCTATTGCAAAAGGTTTCTCATTTTTCTTACTTTTATTAGGTTGTCGCAATTGACCTAGATACTCTGATCGAAATCTTTTACGAAGGTCTTCTCTTAGTTTTTGTTGGTAGGCATGTCTTTTATTCAACGATTCGGCATCCAAAATATCCATATCAGGTGTTCCACTATCTTTTACTTCTTGCAGAAACATGGATGGAGTGAGGGGCACAAGATCGTTGTTGTCTTCGGAAATGTATGTAAGAGGGCGGCTGTTGATTATACTTTCGATGTCACACATTACGGTTTGCATCTCTTCATAATTTAGCGAACTTTTTCCTAAAACTTTTCTGAGTATTCTTTTTGTCATTCCTATTAGTCGCTCCCACCACCCTCCCCACCATGGAGCTGAAGGTGGAATAAATTTCCAAGTAATTTTTCTGGATATAGTATGATTTTGTACGGAATTCCAATCTATTTCTTTCAAGAAATTTTCGGCCCCTACGAAATTTGACCCATTGTCTGTGTAGATAATAGAAGGCCTGCCTCTACGTGCGATAAATCTTCTCAAAGTTAATAGAAAGTTTTCGGTTGATAAAGAGGTGGCTAACTCAAAATGAACTGCTCTGAAAATTGCACACGTGTAAATTACTAGCCATATTTTGCTATTTTCTTTAAGAATAAGCGGGCCGGCATAATCCAGACCAACGATTTCAAAAATGGCAGCTTCTCGAACTCTATCGACAGGTAAGGGAGGAGTGGATATTTCTTGTGGCTTAAAATCGTATCTTTTGCATATTACACAGTTTCTAATGATTTTTCTTACAGTTTTTCGAAATTTTAAGATCCAAAAATCTTCTCTCAAATTAGACATTAAAGTTTGTACCCCGGCATGTCCTAGTTTTAGGTGTCTAGATCTAATTATTTTTTCAACTACAGGATGGTCATGCGGAAGTATGACAGGGTATCGAAAATTCATCGTATCTTCTCTCAGAAGTATTCGCGATTTCAGCCTTAGAACTCCAGCGGAATCCGTGATAATCTGGAACGATTTTAATCGATTATCTAGGGGGCCACTAAACGATTGTTCTTGAACTAATTTCAATAATTTATTTTCAGCTTCATTCTTCTCTTTTACAGTTAAAATACTATATTCTCTATCTTCTTTAGCTTTCTTGCAGTTTTGGTAAAATCTATACATCCATCCTATTACGTTAACTAATTTTTCATACGATGAAAATTTTGCAAAAATTTGTTCATTGTGAATATCTAAATTGTTGGCACTAATAATTGATTTTCTTCTTTCGGCATCTATAATTTCAAAATCTGGAAATATTTCTGATTTTGGCCACTCGTTAATTGGTTTCTTTAGCCACTGTGGTCCCTCCCACCATTTGTCTTGGGCTAAAACCTCAGCGGTACAACCCCTCGAAGGCAGGTCCGCAGGATTTAAATGGCCGGGAATGAAATGCCATTTTGAAGGATCACTTAAAGACCGGATTTCTGATACACGGTTATAAACAAAAGGCGCCCAATTTTCATTTCTTTTTATCCAATAAAGTGCATTGGCCGAATCAGTCCAATAAAAAATGTCAATATCATCTAATTTTAAATCCGTTTTGACACTATTTGCTAATCTAGCCCCAATATTGCAAGCCAACAATTCCAACCTCGGAATGGAAATTGTTTTCATAGGAGCAACTCGGCTTCTTGCTTGAACCAATTGACAGAAATTGTCATTCTCACCTTCAAACCGTATAAATATACACGTAGCATACGCTATTTTGCTAGCGTCGCAAAAAACGTGCAAAGAATGCAGTTTATCTGCATCCCGAGAAAAACACCTAGGTATTTCAATAGTCCCTAATTTTCCTAATTGCTTTTTCCATTTTTCAAATTTTCTCTTGATAGAAATAGGTAATTCCGTATCCCATGTCACCTTAGCTTTCCAACACTCTTGTAATAATATTTTAGGTTCTAATGTTACAGGACACGTATATCCAATAGGGTCAAATATTTTGTGTACAGCCGATAAAATGTTTCTTTTGGTTACTTTGCGTTCGTCTTCGGAAATTTCCTTTAAATCAACTGCTAAGGTGTCCCTACTAAAATCCCACATTAGACCCAAAACAGGGACTTTTTCCCCTGTCAAAATTTCCCGAAAACTATGCTCCCACCCGCGAAGCTCGAATTTTGCATCGCTAAGAAGGGCTTTTGACTCTTCCATAAATCTGTTCAGTTGTTCCTTACTATCTACACTCGTAACACAGTTGTCTACATAAAATGATTCTAACAATTTAAGCGCAGTGTTTTTAAATTGCTCCGGTGCGTTTTTTAAATGATATTCTAATGTGGCACCTAAAAGATAGGGGCTACAAGAAATGCCAAATACCACTCTTCTATGTTGAAGAGTTATCATTTTTTGAGGGTCCCCTTCTTCATACCACAGGAATTTCAAGAATGAGCGATCTTTTTCTGTAATGCCGATTTGCAAAAAAGCCTTTTTTATGTCAGCAATTACCCCAATTTTTCCTAATCTAAATCTATTTAATATAGAAGGAATCAGTTCTACGAGGTTAGGCCCTTTTTCAATACAGTCATTTATAGACGGCGAATCTTTTTCCCGAGCTGAACCATCGAAAACTGGCCGCACCTTTGTAGTGGAGTTTTCTTTAAACACCGCTCTATGAGGAAGGAAATGCTCACTACCTAATGTTTTTTCCTGATCAACTTTTTCTATTATTTTCTCATCTAACCAGTCATCGAATACTTGATTATAATCGCTTAATTTTCCTACCCTTTTTAATGAATCGACGCATGTTTTTAATCTACGTCGAGCGATATTTTCGTAACTGGGTAAACGAGGGTGGCCCTGTATCCATGGAAGACTAACCTCATACCTACCCTCGTCATCTACTCTAATGTTACTGAGAAAATGTTCTTTAGTGGCTAATTCTATTTCCTCTCTACTCTTTTTCTCCCCAGGATCGCGAATTCCTAAAGTGTCAAGTTGCCATAACTCGGTAATTTTTGCCTCTTTGACATGCAGCGAAAAAATTAAATTGTTCATATTCTTATTTTCATAACCTTCAGTTTTCCCAAGAATTGTCCAACCTAAACGAGTGTCCATGCAAGCCAATCCGCCCTGTAATTGTTTTAAATGTCCGGTAAATAATTTCCCGGCGACATCTGCACCAATTAACACATGTATCTCATCAGGAGAAAATTCATATAATAAATCATTAACTTTAGTGACTCTATCAGTCAAAACTATTCCGTACCGCTTTATTTCCTTAATAAAGGGTCCTTCCGGTATAGGTGAAATTTCAGAGCAAATTTTTTGTTGATCTAATACCTCAAATTTACATCGGAAACTATTATCCATATTTCCCAAATTAATCAAATACCTATCGTGTAGTTCTTCATATTGTCGCCCCCCAAATAAGCTATGCACTATTCTCTCTTTACTTATGCTACTATATCCTAACATTTTAGCAGCAAATTTCGATATGTACGATCGCTGCGAACCCGTATCATATAAAATTCTAACATTTCGTACGATATCCCCATTGTATATACGTACAACCAATGTTTGGAGCAAAACTCGTTTTCTAGAAGTTGTATTCGCAAGCATACAATCTTTATTAGCAGTTGAATCCTGTTTAGAATTTTCGCCTAAATTAATTTTACTCTTTTCTATGCACATGAACTGGTGGTGATTTTTCCCGCAATGAGAACAGTTAATTTTACTTTTACAAACTTTTGCTAAGTGGTTGACATTGAAGCAACGAAAGCATGCTCCTTTTCTTAATAAAGCATCTTTTCTTTTCGCCAGTGTCATTTTCCATACCGCTCTACAATTTTGACTACGGTGTTTGTTTTCGCAAAAAACGCACTGTTCTTCCGATTTTTTATCATCCGCATTATACAGTTCGGCCGCCGTAGGAAGAGAAAAATGTTTATCTTTTCGATCGAATTTTGTTTCTCTGTTTACTGAAACATCTTTATCGAAAGAAAACCCACTTTTAGCAAATTTAACCTTTTGCTCCATCTCAACTTCAATCTGTAAAAATTGCATTAAAACATCTAATTTATTAATTCCCTGATTTTTATCTTTATCCTTAACAGTTAAAGTACCAAGATGTCTTTCCCATAATTTAAGAATATCTGAAGGCAATGCCGATTCGACCAATGGATATAAAATCGACGAATAATTTTCGCTCGATACTCCTAACATTTTCAATGACCGAAGATAAGTTTCGATTTTATCGTATAATTTAACAAGAGACAGTTTTTGCCCTTGTCCCAAGGAATTATTAATAACTAATCCTAACACTTCGCGTATATATACTTCAATTAAAACATCTGTCCTACCAAACCGTGCCTTCAACGATTGTATCGCTTCTGGATAGCTCTCGGCTGTGGGGGGAAAAGAATCCACTATTTCTCTGGCTCGCGATCCTTTCTGTGTAGCCATTATTAGATACTGTATTTTATCTTCATTTGCTATATTATCATCTTCGTGAATTTTCTCAAATTGCCCCCAAAAAGTTAACCAGTTTTTAATTTCACCGTTGAAAGGCTGGAGCTCTAATTTAGGTAACTTAAATTTTCTTTTTGTTGCCATGCCATCTAATATTACGGAACTATCTGGATTAAGACCTTTTTCTAATTTTTGTATATAACGCGATAATTTGTTTTTAGTTTCATAAAATATAGTGTTATACTTATCGATAGAATCATATTCAGAATCAAAAGCATCTTGCTTACAGGTTGGGTCTTCAGACAAATTATCAAGAATTTGTTTATCTAAATTCACAAGTTCATTTTGTTTTGCTTCTAATCTAATCAAAACTGAAGACAAGCTATCTAAATCATTACAATTAGCCTGTATAAGGTCTTCAATTTCTTTAGTTAATTTCGTGAAATTGGAACGCACTGGCGTTCTTAACTTTCGTAATTTTTCCATAATTCTAAATCAAAAAATTTTCTAATTTCTTATTCAATAAACTACGGAGCACCCGATCCCAGCAGGGGATGCCACTTTTATGTGACAACTCCGACTGCCTAAGTTAGATAATCACAGCCAGAGCTGTCTCAAAAGAATCATCAACATACATATTGATTCTATAAAAAATCATATCATAAAAATTAGGTAAGACCTAAAAATTCTTACCTCCTAAATTCCAATTCTACGAGAAAGTCGGGGTATCGGGTGTCCAAATCTTCTAAGCCTTCTACAGCAGCGTAAATATTGAAGACCACTTTAACTCAAAAACAATAATCTTCTTCATTTTCATACTTTTTAATAAAGACGAACACGAATCACAATTTGACGGCACACACAACATAAATATTTACAAAAGGCCGTGACACTTTCGATATTACATTTTTGTTCTACAAAACTTCTAACTCAACTACAAAACAGAAAAAAAGAGAATGAAATTAATAAACAAAAAAAAATGTTCTCAGTCAAATAAAAAAGTTCGACGGAATAAAACATTTCGGCGCATGCGCCGCAACTTTACGTAAGATAAAAAACAGAGTTTCAGTTTTTAAATTGCGCAATAGTTTTTTCCTGACAGGTGGTGGATGAAAGGAATATAAAATAAGTTCCAAATCCCGACAGTCTTATCTTTAATGTTTCATTATATTTTTTGTTCTTTCATATACATTTCTGTTCATAGACACCAGGAAAAACTTATTTTCGGACTCACCCTTGTATATCATTTATGTGAGATAATTTTCATCCCAAATTTGCAACAGAATTTTTTAATAAAATTTTATTTCATTATGTATGTGAAGATATTTTAATCAATTTGTTTGTAAATTCTATTAGAAGTCCATCTTCCAACAGAAACTTTTTTCAACCTTTTTTTTCTTTTCAACTTTGGGATCAAAATTATTTTTCCGCTGAAAGGACCATGTTTAATGCATATTTCTCATTTTCTTTTGAGAGATGATTTGTAAATTAGCTATTAACAAATGTGTAATTTTTTTTAATTATCCTAATGCATTAGTTATTTTAAATTATTAAATAAGAAAAATTAATCCCTCCCGTTTATAATATATTATTTGTTTAAAAATATGTTTTGAGCACATTTTTTTTTTTTTTCGTTATAGTTCAGCTAATACAGCCTCTAACTTGTGTGTAATAGGAAAATTACACATTAAATTATGTACTTAATCTTTTTCTTTCTTTTTTTTACTGTGCAAAATGTAAAATAAATGATAGCGCTCACCCACAAGAAAAATGACTCAATTATAATTCTAAAACACTACAAATACTAGGTTGAACAAAAAAATTCTGAAAAATTGTGAAAGTTGCGTTGTTATGAGCAAATTAACAATAAAAGCGACAAGGACTATTTTTCAAAGTACAGACCATCATAGTCCAAGATTTTCTGCCAACGTTCTGCCAGATTCCGGATTTGTTGGAAGTACCATGGCGGCTCCTTCGCATTGAAAAGTTCTTGACATGCTTCTTCAACTTTATTAAAGAATTCAAATCTATGGCCCTTGAAAAAGTATTGCATAATCGAAAGAGGCCATAATCGGATGAAGCTGCTTCTGGACAGAAATTCCGGAACTGATATAGATATAACACTGTTACTCCCATATACAATACAAATTTTGGTAGCTATTAGGTACTAGTAAAAACTATAGCTCACGATGCAGCTGTAAAAGCATGCTTTTACTTTTATTTCTTTTGTAATATTTTTATAAATTTTTATTTTTTTATTTATTTAGAAAATTTGCTGCTCAAAAATCTGTTTAACTTGAAATTGGCTTGGCAATTTTGTTAAAGTAAAGGACATGTAACAGTGGCATAACCAGGCCAAAACCAGTAACATTACAAGGTTTTGTTCTCCTTGATTCATGGCAGAAAACTTTCTAGTAAGATTAGGCTAACAGAGCTTAAAAAAATTACCGCTATTTAAAGCACTTGGGGACCCATCCTGGTTATGCCACTGTTTAATTATTAATGAGTTGACGATAAGAATTGTTACCGCTTATGTACATTTCTACTGAAGCATTTATTACATAAAAACGCAACAAGCAAAATCGCAAAAGTAACATCCATGTTTTAGATTGTGCCGTTAGATTTCAATAAACCCCATTCTATAAAGAATTAAAATGGAACTTTAGAAGAAAATTAGTAATGAGAAAATATTTGGCAAGTTCATCAATATTATCTATTGTAATGAAATAACAATGACAAGGGAATCCATTGCGAAGTGCAACTGGCAATCAGTCATCTCTCTTTTAACAAATTAGCTACTCATTTTTTTCTTCTTCTTTTTCCGTCATATTCTTCAGCCACTAGATGCATGCGCTCTATATTTAGATAATTTGAGTATCTATTAACATTCGTTTTTTTTTTATTCTTGTACCCATTTTAACTGAAATGATTTACGTTTTCGATATTAATGTATATGCAGTTGGCTTTCGTTAATTCGATTTCGTCGGGACTATTAGAAATGTTCGAATTATGGAAAATATGAAGTGAAACCATGCTTAATATGATGCTATTACAAAGGAATTAATGTTATGGTGTTTTTTTAATTTTATTTCGTCTTTTATCATTAAAATATGACTTAAAATTAAATTAGAATGTATAAAATACATTAAACTAATTAAAATATTAGAAACAAGCTCAATGAAAGGAAAATTAAAATCGTCACTGATGGACAGACGATTCACTAGGAAAGTGGATATGAAATGAATTGGATTATATGTATACTCGTTCAGAACAATTTTCACAAAAATCAAAGAAAGAAAGTTATTCAAATGATCTGAAATCTGTGAGAAAGAAAAGAAAAAAGAAAAAAAATGAATTCTCGATATTTCGAATTAAACGAAGTCAAAAGAAAATGAGTTCGAATTAATGAAAATTTTCAACGTTATTCTGCCATTGAAAATTTCTGGACTTCATGTTCAGTTCGAATTAAGCAAAGATTCGAATTATCCTACTTCGAATTAACGAGAGTCGACTGTATTATGTAAAACTATCCCACCTTTCTCTTTCATAATGCTTTTCTTTTCGCAGTTTTGGGTGACCCAAGGATAAATCAGAATCCCGCCTTATTGTCCATGGGCATTTTGTTCTATCGTTGGCATAATGTGATGGCAGAAAGAATACAAGCGCAACATCCAGAGTGGACAGATGAAGATGTGTTCCAAAGAGCGAGGCGGTGGGTCATCGCTAGTTTACAGGTTAGTTTTTGTTTCGCATACTGTGCTTGGGTACAAAACATATTTCATTCCTTAAATATACGAGCTTATCCTTTTAATAATCTTTTAGATTAAGAAATTTAATGGAATTTAATATTTGCGAATGAAGAAGTATAGAGTTTAACCTTTTATTTATTACATTTTAGTTATTTTTAACATAAGTATAAATCGCTAAAATTCTTCAAGATCTTTATAAAATAATCCGAAAACAAAAAAAGTAGAATATAGAAAAGTTAAAAATACAAAATAGTATAAAAAATCATAATTAAATATTAGTTTTTTTCTCAAGTAATAAATGCTATATTGAACTAAAGGAGTAACCTTTATATTAAGCATTGATATTTGCATACTATACAATTTTCAAAAAGGTAAAGTCTTGAAAAAAAAAACCTAAGTTTCTATGGTGTTTTAAATTGTGTTTATCCTATGTCAGTAGTGAATTTTGAGCTCATTTGGGAAATGTTTTAATCTTACCTTTATATACATTTCTAACGGATTATTATTTTTTTTCAATAAAATCATAATACGTTCAAGAATTCATAAACCGATTTTTGCTCTAAAATTCAGTACTTCGATCTAACAGAAATCGCATTAATTCATACATCTGCATCCAATTTGAAGTTCTCTAAATTATCAGTATAAATAGACCTCTTTCTTCTAGAGATCTTTGACAGATTTTAAATTTAATACATATCAAACAACTGACGTAGGAAAATGTGGTTTTCGCTGAAATATTTGCAGAGTTCACACACTTCTACCACTGAATTTTAAGAATATTTTCAAAATGTTTCACTGCAGAAAAATATCGTAAAATCTGTGAATGAAAGTGGGGATTACGAATGTTGTGGTTTAAAAATTAAATGTAAATTTTCTTATTTTTAATAGTGGTGCCAGAGTCCTTGGAAATTCCAAGGAGTGTGCAAACCTTGTATTTGTCATTTCGATTTTTAAAAAATAATTTTTTTAAAATCTTTAAACGCACTTGAAATATGCCATAGAAAACAACGCATTTCACATAACATGTAATACAAGCTATTACTGTGCACAATTACATATTGACTAGAGTTTTTTGTTTCATAGGATAAACAGGGGCTTTATTACAAGCGTTACGAAAACTTTTGTGGAACAATAATGGAAAGTTTGTCAAATTAAGATAGCAGTTATGCAGTTAAATTTTACTCTAGGAATAGTTATTGTAGTAGCGACATTTTCATAAAATCAGTCGGTTTTTAAAAGTGAGATTTTCTGTATGAACTGAAACAAACACGATTAAGTCATTTATTTATGAATTGAAAAAAAATAAAGATTGTCAATTGCATTGATCAGTTATTTCATCTGCGTGTGTTTAACTTTACAACTACTTTTATCCTTTCATAAATAAAATAATAAGAATAAAACAACTTATATTAATTATAATAGCGCATATTATGTACCATGAATCGACCATACAAAAATTAATTGAATTTGCTATGCTCTTTTTAAACCCGTCTAAGACTTTAAACTCATTCTTTAAATAATTAAAATAAAATTTAATTTATTTAAAAGTTTTCCCCCTTTCTCAAATGTTATTTACTGGAATAATTATGAAAACACTCAAGCCATATTGTTAATAATAAAAGTAATGTATTATTTTTAGAAAACTGTAATTATTTTTATAATAAAGAGTGTGTCTACAATTGCAGACTAATTTCAAGTAGCACAAACTTTTGTATTGTAAGAATACTTATATGCATCTGCCTAACAAAGCCCAAGCAATCTGGGAAGACAAATCAAATAATTGTTACTTCTTTCCGGTTCATGAACAACGGGTTATCACGGCCTTGATTTCAGTTACAACTGGAAACCTTGAAACTGCTCACTTTAAATGCCAAATTTAAAAACTGAAAGTGACGAAGATAATAGACGCGCCCAAAATCGGAAACTTGTACGGAAGCGATTACAGAGTGGTACAATATCATTTGTTCTGAACGATCATAAATTAAAATGATCCATTTAAAATTACCAACACAATTCCATTTTAAACAAGTTCTGTTTTCACATATTTTACGGTTTAATGAAATAAAAATAAAAGTGATTTTGATTAAAAGTATGTATTTTTTAAAAGAATCGAAAAAATTCTTCGAACTGATATATCCGTTCACTAATCTGCAGGTTTCACTGTAATAGAAACATTTTTTAAATTAATGTGTAATTTTATAAATATAATGTACTTTTAAAACATTTTGTTACAATTAATACTTCAAAAGCTCATATTCTTATGGGCAATTAAAATTTTTATGTTATGATAAAAATCATCTTTTTTTAGGTTTTTAAAAAAATTACTGCGAAAACAACATTAAAAATTTGCTCGGCGGTCAAGGGGTTAAGTGAAATTTAGTGCTACAAAAATTAAATTTCAAGAAAAAAACGCATTTGAAAGAGAAAAAGAAAATAACTATGCATATTTTCTTAAAAGTTTAAAGAAAATTAATCAAAAAAGTGAGTAATAACTAAAGAATCGAGAAAATTTAGACAAGCTTTTTGTTTTTAAAACAGAAAAAAAATCTTCCAAAACTTGAAAGGATAATATTTGTTAGAGACTAGAGACAAGAACTTGTATTGAAGGTCGTAACCTCATTACCATCAAAAGTAGCGGTTCTTGACCTTCGATGCATCCGACACTTTATAATGATTGATACCGCAATTCTCAGCTCCATATAATTATTCTTCCCTATCTATCAAGGGTTCGTGACTTTTTATATGATTAATATTTTGCGACCGCAGAAAAAAAATATCATTTGCATGGCTGTATAAACCTTGAGTACTAACGGGTGCATTCCAAATATCATTCGTTGTCCTTGATGTTTTTTGTCATCTGGTCATATTTGCCGTCGAAAATTTTGTGGGCGAATTCAGTGTCACATTCCGGCTACTTAAATGTCAGAACATTGAAGAACTTGGATGGAACAAGTGCTTTTAAGTACATTGTGGAAAACATCGAAATAGATGAGAGGGGGGAGGGGGGATGCGGAACATCAACTTCTTAATGGTTATCTTTATTTCCACATTTTTAATTTAAATGATCTGAACAGCTTCTAAAAAAATGTTGGTTAAATTTAGATTTGGAAACGATAAACAGAGCTTTAAACAACTAAGTAACATGTTTTTATTAAAAAAATTAATGGGATTTGAGAAAAAATTAATTGGTTAAAAAAAAACGGCATTGGAACATTTCTTTGATGAGGTACAATCGTGGGGGGGGGGGGGGAGTAAACATCCGCTGCTAAACTTGAAACTAATTATAACAGAAGAAAGTTACTGATACTAAACAATTGGAAATCTACTTTTAAATGATGCATATAAAATTTGCTCAGGGAGCAAATCAAAATCAGACAAAACCAGTGGCACCAACTTATATGGGCCAGTGGGGCCTGAGCCCATCCAATAATTTTGAATTCTAGCGTGCCCGATTTTGCCTTGTTCTATTTCGCTATTTATTTCATTGTTATTTTATTATTCACTTTTCTCCCGAGAACAAAATTTATTTTGCCAATGACCGCGCTTTTTAATTCTCCAACTGACATGCAAGTCCAAAATGATTGAAATGTAAATGTTTAACTTTCTGCTTTACTTTGTAGTCATTCATGATATGATAATATTACATTAAATATTACTGTCTTTATAAGGAAAAACCCATGAGAATATGATTTTCAAAAATTGCAACTATCTTAAAATATGATAGCTTGACTTGAAAGTCTCATCTTTCATCAGCTGTCCACCCTTAGAAAGAAAAACAAACTGGTTGTACCATTTCAGCAAAATAGCTTTGAGCCCACTCAATATTTTTGAGCCAACCCAATATTTTTCAAAAATTGGCGCCACTGGACAGAACATTGCTTTTTAAATAACAGCACTCAATTTTGAAAATTTATGTTAAATCTTCGTTTCAAACTATGCCTAGAAACGAAATTTAAAGTAATTTGGATGATAAAATTTTGAATTATAAATATTCAAAATTCAGAGCTTCAAATCTTAAGTTACATTTTCATAATTTTCATATTTTTGCATTTTCTTATAAACTCTTGAAATTATAATCGTAATGGGATACTTTTTGTGTGATTTTAATGCTAAAGAACTCAACTATAAAGACAATGACTTTGCAATTTTAAAATTTTTATAATTTGCACTATGAATTGTGAAATTAATATTTGAAACCTGTATATTGCAGTTTATATATATCTTTCTCTCTTCTTTTGATTGATTTATATTTATTATGACCAACTTTATGCAAGTTCTCACTTCCAAATTTTTCTTTCAAGTTGTATTTGAAATGTGATTAAAAATTATCAAAATCATGGTTTAAGGGGCCGTCTTTGATGTGCAGAAAAATATTTTTTATTCATTTTATTGAAATCATTTAGTCTGGCTATATTAAATATATATTGGATAGTGAAATGGCCATATTGGCAGGTAATATTATATTAATAGAAATTAGCCAGTCATTCTGGTTATTCAACAATCGAGTACCGAACTTCAATTTGGATACAGCCCTAAAATATGCTCACTTAAAAATAATTAAATTCTATGAAATTACTCGTGCGAATTTCATGAAAATTTGTTTTTCGATTCATTAGAGGATGTAAAATTTGCTTATAGCACTAAATGTGGTCATTGCTATTTAAAAAAACATATTTTGGTTTCGTTTTGATATACGTATGGCCGCCTAAGCAAGTTTTATATAAATTATTAGCGGCCTTCGCCCGCTATGCTGGTCAGTTTAATAGTTTATTAATTACAGGCATTAAATAGTTTAATTGTTAATATTAAATAGTTTAATACTATTAAAATTTATACCAAACAATGTCTCGATATATAAGTATGCAATGGAATACTTTTGTGTGGCTCTGTAAATAAATAAGAAATATTATTTGCACCACAGATGATACAGAATGTATATGTTTCATAGATGCATATCAACTTTATTATTTTCGAAAGAATGTAAGACCATTAAAATGCACTTGAAACTTTCTTCCCCATTGACCGTAATGTATCGGAATCCTTTTGATTGTCCCTGTAATTGAACTATGCATCCGATTTTCATAAAATTTGAAACGAATCGACAAAATTATCTAATAATTATATTGTTACGAATTTTGTAAATATTTAGTGTTTGTACTGTAAAATAATGTAAATAATCTTATTAAGCTCCATTCCTTTACTAATATTAGTTTTTGTTACATTGTCTCTGTATCAAGCAAACTTGTCTATTATTTTCAGTGAATGTCTATGGCAGCTTTGCGAAATATTAGAGATATCGCCAAGTTGGCGTCACTTTTGGCGACTAATTTTGGTCGCCAAATTTGGCGACATATCGCCAAGTTGGCGACAAACTTGGCGATTGTTGGCGATGGTAACCCTTCCCTATTTATGGTAACCCCCCCCTTAGGTTTACTGATACATTGAATGTTGTTCCGTGGTTTTCCAGTTTTTTCTAGAAGGTTATAGAAATTTCCACCGCATGCTGCGAGCCTATATATAGGAAAGCCGATACGAGCTGTTGTTATTATTATTTACCAGTCAGTCATTGAGTGAACAAGGCGTTTGTGAAGCAAGTTTGCTTGAGTTTCATTTATGTTGTTTTGAATGTTATTAAGTGTTGAGACGTTGTATAAAGAGTCTCTGGGATCTAAAACTGTACCTGTACGATAGATTGGAGCAGTTATTTTTGAATATCTAGTAATATTTGTGAGTTTCGAAGACTTTGTTGTTCTGAAGATCTGTAAATAAATTATTTTCTACTTTTCTGACAAGATTTTGAAGTTGTCTAACCATAAGATCAAAAGAACCCCATATACGCTGCAACAATATATTTTAAGTTTCAAACGATTCGGTTGGATAGTTTTTTAGTTGTTATATGCAGACGCACTGACGGACAGACAAATGAATGGGCAACTCTGAATCCCGGGATTTTTCCCCTTCAATTCAAAACAAACGCGACGTTTTTCCGTTTCCGGGATCAGAGGAGACAGCGTCACATACATACATACATACATGCATACAGTCGGATTTTAATTGTGTAGATTTAAAAGTAGATTTCATTTCCAACCGTTTGGTACCACCAACTTTTTTCTATGTTAATTTGTTGCTCAGTTAGCAGATCATTTTTACTTTTTTCCCACGAGTACACTATAAAACTAGTCGTTGGGGGCCACCTTAATACTTGCCCATCATGGATATGTATATGAAAATAAAACATGTGAAAACTATTTATACAATGCATTGTAATTCATAAATAAAATTTAAATATTGTTAATATACATAGTAATGCTATATTAAAGAACTGCTCATGTACCAATTTCGACAAATTATATAAAACGCCAAACTACTCAAGTAGTACCGAACTGCGTAAAAGAAACATCCTTATAACTCCAAAAGTAATAATTCTATTAACTAACAATTAACTGCGTCGGATTAAGCGTCTCATTTCCAATTAAAATATACTTCTGAATTGAAATTTGAATGAAATACAGGGTCATGAAAAATCGAAGAATGTGGAAAACAAGATTGCAAATATCTCGGCAACTAATAATCCGATAGACTTCGTTCTATATGAAAAATGTGTGTTATTTTATTGCCTTTTACGTCCATTCCTTAGAACAAAAAAATTCGAAAATTTTTATATGCCTTTCATCAGAACGAATTTTTCGAGAGTCCGAAAAAATAGTTCCGGATAATCGAGGTTGCTGATATTAAATAGGGTTCGTCCCATTCTTACATACTAACTACATACAAAATTTCAAGTCTCTATCTCAATTTGTTCGGGAGATAGAGCGTTTACAGACAGACAGACTGACTGACAGACAGACAGACAGACGGACGGCAAAAAAAAAAAAATTCTAAAAATATGTTTTTCGGAATCTCCACTATCTAAAACGTGTAAATCCGTCAAAAAAAATTTTCGATTTTAAAAACGATTGCAAGACTTACCTTATACTACGTATGATGGGTAAGTAAAAAGATAGATGATTCTGAAATTACGAAAATACGCTGTAAACACGAATAAAAAATGTATAATAAAATCATGCGAGTCATTCAATATTCATAAAAAAGTTTCTTTACCTTTAGAAACCTCTCAGAAGAATTTATCTTTTAGATTTAAAGAAAATTAAAAAAAAAAAAAAAAGAAAAAAAGAAAAAAAAATTCCTTAATCTGCCGGTAATTTTCGGAAACATTCCCAAGTAGCTTTTGCAGTGTGTGTAAAAATTTTCCTCAAATTTTATACACAATGTAATTTTAATCAATCATATAAATAATGTTTATTATTATTTTTATTATTCTGGACCCTATCCTATATGTGATGTGGCATTACATTACATACATTAATATTGCCTTGTTATCAACAATAAACTTGTGTGAAACATTTAAGCAAAATTGGTTCGCTAACCTTTTATCTACCAAATCATTTATCAAGAAATTGATCCACCTCAGTAATTATCTTCTTAAAAAACTGAAGGTATGCTTGAATATTTAGATAATACTAATGTGGAATTTATATATGTTTTTTTTTTTTCATTAAAACTGATTAAATATATCGGTAATTATAATTTTTTGTGAAATATTTATCAAAATAATCAGATTAATTAACCCAAATTATTCTTTTGAAAATTTCACAATTCTTAAAAAAGCATTGAGTTTAAATGCATCATGATCCTCTCTATAAATGGAAACGCTTTTCCAGTTGAATATGTTTCATGCAATTTTACTTAAAGAAAGAAAATAAATACCTATAAAAATGAATAATAAAACTATCATTTTTTGAAAATATTTAGCTTCGACTGTTTCTCTATTCTATCTCAATTTGATCGAGAAGAGAGTTTTGTGTGGAAAGAATAAAAGATTTTTATTAATAGACAGAATAAATAAGTTTTATATAAAGTTTTATTCCATGGTACTTTAAAGTACCGTCGGTAGATACAGGGTTAAACAGTTGATTTCAATCTAAAATGAACAAAAACAATTCTTCTTATTAGTCCTGTCCCTCGCATAGTACGACTCTGATTATGCATGCAATACTTCTTTGTCATTACCAATGAACACCAGTGCAACACGTGAAGAAAACGGTTCGGCGAAACAAAGTCAAAAATCGATTGCAATATTTGACTCATACATCCATAGACACATAATAAAGCTAAATAAAAGTGTATAATAAAAATGAAAAATATCTATACGACAATCTGTAAACTCAAATGAAACATTACCGATACTACTTTTTATAAGTTCACTCTATTAGCTGCAATGCAACAAATCTCAAGTTCTTTACTTAAATATTAACGATTCTTTCTTCGGATTAAGAACATTAAAATAGATAACTTTTAAACAATCCTGTATAATTTTTAAATAAAATATGATATAGATCAGACATATGAAACTCGTTTAAAACCGGATACAAAGCACTGGATACAAAGCCAAAAGCCAGAAAAAAAAACAGAAGAAAAAGACCAAATTTATTTTATTACTATATTGCACAAAATAAAACTTGTATATTCAAAATACATGCTATACAATGATGTACTAAAGAACACTGCCAAACATTCTTATAGTATTTTGTTATAGTAGAAATAGTACGATTAGAGTAAGTGTGTTCGTGCAAAATGCATGTTTTGCCTTAAATAGGAAATTCTGAGAAAATACAAAAGACTTATCCATCCTTTTATTAGCATTTAACGTTGTAAGTACGACTAATTTATGAAAAATTTACCATTGCAAACCGTATCAAGATCTGGAACACTGCAGAAAACTTCTGCTTTATAAATAAGTCAATATTTGATGATAAAGGATGGTGATCTAGTATTTCTGCGGAAGTCTTTCTAAATATACAATCTAATTTTTCATACATTTTAAATAGATTGTTTACGAAAAATGCAGTTTTTAATAGGCTGTAAAAAACTATTGTGTTCATTTATGGAAGTGAAATGTTATTGCCGTTCGATCACCGCATCAGTTTACTGCCTACGTCATTTACATATATTTACTTTACAACAAGTCGCTAATTTCATGCAACTCAAAGCTACGGGTGATCTGCATTTGTCTCATCTTGTGAGACATTAATCAAGTTAATAACGGCGGACATAAAAAAGAAAAGGAAAACTTTCTCTCCTATAGCCTAAGCTAGAAAAGAAAATGAACCGTCTTTTTTTATAAGTGAATAGTCACTTTCAGGTGTGTCTCTGTGCAGCAAAGCTCATTTCTTATGACTTAACTGACAGCTGCATTTTAAGTGAAACGGATGACGCGATGTGATTTTCGAACTTCAGGTTGTCATCTCTTCAAGAAAAGCTTTCGAAAGAAAGAGTAACAATTCTAGTTCGAGGAGGATCATTTGTTTTCGAGGAACTCATTTGATAGCCTTTTGTGCTTTAAGGATTGACAAAACGGAAATCGGCACCTTATAGTCAGCACCGGTGCATTTTTGACATAATTTTTCGCGATATTTTTTGATTTAATGTGTCATAGGGAGATTTTCTTGCAAGAATCCGCACATGAAATATAATAGCATGTCACAATTAATGAAGATTATTTCTACTGTTTATGGTCAGTTACGGTTACAGATTGTAGTGAAATGTATCGAAGAAGAAGAAGCAGGGCCGTAGTTAGAAATGAATAATAGTGGAGGGGGCTCAACTAAATATAGGGGGAGCTCATATTTTCTCTCATGCAGAAAGCATATTCACACTGTTGTTACTATGTTTCTTATTAAACAGTTATAATAACTTCATGTTATGCTAAGAAAGTAATAGGATGATGAAAAATTCGAGTGTGTAACTAGTGTAATATTAAGCAACATGTTAGCTTCCTACATGCAAATAGAATGAATAAGTGTTGGAAGACTTATTTTAGTAATAATTTAGTATTTTTGCAAAACTGTGAAAGGTCTTCAAAACTAAATTAGATTTTTGAATTTCATTTGAATTTTCGAAACATAAATTCATTTAGTAACCTTGGAATTTTCTCCAGGGGGGCTCAAAATGTTTAAGAGGGGGCTGAGCCGCCCTTAGTACCCCGTTATCTACGGCCCTGAGAAGAAGGCTTTTGGAAAAGGTTAGCAAAAGATAAGTTATTCACTTTAGAGGGCTCTCAAGTGCTAGCCTAGAAAGTAGTAACGCATATTTTAGTGGTACCAACAAATTGATATTACTTTATCAATCACAAACAAGCCAACTACTTGTTGCGATCTCGGCGGATGCTGCTTCAGAACCCATTAAATTGCACATTCAAATTAAAATGAATGTATCCCAATTAAAGATATTACTACAATGAGGTACTTATTAACTGTAATCGAGATGTCCTAAATTTGCTTTGCATGTGAAATGTTGCCGTCCTGCAGCAACAGGTGACAGTTGTTTCTGTAATCAATTAAGAAAGATCATTTGCATACTTTAAAATCACTTTGGATCTATCACTTTTTAATAAATTGTGCCTCCCAGGCTATGTTTCACTGCTCCTATTCAAACAAAATTTAAACCACTGATAATTTAAATGATGAGGTGATAACGTGTCAAATAGAAAGTTTATATTATTCAAGTTCATCAAGAAATGCGAATCTCTTAGTCTCTGTCAGCTCTGTCTCTCTGTCAGCTATGAAAGAAAGCATTCGTCGCTCTATTTTGGATATTTGCCTAGATTCTTTGCACTTAGGTATAAAAAACATCGTTTTGCGGCTGCATCATCATAATATTGACAATGAAGGTAAGACACATTGAATCTTTATTACAAACAGGATTATCAGATTTGCTGCCTGGGTACATACCCATTTTACTCACCACTCAGGATTTTTATATTGAAAAAACAGGAGGTCTTTCGCGGGAAAATATGGAAATCTAATAAAATTTTGAACATTTAAAATTATATTTAAGTACGTTTTGAAAACAAAAATTTATCAGTAAAGATTATTGCTTGAACTCAAACGTGATGTATATATAGCAGATGAGACAACAATATATTTTTTATCGAGTCTTTATCATACGTATAAATCTGTTTTAAGTATTTCTATCAAAAATTAAACAATATTGTTTACAAGTAAAATGACAAATTTCATTTAGTTTTAAATAATCTTGTACAAAATTAACCTTTGTAATATATCACATTTCATAAATTGTTAACATGATGCATAAAATCATTTTTATAACACATATTTCCAAACACATATTTTGAAAACATATTAATCTAGAATTAAAATAAAACAGTTAAAGAAAAAAAGAATAGTGTAGACAAACATTAGAAGGAGAAGAAAAGAAAAGATGTTTTAGAAATTGTAAACTGAGAACACGAATTCAGAAATCGAGCATGATAACCATTATGCCGTCCCTTCTTCAAAGGTTCACTTTAAGTAAATGTGCAGTTTTCACAAATATGTTAAAAAAAAATCTTATCATTTTTAGAGCTATACCTTTATACAGGGCATTATTTTTAGCCAAAAAAACTTATGGAGTTCTAATATTCTTCAGTATTAACAACCATAATGTATACTCTCGATAATGTATAACACCTGAATATTTGTATTTCATACATTAGTTGTAAAGTTTGAAGCAATTTCATTTTCAAGAAAAGAAAATTTATGATTTATATTTTTTCGATATGTACACTGTAAAAAATAAATAAATAAATAAATAAATAATATAATAAATAATGGATGTTTTAAATCTACAAAAATTTATTACAATCAACAGAGAATGTTTACAATAACCTCTTTCGAAACTCCGGAGATCCAAAAAGCGTTTCTTTACCTTTAAAAAAACCCTCGTAAAACTATTTTTATTTTCGAAATTTGATAAAGAATTTATAAAAATAAATTTTATTAGCTGGCCGTCCTTTTCGGAAATGTTTCTTAGCAGCTTTTACAGTGCAATAATCAGTTTTCTCAAATCTGAATATCCTTTTTTCCGGATGCTACCAATACTCAGGTAAATATTTGGTATTCAGAAAACATATTTAATAAAGAAACATACTGAATTAACAACATTAACATCAATATGAAAATTAACATTATTTTATTACAATTGTTTGCAAAAATTTAGTTATTCAGTTGAAAATACAGTCGGCTCTCGTTAATTCGAAATCGGATAAAAAGAATTATCGCTTAATTCGAACTAAGCATGAAGTCTCGAAATTTTTTATGGCAGAATAATGTTAACATTTTTCGTTTATTCGAACTCATTTTCTCTTGACTTCGTTTAATTCGAACTACTGAGTATTACAATTTTTCATTTTTCCTTACTTTTTCACGGATTTCAGACCTTTAAAATAACTTCCTTTCTTTTATTTTGTCAGAAGTGTTCTGAATAGTATACATATAATTTTAAGCATTTCATATCTGCTTTCTTAGTCCCCGTTTGTCCATCAATGACATTTTCACTCCTTCTTTTATTGTTCTTGTTCCTAATACCTTAACCAGTTTATGTACCTATATATTTTAAATTAATATTAAGTATATTATATTGATAATAGCCGAAATAAATTTAAAAAAAATACTATAACATTAAGTATTTTGCAACAGTATCCCCTTGAACATGTTTTCCTATCATATTTTCCATAATTCAAACTCTCGATAATTCGAACATTTCTTGTGGTCCCGACTAGTTCGAATTAACAAAAGCCGATTGCTTTTTTTTTTTTTTTTTTTTTTTTTTGAAATTTGATAGAATTCGAAAAACCGATTTGCAGTACAGAGAACTGATTCATGCATTATAAAAAATACTAAGAAACGTTTCCGAAAATTACGGGCAACTAATAAAGATTTATTTTTGTAAATTTTTTCTTAAATTTCGAAAAGAAATTATTTTTTAAAGTTTCTAAAGGTAAAGGAACACTTTTCGGAAAATTGGGGACTCAAGAGAAGTTACATTTGCGAACGCAATTATTGTAGATTTTCTAAGATTAAGAAACGTTTTTTTATGTATTTATTATTTCTTTCTTTCTTTCTTTCTTACCGTGTCTATGCATTTATATATGATAAAATCTAATAAATGAACAGAGTAAAAACATTAAATTAAGAGTGGAAAATTTTTCTACTCGCCAAAAAATCCTACTCGCCAAAAATTTCTTTGTATCGACTAGTAAATGGATGATTCTCTCTAAATAGACCAAAATAAGAGTTATAAGAGAGTGATAGTGAGGAAGTAATGAGTCTTAGCAAAATTCCCGTTTACTTGTTTACCGATATTTGGGTTGTTTATGAGGTTTTATGGGCAAGATTCCCTTGGTTACATTCTGTGCCAACTTTACCAATATCTGAATTTAGATTAGGCTTAGTGGGCTTTAACTTTACAAATATCTGAATTTAGATTAGGCTTAGTGGGCTTTAACTATATCTAAATACTTATAAATCAGTATATTTTTTTAATATTTATCTGTATTCAATAGAGACTGATAAGATACCTCATCACTTCCTCATCAGCCTCTATTGAATAAAAGTAAATATTGACCCTCTAAGCGGTTTATTCGTATTTTTCCGTTTCCCAAAATCAATTTTAATCTACTATAAACAAAAAAATTCAAACAGAATTGTATTTAAATACCTATATTAAATAAAGGAGCATGAATTGTATTTTAGAAATAAACAGTTAATGAAAATTTTAATTAATACTATTTTTATAAACATTTTTATAAATTATTAATAATTATTGATTTACAAGTATTTAGATATAATTTAAGCCCACTAAACCTAATCTCAATTTAGATAATGGTAAAAAAGTAAATGGACATTTTGTAAAATTTATCTACCTTATAACTCTTATTTTGGCTTATTTAGAGAGAATCACCCAAATCACAACACACAGTACTGTCCCAGCTGGCCACAATGCCCAATACTTAAAAGCGCGAGTAGGTTCCGACTAGTGTTTAGATATTTACTAAAATTAAAAAAGGGTTGAAGCTGCTCTCCTATGAGCTTCGGCGCACATTACACATCGTGTAGAGCTAAAACACTGATCAATAAAAAATATTTCATAATCACAAACAAAAAGCAATGGGTAAACATAACATAACCATGTGTGAAAACGGCGGTTGATTCTGATATTCCTTGTCGCCGTTCAGGAATCCCTGAGACAGAAAATCATCGAATCTATATTTCGGAGCGATAGACAGAAGCATGCTTTTTTGTGTGTGACTCGCTACTTCACATATGTAAGCACTTTATTAGGAAAGAATGCGAAAAAAGATAATTTAGGCTTCGACTTTTCAAAAATGCTGTTCCCTTAGAATTTGCAGTACAATATTTATGAATTCCTGTAAATTCGGATCACATTTTCTATATTCACTAAAAGCAACTTTAAGTACTATCTTTATACCATGTAACTTTAGCCTGCTACTACTCAGCTAAATTTTAAAGAACACCATATGGACTGAAAGATTGAACCTCTTCTGTTAAGGAACATCTAGTAAATGACAATAATTAGAGAGAAGGAAAAAAATGACGGAATAACCTTTTTATTTTCGGGAAATGGTATTCCCGCCATCATTGACACTTGTAATTCAAATTACCTATTTCCATTCTACCGCAACATTTTTTATGCTTCTCAGATCATCGCTGTGAAATCACACAGACGTTAGAAATTCAACAAGTCCTTGGAGAACGAAAAAGAAACATCGCCGGTCATCGCTTTTTTTTTCTTTGTATGCTTTCAGATACCTTTTTTTTTTATTTTATAGATTTTTCTTTTATTTTTCATTTACTTACACTCGGCGACTTTTCTGTTGAGGAAAACCACATAAACAGCCTTGAAGAGTTTCCCATCTGAAAATGTCTTTAACCTGTAGTTAAAGCAACAACAACAAAAAAAATGTTGGATTTTTTTTTTATCGATAATAATATGATGTCTGATAAATATGACATGTAAAGCATGACAAAAGCCATCGGAATTCCTGTTTGGTGTCAAATTCTTGGATTGAAATTCCTGTTTTTTGAAAATTGTTGTTGCCTTGATTGTTTATCAGGCATTTTTCATTGCAAATATTCCATGTCTTAAGAAATATGTATTTTTATTTCATTTTTTACATTTTAAAAAGTTGTTTCCGTCATTAACAAGAGAGAAACGAATTACAAAGAACATTTAAAGGGGAAATACATGTATACTTATTATAGCTCAAAATGTTTACGAACATCATAAAAAATTACCATAAAAAATGCCTGTGCTTTTTTATATAAATTCATCTAATTTAAGCATTAGAAATATTTTAATCCAATGCAAAAAATAGTTTTTAAATCCATTTTTCTGTTTTCATGTCGTTTTAAAACCATTTATTGCCATAGCATGATTTTTTTTTCTTTCTTTCTTGTGAAGAACCGGCCAACCTGCATATTGCTAGTAAATACTTGTGAGATGTTTTTAGTCAGAACATAATTACATTTTTTAGTTTTGAGCAACAGCTGAAATGAAAAATTTGGTAGTGGAATAAGAGTGTAATAATTCAGTTTTTTAAAGACAAAAAAAATATTTTTCCCTTTATGTAAGTAGCTTGGTGTATGTAATGTAACACATTTTAACGCCGTAGATTTGTTCAAAACATAGCTATTTTGTTTCTTTAAATGAATTCTTTTTTTAATGTCTGTAAAATGTGTGTTTCATCTGTAATTCAGACATGGTTCTCGCTGCTGATTGCCATTGCATCAGATCGTGGCAAAATGCTTCATTTGGCGATCCAAGAAGTTATCGAAATCACCATATTATGATAACTAAATTATTTAATTCTTTGTTTCTGCTTTTTTAGCTAGTTTGCTTATTACACACTCATTCAAGTTGCTGAACTATTGATGTTTATTACATTCAAATGCACCATACCATTTATATCACTCTATTTCTGTAGAAAATCTTCCTTATTTAAGCGGATATCCACTTTTATATAATAAAAAAAAATTCCACTTCCCTCCTAAAAAAGAAATCCCATTCTGCCCATTTACAGCACACAACGTCAAAAATCTTTAAAACGTTTCAATTATTTAAGCTCTGTCTGCTCTATTTTTCTTTTAACCTTATTGTGACAATAAATAAATCATCTATATTTATGTTAAAATGACCTATTATTCACAAAAAAATTTGCATTCTGTCAATAAAAATTTATAAATAAATTTTTAATAAAAATCGAAAAATCGACAACATTTTTAAAAGATAAATTTATAGGACTTTAAAGATTGCATGGAATATATATATTTATGTAAGAATATCGTTGTATATAAAAAACTTCTTTTGTTTTTGTTATATTTCAATGTCTTTATAGGGTGTACATTTCTTTTTTAACTATAAAAAAAATCTAGAGAAATATCTGCAGATTTCCTAACAATTTTTTTTATCAATATTTATAAATTTTAATATAAAATGTTTTTAAAGAAATGATTTCATAGCAGTTGCTATAAATTTCTATGTAAAATATGATAAAGAAATTTTATAGTTAATTTCTATCGACACAAATAGTTATTTTAATACTAGTTATACTATAATAGATCTACATAAATATTCATAGATTCAGAGGATTCTTGGAGATCATTTTTTATATAGACATTTTCTTTGTGTGTAAATTCCACGGCAGATGACTTCATCACGGTGCAAACTATTTTCTTAAATACAAATGGCAGCCCTGCAAAGCCGTGCGTTCATTTCCTTCAAACAAACTTCCTGTCTACAAACGTCCTCAGATATACTGAGTGTCAACAAATATCTTTAGATGTCCAAAAATTGATATTGCTTTTACGAATGTCGATAGATATCACTGAAACAATGTAAAAGTAACCTTTTTTTTTTGTACGATATTGATTAATGTAAATCAGATTTAAAAATAAGGTATAAAAAGAATAAATTTAATAAAAAACTGAAATCGTATTAAATTTTATTCTTCAGAATATAATTTTCTGTGTCATAATGATATAAGTAATATAAACAACTCTTTTTAATGATTTTTAAGCAGTTATCTTAAGGTACGTCTTTTAATATCATCAGACAATATAAATTCGATTTACGACTTTCAAATTATTGACTAAAAATGGTATTTGCATCACCAATATCTTTGTGCTACTTGGTTTAAACATAAATTGCGAAAGAAAGATGTTTAATTACCTTTGTTTTTTTTAAGTTAATTTGATAATTGGGATTAAAATATTTGAAATTTTCAACTTTTACTTTAACCTACTTGTTTTAGTAATTCTAAGTTTTGTAAAATGCAATAGGTTCTTTCATATGAATACAAGCAAAGATTAAGCACGACAGGAAAAAAAATTTACCTAGCGATTTAACCTTCACTCCCAAAATCGGCGAAAATATATTTCTAAAAGAAATTGATCTTCAATTACACAAATGCAAGCATCACCTAAAATGAACGCTATTTTCAATCACAAATGCTTGCGTTACTAAAAATTAAAAATTAACATTATTTTCAATCACAAATGCATGCATTACTAAAACTTACGCAATGTTCAATTGCAAATGCATCATCACTTAAAACTAACATTACCTTTAATCACAAATGCATGCAATACAAAAAAAAATATATAACGTTATCTTCAATCACAAATGCATGCATCGCTTAAAACTAATGTTATCTTCAATCACAAATACATGTATCACTAAAAAACAATGTGTCTTTCTTTGATAGTTGCCTAATGTACTTTTTCATGAAAAAGATCGTTTTTGTTCATCATAGTCTAAATTATAATAATCTATATGGACACGTATTTGTATACTTCTTTCTAAAAATTCAAAATATTTTCTTTTCTTGACGAATTAAAATATTTTTTATAAATATCGATTGTACTCTCTTAAAATCGCAACCACAAAATAACTCAAGTTGAGCCGAAATTCTCTCATTTCGCGTTTAGAAAGGCAGCTTCTCAAAAAGAGTTGAAGCAACTCGAGTAGCGAGTTGTTTGTAAGCAATTTAAATTAAGATGAGTAGTTTAAAAAAGGAAATCAAGACGAGTAAAACGTTTTAAAAACAACTCATTCACGATTCAATAAATTGCAGCTCTTTCCTAAGAAACCAAATCCATTCTTTCGTTTTAAGAGTATGTTTGTATATTGAATAACTTTTATTTCTTTCCAATTTATTTTATTATTATTTGATTGGTTTTTATAATTTTAATCTTATTTAATTTCTCTGTGTTATCAAAAAATATGTAAATATATATACATTTACTCATGATTATTAAGTAAGAAATTAATGATATAAAATATTCTGAAAATTTTATATCCCTTCTGTTATTTATATATAGATGCATGTTGTTAAAATATAACGGTAAAATTATGCTTTATTGTCGATTTCTTTTCAGAATATTATTCTGTACGAGTATCTTCCCGTTTTGCTCATGGAGGAGATCACTCCTTATAAAGGTAATGCATTTTTTTTTCATAACCTTTTCATTTTAGAAAGATGATGATATGCAAATCAAGTGACTCTTAAATAATAATAATAGTAATAATGCATGTAATTACAGTTGTAACAGCATCAGAAGAACAATATTTTTGTTTACCCTTATAAATTCAGGGGTGAATGTCAGAATTTCATTATACAGCTCATATTCAAAATATTAGAATAATTACCTTTTTTTAAGAAATTGAAAATATCGTTTGGTAATTTAATGTCTTTTAATGAAAATATGCAAACGATATTTTTATTAAGAACTTATTGATGATTAAACTTACTTGTTATCTTAAATTTAATATCATTTTTGAAAAGATTAATTGCAAAAAAAATTATTTTGAAAAGTCAAAATATTAGAATATTTATTCAAGTGGTTCAAAATATTAGAATATTTCACATTAATTCTCCTTTAATTATTACCAATTCTTAATTGGTGGCATCATTGATTAAATTCAGACTATTTTATTTAAAATCAGTATTTTTTTTTTTTTTTTTTTTTTTTTTTTTTTTTGCAGTTTGTTTCTTTTTCGTCTTAAAATTGGCCGTGTGAGTGATATTCCTGAATCTACTAAACTTCGTATGGTTGATTTGTATCGGCACGGTAAAAATCAATGTTTTATAGCGAATTATTTACATTGTTCGCAATCGAGCGTTAGTAAAATACTAACACAATATTCAAAATTTGGAAAATTTGAAAATAATCGCCGAAATGGTGGCCGAAAACCAAAAACATCTGCTAGAGATGACGGAAACTGAAGCGTATAGTTAAGAAAAACCGTTTTAAAAGTGTGCGATTCTTGCACCGAAAATGGAAAGAAGAAGGAGTTGAAGTTTCTACATCGACAACATTAAGACGTCTCCATAAATTTAAATTTGAATCTCGTGTACCGAAAACAAAACCTCTCATGACTGCAAGACAAAAGCGTATAAGATTGAATTGGTGTAAATCATTTAGACGTTTATGGAGCAATGAAGATTGGAAAAATATATTATTTAGTGATGAAAGTATGTTTTGTGTTTCATATGGTAATCAAGGTATTCGAGTTTGGAGAATGAAGCAAGAAGCATTTGATAAAGAATGCCTTAAACGTTCCGTAAAATTTGCTGCTAGTGTCATGGTTTGGGGTTGTATGAGTGCAGAAGGACGTGGAAAGTTATGCATCGTCTACGAAAAGGTTAACTCTCTGATATATCAAGAAATTTTAGAATATTACATGATTCCATCATCAGAAGATTTATTTGAAGATGATTTCATCTTTCAACAAGATTTAGCGTCCCCGCATACCTCGATGTCAACTAAGAATGGGTTCCGCCAACGCAACATTAAGGTACTTCCTTGGCCACCAAATTCACCAGATCTTAATCCCATCGAAAACTTATGGTGTATAATGAAGAAAAAACTTCAAGAAAATCCTCCTTCAAGTAAAACTGAGTTAGTGGCATGTATAAAGTCTATTTGGGGTAATATTGATAGAAATGTTTGTAAACACCTTGTATATAGTATGCAAGATCGATTGTGCGCTGTTATGAAAGCTAAAGGGGCTGCTACAAAATATTAACTACCATTTACTTCATATTCATAAGGTAATATTGTTGCGTAAAATAAAATATTCTAATATTTTGAACCAATCTAAATTTTATTCTAGTATTCTGGTGTGTTTAAGGAAGCTGTATACCTAATTTATTGTGCTGTATTTTATATTTTATAAATGTTAAAATCTTATCTAAACATTCCAGATTTAATTTATAAGAAATTTAATTGCAATTACTTAGTATAAAAAATAAATAAATGACAAATAATTTTTTCTTATTACTTTTTCTCAATTATTCTAATATTTTGAATATGAGCTGTATAAAGGCCCCTGATGCTCCGCTTCCATGAAACTCCCCCATCGCAAAATCCCAATTTTGGCCTATGGGAAAATTTCGAAAGCGATTACTAATTACCTTATATATTTATTAAAATGGCATTTTCATCATCTGAAAAGTTTACCTCCTGTTCTCGAAACTACATTTCAATTTCAGTTTTTATCTCATAAATGTCGTGAAAGTTTTGTCCGGCAGGATGTTTCTTCAGGTAAAGAAACAAATGATAATCGCTGAGTGCAAGGTCCGGTCTCATCAGAGATCACACATGTCTCATCTGTTCTGGATTCTTTATGAACATTGGTCCTTACCTCCAGAGAAAGCATGACACCTTTTCATTACATTTTGTCGATTCATAATGTTCCCATAGACGGAAACAGTTTCTTTGTGAATACCCGTTGGGCGCCCAACTTTTGCATGAAGGAAACTTATGATGGAACATACTTTGCGTAGGCGAAATTATTAATTGACTCAGCCATTAAAAGCATTGACTATATGAAACAGACTCGCCGTATGAAAATTATTAAATTTCAGGCATTCTGTCATTAAATAAGTTAAGAAATAAAAACTATTAAAATTTAGTGGTATCAATTGGCCATTCGCTGCCGAGCGCTTTCATCACTGGGTAGATCTTTACTTTTCGAAAACAGCTCGCAGAATTTAAAAAAAGTGAAATTTCCACAGATCAAAATAACAAAATCTATCGCTTTTTTGTTTGTTTGTTTGCCTTAAAAAAACTTATTTACATATTTATAAAAAAGAGTCAAATTTTTGTAAAATTGTGTAATTTTTAAATATATGTATCTAAAAAGTAGCGCATTTTTTTCTCATTATTTCCAAGAGGTGTCTGTATCAGGACCTCTTGAATCCTTCCCTTCATTACACAACTGAGGCATTCTAACAACTTAGAACTTATTATATAAATCTATTAATTCACGGATATACATAAAGAAAGTTTTCCCACACCGATAGTGTGGGATACACCTTGGTGTCCCATATATAGTGGAAGATATCTAGATCATTTTATTCCATTTCGGCTAAATGTGGGTTGGACATTACCTGCTTATCGTTGTTAAAAATATTCTTTAATAAAGGAAAAAATTGACAGTCTACATCTTTTTTTTTTTTTTTAACCATGCCTTTTTAATTGCAGAGCTTGTTTTTATTTTGCTTTTATTTACATGTGTAATATCTTCTAAAAACATTGATTGTCTGCACACGAGATTGGCTTTAATAGCCTTTATTACGAGAAGAGCCTGTGAAAGATTCGAGAACAAAACAAAACGAATGCTGTGATAATTGATAAATAATGTTAAATGAAATATTCCTTCCACTGCGGTTACAATTGGCTTCATAACATTTATCACCATCCCATTGATATATATATTTAAATATATTTTAAGACTTTTTGTAATATATTGGGACCTTCCACATATTTTAATGCATAAACAAAAATGTACAGCATAAAATGATTGTCTTTTTCCATTGTGTACATGTTTGGTTAATTGGGTGTGTGAAATGTAACCAATCATTTCTCGAACAGATGAAATACGTACTATGATTTTTGTTGTCTGAGAAACCTTAATAAAAAACAGTTATTAATATGGCATACTTAACTTAAAACAGTTAATTAAAGAATTTATCATAAAGCAATTATTCATTTGTTTTCGCTTCATCTAAATTGACAAAATTTTCATGAACTTTCTTCGCGAAAACTGAAATTGATAATATTTATTATTTACACAAGAATGGAACGTCCTCTATTGGAATAATTATTTTTAAGGTCAATAGACATCATGCTGTCATAGGATTGGAAGAACAAGGATGAACGATTCGCTAAGGCAAGGTTTTTAAATCATTGAGTGCTGCCATTAGAATTATCTTTATTTTCCTTGTACAACTTAGCCTCACCACTTAAACAATTATTATTGTCACCTTAAAGGAGGGTTTTATTGCGTCAGTTTTATCAAACAGGGAGTGATATCAATTTAAACAAGTAAAATTGCTTGATTTTTTTCCCCCGTTTCCGATTGCATTAAAAAAGATTAATTTGTAAAGTTACGATATGATTCTCTTTCACATATATTTTAATGTATAACCCAAAATAAACAGCATGAAAGGAATGTCTTTTTACATTGTGTAAAATTTTGATTAGTTGAATGTCTGAAATGTAATTGAGCATTTCTAGAAAAGATGAAACACTTGCTGTGACTTTGTGTTGACCGATAACAACCTAATTTAAAAAACTGTTATTCATACGACAAACTTAACTTCAAACAGTTAATTACACTGTTAAAAATCGTGTGTTAGTTTGAACCAAATTTTGGTGCTCAATAGCTGCCACTGTAGTATGGTAAAATCATAAAGCAATATCTGGAACTTTTGTTAAATCATAGCTCCAATAGTTGGAACGAAGTTGAAATGGGATGTTCCAAAATTTGGTACGAGATTTTACCATCTTATGATGGCAGCTACTGGGCACCAAAATTTGGGTCAGACTAGAGAAACTTTTTAACAGTGTAAAGAATTTATCATAGAGTAATTATTCATTTCTTGTCGCTTCATCGAAATAGACAACATTTTCATGAACTTTCTTCGAGAAAACTAAAATTGATAATATTTATTATTTACCCACGAATGGAACGTCCTCAATTGGAATGATTATTTTTAAGGTCAATAGACATCATGTTGTCATAGGAATGGAAAAACAAGGATGAACGATTCGCTGAGACAAGGTTTTAATTCATTGAGTGCGGCCCTTAGAATTATCTTTTTTTTCTTTGTACAACTTAGCCTCACCCCTTAAAAAATCATCATTGTCACCTTAAAAGAGGATTTTATTCCGTCTGTTTTGTCAAACAGGAAGTGATATCAAATTGGAGAAGTGAAATTGTTTGAAAATTTATTTTTCAATGATCATTGTGATTTATTCGTTTCCAATTACATTTTTTTAAATAATCTAATTTGTAAACTCACATATGATATGATTCTCTTTCTCCTATCTTATAAGAATTTCTTATTACACCAAATATCATACAAGTATTTAAAACGAAATTTAATGTTGATTGTTTACTAGTAATTCGGATTTTTTAATTTAAAGTACATTATTGTTTGCTATGTAGCTTGAAGTAAATTTTAAGGCATAAAATTACACCACATTTTTTTTTTTTTTTTTTTTTTTTTTTTTTTTTTTTTTTTTTTTGCTATGATTAGGTGTTTTTATTCCGCTGGAAGAAGGTACTTGAGAGCGGTTTTTGTTTCATTTCCATTATTGTACCATCGAAAAGTGTATGAAGTTATACAAAGAATTGAACTAAACTTTTAATGAATGCTTTTGGCTATGCGATACTCCTTGAATTTGGAAATATTCCACCGGGATGGGGCACTATTTTATGCAATTTTTATGCACTTTTCATTATTGTAACACAAAAAAAATGTATGAAATTATGCATACAGTTGAACCAAATTTTTGTGCATGTTTTTGGCTATGGCTAGTAGCTCCTCCTGGAATTTATAAATACAAGGTAGAACCCGTCAAATTTTGACGAAAGAAAATGTTTAAAAAGCAGCTGTTTCATTAACTTATAATAAATTTACAAAATTAGTTATAGTAAAAATTTCATTTTATATTGGTACGTCTAACTCTTAAACAAACGATATATATAGTCAAATTAACAAAATACTATTTCTATAAAACGCAGTTGTAGAAATTGTTAAAATTAAACATTAATCGTATATGTAAGCAGTAAAAAATAATAAAGATATGTTATTATAATAAAGTTATCAATTAAGGTTCTTTTGCTAGTATTCCAATATGATAAAAAGCAAAATTTATTCAACTTTGACTCAATCATAGGATTTTTTTCCCCGTGAAATCTAAACCCAGCATCATTTTCACCATATCAAAATTTACAAATGTACATTTCACACCTGTATTTACGTTTTAAAAAAAAAATGGCATTTTAATTTGATGATTTTGATTCAAAACTTGAAGTCTCAATGGTCTATTAGCTGAAATAGATATTAAACTGTTGATATTCTTTTACGTGTAAATCAAATTTTGTAAATGAAGTCAAAATTCACCGGGTTTTATAACAGAAGATATTTAATTTTTTTTTTTTTCACTTTTCATGAGAAAATGGCAACATAAAGATACAGCACTCATTTTTTTCTTTTTTTTTCCCCTTTGCTTTAAATAGAAATGGAGTACTCCTGTTGCCACGATTAGAAAAAAAGGTAGTAAAAGCTACAAAAAATTAATATTTCAAAAACAAATTAAGATACAGCTTTCAAACAAATTTCATTTAAAAGTACATTTTTTCCCCTACACGATGGTGTAAAAGTTGAAAATATGCGACATTAAGAAGTTTAAAAACTTTTAGCAGCATTCATTTAAAATTTGAAAGTGTTGCCATGCGCAAAATGACGTATGCGTTACGCACAGATACGTTTGGCCTTTATAATATAGATTCAGCCAGAAGGAGGCGCTGCAATTAGGATTTTTTTTATAAATTTCTCGTTCTTTTGTAGTCTTATTGTACAATGACGGGAACTTTACTTACTACTTAGCTGGTTATTCGCAATTCTGTGGAATGTTCACAAATGATGTAGGATAGAATAACGAAAAATTATTGATTTTAATTTTAAAAGATCATGATCGAGATAAATTCGTTTTTATTCCAATGTATTGATTGAAGAATAAATTTAAGATGAAATCGAAGTTGTTATAGTATTGAACTAATAATATTGAAATATTAGCATTTGTAACTACTTGTTTAACATCTTCGCGACGGGAGCCTTTTGCGAAATTTTTAATGTTATGTAAATTTTTAATATTATGTAACCGGTTTTTAAAAACAGAAATTTGTGTCTTATTAAATCGAGATAATGTTCCGATTAAATAAGACAAATTTTACAGTATAATTTTACTGGTGGTAATAAACAGGGATTCTTAAGCCTATTTGCGGCACATATAAGTGGCGCTCGTCCCCAATGGGTTAATGAAATATATGAGATTGTGAATTTTGGGATTGGCACATCCAACTTATTTTCAGTGCCATGAAGATTATATTTTGACATTCTGTATAAGAATTACTATAATTTTCGTGTTTATACATTAATTTGCATCACACTGTAGTAATTTTTTAACTGCTTTTTAAAAACAAATAATTTAATTGAAAAAGGTTAATTGAAATTCCAGCGTAGTTGTTGTCATTTTTTAGAAACTATAATAAATTAAAAAGTTAAATTCATAATTGCGTGCAGTTAAACATTGGTAATTGGTATCCGACATTTACTTGTAAGGTATATTTTAAGTATTGGATGTTGAATATTTTAGTTTAATGTTAAATATTTCTTAATTTAATTTATATTCAGCGTCATGTTCAACATTCCTTTCTTTCTCATTTTTAAAGATTTTAATGATTGCTATAACGCAGGGATGGGCAGCTGTAGCATGCTGGACACCACTAAAATTTTAAAGTAATCATTGCTTTCTTTAATCATTGAATCACTGCTATTCATGAAGTCGACTTTTTCTTTAAAAAAAATTAGTGGTATCCTGCTATAAAGTCATCTCTTTTTCAGAATCTTTTGCTAAGATTTTAACTATAATATCCATGTGCATTAATAGTTTGTGTGTGAGATGTGGGAAATTAAATAAGTTCATCTAGTCTATCGTTGATTGCAAACATTGCACTCAGAAATAAAACAAAAAAGTTCATTGCATCCACTTTTAATGTAAATATATACATGTAAGAAAAAGGCGTGGATAAAGAGATTGTGTATGAAATTTTGAATTAAGTTTCATTTTATTAAGATTTCCTGAACTGGATTCTTTTAGGTTATCAGCCTGATCTTCATCCAGGTGTTTGTCACGTGTTCCAGTCTGCTGCCTTCCGCTTCGGCCATACCATGATTCCTCCTGGTCTTTACAGAAGGTAAACTCCAAACCCTTTCTTATTTATGAGATTAAAAGATGAGCACGAAAATTTTCTTTACCTTTCTTTACTTATTTATTGAAACTCAGGAAGTGTGGTTCAGTAAACTAATGATAACATTGTAATAGGTCATCAAGCTTCCGCCAAAAGAAGTTCTCCTAATCTTATCACCCCAAAATTGAAATCTTGAACGATCTCTATTACGTTTTCACAAATCATTTATTTTATAGTTAATTGCATGAATACCGACCTTGATTTAAAATAGATCGGGAGGGGGCAGTACAGACAATCATCTCAAGTTCATGGATGAAAATCATGAATTAGTTAAATCTTGATTCGCATATAACGCAATCTGTCTGCTAAGTCATATCTCAATGGAAAACATCTAAAAACCCGATTTTAACGGGTGACTCGTAGGTTTACCATTGTGCTTTCCTGCCTCAAAAAATATGAAAACAAGGAGGATTTGGAGCAGGAAAAGAGAATGTTAAACCCATCAGTCTATCGCTAAAATCGGATTTTTAGGTGTTTTTTATCAAGATATGACTTGGCAGATCGATTTCGTTTTAATATGGGAATCGAGGTTTAACTTTACCTAGATTTTCATCCATGGACTCGATGAAGTGATTGTCTGTGCTGCCGCCTCGCGGTCTAAAAGTTGCCGACTGACGAAACCACAAAGAAAGAAGAGTTTTAAATGCCATTCCAATATACACAAATGCAATATTAATTTAAAATCTAACTTTTTTTCCAGGAGTTTCAGATTAGAAATGAAATAAAAGAATAAGTAAGGATTAGGAAAACAAGTTTCATAGATAACGGGTTAAAGTCATAAATACCGTTGGGATTTTTAATTGAAGGTAACTAGTAAAATTTTTATTTGGTAAGATAATGAAAGCTGAATAAAAAATCGAATCAAGCAAAAGCTATTTAAACTATTTACAGAAAAAAAATTCACACATATTTACTTTCTATCATGATAATTTATATAATTAATGCATTGTTAAATAAACTGTTACATTTTTTTTCTTGTAATTCTTTTCTTTATTAAGTTCTTATATCATTTTTAAATTGCAGTCGAATTATCTATCATTGTAATTGAGCTACGAAAAAAAGTATTGAATAATTCAGCAAACAACCGTTTTAATATTGCGCACAAAATTGTTCGAAATGTTTACTTTTTGTGACTCGGAAAATTACTCTTGCATAAGGTTAACGAAATTTTAACTTCGCTGTCTGTTTATGCTGTTAATGTCATAATAGCATAATTTCAGCTTTTTTTTCCGATAACTCTAACTGCAAATTATTCTTGTATGACGAAATCGAATTGAGAAGAAAATTGTATCAGTCTCAAATTATAGAGATATGATACAATAAGCTTTAATGAGAGTCGTATTGTCAAACACAGTTGGATTTTAATAAATTATAATAAATATTAATTAAAAAGTCACTCCCAGTTCTTGGTGTCGTGAAATAGAAATTTTGAAATGTTATAGAGAAATTAAAATTTTACTACTTTATAATAATATTATACCAATATATGTTCTAGCAAGACTCAAAATAAAACTAAATGAAAAGAACAATCTGTACATACATCAGGGCACGAAAAACATATGAAAATGCATATGTTGGGAATTGAAAAAGTGTTCACTAAACAGTTGTGCCCGCTATTTGAGCATTTTCGTTACGGAGATTATGCCATAAAATCACTCGGTGATATAGTTTCCGAAAAAAGTTGAGTTTTAGTTCAGTTGTTTTCATGTTTATTTATAACTCAGTGCTTGAATTAATCGATATTTTCGCCTTTTTTTCTTCAGTAATTTATTTGGTAATATCCTCAACCTATGTCATTATTTACTTATCTCTATTTCTAGGAATGCACAGTGTGAATTTCGGAAAACAGTAACAGGCTACCCGGCCGTTCGGCTCTGTTCAACATGGTGGGATTCGGAAGAAATTGAATATGGTATTGAAGAGTTACTGATGGGAATGGCTTCACAGATAGCTGAGAGGGAGGATAATATCCTATGCTCAGATGTCCGAGGTATGATCTTTTTGTGATTCTTTATCCATATTATAAATAATACTTTGCTTTACTGTATAGTCCAAGAGCCGACCACACAAAACCCTAAATCATCGAGCGCAAGAAAATAATCCTTTATCTTATGGAAGAGTTGTCATTGGGGAATCTAACGATCCATGTCTGCCGGAAGTGAAATGGTGCATAAGCCAAAAATTAATACCACTAGTAGCTCATTCGTAGGTCTATCATTATGTTTGCCGTACAATCAAAAGTATGAAAATACGGAAAACTGGGTGCAGGAAAACATAAATGCTAAGTCTAAGAGTCAGTCACTCGTGGTATTCATTTTTGGATTATGCACCACTTTGCTTCCGGCAGACATGGATCATTAGGTTACTCTATGACTCTACTCTTCCATAATATATAAGATTTTTTTCTTGTATTCGCTCTTGGACTAGTAGTTGTGGACCTGTTATGGTGTTCCTGTTATGGAGTCTTTTGCAAGACTGAACCGTCCGCGGACACCCTAGAAAACTTCGAAGGTGAAAGGATACTAGGTGATTGTCACTCAAAATTAGTGAGCTATGTGGTTCCCTATTTTTATGTTCTTAGACTTAGATATCGGGCTTGGCTACGTTATGCTATGCCTTTTCAATGCTCGTTGGTACCATACTACTTTTACATTCTTCTTTTTTTTCCTACGTAAATTGATGAAATAACATCGAAGTGTGGGGCAACCGAACATGTTTGCATGCCCTATGCGCCCCTTTGTTGGAGGTTACATTTAACCTCGTGCTTCCAGCTCTGGAATAATCTTATGGTCTACATTAGAGCTTCCAAATTAAACCTTTTTAATGTGCATTGTTTCGAAATTCGTGCTTATTCACTTCTCGATTTCGTTAGAGGTTTTGCGTGGCGGTCTCACGCTGCGTTGCCACTTCTTAAACACCTCGATGTCATGTCATGTCATATTATCAATTTTGAAAAAACTTCCAAATTTACTCTTTTTTTTTCTTAAGTATGTGTGATTTTACCTTGTTGATTTTTAACTTTATGAAATAATGTATTTGAATCTGTTTCGCATGAAATTACTAGTGAATTCGGTTAAATACAGCAAAAAATTTGATGCCTAGATGTAGTAAAACAGATATGCGCTATACGGTGAGTGATGTAGCGCAATTGATTGGTAAACTTCATAGTTAGATTTCGTATTTTGAAAACTTTGTGAGAAAATATTTAGTATTAAACGATAAATTTATAAAGCTTGAATGATTTAATAAAATATGCATGTATTGTGCAAACGAATATGAGAAATAATCATTTATCTTACCAAAAACATCCAAATCCAGTGAGACATTTTATTTCGAAATTCAAATAATGACAGGTGATATATTTATTTACAAAATACGACGAAACATTCCAGTGGTAGAAAATTGGCGCAGAAGAGAAGCCTATTGATATCACTAAATTTTAGTAGTATTTTTCGGCTTTTTTAATGGCAGAATTTCTTTTTTTTATTATTAAAATGAAAAATACTATAAAAAATATTGATGTCAATAGGCTCCACCTCTACGTCAATTTTCCATTTCTGAACATTCAATAACAAAATTGTAGAGCATCGCCGATTTAAAATAAAATACATATTGTACAAAAAAAATATGAAAAATAGTGGCCTCTATAACTAAAATTGATAAAATATTTTGGTTGAAGGCAAAATATAATGGTAAATAATCTATTCTTTTTTTTTAACAGACTACGCCCTTAAATACAAACTCTTTAGCTCTAAAATTTAAACTTTATGATAAATGAAAAAAAAATATATGTATAGCAGATTATTTATATTTGAGGGTTATTTATTTATTTATTTATTTCATTATTTACATATGAAATATTTTCCGTCATATTCGCGTACTGTCTTTTTTTCCCCATAAGATTTCATTTACATGCGTTTTTAAAAATCTTTTTTGTTAGGTTTTCAAATAAATTTTCCGTTTTACTTAAAGAAAAGAGTCGTTTTGGTTATTTTGGACTAACTAAATAGCTAAACTTGAAGCGTATACATTAAGGATCCTGACCTGCAGTACCCAGCCCTGTTTTTTAGACTTTGAACTTCAGGTGTTACAGCATATGTCCAGCTTAGATGGTTGAGCCTAACGTGGTATCCTCAGGGTTTCATTCGTAAGCAAGCTTGTATTCCTTTTATCAACTGTGGAAGGATAAAAGATAGAATGAAATTTTGCCCATTTCAGTCCAGAATTGAGCTGTGGATCTGTAGTGTGGTTGCACAACCCGTTGTTCACAAGGCTGCTGGGATTATATTTTGGGATGTACGTGTGATTTTTTTTTATGTATCTGTTTGCACAATGTATGTTTTTCCTGGTCATTCTAGTTTATATCTATAAGGGTTTTTGAATTATTGCGATATTTTGTAATATTTCCTAAATATATTTCGTAAAAAAAAAAATCGCAATTTTGTTTTTTCTATAGTTTGCCAGAATGAAATAAATGAATACAGTGTGTTAAAATTAACTTACAAGTTAGAATATAAAATGTCGACTAAATTCTGTTTTACGCATGTATCGTTACACGACTTGGATGTTTTTATAGATGTAGAAATACGAATTTAGAGTAAATTTGCAGATTAGTTTCTCTCTCTCTGTTTTTCTCTCTCTTTTTTTTTCCTTTTTTTAATTTTAATAACCGAATTTCAGTTTTTCGCTCCCTTGCTCCCTATGAATTTGCTTAAAGTAAATGATTACCAATAGATTCTCTAGATTTTTACAGATTTTTTAAAACAGTTGTTTTACAGAATTTTTTACAGATTTTTTTATTATCTTTTTCTTCTATGATTCGTCTGTAAATGAATCAAGCTATTAAAATATGAAATTTGTGTCTTGACTTGCACATAAAAACAACCTAAATTTAGAAAGTAAATACCAAGAAAAAATATTTTAGCTATCACGTGCCAAGTTTCTTAATTATTTTTTCCCTTCCTTTTAAATAAATATTTCCCATCAATTTTTATCGTTTATTTACCTTTTCGCGCCTTTTGAAGCATTAACTCGGAAATTGTTTAAATCCGTGAAATTCGTCTCTTTTGTGCTTCTCAGCTCTTTAAATCAGTAATCCGCATGAGCTACTTCGTTTCACTTTCGATTTCGTGCCACGGTCGTGGTCGTGTGACAGAAAACTGATTAAAAACCTGGAAATGAGAGGATTACGCTAAAAGAATGTTTCAACACGTTGCCTTTGGCGACATAGCTGTAGAGTGAATGTGGCGTCAATCCTCTTGACCAAATGGATATATTTTTCTGAATGCATTCTCAATTGCAAAATGACATTTTTTTTTTTTTTTTCAATTTCGTAATACATATCTGGCTTTTAATACTGATCATCACTATTCATCGAAGTTAAATTGTATTTTTGACATTTTAGAGAAAAAAAGGCGACCTTATACAATTGTCCTTTTTTACTCATGTACTGAACAATTTCCTTCAGTAAGAACTTACACTGGAAAAAATAAAAAGTTAATGAAAGTACAATGCAGGGTAATTAAAAAAAGTGGACAAATTGATATGGCAAAACAGGCATACGACAAGGATAAAAAATCACATAGAAACATAGGGCCGCAAACCACTTATTGAGTCACAAATACAGGGTGTTCCATCCTAACTCAATTTGGGTTGACGGTAATAAATTTCAGAAAACTGAAGTATATTATACTAAAATATTTAACAAACATTCTTATCAAAACAAAATTAACAAAATTATCAATATAACAAAAGTGGTAGAAGTTTGCATTATGCGCACCAGCAATAAGCACTTGGCACGTCACATTTTGGACTGTGATAATCAGTTTTATACTGTATCATCGATTACTTTAGCAATATGTTTTTCCAGATCTTTTCATAACATTATTACATTTCACACAAAATAAGGTACACATCGTTGTATTTTCATTACAATATTTTTATTTTTTTTTCGAAATTATTACTTTCAAACCGGGTGTAGCTAGAATGAAACACACTGTATTTGTGACTCAGTATGTAGTTTGCGACCCTATGCTCCTGTGTGATTTTTTATCCTTGTTGTATGCTTTTTTTGTCAAATCATTTTGTCCGTGTTTTTTTTTTTTTTTTCTTTTTATCACTTTGTATATAATCTCTTCCAAGTTACCTACGATTCAGAAATGTATTCCTTTATCTTCAGAAATCTCAGATTCTAATGTATTTACAATATTTAAGGGAACATTTCTGTAAACAAATGTTTTTTTTCTGCTCTTTATATTCGGAAATGTTTTACGAAGTAGTTTTTACAGTGTAATCATTCAAAAATAATCAGCTTTCTTAACCCAGTGTAAATACGAAATGTTTCTCAGATGTTATCAATTCTCAAGTAAACATTTTCCGCGGCGAAAAAGAATTTTTACATGTAAAAATACTAAAATAACATTCATATGACTTTGTTAAAAGGTTTATTGGTTCATTTTTGTCAGCCGATTATCTAACACGAGAGATATAGGCCTCTGTTAAAAGAACACAATACCTTGAAAATGGTCAAAATATTGATTTTCTTTTTTAAAAATTAACTGAAAGCTTCTTTAATTGTGAATATTTTGACACCTCATTTTTACCTATACGACAATTATATCGCGAGATATTGTAAATTTTGTTAAGAGATCCAGTGCAATTATTCATACAAAGAAAACTTACGTGAGAGAATACACGAGATATAAATACAGGTACAGGGTGTTTCAAAAATGACCGGTATATTTGAAAAATCAATAAAAACTAAACGGGTAGTGGTAGAAATACACCATTTGTTTCAATATGTTTGGGACAACAGTAAATTTTCAAACAGATAAACTTACGAAATCAGTTAAAATTTTCAACAACAGATGGCGTTGCAGTCTGAAAAATCTAAAATACGATATTTTTCACATATCAACCATGCATAGCAATAATATAACAGCAATAAAATCGCCTGCATCGCCATCTGTTGTTGAAAATTGTAACTAATATCGAAAGTTTATCTGCCTCAAAATTTACTGTTTTCCCAAACATATTGCAAAAAACATTGTATTTCTATCGCTGCCCGTTTAATTTTTATTGATTTTTCAAATGTACCAGTCATTTTTGAAACACCCTGTATATACACGAGAGAAAAAATTCGTATTATTTGTAAAATCCCACACATCTATAAATCCATTCACAATTTTATGTAGTATATTCTAATGAATGTGAATTTTTTAAAATTAAATTTTAGTAAAATAGGCTGTTTTACAATTTTTGTTTTAATTTTTATTTAATTTTTAATATTAAGTACTGTGTACCCCATATATTATCCAAAATTGAAGAGATCATTTCAAGGTACGTGTACCCTTAATGTAGCATGTTTGCCTGTTGAACATCAAAATGTTTACTTGAAAATTGATAGCAACTGAAAAGCCCTTATTTCATGATAACGCCGAGTTGAGAAAACGGATTAACACAAAACTACTTCATAACACTTTTTTAAATTATAGGCAACAAAGAAAAACTTGCTCCAGTAACGCATCTCTAGATCTTGTAAATCTAATGATTTCTGAAGATAAAGGAAAGTTATTTTGGAAATTTTGGGAAATTCTGCAGAAGTAATTCTAATATTGTATTGTCATCAACTTATTTCCTATGAATTGAATATTTCCAACTGGACGAAAGATTGCGCAGGCTGGGACCTCAACCCAGATCCTTGAATTACAAGGCTTTGCCTTTTAAGCTAACTGGACGACAACCAGCAGGCATTTCTCGCTCAGATAACCTTATTGGTCATAACATCTGGTCTGTCATTTAGACAGATCGACAGAATAAACTGCAGGTAAAGGAACTCCATATAATGATGGGTACGTAGATATACTATTATTTTAACATAATCAAATTAACACAATCAAATATTTTACCAATCAGTTTGATTGTGTTAAAATAATAGTATATTTACGTACGCATTGTTATATGGAGTTCCATTATCTGCGGTTTATTCTGTGGAGCTGTCTAAATGACAGACCATATATTATGACCAACAAGGTTAACTGAGTGAGAAATGCTCGCCGGTTTTCTCCCAGTTAACTTAAACGGTAAAGCATTGGCCTTGTAAGCCAAGGATCTTTGTTCGATTTCCAGTCTGGGCGATTTTTCACTCAGTTGGAAATATTCAATTCGTATGATAATTTTTTCCAATAAATTTAATTGTGTTCAAATAATAGTATAACTTATATTTCCTAGATCTAGATTTTTTTTTTTTTTTTTTTTTTTTTTTTTGACATTATAAGAGAATGTGTACCTACTTATTTTCTCTTTGTGAAAAGGAAAGGTCTGAAATTTGTAGTGGTTGCTCAATTCGGAACACAAAAAATCAGACTTACTGTAACTTCTCTTCTAAGCTTATCTTGATTTAGACCAAGGCTTACCCATTGGCTTAAATATATATGTCGATCATAATAAGTTTGCGTATGATCAATAAAAATTCAGTACACTACAGGGGAAAAAAATGTGTAAATAGTGAAGAAAACTCTTTTTTAGTGAAAAACTAGCTTAAACAATTTTATAGTTTTGATTGTTATCATATTGATGGATAAGTTAGACCAAAATTGTGCAACTAAGAAGTTGAGATCAAATAGAGTCCTACAAACTATAGAATCCCAGGGACCATAAATGTGAATGAGGGTGTTGTTGGATTTCTCTTTGTCCTGCTGGTGGCAATAACATGATGAAAAATTCAGTTTTGATATCAAAATAGTGAATTTAAAAAAATTGGCAAATCTCATCCATATAGATTCCAAATGAAAGGTCTAGTCTTAGTTTTTATTTATTTTTTGTTTATATTTACTTATTTTTTCTCCAGAAAGATGGAGTTCAGTCTTTTTGCCGCTGGTCTCCCTTACAGTAAATGAAAACAAGGAGCAATTTTCATTTAATATTCAAATATTACATGTCATTGAAGTTATAAATTTGCAGTTTACTTAAATTATACATTTTTCTCATGAGCTTTGGAATATTGGGAAACAATAATTGTGAATTAAAGCTAATTGTCATTTCTCAGACTTTTTCCACGAAATTTAATTTTGCTTTAATAAATGTACCCTTAAAAAAAAAAAAAAAAAAAAAAAAAAAAAAAAAAAATTAATTGACTATGACGGTGAATAAGTATTTAAGGGCAATTACATGGAATTTGTAATAGTAGATGAGTTAAGGGGCAAATTCAGTCAAATAAAAAAGACCCATTTGCTAATGCTAATCCTATGGAAGAAATTATAAAGATACCTCGGTTGCATTTCAGTATTTCTAAATGTTTTTTTTTTTATTTTTTTATTATATTATATAGCTGAGATTGATCTGAATGCAGGCCATTTTTTACTTTTTCGATTTTGGTTACAGATATTTTTATGAGGGTGCTTTAGCTTTCTAAACCGGTTCCGAAAATGAAAGCGTCCTCATAAAAAATAACTGCAAACAATATCAAAAAAAATAAAAATAGTCTGCATACAAATAGATCTTAGTAATCCAATGCAAAAAAAAATCATTTAGCGGTACTAAAATGCGATCGAGATATGTTCATAAATTTCTTCCACAGGGTTAGTATTAACGAACGGGTCTTTTTATTTGAATTAAGTAGCCTCTTAAGAGAAGATAATTGATACAAACGGAAAAAAAAAAAGACCGACACGCGACTTTTGCCGAGTTAAAACGATTAAAATGAGAAATCAGTGGCACGTTCTATTTATAAAATGGATTGAATATTTGTAACCCGTTGTTGTTTAACTAATCATTTTAGAAACATAACTTCTATATTTTAATTTCGTTTTATTTATGATTAGTTGCATAATATATACTCTTTGCAATTGCTTAAAAAAGACTATGAGCATTTGTTTATAGAAAGTTTTCCACTGAGTTTGAACTTGAACATAAATTGTTACGTACAAATTGACGTAAAAATGTTAATTAACAAAGCGAATGTCACAGCTTTACTTATTATAAGCTCTGTTACCCGCGTTAATCGGCGGCTAACATTTTCAAACTATTGGTTAAGGTCAAGGGCGTTCTGCTTATTAGTGTTTAACCGTCATAATGATGCTTAACGTTTCGTTGAAATAAAGAGTTTGTGTAAATGATAAAACCTTAATACGTGGGATGATAGCTAAGCTAATAGTTTCAAAAGAAATGCATTTATAAGTATGTGAAGTAATGAATTAATGTCATGGTCACTCTCAAAGGTTGAAGTTTAACTTGAATTCAAAGCGTTCTATTAACTGTTGTGGAATGTTACTCTGCTATTTGTTTGTTTTCTTTAGTTGCTTCTTTTTTATTTGTATTTGGGAATATACGTGCAAGTCAAATCATAATACTAAAGCTTCTTTCTCGTTCGGTAAATGTCAAAGGAGAAGAACCACATAAAATATGAATAAAATAAGGAAGTTAGTTAATATGAATTCATCGTATTTTTTTATTAGCTCTCGAATTACAAGGTTCCCGCATAACATTTTAAAAAATATGGAAATGTTATAATAACACAAGAGTTTTATTAAAACATCTGTATGGATTATTTTGTAACTTTTAATTTAACATAAACAGTCGAATATAAAACTTATTATCTGGGATGATATTCTTTTCTGGAAAAGAAATGGTAAAACCTTTAAAATTCTAGACTGTTTACAAGAACGTATTACAACAAGGGTCAATCCATTTCAAGTGGTCCAGCACTGGTAGCTCGACTATTTTTAAAAAAAATCTGAAATTTTTTGTACAACAACCCTAAGATGATGGAAGTTCAAAATGACCGTTATTTTAATTTTACTATTTTTTGTTTATGCATGGCGGCCATCTTTGTTTCATCGTGTGCAGCGATTTTCTCAGATACTAGAATACACAAAATTGTAAATATCTCGTCTTTTATTTTCCCAATTGAAATGGGGTTTACAGCATTTTGTTCAGAATAAAATAGTCTAAATACACAGTGGTAGAAAAATTTTGAAAAATAAATTTTTTCAAGTGAAATTTTAGCACAAAATTAAGGATTTTTTCCAAAATCTATCCGTTTGCAAGAGGAAATTTTTCATTTAAAGGAAACTGTCAACCTTACACAATTTTTTCTACAAATAGGTCAAAAGTGCATGTACTCATACACCAAGTCCCAGATCTGGTAGTTGATTTCTCTTTGCGAAAATAATTCCGAAATTCGTCAAAAATTTCAAAAATCGCACTTTTTAGGCTTTGATATCTCTGGTGGGGCACGAGATAAAAATCTAAAATTCTGGCCTTTGATAGTATTCTGTAGTAGTGTTATGTACAAAAAATTTCAAGAAGGAGATTTGACTACAAGCTGAGATATGACATGGACAATATGTGAAAACAATACTGCCAAACTATTGTAACCTACTATGTAATTGTTCAACAAGACTGTCAACCTTACACAATTTTTTCTACAAATAGGTCAAAAGTGCGTGTACTCATACACCAAGTCCCAGATCTGGGAGCTGATTTCTCTTTGCGAAAAAAATTCCGAAATTCGTCGGAAATTTCAAAAATCGCACTTTTTAGGCTTTGATATCTCTGGTGGAGCACGAGATAAAAATCTGAAATTCTGGCTTTGATAGTATGTGTAGTAGTGTCATGTACAAAAAATTTCAAGAAGGAGATTTGACTACAAGCTGAGATATGACATGGACAGTATGTGAAAACAATACTGCCAAACTATTGTAACCTACTATGTAATTGTTCACACCTCCAAAATTTTAAATTAATTATTAATGGTACAAAGTTAACTGTTAATTACAAATATCTTCTTCAAATGCTTCTGTATTATTTAAACAATCCAGAATGTATGCTAAGCCAATACACTATTTGTCCAGATGAACAAACCTACTAGAAATGCTATTGCAACAATTTCACTCGGAACACATTTTAGGAAAAGTAAATTACAGACAATGGGTTGCAACTGATCGAGTTGACATCGTTTCAGTTATTAAACCTAGAGAATTTCATTCAAGTTAACAAGGGATGACAAGACTTGGGTGGCTTCAAATAAAATTTTGAGCAAGAACAGCCTAATGGACTGACAACAGTAACTGGTCGAACTCACAACATCTCTCGTAAATAGCGTTAAGCTCTTTGTTGAGCATATGTAGTATCTATGTAAATTAAATGTTTATTATTTAACTGCTTTCAACAAACGATATTTCTGTGTAAATATTGTAATAAAAGAGACTAATCTCATTTCTCCTAATGTACTCGTAATAGCATTTCTTAACATTTTTTTAATCACGGTATCTCAGCTTATAGGCAAATCTCCTTCTTGAAATTTTTTGTACATAACTCTACTACACAATACTATCAAAGGTCAGAATTTCAGATTTTTATCTCATGCTCCACCAGAGATATCAAAGCCTAAAAAGTGCGATTTTTGAAATTTTTGACGAATTTCGGATTTTTTTTTTTTTTGCAAAGAGAAATCAACTCCCAGATCTGGGACTTGGTATGTGAGTACACGCACTTTTCACCCATTTGCAGGAAAAATTGTGTGAGGTTGACAGTTTTCCTTACATGAAAAATTCCCTCTTGTAAACGGATAGATTTTGGAAAAAATCTGAAATTTTGTGCAAAAATTTCACCTGTAAAAATTTATTTTTCAAAATTATTCTACAACCGTACATTTAGTCTATTTTATTATGAACAAAATTCTGCAAACCCCATTACAATTGGGAAAATAAAAGACGAGATATTTACAGTTTTGTGTATCCTAGTATCTGAGAAAATCGCTGAACACGATGAAACAAAGATGGCCGCCATGCACAAACAAAAAATAGTAAAATTAAAATAACGGTCATTTTGAACTTCCATCATGTTAGGGTTCCGTCATGTTAGGGTTGTTGTACAAAAAATTTCAGATTTTTTAAAAATGGTCGAGTGACCATTTTTATATTTTCTGGACCACTTGAAATGGATTGACTCACAAGATGTCATAAAAATATTAAAGTAAGTATTATTTATTTTTAATTTTTTTATTTTTATTTATTTATTTATTTATTTGAGATTAGTAGTTAATATAATTTCTCAAACCCATGTGGAAAATAAGATCATTCTAATGACATAATCTTGTCATTTGTTTCAAAAGTTACTCTTTTGCCATTTTTATACGATTCTTTAAAATAAAATTGCTGGGCAAGAAATTTTTTTGTTTTGCAATCTGAATGAAAATCAGTCTTATATATAAAACTAGAAATGCAAATCTGTGAGATGTAACGAAAAAAAAAAAAATCACAAAAGATATTCAGTTGACCTAAAAAAGGGGGCAAGGCTTGCAATGATATTAATGGCAAAAATCTGCACAATATTGACAGAGGCAGCATCAGAAGAGTTGAGTCGTTGATGAGAGGGAACACGTTGAAAATACGTTTTGGATTATTTCGCTGTTTTAAAATTTTCGGGCTATGCTCTCCGTAGCGAAAAAGATGACATATTTTGAAAACAATTTTTAGGAAGGAAGTAAAATTAATGGAAAAATTAATTATTTCTTTTTTTTTCTTATTGATTTAAGTATTTAAAAATATTTTATGTTGTTAAACTTAGTCACATATTACGTTTGAAACCTGCAGGACCTGTATCAAACTATCCGGCTCGGTGCTTTTAAATGATTAATTACTCTAAGAAATAAACGATATATAGACACATGTACAACACGTATATTTTTACGTTATTATATATAATCTCTTTAAAAAAAAAGAAAGAAAGAAAGAAAAAAGAAAAAAAGAAAGAAAGAAATGATATCTACTAAAAAAACCTTTTCAAAAGTAAAAAAAGCCAAGCGAAAGGGAAAAAAAGGATGAAAGTTGTATTTAAATAATGGTCTGATATCAGCTCGGGAATTTGATATCACACCATTTTTTGGACACAATTTTCATCCATTTTTTTATTATTATTTGCTTGGCTTTTTTTAATTTTGAAAAGTGTTTTTATTAGATCAAACTGTCCGGCTCGATAAGTAGCAACCTAACTTCCTGTAGAAACAAAAATTATTAAACTCACTAACTACACATGCGTAGTTTTTTTTTTTTTTTTTTTTTTTTTTACAGCTTAATAGTGGATAAGGCGAGTTTTGAAAACAAAACCATTTTTTACAGGGTTCGTACGATTCCTGGAATTTCATGACCAAGGAATTCTTCGGTACCAGTAATTTCTTATAAAAAATCTCTGATTAAATAAGACGGAATTTCGCGCTTTTGAACTATATTTACTTTTCTATAAAGATATGCTGGTATTTCACCTCGAAAATGATGGTACCCCTACGAATCGTATTTTAACAACCCAGGAATAAAGGATGAAATATTTTTTTTTTTACAGACTATAGTATTTTTTTGATGCAGATTTATTTATAAATAGAATAAACTGGGATAGAAAACTCGATTTTTTAAAATTTTGGATAAGCTGAGTTTTAAAACTCATATTCACTGAATTACTTATTTTCAACAATGTAACATGATCTTGATGTTCTTTTTTTAGATAAATTGTTTGGCCCTATGGACTTTTCAAGGAGAGATCTTGCTGCTTTAAACATCATGCGGGGTCGAGACAATGGTTTACCGGAATACAACACCGTCAGGAAGTATTTCCAGTTGCCTGAAATTAAGAACTGGTCCCACATCAATCCAGAACTTTATAAAAGAAACCCTGAGGTAATATTCGAATTTGTAATATTTGCATGTGTGTTGTTACAAATACTTAAAATCCGTATCAATCGTGTGTATAGACTATTCTACATTAAGAGTAATAGAAAATAAATAAAAGTATGTGCGGAAGGGCAACTTTTGTAATACATTGGCGACGACAGCTAACCGTATATCATTGCCGAACTTATCATCCTTTTTTTGTTGTATTATAAATTCTTTGTTAGCTTTCTCTTATTTTGATTAATATTCTTTAAATAGTTTTAAAAAATAGCTTTAAAAATAATAAGTCCTATAAAAAATCATGTTAACAAAACTGAAAAAAATTTATAAATAGGAAATACTCTAGGAAATATGAAGAATAGAAGGAAATGATATAATGTTATTACAACTTAATCCTTAAACTGTGATAACGAATACCAATCATGTTTAGATGAAAAGTTCGTTAAAAAATCAAAATAAATATTCACTTTGTGTAATTAATTTATCAATTAAATGAGGGGCTCACAACCATAGTAGACAAAATCTATTTTGGAAAAAATAAATGATAAAGTACCTTTAGAAAGTGCATAATATCTATTTTATCCACTTCCACAGTAAACCAAGTCTGTAAAGAAATGACATATATGAGAAAGTATGTGAAAACAGAATTAATTCACTGTGGGAGCGGTAAAACATATTTTATGCACCATCTAAATAGGGTATTTCATTTTTATTCAAAATAGACTTGGTCTATTATGATTGTGACTCCTTCAAATGTAATTATTAATTTGATCAATTAAATTTTAAACATAAATATATATGGGACAGTTGCACCATAAAATTTAATTAATAATAACACATTGCTCAGTGGTGCACAAAACAGGAGTTTTAATATACATTTGTATAATTAAAATAAAATAAAACTTTCAACGTTTCGCGCCGTCTTCTGCGGGAGTCTTCAGCAAGCCCGTAGCCAGGATTTCCTTTCGGGAGGGGCTCAATCTTGGAATTTTTTTCATCTGACAGCAGTAATGGGTTAAATTTAAAGCGTAAATAAATTAAAACAAGGCTTAACCTACAATATAATCCTACAAAATATACTTCTTGCCCATTCCAAAAATTTTTATTTTTTCGATTTCTATTACAATTTTTGGTTTCTAAGAGCTCATTCAGAACCTTTTCGAAAACCAAAAGTGTTTTTAGGGTGGAAAACTGAAAAAAAAGATAAAAATAAATAAATAAAATAAAAAAGCACAAACTAACAATTTTTGCGATAAACCGCATGTATCTTTATGAAAAAAAAAAAAAAAAAGTGAAATGCATGCAAGTAATTTTAATGGATTTAACCTTCCTACCCTGTTGAAAACATACTCAAACTTCATTAAAAACATTTGAGGCAAGAATATTTAGTAAAAGCTATTTTACCTATGTATTTAACTTAGCTCTCTGAATCTTTTATTTAACTTAGCTCTCTGAATCTTTTATTTAACTTAGTCTATAAACAAATTTCTGGTTAAAATCGAATAAAATGTATGATAGAAACGGATCAGGATAGGAAGGTTAAATGCAAGATTAATATTAGCGTACACAAGTCCTGCACTGCGGGTGCAGGGTTTTAAAGTGATTAATCTGTAGATATATATATATATTTTTTTTTTTTCAAAGAAAAAATAATCATAACTAATTATAGGTATTCATAAAAAAGTATGTGTATATTTTACATTCTTTGATTACAAAACTTATAAACGCAGTTGTCAAGGTACAATTTATTTCCAAGTGCCACAGAAATGCAATCTTCGTCACTTTTTCGCTGCCATGAAGCTGATTACTTAATCAGTATCTTCTATAATGTCTCAACGAATGGATATCTTTCCAAGGCTGCTCAATCTATCATTAGTAATAGGTAGTTGTTGGGTTTGGACCCAATCCGATCAGCCTAATCTCTCGGAATTTGCTATAATTTTCTTTGAACCTCTGATTTCATTGCGTAATTACGGGACAGGTTCTCTTTCGACGATTCCCATGGAAGGCACTCCACATTCCTTCGGGCCTATATTCATCGTGTATATAACTGTTCGTCATAAACACTACCAACAGTAGTCTCTCATCAGCCATAGTGCTTCGTGACAAAAAATTAATTTTTTCATTGTTGAAAAAGACCTTTCAGCTCTGGCTATTTTTTCCAGGGTGGTAGCCAAGACAGTCAGCAAGTGTTTCATTGTATTGTAATGCATTGCATTACAGTACTCTGAAACTTTTAGAATCTCTTATTTCTATCAACATTACGAATTCTCTCGGACCATACTTCATAATTAACTTTCATGACTTACTACATTAACACCTTATGTTCGAAATATTAAGAGGGATTTTCTAATTATCTTGCTTATTCCGGAAAAACACAATGAAAAAATATTTGAAAATCAGGTAGAATGTATTCATTTGAAATTAATTTGTCACTCAAATTTTGTAAAAGACTTTCTATAGAGTAAATGCAAACTTTCGTTCTACAATACTCTTCAGTGGATGTAATTAGGGGCTTTGTATTAGTAGTTTGTTTAAATTTTGGTTTTGGGATTTTTATTTCAATTTGAAAGACGTTTTTCTGAGTTTTGATGCAGAATTAAATGCTTTCAGAAGGTTTATGTCACATTTCATTTTCTCTATGTTTTGTAAAATATTTAGGACAACTTTAGCATGAGTTGCAGCTGAAATTGTGAATCAAGATTTTTCATGATGATAAGCTGACAATGGCTTTTTCAGATGCAAAGCTTGTCAGAAACAAATGGACTTGTGAAAAAAGCAGGCACCCCTTTCACATTCCATGACTGCCGAGAAAGGTCTATTAGCTGTTGAAGACATATTTTATGTTTTCCGAAATATTTCCTAAGCTAATGCAAATTTATTCAAACAGCTTGACAAAATTTACTATATTTTCATGACTTTCTATAAATCTTGTGTTTCAAAGGCGGAGAAGTCATTTTGGGGCACATGATGAAATTGCTTGTTAAAGGACCAAACTTACCTTAGGGTGATTTCTAAAAACATTATCAGTTCATTAACTGTCCCAAGCACGATTTGGATGGTAGGAATCAGCACGTGTTTTTGGACAATGTATGATTTAAACAGTGGCTTACAAATTGGAGGTATCTGATTTTGGGACATTTATGATGAATTGTAGATTGAATCCCACTAACATGCCCAACCATATATTAGTCTCTGTCATACGCCTGATGACGCATTTAGACATATCATTACGTAGTTCATTACAATGTTGTACTACTTCTTCTGTTATATTTTTGACGTACAAATCATTTACTTGAATGAGCCTAAGTAATTTGTAGTTATTTTCGAATAGTAATTTTCGAGTAGTAATTTTCAAATTATTGGGCTTTGTGAATTTTATAAGTATTTGTCTACATGTCTAACTCAAAGGGCAAACTTTTCAGGGTTTGAAATGTATCAGTATTGTTTCATCAGTTTTCAATCTAAAACAGATCTCGTTATTTATTACTTACCCATCATACGTAGTATAGGGTAAATCTTGCAATCGTTTTGAAAATCGAAAAAAAAAAAAAAAATTGACTGATTTACACGTTTCAAACACTGGAGATTCCCAAAAACATACTTTTAGAAAAAAAAATTGCCGTCCGTCTGTCTGTCTGTTGGTAAACGCTCTATCTCCCGAATAAATTGAGATAGAGATTTGAATTTTTGTATGTAGTTAGTATTTAAGAATGGAACGAAGCCTATTTAATATTGTTAACCTCGATTATCCGGAACTATATTTTTTTCGGACTCGCGAAAAATTCGTTCTGATGAAAGGTATATACAAATTTCTGAAATTTTTTATTTTAAGGAGTGGATGTAAAAGGCAATAAAATTACATAAATTTTCCATAAAGAACAAAGTCAATCGGATTATTAGTTGCCGAGATATGTGTAATCCTGTTTTCCACATTCTTCGATTTTTCATGGCCCTATATTTCATTCAAATTTCAATTGAAAGATATATTTTAATTGGAAATGAGACGCTTAATCCGACGTAGTAAACTGTTAGTTAATATGATTATTAATTTTGGAGAAATAAGGATGTTTCTTTTATGCAATCCGGTACTTGAGCCAGTCCGGCTTGAGTATTTTGGCGTTTTATAATTTGCTGAAATTGGCTCATCAGCAATTCATTTATAGAGCATTACTATGCAGAGTTTCCCCCCCAGAGGGTTTCAAGGGGGCGCTCCGCCCCTCCTGCCCTTTAGTTTGAAAAATAGCGCCCCTCTTGCCCCTCATCCAAAAACTAGCGCCCCTCTTGTCATTCATTCAAAAAAACACCCTTCTTGCCCCACATTTGAAAAAACGCAGCGCTCCAACTCGCTAGAGCGCGTAAATTAAGCAAAAAATAGCTTCATACGCGTTACGTGAGACAGGTAATTTCGTCAAAAAATCGCTAAAAAAACGGCAAGTTTCGTTAAAAAGCGCGAAATAACGACTACTTTCTGGCAAGATTCGCAAAAAATGGCTAATTTCGTCATAAAATTTCACAAAATGTCAGATTTCCTCAAAAGATCGTGGAAAAACGATAAATTTTCGTCAAAAGATTTGCGAAAAAAACGGCAAATTTCGTCGAAAAATCGCAATAAAACGGAAAATTCTGTGAAAAATTCCGTTTTTTTCGCGATATTTTAACGAAATTTGTCGATTTTTTAGCAAAATATGCCGCTTTTTGCAATCTTTTAACAAAATCTGCTGTTTTTTGTGATCTTTTAACAAAATTGGCCATTTTTTCGTGATCTTTTAAGAATATTTGCCGTTTTTTCGCGATCTTTTAACAAAATTTACCTTTTTTTTTTCAATTTTTTGATGAAATTTTTTTTTCATGATTTTTTGGACCGCTAGATTCTTGATTAAACTCTGTAAAAGTGCCCTTAAAAATGTAAATGTGCCCTAAAAATGATAAAAAGTGCCCTTTTCAGAACAATAGCGCCCTGCCCTTTTTTAAACCTGGCGGAAACTCTGACTATGTATATGAAAACTATTTAAGTATAAGTTTAAACTTTGTTTTGGAATTGCGATGCATTCTATAAGTAGTTTACACGTGTTATATTTTCATATTTTATATTATGCATATCCATGATGGGTAAGTATTGCGGTGCCCCCCCCCCCCCCTCCAACGACTAGTTTTGGTAATCGTTCTTCAGTAACTATATCCCAGCATATTTGAATGATTTCAATCTGAATGTCTGGACTGAAGTAAGAAGTTGTATTTCTATGGGCGTTTATAACGTTTCAATTTCTCACCTCTAGGCTTTCTATAAAATTTAGAAGATTTAATATAGCTTATTTTTTGTTTGTTCTCTAACGATACAGGACCGATATATGATTAGCTCTTAATACCATTTCTTGCTCTGCACAAAATAAGATTGCTAGAATGTTAGATGTTGTCTCCTAGAAAACTCTTTAGGAGGCGCTGTGAAAAACCGCCAAAAAATCCCTACTCAGAAGTATCCATTCCCGCAATCTACAAAAAACAAAGAAACTTTTCTACACTAACAAACTCTGTGCGCATTCTCTTTCTATTAAAGATTCATAAGCAAGCAATTTAACTCAAATTTATTCAGTGAAGAGTCGGGAATAGCCGGCCGATATGGCGCCTTTGAAAGTTTGTTGATATTCTTTTATCTTTCTTCGCACCATTTATTTTGATATATCCTACTACTATTTTTTTTCTTTATAAAAAGCGTTTTATTGTTAACCCGGGAGGACGCGCGCAGGGCCTAAAAGACCCGGAGTGCCTATGGTTTTTACAATTGCAACCACTAATTTTTAGCTCACAGGCTATCATAGCCTGAGAGCTTATGTGCCCGTCCGTTCTGTATGTATGTGCGTATGTGCGTAACGCGATAACTCATGATAAAAATATCGGATCCACTTGAAATTTTGTATATAGGTATATCCTGATAAGGCGCTTCCCTGATTAGTTTTTGGAGTTCATTCGATATGTATAAGAGGGGGAACGGGGGGCTCATGCCCCCCGTTAGTTGATATAAATGGGATTTTCATGCAGAATTAAGTTTTCAAAATTTAGATTAGGATCATTCTGATGAGGCGATTCCGTGACTGTTATTAGGTGTTCATTGAATAAGTATAAATAGGGGGAACAGGGGTTCTAATCCCCCCCCCCGTTAGTTGATATAAATGGGATTTTCATGCAGAATTAAGTTTTCGTTCAAAATTTAGATTAGGATCATTCTGATGAGGCGATTCCGTGGCTGTTATTAGGTGTTCATTGAATAAGTATAAATAGGGGGAACAGGGGTTCTAATGCCCCCCCCCGTTAGTTGATATAAATGGGATTTTCATGCAGAATTAAGTTTTCGTTCAAAATTTAGATTAGGATCATTCTGATGAGGCGATTCCGTGACTGCTATTAGGTGTTCATTGAATAAGTATAAATAGGGGCAACAGGGGTTCTAATGCCTCCCCCCCCTCTTAATTTATATAAATAGGTTTTTCAAGCAGAATTTTCAGATTTCGTTCAAATCTCTGAATCGTTTTGGAAGTTTAATGGTTAAGTATAAAAGAAGGGGATAACTCCTTTTAAATTATATAAATGCTAAATGGGTTTTTATTAAGAATTATCTAATTTGCTCTGAATTTTGGATATAGATTTTTTATATGATAAAGCATGTCTTTGATAGTATAGGAGGTTCAATGATTAAGTATAAAAAAAGAGGAAAGGGGAGAGCTGTTTCCCCTTCTTAATTTTTTTTTCGAACGGAATTAACCCTTGAAAATATAAGGCTTTAATGTACAATTAGTATTTGTAGCCTGTGAGCTCAATGCCATCAGTTTAACTGGGCAGTATTCTTTATTTAAAAGTAATCTTCAACTCATTTTATCGCAAAATTTGTAAGAATTGTCTCCGTCTAATTAAAACGACTGTTTTAATTTGATATTATTGGTGACAAAGTTAAAACCATTCATACCCTGGGGAAGCGCGCGTTCTCCCGGGTTAAATGTTTTTAAAAATCATTATTTTTCATATAATTTTACATTACAAGGGTCCATTACAGTCTTTGGCTCCCTTTTCAACAAAACATTTTAACACTGATCACTCAGTATTTCGTGATAAAATGAATACAGAAGAAATTAAGATCATAAAGTGGAAACAAATGGTTTAAATTTTAATCTTAAAGTTAAATTATACACCATACATGTATTAAACTTATTTTTTCTAAGTCAAATTACTGATATGATGCATAACACTTATCGAATTTTACTGTACATAAAGTGAAAATTCCGTTCTAAGAAGAATTGATGTTTTTAGTGGTAAATATGAATGAAGAACAATATGTCCGAAGAGAGATATGATGATTGTTATAACATTGTGTTATAATTGATAATATGTGTAATTGTGTAATGATTGTTATAAATTGTTATAACATTAGCTGAATAAATTAATTTGTTTACAGCTAAAAATATATGTAGTTCTAATGAAATAAAAGAAAAAAAACAAGAAAATTTTGGCAATTTTTACTATCATTAGATCTAACTCATTTTTTAACCTTTCGGGAGGGGCTTCAGCCCCCTTAGCCCCCTCCCTGGCTACGTGCCTGGTCTTCAGGAAAATATGATGATGGAAGGACTACGTTTGCATCTTGATCGAGAGATAATATTTCTATTAAATTAAAATCTAAATGAATTAAAATTTTAAAAAATGTTGCCACTTACACGTGAGTAAAAATTAAAATATTGCAAAGAAATAAAAATTTTAAGATTTTATGATGTTATGCCAGATTTTTGGTATATTGTAGGATAAATTATCATTACATGGTTTATTTTCTCGTGCTATGATTTTGATAGATTCTCTTATTTTACTTTGAACTGGGTTATTGCATGTAACTATGATTTTGGCCTCCTCAAAATTAATATGGCAACCCTTGTTCGCCAATGCAAATTCTGAAACAGGAAGTATCGATTTCAAGAATATCACGAAAGCTTTTTCTAAAAAGTATGTGGGTGCAACACAGCGGGAAACTATGGGTCTCAATGGTAAACCTGACTTATGATCTTTCAGTCTCCCAGTCAACCTCGGAGTAACACCAGTATGATTGATCTTAATAAGTGATTTCATACTATCTGGCCATTTTCCAGTGCGAACCAACTCTTCAACTTTACGGAAAATTTTCTTGTTTAAATCTTCCTGCAGAAGTTCACAGTCCATATTAGCAATACACGCATTCATACGTACGTAAACTTTTATTGATAAAGTCGTTCCAGTTAATACAAACACCATTATGGCTAGTTTAGACGTAGTTTCATTATATTCTTCTATCAATATGCACGAAGTCATAGAATATATTAATTTGATAATAGATAAAAATTCAAATATATCTCAAGATTTCAAAACCTCCCTTAAATCTGGCCTAAACCTAATAGTTTTCAGTAACATTTTCATTTTTAATAAGAATATTTACCGGCAGCTGCATGGTGCGCCGATGGGGTCACCAGTATCCGGTTTGTTTGCTGAATTCGCGTTAAGACCACTAGTACAAAAAATTTTTAATACGTTTAATTTAAAACCTGAATGCTGGTTCCGTTATGTTGATGATTTTTTTATCTTATGGAACCACAGTTTGGCTGATTTATATGTTTTTCTACAAGATGTCAATAAATTAAGCAATAGCATTAATTTCACCCTTGAAGTCGAAGAAAACGCCACCCTTCCATTTTTAGATGTTCAAATTAATAGATGCAATTCAAGTTTAAAATTTTCAGTTTATAGAAAACCAATAAAAGAAAATACAGTTATCCCATTTTCAGCCAACATGCCTTTCGAATACAAAATATCTGCTTTCAGGTCATTTATTAAAAGAGCTTTTATGATTTGTTCAGATGACACATTAAATAAAGAAATTAATTTTATATAGAAAATAGCTTTTGACCATTTTTTTCCAGCAAAATTTGTAAATAAAATAGTTCAACAGTACAATACTCCTCCCACATCTGGCCAACGACAAAATAAACTTATGGTTTACAGAAAATTTCATTATATCCCTTACATATTTGAAAAAGTAAAAAAGATCGCACAAAAATATAACATAAAACTTGTCGCCATTCCTCCTCCATATCTCATTGACCTCGTTACAGATAAGATCGACAAAATTCCAATAGATCAAAAATCTGGTATTTATGAAATCCCCATCACTTTATCTAATAATCTTTAAAAAGTCTACATCGGCATGACTACGCGGAAACTTTTAATTAGAATTAAAGAGCATCGCAGAGATATAAAACAATATAAGCAGAATACTGCCCTTTCTCGCTTCTACTTGGCGAACAAGGGTTGCCATATTAATTTTGAGGAGGCCAAAATCATAGTTCCATGCAATAACCCAGTTCAAAGTAAAATAAGAGAATCTATCGAAATCATAGCACGAGAAAATAAACCATGTAATGATAATTTATCCTACAATATACCAAAAATCTGGCATATAACATCATAAAATCTTAAAATTTTTATTTCCTTGCAATATTTTAATTTTTACTCACGTGTAAGTGGCAACATTTTTTAAAATTTTATTTCATTTAGATTTCAATTTAGTAGAAATATTATCTCTCGATCAAGATGCAAACGTAGTCCTTCCATCATCATATTTTCCTGAAGACGCCCGCAGAAGACGGTGCGAAACGGGGAAAGTTTTATTTTATTTTAATTATACAAATATATATTAAATTTCCTGTTTTGTGCACCACTGAGCAATGTGTTATTATTAATTAAATTTTAAACGTTAAACATCTGTAAACAAAAAATAAATAATATTTATTTAATTTTAAAAAATACAAAATAAGCGAAAAAGAGCAAAACTGGAACTCTCAGGTGTGAATTGACAACCATTATATTTATTTCGAGCTTCACTTGATCTTAAATAAAGATATACTTTTTATCGCAGCAATTTTTTTATCTGACGTTCACACTGACAATGATGTTTCTGTAAAAATTGATTACAAATTCTGAAATATTCATTTATATTTGCCCCAGCGTCATATACTCTTGGGGACAATCTTGGAGACAATTGTGATTTTTTTTTCTAGGCGATCTAAATTTTCGACCAAATTTTGCATAAAAAATTAATGAAGTTACACTGGTTGGTATTTTAAAATTGTGTGTGTGTGGGGGGGGGGGGGGCGTACACTATACACAAAAAAGCATTTATTCCGCAACTGTTATATTGAAACATTTGATGACGATCTGCATATTTTTCTTTCGTCTTTTTTTTATTTACATATTCATATTTTCTTGAATTGATAACATTATTTCCATAATACATTGTTCTAAATACAAATCTTTTTCCATATTGAAAGTTTACCATTCCTTCAGATTCACGATTTTACTTCCCCGTCATGCATAGTATAGAGGAAAACTGGTAATCGTTTTAAAAGTCGAAGAAAAAAAATTTCGACGGATTTACACGTTTCAGACATTAGAAATTGCAAAAAACACATTTTAGAAGAAAAAAAAAATGCCGTTCATCTGTCTATGTGTCTAGAAACGCTCTATCTCCCGAACATTCAATGAATTCAGGGAATGATTATATTCAAATCTCAGGTTTTGAAATGCTTGTGGTGTTTTGTCTCGCTCTCTAAATCAATTAGTTCTACTCAAACTCTCATCAGCAACAGTTTCGTTACTGCATCAAAACATGAAAGACATATTTCTTGTTTAGTCACTCCAGAAGACTCTATCCCCCAGAGAAATACAGAAAAGAAGGAAAACAATTATGAAAAAAAGTAATAGAATAAAAGAAAATTAACTAAAGATAGCTATCAGCTAAAAGAGTTAAAATATCTAAAGCAAAAAATCCTCTTCTCAAAGATTACGATTTTAGTTTTTTAATCCTTTCGGGTTCAATTTTTTTTTTTTTTTTTTTTCAGTTTTTAGAAAAAATTACTTTTACGTTAATAACATTAACACTAGCTATCCAAATAGATTAATTAATGTTTAACGAATATTTCATTTTCTGGAAATTCAATTCATAGTCATATGACGATAGGCTAAGGGAGAATTTTTGGAGATGTTAACAAAGTAGTGTATTATAATAAGATTTATTTTATATTGCAACTTCCTAATGTTTTTTACGCTTTATTACACAGGATTCTTTGAGGAAAATAATTTTTTAAAAAAAATTCAAACAGTGAAATATATGCTTAAAATAAAAGAATCGAAAACGCGCAAAGAGAATGAAGGAAATAATTATTATTATTATTGTTAAAAATGCCTGAACATAAATGAAATCATACAGTAAATGCATAGGCTTATAATAACATTACTACATGTAAATAGTAGAAAAAGTATTTCTTAAAACAAAATAATACTCCATTAGAAGACATGTACTATTAATAGTACACCAGACCCGAAAGGGTTAAACACAGCAATTCTGATCCTGAACTTGACAGTAAAGTAAATTATGTTAAAGAGTTAAAATTGTTTGAACCTGTCATTGATGAATTAGGGCAATTTATTTTGTTCTTATCACGTTTCTGGGAAAAGTCACTGCTTATTCTATGTTTCTGCATTACTTGAGCAGTTTTTGATCAGTTAAAAGTAAAGAAGCAATATTTTTTTAAAGAAAAAAAAGGAGAATGACTGGAACTTTACCTTCCCAAATTGTTATTACATAACTGATGGCAATAAAGAAGATGTTAACAAAAACTCTCTCAGAGCATAACTGTATTTAGAATATAACAAGGATAATAACAACCATGAAATTCTCAGTTAATGTAGAAAATTTTGATGTCTGATGATGCTGCAAAAGTTGCTGTAACTTCTTTTTTATATTATTAACCCAATCTACCCCGTGAAGAGGCACATTAGGTCAATATTTTTCACCGTACTCTTTAAATAAATAAAAATGAAATATTTAACTTTTCAGTTCAGTTAGCTTTAAATATTACCCAGACTGTTGATTACAAAATAGTTATATTAGTTGTTTTAACTGAGTCACAAGAACTTAAATTTATGATAGAAATTAACAAATATCCCAATGTGCCCTCTTCTACTACATAGCAATTAGTTTTCTCAACGCAAAATATCACTTTTTCGCATACTATCAATTCTCAAATAAATATTTTTAGTTACGTAATTGAATTTATACATGCAAGAATAACAAAATAATTTTTACTTTCATTCTAAAGGTTATGTTTTTAGTTTAGCAAAATTTCTGATTGAACATGAACATTTTTACTTGAGAATAAAAAAAATTATATCCAACCGGTGATCCAAAAAATTGATATATCACAATGAGAAAACTGAGTAATGCATTGTAAAAACTACTTAGAGGTGGTTCTTTTTTTTTATTTTTATTTATTTTTATTTTTTTTGTTTTTATTTTTTTTTTTTAAATTGGCCACAAAAGAAACTTTTGTTTTAGAAATGATGCTACTTTAAGGGAGGACCAATGGAGTCGGAATAGGGGGCGTTTTTGTGAAAACCGAAAAAACGCCATAACTTCTTAATTAAAGTAGATATCGAATTGGTTTAAAGTTTATATTACTTCTTAAAAATGGGCCAAAAGTATATGCATGACAGATTTTTGATAAATTTAGAAGTGGGCTCAAGGGGCGAAAAAAAACAGGGATTTTGAGAGAAAAAAATTCATAACTTCGTCAATTTTCAAGATATCAAGTCCAACTAAATTTTTTGTAAATGTTCTTAAAATTATCTGAAACTTTTGTAATTACAAGTTTTTGATAGGACCAACTTTTACCGATGAAAAAAATTAAAAACGAAAAGAAAAAGGGCGCTGAAAAAAGAGAAATATCCATAACTCCGTCAATTTTTAAGATATCAAATCAGATTAAATTTATTTTACATCTTCTCAAAAATATCTACAACTTTTATATTGACAAGTTTTTCATAGTACCAATTCGTATAGCAAAAAGAAATTAAACAAAAATAGGAGTTGGAGAAAAAAACCTCAAATCCAAACTGCTTATATTCTGACTCATTTTTAAATTCATTTTTGATTTTAAACGCATCCAAATGGTAGATCCTCTTATTTAGAAACTGTATAAAGTGACGCATTGGTCGGTTTTCTGATAAAGACAGAATATATTTCAAAAAAGGCTACCAAAAAGGGTATTTTGAACAGAATTTCCGAAAGTCATTGGGGCTGAAAATTGAAGGACGTATTCAAATAAGAAATTGCGTTTTTTTTTTTTTTCTGACTCGTTTTTAAATCCATTTTTGTTCTCAAACGCATCTAATTTACAGATCCTCTTATTTAGGAACTATATAATGTGATGCATTGGTCAGTTTTTTTGATAAAGACGGAATATATTTCAAAAAAGGCTACCAAAAAGGGTATTTTGAATAGAATTTTCAGAAACCATCGTGACTGAAAATTTAAGGAAGTGTTCAAATAAGAAATTGCGTTTTTTCTGACTCGTTTTTAAATCCATTTTTGCTCTCAAATGCATCCAATTTACAGAACCTCTTATTTAGGAACTATATAATGTGATGCATTGATCGGTTTTTTGATAAAGACAGAATATATTTTGAAAAAGGCTACCAAAAAGGGTATTTTGAACAGAATTTCCCGAAGTCTTTGTAATTTGAAAATTTAAGGAAGTTTTCACATAGCAAATTGCGTTTTTTATGACTCGTTTTAAAATCCATTTTCGCTCTCAAACGCATCCAATTTACAGATCCTCTTATTTAGGAACTATATACTGTGACGCATTGGCCAGTTTTTTGATAAAGATAGAATATATTTTTAAAAATGCTGTCAAAGTGAGTATTTCGCACTAAATTTTCCGAAGCAATCATGATTAAAGAATTAAGGATGTATTCAAAAAACAAATCGGTTATTTTATGACTCATTTTTAAATTCAATTTTTTTCTCAAATGCATTAAACTGACAGTTTTTTGTTATTTAGGAACTGTATAATGTACTGTTTTGGTCGATTTTTTAATAAATTCAGAATCTATTTCAAAATATGTTGTCGAAATGGGCATTTGAGCTGAATTTTTCTTAAGATGATTCTGATAAAACCAGTTTTTGCAGAAAAATGAAATTAAAAATTTTTCATAAACAGCCAAATGAAGTTATTAAACTGGGTTTATCTCTAATCATATATATATATATATATATATATATATATATATATATATATATATATATTTATTTATTTATTTATTTATTTATTTATTTATTTATTATTTATTTATTTATTTATTTATTTATTTTTTTGAAATGAGCACTCTTCGAAATCTACCTCCGCCTATAGGCCCAGCCGACAGGGATTTTTTGTATTTGAGACAGAGATTTAAAAAAAAAAAAATTGTACATTTTCTTTATTATGTATGCAATAAATCCAGGTATGAAATTAGCCTTCAGGAGTTTTATTAGTTTAAAAAAAAAAAAAAAAAAAAAAAAAAAGAATATATGAAAATGTAACAGATGTAAATTTTCCATTTTTCATTTTTTTCATTTTTTATGAAAAATGGAAAATTTACATCTGTTATAATTAATTTACCGATTGAATAATCTGTTTAAAATTAATCTAATGTATGCAGCGATTTTCTGCAGTTCCATATATTGACCTTCGATTTATTCTGTTGAGTTGATCCAGAGTATCAGACCAGATAAAGTGATCGTTGAGGTTAATTGGGTGAAATAGTCCTCCAGTGTTCGTGTCCGGGATGGCTCAGTTGGAAGAGCATTGGCGGCTTCAGCCAATACATCATTGGTTCGAATCCTGGCCTGGACTTTTTTCACCATTATGAAAAATGGAAAATTTTCATCTGTTATAATTAATTTACCGATTGAATAATCGTGTTTAAAATTAATCTAATATATTAAAATGTATTACATTTCATCACTTTACACTACATGTATCAGAAAATATATATATATATTAAATGTAGTATTAGAAGCATCTAAAAATTCATGCGCAGTTTCGTGTAATATACATTTGATTTTTTTTTAACTGGCAACAATATTAATATTAAAAAAAAATAGTAATAATTGTAAAAGTATATATATATATATTTACTTTAAAAAAAATTGATTAAATATTCAGTTATTATTTTTTTTTTCAAAATGTACGTTTGTTTAACATTAAAATCCAGTGAGATTACATTTGAACCCTATTTTTAAGAATACACAAATTTGTTGAAAAAGCAAACTGTCCCCTTAAATCTTGGAAATCTTATTGGTTTCTAAAGCTCGAAAACATAAAGGAACGATTTTTCGTAATTGCGTTTAACCCTTAAAAAGTTATATTATGCTTCCGTAAAGTTTTACTAGAATCAGAAACATTTCCGCTTTTTTACAGAGTTTTTTCTGTTGCAGGACTGATACAAACGAATATTTTTCTATTCTGCTCGTACCACTATTTTTAAAAGATACATTCTGTCGTTTATTTCTCTTGCAAATATTATCAAATCATGTGTAACAGATTTTTATTTTGAAAAAAAAAAAGGTACAAAATGGAACTAAAAAATAGTTGCCCATGGCAGTCTGTGTTAATACATGCCTTGAAATAGAAAAGGCAGGGTCTATGGAGTTAATTTTCTCAAGACTTCTTAAACTTTGTCATTTAATTTGAAAAAACAAAGAAAGGGAAACTTGTTACTGATTTTTGATTTAATTTTTTTTTCCTTCACGATGATTTTCCATTTCCTGAATTTAGCATTAATGCAATAAAATTACTCCTCTTAGAGTTTTCTTTAGCTCCATTATAATCATGATTGTTTCTTCAAAAAAAAATTATTCATGATGCAACTAGCTAAATAAATTACTGCATAATATTTGCTTTTTCCTTGCAGTTAATTATAGCAAGACATTGAAATTACTAGAAAAAGAATTCCTTTCTCTGTAAGATTAGATATGCTTGAACAAATATTATTCTACTCAACACGCAGTAAAAAAAATAAAAGTACCTTCTATTTAGTTTTAAATTATGTTTACATTTGTATTCGTGCTTGTTTAACTGCACTTACGGCGACTTTTTATATGTCTTTTTCTCTATCCGTGAAAGCATTATTATGAATAGTCGTAAAACTTTCGCGCAACTTAAAGATATAATATTTTGTAATTTATTAAGACGAGGTGGAACCCGTCGAAATTCGACGAAAGGAAGTGTTTAAGAAGGAACTGTTTCATTGATTTATGATAAATTTACAAAATTAGTTGCAGTAAAAAATTCATCTTATATTGATCAGTCTAACTTTCAAACTAATATTATAAGAAACACATTTTATATTGATCAACCTAATTCTTAAACAAATATTATTTTAAGCTAAGATTAACAAAGTACTGTAAAACTCATATGTCCAAATTTTAAAAATTAAACTTTAATCGAATACGTAATCAATAAAATATAATATAGATCAGTTGTTATGATAAAGTTATCAATTGAGGAATGGCTTATGTTTTTTATAAATGGGAATGAAAAAAACAAAACTTATCGCAGAATGACACAATTATAGAATTTCACGCGAAATTAAAACCCGTCATGATTTTCATTTTCTCAAAATTTACACACGCACTTCTCACATTCGTAACCACTGTGTTTGAAAATATGGTATTTTAATTTTATCATTTTACAATCACTTTAATTCGAAACTTGAAGTCATTTAATTAATGAATAAAAAAGAAATGAAACCGAAATCACTAAATTATATAACAATATTTTTGACAAAATATACGTATTATAACTTCTATTTTTCTCAATTTTAAGAGAAAATGGAGTGATTCTGTTGCCACAATTACAAAATTGATACTAAAAACTATAAAAAAAATTAATATCTCAAAAAGAAATTGAGATACAGTTTTCAAACAAATTGCATTTATAAGTACATTTTTTTATACATATACGATGGTGCAAAAATTTAAAATTGTGATGTTTAGAAATGTAAAATTTGCAAAACCGAAATTGCATGAAAAAATGCTGCCATTCGCAAAATGACGTATGCGTTACGCATAAATACGCTTGGCCTTTATAATATAGATATTAATTGCTGCAGTTTTACATATAGCATTTTATTTTGTCGTGTAAATGAATACGTAATCAATTCTCTAAAGAACAAGTGTATAAGTATGCTTTATTTTGATAGTTCAGCAGCAATTACCTGTTACAAAAATGAAATATTCTGAAAAAGTAAATTGTGACAAAATATTCGGATATTAGAACTATCTTAAATATTATGTACAACTGCGATACACTGTTAAAACTAATGGTGAGATATTGCACCTTTTAGGGGTGAAAGGCTTGTCTCACTGGTGACACCCCTAAAGGAGCCAGAATGACACCTTTAATGAGGGTGAAAAGATGGCACCCTTAATTCAGAGTGTCCAATAATAAAAAATTAAAAAATATATACAAATCGACTTTTGGCCCTGAAAGGATTCGAACTCACAACGTCTGATTACAAGCTCAGCGTTCTAACCGCTCGGCCATCGAGCTCACCTTCATTCACTCATAGGCATAGATTTTACTTGCCGTCACAGAAAACAGAAAGACACACGTCACAGCGCATGCGCATGGTTCCAGTCACCCGATGAGGTGCCACATTGCTGCCAATACGAAGTGCATGGTACCTTATTTAGCTCCAATCACCCAGTAAGAGATCTGTAGGCACTGCAACCACATATCCAAGCCTCTATGGCACCCTAGTTTTCCAAATGGCACCGGTTTGTCACCTTCACTTTTAACAGTGTAGAAAAAAATATCCATAATACATAATTTTGAATACATCTGTAGTAGATATTGTCTGCAAACTTTTATCAAATATTTTTACAACTTCTATAACCTGGCAATGTTTAGGAATTTATTTCATTTTATCGTCTAAAAATAAATTTGTTTTTAATGAAGTAAGATTTTTTACTCTGTTGATTTTCCGAAAGGTCATATGTTATTGAGTAAAGGACATTGCATTAAATTTTGTCTTCGCAATTAAATTTCTGCTATTAAAGTATTTGAAATGTTGCAAAAAAGCTTTGAGAGACGACTGCATATCAAAAGTAACACAGTATTTGATTGATACAAAAAGTTTAAATATAGTATAGGGGTGCACAACCTTTTCAAGATAAGGGCCACTTACAAACATATCTGGGTGGTCGAGGGCCACATCAATAACATGGATAAAATTATAGTTTCATAAAGAAGTGTGTATGTGAGGGGAGGGGGGGGGCACAAATTTAAATTCACTTATCAGGTCAAAATATCCAATTCAATTGGTAAGGATATATTCGTAGCTTTTACGTTTTTATATATAACAAAAATAGCAAGGATTATTTTCAAAATGTAAAAATATTCTTCGACTTTTCTTCGGGAAAGGAAGTTTTGTTTTACTAAAAGTACTAAAAAACAAGCATAAATGGCTGGTACCAAAAAAATGTGAACTTTATGGACAAAGGAGAAATAAGGAGCCGATCAAAAAAGTTTTTCCTTGCCGGATCAACGAAATTCCTGATTTTCTGTGTTCGATCAATGAAATTTATAATTTTCCCACGCCTGATTTACCAGATTTGCAATTTTACGAAACCAGTAGACAAAATTCGCATTTTTTATGAAGTCAATGAGAAAATTCACGATCTTTCCTCGCATGATCAACAAAACTCGCAATTTTTACGAAATTGATCAGGAAAATTCATGATTTTTACGAAGCAGATCGACAAAATTCATTATTTTTAGAAAAGCGATCGACACAATCTGTGATTTTTCCTCACCCGATCGACAAAATTCTTGATTTTTTCCCCCTGATCGGCGATGTTTTCAATTTTTTGTCACCTGATCGACCAAATTCGCGATTTTTATGAATATAATCGACGAAAATTGCAATTTTTTCGCACCTGATCAACGAGATTCGCGATTTTCCGTGTCTGATCGATGAAATTCGCGATTTTTATGAAACCGATCGAGAAAATTTACGAGCTTTCTGTGATCGAACAATAAAATTCGCGATTTTTTTAAGCCGATCGGCTACATTCGTGTTTTACGAAGCTGATCGACGAAATTTGAGATTTTTAAGAAGCCGACCAATGAATTTCGCGATATTTATAAAGCCTACCGACAAAATTCGCGATTTTTACAAAGCTGATCAAAGAAACTTGCGATTTTTCGGCGCCTGATCGACAAAATTCGCGATTTTTAAGAAGTCGATCGACAAATTTCGTGATGTTTCCGAACTTGATCATTAAAATTTACGATTTTTACGAAGCTGATTGATGAAATTCGCGATTTTTTCAAAACGGATCGATCAAATTCTCGATTTTCCTTTACATAATCGACGAAATTTGCAATTTTTATGAAACTAAATCCACAAATCTGTAATTTTGTTATAGCCTGATCGACATAATTAGCTAATTTTTCCGTGTGTGATGAAGGAAATTGGCATTATTCCCGTCTCCATGGAACGAAATTTGCGATTTTTAGGAATCCGATAAATAAAACGCACGATTTTTCAATGTCCAATTGAAGAAATTTGCGCTTTTTCCAACCTTAATTGACGAAATACGGATTTTACCATACTCTATCGATGTAACTCGCATTTTTTTTACTAAATTTTGCCAAATCTGCATTTTTTTACGCGGCAAGATGAAACTCGCGATTTTTTTTCTCTTTATAAACTGACGAAATTCATGATTGTTTCTCAGCCGATCAGCGAAATTGTCAGATTTTCCGAGTGTCATTGCTAAATCCGCGATTCTTCCGTGCCTTATCAACAAAATTTGCGTTTTTTTTTTTTTTTTTTGCCGGATCACGAATTTCGCGTTTTTTCCACGAGATAAATTGAAAAAACATGCTATTTTTTTTGCAACCGGTGAATTTAATTTACATTTTTTTCGAGCATCAACAAAAGTGACGATTTTTTCTTGCCCTATTAAAGAAATGTGTGTTTTTTCGCCCCCGATCAATAAAATTTGCGATTTTTCCATGCCTGATCGAAAAGACTTGCGATTCTTCAGCGCCATATCGAGAAAAATTTTCTCTTTTTTTCGAGCCTCATGGACAGAATTCACGATTTTTTCATTTCTGATGAGCAAAACTAGCGATTTTTCCTTGCCTCATTGACAAAATTCACCTTTTTCTGCCCTTGATTAACGAAATTTGCGATTCTTAAGTGATGAAATTTTATATATTTCCGCGGTAAATTGACGAAATTGACGATTTTTTTCTACGAGCCATGAACAAAATTGCAATTATTTCCAGTTGTAAATTGATGAAGCTCGCGGGCCACACCTTAACCTTTCAGGGGCCACTTTTGGCCCGCGGGCCACAGGTTGTGCATCCCTAATATAGTAGAAAATCTGTCGTATTTGGTATGCAATCTGATAGACCACCTACTTCGATTAATGATCAAGATACCGATAAAGTCTGAGAATCGGTACTTGCTGACCGTCGTTTGGCAATAAAGGGCATTATTGGACAAGCTCATGTTTCATCTGTTTTAGACCGGGAGACGGCAGCACAGACAATTACCTGATTTAATTCCCTGCTGATATTCCAGAGTTTGTTAAAACTCGATTCACAAATTAAAACGCGATCGGTCTGCTAAGTTATATCTTGGTTGAAAAATACCTGAAAAGCCGATTTTAGTAATTGACTCGTAGGTTTACTATTGTGTTTTCCTGAACTCAAAAGGACTAAGGGCAGAAAAGCATAATGGTAAGACCAACGCTAAAACCGGGTTTTCAGATGTTTTTTACCAAGATATGAACTGGCAAACCGATTGCATTTAAATATGCAAATCGAGTTTTAACTTACTCTGGAATTTCAATCGTGAATTCACTAAAGTGATTGTCTGTGCTAAGGCTTGGTGGTCTTTCCTATACAGCAATTTTAAAAGATCATTTATGGTTGCGGCGCTTCACTTCTGAAGTTTTTTCAGGAACTTTGATTTTGTTCCGAAAACAACCTACAGATGCTTTCTCTAATCGATTCCTTTCTAAAACACATTATTATCAGTGGTGGAACTTGTATAGGTGCTTTTGATACTGAAACAGTTATGCAGTCAAGGGAATGGTACTTAAAAGGTGAAGCAAGATATCAAGCACTATGTCAAAGTCACTGAAGAATCAAGGACAGTGTTGATCATTTTCTTTGATTGCCATGATGTTGTGCATTATAAATTCCTACTAACTGACCATACAATTAATAAAAATTATGAATGCCTTATGAATGTTCCTGTTTTGAGTCAATAAATTCGATAAAAGAAATTTCTTCACAAAATCTGGATAGGTTTCACACAAACGAATTTAATGAATGACTTTGATGCTTAAAAGAAAATAAAAAATGGATAAAGTATATTGCAATTGGAAGAGATTACTCTGATGGAGATGCAATAAATTTTCACCAATGAATTGATACTTTTTTTAGGCTATCATTCCAGGTGCTTTTTGATCACAATAGTGCTATCATTACGTCAGAAAAAAAATATCTTTATAAAATGAATTAAATGAAATTTAACTTGGAAAAACATATCAAAGATTTTTATCTTGAGAATAAATTGTGTATGAAAACCAACCTTACTTGGCAAATAAGTAATTGTAAGTACATTTAATTAATAAAATATATGCGTTGCTTAAAAGTTTAATTATTTTTATTTTTATAAAGTACGTTTGTTTGAGTTGATATGTAATTTTCCTAATTAAGAAAATTACTGTACTTATATATACATAAAGATTATGTTTCACAAATAACATTCACAATAACAATGACTCGTAAACAAAATATCTTTAAAATTAAAAGTTATCATGAAAAGTAGATTCAGAAATTTATATTAGCATTACAGCTTTTTCTTAGGAAAAAAATAATCAGCTTTGAAAAGAGGGTTTATTATGCATCCAACTGATTTACTTAAATCTTGTAGGTTATTCTTGTATCACTAAAGAATGTTCTAATATAGCGTACGGCCATCTAAAAAAGATAGACTACTACATTTTCAATTGTAATTCTGCCGCTAATTTTTACTGATCCTTTATTACATACATAAATAGTTTAATTAATATTTAAAAAAAAAATCTGAGTATGCCTAGGAGAACTTTTTTGTTAGTTTAGATTTTAATTTTGGAATAATGAGTTACATGAACACTGAAAAATAATATCGTGACAAAACGAATTTGCTTGTAAAGCTTTGTTTGTTTTTTAAGTGTATTTTAAAAATATGACATAACTGATACGAATAGAATAGTATTTTGCATAGCCATTCATTTTCCTTTTCACGTTAGTGAAGTAAAATTTTTCACTAAAATAGGGCTAATAATAGTTACTGTTTCATGGCTGGTTAGTTGTTTTGCACAGGAAACAATTCAATTTTAAAGGTAATAAAATGTATATTTTCCTCAGAAACGGCAAGTAATGACAAAATCTCTTCACTATGTAAAGATTGCAAATTAAATTTCAAGTCAAAAATTTTAAAGAAAAAATTACATAATGCCTGCATGTATTAATGCGGATGTAGAAGCGGATGTTTAATGATTACAAATATAGATTCAAATGTCTGCAATATCTTTTATTCAAATGAAAGCCTTGAAGAGGAAATTTTAAAGCAAGTGGTAATTTTGAAAGTAACTTTTTATTTAAATAATTTTCACAATTTACTCTTGCTTTCACTATTACAATCTTGCTAAGTGGATAGTATGACAGACTTTACAAAGATTCGTATATTGATGATGACATTTACAAAAGTAGTTTCTTCTTGTCCTGACATTTCCTTTAGATATTCTGTTTCTGAATATTTCCCCACTGGTATTAAAAAAAAATCTTGATATTTTAATTGCATTTACATAATAGATTCTACATTTTGTGGTTAATTTTTATAGGGCAAGTTTTATTTTTTCTAAACGAAACGTAGTATTTAATAATAATAGAGGGTGTTTCTTCAGCGTATGTCGAAAAATGGCTATTTTAAACCTTGACCTTTCTATTGACTGTCGGAGTACGTGTTGTAATACTTAGAGAGTAAATTTCTATATTTTTTTATGTTACCCGAAGCTTTATTAAATTTCTTCATCTTTTTGTTAGTTAAAACTCGATAGTAGAACGAAAGCGAATGTTTGAAGGTCATTTAAAATGTTTCCGTAACTTGTATTAACAAAAGATATTAACAAAAGAAAACAATTGCGTTTCTACTGATGGGATGTAATCACCACTTTTAATTTAATTTATTAGAATTTTGTTGCAAATGTAAAAGCTTTCATAATAAAGACTAGAACAAATCGCTTGCTATATTAATATTTAACATTCGAAAACTGAGCATTTCAAGTTTTTTTACTATCAAATTTTAAAAATTAATTTGATTATTTAATCGATAATAATTTAATTAATTTTAGTTGTTTTTAAAAATCTCATTTTTATTACATTTTTTTTAATGTTAGACGTTTCCTATTTTATTTAAAGGTCCTGGCTTCAATCTTTATGCTTTATATTTCACAAGCATGAAAATAGGATTTTATTAAATATTATTTATTTCAAAGAGAAGATTGAAAGAAAATTAAAAGAAAAAATTATAATAATATAAAAAATTATAATAATATAAACATTATAATAATTATAATGATTATATGCTAAAATATACTTTTGGCACCATTTTTACTTTTTCATCATCTGCACCAAGTGACACTAGTCAAATGTAGCAACCCCAAAACTTTCTTGTATCTTATGCATGCTAATACTTCCTGAAAAATGCAGCATAGAAGTGCCACCGATTAGGTGGTTTAAAGCAAAAACTAGCCAGAAACAACTTATGTCAAATTATAACTGAATCTGAATATTGATGAAAATCCTTGCATTAATTTTTGAGATAGAGCTACTACAAAATTTTAAAAAGAAATTTGCATAATAGCACAATATGTTGGGTGATGTACACTAAAAACTAATCAAGATCAATTTTTTTTATCAGATACTAATTTAATCTGAAGTTTGATGAAAATCCATGCATTAGTTCTTGAGGCACATTTATTGCGAAATCGTGAAAAATGCAGCATAGCAGCGCCATCTGTAGGACGATTTAGATTAACAACTAAACAACACTAATCTATATCAAGGATTAATTGAATCTGAAGTTTTAGAAAATTTCGTGCATTAGTTCTTGAGATAGAGCTATTGCGATAATCACGAATAATGCACTCTCGCGGCGCCACCTGTTGGGTGATTTGCACCAAAACGTAATCAGCTCCATGTTATATCAAGTACTAACTAAATATAAAGTTTTATGAAAATCCATGCATTTGTTCTTGAGATATGGCTATTGGGGAAATTGTAAATAATGCATGATAGCAACACCACATGCAAGCGATATACACCAAAAACTAATCCGATCTAGTTTATATCATTTTCTCACAGAATCTAAAATTTTGTGAAATTTCATGCACTAGTTCTTGAGATATAGCTATTGAGATAATGACGAATAATACATCATGGCAGTACCACCTGTTGGGCGATTTGCACGAAAAAGTAATCAGCATCATCTTATATCAAGTGCTAACTAAATAGTTTTATGAAAATCTATGCACTTGTTGTTGAGATATTGCTATTGTAAGAATTGTAATATTTTAGATAAGTTAGAAAATTTTAGAATTTTTTTTTTTTTTTTTCAAGAAAAGCATCATAAAGTAAGACCCAACATTCAACGTTAGTTATTCAGTGCATCCCAAAAGTTTACGGGCAACGAGATTTTTTAACTTTACTGTTAAAAAAGAGGACTAACAATAACTTAAACGCAATTTATAATTATAACTAATAGCAAAACATAATGATACTATGCAAAAATAATATTACACAAGTATAGATTTTGTGAGATAAATTAAAACTTAAATGTGACTGACCCAAAAGTTTCAAAATAACTTTTTTTCCCCTTTAACGTTGCTAAGGTGTTTATTCTAATCACTTCAAAAAGTCAACCAGGCATATTCAAAACAAATGTTCGAAGAAGTTCTGCCTTCAAAAAATCAACTTCGCTTAAAATCCAGCGATAGATCTTGAATATTGCAAATTGACAATTTTTAACATATACGTCTCTTTGAAAATCTTCCCCAAAAGTTCTCTGTTGAGGTAATGTCATGATTCAGGGCTAGCCAGTATATAACATTTACTTTGTTTTGTTTAAACTAGGGGGCGCCGCCCCCCTGCTCGCTATGCTCTCCAACCCCCCGCGTAATCGCTTCGCGATTCCAAATTATTGGCTACCCCTGCTTGCTGCGCTCGCCAATACCCCATGGTATGAATAAGCAGTTGCAGACCTTTCAACTGATGTGTCACACGACTGGTGTTGTAAAGAAATTAAAAATGTGCCCCCCTGGGGAGCAGAGTGGGAGGCGACACAAAAAACATCCATAATATGAATAAGCAGCTGCAGACCTCTCAAATGATATGTCACACGACTGGTGTTGTAAAAAATTGAAAATGTGCCCTCCTGGGGGGGCAGAGTGGGGGTGACACACAAGACATCCATAAAATGAATAAACAGTTGCAGACCTTTAAAATGATGTGTCACACAACTGGTGTTGTAAAGAAATTAAAAATGTGACCCCCCTGGGGAGAGCAGAGTGTGGGGGTGACACACAAGACATCCATAATATGAATAAGCAGTTGCAGACCTTTCAAATCTTGTGTAACACGACTGGTGTTGTAAAGAAATTAAAAATGTGTTCCCCCTGGGGAGCAGAGTGGGGGGTAAACACAAGACATCCATTATATGAATAAGCAGTTGCAAACCTCTCAAATGATGTATCAAACGACTGGTGTTGTAAAGAAATTAAAAATTTGGCGAAATATTACAGTTATCGCCAAGTTGGCGTCACTTTTGACAACTAATTTTGGTCGCCAAATTTGGCGATATATCGCCAAGTTGGCGACAAACTTGGCGATTGTTGGCGATGGTAACCTTTCCTCTCTTTATGGTAACCCATACGGCGATTCATAGACAAAGCCCTTTCCTGATTGGTCTATTCGGCTCATGGAAGGAGTGGACAACCCGGATTCGTTAGTTCCGGAAATCTTCCACATCAGCATCATTCCAGGAGTCATTCCTTTTAAGGCTAGTTTTTTTTTACTACAGAAGGACTACTGAATTGTAAAGTTGGAAACGAGAATGGAGCAATGGTCTTCCTAGTACATCCCCTCCTCCACTAGCAACTTTCCAAATGCAAATAATTGTAGTTAAAGCTATTTTTTCGTAATATTCGGAGCATTGACGACCTTTTTTAATAAGCAATATGGGTTGTTCTATTATAAGAAAATACTGTCCATATAATAATTGAACTCTCTCCTTCTTATCTACTAAAAAAAGGGTCGTGGTTCTTTGCAAATATCGTGCCCGTAATATGCTCAACCATCGGGGCTATCTAAATTGAATTTATTTTCATCACTGAGAAGAACACTCATCCAGTTGCTGTGATTCAGGGTTCACTGAACATGAGTGTCTATTAATTGTTGAAAGCTGTGGCGAATGACGCATTTTGTGAAAATCAAGAAAAGTACTTGCCAGCAACCGCCGTTCGACTATGAGTATTGCTACTAGAACATTTACTTCTGTAAAAATTGACCGTACACAAAAGTTTTGCGTTGAAAATAATATCAAAATGTCTCTGTCTTATCATTTAGTTCTCTTTTGTCGTCTAGAACGCGATTTTGTATCATATTGTCATCTGATGATAGAATTCATTAGATAACAATATTGTTAAATAATAACATTCTTAAATAACAACTTTTCATCCACGAGCCTTTAAACGATAGATTTTCAAAATGTCATGTTTAGAAAATTGCACATTTGGAGGAATCTTTTCAATTACCCGGAAATGGAAAGACAGATTTGATTTTATCTCAAGAAACTATTACGTCACCAGTACTTGACCAAAGAATAGGAAAATTTTGGATATTGGTACTAAAATCAGCTTTTAACAGACTCAACTTTTTCTGAATATTTTTAGAATATCATTTTTTTTTTAATTTTTTATACTGAATTTTTGACTGCTAAAATTTGCCTGAGTATTTATTATTTTTGTTTCATCATTATATATTTTCATTATTTAATTTGTCATGTTTACTCGTTTAGTTTTTTAAATCCAAACAAGTTGGAAATTTCACGTCAAATGGGATAAATGAGGTGCGTTTGTGCTATTCGCGTTTGAAATGAAATAGACGCCCTCTCGCGGACAAAGTCGAACTAAAAGAAATAGAACTGATACCATGAGCATCTTCCGCTGAAACCAGTGTTTAAAAGGCCAATAAATAAATAAACAGTTCTATAACGAATGCAACGTTGGGTTCTTTGTATTAAAATTATCAAAAATCAAAATTTTATACACAAAGTTTAGATCTATAATATAAAAAAGTACATTTGTCTTACTCATGGCAAAATAACATGACCACAACACAATGCTTGCATGATTCGCTTGACCCAGCTTTGCAAGAGCAAGAAATTTTTTTTATTTTCAAATTTTTGTTTTCCTTTACTAGCAAACCTGAAATAATATGGGGATTTCCTTTTGTTTGGCTTGTTTGTAAACACGAGCCTACAATCTCTATTTCTTCTTCTTTGCATTCTTTAATGCCGCACATTACTAATCTCTTTGAATCAATAATTGCTTCAGCTTCTCTAAAGCAATTACTAGATTTTCCAGCATCTTAGAAATTCTAAAATTGTCGATATTTGTAATTTATCTCCCATAATTAAATAAAAAAGATAAAAAAACTGCACTTTAACTAGCTCTTTAAACTGGTTCTATGCTACAGTGCTACAGCATGGAACGTAAACAAACAAACGTAAACAAACGATTATCAGGTCTATATCAACGCCATCTTTCGGTCATTACAAACGCGAATAATTAGTTTTATAAATGCTCAGAGCTTAATGCATTAGCTGTTAAACTCTTTTGGGAAAATACATTGATGCAAAATTTGATACGATTATATACTATATTCAATTCAGTAATACGAAAATAAAAGGCCTTCATTTTAAATAGGAAATAATCAACATGGCAAACCAAGAATCAACACCTATTATGGAATATCGTAAAAGTGCGTAACTTATTCGAAAACCACTTTTAAACTACTTTCATTCATACTCTGTAACTCTTACAGATTACGTTGTGGTACCCTCTATACGATCTACAACATTTATACACACAACATAATATGCAAAAATATAGTTAAACTTAAAAAATTCATATCACAACTAAAAATGCACCTCCAGCAAAGATCGGTAACATATGATATTTCTAGTACAGTGTAGTATCCAAAACTTTTTGCGAATATTTGTAAATACTGCTAGCACTTTATACTATACAGGAAGTAATTTTAATAAATCTCAGCAATGTCTATCCATTTCATTATATTACGAAGTAAATTAACATGATTGAAATACGCCGAAAACAATGTTTTCGCATTTATTTTGTAACAAAATTCTTTTGTGTAGCTCTGTAAATGAATAATAAACATTTTTTGCACGATATATTGCACAAAATGTGCATTTTAATACATTTCAGTAATTTCACATCATTTTTTTTCTGTTTATAAGGCTGTAACACCAATTAAAATAAACTTGAAAAAAAAAAATTTTTCAATTGACCGTAATGTAACGAAATACTTTTTATTGTCCTTGTGATCAAAATATGCATCTGATTTTCACAAAATTTGAAATGACTCAACAAAATTATGCTACAATTACATTTCAAATGATTCGGTGGCTGGTTTTAGCTCTGTTATATGCGGACAGACGGACGGACTGAACGATGACTATAGAAGCCACGTATTTACATAAATACGAACGTACCCAAAAAAAGGTTGCCAATAAACTTTTGGAATGCACTGTAAATATTGTTTAATATTTTTTTCTGATTATATCACATTTTTCTGAACGTGTCGCATGTATTGCCTTACATTTAAAAACACAATTTAATATTTATACAATTTATGATTTGACATTATTTTTATTTTTATTTTTTTTTCACATTATTTTTTATAATAAAGTAGGATGAAATTTTCCAACATGAAAAGTACATTTTAAGCCAATAATATAAAGAGACATTTTTATTTTTTAGCTCTCGAATGTTTAAAAGCTATCATTTGTTTTTCGACAGCACAAAATTTTCATTCCATGGAACAAACGAGGCCCGGATGAAAACTATCTTGGTTCGGCCCGACTCGGTAAAAAAAATTTCAATTTTGGCACTGACTAAAACCGACCCAATTGTTTTTCATTATTTCAATAGAACGTTGTTTACATTTTTATGCAAAAAAATTTAAAGTTTAGCATTTTTAAGATTCTTGGAAGCAAACTAACGGAATATCGAATAAAATTATTAATGATCCCTTAGGCAAACATATACAAATGAATAATTCGTTTAAAAAGGTAATAAATTAAAAATTTTAAAACTGTTGGTGAAATTTATTGTTAATCCGTAATCTCCGTCATTAGCTACCTGGAACGCCTATGTAGATAATTCAGAATTCATGAAAGATTGACGATGAGACTTTCTTGTTAAAACTGTAAAAGAAAAAGGAAAATCAGATTATGAAGTATATTTCTCGATTGAACTAAAATAAATTTTAATATTATAGTGCACAAAATTACATAAAAGTAATAAAACACTAAAAATCTTAAAACCACTATTTAGGGGGGGGGGGGGGGTGGAGACAAAGCAGCCAAGAAAGAATGAAGTCCAGCGCGATTCAGCTTGCTAGAAAAATAATCTTGCGTCCCAGACCAGGTGTAGTAAAACGAAACATGAGACATTTGTGTTATGTGCCAAATTTAGATCCGAACAAATGTTTATTTGTGTCTGATCCGTTATAGTCCAGTCATTTTAGCACCTTTTTTTGCAAATAGCGGAAAAAATTAGAACAAAGCTGGATTTTTGCATAGGTGCTAGTTAGGGTATGTAGTTTAACATACTAAAAGTCCCCATCGATCCGATGTGAGCTTTCGCCTCCAGGGGGCGCTAAAGAGCTTGAAAATCGGTTTTCTGTGAATATCTCACGAACAATGGCATCTAGACAAAAAAGTTCAATTACAAAAATGTAGATAATTTAATTTCCTACAAAAAGAGTCATTAACATTTTTTTTGTCACACCAACTCTTCCCTGCCAAAAATTAAGATAAAATAAATATTATTGAAAAAGAATGTGCAAGCACAATCATAACGCGGCGAAGAGGCAGAACAAATACTAAACAACTTTTGATTCCCCCCCCCTCATCTCTCCCCCATTGTTTGTATGGATTTTTCGCGCGCTTGTACAATACGTCACCTGAGAATAATAAGGTTCTATCTGTGTTTTTGAAAAAATCGACTTATCGATATAGAAATGTGCTATTTGTATCTATGAATGCATTTATGGATTAAAATAATGTCATATTATGATTGTAATATTATATGTAAATTATATATAACATCATTTTGATGCAAAAATGCCTTCATAGATACAAATAGAACCTTTCTATATCGAGAAGTCAATTTCTTCAAAAACACAGATAGAACTTTATTATTCTCAGGTGACGAATAGTCATTGTCCAATACCCTATCTCTCTTTGCATTTGTCGAAATGTACCACGTGCAAGTACTTTTCAATATTTTATTTTTGTTTGGTGCTCATTTCGCTAGTATAAAATGACCCTAATTTATTGAACGAAGTATCAATAAATATAAAAACTTTGTTAAATCACCATAAAGAGAAAAAATAAACAGGACGCGTTTCGAGCTGCAAAATTACTGCTCGTCATCAGCTGGTCCAAACACGTGTCACAACGGACAGAGTGGAAATAACAGTGAAATAAAGAGGAAGGAGATTACACAGAGTACGACAGGTGGCGCTGCTTGTCAGAGCCAAGGAGGAAAAGAAAAGTAAAGATAAACTCAAAGAAGGAGGGAGGAGTTTACAAAGAGTGCCCCAGGTGGCGCTGGCTAAAAAACCCAGGTGGCAAAGAAAAAACTAATAAAAGATAAAGAATTGAAAAAAAAAAAAAAAAAAAACTAAAATAATTAATTAAGAAAATTAATTAAAAATAATTATAGAAAAAATAAAAACCTCCTAGAAATAGAAAAAAAAAAAACCTCCTAGAAAATAGAAAAAAAAAAATTCCTCCAAAGCATAAAGTGGCTTCCTTTTATACTTTTGTTTACAGAGCACTTCGGATTTCTTCTGACTCTTCTGCTCTAAATAAGGAAATTAGTTATCTCAAATCTCTTGCCCTCACTCGTGGTTATAATCCCTCTTTGATTGACAAAGCTCTGTATAAATTTAATAAGCCTAAACGTCTTCTTACTGATTCTAATAATTCGTCTAATATTAATTCTATAGTTCTACCTTTTTATTCTCCTCTTTGTTTCAAAATAGCTAAAATCCTTTCTCGTTTCAATTTTAAAGTTATCTTCAAACCTATGAATAAAATTAAATTCTCGTCTTTGAAAGATCCTATTCCTGTTGAGAACCGGTGGGGTGTTTATTTTATTCCTTGCTCTTGCAATTTGGGTTATATTGGTCAGACCAGAAGAGCGTTGAAGAAAAGATTGGATGAACATCAGAGGTACATTAAAAATCAGGAATTATCTAGGTCTTCCATTGCTTCTCACTGTTGGTCTTCCGGTCATTATTTCAATTTTTCCATGGCCAGAATTATTTCTAATCCTGTCTCTCCTTCTCATTTAGATACTCACGAAGCTTATTTTATTTATAAAAATTGTAATACTCTTGTCAACGATCTCTCTTCATCCCCCTCCCTGTCTCCTGCATGGAAATTACTTTTGTAGTTTATTATTTTTTCTATAATTATTTTTAATTAATTTTCTTAATTAATTATTTTAGTTTTTTTTTTTTTTTTTTTTTTTTTTCAATTGTTTTCTTTATCTTTTATTAGTTTTTTCTTTGCCACCTGGGTTTTTTAGCCAGCGCCACCTGGGGCACTCTTTGTAAACTCCTCCCTCCTTCTTTGAGTTTATCTTTACTTTTCTTTTCCTCCTTGGCTCTGACAAGCAGCGCCACCTGTCGTACTCTGTGTAATCTCCTTCCTCTTTATTTCACTGTTATTTCCACTCTGTCCGTTGTGACACGTGTTTGGACCAGCTGATGACGAGCAGTAATTTTGCAGCTCGAAACGCGTCCTGTTTATTTTTTCTCTTTATGGTGATTTAACAAAGTTTTTATATTTATTGATATATATTTATCGCCAGTATTTTCGGTGTTTCTCAATATTGTTTAACTATTTTGGGTTTCTACACCGACCGATCCTGCTTTCCACGTGTTCATGGTAAGTCCTTTTTCTTTCTTCCTGCTTCTTGTGTGTATTGTTTTTTAGTGAATTTTTTATCTTTTTTATTTATTTTTACTGTGTTTTATTTTTATTTTTATTTATGTTATTTTGTTTTATTTATTTATTTATTATTACCATTATTTCTGGCCTTGTTTTTTCTTTTCTCTTGTTATGGGTTCTTCGCTTATTAATCGTTTCAAGCATCTTCGTTTGAAGCGGGCTAGGTTTTTGAATAGGCTTAATTTTCTTTTAAGGTGTAAACGTTCACACGTTGTTCCTAAGTTCATTAATATTATTTACAAGCTTCCTTCATCCTTTCGTGTTCAACATGCCTTAACCAGGAGTAAGTTTGCTGTTCTTAGAGCCATTATTCAAGATGTTCGGCACTCTCTTTCGTGCATTGAATATGAATTATATTCGTTACATTTGCTGTTAAGTAAATCTGTTATTTATTTCCCTTTTCTTGAGAAACGGATTTTTGCCTACGTTGATTACAAATCTAAATGTCACAGTGCTATTTTGGATAAAAAATTTTCGTCACTTCTGACTTCTAATTCTCCTGCTCCTGGTATCTCTCCTCTTCGGCAAAATTATGTTGTCAATTTATCGTCTCATTCTCTTACTGATTCCCAACGTGATGTTCTCTCACTTGGTTTGAATTTTTCGCGCGTTTCCAAACCTTCTATTCCGAATTTAATCGCTCCGATTGAACATTCTTTCAAAAATAGTAAAATTTCTCCTGGTCAACTTGATTCTCTTCGCTACCTTTTGGCTAACGTCATTTCTTCTAATAAATCTTCAGTTAAATCTAATCTTTCTTCTTCTCAAAAATCTGCTATCAGTGAACTTAATTCTGTCCCTAACCTTCTTATTACTAAGGCTGATAAAGGCGGTCAAACCGTTCTTCTCAATAAGTCTGATTATATTTCTCATGTGGATTCTATGTTAAACTCCGGTCTTTATACTAAATTAAAGAAAGATCCTTCTACTAAACACCTTTCTGATATCAAGGAGGTTGTTAATAAGTCTGTCATTCTTAATAATAACACTAAACGTATGGTCATTCCTTCTATAGCTAATTGTGCTCGTTTCTATGCTCTTCCTAAGGTCCATAAACCTACTCTTTCATTTCGCCCTATCGTTTCTAATATTGGTACTGCTTCTTATAAACTTGCCAAGTTCCTTTCTAAGTTACTCGCTCCTTTATCTTCCACTAATTTTCACACTGTTAAAAATTCTATTGACTTTGTTGATAAAATTAAACGCCTTTCTCCTTGTAATTACAAAATGATTTCCTTAGATGTTAAATCCCTCTTCACTAACGTCCCTGTTCAAGGAGCAATTGACTGTTTGGAAAGAAGGCTACGCGAATTCCATTACTCTTCCATCGAGATTGACGAGATCCTGCAATTAGTTAGTATTTGTGTTAGGCAAACTGCTTTCCAATTTAATAATTCCTTTTATGTTCAAACGGATGGTTTAGCCATGGGCAATCCTTTATCTCCTCTTTTATGTGACATTTATATGCATTTTGTGGAAGAAAGACTCTTCAGTTTATTTGATTTTCCCTTCTGGTGTAGGTATGTTGATGATACTTTTATCTTAATTCCTTTTGAGCTGGATCTCCAAAATCTCCTTTCTCTTGTCAACTCTGTTGATCCTTGCATCCAGTTTACTCTTGAAGTCGAAGAGAATGATTCTCTTCCTTTCCTCGATGTCTTAGTTACTAAACACCCTGATCGGTTCTCTACCTCTGTTTATAGAAAACCTTTCGCTGTATCTCTACCTCCGCATGCTATTTCTAACCATCCTCCAAAGCATAAAGTGGCTTCCTTTTATACTTTTGTTTACAGAGCACTTCGGATTTCTTCTGACTCTTCTGCTCTAAATAAGGAAATTAGTTATCTCAAATCTCTTGCCCTCACTCGTGGTTATAATCCCTCTTTGATTGACAAAGCTCTGTATAAATTTAATAAGCCTAAACGTCTTCTTACTGATTCTAATAATTCGTCTAATATTAATTCTATAGTTCTACCTTTTTATTCTCCTCTTTGTTTCAAAATAGCTAAAATCCTTTCTCGTTTCAATTTTAAAGTTATCTTCAAACCTATGAATAAAATTAAATTCTCGTCTTTGAAAGATCCTATTCCTGTTGAGAACCGGTGGGGTGTTTATTTTATTCCTTGCTCTTGCAATTTGGGTTATATTGGTCAGACCAGAAGAGCGTTGAAGAAAAGATTGGATGAACATCAGAGGTACATTAAAAATCAGGAATTATCTAGGTCTTCCATTGCTTCTCACTGTTGGTCTTCCGGTCATTATTTCAATTTTTCCATGGCCAGAATTATTTCTAATCCTGTCTCTCCTTCTCATTTAGATACTCACGAAGCTTATTTTATTTATAAAAATTGTAATACTCTTGTCAACGATCTCTCTTCATCCCCCTCCCTGTCTCCTGCATGGAAATTACTTTTGTAGTTTATTATTTTTTCTATAATTATTTTTAATTAATTTTCTTAATTAATTATTTTAGTTTTTTTTTTTTTTTTTTTTTTTTTTTTTTTTTTTTTTTTCAATTGTTTTCTTTATCTTTTATTAGTTTTTTCTTTGCCACCTGGGTTTTTTAGCCAGCGCCACCTGGGGCACTCTTTGTAAACTCCTCCCTCCTTCTTTGAGTTTATCTTTACTTTTCTTTTCCTCCTTGGCTCTGACAAGCAGCGCCACCTGTCGTACTCTGTGTAATCTCCTTCCTCTTTATTTCACTGTTATTTCCACTCTGTCCGTTGTGACACGTGTTTGGACCAGCTGATGACGAGCAGTAATTTTGCAGCTCGAAACGCGTCCTGTTTATTTTTTCTCTTTATGGTGATTTAACAAAGTTTTTATATTTATTGATATATATTTATCGCCAGTATTTTCGGTGTTTTTCAATATTGAACGAAGTATTTATTCTTTTTAAAATTTTAGGAAGGGAATAATTTTATTTTCAACGCATGTTGTAGAAAGTTTTAAATTATTTATGATAGTTTAAAATGACTCTTTCTTAATTGCTGATTCTGAGCGAGAAATGGAAATTGACAAAATAGTTTATCTTGCATGAGATGAGGACTGGGTTTCGAAAGATTTTGTAAAAACAGAAAAAAAGGTCTGAAGTCGCTTGTGACAGCAAGTTTGGAAAGAGACGACCATAAGTGGAAAATATTTGAAGGAATGGCTAAAAACAATAATGAATTTACATTTCATTCAAAGAGTAAGAAAAATTATTCACGAAATAATTCTATTAAATCATACAATAAATCTATTGCCGAAAAACGATCAACATCCGCACAAATTAATCATCCATTGAAGGAAAAATTGAGAAATGACAGTTCGTTGTTTGAATTTAAGGGAAAATGTTATTTCTGATACATTAGACGAAGATTTTTTACAGAAGGAAAAAAAGAAAGCTCTAAAGTATCGCTGAAAAGATTTTTTTTTAATCTAATCATTAAAATAAGACACGTCTCATATCTATGCTTATGGAGAAATTTATGGAGAATGGTTTCGAAGCGAAACAAGTAGAAGATGATGCAGACACACTAATTGTTAACACAGTTATTCAAGTAGCAAAGTCTGGTGCGCTTACTGATGTTGTTGGCGATAATGTTGACTTGCTCGAATTGTTGACAGTTTTAGCACCTCCAGAGATAGAGATATTTTTTATTAAGTCTGTAAGAGGACAAATTGTTACCACCCTGTATTCATCGCACAGTCTTAACAATGATGCTGTTCTGAAAGATCATATATTGTTCCTTCACGCTTTTTCAGGTTGTGACTCGACATCAGCAATGTTTGGGAAAGGTAAAATGTCGTTAGCAAAATTTTTGAAGAAGGAAGAAGATCATAACATACAAGCTGCCAGCATTTAAAAAAGTGATCAAGTATCTTAATTTGACTATTTTTCTTGCTTTATACGGTAGTAAAGCAGAAATTTATCTGAAAAAGTACCGTTATGTATGTTTCAAGAAAAGAGTTGCTGTTGGTAAAAAAAAAAAAAAAAAAAAAAAAAAAAAAAAAAAAGCCTTTTATCGTTGCTGCCTGCAGAAGATGCAGCTAGATTGTACAGTTTACATACAGGGTGATTCCGAATTTTTTTTACAATAAAAGAGGGGTGATAGAACACAACAAGACAAACAGTACTAAATAGAAGACCAAGGGTCCAAAACATTTTCCTAAGGAAATAGCCGCCATTAAAGTTTAGGGACTAAAATTTCAAATAAACATAAAAAACGGCAAAATCGGTCGATTGATTTGCGGTTTTCACTAAAATTATTCTTTATGTCGGCATTTTCTTGAAATTAAATTATAAAGATAAATTTCAAAAAATGCCGATAGAGGGCGCTTTAGACTTTGGATAACGAACAACTACTTTTTGCCGGTATTTTTTGTATCTCATTAAATGTTTTCGTAAGCTTAGACTCAAACTTAAATTTTGAGCTCAAAATCTGTAGTTGGGTGTGGTTAAGTAACACAAACTGAGCTGTGTTCAAAGGGTTCAAATTTCAAATGATTATAAAAAATGGAAAAATTGGTCGATTGATTTGCGGTTTTCAATAAAACTATTATTTACTTAGGTATTTTCGTGAAAATAAATTATAAAGATAAATTTCAAAAAATGCCGATAGAGGGCGCTTTAGACTTTGGAGTAACGAAACACTCTTTTTTGGCGTTATTTTTTCATCTTATTAAATGCTTTCGTAAGCTTAGACTTGAACTTAAATTTTGAGCTCAAAATCTGAATAGCTGGCAGTGGTTAAGTAGACAAACTTAGCTGTGTTCAGAGGGTTCAAATTTCAAATAATTGTAAAAAACGGAAAAATTGGTCGATTCGTTTGCGGTTTTTGCTAAAACTAATTTTTAAATCAGCAATTTTCTTGATCAATCAGTGTTTTCTTGAAAATAATTTTTAAAGATAAACTTCACAAAATGCCGATAGAGGGCGCCTTAGACTTTGGAGTACCGTACAACTATTTTTAACTGTTATTTTTTTTAATCTCATTAAATGCTTTCAAATGCATAAACTTAAATTTTGGGCTGAAATTCTGAATCGTTGGGAGTGTTTAAGTAGCGAAAAATTGAATTGTGCTCGAGGAGGAAAGAGGGTTGAATTTTAACTCCTGAACACACTTCAGTTTGCGCTTCTTAACTCCTCATGACGATTCAGGATTTGAGCTCAAAATTTAAGTTTAAATCTAAGCTTCCGAGAACATTCAAAATGCTTTTGCAAGCAATTAATTAGAACCAAAAAATAATGGTTAAAATGAATTGTTGGTTACTCTGAAGATTTAAGGCGCCCTCTGACGGAATTTTTTGAGATTTATCTTTAAAAATTATTTTCAAGAAGATACTGACTTAAAGAATAGTTTTATTTGAAACCGCAAACAAATCGACCAATTTTCCATTTTCTATAATTACTTTAAATTTGAACCTCCCCCTCCCTCTTGAACACAGTTCAGTTTGTGCTACTTAACCACGCCCTACTATTCAGATTTTCAGCTCAAAATTTAAGTTTAAGTCTAACCTTCCTAAATCATTTAAAGAGATGCAAACAATGACGGCAAAAAATAGCTGTTCGTTACTCCAAAGTCTAAAGCGCCCTCAATTGGCATTTTTTGAAAGTTATCTTTATAATTTATTTTCACGAAAATACCTAAATAAAGAATAGTTTTAGTGAAAACCGCAAATTAATCGACCAATTTTTCCGGTTTTTTTTAATCATTTGAAATTTGAACCCTCTGAACACAGCTCAGTTTGTGTTACTTAACCACTCCCAACTACAGATTTTGAGCTCAAAATTTAAGTTTGAGTGTAAACTTACGAAAACATTTATTGAGATGCAAAACATACCGGCAAAAAATAGTTGTTCGTTACTCCAAAGTCTAAAGCGCCCTCTATCGGTATTTTTTGAAATTTATCTTTATAATTTAATTTCAAGAAAATGCTGACATAAAGAATAATTTTAGTAAAAACCGCAAATCAATTGACCGATTTTTCCGTTTTTTATGTTTATTTGAAATTTTGGTCCCTAAACTTTAATGGCGGCTATCTCCTTAGGAAAACGTTTTGGACCCTTGGTCTCCTATTTAGTATTGTTTGTCTTGATGTGTACTATCATCCCTCTTTTATTGTAAAAAAAATTTGGAATCACCCTGTATTTATCATCAAGTACAATACTGATTGAGCAATAAACTACTTCCTGAGAACTGGGGCTGGCAAAATGCACCTAATTTGTTTCCAATTCTTGCTACCTTACAGCTCGCACCAAAAGATATTATTTAATCTATTTTTTATACTTGCTCCAAAGGATGTGGAAAAGCATGTGGATTCCAAAAAATTGGATTGAAATGTTCTGATATTTCATAAATTTCTGAAAAGTTTCATTTCATAATGCAAGTAATATTGAATTTGAAGACGAGGAAAATATTGACAGTATCCTGCCCACTGCAAGGGAGGAGGGAAGCGCTACTTCTGTATTCAGTGATGATATCAAAAGGCAAACAAAAAATACTGAAAGCAGTACAGCAACGAAAAAAATAAATACAGATAATTACGAATCTGATTCGAGTGTAGAAATTGAAGCTGTGCAAAGAACTACTAAAGCTGTTAAACAACTTAAATTGGATTAAGTCAGTCACTATAAGTGGAATATGCCTACGGAACAAACCACAAAAAAAAAAAAAAAAAAAAAAAACCGCACTAAGTGTTTTACCTCAAGGGTGGTGTGGAAATAAGCATAAATGTATATTATATATTCACTTTCCCCATTCAAAGGTGAGAATTATAGATCTGTTTAAATTTTTTTTTTTTTAAGTAGCAGCAGATTTTTTGAATTTTTATAATTTTACTTTCAAATATGGTTACGTTTTTACATTTTTGACAGGGAAGGGTTAATGTGACAAACAAATGTTAATGACACTTTTTAGAGAAAATTAAATTATCTATAACTTTGTAATTAACCTTTTTTCTCTCTAAATGCCATTGTTCGTGAGATATTCACAAAAAACTGATTTTCAAGCTCTTTAGCGCCCCCTGGTGGCGAAAGCTGTCATCGGATCGATGGGGACTTTTAGTATGTTTAAGTACATACCCTAACTAGCCCCTATGCAAAAATCCAGCTTTGTTCTAATTTTTTCCCCTATTTTTGCTAAAATGACTTGGCTATTAATCAAATTTGGGCACCTCTGGATTATATCAATTATTCTACTTTGCCTGTAAAACTCGTTTTACAGTAATAGAATTCTCTTCGAAGGAGAGAGATTTTCTGTCATTTTATAATGCTGTTCCTCCTCATTATATTGCTGCTATCGCGAAACATGAAAAGAACGCGATATATTCGAATGCATGATGTAATTAATATGTTAAAAATTAAGGTGATAATGAATTAAATATTTAATGAGACATGAAAAATATATCCAAATGAGCAATGCAATGTAGCGCATTATACTCATGAATTAAATTATGTTAATTTTATTTTCTATGAAAGCTAAAGCATTTGTTTTATTAAAGCACCAATAGTTAATTATAAATTTAGTTTTTTGATATATTTGTTTGTTGTAAATTCTTTTCATGTGTAAAATATTCTTTTATACAAAAATTTTCATGAAAGATATAACTTTGAAACAACTTTGAAACCAAAGAAATCCAAATCGAATGATGTAAGGTACCCTGGGGTAATAACGCCACGTTAAGGTTCTACCAATTTTCACGGCTCAGTTTTAGTTTGTATTTTTCAAACAAATATATGATTTGATACAGCAACACATTGACTATCTATATTAAAAAAATAATTTAACAGATATGTATTCATAAAATGTAATGGCGTGATTTCTTGACCAATTCTATTTGGCGTTGTTACCCACCTATATGGGTAATAACGCCATGCAAACAAAACTATGAAATAAGATGGAATAATTGCATGTAGATTGCCCAATTCTAAAAATACAAACTCTACAAACTTAGAAATTGATAAATTGCATTCTAAGCTATTAAAAATGTTCAATTTTTTGTGAAAGTGTAAGAAAAATAAAGGTGTGTGTGGGGGGGGGGGGAGGATGAGGCAAAAGAATATCAGACCGTGAGCTTCTTTTTGCTTAAAAAGGACCTCTAAAATAGAATTATCAGAAATATTGCACAGTTTTAACTGTGTTTATTTGAATCTGTATTTAGGATGTAGCTCGGCCACTGTAGGGAATCAACCGGGGTATTAATGCCAAGGATTGGCTTTACTACCCCGTTATAGTTATTTCGCTGTACATTTTAAATTACAAATTATCTCGAGAAGATATCCAAAATCTTCAACAATATTTTGAAAGTCCATGAAATGTACTACAAATTTATGTAATTAACAAAGTATTTCCGGATAAAAAAAAAAAGTCTTCACATCACAAAACGTATCTCGCAAATTTTAGATCAAGCGTTAATTTTAGTTGCTTATAAAAACAATAAGACCTAAAAATGAAACAAATTAACTTGAAGCTGTTTTTTGCGATTTATATGACTCAAAACCCTTCTGTGCAGAGCACATGGGTGTAATTTACCAGATTATTTCATAATTATACAAAATATTAGCACATAGCTTTATTACACCAGACCACCTTATATAGTTATGTGAATAAGCGGCAATAGTTCAACGTTTGATTATGTAATAAAGTTAAAGATGTTGCAACGGTTGCAATAATTTTTTTATATTTCAAAGAGTATATTTGGTCTCTTTCACATCTAACCTTTATCAGAATGTGACGATGACCTCCAAAGTTAGTTCCCGTAACTCTTCAAAGGCTAAAGGTGAATACGTCGTGATTGACGCATGAATTGCGGATGGACTTACTTACATTAATCGTACTTTTTTGTTTAAAAACGTGCATGTTCCCTGGTGGTCTTATTTACATCTTATCTAATAATAGACTTTAAAAGCGGATAACGGAATTTCCCTTGACATCAGTGGTATTTTTAAACGAAGGAAAAAAAATAGTTAGATTACTTAAGAAAAAAAATAGTTAGATTACTGTATCTCATGTTTCAATTTTTTCGCATGGAATACACTAATTTAAGTACATCTCAATATTTTAATAATTAACTGGCCGCCTTTGAGAATACCAGAATTTGAACTTTGAAAATGAAGTGATATTTACCTTATTAATCAGTACAGTTTGAAAGAAGAACTTAAGGTTTCTCACTGCATGTAAACAAACAGTTTTAGACAAAAAGCACAATTATTTATTCCTATATTATTTATTTCTTTATTATTGAAATATTTACAATTAACTATGCGAAACAGGTTTTTTAGTTTGTTTTTTCGACTTATTTGTGGAAACTGAAAGCGTCGTTATGATTGTTTTTCTTAAGCTATGACAGAAATTATGTGCTCAAATAAGTAAAAACCGAAGGTATTTTGGTTAACACATGCATTATACTATACATATATACATTTACCAATTTCCATCAGGTGTTATTTCATAAAAAATCGGCTCTTTCACACATGTGCGCGTTCTTTGATAACTGCTAAAGAATCTTCATATAGTTATAAAAAATTATTTCAATATATAAAAATACAATTTCTGTTACATTGCAAAAAATTTCATTTACATTTTACCTGTAAAAGTACCATTCTGTGCTGGTATAATAAAAAATAGAACTTAGGTATATTTCTGAAAACACATTCTTCATAAAAAGTTCTTAATGCCCTTATAAAAATCTAAAGTTCATCTTTAAAAATGTCTGTGTTCCTTAAAAATACAAGAAATTAAAAAAAAAAAAAATACACATTCTACCTTAGTTGTTAGTTACTTCAGATAATATTCACTCTTTTTTTCTGTTAGAAAAATGTTTTTACTTTCTCGGAGTCCTCTTCAGTGAATTAAACTTATTTGAACTTTTTGCTGATCTGCGTCGATCACGAACCCTAGAACCCAAAACCATCACAAGTTCAATATATATATATATATATATATATATATATATATATATATATATATATATACAGGGTGATTCAAAAAAGATAGGAAATATTTTAAGAGGTTATAGTACACATCAAGACAAATAATATTAAACGGGAAACTAAGGGTTCCAAACTTCTTCCGAAGGAGATAGGCGCCATCAAAGTTTAGGGTCCAAAATTTGAAATGATTAGAAAAAACGGAAAAATTGGTCGATTCGTTTGCGGTTTTCATGAAAACTATTCTTTATGTCAGTATTGTCTTGAAAATAAATTATAAAGATGAATTTAAAAAAAAAAGCCGATAAAGGCCGCTTTAGACTTTGGAGCAACGAATAACTATTTTTTACCGTTATTTTTTGCATCTGACTAAATTTTTTTAGAAGTTTAGACATAAACTTAAATTTTGAGCTCAAAATCTGTGGTTAAGTAGCGCAAACTGAACTGTGTTCAATGGGAGTCGTTAGGTTCAAATTTCAAATGATTATAAAAAACAGAAAAATTGGTCAATTGATTTGCGGTTTTCACTAACATTATTTTTTTTGTCAGTATTGTCTTGAAAATGAATTATACAGATAAATTTCAAAAAATGCCGATAGAGGGCGCTTTAGACTTTGAAGTAACGTTACACTATTTTTTACCGTTATTTTTTGCATTTCATTAAGTTTTTTTTAGAAGCTTTGACATAAACTTAAATTTTGAGCTCAAAATCTGAATCGTTGAGAGTGGTTAAGTAGCGCAAACTGAACTGTGTTCAATGGGGGTGGGGAGGTTCAAATTTCAAATTATTATAAAAAATGGAAAAGTTGGTCGATTCGTTTGCGGTTTTCTCTAAAACGATTCTTTATGTTACTATTTCCTTGAAAATAAATTTCAAAAATAAATTTCAAAAAATTCCGTTAGAGGACGCCTTAAAATTTAGAGTAACCAACAACTATTTTTTCCGTTATTTTTTTTAAATCTAAATAAATGTTTTAAACGCTTAGACTTAAATTTTGAGCTCAATTTCTGAATCATTGTGAGTCATTAAGTAGCGAAAAATTGAACCATGTTCATAAAGTTGGCAGGGTAACATTTCAACTCCTGAACACAGTTCAGTTTGCGCTTCTTAAGCCCTCTCAATGATTCAGAATTTGAGCTCAAAATTTAAGTCTAAGCTTTTAAAACATTTATTTAGATTTTAAAAAAAATAACGGTTAAAAATAGTTGTTGGTTTCTCTAAATTTTAAGGCGCCCTCTAACGGAATTTTTTGAAATTTATTTTTAAAATTTATTTTCAAGGAAATAGTGACATAAAGAATGGTTTTAGAGAAAACCGCAAACGAATTGACCAATTTTTCTGTTTTTTATAATAATTGGAAATTTGAACCTCCCACCCCCATTGAACACAGTTCAGTTTGCGCTACTTAACCACTCTCAACGATTCAGATTTTGAGCTCAAAATTTAAGTTTATGTCAAAGCTTCTAAAAAAACTTAATGAGATGCAAAAAATAACGGTAAAAATAGTTGTACGTTACTCCAAAGTCTAAAGCGCCCTCTATCGGCATTTTTTGAAATTTATCTGTATAATTTATTTTTAAGACAATACTGACATAAAGAATAATTTTAGTGAAAACCGCAAATCGATTGACCAATTTTTCTGTTTTTTATAATCATTTGAAATTTGAATCTACCGACTCCCATTGAACACAGTTCAGTTTGCGCTACTTAACCACAGATTTTGAGCTCAAAATTTAAGTTTATGTCTAAACTTCTAAAAAAAATTAATGAGATGCAAAAAATAACGGTAAAAAATAGTTGTTCGTTGCTCCAAAGTCTAAAGCGCTCTCTATCGGCATTTTTTGAAATTCATCTTTATAATTTATTTTCAAGACAATACTGACATAAAGAATAGTTTTCGTGGAAACTGCAAACGAATCGACCAATTTTTCCGTTTTTTATAATCATTTCAAATTTTGGACCCTAAACTTTGATGGCGCCTATCTCCATTCGGAAGACGTTTGAACCCTTAGTTTCCCATTTAATATTATTTGTCTTGATGTGTACTGTCACCTTTTAAAATTTTTCCCATCTTTTTTGAATCACCCTATATATATATATATATATATATATATATATATATATATATATATATATATATATATATATATATATATACATATATGTATACTTTTTTATTGGTACAATAACTTCCATAACTCTACCCAAATTTCTTCTAAACTGATAGATAAAATCAAGGGGGGGGGCTGATAGGGGGAGATTTTGTGAAAAAAAAACCCTATAACTTTTAAATTACAGTACATACCAAATCAGCTTGAAGTTGGTATTACTTTTAGGAAAAGGGCCAAAATTTTACGTGAGATTCTTTTATGTAAAATTTTTGATAAAATTAAAAATAGGCTCAAGGTGCGAAAAAAATAAAGTTTTAGCTAGCAAAAAAAAATAATTTTTCCAATTATTAATGTATCAAATTCAGTTAAGCTTATTTCAATTTTCTTAATAACACTAATATTACTTCATATTACTTACTATACTACAACATTTAAATTAACAAGTTTTTGATAGGATCGGCAAAAACAAATAAAAAAAATAGGGGTTGAAGAAAAAAAAAATATCGTATTAATATGCTCTTAAAGAATTATGAAATTAAAAACTCGTCAAAAGCAGTCTGATAAAATAATCAAACTGGATTTTCTATAATCTTAATTTCGTTTTTATTGGTGACATTAGTACTTATTTCGAAATAGTGCCTTCTTTTGTAGACCGATCTGGCTGGGATTTTATGTATATATATAATCGTTAACTGTAATTATTCTGCATGTTACCTGAAAAAAAAAATATAATCGTCATTTTAATCTCATCATTTTGAGTTTGGCTTTATGTATTCTGAATCAGTGTATATTAAATGATGACGTATGTCTATTTAAAATACTTGCTTTTCAGGAATATAATAACTTTAAATCACAATTACATGCATCCAAACTTCCTGATGAATCTTTTTTTCGAAAGTTTCATCCGCCCACATGAAATTTTATTCCTGCAGTATAAGTACGCTTAAACTAATAATAATAATAATAATAAAATGAGAGAGAGAAATATGTTATTTAAAAAATCGAACTTAATTATGTTTTACTGTTTAAGCAATCGTTCAAAATATCAACATTTCAAAATAAGCCACATTCTTTATTTTAAAATATAACTGCCGGATATTGCTTCACAAATCCCATTCACATGCGTCAATAAATTGCGAGAAATTACGCCTGAAATGTTTTTCAAAGTATTAGTCTTAAAATAGGCGTTCTCTTATTTTGAAAGCGTTAATGGGAATGTTTCGTGTCCGATATAATTATCTCGTAAGATAGAAATAAAAGATTTTTAAACAATTCAACTACATTAATGTCATTTGCGTTTTCTGCCAGAGAATTTTTTTACGAAGACGATAAAAAAAAATTTCTTTTTTTCTTTTTGACAATTTACTTATTAACAATAATATGACTATTATTGGGCCTTTAAAAATTAAAACTGTTAAATCTTTGAATGAATTACTAACTTAAATAACATATGAAACGAAAAACATTTAACTACAATGCACGTACAAAGAAATGCATCTCATTAAATATATCAAATATGCTAAGAACTGAACCATGAAGAATGATATGCTAAACGATGAAGAATGTTTCCAGTTTCTCAGCGTAGAACGTTAGTAAAGTTATATATTAACATACCATGCGTTCAAAAATTCACTGCCCATATATACGATATATCTTTCTTTTTGATGTTTCGTTCATCTGACGAAACCCTATTCGTCTTTGTTCTCTGTCTGTCTATCTGTCACAAAGTCCGTACACAAAAACTATATAAGTCAGGGAGTTCGAATTTTGTGTACTTACAGCTGAATACCTCTTGTCACACAACAAATTATAAAATTTTGAAAAAGACCTTCTTTTTAATTAAATTATTTTTTAAATATCATCAGTTCATTTTTTTTCTTCTACTTGTTGCACGCTAGTATAAACAGGTATAAAAATTATTATGTATGTAACATAAATTAATGGATTAAATAAATCATGTGAAAAACGAAAAGAAATTAAAAAAATATATGTTACCTCCACTAGATATTTTAATTTCGGATTTTCCAAAAGTTTAGAATTTTGTATTTTGTTTAAATAATTTCATTTGAATCTTTTTAATTTGATTAAAATAAATAACTTACTTTTATAATTATTTTAAAATTTATTTTACTGGTGATGCCATCAATGAAAAAATTTGAAAATTACAAATTAACAATTTCGATTTTTTAATTAAATTATATGTTGCTTTAAAATAAATATTAAACGGAACCCTCTCTGCGATCTGCGATTACATTTACCCACTTGTTTACTTTTATTTGCGTGGAAAAGCTAGTAAATGTGCTTTGTGTTTTCATTATATACTGGGATCGCACTGGGATATTTAAGATATATCAGGCAGCCGAACTCCCTGAGAGAGTTTTAGCTTTCTTTGGTTAGATGTAATAACAACCACTGACTCTCATCGGCCATAAAGCTTCGATTTTGTTGGTTGGCTATTGCGACCGTCTTTACCTTAAATGCATGCACATACTTTACATTTGTTCAGATCACAGATACAGTGACATTGACTAAGATATTTTAGGCATGTTTTTCTATGTGGACAGGCATCCAATTCCGGGAGAGTACCACTTCAAAGACGGCGATCTAAGATATCTTATGCTTCTAGTGCGAACAGGGTATTTGGCTAAAACTTAATAAACATCCTTCTTCCAATCTCACCATTTTGAAATATCTCCTCTGCCATCAAACTAGCTTTTATTAGAGCCAACACTTCACTAGTATCCTCTTTTAATGCACATATGCGTTGGGCGAATTAATATTCATGCCTTTCAATTAATATTTCCTTTTTCTTTTTTCTAGTTATTTCATCAAATGTCAGAATTATACGGTAGCTTGGATGATGTGGATCTCTATATCGGAGGCATGCTCGAAACGGATGTCATTGGTCGTCCCGGGGAGCTTTTTCGGAAAATCATCAGACAGCAGTTTGAAAGGATTCGAGATGCAGATCGATTCTGGTTCGAAAATCCTCAGAATGGGTAAGAAAAACTTTTTGCGCTTACTTTATCTACGTCAAAACTAAATAATCTTTTTTTTTTATATATACTAGAATGGTTAAATAACAAAATAATGCCACAGCATATTCAAGCTACATAACATTTTTTGCATTTCCATACGCAAAATCTCATTTCAAGCACAGAAATTTTTAATTATCAATGCTGTAAAAAAAAAAAAAAAAAAAAAAAAAAAAAAAAAAAAAAAAAAGTTAAAATTAATGTTATGCACTGGACAACTGATTACTTGAATTTATAAATTGGACGTCATATTGAATGTGACATTTTTCTCGCGACTAAATGATGAAAGAGTATCTAGTTCAAATGAGAAATCCAAAGAGATAAACGATGCCGACCGTAAAAAAATACCCCCAACTCATAACAAATTGCCTATTTCACTTAATTGTTTAACGTACATCTTATCTAATGATGAAATTTTGCTACATTGTTCTGAAATTTTTGAAAAATGTTTCATAATGTATGCTGATGCCTGAATTTTCTTTTTCTTCCTTGGTTTATTTGCCTCAGTTTTTATCTCAATGTAACTTTTTTTTTTTTTTTTTTTTTTTTTTTTAACGTACTAGAAATTCTCAATTTGGTAAGATAACAATCTGAGAATAATTATTACAATGCAGATTAGATGAAATTGAAAATTTATTACTTTCACAAAGTTAAATGTTCAGCAATAAGAGTATGGATACAATGTCACAAGGATATGTATTACATGTCTTAAAATATTGCATGACTTTAGCTCTCGGGAATATAGACATAAAAATAACTTTTTTTTACGCAACTAGATATAATAATTCTTATTATATTTAGTTGCATAGCTATACTAATTCTTATTTCGCACATATTGCATAGAAATTTTATAAACAATTTAAAGAAAAAAACTAATACCTTTTTTTTTTTAAATGGCGGAGATCTAAGCCATCAAGTAGGACCCTCTTTTGAAAATTCTTGCTGATGGTGTAATTTTTTTTTCTATGTGAGGCATCATCTAAAAAATAAAATATTTTTTTTTTTCATTTTTAGAAAGATAATAGCTGATATGTAGCTCAAAAAAAAGTTTTTCATCAAAAAAAAAAAAAATTTATTTTTATCAAAAAATTTAATTTTAATCATTTTTAAACCATTCATGATATTTTTCAGTGCAATCAGGAAATGTGTTGATAAAAGAAATGTATCCATGATGTCCTCCGAGTCCTTTTTGTTTCTTCTAGGGCTCTGGTGCTGGCTTCGAATATCCAAGTTTTGGATAATCGTAGCATTAAAAATCCGGTGTATTCAATCTTACTACTTATTTTCGTTCTGCTTGAGAACCATTATTTTGAAAATCGGACAAAGTGTGATAATTGTATTTTTTTTTTATTTGCTTGATTTATTTTTATGTTAGAGTAGATCCTATTTAATGAATAATGTGCAATTTTGAAGCCCTGAAAAATTTCCTCTTTCCTATTGAAAATGTCAAAGTTCAAGGTTGCGAATGCCATTTTCAATGAAAAGTGAAATGCTAGTATGTCTCGAGTGCTGTATCTCTGGCAAGCAACAACATCCCAAAATTCTTTTGGCATAAACTGTTAGTATAACACTACTTGCTTATTAAAGTTCAGTTGTTTCTATGGACCATTGTTATTTTACATTTTTATGTTGCCACAAAATACAATGAAAATGACGTTTTTGTCCCTTTTCCGCGCTAAATATCATATTAAAGCAATAGTACCTCAATTTTTTTCCTATAGAATGTGAAAGTGTACAACTAGGACAAGCAAAACAATATAATACTGCATCGAGATATTGTTGCCGTTAGCAGATATAATCTGTTAAATATTCAAAATTAATCAAAGAATTAAAAAATAGAATTTTAATCATTTTTAAAAAATGAACGATTGGTGATCGTATGAAGTTATTACAACAGTAATAAGAAACATAGTAACTACAGTGTGAATATGCACTAATTTATCTTTCTGCGTCGCAAAAAGAGACTGAGAGAAAATATGAGCCCTCCCCCTATTATTCACTTCTAGCTACGGCCCTTTATAGAAATCCAAACCTATCGGCATTTCATTTTTTTATGAAAAATGGCATTAACAGTCTTCAACTTTGACATTTTTTCAGGACTTCAAAATTGCATATTATTCATTAAATATGATTTACTTCATCATAAAAAAATATCAAGCCAGTTAAAAAATACAACCATCAAAACATCACCTTTTTGTCTGAATTTCAAAATAATGGCTCTTAATTCACTATCTGTTTCTTTACATTAAAAAAGCAAAGATTTATTTTTTAAATATTTTAAATGACAAATATTTCAATTTATAATTCCTAAAAGTAAGAGATTTTAATTTTAAAATAATGTGCGGTTTTTTACCCATCTTTTATAATTTCAGAATCTTTACCGAAGAAGAAATCAAACAGATTAGAAAAATAACTCTTTGGGACATTTTGGTCAATGCGTCGGACATCGAACCTGATGCTATCCAAAGAAATGTCTTTGTTTGGACAGAAGGTAAATAATTCATATTTCATATTTCATACAATGTCTCAACTTTTTTCAATCGTGCACCCATATCTGCATCAATATATATGTTTCATTTTCCTCTTATTATGAAAACATTTAAACATATAGAAACAAAATTAAAATAATTATTTTTTTATTGCTAAAAGTTTATAAATATTAGTTTTAAAACAGAAAAACCATCGTAGATGTTAAACTAGTGTTACAAAATCAACATTCCAGCGTTTTAGACTGATTCAGAGAGTCATCATCAGGGCAAAAACTTCTTAATTAAATTCTTGATTAAGATTTTCAATCATTGAATCCTTAGATATTTTTAATTGCAGGAAAAAATATCTGCAACGCTAGGCTCTCCTATAATGTACTTCAAATCTGTGTAAAATACAAATGTTCTGATCAATTTGAGACGAAACTATTAAAAGTTCTCCCCAAACACACACCTCCTCTTTACAAATAGACTCGTTTCCATCAATTATCGTTGCGTTTAAACGCGTTTTGCCATCCATTAAAATTTTTTTCTCCGCTAGTTTGTGGCTTATGTACAAAAGTATGGAGAGATTCAGCAATGTAAATGAGATAAGAAGAGATCGATTTGAAGAAAACTTTTCTCACTACAGTCTGCCCGTTACTTTCATTCTATGGTATTAGCAGTGAAAAAAATCGACAAACAAAGAGAAATAATGGGGAAAAAAAACTATATTGAAAATAGTTGAATGATACGTCTATTCCGACTTTTAAACAACGATCATTCATGAATCTTTACACTTTAAAGAAATTTTTTCCCCGATGATTGCTATGTAAACCAGCCGAAAGCACTCGGGTGTCGAATTTGTAACATCCTTTTAAAACTTTGGTGAACTTTATGTTTTAAAATCTGCACTTATATATTTTTTGCATTTCTATAGTAATAAAAAATCATAATTTTTATTTTGATGTCGGAGTGTTTTTAATATTATATCAATGTGAATAAGACGCTCTGAAGTTACAGTTAAATTATTTATTTTAATTTTTTTTCTTCTTTTGATTTTCCTGACAAGAGAGTATACTCGCATATATATTTTTTCATATTTTACTGCAGCGAGAGTAAAGACGTATACGTCTGTTGTACACTGTAAAAAGAAAAAAAAGATTTTTTTTCTTCATTTTTAGGTGCGTTCGTAATTATGTAAATACGTAGCACCTATTGTTGTCGCTCAGTCCGTCCGTCTGTCTGTCTGTCTGTCTGTCTGTCCGTCCGCATATAACAACGCAAAAACTACCTAACCGAATCGTTTGAAATTTAAAATACATAATTATAACATAATTTTGTCGAGTCATTTCAAATTTTATGAAAATCGGTTGGATAGATCAATTACAGAGACAATCAAAAGGATTCCATTACATTACGGTCAATGGGGAAAAAAGTTTCAAATGCATTTTAATCGTTTGAAATTTAAAACATATAATTATTGCGTAATTTTGTCGAGTCATTTCAAATGTTACGAAAATCGGATGCATAGATCAATTACAGGGACAATCAAAAGGATTCCGTTACATTACGGTTAATGGGGAAAAATTTTTAAATGCATTTTAATCGTTTGAAATTTAAAACATATAATTATTACGTAATTTTATCGAGTCATTTCAAATGTTATGAAAGTCGTATGCATAGATCATTTACAGGGACAATCAAAGGTATTCCATTACACTACGGCCAATGGGGAAAAAGATTCAAATGCATTTTTATGATATTACCCTCATTCGAACATAATAGAATTGGCATGAATATATGAAATATATAATAAAATATGCATTCTGTACAATATGTGATGCAAATAATTTTTATTATTAAATTACAGAGCCACACAAAAGTATTCCACTATATAATGCTATACGGGGAAACATTGTTTGGGGCTTGTTTTAATTATATTCAACTATTTCACATTTTATGAATAAGATATACGTTTCTGAGGTGTAATAATAATTACTTTCTGCATATTTATAGAAACACAAAGATTTCGACTACTATACTGTATCTGAAGTACGCTCTACTATATCAGCAAGATCTGAATATTTTTAAAACCTCGTTATCGTACGAACGCACCTCATTTGCTACGTTCAAGTGCAATTTCCAACTTGTTTATTTAGGAAACATCTAGGAACATTATCACAAGCGAAAATTTACAACAACTTTTCCGAGTTTCACACGATCCCGAAAAGCATTCTTTAGGAAATACCTAGGAATATTATCACAAACGAAAATGTACAACAACTTCTTCCGAGTTTCACACGATTCTGAAAAGCATTCTTTAACTTTAGAAAAGCCAGAACCAATCTATTTTAGAGATTTAGAGAAGCATTTATATGAAAAAAGTTCTATTGTTGCGGCTGATTTTTGGAAAACGAGTCCTAGATATTTTCATAGTTTATAAAACAGTTTTTTGAATTCGGAATATACATTTTTTAGACGCTATCAATTTTCAAATAAATATTTGTATGTGCAAAACGCATGTTTTAAGACAAACATGATAAAACAATAGCATTATATTTTTTAAATTAATATTCTTTTTACATTCTTTCATAAATAAATTCAGTGATGCAGCTGAAAATGTCTAATTGACAATTGATAATGTTCTAAAAACTGATATAAAATCTACTTTGAAACCTTTCCGAAAATCAGAGACAGCAAAAGGAACTTTGTTTCTTCACTAAATGTTCTTTAAATCTCTAAAACATGTTTTCTGACATTTCTAAAGATAAAAAACACTCTTATGAATCATGAGTAACTCGGAGGTGCAAGTTTACACTCAGTTCTTGTACATTTCGTTCGTGGTTTTGTTATGCTTTTCATATACAGTGGCGGTCAAAAGTTTTCGGTCAATTAGTTTCTTTGATTTATTTTCTAGACGATTTTAGTAAAGATAAAGCGCAATTGCGCCAAAAATTAGAAACATGTAAATTACCTCTGACCAGGAGGTCATTTTAATTGTATACTGAAATCACTTGATGCAAAGGTGAGAAATTCGAAATTCGTGAGTACAAAAGTTTCTGGTCATTCGTCATTCGTTAGTTTTTTTCCATCAGTAATGAATTTGTTGGCCATGTTTGTGAATTAATCAACGTGAATAGCATAGTTGAAATTCAAACATGGAAAGTTAAACAATTAATTTTTGTAAATGAATGATTTATTAGTCGTCAAACTGCCAATCCTCTCATGAGTTTACGGCAAAGTTGTGGACCGAAAAATCCACCGTGAACGATATTTTAAAAAATATTTAAAGATGGCCATGACTTTCAGAACTTACTAGGATCCGAGAAACCTCGGAAAAAGACTATTCGTGTGAATAGAATTATTAAGAGTAAATCAGTTGGTGACCCGCATTAAACCTTTGAGGGGCAGTGGGATATATTTTATTCTATCTAATTTAAACGAGATTCTTACCTCAACTTTTAGCGAAATTTTGAGCGCTTAACTTTGGCTAATAAATGTTGATAAATTGCCTTTCTTATTTTAAAACAAAAATTTTCAATATTACAGTGACATTATTACTTGCCTCTCAAGGGGTTAAAATACCATTGCAATATATTGCGATTTACGGAAAGAAAATATTGCTGAAATAAGGTCAGTCTACCATGTAAAGATTTACGTGACGTAGGACTTTATAAAAAAGTCTGTGTTAAAAAAAGGTAATAAAAAAAATAAACCTACCTGACTGACGTTTACCAAGAAACATAAAGACTGGTCATATAAAATCTGGAAAAAAAGTACTATTTTTCAATGGGAGTGATGCCAGGAACTACCTCCAACGATCTAAAAACAAAAACTATTCGAATTATGTTATTCCTACAATGAAACATGGTCGAGGATATATTATGCTGTGAGGAGCATTTTCTAGAAAAGGATTAATTGAAATCCACGACAAATTAATAATGCAATGCATAAGAATATCGTGCAAGATCATTTTCTGCATTATTGGAGAAAAAAACGGTAGTTAAAATTATTTTGGTTTCAGCATGATAACTACCTAAAGAATACATGCAAGCTCGTCAAGCAGTGGCTTTCACACAAAATAAATTCGACTTTAAAACGGCCGGCCATCTTAAACACCCGATATGAATCCTATAGATAATCATTGTAACGAAGTTGAAAAACGTGTGCAGAATTATAAATATCCCAATTCAGCAGAATTTCCCAAAAATCTCCAAGAAGAGTGCAAAAAGCACGCCATAGTGTTCATTCAACCGTTAACTGAATGGGTGTTACATGGCTGTGCCGCAGTATTTATTGCTAAAGGTATGGGGTTAAAGTACTAATAGCAAATGCTGTTCATCATTATTATTTCCTATTATAAAACTTTTTTTTTTCAAAACTTGCCAAGGTGGACCAGAATCTTGTGAGAGCAAGCATTTTCGTTTGAACTTAATTTTGTCATTTAAATTCATAGATATTCATTTGTTATTCTTAAATAAGTTCCTATTTATTATGTCAATGAAATACATAAGTTTCACTTTGAGATTCCTCTTCATATAGGTATACTTACAAATACTTACAAATTAACTAAAAATTTTATGCAATAATTTTTTTTTTTTTTTTTTTTTTTTTTTGACTACTATTGTAGATTAAGAAACTTTTTTTTTACAGTGTACTTAAAGTTTATGAACAAGCCATTTATTAGCAATTTTTAAAACATTTTTGTTTTCAACATAATTACTATGTAAGGACGCTACAGTTCACATAATAATTGGTTGCTGCACAATTTTAACTTCTTGCATTAAAATATGCCTGGCCATACACGCAGAGAGGTTATCCTTGAAATCTTGGGAAAAGAAAAATAAGTAAAAAGTGTTATAAGTACACAAATGAGTCGAGCCATATCTGCTATAGAAATTAAGTCGTAATCCGAAGAAAAGATCGAGGGTAAAGAATCTTCAATTCTCTTCCCTTTGCATGTAGTATAAAATGATAAATATGTCTCAGACCTAGATCATCCATTCATTAATTACATGAAAACATGTCTTGGGGGGAGAAAGCAGATGCGCTGTGAATAGTTTAATAGCTATTCTCCTTGAGACAAATAAAATAAAATGAAAGATGATGGTCCATTGATAACAAAATTTAATAATAATATTATAAATGTAATTGCGGTATTCCAAGGCTTCTTTCTTCACATCTTTTAACTATTAATTTTCGTTAGATCAATACTTGCTCACTTATTTTACACAGAAAATGTCATGTTTACATATGCCAATTAGACGATGTATTGCAATTCCCATTGACTTCCATTGATTTGATTAATTGTTTTTCCTTTTAGCACATTTCCACGACACACGGTGTAAGATTTTGAGAATCTAGCGGGTCGAAATTCAATTAATGAAAATTACTAATATTAAAGTAATAAAGTTGATATTACTAGAGATAAAATAGTTATTTATTATGAAAAAATATATCTTTACATATTTTATTGTACAATTTACGTCATTGTTATTTTATCATCAGATTGCCCCAATTTTTAATGAAAAGTTTTCTTGTCATTTTCATATATTGACATTTGCCTATAGTGCTATTGTATTCAGTGCATATTTTTAAAAATATAACATACATTTATTTTCTACAATAATAATTTCCTTTTATTAAAAAATATTTAATTAATTACATGCTGCTATAGGTAACAGTGTTATCATAAAGTGAATCACTGTCATTACTGTCATTTGCTATTCTTTTATTATTTGTAAGAAAATATTAATGTTAAAACTTCGGGATGAATTTCAGCCACTCTATAGTTTTACCCAAATTTTAATTTCATGATTTATAATGCTTAAAAGCAGATATATTTATCTTATAGCCACATGTAATGCAAAGTTACATAAAATCCGTACCTGAAAAAAAATTACTTATCTTCAAGAGTTGCAAATAGTTGCAGCTGAAATTGATTTTATATATATGTGACGTTTTAAGGAGAAACTCGAAAAATCTTCACTGGTTCCCTTTTTTTAAGACACACAATTTTTTAAGACACACAAGCGAGAGAAAAAACAAAATAAATAAATGTAGAAGATTCATTAAATTACACATTGGCTGCTGCAAGTTAATTTATTAATCTGTAGTCATAAGAGAGGGAAATGCCCTCTTGAACCGAAACATCAAAAAGAATATTCCATCATTACTTCAGCAATACGTCCTTAACGTATTCATCGAGAAAAAGCCCTCTTGAACCGAAACATCAAAAAGAATATTCGATCATTACTTCAGCAATACGTCCTTAACGTATTCATCGAGAAAAAGCAAAGAATCTCTCCCATCACCTCCAGGCTTCTTTCTTAAATCTAGAAACAAAGTTCTAGAAAATTCTCTACTCTCTAACCATCATTTCCCCATGTAAACATAATTCATGTCCAGCGTCGAGATTTTTATTCCATTCAGACGATAATTTTAATTTTTTTTTAAATATTATTTTATAATCGACTCAAAATTTTGAATATATTCGGCAGACGATATTTTTACAGACGATTAATTTTAAGAGGAAAAGAAAAGAAATGAATTTATTGATATGCACAAATATCAAATGTTGAAGGAGGGAAAATAAATAAATAAAAATAATGATATTTTTTTGAAAGTATGGTTTTGGAATAAATTTAATGAGACTTTCTTAAAAAGGGTTGATAAAAGCATAGAAAAAATGAGTTTTATTTGGAATATTAAAAAATAAAGTTTAATTAAGAATATTTTTAATTTAGAGCCATCTTTTTAAATTTACGCATACTGGAATAAATGTTTTTTTAAATCGAATTAAGAATTTATATCGTTTCCATAACGATTAGTAGATTAGATCTAGAAACAAGATTTTAATTTAATAAGTTGAACTAAGTACGGAATATTGTTATAAGGAAATTAATATAGTACTAGCGAGCTTCGCCAGCTAGCGGCCCCTTCCTGAAAAAAATAATCTAATATACTATTACTTATATTTTGCATCTCTGATTTATTGCATTAGTTGTAACATCTAGCATTAAAAAATAAAAGTGTTTCTAATTTTTGCAGATTTTGCAATATTGTAGCGTATTACTTGCAATGTTATTACAGCATGAATATCAGACTAACAGTAGGGCTTTTTTTCAAATAACACATTTTTTAATGATAAAATTCATAATTTGGCAGTATATAAAATGGATACATTATATGATCATCCTAATGCTTTTTAGTACAATTCTACGATTGTTAATTTAAGATTCTCAAAAGAAATGAAACCAAAATCTCTGCATTTAAAAACATTTATTTAATGCGTTACCAAAATTTTGAAATATGCACTATGCTAAAAAAAAAAAAAAAAAAAAAAAAAAAAAAAAAAACGCACTGTGAAAGATTTGTTTAATTAAATCAGTCATAAAAAAGAAGAAAAACTTGAATACATTAAGAAGAAATTTGTTAGATAATATTGGTCATAAAAATCAATGCATATAGAACAAATGGTAGAAACACTAAATGCAAATAAATCTACTTACACAACCTGTATTATTAATCCGTTTTAGTCCATATACTTCACTAATATGCCTGAATGTTAAAAAATATTCACAATATAATTAGTAGAAATTTAATTAAGTTTTCTATGATATTTCAACAGGAACAATTTTTAAAGCAGGCGCTTTGTATAAAGTTTCGAGTTGAAACACTGGAAAGAATTGAGTTATTTCGATGCTCCCTACATGATAATCAATTTCGTGCGGGAAAATGTCGAATACAAATCTTAGTTTTGTTCGTGCTCGTAAATATTCCTCCCGTACGTCAAAGTGCATTAAGGAAAATACTTTCTTATTAATTTTCATAATTGTTTTTTCATTACTTAAAATTGTTCTTTTATGTGGATATAAAAAAAACCATTGATTTTTTCATATCGGCGTAGCTTGGCTAAGTGCACGCATTCGCAATGCGAAAAACATTTTTTCTGTTTATACAAAAGATGAAGATTTAATATTTATAAAAATATGTTTGTTGTTCTGCAAATGGTTACACCTATTATTTTATTTAAAAGATAGTTCTAATAGCCATATTTTTCCAAAAATTTCATACCTTATTAAAAGTGAATTACCAAGAACGGTATTAGCCGATTTTAAGGAAATATTGAAATTAAGTAACAGTTGTTCCTAAAAATATGAAACAAAAAAAAAGGAGTTCGTTTTTTCCCCTTAATTTCGCGGTTTTTATTTATTTAAAAATACTTCTAACTGTTGTATCGTTTCAAAATAGTGATGCAACTTATACCACGGTATTCTATAACTGCTTTTATGAAGATTTTAAAGAAATGTCAAATTTTAAAAAGTATTTATTTGCAATAATGTTCTCTAACGATATTTTAAAAATATACGGATTACCGAGTGTCGGATTAGTGAGGTCGCAATGTATTACTATTACACACTTTGAAAAAAACCTCGAGTATAATTTTCGTGTAAAAATATGCATATTTTGTACAAAAATTTTAATTTTTAGTTTTTTCCTTTTTCACATTTAATAATTTAAATTAAAAAATTCGCCTATTTTATTATTTAAAATACAGTTACGGCCTCCCGATTTTTTCAAAAATTTTATGCAAGGTGTAAAACCAGTACCCCAAACACACATATAAAGATCATTGAAGAATACAGGATTTAAGGGCTACTTTTACCTAAAAATATGGCAGAAAAAAAAATCGCCCGTTTTACGCCGTAATTTCGCGGTTTTTACAGATTTAAAAATACTTCTAACCGTTGTATCTTTTTGAAATTTTGACACAACTCAAAACGATGTATTCACTAAGAGGTGTATAAAGATGGAAAAGAAATATTGAAAATTAGGGATTTTATTCATATAAATATGAGCGGAAAAAGTGTCGAAAAAGCAAACAAAATTGTACGATCGGAGACTCTTTTTCTCGATTTTTTTTCAAAGGGTTAATATTAGAATATTTCAAAAATAAACACACCGTTGGAAATTAGACAGAAGCGTCTTTGAGGGGTTATTTTTTTTCTTTGTCGTGCCTCCAAAATTAAAAAGGATGGAATCGTTTTTAAATTCGATAGTTTTCGGTCGAAAATTCTGCGGAGAAAAATGGAAAATGAAAGCTTTCGGGAAAACGTTTTTTTCAAAAGGTTAATGTTCGTATTTCTTGAAACCAAATAAACAGTCAGAAAGGTCTTTAAATTTCCTTCAAGAATATGTAATTTGTTTTAAAATCCGTGAATTTGCAGCGCGGATGCGACGTTATATAAAACTCCTTAATTTTCTTATTTTCGACACCTTCGTGGTTCTTCATCCGCGGAAAGCTAGTTTCGACCGGAGAGCTCCGTCAGAGAACCGTCTCGGAACTTGGATTTTTTGTCACGTTTCCCGGGTAGTTTTTAATTAATATCTCGGGTAATTACCGGGCGATTTTCTCGAAATTCATTATCACAAAAAACCGAATCGTCCCGAGTCGATAGACACCCAGAGCGCCACTCCACTCGGCCGTTGAGAAAAGTTTTTAGCGGTACAGACAGACAGACGTTTACTGCGGTTAATAGTATAGATAAAGGTTAATCTTGGCGAAAAAAAAAAAAATTTTTGTAATGTAATATATATATATATATATATATATATATATATATATATATATATATATATATATATATATATATATATATATATGCATAAATAATTACAGAAAAAATTATATTACAATACACCGGCGTGCACCAAATTTTTGGCAGACTTTTAAAATTCATCATATGCTATTAAATTTTCTAATATTTTTTATATTGACATAAAAAATATTAAATAATTATTGTTAACTATGAAAGACAAAGTATCTACATTGTTGCAAAGATTCCATGCTATCATAAAAAAGTATTTACAAAATAAGTTTGTTTTCAGCCGAAAATATCGATAGCAATTACAACTACATTGATCACCATTCTGAAAACGCTAAAAAAAATTTTGGTTTTTGAGCCAATTTTTGATAGTGTTGTTGTAGAGTTAGGCTGCTGTCACTTTACCTTTTTTTTTTTCCAATGTGTTAGGTGTTATTTGAAATGTTTAAAAGTTAAAGTACTGCAAGTCGATTTTTGGTCTTTTTTCCCGCTAGATTTGCAAAATTGCACGCTGTGAGACACATTCATTATGTATTAAAACTTCTTTCTACTTTGTCCGTTTAAAATAGGCCTTTTCGAAATGTCATTTAGATAGAATCCGGTTATCTGAAAATCGGCTTATTTGAAAGACTTTAAAATTTCTTAAACTCTATTTTAAGTGCGAAAAATTTATTGTTAGTACTATTTTTATTGATGTCAAATGAAAGCTTTCAACATATTTTGATTTAAATTACTATTTTACCTGTAAGTTTTAGATAAAACAATTCTAAATCATTTTTAATACATTAAAGAGTTGTTTTAATGCATATTAACTTTATAAATTAGCATCAAAATAAGTATAGATCAAAACTTTTAAAAGTATTAATGAGCACTGGTAGAAATAATGCACACTGGTGTTAAAAAAGCATATTCTTTATGAAGTAAAAAAAGTCAACTTACTTATTAGGTCCTTTGCGTAATTTCGGGCACTTCATTAGATAGACACAAAAGACACTTCATTTTTTTTCTACAAAATATGTTGTGATTTTCTTTTCTTTTCTTTTCTTTTCTTTTTTTTTTTTTCAACTTCAAGGTGCTTTGAATATGGCACCAAAACATTTTTATTACATCTATGGTCTAAACTACGAACACAGCTTTTCATCCAGCAAGTTTAAATCACAAACCTTCAGGTTATTCAAAAATTCTTATGGAACCGTGGTTATCCGAAAATTCCTATGGAACCCCGATTAACCTAAAATGCTTTGGTCCCATGATTTTCGGGTAACCGGGATTTTACTGTATTTCATTAGCAAGTTTCTGTTCTTTTAGCATAAATGTTTGTTGTTCTTTTAGCATAAATAGTTTGGAAAAAAAAACAAAATAAATGCCCCCTACTAAATCCTCAATAAATTATCGTAGAAGAAAGTTACTAAAAAAATGATAATTTTTTTGCGGAGTTAGTAGGGGATATTTACTTTTTCCCACGACTGTACATTCTTAAAAATGTTTGATTTTTACAAAAAAGTTTAAACTTTGGAGGAATAACCTTATTATTAGATAACAGCAACAATTATTCAGCAGAAAATATGCTTTAAATATTTTATGATTAATATTTTATCACGAGCGTGTTTATTAATAAATACATAAAGAAATGCATATTTTACACATCATAGCAATAATCTCATTATGAAAGATCTCTTACATAAAAAGTATTAAAAAAAAAACATGCGACTAAATAAAAAAAAATGCAATGAATATGATAATATGTAAATTTATTTTTACTTTTAGACATTTATTACATTTGATAATGTTTTCTTATTAAAAAAAAAAAAAAAGAGTAAGTATGCATAATATTAGAAATTCTCTCTAACTGATTTCTTATTCATGGTAATCTTAGATATACTTAGATTAAGAAAAATTGTTGCGGTTGGGGGGGGGGGGGGGGTAAATATAAATGTTGCTTTAAAAGAGTTTGTGTGCTTCTTCCTTTGTTACGGAGAATTGTAATTTTTGTTTTTTACTAGATTGTAACTTTGCATTATTCTTCCTTGACTTCATTGTTACTTTTTATTTAGGTGACCCGTGCCCCCAGCCTCAGCAACTGGTAAGCGCAGATCTTGAGCCCTGTGTCATGCTCAGTGGCTATGATTATTTCCATGGGAATGAAGTCGCTTACATCTATTCCTGTATAGTACTTGCCTTTATACCTATAGGTAAGAATAATCGTTAATAATTGAGGTATATTTAAGTTAACTCTGCTGACATATTTCATATTATAATATTTTTTAAGCAATTATAATTAAAATATGATACTTTTAGAATGCCATTTTTAGGTGCGTTCGTAATTATATAATACGTAGCACCTATAGTGATCGTTCAGTCCGTCCGTCTGTCCGTCCGTCTGTCCGTCCGTCCGTCTGTCCGTCCGTCCGTCTGTCCGTCCGTCCGTCTGTCCGCATATAACAACGCAAAAACTACCCAACCGAATCGTTTGAAATTTAAAATACATAATTATTACATAATTTTGTCGAGTCATTTCAAATTTTATGAGAATCGGATGGATAGATCAATTACAGGGACGATCAAAAGTATTCCATTACATTACGGTCAATGGGGAAAAAAGTTTCAAATGCATTTTAATCGTTTGAAATTTAAAATACGCAATTATTACATAATTCTGTCGTGTTATTTCAAATTTTTTGATAATCGTGTGCATAGATCAATTACAGGGACAATCAAAAGTATTCAATTACATTATGGTCAATGGGGAAAAAGTTTCAAATATATTCTATACGTTTGAAATTTAAAACACATAATTATTACATAATTTTTTCGAGTTATTTCAAATTTTATGAAAATCGGATGCATAGATCAATTACAGGGAAAATCAAAAGTATTCCATTACATTACGGTTTAATGGGAAAAAATGTTTCAAATGCATTTTAATCGTGTTACACTCATGCGAACTTAATAAAATTTATATGCAACTATAAAGTACATATTATACTATACATCTTACATAATTTGTGGTGCAAAGAACATTTGTTATTGATTTACAAGGCCACACAAAAGTATTCCATTACATAATGGTATAGGGAGAACATTGTTTGATGAGCGTTTTAATTGTAATTCACTATTTACAATGTTATGAGATTGATATATGAAAGTAATATTTTTAAAACTTCGTTATCGTTCGAACGCACCTAATTTGCTACGCTTCACGTGCAATTTCCAACTTGTTAGTAAATAAATGAGTAATTCTGCGCAAATAGGCCGTAATGATGAAATAGGAGACTATTTCATTTTCTTCAACGGAAAAAAACGGGCATTTTTAACACGTGTTTTAGACATGGTTTTATCATATTAGCTTATGACATGGAAGCACTGATTAAAATATATATTTAAAATAAATTTTTTAACTTATAAAATATCATGAATATCATGAAATAAAATGAAAGAATTCAAATGATATTCTTTAAGCTATGATTAATAATGATGATTTATGTTTAATATAATTACACCCTTTAGATTTATTAATTTTGATGAATCTCAACGTAAAGATAAAGTTAAATATAGTTTTTCGAAAACTAAAAGAAAGGAAAATTGAGAAAATGCCATACGTCATATTCATTGTATGACAATTGTTGTTATTCCTTAAGGGGTCGTGTACCTTTTAAACGGGATGAAAATCAACAAAAACATCCAAAGTTCGATTCAGTGTATCTTTAAAACTTTTATACATATTAACATGAAAATTTCACCGTTCAATAGAAAAGATTATGCTTTTTAATAAACTGTCATTAAACATTTAATAGTCTTTCATATAATATATGCATTACTGAAATTTAAAAACCTCTATTTTTTACTCCGTCGTGCCTTGCGCGCATCCTAACGACCCTATAAATCAATATTTTTGCATATATATTTTTTTTTCTGTAAAGAAGAATAATGTATTTTTAAAATGAACTACTCTTAAATAAAAATTATTTCATTAACCTTGTAAAAAAAATTTCTAAATAAAAAAAATCAAAATTTTACATTTTTTAATAAATAAAATTATTCATAACTAAAAATTTTATCGCTATAAATACATAAAAGTAGTTCATTTCAAGCATACGTATGTGCTTATTAACTAAAAAAATTTTCATAACAATTCATACATATGTTCTCAAGATATCATGCGCGCAATGTCTAAAAATGCAGTTTTTCAAAAACCCATTTCAAACCTTTTAATTTTTGTAGTTACTTTTGATGGGAATACATCTTATTTTTGCGATAACTTCAGTTCTAATGGGAATTTTTGTACGCGGTTTGTTTTAAAATTATTATAATGAATTATTTTATAATAATTAATGAAAACTGAAAAATCAAATTTTTGTAGCCTTAAAAGGTACTAGACCCCTTAAACAAACACATCGTGATACCTAGAATATACACATATCATTTGATATTTCAAAAGTAATTAAATTTTACGTGTCACTTTCATCCGCAATTTACATATTTATAACATGCTATGTTTGAATAAAAGGGTGTTAAAAACAAAGAGAAATCTCAACATTGAATCCGTGGAGATATTCGTTGATCTACTGAAGATATCTGAAGATATCTGTACGAATTTAGCTGAAAACGTTTTAGTATTTTAATGGATTTTTAATGGACTTTAAAAGTATTTTAATGTACTTTAAATTATTTTATATTATATGTATGCACGTTCAAACAATTTTAATATATTTTATTTATGTTTAGTGTGAACTTTAATATTATGTTTCACTTTTAAAAAATGGTTTATTACACAGAAAGGAAAATTAAAATAAGTGCATTCTCTTCTTTTTATCCACTAGGGATCTAATACATGCCTATAGTGGTACACGTCCAATGCAAACTTGTTTTTAAACATTTAGTTTTCGAACATGTAATTACAAGATTTGACTCAGTTATCAATAAAAATTATGTCAATAACATTTAATTAAATTAATATTATATAAGTATGTGTAACGCTGGAAAAAATATCGTATTGACACTTGAGTTGAACATTTTCGAACTTAACCACTCATCCTCCAGATGTTACGTAATTTGAAAAAAAATAATAATAATAACAGTAAAAAATACTACAGTATTTAAAATTCTATTTGTTGATAATTAAAAGCATTTTGTTTACAAGCTTCTTTTGAATTTAAAAAAGCTACATGCTTTAATACATCGAAGATAATCAAAGAAGTTTTTTAAAATATTTATAAATATATATTTCTTTTTTAATTTAGAATTACATAAACATTATCTAACATATTTTTTTATCTCGTGCAATTAATATTTTCATATTTATTAAGGAGTTTAATATTTAATAAAATAAAAGTTATGACAAAATTTCCTGAAAATGGAAATTTATATTTAATTGCTTGCATTAATTTTATGATTTACTTCTTTCAAGGTTTAATTTCTGCATTATAAAATGTGTATTTATTATTTTGTTTCTTTTCGTTCTGTAATTTTTAAAATACTGTAAATGAGTAGTAAAAAATTATGCTTTATATCATTTACATAGTTCTTGTAATTTTTAAGGTCTGGCTTTGTTGCATATTATACTCGTTTTGTTTTCTGAAGATTTATTATTTTACTATCATACCGCATTTCAGTTTGTGCTGCCATGGGTTATGGAGTCATAAAATTGCAGAATAGTAGGAGAAGAAAGATAAAGCTCAGGCAAGAGATGATCATCGGAAAGCACTGCGAAAAATTAGGTAAGTTTCGATTAATATGATATTTTGGTATTATTTTTTCAACGCGAAATTAAATAAAAAGGCTACAAAAGTTCGTACAAATACTTTTTAGTTTACACGGGATCCATTCTATATTTAATAGAAACGAGGAAGCCGCTTCATTTCGGCATCTTTAAGGGGCACCGGACCTTTAATCTTTCTAAAAATAAGTTTTCGGGGTTTTTTTTCCTGAATTTTTTGACTGTTGCTCTCAAACTGTATAAGCTGCAGCTTTAAAAAATAACCGGATTTAAGTTTCTTTATAGTCTTCATGCTAAAACAAAAAAAAAATGGCGTATATTAGTTATTTATTTATTTATTTATTTATTTATTTATTATTTTAACTTAAAAAACTTTTTAAACATTTTGTATTTTTTTATTTTGTACCAAAATGAAATTTTAAACAAAACTTTATGCATATTTTTTGGTTTTAATTTGGAAGTAGCAGTTTCATAATTCTATTTTGCTCAAAAATTTTTTTCCATATGCATAATTTAGAGTTTTATCATATGCTCAGCACTTAATGACTTGAAGATTCCAAACTTCCTTTTCACTTGAAACTTCCGAAGTCGCACCTGGCTGCAAACATTTCTAACGTTTTTCATCTTTAAAAGGCTTACAAAACAGAAATAATTTGAGTCAAAATACAAAATCGCTCTTGCATAACATTTTTTTTTTTTTTTTTTACTTTTCCTATACATTCCCTAAAAACGTAGCTAGACGATAAGTACACTGTTAAAAAAAAAAATTCTGTAAAGTTACCAAAAGTTTTCTTAAGGGTGTTCTCAACTGCTACGCTCAACAAGCGCAAAACGTTTTGACACATTTACAAATTCATTTTTTAACGGAAAGATATAAAATTGAAATGCCTGACTATGGAAGCGATTTCGAGTCGAACCTATTTTTCCATTTTATGATAATTCAATTACCTATCGAGTTATAAGCTTTTTCGATGACGCGATCACCCCTTTTTCTCCTGCTTTTCGACCGGTTTTTCTGCTTTCGTCGGGAAATGTGCTGAAAGTGTCAACTTTGAAGGCTTGATATAGAAAATATATTGTTTTTTTTTTTTTTTTTTTTTTTTTTTTTTTTTTTTTTTAACAGAAGATTGAGTGCAATTAGACAGTTTCTGAATAACAACCCCTCCTATTTTCATGCAATTCTGAACAAAAATAAATTAAAGCATGTGTCACAAAGTTGCCCTTTTTGATTTAAGAACACCCTTAAGAAACTGGGATTCCTAGAACTTTTTATGTAACGACAACAGCAAATATTCATGCAACAGATACAGATTTGCACTAAAATTATAAAAAATCTGTAACATTACTAAGAATTTTTTAGAAAGCTTGGGATGCCTAGAATATGTTTGTAACTGCAACCCAGGTTACAGAAATAAATTTAGTAAGATAAATATAATTTTAGTAGATTCATTTGGGAAATTACAGATTTATGTAGCTTTACAAAAATTAGTTTTGTAGGTTTACATCTTTTCTTGTACAAAGGGCAAATAAAATTTTAGCAAACATACAGATTTCAGCAACTTTACATTTGTAAGACCACAGATTTTTTTACAGTATAAGAGAAAAAAAAAAAACATCGTTTTTCACGCAGTGGGATTCTAGCGGATGAATTGTATTTCACTGAAGAATCTTTTGAAAACACATATAATTTTCACCTAAATCATTAAAATTCGTCCTTTTGGTATACACTGTGCGGTCGTCCGGAGGATTAAACATTACATCATTTCCGAATCCGCTCGTTTTTAAAGTAATTTTGTGAATATTACTTTCAATTTTTTCCGGAGAAATCTTCCGTGATCGGTGCACTTTTTCCGGAAAGTCTTGATGGGGACTGCGATTTCACCTGTTTCGGGAGCAGCGTTGACAGATTTTATTTAAAATGTATTTTAATACTTTTATATTTTACAAGTCCCCGATTCCACCTGTTTCACGAGAAACAGCGACAAATTTTATTTAAAATGTGCTTTAATTTAAACTCTTCTTATATTTTTACAGGGCTGCGATTCTGTCTGTTTCGCAAATAACGGCGACAAATTTTATTTAAACTATGTTTTAATTTATTTTCATTTTTATTTTTTATTTATTTTTATTTTTAAAATAGGCTTGCAACTCCGCCTATTTCGCAAATAATGGCGGCGGATTTTATTTAAAATGTGTTTTAATTTAAACCCTTTTTACATTTTTTCTTCAAAAAGTGTTGAAAATAATTTAATGATTCTTGTCAACAAAGAGGTTAAGAAATTTTGAGAAAAAATAATTTGGGTAAATTCAATGAAAGTGTTATGTTTCCTTTAAATGAAAAATTGCGTGTTAGAATGTAATTATATATAATGTGGAACACGGAAGTTATTGAAGCTTTAGCATATTTGTATAATAATGCGTGGAATCTCCGTCTCATTTGTCTTTTAGAGATAAATTATGTTTTAACAACTTCAAATTTCCCACATTATACTTTTTTTTTTTTTTTTTTTTTTTTTTTTTTTTTTTTTGTATTTGTACAATTGCTATTAAACATATTTGTAATTTTCGAAGTTTAAAAAAAATTATACTAACATATACTTAACTTCGTGATATCGTGCCTTTAAAGTTAAGGGGAAAGATACCTCACGTGTGTTCTTACATTATATTTTTGAACTTGTTGCATTGACGTTTGGCATTAAAAAGCGGAAAAATTGGAAGAAAAAAAACTTTGACCTTTATCTCACATGAAAAACAGGTCGGGACTTTCTTTGTATCGCAAACAATGCGAAATCGAAGCTATAAAATCTACCCGATAATATAGACATCGTCGTTTTACGTGTGAAAACTAATTTAAATATCTTACAAAAAAAAATGAAGCTTCAAAACCTTTCACTTAAAACTTAACACAAACTTTATTCCAGAATAAATTCTACTACTCTATTTTATCATTGCTCGTGAGCATCTGCGAAAAATAAAACCACGACCATGGAGTCACCATGAGAGTGCGGACACTAAAGCAATTATAAATATTAATCTAATTCGCGACATTCTCCCACCTTGAGTTTTCGACAGTTAAACTCAACAATGGGTACAATAAAATATAAAATAAAATATGACTAATACTTACATTACAGTGATAAGATACAATTCTTACAATATTACATTTCTCAAAACAGGTAAATAAACATTTTCTTCTGCAAAATTCAAATAAAATTAAACATATTATTACAAATTCAAATTAACACTATGAAATATACTAAAAAATAAGAATAAAGTTTTTTGTTGAAACAGTATTTAAAGTTAATAACGTTTTGGGACAGTCACTATTCTGCCACTTCTCGTTCTTAATACTGGATAACTAGAAAGTTCTTTTGGAATCTCTAAATTGTACAGTTTTTGGACAGGTCTCAAAAGTTCACCATTTTCAGTTTTTAATCGTGCAACTCTTGGGTGGCCATCTTTACCAGAAATAAGTTCTTGCACTCGGGCTAAAGCCCAATAGGCACGTTTCTTATCAGACTCTACGAGTACGACATCACCAACGGTAAGTTGCTTGACATTCTTTTGCAAAGAACTTTGCTGGCGCAATTGTCCTAAATATTCAATACGAAATCGCTTACGTAAGTGTTCTCGAACATGTTGCCTATACTTAACTCTTTTATTTAATTCTTGCGCGTCAATTGCATCAAAATCTCTCACATCTCAAGATCTTATGTCCTGTAAAAACATTGATGGTGTTAACGGTGCTAGATCGTTCACATCTTCAGTAACATAAGTTAGAGGTCTAGCATTCACAACTTGTTCACAATCACAGAGAATTGTGAGCAGTTCTTCGTAGGATAATGAAGCTCTACCTAGAACTTTTCTCAGGATGCGTTTCACCATTTGTATCAATCGCTCCCACCAGGCATCGGTAGGTAGGTTAAATTTCCGGCGAATCTTTTGGGCTCTAAATCTTCTGCATCCTACACATTTCTGTACTACTGCTCGAATAGTTTTCCTAGCTTTTACGATCCAGTAGTCTCCTCGTAACGATGTCATCTCCTGCATGCAAAAGCTCTTGGTGTTTCCAGGAGATCAGGCGGTGGACTACAGGATGGTCAGAAGGCAAAAGAACAGGATATTTAAAATTGAAAGCATCTTCTCTATAAATAACTTGTGTTTTCACTCTTATAATACCATTTTCATCTAGGATTGGTCTTAAGCTACGTATCTTCTGATTATTCTTCTCGTTGAATCTGTCTTTCTGAATCAAAATTATCAATTTTCTTTCGGCTTGTTCTAATTCCAAACACGTAAGTTCAGAAACTTCTTTTGAATTAGGATTTCTTAAATTGTTTAAGAATCTTAAAATCCAGGCGATCAATCTTATAATTTTCTTGAAAGATGAAAACCGTCGATAATACCAATCACTAGATTCTGTGTTCTTGTTCATTGCTGAAACGACACTTTTCCGTTTTTCAGAGTTAATAATTTCTTCATCGGGAATTTCGACACTTTGAGGCCAAGTATATTCAGGTTGAGCCAACCAATCCGGTCCCTCCCACCATCTTAGTTGTAAAAATTGTTCAATCGAACAACCTCTGGAAGGGATATCTGCCGGATTAAATTTTCCTGCAATGTGTCGCCATTGGTTCTTTTGAGTTAAGGATCTGATTTCTTCTACGCGATTCCAAACGAATGTTCCCCATCTTTCGTCTCGCTTTATCCAGCTTAAAGCTGTAGTTGAGTCACACCAATAAAATATCTTTAAATTTGGAATTCGTAGATCAGATATAACTCGACTTCCCAACCTGGCTCCAATGCAGCATGCTAAAAGCTCCAACCGGGGTATCGTTATGTTCTTAAGGGGAGCTACTCTTGCACGTGACTGTACGAAAGTTACCAGGATTTTATCTTTTCTCTTTACTCTTAGAAAAATGCAAGTAGCATACGCATGTTTGCTTCCATCACAAAATATGTGAAGGCCTACATCATTACTTTCATAATTATCAAGATACATCCATCGCTGCAATTTGATGTCAGAAATCATCTTCAATCCTTGCACCCATTTTAAAAATTGTTTAGCCAAATTAGTTGGGAGTAATTCATCCCACTTAATTTTTAACTTCCAGCATTCTTGTAGAATAAGTTTAGGCAGCAAAGTCACTGGAGAGGTAAATCCAAGAGAATCAAACACTTTCTGAGCGAATGAAAGTACAGCTCGTTTTGTGGGAATAATTTGTTTTTCCTCAATAGAACCGATTTTGCAAGATAGGGTATCGTTTTCCAGATCCCAGTTTAAACCTAATACTGGTGTTACATTAGCTGCTGAATTTTCAGAAATAATTTGAATGGGATAATTTGACAACCATCCCCTGAGATTAAATTTTGCAGAGAATAGTAACGTTTGGGATTCAAATATAAACTTATTTAATTCTTCAACTGTGTTGAAACTGCAAACACAATTATCTACATATAACGATTCATTCAAAATTTCTACTGTAGAAGCAAGATTTTCAATCGCACTTTCTAAATGATGTCTCAAAGTAGCCGCTAATAAAAAGGGGCTACAATTGATTCCAAAAACAACACGTTTATGTCTATAAATTATGCCATTTTCCCATATAAATCTCAGATAGTCTTTATCCTCTGCTCTAATACCAATTTGTAGAAATGCCTTCTCTATATCGGATACTGCACCAACAGGATATTTCCGAAACCGATGCAATATAGAAGGAATCATTTCAATCAAATTTAATCCCTTATCTAGGCAATCATTTAGAGAAGGGGAACCTTTAACATGAGCCGAAGCGTCAAAAACTGGTCTAACTTTAGTAGTTTCACTCGATTCTTTAAATACAGGTCTGTGTGGCAAATAATGTACTTTAGTTTCTTTATTATCAACCACCCTTTCAATTATTCCTGCATTTATCCACGAATCAAATACTTCGCTATATACCTCAATTTTATTTAAATTAATTAACTTTTTCCTCGTTGTAGCAAGTCGCTTTTCGGCCAATTCTCTATTGTTAGGTAAGCAAGCTTTATCTAGCACCCATGGCAATGCTACTTCGTATCTCCCTTCTGAATCTATTCTTATATTACTCTTAAAATGCTGCATAGTTTCTTCATGAATTTCAGATTTAGTTTTGGATTCAACTGGATCCGTTATACCCATAATATCCAGCTTCCACAAATCAGCAACGGAACAATTGTTCCAAAGTGATGAAATAATCATAGCAGCCTTATTTGTTTCTGATTTAATACTTGGAATTTTTCCCATTAGAGTCCATCCCAAATGGGTTTTTACCGCAACCGGACCACTTTCTAAAACTTTAATATTTCCGGTGAGTAATTTTCCGGCCACATCAGAACCAATCAATAATTTAATTTCATTTTCGGTTTCACATGAACTATTTTCAACATCAGAAATTTTAATGCCACATTTATTTAATTCTGATAACCAAGGCCCAGTTGGCACTTTTCGTATTTTAGAACAAATAACAGGAACATCTAAAACATGCATATCACATTTATAACTATTGTCTATGCTACTTAAGTGAATTCGATACTTATTATGCTTTGTTTCACTTGTTTCAATATTACCAAATAATGTGTGAATTAATTTAATTTCACCAACACTTTTATAATTCAAATATTTAATTACATCTCGTGATAAATAGGAACGTTCGGATCCTGTGTCAATAACTCCACGCACGATTTTCTCTTTTCCATTGTGCTTTACACGGACACTCAAAGTTTGGAGTAACACAGTAGGATCCGAAGCTTGAGTAGTTAAAACAGTGTCACTACTCCCTGATTCATGTTTATGACTTTCTAACGACACATTACCACCTTCATTTAAAACATTTTGACATAATATTGAAAAATGTCTTTTACCACAATTCGAACATTTAATTTTAGAGTTACAATTGCGTGAAATGTGGTTTTTCTTCAGGTAAACAAAGCAAGCTTTTTTCTTCAAAATTAAGTTACGTTTCTCATCAAAAGAAAGCGAACTAGCTTTAAAACATTTTTCTGATAAGTGACACTTGTCACAAAATATACATAAATCTTCACGTTTTTTAACTAAATTCTTATTAGACTTATTATTTATAAATAAATCTGTGGCAGTTGGCATTGAATTATATTCATTATTACATTTATGATATTTCTTTGGGTTTTCAAAACCAAGATTGGAATGAGCCAAAAGAACCCGCTCTTCCGCAATAACTTCATTTTTCAAAAAATCAAGGATAGAATTTAATTGATTCTTACCTTGAGCAGTCTTCTCACGCTGTCTTTCCCAGATTTTAAGGACATCATGAGGTAGACAAGATTCTACAAGTGGGAAAAGTATGCCGGCATACTTTTCTTCTGTGACACCTAATGATTCTAGAGACCTAAGTTTTGTCTCTAGATTATCATATAACGACGATAAATTGAAATTCTTGCTTGATGATCGATTATTATTTAAAACTAATTGAAGAAGATCTCTAACATATATCTCAATAAGTGTATCTTCTCTGCCAAACCTTTCTTTCAGATGTAGAATTACTTTTGGATAATTATCAGCTGAAACCGGATAACTATTTACTATCTGTGCTGCTTTGGATTTCGGCGTTATCGCCTGTAAAAGATAAACAAATTTCAAATGGTCATCTAAAGTGGTGTCTTCATGAATTTTACTGAATGAATTCCAAAAGGTTAACCATAATCTTTCATCGCCATCAAACGTCTGTAAACTTATTTCTGGTAAGCGAAGTGGTCGCGACAGTGTTCTTTCAACATCCGTATAATTCTGCGATCGGAGTTGTTCTTCGATAGGCTTCACCAAAAATGTCTTTACTTTTTTCTTTATAGCAATAAATTTTTCTGTATACTCTTCGCAAGCTTCAAATTCTTTAGAATAATCTTTTTCTATAACTTTCTCTGTCAACATAAAATTCAAAATTTCTTCATCTACAGCTCGCAATCTTGTGCTTTTAACTTCCAGTTGACACATTAAATTCTCTATTAAATTAGTATCTGGAGTTGCGTCGTTTAAAGCTTCATTTAAAGCATTATAAGTTTTCGTAAATCCAGATCTAAGAGGAGTTCTTTTGATTTTCAAAGCATCCATTTTTTCTCAATGACAACTTCTGATAACAAATAAAAACAGTTACTTTTCACACGTCCCTATTAGTTCGGACGCCACATATCGCAAACAATGCGAAATCGAAGCTATAAAATCTACCCGATAATATAGACATCGTCGTTTTACGTGTGAAAACTAATTTAAATATCTTACAAAAAAAAATGAAGCTTCAAAACATTTCACTTAAAACTTAACACAAACTTTATTCCAGAATAAATTCTACTACTCTATTTTATCATTGCTCGTGAGCATCTGCGAAAAATAAAACCACGACCATGGAGTCACCATGAGAGTGCGGACACTAAAGCAATTATAAATATTAATCTAATTCGCGACACTTTGGCTTTTATTAATCTCAATCTTCTTTTTTTAGCTTTCATTTTTTGAAAGAAAAATAAAATTAAATATGCAGAGAGTCTTACTTACGTACAAGACATAAGATTGTTTATATTTAAAAAGGCACGATGTACCTCCTACATATCGATGAATATAATAGCGTTTGTAAGAATGTTTAACCTGTTGTTAAGGGCGTTCGTAATTATGCAAATAAGTAGCACCTATGGTCGTCTTTCAGTCCATCCATCTGTCCGTCCGCATATAACAATGCAAAAACTACTCAATCGAATCATTTGAAATTAAAATATATAATTATTACGTAATTTTGTCGAGTCATTTCAAATTTTATGAAAATCGGATGCATAGTTCAATTACAGGAACAATCAAAAGTAATCCTTTGCATTACGGTCAATGGAAAAAAATAGTTTCAAGTGCATTTTAATGATGTTACACTATTTCGAGCATAATAAAATTGATGTGCATTTATAAAGTATGTTCTACAATATACATTGTGTGCAATCTGTGGTGCAAAAAAAAAAAAATAGTTACTGCATAATGTTGTTACACTCTTTCGAGCATAATGAAATTCATATGCATCTATGAAATATATGCTAAAATATACATTCTGTATAATCTGATGTGCAAAGAATATTTGCTATAAATTTACAGGGCCAGACTAAAGTATTCTATTACATAATGGTATAGGGAGAAACATTGATGGGGATGCGTTTTAATTATAATAAACTATTTCACATTTTAGGAATTTAATATACGTTGCTGAGGTTTTCCGCTAATTAATTACTGTATAATAGAAAGCATATATTATTTACAGGGACACACAAAAGATTTTGGATACTGTACTGTAAACGAAGTACTGCATATTTTAAGAATCTTGTTATTGTACTTCTTTGCTGCGTTTTATTTGCAATTTATGACTTGTTTTATTTACAGTCAAGAAAACATTTTTCTCGTTTGATGAACTCCGTGAAAGTAGAGTAACAGGTCTTGTCCTCAAAATGGTGAAAGTTTTTTGATGTTTGAAGTCTTTGACGATACATCTTCTCTTAAGATTTTCTTTAAATCAATAGTTTTTGAAAACCTGAATTATGAAATACGAATTGTCAAACATTTAAAGTCTTTCAGAAAACTGTAAACGAAAAAAAAACTCGAAGAAAGTTTAAAAATTATATTGAAGTAAAAAATTTTGTAACAGCACCAAATTTTGATGCCAAACGTCATCTATTGTGACATAAGTGACAACCTTCAATCAAAATTACCCAGTTTCTCCTTAAACTTTATGTAAGGATGAGGAAATTTTTAAATAAATGTCCGTGTTAAAATATGTTTTTCAAAACCTGGAAAATTTCTGAATATGTTTCATCACATTTGATTTTCTTTTGTAGCATTATCATGATAAAGAAATTTTCATTTGAAGTATTCAGCAAAAGTTACTGACATTTTTTTCTTTTGAAATCATTTCTATTCTCTTCAATGAAATATTTATCTCAAAGTTTTTGATAATAATAAAAATCTTAACTCCATTCACTCAAATCTGGTTATTACTACGTATTTCAGAGAAAACTTGCACTTAAATCTCATGATTCGTGATTTGAATTATGAATAAAACGTACGTATAAATTATTTAAATATAATTCATCTATGAAAAAGTATTCAGATTTTATGTCATTTTGTTTTCTATTCAAATATTCATGAGACAGAAAAATATTTTCTTGAATAAATAACATTTATCGTTATGTAAGATTCGTTGTCTAGCAGACGAATTACGAGTTATTATTATTATTATTATCATTAAGTTATTGCTAGTAGTCTTTGCCCGTAACGCTGGTTGGTTTCACCAAACAAACCTTTAAACAAGGTAAATCTATAGGTAGATTTGAACATGGTATTTTATTGCAATACGACTTTTACCTGTTGTTGAAAACCTTACGAACGCCAATGTTTTGTTCAAGGCCCCCTTATCATAATTGTTATTATGATAAGTTAGCCTTGGTTTTGTTACTGATATATATGTGTTATTGTATTGTTTTTATCAATAACGTTTTGGCAACATAGCTATATGCTTTTCAAATTAATTAAGATAGCCGGAATTTGTATGTGTTGTTTAATGTCGATTAAAGCCTACGTTTTCGTTATAATGGTTATAAATGTTTTCGCATACTTTTATTACATTACAATTTAATCGACATTAAAATTTACTATTCCTAAATTACGTACGATGGATCAACTTTTAAAACCTGAAAAGTTTGATATCGATCCCGCTAGTATTGGTGCGGAGGCTAAATGGAAACATTGGAAACAAACCTTTTCTAATTTTTTAAGTGAAATCAATAATATAACTGAAGCAAACAAGTTGCCGCTTCTTTGCAATTATGTTTCTGCTAGTGTGTTCCTTCATATTAATGATGCCGAAAACTATGATACTGCTATTGCTGTTTTGGACTCTATCTATGTTACCAAACGAAATGAAATTTTTGCCAGACATTGTCTAGCCTCTAGAATACAAGAAAGTGGCGAATCTGTTACAGACTACTTACAAACACTTAAGCAACTCAGCAAGGACTGTAACTTTAAAGCGGTGACGGCCGAGCAATACAAGTGTGAATACATCCGAGATTCGTTTATTAGAGGTTTAAGGAATCCACGCATCAGAGAGCGTTTGTTAGAAAACTCCACCATTACCTTAGAAAATGCTTTTGATCAAGCTAGAGCTTTGGAACTAGCCGAATCTCACTCAGCTTCGTACATGAATACTTCACATCATATGCCTGTGGCTGCAACGGATCCTTCGAATAACGTAACTGAGGATAATTTTTCTGCTGCTCTTAAGCGACATCAATCTGGAAAATGTTTCTTTTGTGGAAATGACCGACATTTACGAAATCTATGTCCTGCAAAAGAGGTACTGTGCAGAAAATGTGGAAAAAAGGGCCACTATCAAAGAGTATGCCAATCAAAACCACTGCGTATCTCCCATAACACTTCTGCATCAATTCACACCTTAGCTTCAGTACCAATCTCACCTAGTTGTCTTCAAAAGTCTATTACTAAAGTGCAAATTAATGGGGTAGAATTGAATGCGCTTATTGACACTGGTAGCTCACTTAGTTTTATAAATGAATTCCACACTAGAAAATGTAAAATAAAAGTTAAACCATACTTAAGCACAATAACGATGGCTAATTCCTCTCTAAGCTCAGATGTTAAGGGTTGCGGCGAAGTTAATATGAAATTAAATGAGCATGTGTATAATAATGTAAGAGTACTAATCATGAGAAATCTCTGTGCAGACGTTCTTATTGGTCACGATATTCTGAAGGACCATTCTCTTATTGAAATCCAGTTTAATGGCGAGAGACCTCCTCTCAAAATCTGCTCCCTAGCTGTTGCTCAAGTGCCACCAGTCTCACTGTTTGCTAATTTAACTCCAGATTGTAAACCAGTAGCTACCAAATCTAGACGTCAATCTTTGGAAGATCAAAAATTTATCGCTGCAGAAGTAACGAAGTTGCTGGAAGAGGGAGTTATTGAACCCAGTAATTCTCCTTGGCGTGCTCAAGCGTTTGTGGTAAAAGGAGAGCATCACAAACCTCGTATGGTAATTGATTATTCTCAAACGATTAATCGTTTCACGATGCTTGATGCTTATCCTCTTCCGAAAATTGAGGAGTTAATCTCAAAAATATCGAGATATGAAATATTCAGCACTATTGATTTGAGAAGTGCATACCATCAAGTACCTATTAACGATGCTGAAAAGCATTATACTGCCTTTGAAGCTGATGGTAAATTATATCATTTCCTCCGCGTACCTTTTGGAGTCACTAATGGTGTTGCATGCTTCCAGAGATCCATTGACAAGATCATTCAAGATGAAGAGTTGGAAGGTACTTTTCCTTATCTAGATGACGTCACTATCTGCGGAAGAAATCCTGATGAACACGATCGAAATTTAAAAAGATTCTTAGCAGTTACTAAAAAATACAACTTAACTCTAAATGAAAAGAAGTGCAAGTTTTCTACCAAGTCTGTAAATCTATTAGGTTACACTATCCAGAACAAGACTATCAAGCCTGACCCAGATAGGCTTGCTCCCTTGATGAACCTTCCTGTACCTGACAATGCAGCATCTCTCCGAAGAGCATTAGGTATGTTTGCCCATTATTGCCGCTGGATACCAACATTCTCAAAGAAAATACGTCCATTACTATCAAACAATGCATTTCCTCTTGCAGAAGAAGCTGTAAATGCATTTAAAAGTTTAAAGTTAGACATAGCGAAAGCCTCATTAGCCGCAATCGATGACAATATTCCATTCAGAGTAGAGACTGATGCATCAAAGTTTGCCATAGCAGCAACTCTTAGCCAAGCAGGACGACCCATAGCATTCTTCTCAAGAACACTAAACAAATCCGAATTGAATCATTCAGCTGTTGAAAAAGAAGCATATGCCATCGTGGAATCTCTACGTTATTGGCGACATTACCTGATTGGCAGACCTTTTGAAGTATTTACTGATCAAAGATCTGTCTCATTTATGTTTGATAAACATCATTCTAGTAAAATCAAAAATGAAAAGATCTTGCGTTGGAGGCTGGAATTGTCGTGTTTCAAGTTTGATATAATTTACCGCCCTGGTAGTAAAAATGCTAATGCAGATGCATTTTCAAGGATAACTGCTGCAATTAACCCTGAAGTGAATTTAAAACAGCTGCATGAAGACTTGTGTCATCCTGGAATTGTTCGAATGCATCACTGGATTAGATCTAAAAACTTGCCCTTTTCCCTAGAAGATGTGAAAAGTCTCGTAAATTCCTGCCCTGTCTGCTGTGAAGTAAAACCTAAATTCATTAAAAACCAAGGAAAATTAATAAAAGCAACATCTGCATTCGAAAGACTGAACATAGATTTTAAGGGCCCTTTACCATCAAATTCAAGAAATCGCTTCCTCCTCACTGTGATTGACGAGTACTCAAGGTTTCCTTTTGCCATTCCCTGCTCTGATGTCTCCTCAACTACAGTGATTAAGCATTTGAGTAACATCTTTTCAATATTTGGTATGCCAGCATACATCCATACAGATAGGGGGCCATCTCTCATGTCTAGAGAATTAAAAGGGTTTCTTACTGCACTTGGTATAGCAACTAGTCGTACAACTGCCTATAATCCACGAGGTAACGGACAGGTCGAACGCTATAATGGTATCATTTGGAAAACAATTCAGTTGGCATTGAAAACTCAGAACAAGAAAATTGAACTGTGGGAAGAAGTCCTACAATCAGCACTCCATTCCATTCGTTCACTATTATGCACTGCAACTAATGAAACACCACACGAACGCATGTTTTCTCACCCTAGAAGGTCACATAATGGAAGTTCAATACCTACTTGGCTTACTCAGGCAGGACCAGTGTTGATGAAAAATCATTCACGTACTAATAAGTATGAGCCCATTGTACAAGAAGTTGAACTTCTGGAAGCTAATCCAGAATATGCTTACGTAAAGCTACCAGATGGACGTGAGACTTCTGTGTCTGTCAGACATTTAGCTCCAAGAGGGGAAATCATCGAAAATACCTATGAGAGTAACGGTGAAATGGAACCATCCGTTAACCAGAACGAATGCTCAGAGCTTGATGGTCATTCGAAGCAATCGACAGAGATTTTGGAGGGGGCCGAAAGGAATACGAAAAAAGGTGCAATGCCTGATGAAAATGTTTTACATGAGCAACCTGAACAACCTGAACAGAAGCAACATGAGGTACCTGAACAGAAAACTGATAATGAACGATTGCGTCCCAGTAGACTGAGACGTAAACCTGCATATCTGTCGGATTATGTTGTAAACTAACTTTTTGGTTGGGGTGAATGATATATATGTGTTATTGTATTGTTTTTATCAATAACGTTTTGGCAACATAGCTATATGCTTTTCAAATTAATTAAGATAGCCGGAATTTGTATGTGTTGTTTAATGTCGATTAAAGCCTACGTTTTCGTTATAATGGTTATAAATGTTTTCGCATACTTTTATTACATTACAGTTACCCTTTTTAATGTGTCAAACAAAATTTGAGCTTTCACGGACCAACTTTTTTAGCGGAACATTCACAGTAATATTTGGTAAAGAGCGATAATACTATATTAAATGTACTAAAACCTTTCCTTAAAAAATATCTTAGTAGCAAAGTCATCAGAATCCATCCAGTAGAACTTTTTAAAAAGGCTAATGTTTCATGAAAAATTCTCCTGCAATTCTTAAACTAAGAAACATAGAATGGCATGTTATATACTAAAACTTTCTTTGAAAAATTATCTAACTGATAGTGCAAGTCTCATCAAAATGATTTCAGCAGAACTCAACTTACGAACAGACGGAATTAAATTCTCATTTTCATTTTTTATATGTAGTAGATTACAAAGGGCATTATTAAACATCTAAAATAACCTATTGTTCTTGGGCATGCGCACATAACATTAAAAATTTTCAGATGTTGAAATATAATTATGCAAAACATACAGCTGATACAACTATAAATGGTTTCCGAAATTATTCTTTGTTTTTTTTATTTCTAATATTTTTACCGGCTTTCTTAATTATTAGTATCGTTTATTTATTACTTTTCCCCTTCCAGATGTGAAGGAATGGCTGCACAATAATCATAAACGGTGCGTCAAAGTGAAGATTGGACCAGATGACTCCATCTCAACCCTGAATCGCAAAAGTGAAGTTTTGAGGAAAGTAGACTTCGGCGCTTTACCAAACGTATTCGTAGAAGTTACCGAAGATCTCAATAAAAAGCCCATGGTTCTAGTGCGATCACCACGAGATCATGATTTGGTAATTTCTATCAATTTATTTGTTTTTACATTAAGGAATGCATATTTAACTAATAATAACACATTGCCCAGTGGTGCACAAAACAGGAATTTTAATATACATTTGTACATATTAAAATAAAATAAAACTTTCAACGTTTCGCGCCGTCTTCTGATGGGCGTCTTCAGGAAAAGTTTTCTTATTTCAGTTCAGTTCAGTTTCTTATTTTCCTGAAGACGCCCGCAGAAGACAGCGCGAAACATTGAAAGTTTTATTTTATTTTAATATGTACAAATGTATATTAAAATTCCTGTTTTGTGCACCACTGAGCAATGTGTTATTATTAGTTAAATTTTATAGTGCAACTGTCCTATATATATTTATGAATGCATATTTGTTTGTGATTTAAAAAAAAAAAAAAGGAAAAGAAAAAAGAAAGAAGAAAACTGCGTCACTAAATTATTTTAGTACCGCAAAGTCAATAACTATGTAACTTTAGAAATTCTTTTATCATTATTATTTATGGCTTTTTAAAGAATTTCTGCCCTTTTAAAAAATATACGAAGCAAAGCCACATGAGGATGAGGGAGGCACTTATTTAATGAATCATTGAATTTGTTTTTATATTTTTTTCTTTCTTTTTTTCAGATTTAAAAAAAAATCTGTCCTTTTTTTCTTTTCAACTAATTTTTAAATTATTAATAATAATAATAATAATAATTATTATTATTATTATTATTAATAGTAATAACAAAACATAATGTAAAAACATAGATATCCACATTTTAATTTGTAATGTCTGTTTTTATAATTTCCCCGTTGTTATACCAGTTATATAATAATGTCTTTTTAATCAATGTTTGATAATTTATGTGTTAACGGAAAAAAAAATATTATTTTAATGAAAATAATGGTTTTCCTTAATTCTAAATTCAATTTGAAAATTTCCTCTATTATATCTTATTTTACATTTATTTATTTATTTTACTTATTTATTTTATTATTGTTATTATTATTATTATTTTATAACCAGCATTATCAAGCAGTAATGTTTATCAGTCAGAAGAATGCTACAAATCAATTTCTTGTTCAGAACTTCATGGTGATTAAGATTAATGCTATTTTTACATAATTTGATGTTTATTGTTCTCTAATTTAATGATCATCAATCTACAAGAATGATCTTAATTTAACAGCTCGCTACACCAGCAAATTTAATTCCTTTAAATACCCCCATTCACTATCATTGTACTGACAATTAGCCAGTATTTAATAGCAATTGCTTTTTACTTCCGTGTTTAAAAACGAGAATTTAGAGAAACTGGAAATTAAAGTCAAGCATGCTTTTACTCCTTAAGGGTGCATTCAAGTCCATGCTGTTTATTTTCTGATTCATTTTTTAACTTATTTTTGTTCTGAAAGGCATCAAATTAGCAGCTTCTTTCATTCAGAATCTGCATAAGTACCGTGCTTCTCAATTTCATGATAAAAGTAAAATGCATTGTAAAAAAAATGCTATCGAATTTGACGTCTTGAACCGAATTTTCCGAAGCGAGAGAGCTGGGAACGAAAAAAAAAAAGGGGGGGGGGGTGATACTTAAAAATATAATTGTTTATAAATCAAATTCTAATTAATTGAGTGAAAAATGAAAACACACGGCCTGTTATACACCTTTCAAAAATCGCGCCAGCATTTTTTATAGTTTTACATGCAAAAGTGAGTCTGGAATTGAGTTAGAAAATTTCAAGCTGTTGAGAGTGAAAAAATTTTTTTTTTTTTTTTTTTTTTTTTTTAGTTCACTTGTAAAAATAGAGAGAGAGAGAGAAGTTTTCAATTTGAAGCATTTTTTTTTTTCATGCATGTTTACCGATTATTTTAAACTACGCAACTGATTCATATATATATATTTAAATTTAAAGAGGAGGATACGCTCGAATTGTGTTGTTTAGTTTTGAAACCGACCAACTCCTCAAAATTAAAAAATCTATTTTTTCATTTTTTTTTTTTTTTTAAAGTTTCAAGTAAACGTTTCTAAAATCTGGAAACAATAAAAAAGCCAGTCAATGACTATAAAACTAAACAAGTTAGATTCAAGTGTTATTTTGACTAAGGGTGGCAAAAAAAAAAAAAAATCAGTTTTTCCCAAAAACTTTATTTTTTGGAAATGGCCGGTTTTGCATAACTAGACGACACAATTGGTTCCATTTAAATTTCATTTTAATTCGTTCAATACTTTTTTAGAAACAATAAAATAATTATTTTAACCCATTCTGCTGTACGTTACATGTTTGTGACTTGATGGGCTAACTGGATGCAAAGTGCTCGTCTCTGCACTATCAGCCAATGTACAACAAAACTATAAAATCTCAGTCTTTTTTTTTTTTTTTTTTTTTTTTTTTTTTTTTTTTTTTCAAAAGAAAGCGTTCTATTCACGTGATTTTTTTAGCTCACAGACTATCATAGCCTGAGAGCTTATGTGCCCGTCCGTTCTGTATGTACTTGCGTTCGTGCGTAACGCGATAACTCATGATAAAAATATCGGATCCACTTGAAATTTTGTATATAGGTATATCCTGATAAGGCGCTTCCCTGATTAGTTTTTGGAGTTCATTCGATAAGTATAAGAGGGGGAACGGGGAGCTCATGCCCCTCCCCTTAGTTGATATAAACGAGATTTTCATGCAGAATTAACAGTTATCGTTCAAAATTTAGATATAGGATCATTCTGATGAGGCGATTCCGTGACTGTTATTAGGTGTTCATTGAATAAGTATAAACAGGGGAAAGGGGGGCCTCATGCCCCCCTCCTTAATTGATATAAACGGGATTTTTCATGCAGAATTAACAGTTTTCGTTCAAAATTTAGATATAGGATCATTCTGATGAGGCGATACCGTGGCTGTTATTAGGTGTTCATTGAATAAGTAAAAACAGGGGGAACGGGGGGCTCATGCCCCTTCCCTTAATTAATATAAACGGGATTTTCATGCAGAATTAACAGTTTTCGTTCAACATTTAGATATAGGATCATTCTGATGAGGCGAGTCCTTGGCTGTTACTAGGTGTTCATTGAATAAGTATAAACAGGGGGAACGGGGGTTCTAATGCCCCTCCCCTTAACTTGTATAAATGGATTTTTCAATCAGAATTGTCAGATTTCGTTCAAATCTCTGAATAGTTTTGGAAGTTTAATGGTTAAGTATAAAAGAGGGGAATAACTCCTCTTAAATTATATAAATGCTAAATGGGTTTTTACTAAGAATTATCCGATTTGCTCTGAATTTTAGATATAGATTTTTTAATATGATAAAGCATGTACTTGATAGTTTAGGAGGTTCAATGATTAAGTATGAAAAAGGAGAAAGGGGAGAGCTGTTTCCCCTTCTTAATTTTTTTTTCGAACGGAATTAACGAAAATACAAGGCTGTAATGTACAATTAGTATGCGTAGCCTGTGAGCTCAATGCCATCAGTTTAATTGGGCAATATTCTTTTTTTTTTTTTTAATTCGAAAGGGATACTTTCGAATTCGTCTCATTTCAACTTCACCAAAGTTGATTCAATATTTTTTTTTTCTTACAAATTCAACATAAGTAAATAAATTAGCATCTTTAAAATATCATTTTCAACAAATTTGATTGAGTGACACTATCTATTTGACAAGAAAGTCCTTCCAACGTTTTTTCTCCCTCTTTATACGATTTTGTTTTCAGGATTTATGGAGGGAAAACCAAAAAGCAATGTTTTAATCGTCAAAAAATTTTATGACATAATAGCATTCATAAACATTCAGACATAATAAACATTCAGTAACTAATAATAATAATAATAATAATAATAATAATAATAATAATAATAATAATAATAATAATAATAATAATAATAATAATAATAATAATAATATAAAGCTTTTAAATTTATCAAGGTTTCAGCGGTACATTCCCTTTATTTGAAGAACTATATTTATACGGTAAAGGGGTTTAATACACTAATACAGGTTAAGCCAAAAGTTTCTGGCAGTTTTTTCAATGTAACATAAAAATTAAGTAATTGAAGTCGGGTTATTTTATAATATCTTTATGTTTATAATTATTATGTTAAAAACTTTGTGTGTTTTAGATTACCTGTTTCATTAAATTATGTGTATTCTTTTTTCTGTTTACGTAAAAAGTAACGATGTTTGGGTTCTTAACAATTTAGAATTTTTAAAAGCATTTTGATATTGATTATCAATTCAGATCTCCAAATTTAAAATTTGAATAAATATACCTAAGTTGTACTTCTAAACAAAAAATTAAACATGAAACAAAACAATGTTACATCTTTGCTTTTATCATCATCGAAGCAGAACGGTTGTGTTAAGTACAGCGAGGCACACGCTTACAACACTTTCGAAAGACGGTGGAATTTATGACACATCGTTTTAAAGTCAGTCCAATCTAAAACTTCCGTAAAATGAAGGATACAAATTATCTGTTAAATTTCAAGATAACAGTTTGAATCCTGAGGGATTTTTTGATGTGCTGCGGAGGAAAAAGATTTATTTTTTCTAATTTTATTTTATTGATACTGTTGAGATTAGTTCTGATGCCTCCTTTTACCCTTTCAAGGGCGATAGATAGAGGGTGTAGTCACCTAATTTTATTTCCAAAACTGACAAATGGCACCAAGAATATTTTAATGAAATTTTGCTTTTGTAATGAGAGTGCAAAATAGCTGATTTTTATTTTTTAAGAAATTTGTTTGAATATTCTGGTGTTTGTTAAGGGTCATTCCATGTCAAATCACCCAGATTTTTCCAAAAATGACACCCACCATCACCAATTTTGATAAAATTCAGTGGATTTGTAGAATTTCTAATGCTGATTCCAAAAATATCAATTATATTGAAATTAATCAAACGGTTTGTGAGTTATGAGCTTTTAAATAGCTCCCAAGATGGCCGATTTGCTGCCATTTTGAATAGCACATGTGACAACAAAAAAGTCCATAACTTCTTTCAGGTTTAAGCTAGAGCTTTCAAATTTTTTTTGTTTTGTTCAGAATAAAGTAAACTTACATTTAAACAGATTTTTGTGAACCTCATTTTATAAAAATGCTGTCAAAAAATGACTTTTTGTCATTTTTTTAAGTAAAAAAAGGGGCAACTTCAATGACTGATTTCCCCCAATGTACCCCCTTCAATTTTCATCTAGTTGCATAAATAAGCAATTCAAAGTGTGTTTTGATGACTAATAAAAAAAATTTAATGGGCGGTTCACAGGTTTTTATTTTTTAAAAAAAATTCAATTTTGCTGACTTTCCACAATAACAGAAAACACAAGATAATATTGATATTTCTTTTATTACCAGAAATATCATACATATTTACATCTAAAAGTTTGATAAGGTTTAATGTTACATAAATATATATATTTAATGTGCCTAAAAAGGGGGAATCCCATAGGAATAAATAGGAATACCAATAATGGATTCTTGCAATCGGACAAATTGAAATCTATTGCAGTCTCAGTAAATTATGAATGAAAAGGAAATGATGGAAAAAGTTCTACAAATAGTTGAATTTTATGACAAAATCGTACTTTTATAATACAAAATACAATAAAATTGCAACTCTTAAATAAAAATTACGGTACTTTAAATTACCACAAAATAACATCACATACACAATAAACATGCTATTAAAAATATATCTACATCAATAATAATTTAAAGTAAAGGTAATTAATATTTTTAAAAATTCCTGCCAACAGGCAGATATAAATTTTGAAGTTAAATACAGTAGACTCCCTGAAGTCCGCACAGCTTGGAACCAGAAGTTTTGTGGATTTTAGAATTTTGCAGATTTCCGGTCATTACTTTACCTTTTTTTAAACAGGAATTTGAATGCAATTAATAATGAAATCAAAACTAAAATGAATGCTTTACAATATAATAAAATATTAAAATAAGTAATAAATTAAAATAATAACAATTTAGATAATTTTCAAAGTGATTAAAATATTAAAAGTAAGGATCAAGTTAATAATCAATAATATATGATTAAATATTCATTATAAACATGAAATATATCTTTCCTAAATTATTCAATGTAGTTACTAATGTACCTCATAAAGATACATTACTAATTCTCAACAAAATCATAAAATAAAGAAGTTTTTTCAGATTTAGCTAGATTTAGATTTAATAACCAAAAAAGCTTGATTAATACATAAATATATTTGATAAGAAGATTGTGATTACCAATGATATAAGAAAAATCTGAATTTTTTCAGAATATATTTCTTTTCCTTCATAGGAAAAAAAACATGAATTCAGTACTATTAACAAAAGTTACAAATTAAAATAAAATGGAATTGATATAAAATTATAAAAGTCAAATTTTGTCCCTATATCTGAACTGAATGTTTCATTATTTACATCCTTAAATTATATGCAGATTTTTTAGAGTTGTGGATTTTAGGGTTTCGGATTTGAGAGAGTTACTGTACTTGTTTCAGTAACAAAAACTAAATCAAATTTAGATATAAACCTAGTTCAACAATTTTATCTGGTTCTTTTTAAAATTTAATTTTTCTATAAGAACTGGTTTTATCACAATTATGTTAAGGCAGTGTATAAAAAAAAAAAAAAAAAAAAAAAAAAAAAAAAAAAAAAATTCTACCCTCAACAACTCAAAATTTTCTAACACAATTTCAGATTCATTTTTAAAAGTAAAAACATGATACTTGTTGATGTGATTTTTTTTTTTCAGAGATTTATAAGTGACCTCAGGGCTGCTACAGGCAAATTTTTTTATATTCTGTGTGCACCAGTATTTTTCTAATATAAAATTTGAAGTATATTTTACCTGCAAATGTTATCAAAGCATCTATTATGGATTTCATTTTTAAGAAAGTGGTTGGTGCCAGTTAGAATAAAAAATAGTCGTCTGTGGCAGCCTTGCAACCTGTGTTTTTATTTTTTGTTCAATGAATTAGATCTTGATTTACAACAATTATTTTCTCAGTATGACCATTTTTTTCCGTTTCCAGTACTATCGCTTAAATTCAATTCAAAATGCCCACTTTGACAGCATTTTTTAATATAGTATGCCTTTTATATATATATATATAGAACCTGCCAATTGAATGCATTTGTGAGCAAAAATGTATTTAAAAATGAGTTAGAAAATCCAATGATTTTGCTTTGCCGAACTGTCCCGCTCACATAGAAAGCAAGGCATTTTTGTATACACAGCTTTTTGTGCCAATAATATTAATGTACATTTGAAATCACTGCAGATAAACCATTTGTATACCTCATACTAAATACAATCAGATTGTATTCTAAAAGTCGTTAGATAAATTCGCAGGCATCCACAAGTATACATTTACATTATCTGTTACTATTACATGATGCTTGTTCTCGGCAATGAATCTTAGAAATCACCTCTGCTTGATCGCAAACAAACTATACGTGATAGAAGAAAACTAAGAACAGTTGTGTAATTAGCATAGAATTGTGCACTGGTTCTTAATCATCTGATATGTAGACTAGTGTAACTTTTACTTACTGTATTTTTTATTTAAGAGTTTTAATTTTATCACATTTTTTATTATATACAAGTATGATTTTGTTATATAATGTACCTATTTGTAGAGTTTCTTCTATCATTTCTTTTTTACTTATAATTTATTGAAACTCTGCAATAAATTTCAATTTGTCAGGAAAGTACTTCTACGTCTTGCAAAAATCCATTATTGGCATTCCTATTAATTCCCTTTTTTATAGGGGATTCCCCTTTTTCAGCCACATTAAACATACATATTTAAGTAACATAAAACCTTATCAAACTTTTGGATGTAAATATATATAAATATTTCTGGTAATAAAATAAATGTGAACTCATCTTGCATTTTCTGTTATTGTGGAAAGTCAGTAAAATTGAATTTATTTTTTTAAATAAAAACCTGTCAACCGCCCATTAAGTTTTTTTTATTAGTCATCAAAACACACTTTGAGTTGCTTATTTGTGCAATTAGATGAAAATTGAAGGGGGTACATTGGGGGAAATCAATCATTGAAGTTGCCCCTTTTTTTACTTAAAAAAATGACAAAAAGTCATTTTTTGACAGCATTTTTATAAAATGAGGTTCACAAAAATCTGTTTAAATGAAAGTTTACTTTATTCTGAACAAAACGAAAAAAATTTGAAAGCTCCAGCTTAAACCTGAAAGAAGTTATGGACTTTTTTATTATCACATGTGCTATTCAAAATGGCGGCAAATCGGCCATCTTGGGAGCTATTTAAAAGCTCATAACTCACAAACCGTTTGATCAATTTCAATATAATTGATATTTTTGGAATCAGCATTAGAAATTCTACAAATCCACTGAATTTTATCAAAATTGGTGATGGTGGGTGCCATGGTCTGGGTGATCTGACATGGAATGACCCTTAATTATTTCATCTTTTTACTAGCATAATTCGTCTGCTCGATCTGCACGAGCCGAAATTCCCATATCCGGCCCGAAAAAAACCTTTCTTGTCCTGCCTGTCCATTTGTATTATCGTGACTCACCGTCTAACCCGTCCCGAACAAAAGTTATCTTGAGTCCGCCCGGTCCATTTGTATTTTCGTGTTCCACAATCTAGACAGATCGGTGCTTAAACCAATGAAAAAAATGTCCTGCACTGGCCGTACAAAAATCAATAAAATCAAACGACTCAGTTTCTACAGAAAATACCAGTTTTTCTAAATAGTCAATTAATATTTTTCTAGACAACTGCACACACATTTATGAAAAAAATTAACATCATGATTTAGATGATTGTTCGCAAGTTATAGAATGCAGAATGGCATCAGTACCAGTTCACCACGCAGTTCCATTATATAAAAAGAAAAATGTAAGTGTGGTCCTTTCCTGGACCGAATCTGTTGAAATAATTAAGTCCGGTGCAAGACTGGATGCAATTGCCAATGCCGATTTCTACTCTGGACATGTTATATTTTTGTACTGATGTTGACAATTTAGCATCAGCTCGTGCAATATATTTATATTTATGCTTATCCTCGCTTCAATCACGTCCATTAAAAACTGTTCACATTTTATATGCTTAGATTAATCCTTTAAAAATTTATATCCGGACGATTTTTTTAATCAGTTTGTTTCGGCTTGTTACAAAAATTGTCTTTAATCCGCTGACCCAGCCCAGCTCTTTGAAATCTTTCTCTTCACTTTCGCTGCCCAGCCCACGGACGCGACGGCTTCAGTTCTTAGACAAAACACCGGACCCATGCAAGCCTCTAACCTGTTTAGAGAAAAATATATTGGCAACAACAACCGCAATATATAGTCCCCAATAGCCAACATTTTTAGACAGCATTAACCATAGTATAAACATAAAGGCAACTCTAACCATAATATTTGCTTAATTAGTTGCATTTGTATATTGACAGCCTTAGTAAGAAATCTTTAGTTTAAGGGATAGCATCACTTCGATCGGTTTAAAATTCCTGGAAAAAATATTTCGTTTCCCTTATACTCATGAAAATTACATTGTAAGAGACAGAAATCCATACCGAAAGTGAAGGGCATTTGGAACTATAAAAGTAGAGAACGGGAACTTTAAACTAAACAAAGAATTGTTAAAGCACTTTAAATTATTCAAATAAAAGTATGATGGCTGCATGTAATAATATAAAAATCATTTTGATAAATTATTTAATCCTATTTTAGGTGCTACAATTCAGCAGTGAGCCTTCACGAAAAAAATTCTTGAGCAAACTGGAATCTTTCTTAACAAGTCGCAAAAAAACTCTGGATATTTTACCCACATATCGAGAGGTCATGCTAGCAAACGCAGAAACTAAAGAAAAAAGGCAAAAGAGATTGGAACATTTCTTTAGAGAAGCTTATGCACTGGTAAGTTGCGTTTTCTTTTAATAAGTTTAGATACGTACTTTTATATTACTGATACATTATTCGTAAATATTCTGCAGGTGACGGTGCCTGGGCAGGGTTCGAACCGGAGATCCCACGGTCAGTAAGCGATCGTCTTATCCGCCGAGCAAAAGGGTACCTCAATCGCTTCCTGCGAGAAACTCGTTTTACTGACCGCGCAAGATGGTCGCCACAGTACTCCACCCCCAGTGAGAAGAACGTCGCGTTGACGTTGGACGAGCGATATGCACTCGTGTTGCGCTGGCGCGTGCCAGATGCGTTGTCGTTGTTGTGCTGCCGCCGATTGCACGTGTGACCCATCGATGATGCGCGGCGTGGCAGGCTTTGCTGCTGTGAGCGTTACACAGGCTTTGGTCGTGTGCTCTGAGCGTTACAGAGGCTTTCGTGCTGCGAGCGTTTCGCAGGCTTTGGATGCTGGGGGGGTTTTCAGTGCTGCCATCTGTTGGACTAGAGCGAAGGTGGTGAAGTGTGTTCGTTTGTCCAAGGTCACCAATGCAGGTGACGGTGCCTGGGCAGGGTTCGAACCGGAGATCCCACGGTCAGTAAGCGATCGTCTTATCCGCCGAGCAAAAGGGTACCTCAATCGCTTCCTGCGAGAAACTCGTTTTACTGACCGCGCAAGATGGTCGCCACAATTCCTATTCATTTAAATCGATGTATTCTCCATACAAGCCCACTATTTGCTTCGTTTTTTACAAATATAAGAAAGCGGTGGTCAAAATTTACAAATTTGATTCTTCGTGTTTGAGCGTAATGACTGCGTATCAAAACTTTTCAAAACTTTTAAAGAAGTAAGTCACGTACTAATTTAAGTCACGTAATAGTCCTTTTTTGTCGTATTGAATTTATACGAAAGTATCATGCTGACGGGAATTAATTTTCTTATACTTGATATGCATGATCATGAAGAAACACACAAAATTTATTAATTATTTTTTCAACTTCAGATATATGTAACACAATATGTTTTAATGTTATGTAAAAGTTATTTTTTATATCCTTCATCTCGTGGTATCTTTCGAAGCAGTCTCCAATATGCAGATGTTTGAATATACAGGACAATTGTTACTCTTTATATCATATATCTTATTTTTTTAACTACTTTCAATATCACGATATCCTTCTTTGGGGCCGTCCACAAATGATTTTACACTTGGAGGGGAGTGGGGTTCTCGCTGCCGCTCGCCATTGCGAAAAATCGCAACAAAATGTCCCATTTGGTGAGTAAATGAATAATTGGATTCACCAAATTGCGAATTCTCAATCTCTCCTCTTTTTTTGTGAGTGTTTAATTTCTGCTCTTTTTATGAGTGTATTTTTGTCCGCCTTACTATTCAATTGATGTTGCTTTTAATGCTCCATCGCAGCGTGCCATTTCCATTAATCTATTTACTAAGATACTGAGTCAGTTTAGTAACAGCCAAAGAAATAAAAAGGTTTATCATATAGGTATTTCTCAATTGCAGTTTATCACTATCTATGCCCCACGCGACAAACAAAATTGCTCATATCAAGCGTAAAATAGCAAAAAGTTTTACTGGAATGCGGAATTAAAATTAGCCACTTACTATACTATTTATTTGTTGTATGCAAAATATTATTGGGCGCTCAATCGCTCGCCGGAATCGAAATCTCATAGCATTTTTTTAGACTGCTAAAAGAATATCTGAAACATTTACGTATTTAGGAATATTTTAGATTGTACTTATTTTTAATAGTATCTCTGTAGCAGATTGTCGAATTTTTATTTTATAAGCAGTTACAAAAATTACATTATTTAATAACATATTGAAAAAAGAGGATACAATATGCGGTTAAAGATAAATTTTTTAATGATTCAATCCGAATATATATTGCTATTTTATTTTTTCATTTGACTAATATTTTTTTATTTCTTATTCGCCAAATAGCTAATGTTGATCAAAAGCCAGCGAGAACCCTGGAGGGGGGTTCGTGAAATTATGACAGTTTGTGACAAAGGGATGAGAAGGAATAAGAAGAAGTGGGACGTCACACATTTTGGTTGAAATAAAACATTTAAAATAAACAGATTAAATTTTGAGGTTATTTTGAAATTAAAGTGTTTTGTGTTCTTAAAATAAAGATGAGATTTAAAGCCAAATATATTAAATTCCATTTCTAATTTCCAAAAACTACTGTTATCAGTTGCTCTTTTATATTAATATTTTGTTACTATTGTATATTAATTATGTTTTTTGTTGCAAACCTTAATCTTATTTCGTACAAAATAAGTACACAGATCATTCTTATTGTTATGTTCACAAAAGTCATTAAATCACATAGTTAAAGTTTAAAAATAAGGTTTGAAATATGATCTATAACATAGTGCTTTGTTTCTGAACTGTAAATATATGCTTATGTAATATAGTGTGATGTGTGACAAGAGAAGTGAGGGGGAATAAGGGGAAACGTGACACTTTGTGACAAAAAGGGGGAGGATAAAAAATATTGAAAAAAAACATATGACATCATTTATGGACAGCCCCTTTCGATAAATTTCTTTTTGCCATTTTAGAGTATTATTTTAAAGATATTTTAAGAAGAAAAAATACCTAATTACGCTTAACCCTCTAATGCACATGACCGCCTCAATGCAGACTTTACTGAAACCCCGTTCACAGCGTAAGAAAATAAATTTCAACAGAATGCAATTCTCTTCAGGAGATACCTACTAAACGGACTAAAGAGGTGTCGATGCTCTCGCAATTTTGTTTTCTAGCAACGGTCAGTTAAAGGAGGCATTTTTGTTGGAATAAACAAAAAAATTGATGCATTACAGGGTTAAACATAATTTGTAAAACATTACTTCGAATTCTACGTGTTTTCGAAGCTTCTCGACTTATTATAATAATATCAGTATGGTTCTTTTCTGTGATAGGTGAGAGCAGACATGTGGCTAGAACAGTAGAAAATCTTTGGTGACTGAGAATAGATATATATTTGCAAATTGTTAAAACTTTGGGGAAGGGATTAACCCCTTGGAGAAGAGCGACACGTAAACGTGCCGCAAAAAGACTTAAAAATCTTTGTTTATCCCCACCAGTAAAATTTTACTGCAAAATTTACCTTACTTAATCGGAGCATTTTCTCAATTTAATAACATACATTTTTTTCCCCAAAAAACCGGTGACAAAAGATTAAAAATTTCGTAAACTGCTCCCGTCGCGAAGAGGTTAAGGATCTAGAATAAGTAATAATTTTGGAAAATATGTTCGCACAGATATTTTTACAAAACTAATTTGTTAAACGAAACATAATAGAAGAAACAAAGGAGTTGTATACATGATGAATTTGCTATTATAGCATGTATGTATTTTATCTTTTTATAAAAATGCATCTTTTTTAGTAAAAATTAAGCAATAAAAAGTAAAAACTATATCTAAAGTAAATAACCATTTAAAGGATCTATTCGATGATTAAAATAAACCTATTTCCAAATTTATTTTTTATTATTTCAAATCCATTACAAAGATCATCATAGAAAACGTTGAAACAGACGCATGATAAATGTATGCCAGTTAAAAATGTGCTTTTATTTATCACGATTGTACACATCACATGCTCATGCAGAAAAAAAAAATAAGCGACATCACTAAAGATTGATAAACAAATATTTGTTAAATATTTTGGAAATGTGCATATTTAATTTTGCCCGTAGAATATCAATAACCCATTACTATATAATCTAGTTTGTACGTAAAAATCTGAAAAATATCCTTTCAAAAACATGTGTTGAAAAAAATCCCTAAGATCTGGGAAAAACAAAACATGAATAAATAATAAGGAAATAATATGAATACGAAATACGAATTTCTTGGTCATTAAACTATTCAGATGAGTTATTAAACGTCTATCATAAACATTAATTTCGACAACGCTGCTGTTTCTTACTAGCTATCCTTGTGAATTGCCATGACTTCGGCAATTTTTCATTGTTGACAAACAGGTTTTTCACAAACTACTTCTGAGTGACTTTTTTTCTTTAAAAAATCGATATGAGCTTTTCATTTCATTTTATGTTTTTAAATTTATCAAAGTGAGTACATGTACGATTACTGTTTATGAAGGTCTACCGGATGTGTTTCAAGCCACCTGAAGATAACAGGTGGTTTATCTTAACTTTTAAGAAATGTCTAATTTAGTAAAATTAGAAAATACTAGGTAGAACACGTTAAATTTTGACGCAAGAAAATGCTTAAGAAGGAACTGTTTCATTGACTTATAATAAACATACAAAATTAGTTTGTAGTAAAAAATACATTTCATATTGGTAAGTCTAACTCTTAAACAAATGATATTTATCGCCAAATTAACAAAATACTATTTCTAAAAAACTCAGTTGTAGAAAAGGTTAAAATTATACTTTAATCGTACATGTAAGCAATAAAAAATAATAAAGATTTGCTATTATGATAAAGTTACCAATTAAGGTTTTTATGCTAGTATTCCAAAAAAAAGCAAAATTTTTTCAACTTTGATTCGATCATAGAATTTTTTCCCCGTGAAATCTAAACCCGACATCATTTTTGCGTTATCAAAATTTACAAATGCGCATTTTGTATCTGCCTTCATCTTTAAAAAAAATTGGCATTTTAATTTGATCATTTTGATTCAAAACTTGAAGTCTCAATGCTATTAGCTGAAACAGATATTAAACTGTTGATATTCTTTTACGTGTATATAAAATTTTGTAAATGAAATCAAAATTCTCCGGGTTTTATAACAGAAATATTTCAATTTCATATTTTTCCCATTTTTTGGTAAAATAAAGATACAGTAATCAATTTTTTCGCTTTTTTCGATCTTTTATTTCCTTTGTTTTTAATAGAAATGGAGTACTCCTGTTGCCACAATTAGAAAAGCGGTGTTAAAAACTACGATAAATTTAATATTTCAAAAACAAATTAAAATACAGCTTTGAAACAAATTGCATTCAAAAGTACATTTTTTCCCCTAAGCGATGGTGTAAAAATTGAAAGTGAGCTATAATTAGGATTTTAAAAATTTGTAGTAGCGAAACTTGCAATACCGACATTTCATTTCAAATTTGAAACTGTTGCCGGTCGCAAAATGACGTATGCGTTACGCACAGATACGTTTGGCTTTTATAATATAGATATATGTATAACTGGGCACATTTAAAATGTTATCACATAAAGGAAATATTTCAAAATTCGAGTCGCATTCACTTTAATTTTTTTTTTTTTTTTTTTAATATATTCATTTGATATGGGGTATTTGATTTATCAGGAACTTAATGATGAATAGTAGAACTTCGTTACAACGAATGCTACTTTAACGAATCTTTCAGATTATTTAACATTATTTAGATTGTTAAAAAAATCTACTCTATTTCATTATAAAAATATTCATTTTAACTAACTTTTCAGCATAACGAATTTAATGAGAGATTCGGTGTAACGAGATTTTACTGTATTTTAATCGGAACTCTAGGGAAAAAAGAAGTACAACTCAAAACTTAAAGTATAACAAGCATTAGTAATATTTTAATTTCCAATTTGACATCGACTGAATTTTATATTTATTACAAATTCAATTTCAATATAATTTTCGAAAGCATTTAAATTGCATATAAGTAAAAAATGCAATAATTATCTTGTAAAGATTTTTTAATTAAACGGGGTTAAAATTAGAAATGAACACAAAAAATATCGTTTTAAATCAGACTTTAAAAGTGATCCATAATAAGCTGGAAAGAGCCGCTCGTTGTTTAAAGGCAAACAAACAACGTGCTTTCAAAAGGTTTATATATTTCGTTCCGAAACGAATTAACAATTTATTAATTATTAAATTAACTATCGATTTAAAACAACTATTTTTATTACTATTATTAAATTTCGTAACACACATTTATGGTGCTTTTTTACATTATTTTTAATGGGCTGAATTTTAAACAAATTCTAGTGAATAAAGTGTGCATTAGTGTGAGATTGAGATTTTTTTTTCTTAATTTTTTTTTTCAATTACCATTTGATTGATTTTAATGTTTTACATTCAAAATAAATTTAAACAATAAATTATTATTAGAGTCACTAATTGAAAAAATACTTTTGGTCACATACTAACAAAAATAAAGAAGTAATAAGCGAACTGGGGATATAATATCTATTGTCTTAGATATTTCCTTATATAAAAGTTGCCCTGATAAGTAATTCATTGAACAAGTTCATGGAAACATAATCTAAAAGCGAATTTTCCTAAAATATGAAGAGAAAAGAAAATATTTTAATTGAGTTTTAGCTAATTATTTTGTGAAGATAATCAGTAGAGTGGGTCGGAAAAAAAATGCAAAATTTGTTTATCAAGTCGTAATATCGCGGAAAAGTCGCGAATTCGGGAGAGTAAAAAGTGGGTAATAAAGGAAATAAAATCGGTTTATATGTTGCAAAGAGCTACTTCACTTAAGTAGAGCTAAGTAAAATAAAAGATTATCAAAGAAAGAAATTCTTGCCAACTTTAGACCACATGCACTACCTGAAGATGTTGGTGCATTTAAATAATATTTCAACATTGTATTTTGTTATTCTAGATTACGAAAAATTTTGTCCTAGTTTGAATCAAATTTTGGTGCTCAATAACTGCCTCCATAAGATGGTAAAATCTCGTACCAACATTTGGAGCTTCTTATTTCAATTTCGTTCCCACTATTGGAACTGTGCTTCAACAGAAATTCCAAATATTGGTTCAAGATTTCAATATCTTACAGTGGCAGCTATTGAGCACCAAAATTTGGTTCAAACTACACTGTAAAAAAAAATTCAAGAGGTTACTAAAAATTTTTTAGTAAATTTGTATTCCACAGAATTTTTTAGTAACCATTAAAAACTTTTTTTTTTTTTGCAAGTAAAACAAACATTTTTTTTTTTTTTTTTTTTTTTTTTGTAAACTGAACGAAAGAATTTTTTGTGTAACTAACTTAAAACTTTTTAGTATGAGCCACCAAGCAAATTTTAGTAATAGCTCCAAAATTATTTTTAGTAACCATTACGTGTGCCCGAAGTGCACGAGCTTCCTTCGAGCTGCATCCAGTGGGTAAAAAGACAGACTTCTGAAGCGGAAGGTTTTCGGCAAAGCTGCAATAGATGGCAGCACCAAACATTGCTACCTGCTCTATTTTGACATGTTTCTAAAGGGGAGGGAAAGTCCAGATATCATTACCCATGGTAACTGCTACGACAGGATTTTCATAATACCTTTATTTAACGAGTACTTACATTGCATATATTCGGTGCATATTTGGTGGCGTCCAGCATCGAACCCGGGTACTTTCAGCCTGGAGTTCGGTGCTATGAACACTAGGCTATCACGGCCACACTAAGTGGGTTTTAGTAATAGCTATTAAAAATGTAGAATTATTAACTCTATTCGTTGCTAGCTTTTTTCTAGTAATTCTTACAGATTCCTTGTAACCGAGTAAAATTACAAAATATTTTTTAGTAATTGCAAGGATTACTAAAAATTTTTTAGTAGATCGACCCTTTTTTTTACAGTGTATGACAAGATTTTTAACAGTATAATACATAGGAATTTCTGCTAATTAGACTTGTGAAGAGGGTAATTCATTTATCTATTTTTATATAATTTAAATTTTCCACATTTCGGAAAACTTTACAGCATATGCGCAACAAAATATATAAGCAGGTTTTTTTTTTTTTTTTACAAAATTTTTTGCTTCTCGAATTTGTAACTTTTCCGTGAGTATTCCCGCAACCAACGGAGCGATAGGCCGCGGTACTCCGTCAACCTTGCCTGTTTTTGCAGGCGAACCTAAATTACGTGGCAATTCGACAATTGGTGAAAAACCACTTAATATCCGAAACAAGAGGGCATGCCTCTTTTGTTGGCAGTGTATTCCGTTTCTAAAAAGTAATTTATTTTAGCTTAAACCTATAAAATAATATCCAGTGAACTTACAAGGAAAGTCTCCATACTGGGCATACTCAGCATATTTTGGAAAAAATTGCTAATTAAACTACTTATGTATGTAATAAAGGATCAGTCGAATTTAGCAGCGGAATGACAGTAGAAAGTCTGTAAAAATATTAAATACTTTCAAATATTTGACATGAATAGACGAAAGCGTCACTCGAATTGGCTATCAGCAGATTTTTCTCTCCAAAAGCAAACGATTTTAAAGTAATTGAAAATTGTTTATCAATAGATTTTTAGAATGCACTTAAATGGTATTTGTTTAATTTAAATTTAAACAATGAAGGAGTTTAATACATATAGTTTCTTTCTGTATTACATATTTATGTTCTTTGTTGCTGCAGTTGTTTAATTTTATCTCTATAAAAATAATTTTATATACAAAAAATATTTTCATACATTTAAGCGTATTCCAAAATAAAGACCAGGCGAATAATATTGCAGCAATATATTTCAATATCGCAGAAGTTTTTGTTTAAATAACAGCAAAGTTGAATCGACAGTGTTTAATTGGACTTAATTTGGAGATTGAAATGGTTTTGATTATATTTTTAATTCATAAAATTTCATAGTTAACTTTCACTATAAATATATACATAATAAAACTACAGTTAAACCAAACTAAAACTGACAAAACTAAAATTTTAAGTATTTTTTTAAGAAAAAAGTTCAGCGTGAAATATTTTTACCTTAAAAAGTACTTGACATAAAAGAGTTTTTATTATTATTTTTTTTTGATTTCGTTGCCATACCAGTGATGAATCGCTAAATAAACGAAGTGTTCATTATTTTTTACGAACGTTCTAAATGGGTTCCACCTAAAAAGAAAATTTATAAACATATACAGTGGCGGTCAAAAGTTTCCGGCCAGCAAAAATTTTTCATTTAATTTGTAAGTATGCCCATATGAAGAGGAATCTCAAAGTGATATTTATACATTTTATTGACTTCATAATTAGGAACTTACTTATGGAAGAACATGTAAATATCAATAAATTTAGTTGACAAAATTGAGTACAGAGGAAAACGCATGTTCCCAAAAGTTTCCGGCGACCTTGGCAAGTTTGGAAAAAAATGTTATTGTAATTGAAAATTACAATGGTCAATAACATTTATTATTAGTATTTTTTTGTATTAGTATTTCATTACCTTTAATAATAAATACTATGGTGCAGCAACGTAAAATTCATACAATCAACGGTTAAAGATCGTCTATGGTACCTTTTTTCCACATTTCTTGCAATTTTCGGGAAAATTTCGGCTGAGTTGGATATTTATAGTTCCGCAGACTATTGCCAACTTCTTTCCAAAGATTTTCTATTGGATTCATATTGAGCGCTTGGGCTGGCCATTTGAAAAACGAAATTTTTTGTGTGAAAACCATTGCTTGTCGAGGCTTGCATATATTATTTATGCCGTTATCAGGTTAAAAAAAATAGTTTTGACAAAATTTTTTCCTCTGATAAGGCAGCAAAGACTCTTGCAAATATCCTTATACATTGCATCATTCATCTCGCCGAGGATTTCAAATAGCGGACCAACACCTTTTTGAATAAATTACTCCCCACATTAAAACATGTATTCGGCTATGCCTCATTGTAAGAAAACATATGTCGAATCATATCTTTTGTAGTTAGGTCATCGGACGTAGTGTCTTCCATCACTCCCAAAAAAGTTTGAAATTCGATTGATGAAAAAATAGAATTTTTTTACAGCTTTCACTTGACCAGACTTTGAGTTCATGGAAAACGCCAGTCGGGTACGTTGGTATTTTTTTTACCTCTGAAAAAATTTTAACACCGACTTTTCCATAAAGTTATGAATCACGTCTGCATCTTAATACAGTAGATGGACTTGTTTCAAAAATATTTTCATTCCGTGAATCGCGGTATATTGTAACGGCATTTTTATGCAGGTCATCAACTATTTTTCCCCTGATAATTCCCTCCACAAAATTTGTCATTTTCCGGGGTCTTCTGAACGTCAGAAAGTCCTGAAGGCCATCGCCATCTTTAAATATTTTTTTAAATATCGTTAACACTCTGTTTAACCGATCGATAACTTTGCCGCAATATCTCAAGAAAATTGGCCTTTTAGCGTTAACCTGATTACTCATTTACGGACAATAATTGTTAATTTTTCCATTTTTGTATTTAAACTATACTATTTACTTTGATTCGTTCACAAACACGACGAAGAAAACACTTTACCGATAGAAAAAAACAAAGGAATTATGAGTGGTCTGAAACTTTTGCACACACGAATTTCGAATTCTGCCCCTTTCCATGAAGTGTCTTCAGTATCCAATCAAAATGATCACGTGGTCAGAGGACATTCACAAATTCCTAACTTTTGAAACGATTGTGCTTCTTCTTTGCTGAAACCTTCAGGTAAATAAATCAAAGAAACTAACTGGCCGGAAACTTTTGACCGCCACTGTATATCCGCACGAAAAGAACACTCTGTAATTCTTTCACAATTTTCTGAGTATGCCCATAAGGAGGCCTTCCTTGTTAGTTGGCTTAATATATTTTTAACATATATTTTAAATTTTGCAGACTTTTGGATTGAGACCTGGAGAAAAACGAAGGCTGGAAGATGTCAGTAGTGACGTCATAATGGTGATGAGAACCTCTTTATCGAAGAAGGAATTTGCTGAAGCCTTGGGCATGAGAGCAGAATCGTTATTCGTAAAACAAATGTTTAACTGCGTCGATAAAGACAAAGATGGAAGAATTAGCTTTCAAGAATTTCTTGATACTGTTGTTCTTTTTTCCAGAGGTTAGTATTACGCTCAAAAAAATAAGTATAATAATAATAATAAAACACTGTAAAAAAATAGCTTTTTTATCAATTGATAGTTCAATATTAATACATTTACGACTATACGTTTCGAAATCAATATGGAAATTCTAAAAAGATAGTTTAAGTAATATTTCTTTTTCTTTCCTGTTGCCATAACTTTAAAAAAATGGAGCAGAAATTATGAATTTTTTTAATGAATTCATTTGCTTACAATTACTATTAAGCATAAAAAATGTTTTTATGCATATGGTCATACGCATATTTTTTTTTATCATTTACACACACACACACATAAATATATAGGTATATACAGGGTGTCCCTAAACAAATGGTATATACGCTAGGGGGTGATAGAACACATCAAGACGAGTAATAGTAAATAGGAAACAAAGGGTCCCAAACGTTTTCCAAAGGAGATAGCCGCCATTAAAGTTTGGGGTCCAAAATTTCAAATACACATAAAAACGAAAAAATTCGTCGATTGATTTGTGGTTTTCTCTAAAATTATTCTTTATGTTGGTATTTTCTTGAAAATAAATTTTAAAGATAAATTTCGAAAAATACCGATATAGGCCGCTTTAGACTTTGAAGTAATGAAAAACTATTTTTTGCCGTGATTTTTTGGATCTAATTAAATAGTTTCGTAAGCTTAGGCTTAAACTTAAATTTTGAGCTCAAAATCTGAATAGTTGGAAGCGGTTAAGTAGCACAAACTTAACTGTGTTCAGAGGGTTTAAATTTCAAATGATTATAAAAAACGGAAAAATTGGTCGATTGATTTGCGGTTTTCACTAAAACTATTCTTTATGTCGGTATTTTATTGAAAATGAATTATAAAGATAAATTTCAAAAATGCCGATAGAGGGCGCTTTAGACTTTGGATTAACAAAATAATCCATCCTAATATTATTTTTTGCATCTCATTAAATGGTTTCGTAGGTTTAGATTTAAACTTAAATTTTGAGTTCAAAATCTGAATAGTTGGGAGTGGTTAAGTAGCACAAACTGAAGTGTATTCAGAGGGTTAAAATTTCAAACAAAAGGGAAAACTATAAAAAAAAAAAAACGGAAAAATTAGTCGATTAGTTTGCGGTTTTTGCTAAAATTCTCTTTAAATCAGTGTTTTCTTGAAAATAAATTTTAAAGATAAATTTCACAAAATGACGATAGGGGGCGCCCTAGACATTGGAGTAGCGTACAACTATTTTTAACCGTTAATTTTTTTAAATCTCATTAAATGCTTTCAAACGCTTAGATTTAAATTTTGAGATCAAATTCTGAGTCGTTGCGAGTGTTTAAGTAGCGCAGAAGTGAACTGTGTTCGAGGGGGGGGGGGGGTTAAATTTCAACTCCTGAACACACTTCAGTTTGCGCTTCTTAACCCCTCCCAACGATTTAGAATTTGAGTTCAAAATTTAAGTTTAAATCTAATATTTCGAAAACATTTAACAAGTTTTGTAAAGCATTTAATTAGGTACAAAAAATAACGGTTAAAATTTGTTGTTGGTTACTCTGAAGTTTAAGGCGCCCTCTAACGGAATCTTTTGAAATTTATCTTTAAAATTCATTTTCAAAAAGATACTTACTTAAAGAATAGTTTTATTTTAAACCGCAAACGAATTGACCAATTTTTCCGTTTTTTATTATCATTTGAAATTTGAACCCTCTGAACACAGTTCAGTTTGTGCAACTTAACCACTCCCAACTATTCAGATTTTGAGCTCAAAATTTAAGTTTAAGTCTAAGTTTACGAAAACATTTAATCAGATGCAAAAAATAGCGTAAAAAATAGTTGTTCGTTACTCCAAAGTTTAAAGCGCCCTCTATCGGCATTTTTTGAAATTTACCTTTATAATTCATTTTCAATAAAATACCAACATAAAGAATAATTTTAGTGAAAACCGCAAATCAACCGACCATTTTTTCCGTTTTTTATATGTATTTGAAATTTTGGACCCCAAACTTTAATGGCGGCTATCTCCTTTGGAAAACGTTTGGGACCCTTGGTTTCCTATTTACTATTTCTCGTCTTGACGTGTTCTATCACCCCCTAGCGTATATACCATTTGTTTAGGGACACCCTGTATATATATACATATATACATACAATCTTGTCCTAGTTTGAACAAAATTTTGGTGCTCAATAGTTGCCACTGTAAGATGGCGAAATCTTGAACCAATATTTGGCGCTCCTGTTAAAGCATAGTTCCAATAGCTAAAACGAGGTTGAAATAGAACCTCCAAATGTGGGTACCAGATTTCACCATCTTATGGTGGCAGCTACTGAGCACCAAAAATTTGGTTCAAACTAGGACAAGATTTTTAACAATGTATATAGACTATATCGGATTGCAGCATTCTCATTTTCTTATTTATTCATAAAAGTATTTTATTTATTTTGCATGCAACATTTAATTTTATAAGAAGGAAATATATACAGTTATCTCATTTAGTAACAGTACTAATAAAAGCAGCAATTACCTGGCAAAGTTCGAATTTTGTACAAAGCAAAAAAAAATTGTCAATTTACTATGATGTTGGTAGCTGGGGTGCCAGTTTACAACTATAAAATAAGCAATACTATATCATCATTTGAATGAACTAAGCTTTGTGTTACTATTTAACTGAATATTACTTGCTAATTTTACGGTTTATTATTGTTACTTTTACGGATAAACTGGCACCCAGCTGCCAGTGCTATTCTGCAAAATCAACATTTTTTTTTCTTGTGGTGTACACTGTTAAAATTACAGGTGACACATTGCACCTTTTAGGGGTGAAAGGCTTGTCTCACTTGTGACACCCCTACGGGAGCCAGAATGACACCCTTAATTAGGGTGAAAAGATGGCACCCCTAATCCAGAGTGCCCAATAATAAAAAGAAATTATAAACCGACTTTCGGCCCGCGAAGGATTCGAACCCACAACGTCTGGTTGCAAGCACAACGCTTTAACCGTTCGACCATCGAGCTACTTTCAAAGTCTCCCTGAATTGTTTAAATGTCTTGAAATTCAAAGGTTACTTTATATAAAAAGCTCGCCAAAAGTCAGCCATCCGAAGTTCTAAACGAAATTGAGATAGCGCATGCGCGGTGATGGTCTTCGTAGGGAGAAATTGCTGTTTTGATGCATCAGTGACGGCGAGTTGAAGGGGAAGGACACACGTCACAGAGCATGCGCAAATGACTAAGGGGTGAAAATCACCCCAAGGTATGCATTGCGAGGCATCCTAATTAGCGTGAATCACTCTGAGGTATCAAACGGCACCCCAAACACATTTTCAAGCCCGTGGGTGTCAAATGGTAACACCTTTTCACCCCTGGGCGCCAAATGCAGCTGGGTTGTCACCTTTATTTTTAACAGTGTACGGTAAAATCCATTTCACTGAATTTTTAGTTATATTTTTTATGTGAACGAAAATTGTGTATACCGTGGGTTTTTCGCCCTCCTGTTTAGGTCTTTTTAGCACTTTCCAACAAAGTTGAAAAGTGATTATGCATTCGGTTTGTCTGTCCGTCTGTCCATGCTCTAACTCCGGTAAATATACTCGGATTTTCACGCGATTGATAAACCTTTTTTAAGTTTACCAAAGCATGTTAAGTATATCATATGAAGTAATTACGATTAATGGTTCATTTACAGGGACACTCAAAAGAATTCGATTACATTATGATATGTAGGGAAAAATCGTTTGGAAAGCATTTTGATGATATTACGCTATTTCAAATGTATTAAAACTGATATAAATCATTGAATTTCATTATGATCACGTTAAAACAGAGCATTCATACATTTTTTATTATTTTACAGGGACACACAAATAAATCTATTACAGTACTGTCTTTGCGTAATAATTTCTGCAGAGTACGTTTTAAAAATTAGTATGCGCTTTTAAACTTAATTAGCTTTTTACATATACCTCATATACAGGACTGCACAAAAATATTCGCATACCATTCTCTTTATTAGAAGAAATTTCTGAAGGGAATTTTCGATTAAAATATAATGTACCTCTTAAATGAACTAAATTTTTGAATGCATGCTGTTAATAGATACAAATCTATATATCTTATACGGGGCTGCTAAAAAAAATCGAATAATTTTCCGTATGGTGAAATAAGACATAATATTTTAATTTTTAAGCGGTACAGTTTTGTTACTTTATTCTGAATGCGTTGGAAAATGCTTCCTAATCTATGCTTAACGCATCATTTTTTCTTGTTGTTTATTACTGTTGTTGTTATAAAAGAAAATTTTCCTTAATAAGATGCTTCGAAAGTCTTTTCCGACGCCGCGAAAAAATTTTGTTTCTTGATACACTAAAATTCTTTTGGTGCATCGTCGCTGACTGCTGAGGAAAGCATTAAAAATTCCTAATTTCGAACATTAATCTAGAATATTTTGTAAATTGAAGCAAGTTCTTTCTTTTTTAATCTGACAGCTATTTAGTTGGAAAAGTGAACCAACTTTTGTTTTATTTATCTCTTCTGCCATCAACATTTACCTTTAGTTCAAATAAAATTTACTAATATTTTCACTAAATATTGAAAATTTATTAACCCAAGTTTCAATTATCTTCAGTATTAACAACAAACAAAACTTCATATGCCGTAAACTTCAGCTCAAACATCCACTTGTTAAAACTAAAGGTTTGCATATGGCACTCTTAGGGGTGAAACGCTTGTTCCGTCAGCGACTCCCGTAAAGGAGCCAGAATTTAAGCACTCCATGGCACTACATGGCACCCCCATGACAGCCTATGAGTGCCATGGGGCAAGCGTTTCACCCTTAGGAGTGCCATATGCAACCTTTAGTTTTAACAGTGTTCTATGAATATTCAATTTGTTAATAAATCGAATGACAGCATCATACACACAAAACTTGATTTTAATTCAATAATTTTATGTAAATTACTTTTTCCAAGTTCTGAAGCTTCCAAAATTTATTATAAGCACATATCTCGTTTGAAACACACACAAAATCTTAATGCACAAGTTCAAAATTTGTTTTATATTATTTAGTGTAGAAAATCTCCAGTAATCGTAGACATTATTATTATGGAGAAGTTTATCACCGTGACAATATCGTTATGATGAAGTTCCACTGCACTTAATTATGTAACTAAATTCACTATGCTCATAATGGAGAAGATGAGCTAAAAGTTATAGAATGATTCTTCTGTGCAATTTTTGTTCTTTTAATACCTAATAATATTTGTATTATTTGTATACTTGATATTCGTATGTAGTAAAAAGCAATTTGCTTGTGAAATATTTTCTTTGTCAATAATATTTACTTATGACACGATTATATTTCAGGAAAAACCGAAGACAAACTTCGCATAGTATTCGACATGTGCGACGATGATGGTAATGGAGTCATCGACAAGCAAGAACTGACCAAGATGCTCCGCTCCCTCGTCGATATCGCCAAGACCAATTCCATGGATGAAGTGCAGGTCATGGAGTTAATCCATGGAATGTTTGCTGCTTCGGGGCTGCAAGACAAAGAGGAACTGAACTACGAAGATTTCAAATTAATGATGAAGGAATACAAAGGCGATTTTATCGCCATCGGACTCGATTGCAAAGGTTTGTGTCGTTTTTTGTTGTTGCTCCAATCAAATTATGAATTAAAAATTAAATTTCTTCATAGTTATAGTTTTAACTTTTTTAAATAATTGATACGCATATTTACATAACTTCTGTCTGTATACAGGATGACACATAAATATTGGGACACAAATAAAAGGCCATTACTTTTAACAGAAGGAACAAAAGAAGCCATTTTGGTCACCATTCGAAAGAAAAGAAAATTCTGTACGAGAAACAATTAAAATTATTTTTAACGGTTTTCTCTCGCAGTGGCTTTTCTCTGAGGCGCTTCTGGAAAATCATTAAGATGACCGTGAAGCAATATTGCCGACGTGCTTTTGACACAGGCTTTATCGACGGTCCTTTTATCCTTTCATGTAATCCAGGGACTTGTGCTTGTTTGCACAGGCTTTTTGCTCCAAGATCCCCGAAGCAGCGAGGTTTATTTGGAAAGGGGGTTTGTTGAAGGAGTGCAGTATTAACCTTTGTTAGAGGTCTGCACGGGCCGGAATTTCCAGGCCCGGCCCGGCCCGGCCCGTAGAAAAGTTGTTTCGGCCCGGCCCGTTGTAAAACTCAAAAGTTCGGCCCGGGCCCGGCCCGGCCCGTTTAAATTTTTATATTTAAGGCCCGGCCAGTACAAAAATCAGCGAAAACAGGCCCGGCCCGGCCCGGCCCGTTTTGGCCCGTTACAATTTCTACCATTTCTGAAAAATTCCGATTTTTATCATATAACTAAGATTCCTTTAAAGAATACTGCGTACATATCTATGTAATGATTTTACAGTATATTTTACAGCAAATACACATTAACAACGTTAAACAACATGATTACTTATATTCTTAGGCTTTCAATATTCGAATAAAGATTCATTAAAAAATTAATATGGCTTAGAATAAAAGAAAAAAGAAAGAAAGCTAAAAACATCGTTAATTTTGAAGTTGTTTAATAAAAGAAGATTTATAAATATATTTCTATATCATTTTATTATAGATTTCAATTCCAAATTCATTCTTAAATTCAAAGAAGCTCCTTTCTGATACATTTCTAAATTCATTTTTTTTTCCTCAGAAACGCATAAGTTTAGCAGATATCTTTATTCAGAAACTATATAATCGAATAGCGTTATCCATTTTTTGATACAAGCAATTTAAGAATACTGCAAACAAATAAAATACTGTCATAATTAGCGTTTTGAATAGAATTTCCGGAAGCAATAGCAAGGCAAGGGAGAAAAACCTGCAATCATTTGAGAAACTATTATATCTCAACAAAGTTATGCAAGTATTTTATTTACCAAAAATGAAAAACGCTATTCGATTCCAAATCCCTTCAATAGTTAGGCTTATCACTTTTGTACTTTTACAATTTAAAATTAATCAGAAAATGTGTCAAACTTTCGCATTATTGAGAAATTAATTTAAAAATCATCAAAAAGTATATATCCGAAGACTAAGCTAACATAAGTTCTTTATCACTGTTAATAATTTTACAAATCACGTTTTCTGGCAATAATTAAGTCTAGTACCGGTCCGGCCAGTCTATATGTAGAAAAGTAATGCAAGCGTGATCTCGGACCGGCATGAGTCAGCTAAAAACATATTAAAACGGGTTATACATAATGTAATTCTCCGATGCCGATACACTGTGCATTTTTATATCGACGCTGTCAAACTAGTATAGCCACATTTATACTTATTCTCGTTAAAACCATTTTCGTTGAAAATAGCTCATATTTTATCGTTTCTGCTTAAATCTTCAGAACGGGCCGGCAGGCCCGAAAATTTTTTTTATCGGCCCGGCCCGTCTGGCCTGTTCAATTTTTTTGCCGGCCCGGCCCGGCCCGTTTATGTTGTTTGTCGGCCCGGCCCGGCCCGTTGAAAAAACTATTCTAAATCTGCCGGCCCGGCCCGGCCCGTTAGAAAATTCGAAACGATTCCGCCGGCCCGGCCCGCGGGCCACGGGCCAGGCCCGGGCCCGTGCAGACATCTAACCTTTGTACACTATGTTTTCCTGCAAAACAGTGAAATAATATCAGCGGAAATAGCAATTAGACAATAAAAAAGCACAAGAAACATTAATAAAACAATGGTGTAGCTCTAAAACGAGAAAAAAAGTTAAACTAAATTGACGTCTGTATCACGTCACAGTATGCATTTGTCACCCTGTACTTTATATCTGTACTTTTTTTCTGTGATATTTATTTTCGAAATTCTTTTTCAAATCATTATAAATTCCATGTATGCGACAAAAATTTTTTGAGAAAAATATTGCCATAATTTTAACACAGGCAATTCAAGCAGATCTTTTTTTTTTTTTTTTCTTATTTCATATTATCAATGGCTCATAGCTGTAGCCCCTCTTTCATACTTTATATTTTTAATATCTGTTTGGAGTTAATGTTGAGAAGTGGCATTTATCTTTATTATATTAGTAGTGAGTAGAAAGTAATGAAACACAAAAAATTTAAAAACTCTCAATGACGATACTTTGTATCAAATAGTAAACTCAAAACGGATACAGATATCATGAAAATGTCATTGTTTTTGTAAATCCCTTTTACAGTAGATTGAGTTATTTTTCTTCCGCATACGTTCCATTGGGACTGTAATAATAGAAGAGTATATTGTTCATGCTGTGAACTAATAAATAGATTTCCTCTCTAAAATAACAATAAAATTGGAGAAGTCTTATTAAAATATATTTTACTATATATTTTAATATTTTTCCTTGTTTTCGAAAGTGCTTTTTTAATTGTCATTTTTTTTTCTATTGAGAATGGGCATTTAAAAATTTTAACTGCTAAAGCAAATAGAGCAATTCTACGTATAGTATAATGAATAAGCTTGATATGTCATTTTTAATATAACATTCATAAAATCAGTATGTAGATAACATATTGATGAGCATTTTTTAATTTAAGATTTAGAATCTTATTATCTGGACTAACCGAAGACCAAAACATTGTACAAGACATTTCTGCCGGCTTTACTACAACATATTAAAACATATTACTACACAATATTAAAACATTTTGTCAAGCATAAGTCCAAAATAATCTAGACGAATTTCGCTCCAAAATTCACAGAAAGAACCTATATGATAACAACGAGAGCCTACAATTATGAAATGTAAATTTTAAATAGATGGAACTTAATGAAAATCGTATTGTAGTCTTCAAAGGACTTTTTTTTTTTTTTTTTTTTTTTTTTTTTTACGAATAACAGCGATGTATACTTCCACGTAGAATTCTTACCAATGTCCTACAGATGCAATTGGAGAAGTTAACATTGCTTTGAATGTTATGCGTTTTCGCTCCTATACAGGACCATCTAAAATCATTAAGAAATTGAAAAGGAAAACATATTATTGTAGCAAAATACAAAAATGCCTTTTCCACATGTTCACTCTTGTTAATAAAAGTAATTAGTGTTTTGGTCATTAAAGTATTAGATTTTTACAATGAATCAACTTCGGCTACAATTTTTTTTAATGTTTTAGAAGCTAAGCCTTTTTTAATCCCCCCCCCCTTTTTTTTCAAATAAATTAAGAATTTTAAATTTAAAAAAACTATATGCATTTTCAGAAAAAATTAAAACATACTTTTTTTAATTTCAGAAAATAATGTTTCAAAGCATACTTTTTTAAATTTTTGAATGCAGAAAAAATAACTATCCATTTATCTTCATTATATTCAGTATTTATAAAAATATTTATTTAAAAATTTTTAGAAGAAAAAAAATGTGCGCTACTTACCATAAAATTCATTTTTTTTCAAAAATTAAAAAAAAAAAAATACAGTAAACAATTTAAAAAATATGTAACTGAAAAACACTATTTAAAATTTTATAATTTTAAATTTCATAGAAATTTACAAACAACAATTTAATTATCACGAATACTTAAAAACTACGCATTTACGTACTGAATAAACTTTTCTACCAAAAATTGAACAGACTTCAAAAACTACTGCAAAGTGAAAAATAATTTTTGTACATAATTGTAATAAGAAATTAAATTAAGAGCGTAGTATTTACCATGCGTATTATTATATTTATGTACATTAATTTGATTTTTTGGAGTCGGTGCCCCCCAAGCCAAGTTACATGTCATTTTCCAATATACACATCCAAGTATTTACGAGTTTTTTACGATTTAATTTTAGTGAAAAATGTAAATTTATTTTTTTTACGATTTGCATTGGAGATTTAATTTTAATTTTCAAATTGTCTTTGCTGGCACCGACTCCAAAAAATCAAATTAATGTACATAAATATAATAATACGCATGGTAAATACTACGCTCTTAATTTAATTTCTTACTACTTTTATGTACAAAAATTATTTTTTACTTTGCAGTAGTTTTTGAAGTCGGTTCAATTTTGGTAGAAAAGTTTATTTTTCCCTTTTTAGTTAAAAGTTAGCGATTTTTTGAAGTCGGTTAGTAAAAAATATAATACGGAAAAAATATTGTAAACTATACATGGATGTAAATTTTGTCAGGAGCGGGGTTCGAACGCACGCTCTCTTTCCAGAACCAGAGCTTTAATCTGGCTTCTTAGACCGCTCGGTCATCCTGACTGCCCTCTAACTGGCGAGTTTATTCAAAGCGCATGTTACTTTTGATTTGTGAAAAATCATCAATTTTATTAATTTTTGCCTAATTACTAAAAATGTACTGAACCAATTTTAATGAAATGGAAGTGGTATCAATTAGAGAGTAGCCTCTTTTATTTAACACAAAAACCAAATTAATCGGTTGGATAGTTTCGGAATAATCGGTGAATATGCATAGAAAAAATAATACATAAGCGTCAAATTGATAACTTCCTCTTCCTTTTCTGAAGTCGTTTAATAATAAAAATTATATTACGGAAAAAATACTGTTTGTTATACATGGATGTAAATCACGTCAGGAGTGGTGTTCGAACCCGCCCTCTCTTTTGAGAACCAGAGTTTAAATCTGACGCCTTAGACCGCTCGGCCATCTTGACTGCGTTTTAAACTGCGAGCTTATTCAAAGTCCATGTTACTTTTAATTTGCAAAAAAGCACCAATTTTATTAGTTTTTTGCCTAATTACTAAAAATGTACTGTACCAATTTCAATGAAATGGAAGTGGCACCAATTCGAGAGTAGCCTCTTTTATTTAACACAAAAACCAAATTAATTGGTTGGATAGTATCGAAGTAATCGGTGAACATACATAGAAAAAAATACATAAGTGTCGAATTGATAATTTCCTCTTCCTTTTCTGAAGCGGGTTAATAATAAAAATTGTAATACGGAAAAAGTTATTGTAAATTATACATTGATATAAATTATGGCCGGAGTGTGGTTCGAACCCATGCTCTCTTTTTCGAGAAACAGAGCTTAATACGGCGCCTTAGACCGCTCGGCCATTCTGTCTGCTATCCGCTCGGCGAACTTATTCAACATCTTCAATTAGCGAAAAATCACTAATTTCATTAGTTTTTGCCTAATTACTCAAAACGTTTTGAACCAATTTCGATGAAACGGAAGTGGTACCAATTCGAGAGCAAGTTCTTTATTTTAACACCAAAACCAAATTAATCGGATGGTTAGTTTCGGAGTAATCGGTGAACATACATAAAAAAAAATACATACGCGTTGAATTGATAACCTCCTCTCCTTTTTGGAAGTCGGTTAAATAGGGGCCACAACCAAATACAGTACCGAATAAAAATTGATAATATTTCGATATCGTATGTTCATGTGGTTGGTGTCATTTTATCCTAAAAACTCTAGGGTGTTTTTTAAGCCTAAAAAAAGTAAAAATGTGATTTTTGTCGTTGAAATTTTTGTGTCTTGCACCACCTTAAGTATGGATAACATAAATTTATAATATAGATTAGGTTAGATTTATACTTTAGTAAACTGTGGATGATATAAATATGACATATTTTGAAGAAAAAAATGATTAAAAATTAATTTTTTATTTTATTTTAGGTGCCAAGCAAAATTTCTTGGATACTTCTACGAATGTTGCAAGGTCAGATTTTTATATTTGCTGTCTTTTCTGTTTCTGCTGTTTTCATTTAGGATATTTTTTTTTTGTAATATTATTTAAGGAGGTCCAAAATTTTTTTTATTATTATTTAAATTATTAAGGTGCCACACTAGTCGCTGAAAAAGACCCAGATGATAATGTTATGTCTAGAGGGGTGTTCTTTTCAAGTATCTCGCTCAAATTTTAATATTTTTTACATGATTTTTTTTTTTCTGCAAAACAAATCATGTGAAAATATTAAAATTTGAGTGATATATTTGAAAATAACGCCCCCATAGACTTAACATTATGATACGGGTCTTTTTCAGTGACTAGTGTGGCGTCTTAAGTTGAAATTTTAAAATTTTTGTGCTAGCTAACTACATAGTTTTTGTAATCAAAATCATATGATTAAAGTTTTCATATTTTGTTTAATTTTAAATTAAAAATTTTTAAAAAAGTGGGGTGATTTAAAATTGTTATAACTCGAAATATTATTTGTAGAATTTAATTTTTTTTAATTTAAATAAAGAAAAATTAATAAGTTTTAATATTTAAAATATAATTTAAAATAAAATTAAAAATATTTAATGTTAAAAATTTATAAAAAGGATATAACTTTAAAAAATATATATTTTAAAAGCTATATATTTTAATACATATATATATATATATATATATATTTTTTTTTTTTTTTTTTTTCAAATTTACTGAATCAAAATTAAAGTAAAACAATTGAAAAAGATCTGATTCAAGTTTAAACCATTTATCTTTAATGATATTTAACTTATAATAATTTGTATACGAGAAATGGTGAAAATAACCCATCATGCAGAAAAACGCATTTTCACAAAAAAGCGTTTCCATGACACCCATTCCTTGAAAGCTAGATTTTGAAAACAAACCCAAACGAAAAAAATAATATTTTCTGTTTCAATTAAGATAGAAACATGATTTAAACGTCATTTTAAGCAAAATAATAATAATAATAATAATAATAATAATAATGCACCCTTTAATATATTTAAGAATGATTATTTATTTTTATGTCATTCTTAACATTATTCTTTTCTATTGTGTACCTAGGATGACAAGCTTTCAAATCAGTCGACCAAACGAAGAACCTCCGGGATTTTTTAGAAAGAAGTGGAATCATTTAGCAACTTTTTTAGAGGAATATCGACAACACATTTTCTATCTCTTTGTCTTCTATGTAATTACATGCGTGCTTTTCTTAGAGAGATTTGTTTGTAAGTATGAAAGAATTTAATGCCTATTTCGCTGTTATAAATTTGCACAATACGAAAAGATTCAATACCGATTTATTGTTATAATTTTACATTTAAGGAAATTCTTAACAGTTTTTCCAAGTTAAATCAAAAAGATGCGTCAGTCTCTATATAATAAAATACAGTGTAACGCATAACGCGGCAAGCCGATTTTACCCTCCAAAAGCTGTCATTGGAATTGATGCTCCCACTGAGACTCGTATGTTGTCTGTGTGCATCCGAAACTTGACAACAGAATCTTTGCCAACAAAAGGGGGAAATGGCAATCTTTCTTTTTTTTTTCTGAGGGGAGGAGGGATGGGTAAACAAAAAAATACAATTTCACGAAGCTACAAAAATAATAATTATTATTGGTTATTAGTATTATTTCAATAGTTGCAGCAGACTTTTATTGCGCACATTTTACGCACATTTATTGCATATTTGTTGAAATCTTGTTTTATTAAGAAATTTAATTTTCTTATGGTATATTAACCGCAAAACCTGGTTTACACAGAAGTATTGTAAATGCTAATAGTATGTTTATTAAAACATAAACTAGCCAAAATTTCCTCATCTAAAAGTTTCCATATTATCAATTATTTTTATCAGGTTTTTTTTATATTGAAAATGCAATTTTTACCCACCATATTAGGGAGGACATCTACAGTAGTCTAACAAAGATAGTACCTGTATAACTCTAATTAAGCGAAATTTTTTGTAGATTTCTTGAGAGGAAAGGGAATTTACAATTCATTTTCAAACTGAAATAATCTGTAGATTATATAAATTTCAAACAACAAATTCCATAAGAAATAAAATTAATCTGATACCAGAAAGGGAGAACAAGAAAATTATTAGCATTTTTCCTTTCCGGACATTTTTGGCGGGCATTCCTTTATAGTAATGGTAGTTCTGAGACAAGCAGATAATGATTTAAAACTTTTGAATTGGACGTAAAAACCTTGCAAATCTTCAATATTTCCAAAGAAGTTAGATTATTATTAATTGAGTTCCAAAATTAAATTCTAAAACAAAAATTCCTTTTTTTTTTTTTTTTTTTTACATTTATTGCCAATATTTGAATTCTAAAGTTAAATTTTTAAACAAAAGATTTTCCTAGAAACTAAGAGCCTCTCTCTTCCAAATAATAATAATAATAATAATAATAATAATTAATCAGAACAAATTTAATGGCTCACCAGATAAGTAATGTTTCATGTAGCTTCACTGCTGATTGGAAGCCAATAGTTCAATTTTTTTAATTTCTACACCTACCAGTTGACAAGACAAGTCTCTGTGAAAAATTCACTTAAAAACTTTGAGAGATTAATGTTAGAAATATAGTGTGGTTTTATTTAATTGAAGGCGAGTAAGGCAATGTTGAGAACGTAAAGAAACGTAAATTATTTTAAGTTATTTTGATTTAAATTATTATTTATTTATTTGTTTTTGAACATTTCATACCAGTAATACACAGGTTCCTTCCTTTAATTTAAAATTTAAATAAATGCGTTTTGTAAAGGATACAGTATAATGTTTATACTCTAATACTTTTCATATGAATACTTATTACATTTCAATAAATGATTATTACAACAAGTGAAAAATGCATGAAATGGTCTGTAAAAAAATAATTAGTTTAAAAAAAAATTACTATGGCAACAAAAAAAAACTGTTCTTGAGAATCAATTTTCATCTGGCACAGTTACAGTATTGCTAAAATTAGACAGTTTAACCTTTTTTTTTTTTTTTTTTTTTTTTTTTTAGTTTAATCCGCTGTATACAAAATGCTATAAAAAGCAACAACAAAGCAATATTTGTTAATCAATTTATTTGGTTTTCTCCATTTTCTCCGATTAGTTGAACTTTATGTCATCTCCTCAAACAATCATGGCTTCTCGTCATTAAACTCATACCTGGTCGTTAAATTCTGAGAAACTTGAATAAAACAGCATTAAAACTTATTCTATCACCATCCCATCGCGTTAATCGCACAAAAAGTTTTATCAAAGCGCCCCTCTCCAGAGCAGTATCCCCATTTTCAACTGGCATCTGATGCCCATAATCAAAACCTTTATATGAACTTTGGTTCAATTCTATGCATAACATCGTACATTTTCTCATAATAGAATAATGAAAATGATTGTTACAATGCTCCTTTCGGGCGAAAAATTTTTAGGTTAAACTGGGACCTGTTGGCTATAGCCAAAAACATATATGTGAGATTTAGTTCGATTCTTACATAAATTCATACACTTTTCGATGGTATAATAATGAAAGTGGCATAGACTTTAATTGTACAATAATTAAATTAGCACAAAAATAGCTATTATAGCGTCATTCTTCCGTTAAAGTATTCCCAAATTCGACTAGAACCCGCTGGCTATATCCAAAGTCATATTTATATAATTTCGTTTAATTTTGTGCAGTTAATGATAATACAAAGATGATATACACATACAAATAAACAGACATTTTCCGGGCGGAAAAAAATGCTGTTCGAGATTTTTAATCCCTAAAATATGCAAATCCGTCATAAACTTATGTCTGAAAAAAATTTTGATAACAATTTTTTTATAATAGATAAAAAAAAATAATAACAATTTAACAAATTATAACAACCATTTGAAAAATGAAATTCTATACAATTTGATACGTAAAATTGAGATTCATATGACGAAAGTTTACCTGATTTAAGTTTACCGGATTCAGATTTAAATTTATCCAATGTAAAGGTCAGCTAATGGTTTAATAATAATAAGCTCGGTGCAGCTCCGGTCGTTCGGTAGCTTCAAAGCCTCGAGCCCATCGTTCCCTCTTATGCAATGTCTTCAATTTAATTAATTTTCCTTTTAAATTTGTCCGGTTCAATTTTTTATGTATTTTCTTTTCCCCAACCTAGATTCCGCTAAGAGAGTCGAAATAAGAGAAAAAAAAAAGTTAAAGGATCACAGACTTTAAAAAAAGAAAAGTTAAAGGATCACAGACTTTAAAAAAAGAAAAGTTAAAGGATCACGGACTTAAACGAATGCGAACATCACAAGGTCTATTTTCGATCAAACACAACAACCATTTACAGAATGATTAAAAAGTAAAAAGTTACCATGACAATAAAGTATACGTTCTTGACATTCAATTAATCTGCGTCTGGCACACTTTCAGCATTGCTTAAATTAGACAGCTTAATCCTTTTTAGTTTAATCCATTGCATACTAAATGTTATAAAAAAACAAAGAGAAAAGTTACATTTGTCCTCCAACTTATTTTTTAAACGATAATGCAGTGATATGCATGAAAGTACGTCGATGTCTCACTATAATATAAACAATATATAGTATTTAAAAAATAAATTTAAATGTAACTTAACACAAGTTAACCTTAAAATTATCAAAATAGATTTTTATACCCAAGTTATTCAATTCGTAAGGAATTTATATAACTAATGCAGAATTTTTTAAATTAAATATCATTAACATTTGAAATTTTGGTTAAGCCACAAAGTTTAATGTCATTAAAGTTGACATATAAAAAAAATACCCATACTTGATAACGTATTTAAATTACACAATGCGATATCATTAAAAAAAAAAATCTCGGAAATTTTAGTTGCAATCACTTTCAAATGACTCCTTTCTAGCACTTCTCTAAATAACATAAAGCATCAAAAATATATCTTCTTTAAAGTGAAATTTAAAAAACAAATGTCCATTAAATTTTAAGGCAGTTTTGTAGAAATAACGTAATATCGGTCAGTACATTGATCAATACATTGGCCAGCTTATATTATTGTTATTTCCGCTGTAGGTGACAATGTTGCACTATAGGATGTATTATAGTTCATCCATATTCGACCCTTATCATGAACGCTATTGTTGATTTATAAACATAAAATGTACAATAGCATTGTGATCTGATAGCACAAGAAAATAAAAACTTCATATAAAATATATATATTTATTATTATTAATTTTAAAATCTAACTTTCGTAAACTCAGGACTTTATTAACAAGACTTAAATACTGATGACATTTGTATTTCTTAGACTTTTTTTATTTTCATTTTTTCATACTTTGGGATGTTTTTTTGTTTTTCAAAATATACCTTTCTTGAGAGAGAGAGATAAAAACATTTACTTGAGTGTGGCTAATTTTAAGAATAATTTTTATATTTAGAACTTTTTTACTAATTGATTTTATTTATTCTGCATTTTTCTTTGAAAAAAAATTAAAATTTGCACTTTATGTGTTTCTAAAACGTTTAAAAAAACTGGCATTTCTGGAACACAAAAAAGAATTTTTTCCCAAAAAATTCAGTTCTTCAACTTTGTTTAAAAGTTTCAAATATTAGTACAATAACAAATTAGAATTTCACTTAGACACTTGTTTTTGATGTCTTTTGAAAATGGTTCAAGAAAACAGCTACTCGTACTGTCAATAAATCATTTTAAATTTTAATTTATAGGATGTATTTTAACTATTTATTTTACAATATTCGTCTTTTTGTGAGCAACTACAGTTTGTTTCAACAGGACTTAATATTGTAATTAAAAAGGTGGAAAATAAAACTATAACGATTACTTAAATATACAAATCCAGAACTTCATTATTATTGTGATTAAATTGATTAAGATAAATGATGAACTTAATGGAAGAATGTGCTAAGTAACAAAAATTATATTTTAAGAAATTTGAATTGAAAGTTTTTGTTGTAAATTTTAATGATTTATTTTCTGTTTGATACCATGCATTTAAAATATATTAACAAATGTGGTCCTAAACTCTCTCAGAAAAACTTAGACAAAATTAGTTTTCAAATACTAAAAATTATTATTATTTGTATTATTGAAATATTAAAATTAATGAAAAATATCTTAAAACTTCAGGATTAAATAGAATCTTAGCATTTTAGCTTTAACGTATGACAGAATACTTCATAACACCTTCATCCAAAATATAAAAAGAAACAAACTAAGAAAATATAGCATAATATGTCCTTCATCTCAGCTCTTTAATCACAGCTAAACCAGTAATAATTATTCCTTTGAATCAAGTGCCAGTCAGCGATCTGGGTTACAGATTTAAAACTTTTTCTTTTAGATTTTTGAACGTTATAGTAATGTCAACAACGTAAAATAAAGTGAAATTTAAATCAAATTTTACTATAAACAAATAGCAACTATTAGCAACTATTTTTATTACCTCATTCTGATTTTTTCATCTTTAAAACCAAAGTAGCAAATGTTACAAGGAATTAATTTTATAAATTAACAAACAATTTTTTTTTTTTCATCGGAGTTAATTTAAATGTATTGACTGATGAGAAAAAAAGTAACAAATTTCCCAATAATATATAACATACATGCGTTTACCACTACTTATTAAACTTTTATTAATCAAAAAATAATAATAATATGAAGATAAGCATTGTAAAAGGAATTCAATTAGTATCTGAACCATGCATAATTTATTAAATTTTTATGATGCAATATGTTATACTAATGCCGCGTAAACCAGAATATTGATGGTGCAAGAAGGAGGAAGATTATCTTTGCTTTAAGAGCCCCCACTAGTCACTTAAAAAGACCCGGATGATAATGTTAAGTCTATGGAGGCGTTATTTTCAAGTATCTCACTCAAATTTTATATTTTTCAATAGCTGAGAATGATTTTTAATAACTTTTTCGATTTTGTTTTCAGATTTTGTTTTTTAATTACTTTAACTTTCAGAACCAATTTGAACCGGTTCTGAAATTGAAACTATCCTAATATTTAAAAAATATATATAACCAAAATCAAAAAATTAAAAACTATACTATGCAAAAAAAATCATTCAAAAATATTAAAATTTAAGCGAGATATTTGAAAATAACGTCCCCAAAGACTTAACATTATTATTCGGATCTTTCTTAGTGACTAGTGTAGGATCTTAAATGATGAATTATATTCGCCACTTCGTGCGGCCGTCCTCATACTTTTATTGCCCATAGTACATTTATATTTATCTGTTGTTTTTTAAAGATGTTCCAATAAAATTATCAGGTACTACTTGATTATCCCGTCGATCAAAAAACTATCGCCAAACTGTAAGATTGAATGCCAATAATGGATGATCGTGAATGCCGCATTCAATGTCATTAAATACGATACGCGTGTTTAAACCGTCATTAAGTGACTATTATTTCGACTTTTTTTTTTTTTTTTTTTTTTTTTTTTTTTTTGTATTTTTATTAATGTTCTACTAATTAAACATTTTTTGCTATTTAAGAAAAAAAGCTTATGTCAATATGCATAATTTGTTTATTAGTTTGGCGATTTGTATTATTTGGCGAAACTGGTCGACGGGATAACCAAGTAGTACCAATTATCATAATGAAATAATACAAGTATGTAATATAAGTAATAATGAGTATAAATACACTGTAAAAAAAAAAAAAAAAAAAAAAAAAAAAAAAAAATGTTAAATTTACGGCAGCCAGCAGTTTTTGCCGTAAAAATTACAGTAAAATTAGATGTAAATTATTTATTACATCTAACTTTACTGCGATTTCTACGACAAAAGCTGCTGGCAATATTTCTGCCAGCAGTTTTTGCCGTAAACTTAACGGATTTTTTTTTTTTTTTTTTTTTTTTCAATGCATGGCTTTGTTTTTTTGTTTGGAATATAATTCGATCGCGAATCCAGGAGTGTGCTTATCCTAAAATTTCAAGATCAGGAAATTCTTCGGTACCAGCATTACAGAAAATCTCTTCTTAAGTAATGCGAAGCTTTGCTAGTTTAACTTAAATTTACTTTTCCCTAAAAAAAAATATGGTTAATTGTCCTAGAAAATTCTCTGAAGTGTCCGAATCTCTTGCAGATCAGTTTTTATCAGAGATATGTGTCGACAGAAAAATGCATAGATTTAAAATTTTCTATTATTGAACTATTCTTTCAAGAATTAAGATTTTATTTTTTTCTAATTTAACATATTCAATAATGGAATATTAAATTTTATTAATGATTTTAAATATTAAATATTATAAATATTCTATTATTCAATTCAACATAAAATGCATCTTTATATAATGATGATACTCAATATTTTATTTTTTCAAATCACTGAAGCTTATATAGAATTTTCCATTTAGACCATGGGAAACAAAATATCTTGAAATTCCAAAATTGTTTTTAAAGCGACTAGTTTTGAAGGCATAATTTTATAGACTTCTTAGGTAAATGAATGCATGATATATAAAAACATAAAAATGAATAAGCCCGAATTTTGGATACAAAAAGGAAAAGGAGAAAGAATAAAACTGTATATTTTCTGAACTTTTTATTCTTACTAAAAAAAGATAATTAATTCATGATATAATAAGATAAAATTCCCATTATAAAGTTATTGAAATAAAATAGTCTAGCGAATTTGGTGTAATTTTGATATGGTCGTAATGTGTATTTCGTTACTTTAATGTTAGGAAAAATTATATTCAACTAAAATTACGAAAACCGTCACCATTAGAATTTACAATGCCGCCCAAAGGATATTCAGATAGGAGTCGTAAAAAGTATTATAACGTATTTAGTCGGCAGTAGGACCTAACTTGGATCATCCATCCTGGCGGCGTAATTGTTCGATTTTTATTTCAAATGACGGTATGATATAAATGTGGAATGGGATGCGGGTAAAACTCACTGGTGATTATAAAGTTTTGAAAGAAGTTTAAATTAAATAAGTTCTGATTCTTAGCATTATTGCTGTACCTATGCATAACCTATAATTTTATTTTTAGCAATGAAATAACTGTTAAATGACGAGAAAGAGTGCGGGGGAAATTCATTCTTTTAAAAACTGAGATGACTATCTAATTTAAAATAGGCCACACTGATTATCATTTCAAGGTTACGCAAATCAAAGACATCGACCTGTAAGATATGCTCGCTTTCATGTGAAGGAATAAATCAAATCTTGTTACCTGCGTTTGGACCACGCCTTTTGAATCAAATATTGTTTTTTCTGAAAAAAATATATTAATTACATCAAATTGTAATTCGTGCGAAATTCCCATTGGAATTGATAATGATTCATAAAAACTTTGATTTTAGTGCTTCTAAAAGTATATTTTTTACCACTCCGGTAAGAGGAAGGGGGTGCAAGGGAGAAAAAATAATGGTCCCACTCCAGATTTCTAAATAATTTAATTAGCTAAATTTTATTTTTCCTTTAAAAAAAAAAGCCTTGCTAAAACATTTTTTCTAAACATCATTGACAAACTTAAAAACAGAAGCAGAAGCATATAAATTATCAGAAGCAGAATTAAATATAAATTATTAGAAGCAGAACTGAATATAAATTATCTAAAGCAGACTGAAAATATTAAGTTTATTCCATGAAATTCTCCTGTTCAGATATTTTTAGACTATAGTCAGTGCTTAATCTCTGCCAGAGCTTAACGGGAGCTGAGCTATACTTTTTTCATTTTGATGAATTTTTAAATATTTATCGGAATTCACCTCATAAATTCTGCGCAACGGATCCCAGCGAAATAACAATTCCAAAAAACCGAAGCCAAAATTATCTAATCTTTTTCATCCCACTTCCAATCCTTTGTGTTCCTTCCTATCAAACTTACATATATAACATAGCATATCGCACATGTGGAAGAATACTCCTATTTAAGGCTTACAAGTGTAGACTGAATGATTTTTCTGTCAAAATAGTTTCTGAACGGTGACGAGGAATTCTAGAATTAACCACAACGGTCTCTGGTCCTTTTGACTAATGTTTTTTTTTTTTTTTTTTTTTTTTTTTTTTTTTTTTTTTTTTTAATTTACTTGCTATTTTTTGTTCGTATTTGTAAAACATTCTTACTGATAAAAATTTTTAACTTTACGTGGTGTTTAATTTGTACAGAAATTTACAGAAGTACAGTTCCAGTATGTCTTTATTTTTAGTGAATACTTAAATATAAGACGGAGCTCACAAAAGCCTATAGTATATATTGCACATTGTAGCAGTGCTGTGCGTTGTGTTGTGTTAGTTGATTCAAAAAAATCGTTGGCGAGTAAAGTTTAAAAAAAAATCTCCCACTCCTGATTTTAATTTTTTTTTTTTTCTCTATTCTTTTATTAGGTCTTTTTTTTTTTCCATATCTCTATATAAATATAAAACTCATAATGGCCCAATTAAGGCAGCTGCGCCATTTTTTCAAACAGATAATCTTATGACTATGGACTAACATAAAATAAATCAAATCCATGTGAATGATATGCGCAATGAACACAAAAATTTAGATTTGTACATGAAAACGTAACAACTTAATTTAGTCGTAAATTATTCTCTTACATTCACTACGAAAAAAAATTTATCAAAACAGGTAATTTTAGATTTTTTAAATTGTCTGAAAATAGAACTTGTAAGGCGTGTGCTTCTTATAATCATAAAAAACGTCATTCTGATGAGTAGGATTTCGGTGGTAGATAATGTCTCTTTCTGTAATTAACGGCATAATTACTGTGGTCCATTTAAAGCGGCCCGACTGTCCAAATACGATTACTTTTACCTAATGTATAAATTACATGAACAGGACAAATCTATAAAATATATGAATAGGTGACCAGGAAATACAGTACAATTGTTATTACTGCAGAATATAAGAGCTCCGGTATTATTTTGTTAGAAACTAGATCTCCTGCCAGCTACGCTCGCCAATCCTCTGTCGTATACCGCAGACTGTTAAAGCACGCTAATTTCATCAGCATAAAGAATTTTTTTGAATTATATTAAAATTAAAAAACAATGACAATTATGGTGTATATGATGGAAATGGATTAATGGCTACGTGTCCTTCACACCATAAAAATGCACAGCAGCATGATGCACATGAAGTTTTATTCACTAAACACACACACAATATATATATATATATATATATATATATATATATATATATATATAAGCTGGTAAAAATACTACGATCCGTGCAGATTAAAAAAATAAGTAAATAAATTGTACACATATTTTACATCCAGGACACCCTGGATTCAATTATTCATTAAAGCATTATAATAAATAAGAAATAAATTTATTTTTAATCACACTGTACCTATAAATATATATATCTACAAAATAAGCTTTTGGAAAATCTTCAAATCTTTTTACCTAATATTTATATGTATTTTAATTTATATGTAGTTAATTTAGACTTTTGAAATTATCTTATTCCATTTTCTTATTTATGAGCACTTAATTCTACCTTTGTTTTCAGTCTACTCATATTTTGCGGAACACACCGATCTGCGTCACGTGATGGGGCTTGGAATCGCAGTCACTCGTGGCTCTGCAGCGGCATTGTCTTTCAGTTACTCCTTGCTTTTGCTCACCATGTGCCGCAATCTAATCACCAAACTGAGAGAGCTTCCAATTCACCAATATATACCCCTTGATTCGCATGTGCAATTCCATAAAGTGGTGGCACTCACAGCTCTTTTCTTTTCAAGTAAGTATTTTTTTAAAAATCTTATATTTTAATGCATACAAATAAACAATATTTAATACCCAAATACGAATTGATATTACATTAAAAAAAAAGAATGCACATACAAAATGTGCAATATAAAGAAAACAATAGTTAGTGCTTTCTGCATTTCTTGTATGGCATTTTATCCTGCAACAAATACTTCAAAGAAATAACGTAATTTTTTTTTTTTTTCATTTTGAAAAAATTCCATGAGTCTTTAATCATTCTATTAATTTCCACTTTTAAACAAATTGGCTGTTATCTACATGATGTCGTTATAGCACCATCATACAGAGTATTAAAATTTTCTACGCAATGATAGCACATTTGTAACCACCCACTGATTCAATATTAATAAGTTGTTGGTCCAATTGCACAAACTAACTAAACAGTAATCATAGAACTGATAATAATTCAGACATGTAATGATAACATTATTTATGAAGGATGGACACATTTATATTTATGATAGCTTTGAATTTTTCGCAATCGGATGGCCATGTATGTAGGATTTACCAATACAGAAACTTATCAGTATAGGAATTTATAAATATTTCAATAGTTTCACAGATTTTTCATTACAAAAATAATTTACCAACTCACAGATATGCACATTATGCACAGCTCAAATGTATTTTATGTAATTTCTCCCAGAATAGTGTTGGATAACTGCTAGTAGAATTAAAAACCTTTTTTCTTGCATTTGCTTAAATGTGTGTTGCTAACTTTCTATTTACATTAATTCATTTCTTTTTGCTAGCTCTGAAATTTATGCCTCAAAATTTCATTACCCTATTACATTATATCAGTTATGCAATTAATTGGTCACGGCCCAATAATACTTTATTTCCTTCCATTATCAGTGATCCATACCGTGGGGCATTGCATCAATTTCTACCACGTCTCTACTCAGCCGATCGATAATTTACGATGTCTGACCAAAGAAGTTCATTTCGAGTGAGTTTGTTTATTATTTATTCATTTATGCTTCTTGTAATAGTTTTTAAATGTAGTACTGCGCAAAACCATGTAAAAAAGTTGTATGCCATAACCTTTTGGCGTGTTTTTTTTTTTTTTTTTTTTTTTTTTTTTTTTTATGTTGCTGATTTTTAATAAACATTTCATTATTTATTATTTAAATTTGTATTTTTACTTAGTAACATAAATATGCACTGAAATTACCAGCAGAGAAGCTGTATAGTGTTTCTACTTCTTACATCATAATTTTTTTTCTTGGCAAAATGCTTAACAAAATTTTGTAAAATAGCATTATATTAATGATTATAGAAATTATTGGCTTTTTCTTAAATGTCTTTATAAATTATTTGCCATTGAAAACCGAATTATGTGCAGTCCTCAAATGAAAAAAAAATGGTCAATCAAAGCTATTTTATCTCCAAATTGTCGTTTGCAGCTTCAAAAGATGCTTTTCACCTAGGAATTATGTCTACTTTTAGAATATGAATACAATTCTTGAAATAAGGGTCCTTTAAATATTAAAAATTGTACTAACTTTGAATTTTAAACTGGCAATACTCACTGTTGACACTATATTTAGAATCATTGTACCAAGTCAGCTCATAAAAAGACATCATTAATATGCTTTTTAATTTTCATTAATTAGAAGAGTTCACAATTTGAAGATTCTGATGTTAAATATTACGAATATGTTAAATATGATGTTAAATGTGACGAATTTTTATTTATAGGTTTTCAATCAACAGCCGAATTAATTTTTATTTATTTATTTATTTTATGAGGCATGATGACATAGGCAGAAATCCATTCCAGGCATTTTTTCGATTAAAAAACATATAAGGGGAGACCAGGAAGGATTGACCCATTTTTACATTTTTTAAATATTGAACCTAGAGTGAAGTTTCATATATCATTTTATTCGCTATTCAATTTGTATCAAAATAAAATTACGACATAAGTGTAATATATAAGAAAACTTGAAAAATGATTGATTTTAATTATGAAAAAATAATTGGTTAAAACACCCCACATGTGGTAGGTTTGACCCACTTGCTAAAAGTTTTGACCCTTTTTTTTTCTTTTTTACATTGAAATATTTGTTAAGTGGAATAAAACAGCTTAAAAATGATGAAATAACTTTATGCTACGTGGTTTAGTTATAATTAAAAATTATTTGAGAAAATACGATGCATAAATAAACCTACTTAGACGGAATTCAATGCACAAAAGAAAAAGTCCGTTTTAACCACCCACTTTTTGTGACATTTGACCTGGCAACACTACATAACAGTTTCCACATAGTTCAGCTTCATCTAATTGTTTTTACTTTTTTTTAACTTTAGTTATATTTTTTCAATATTATGATAGTTCCAATTTCTGAACTGGTTTCAACCGGTTCCGAAAATTAAAGTAATTAAGAAAAATTCAGAAACCAAACTCGAAAAAGTAAAAACTAACACGGTTGTAGATTGTCCTCAGCTATCCTATCCAAAAGAAATCGTTTAAAAATACTAAATTTTGAGCAAGATATTTGAAAATATCACCCCTATTGACTTAACATTATTTATCATCCGGGTCTTTTTAAGCGAGTCGAGTGCCCCTTAAGAGAGAACTTCCACAGTAGTTCTTAACAGTTATACCCTGTTCACACTATGGATAGTTAAAATATCTCAGGCCTGGAACTCTCTCAGAGAGTTTAAACTTGTTCGGGCTAGATACAGGAACTACCACTCACTCTCATTGGCTATAAAGCTTCGCTTTTACTGATTGGTTGTTGTGTCCGTCTTTACTTCAAGCGCATGCGCATACAATACATTTGTTCAGTTTAGAGATACAGTTACATTCGCTGAGATATCTTAGATAAGTTTTTCAATGTGAACAGGCATCCAATTCCGGGAAAGTTCACTTCAAATACGGCGATCTTAAGATATCTTATGTTTGTAATATGAACAGGGTATAAACAATTTAGCAAGTGCAGAGAACTTCTGAAATATGGCTGCAAAGAATGATGTATATCGTGTAAATGCTTTTGGAAAATTGTCAAAATCACATGCACAATAACACAAACTGCAGGGGACAAATTCAGTATCCATAATAAATATCAATCATTTGTTGTTATGAGTTCATTTTGTTAATTTTGTAGGAATTTTGTAATTTTGCATTAAAATTTTCTGTAATCTATACTAATAAAAGAAAAGAGTTTGTCTCTTTGTCTTTCTCTTTCTGTGTACGATGGCTAAAAAATGAAACACACGTTGAAATTTGAAAATTTGGATCAGGGTAGTCCAAAGCTGGTCCTGAGGCTCAGATTTTCCTTTTTTGTTAATTCACCGAGATATTAATCAAAGAAGCATCAAATGAGATATTTATGAGCATTGAAAATTGCATGAAAAGTCGCAGTGATGTCGCTGAGAGCTCGTTTCGCAGATGAAGAACCGAGAATCGGAAAGCGCGATCTTTTTACGTTTTTGCAGCCCACTTAAAATAAGATAAAACAAAAAATATACAATTAAATTTTGTATTTTAACTTTTCTAAAAATAAAATTTTTTTAAAAATGTATCAATGTTAACTCTTCCAAAAAAATGTAATTTCAAAATGCCCTTTTTGTGTGTTTTTTTTTTTTTTTTTTTTTAATATTGATTCAGATTGTCTATTCATTGCTATTCATTAAAATAAAAAAATACCAGAATGTACAGACTTTTACTCGTGTAACGGTTTAATTCGTTTATATCAACTAATCCTTCCAGAAAAAAAATTAGAGAACAGTTTCAGCCATTTTCCTGCAATATTTAAAATTATACATATGTTCTAATTCTTGAAATACGAAAAAAATATACTTATCAAATTAGTGTACGTACATTTACCTTTAAAACAAAATCTTTAATTTAAAAAATATAAAAATTAAGCCTTTTAAAAATATTTCAATATTAATATTAACCCAGTTTCTTTTTTATCGAAGTGGCTTAGAAGAGAGTTTTCTCTACTTTTCTAAAACATTTTCATTTCTGTGGATGCGCTGTAAAATCTAAAATTTCTACAGAAAGAGACATATTTTGGAGTAAAGAAAAGAGAAGGGGACGTTTTATATTATTTTAGATTTTCTCGGGAAGTTTTGTCAGAATTGAAAATTTAATATAATTAAATTAATTCGGTATTCAGTATAACGAGGGCGCCTTAGTACATTTTCATTTTTAAATATAAAAGCATTGAATACTGATTTTAGTTGTAGGTAGGATTGTCGTCACAAACCCCTACTATGGAAGTCTTTTGTTTAAAAATATAAAATTTATACAAATCGAAGCATGTGCAGCACGCTATGTGTTCACTGGCAAAGACATTGGGTATTGTGGTCTAGAATAAGCACTTAACTCTAGGCTCGTTTAAATAGAGTTTCATGTAAAAATATAAAATCAGACAAATTCGTGGGTGTACATTACCAAATGCAGTAAGGGTCCCATTATTAAGTTCCTTTGCAAAAAATTTCTGTAACTTGATTTATTTAAGGTAAATATCATGGGCCTGGGCAATGCTGTGCAAATCAGCTGTATGTGCAATAAAATTAACACACTTATCTTTATTCTGATGTTTATTTTAGCATTGTAATTGCCTTCTAAGAGTAAAGAAAAAAAACACGATATGAACTGACGATGTTTTGCATCAGGAAGTCACTTTGAAAAATAGCCGCCTTCTTGAATTGTAAAGGGAAATTTTATTGCCTTCCCATCCCTTACATTCCACTTACAGCTGTGGAAAGGATCATTCTGTGTTCAAAAACTGCAGTTTGTTAATTAAATTTGTCGCGTATTACTTTATTTGCATCTTCTTATTAAATATAATTTATATGATTACTCGTTTCAACAGTATGAATTTTATTAATTTTACTTAAATGAATTCAACGAATTGCTTTTTCTCTTTTATAAATAAACTACTTAAGAAAAACTTTTGGATGGTTTCGAAATATCAAGAAATCGTACTATTGAAAATTGTTTTTAACAACTCAATACGTTGACGTATAATTATTCACTATCAGTCTGAGGAATTACATTTAAATTTAATCTTCTCAATTATAGTTTACTAAATAACATATTTCTTTAAATAAGTGGAGATTTAAATTACTGATTGAGTCGAAATGAAATGTTTTACTATTAAATTCTTAATAATAAATAGCATAATAATGATTGCTGACATAATTTAAGGATACTTCTACATTACTTTTTTCTAAAAATTTATTTTGCTTGTGCTTGAATATTAATGCATACTTCATTTAATCGGGAATTTAACCATTAATATTCCTGAAATTTAATTTTTAATAATTCTGACACATTATTTAATTTTTCTCAGAACTAAGACATACATTATTTTCTTCTTAAAATATTTCTATTTTTATTCTCTAATAAAATTCCGCGGGGTTTAGTATGATTTGACATAAATAGCCTTAACATATTTTTGGTTCAAAAACATTTCTGAGGGGGCTCTTTAAAAAAAGAAAAGAAAAAGAAAGAAAGAAATCAAACCAAATATCGATACTTTTTCGATCCATATATGCTAGTACTCCATTTATGAATGTGCAAAGGATTTTTATTATAACTCGTGTCAAATACTGGGCAAAGGGTTGTAATAACTTGCCTCATATAGATTAAAGCTAAGTTGTTGGTAGCGTAAGTGCCGCTCGGCAAATAATCCAGGCAATTTAATGGAGAATCAATTATTTATTTGTAACAATAAAAAAATTCTCTGGATTAGATTTTTATACAGCATAAATCATTTTAGAACTCGTAGGATCTTAAACCACCAGCTCCAAGTCCAAAGTTCCGTTTTAGCTCATAGAATGTTCAGTTTATATTCGACGTAAAATTTCTCCGAATCAATAACACGGCGTTAACTAAACACCGAAGACGAGACTAATCACCGGCACTCTCCTAGCGAGAGTCCTCTTCTTCCGGCTCACTTGAGTGCCGTCACCCTCTACAGCTCCCGATCCGAGCTGATCCACTTTTCTCAGAGAACAAATCCGAGCTCCGAGCTCTGTTCTCTCCTCTTCTCACCCCGAGACCAAAAAATCCTCTCTGCAAAACCTTGGCTTCCTCTTTTTCTTCTCAGCCAAGACATCCCCTAAAGGTCACGAACCAATCATCAACTTTAATGATCTTTTCTCATTAAGAGATTCGTAACATCGTCTTATCATTCGTACCTGAAAATACACGCCTATGACGCCAATGTGTCTAGACTCTGATCATCTCCGTGCTTTCATTTTTGCGTCGTCGTGCTAACAAAGGTGCGACCAGTGTGGTCTCCTATTCATGTTAGTGTCGCCCGTCTGTCTTTCTCGCTGATCGATGATGATTTAGTGATCCTTTATATCGCCGATCTTTTCATCTTGAGAATGAAAACCATTTTGTGTTTTCAGTTCCATAGTGAAATCTCTTTTCAGAAAAAATGTCTTTAAAAGCCTGTGATAAATCTAAATTTTCACAGGGTATTTATTGAATGTATATTTTTAATATTGTAATTATTATTATTTAATATCATCCACGCAAAACATCTTAATTTACTATTTTTAGGATCGAATGTATATTTAATTAAGTTGTATAGCTTACACTTTTCGCTGAGGCTGAAATGAATTTTATCATTTGGCAACTACCCGATGATGAGAAAGCTACAATAAACTGTTTCATGTCTATGAATTATACGTAAAGAAAGTCTTTTTGCGATGGAAACTAGGAACATTCCACTGTAAAACATTAATATATTACTGTTGGTCTAACAATGTATGTTTCTGTCCATTGAGAGATTATCGAACATCACAAAATAGCGAAATAAAACCAACGCGGCATTGTTCGTCATTATTTATGATTCTACCTCTTACCATTCACGTAACGATATTTTTTGGTTAAAAAATGAAATGTTTACTGGAGACATTATGATAAGAGACATTTACAATAGTATGGCTGCAGTTAAAATTGAATTTTATTTTCTTCTATAATATTTTTTTAGTACATAATTTTATTTATTTATTATTTATTATTCATTTATTATTTATTTTTTTATTATTTTTATTTTTACAGTTCTTGAAAGTCTGTAATTTTGAAAAATTCTCTTTTCCAACAGAAATGTTAATTTTTCACAAATGTTTCATATTTCGTCGACCATTACGTTTGTCAACAGTGGTGCATTGGTTTATTTAATGGTATTGTCTGAATAACTTTGGATGTATTTATAAAAGTATTTATATAGATTTATTTATTTATTTTATCAAGTCGTTGTATATTAAAACACAAAAGTAAAAATAACAATAAAAATTGTGTTAAATTTATATAAATTGTACTGAAAATAAACTAAAGGTCATATTGAAAGACGTCTATTACTCAACTTCTGAGTTATTCCATTCCGATGAATCAGAATCATCAAAATGAATATTTTTCTTTTTATGATTTATAGTGCATATTGTTTGTCATCTCCCTTTAATCAATAACTTCTATGATTTTTCTTTTCAGCTCTGATTTCAAACCAACAATATGTTATTGGCTTTTTCAGACTGTCACAGGTAAGAAATTTGTTGTTAATCGCGTGATTTATATGAAAAACTTTACTAAAATATGTTAACAATTATGAAAAAATCCTAAGATATCATAAATATGAAATTAGAAACATGTTATCCCTAAACCTTTATCAAACATACTGCAATATTAGGCTTATTACAAATTACTAATTCTGAAAATTTCTTCCCAACTTTTAGTAATTTCAAAATGATTATTTGCTAGCTGATCTTTTTAATTTCAGTAATCTTTATTGCTTAATTTTTTACTTAATTGTATTTCATATGATTTCAATTTATTTTTATTTGACCATTTTTTTTTTTTTCCCGAAGTGGATAGCGACATCCTCTAAGTCTAAAGCAGTTAAAATAATATTGTTATTTTTAGGGTTCGTTCATCTGCCGAAACCCTATTCATCTTAGTCATTTGTCCGTCCATTTGTCACAGAATTCGTACACAAAAACTATAAGTCAGAGACTTCAAATTTTGTGAACTTACATCTGAATAACTCATGTCACACGACAAATCATAAAATTTTGAAAAAAGTCAATTATTTTAATTAAATTAATTTTATCAATGTCATCCGTTCATTTTTGCGATTTACATTTAAAAAGAGAACTTTAATTTGAATGTTTTGCATGTAGACATCGTATCTTGGAGGTAAAGCGTTTTGCTAATATAAACAGTAGATTGTTAGTTCGATCCCCGGTGCTACAAGTTGAAATTTTCATATTAAGATGGATTTAATTAAAAGAAATTTCGTATTTTTTGCCAATTTAATGGTTCATATTATTATTATTATTTGTTTTATGCTGTGATAAATAATTACTGACATTCATAATGCTTTTTTGGAATTCAATTTTCTTTCTATTTTAAAAACTATTGCGATTTATAAATTATTTAGCATTTTAAATTTCGTTTAAACATTCTTTTCATTTTTAGAAATTTAAAATTTTATTTACATATCCGCTAATGTTTTTCCATTTTGGATTTTTGAAAATTTTGGAATTTTGGATTTTATTTAAATAATTTGATTAAAATAAATAACTTCTTTTAACAATTACTTTAAATTAAATTTGTTTGTGTTATCATCCATGAACGAGTTTAATAATTATAAATTAATAATTTGTATTTATTAATTAAAGTATAAGTTGTTTTGAAAAAAATATTTAAACGAAACTCTCTGTGCGAATTGCGATCACACTTATTTATTTGATTTTTTTTTTTATCGCTCGTACCTTTTGCTATCTTTAATCAGTTTTTATTGTAACTTTGATGGAATAAATGAGATGATATCCTGGCTTGATTAATTCTGATTGGGGATATTTTTTATCTTTGATTTTTTCTTTAGAAGTTTAAATTTGTATCTAAAAAATATTAGACTGCAGGGCGCAACCCTCGCATAGGTTCATTTGTATATGTATTACAATAAAATCAAAAACTATTGCTACGAATGCATGATGCTGACATTACACTGTAGTTAGACAAAAATGTAGCTTCTTCGGAATACTTCACAAAAAGAAGAGGAAGTGTATGGTACGCCAGTGATAAATCGTATCAAATATTGTTATGAAAGTCGACAACAGGTTAGAAATTGTTCGTCAAACGTGACAAATGAAGTGCATACGTACTATAAATAGTGTTACAAATATTCAGATCTTGATGCAATAGCTATTGTACTCTTATGCAAAAATGCATGAATATAAAATTTATTACGATTATATTTATTACGATATTAAATTCAAAAGAACGGGGAAAAATGTGCTCCATTTTAAATAGGAACGTAATCACCATTTCAATCTATAATCATTACCTATCATGGGATATCACTGAGTTAATTACGTGTGGATTTAAAAGAATAATCATCATGACAACTTAATTTTATTACCTATCATGATATGTCATAGAATTAATTGCGTATGATAGGACTTAAGAGAATGAAGAAAACTTTTTTTTATATCTTTGTAAGTTGAGATCCGATTTTCATAAAATTTGTAGTGACTTGGTAAAATTCTACAACGATTAGGAGGGTAGTTTTTGCGATGTTACACGCATAAAGAGAGACAGGTGGAGCCATATGAGGATTATAGGTGCTACGTATTTATATAATTACGGCACGTAATAAAATTAATACATTACAACTAACGATAATGTGGAATTTTTAATGAGGTTGGTCTTAAGTTAAAACATATTCATAAAAGATTTTAAAATAAGAAACTAATAATTTCAATATTGTTTTAATAAAAAACGGTATTTTAATCTAAATTAACAATTCCAAAAAAATGTGAGGGGGTTATCACTCGAGCATAACAGCAGATGACAGAGAAGGAGGAAAGAGTAAAAAAGGAATAAAAATGCATCACTCAATTTGCGTGACGTAATTATTTGATAACACCTTACGCTTACTTTTATAATTTCTTATGAAAATGAATTGGTATCTCTTTAATATGTGCATAACAATATAAAAAAAAAATTTCAATTTGGTGAGGAGCTGTATAAAGGGTTAAAACTCTACTAGCTCCAACCACAGCATAAAAAACAAATCATAAAATACCATTTTCATTAATTCTTATCTCTTGGTGTAACTTTAATTAGGGTCAGGAGGGGTAATTATGACCACTTCCAATATTGTATTTTTTTTTTTTTTTTTTTTTTTTTTTTTTTTTTTTTTTTTACTTTTTTCTATTTGGAAAAGTGATATTTTTAGTACATAGGAAGTAACTTGACCCCTAAAGAACACCTCTTTAAAGTTTAAATTCTCATAGCAGTTTATTATTATTATTATTATTATTAAAAGGATGGTTATAATTACCCCATCAAAATAATCAAAATCACAAGTGTTTGGGGCAATTAAAACCAGTAGTGGGGAAATTATGATCACTATATTTTCTCTTTATCCTTCCCTATACACATTTGCTTGGACGTAATTGTGATTGTTAGAATTCCAAGCTGACAAATCCATTTATGAAAAATTTTGGTGGACTTAGTTTCAAATTGCTATTCGGATACGAAAAATGCTTCAGACTAATGATAATGAATGTCTAAAATAAAAAATACATTATGAGGTCAGTATCTAAGCATGAAACAAACCGTACACAGTTTTCCCCAATATGGAGATTAATCAGAATTACCCCCTGATCATAATTACCCTCCTGATCCTACATTAATGAAGTGTATCTATCATATACATTCGTTTGTTCATAAATGTATATTTTTTTCTGTAAATTTGATGAATTGCTTTTATTTTTGTAATTTCCTGATTGTATTTCAAAGGTGTTTCGGGAATTCTTCTATATGTCATCGTCTGTATTATCTTCATCTTTGCTCACCCAAGGATAAGGCAAAAGGCGTACAAGTACTTTTGGTCAACTCACAGCCTCTATGTACTTTTGTATATATTATGTTTAGTACATGGGCTAGCCAAAATCACTGGGGTAAGTAAACTTTGCATCTCAAATTTTATCACTCTAAATTACTAAATAATAACATAAATTCTGAATATGGAAATATATATAAAATTATTTGAAAACATCATACTAATTTAATTGCTTAATGTGATAAAAATAGAATTAAAAGTCAAAAAAATCTTTTTTTTAATTCAGATTCGACGTGTTATATTGCTCCGACGGCAACATTCTAAAGAATTAAAATGATACAAATATTTTCACACACAAAATTTAAATTCTTTTGTGAAAATATTTATATCATATTAATGTTGCCATCAGATCAATGTAACATGTCGAATCTGAATAAAGTATTTTTTTGCCTTTTAAATATATTATTATCACTTTAAGCAAATATTAACCCCTTGTCCTCCAGGCTTAATTTCGCTGATGAAAGGCTGTATACCAGATTTTGCATTGTAAAATGTTCGTGTTATAAAACTCACCTTTGACCAGTGTTCTGTTACATCCGTTGCATATCATAGACAAATCCGGCTAAAATGCGCAATCATTATACTGTGTAGTGAATAGGGCCGTAGCTAAGGGAGCACTATGGACAGCTCAGCCCCCCCCCCCCCTGGAAAAGATTACAAGGTCACTCAATGAATTTCTGTTCCGATAATTCAAATGAAATTCTGTTCAAAAATCTCAGTTAGTTTTGAGACGCTTTCACAGTTTTGCAGAGTTACTAAATTAGATCTAAAATAAGCGTTTCAACACTCCCTCATCCTATTTATACATATGAAGTTAACATGGTATTTAATTTTGAACCATTTATACACTCAAAATTTTCATCAACATATACTTTTCTTAGCATAAAATGAAGTTATTACAACAGTTTAATAAAAAACATAGTACCTACAATGTGAATATGCGCTCATTTATTTTTCTGCGTCAGAGAGAGAGAGGGGGAAAATTATGAGCCCCCCCCCTATTGTTCATTTCTAGCTACGGCCCTGGTAGTGAACGTCATGGCCGTCGATTACTGAAATGAGAAGACGTACACAGCACACGTCCTGGCAGTCAAGAAGTTAAATTTGCTTAATAAATTCTGAAATTACATTGTTTTTCTTCTTTCGTTGATGTGTTGGTATAAAATTCATGTTCGGTATTTTTTTGTTTTTCAGACTCCCAGATTTTGGATTTTCTTTGTCGGTCCCGCAATAGTTTTCGCTCTAGACAAAGTAGTCAGCTTACAGACCAAGTTCATGGAGCTCGATATCCTAGAGACAGAGCTCTTGCCATCGGGTAAGGATAATAACAAAATATCCTCTAAAAAATATATATATTTTACAAAAACTTAGTAATTAGTTAAGAATTTACTGAATATAAAAACTGCATGACAAGTATTCAATAATACAGTAAAGCACCAGTTCTAGGTCTTTCAGAGGACCGTTCTTAAGCGATGTATAACTGAATAAGGCGTATAATCGAAATTGTATTCACCTAAGATGTAAAATCATTGACTGCAAAAAATATTGTGTTGCAGTCATACAAATTTAATTTTGTTATTATTTTTTAGAGGTTCAAAATGCATTCATATTAAAAAAAGCTAAAATATTGAAATAAAATATTAAATAATCATTTCTAAAATTGAAAAATAAAAGTAAGAATTATCAAGCAATATATGAATTGCACACCTTGAATTACACTTTTTTTAATTCAATTATCGAACGTATGGATAAATTTTAATTAAATAAATCTTTAAGGGTGTTCTTAAATCAAAAAGGGGAACTTTGTGACATAAACTTTCATTTATTTTTGTTCAGAAATGCATGAAACTAGCAGATGTTGTTATTCAGAAACTATCGAATCGCACTCTTTTTTCTATTTTTTCATAAACGCAATAGATATTTCAGAACAAGCCATCAAAAATGAAGGTTTGAACCTCATTCTTCCGACGAAAGCAGAAAAAACAGTCAACGAAAGGGAGAAAATCACGTGACCACGTGATCAAAATAGCTCATAACTCAGTAGGTAATTTAATTATCATAAAATAGGAAACGGAGTTCGATTCGAAATCGCTTCCATAGTCAGGCCTTCCAGTTTTACATCTTTCCTTTTAAAAAATGAATTTGTAAATGCGTCAAAACATTTTGTGCTTGCTGAGTAAAGTAGTTAAGAATACCCTTAACCATCGTCTGACATGACTATTTAATTTTTGACCCAAGCAAAGCATAATACATGAAGTGAAGTTCCTGAAAAGTTTTGTCACTAGTACTGTGATAAACAAAATGATTCTGTGTATCAGTCCACTCGCTGTCCATTCTACTCGTCCCACTCTTTACATAACTTCCAAGAAATTCAAATAACTCCTGTCATTGTCACATATCTTCTTTGTTTCTCACCTTTCCCAAAATATTGCTAGCAGAAAAGAAAACAAAAGAACGACGCTGGGAGAAAAAATTCTGACTGGAAAGATCGGCTACGGAACGAAAGAAACTTCGTACAACCGACGTTATGCGACGTATAAACGAAACGTCACAACATTAAATTATATAGAGATAAATCAAGACAACACTGAAACTGACTAAATAAGAAATATGAGGACCTCAGAAACCAAGGGGTATAAGTGACAAAATTGAAAAAAATAAACTAAGTACACAGACGACCTGTAAATATACTTTTCTCATTTCAGGTAAAGAAATATAGGTGATTTTCCTATTATTTGCTGAATTATAGAGATAAACCACTTTTCTCGAAAAACAAACAATATTGATTAATTATACATTTAAAGAAAATTGTACTCTTTTTTTTAACAGTTATTGAAATAAGAGTTCAAATACCAGAATGCAACAAGCAGAAATTTCCTAGTTCAATTTAGTCAATTGTTATTGATGTTCCAATTTAACATCTATTATCTTTAAACTCAATTTACTCCAAATCGAAATTTCGTCACTTGTACCCCTTGGCTTCTGAGGTCGTCATATATAAGCGGTGCTTTACTATATATCGAAATGAATTCAAAAGTTATGCCTGTAAAGTTTGTATGTGATAATTTCATGAAAAGTAAAGTGGAATAGCATCACGCTGTTAAAAACAATCTAATGTTTTGTAATGTGAAAAAAAAATCTTTTCAATTAATTGTTAATTAGCTATTGTAATGCTAAAAGTCTATAGATTAGGACTACAAATAGAACCACAAGTTTTTACTTGAAATGTATAGTAATAATTTTAGTCCACTAATTGCTACATATGTATGTTTATGTTTAAATTTAATTAACATGTAACTTATGATACTTATATTGCATAGACATTATTAAGACCCATTTCAATTAAAATTCTAATTTCATGTTTTTGATAATTTGACTTAAACTTTAAAAACTTTCTCATATATATTCCTGCTGCAATACACAATAAATATACATAACTCAGCACATAAATATTTGATTTGTGACTCTTGGTTCTGAAAACAAGTTTTCACACTTTTTCATCAATACAGTAAAACCTCCATAACGGACACTCCCGAATTACGGACACCTCTATTTAACGGACGGTTTTTTAATCCCTACTCCCAAAACCTAATTTTTTTGTATATTTAACCTTTGAATAACGGACATTCCGAATAGCGGACAGTAATTTTGACGATAAAGGATGGAAAATTATTTTTTGACGGGAAAAAAATTGAAAAAGTAAAAAGCCTTTAAATTTGTCAGGGTAATGTGTCACAAATTTTGTGATCACAGATAAATGTAGGGATGGGCTGGAAATAATGCAAGTTTTCGTTCAAAGCATTTGAAATTCGACAATGTTAAGCTTGTGTTTTTTCACCCAAACATAACTTCAGTATGCCAGCCACTTGATCAAGGTGTAGTATACAATTTTAAAGTCTAGTACAGAAAACTTTTATTATGCCACATTCTTTCAAAGTTAGATTCTATGAATACGCGTGAGAACTGTCTAAAATTAGTTAAAGCAGTCGATGCTATAATTTGGATTTCCTCAGCTATAAAAAATATAAAACTAGAAAGCGTTCGCCAATGTTCCATAAAAGCAGGCTTTATATTAAGAGAAAACGAAACGCACATTCCCGACGCAAACGAAGAATTAAGCGAAATAAATGAACTAATGAAACATATCAAAAGCGAAGAAATTGCCAAAATTTTCATTAATATTGATGATGAATTACTTATTGAAGAATAATCAACTGCTGTATGCGATTACACTGTTTCAAAATTTTCCACAAAAGCTGATTTTTAGAGTGACGATGAAAGAAATACTGAAACTGAAGATGTTTCCTGCAATATCGAGAATTTCCAAGAAGCGTCTAAATACAATAAACAGTTATACAGTTTTTTTTTTCTGGGGGGGGGGGGGGGGGTAAAAAAAAAAAGAAAAAGAAAAGAAAAGAAAAAAGAAAAAAATAGTTTACAAAAATAAAAATTACTGATTGAGTTAAAACTTCAAATTGAAAAACAAATTACTTGTAATCGCAAGCAAAGTAAACTTTTGTAACAGATTTTTTTTTTTTTTTTTTTTTTGTAAGACTGTAATAAACAGTGGATAAAGGTATACACAGTTTTATTTTAGTTTTGTTGCTTAAAAATAATTTTAATATCTTATTATATCATATAACAGAGGTTTTAGGACATATGAAAGTCAATTAATGAAACAGTTATTTATTAACAGCATTTCTTAGCAATTTTTTAATATCTGAGGTTTTCCCAATAGCGGATACCTCCGAATAGCGGACAATTTCCGCGCTCCCGAGGTGTCCGTTATTTAGAGGTTTTACTGTATTATGTTAGGAATATTCAAATTCTGAGGTTCCTAACATTATTTTATCGTTTTCTGTAGATGTGACGATGGTCAAGTTTTCCCGTCCACCCAACTTCAAGTATCTTTCGGGCCAGTGGGTCCGACTCGCTTTCACAGCTTTCCAGCCTAGTGAGTATCACTCGCTGACACTGACGTCGGCGCCGCATGAGAATTATCTCTCTGTGCATGCCAAAGCCCAGGGGCCATGGACCTGGAAGCTTAGAAATTTCTTCGACCCTAATAATATGCAAATCAATGAAGTGCCAAAGGTAATTTTTCCTATCGTTCGTAATCCTTCACTGCACGATTTTTTCTATTTTTATGAAAAATATTATTTGAAATCTGTATATCGCTCTAATAATGGGGAAAATAGTAAAAAAAAAAAAAAAATTCAAATTATCAACTAAAACTTTATATTTTATGGCGTGTACCCTATGTACACAATTAGGGTTTTAAAACAAAGTATTGCTGTAGTTTGCATTTAAACATGCTTAAATTAATTAATTTTATCTGCTTAACACTTTGTAGCTTTTTTTATATTAATGTTTTTAAGTATTCAGTAAAAGTAATAAAAGTAAATTTTGACTTAATAGTTTGATCAAAGGTTTTTTTTTTTTTTTTTGTTTCCGAAGTACAAATTTAAATTTTTTGTCAAATTACCATCTCGTCACCTGAGAATAATAAGCTTTTATCTGTGTTTTTGAAAAAATTTACTTACCGATATAGAAAGGTTATATTTGTTTCTAAGAAGGCATTTCTGGGTTAAAATATTGTCATGTTATGATTATAAAATCATATGTAAATTATATATAACATCATTTTGACCCAAAAATGCCTTCATCGATACAAATAGAATCTATATATATCGATATGCCATTTTTTTTTCAAAAACTCAGATACAACTTTATTATTCTCAGGTGACGATCTGACATGTACAAAATAACTGTTATTCCATTCTTTGAACTGTTCTTGATCAGTTACAGTGAGCATATTGGCCAAATTCATGGCACATAATGAGAATTGTAATGTTTTAAGGTACGCGTTAGTTGTGGCACACGTTGCAGTGAAGGGCGAAGGTCTTGCTTTCTTCTTACAAATGCAATTTTTCAGGAAAGATGTTTGGGTGCGCGAAAAGAAAAGGAGCACACTTTGATATAAATCGCTTCAAATGCTTTACTACCTCTGACAATAAAGTTCGGTGAATGAATTCAGAATGGCCGATCTTGCAACACTGGGGAAACAAAACGCTGCACCTGCATAGAAGCAAGTAATGACCAACTTCCCCCACCGTTGTTCAGTTGAGCGTCGTTTATGTTCTGTGTAAGACGTGTTTTACAAAGTGCTTGTTCAGTGTGTTGTTCTTAGCTGAGAACAGAAAAATGAATGAACAAAAGGTCAGTTTAAAGTTTGGTTTTAAGCTTTGCAAGACACCGAAAGAAATTCATGAGAGGTGGTGCAAATTGAACATCCACCATACTGGCCAGATCTCAATCCTCTAGATTTCTTCCTATTTTTACGACTCAAACTCTTTTTGAAAGAGATTGGCCCATATTGCTGACATCCAATGAAATGTGACCAAGCTTTTAAACCCCATCCCTAAAGAAGACTTCTTGCGAATGTCCCAGAACATGTATAGCAGATCTCAGCGATGCATAGTTATGGGAGGTGACTATTTGGAAGGATGGTATGGTAATTTTCGTTGATATTTCATCTACATTAATGTTACAAGACTATTCATCGAACTTTATTGTCAGAGGTTGTATTATTGTTATTATTAGTATTATGGTTACCAATATTTTTCATAAACAAAGTTGTCCTAAATTAACCATAGCTGCTTTACTTATGAACAAAAATCTTAAAAGTTGGCATATATGCAAGCAAAATAGGAGTATCCTCTTGACCGGTCAACAATGAAGATCAAGACAGTTCTGTAACATGAGGCATAGATTTTACAGTTAAGAAAACAAGCTTCATTAGAGCAGGTGTTTTTTTCAGAATGCACTGAATTGTTTTTTTAGAATGCGAATACCTAAGCGTAAAAATTAAGAATAAACTAGGATAATCAATTAAAGAAAGAAGAGAGAGAACAACAATAAAGAAAGACTGAAATCACAGCAGGAGCCGTTGTTCTAACTCTGTTTATGATTTTCGCTTAACATAAATTACCCCGTTTTTTCAGGTCGAGTTTATAAGGAAAGTATAATGGATCGCGTACATTCGAATGTCGGCACTCCCCTAAGTTTCATGCTGCATATTCAAGGAAGTGACATAGAACTGCTTTTCCCCACTTCTGAAACGTAGAGGGAATAATAAATTATTAGTCTTGGGTAATTTGTTTATCAATAATTCGTGTCAACGCATACTATTCCCTAGAATCATTTTATATTTGAACGTATAAACAGATAATTTAAGAAATTCCTATTAGTTACGGCCAATTCAACTTTTAAAAGAATAGCCATCTCTAATGGAAACTTTTATTTAATTTTTTAATATTTATTTTTGCTTTTTAAATAATTAATGAAATAAACGACGATGAAAATAATAGTATACCAGCCAACCATCTGAGAGTGTTTTTAATCACATAAGCGTACATATTGAACCAGAAAATTTATTTAATCAAACGGTGTTTTATTTATATGTATTAGTCATTATCATTTGATTTCATCTTTAACCCTTTATCTACCGACGGTACTTATAAGTACCATTAAAATTATTTATTATAAAATTCTTTTAATACATCAATTAGTTGTAATACTGTTTAGAATGAATTGCAGATACATTACTTTCTTTTGTTCCAAAAGCATTATTGGTAACACATAACAAAAATACTTTTAAAACGATGGTTTCTTTTGCCTTTGTACCTTTTCAGCTTTCTTGGCACTGAGGAAGGGGGAGTGGGATTTTTCAATTCGGAATTATTTCTATATTTATATTGTAATAACATCATATTTGTACATTTTATAATTCTACAAATCGCTAAGAAAACAATTTAAAATAAAAGATTTGAGTGGGGTTATAAATATTGCCCAAAATCCCTGTAAATTCAAATTTAATTAATCCTAAAATCCTTCAAAAATGTATTAAATGATTACGTAAATCTTTTAATTTAGTTTAAGCAATTTACGTAAAATGCTTTAGAATGTAAAATTTCCATGAATTCATAATTCGGTAGATAAAGGGTTAAATAAAAAATTTTCCTTTGATGCTAAATTGAAATTTGTCAACAAAAGACAGATTTTCATTTTATGTTGAACATTAAACTTATTTGGTACATTTTGTTCTTCTTTCTCTGTTCTCAGATTCCCCAAAAAGTGCGTCTCGAAGGTCCGTACGGTGGTGGCAACCAAGACTGGTACAAATTCGAAGTAGCCGTCATGGTCGGCGGAGGCATCGGAGTCACCCCGTATGCGTCCATTCTTAACGACCTGGTCTTCGGCACCTCCACCAACAGATACTCGGGAGTAGCCTGTAAGAAAGTAAGTGAAGAAAAATATCAGTAACCATTGCCTATATTAAATATTAAGGAGAGTCTAGAAAACTCCCACTCCGTAATGTTAAGATGCCACCCTACTGACTGAAAAAGACCTGGATGATAATGTTAACCGGCCTAGTTTTTACTTTTCAATTTTAGTGCCATTTTTTTTTTAATACTTTAATTTTTAGAACCGGTTTGAATCGGTTATGAAACTGAAACTATTTTAATATAAAAAGAATATAACCAAAATCAAAAAAGTAAAAACTAGGCCGGTTGTGGATCGTCGTCCTCAGCTTTCCTATGAAAAAAATAAAAAATAAATAAATAAATCACGTCAAATTATAAAAATTTGAGCGAAATATTTGAAAAGAACGCTCCCATAGATTTTACATTATCATCCGGGTCTTTTTCAATCAGTAGTGTAGGCTCTTAAACAAATGGGCACGTTAATTTCGAATTACTCTCTTAAATTTGAATATTTTTAAAGGATTTTTTTCATAGGATAGTTGAGCCCGATTTTTAGTATGATTGCTTTTTACATTTTCGATTTTCGTTGCAGATTTATTTAAAGGTACTTTCAGTTTCAAAACTGATTCCGATAGCGAAAGTACCTTTTAAAAAAATCTGTTACCAAAATCGAAAAAGTAAAAAATAATCATACTAAAGATGGCGGATTAAGTTCAGCTGCATCTAAATCATTTGAAAATATTAAAAAAAATCATTTGAAAATACTCAAATTTAAACGAGAAATTAGAAATTAACCTACTCATTGGTTTAACATTCCGGAGCGGGAGTTTTCAAGTGAGTGAAGACTTAAGCTTGATAATGACTCCCCTTAATCTTGATAATTACGAGGAACATTCCGAAAGTAAATATTATTTTTTCTCAAAATGTCTAAATGTCAGTATCAGTAAATGTGTTATTTTCTTTAAATTAATTTGTTTATTTATTATATCAAAATAATACAAAATAGCTAACATTTCCTTCAAAATGTATCCTCAAATCGAACATACAATATAAACTAAGTTTCAATCTTCGAAAAATTTAATGTTAGCCGTAAAGGAATAATGTATACTGAGTCTATGCATTTCCTAAAAATTTGTCTGCTTGAATTTCCATCTTTTTATTGTAAAAGTATGGTTCGTTCTCATGAAAATGTACAAACTAGCAAAAAACAACCTATTGTATAAAAGTATGTAATTAGAATAAAAAATTGCCTTATATTAATAATCAATTTTCTTTTCTTTTTTCTTTTTCTTTTCCATAAGTTTTCGATTAAAAAAAATGACATGGCCTTGCAGTCTATAGGAAATGACATTTACTCGGAACATTTACTTATATTACTATTTATTTAAAAAAAAAAAAAAAAAAAAGATATAACTGAGTAATGTTTGAACATAATTGGTACACACTCATACATATATATATGTGTGTGTGTGTGTAAGTGCGTTAAAATAGAATAAACTTCTCGTCAAATTAGTAAAAAGCTGTAGATCGATGCATTGAAGTCGACAAATTTAGCTAACTTACACAGTGATGATCATGACCGAAATCTAATTCTAATTGAAAGCATAGTTTTTTTTTTTTCAGTCACATCATTAATTGAATAGTTTGAAATAGTTATCTCAAGTTTCCCCAGGAAAAATACAGTCAGTGGATGTTCGAGGAACTTTTATTAATCAAATCATAAACATGAAGAATTGTTCCCACATCGTGAAAGTGGTAAAGGTCTCAGACTGGAGCTTAATTAGCGACAATGTTCTAGGAATCTTAATTGAATGTAGAACACTATACAGAACATGAAAAACACCGGATAAAATTTTTTAAAACCCTTTTCAATAATTTCACAACAAAACAAAGACTTAGAAGAGAAGACCGAAAATCAAAAAGAATTTCTTCTTCTAAATTATCTAATGATGATTTAGCATATTGTCCTTTAAGGCAATTTTATTTATTTATTTATTTATTTGTAGCGTCTACGGAGATAGATTATTTTGGTCAGGGACAAAGTTTGTAAATTAATTTTTTGTTTAAAAAAATTATATATATTAAGTTAGAACTTGAAAAAAATTTAAAAAAAATTTAATAATAATTGTTTAAACAACGGCGAAATGAAAATTGTAGGTATGTCTACTGAGGGGAATTTTTAATTATATTCATTAAAAGTTCAAAGTTAAATATTAAAGTTATTTTGTTACAATTCATTTAATAGCTTACCCAAAGTTAAATGTATGTATGAATGAAAATATTAAGAAATTTCCAATGTTTCTCAATACTTGTCAATTTAGCATCGTAAAATGTACTTTTTTTTAGAATGTATATGTATGGTTTGTATGTGTGTATGGTTCTTTTTAAAAATTTACTTGTATATGTTGTAATTTTAAAAAATACAGATGTAGCATCGGCGTCATTATTTTTACATGTTGCTCGGACTCGATTCCCTTCGGATCGGAGGTCCACTCGATTTTAATCATCTGTGTAATTTTTGTTTTTTAGCCCTAAAATTTGCTGATAATCCGAAAGTTCCCTCCTTGATTCTTGGTTATTTTTTTATTTTAAAATATTATTTTGTGAATTTCTTTATGTCGTACGATTAAATTGATTACTGTACCTGATATTGATGTCTAACTAAAGAAAATTTGGATCGTAAAATTTGTAAATAATGCATAAAAGGTTTTTTGTTTGTTTGTTTTCGGAATTTCACTTTTCTGCACGATGGAATGAGAGAAATTTAACTACACTATACTACACGTTTTTAAAAAGTTTTATTTTATTTTATTTTATTTTATTGAAAACTCTCTAAATCTTTTCTAAAATATGCCAGGTAAGCGGACCCATAATCAGATGCCTATAGAAGAGTTGGAGAAGGACAGGGGAAGGGCTGTCTGAACTAGCCTAAAATATATATATATGTCTATAACTTATTTTAAGAATATAAAAATTGTTTGTAATATATTAATATTTTTTGTACTGTGTTAGCGGCACGAGTCACGCCACTGCTTTCATAGTAGACGTACGCCTTCTTTGCGCCTGACGAAGAAAACTCAAATCTTTCGAAAAGCCAAGCGTATTTTAGTATATTTTATGGTGTTTTTAAGAAATTCTTATCAGTTCCATAAAAAATTGGTAAATTGACATACAGTTTTCAGAAAATTGTATTTGAAAATGCATTTTATCCCCATTCGACATTGCAAAAATTAAATTTATGCGATGTTTAGAAGTTCGGAAAAAATGTAATAAAAGAGGATTTTACTATCAGTCGTCAATAACAGCGTTTTATTGACGTTATTTTATTGACGCATTTTATTGACACATTGTGTGGCATTTTCCCTCCGAAGCAAGGAAATGCCCCTCCCCCCTCCTCCCCACGGTAGATTTGAGACTTTGTATTTTAATTGGTTAAAAAGTACAATTTCTCCTTCCCGGAACTCTATAATGTCCCCCTACCCCAGAACCACAGAAATCCCTATCGAAGAAAAGTGTCTGAATTCCAACCTGATGAAAATAGTCTAAGAGCTAGCAACGTTTTCATCACCTGATTTTATCAAGGCTCATTTTTTATATGAACTTCCCTATTGTGGTTTAGTACGTTTGCAGGCGGTCTGGCAGTCCGGAGACGTTGCGTTTATAGGTGGCAGAAGGGATTGTGCAGGTCAAAAAACTTCAAAATTACGTCATTTTATCAAGGCTCATTTTTTATATGTTCTTCCCCTTAATGGTTTAAAACGTTTGCCGGCGGTCTGGCAGTCCGGAGACGTTGCGTTTACCTGTGGCAGAAGGGGTTGTGCAGGTAAAAAAAAAAACTTCAAAATTACGTTATTCTATCAAGACTCATTTTTTTTATACGTTCTTCCCTTTTATGATATAGTACGTTTGCGGGTGCTCTTGCAGTCGGTAGATGTTGCGTTTACATGTGAGAGAAGTGGTTATGCAAGTGAAAAAACATTAAAATTACGTCATTTTAGCAGTATTATTGTTTGTAATTATTGTTTTTACTAACTATTTGTGATATTAATCCATTATCAGACGTTACCAATGTCGCTAAAACCCTGCCAGATCCACATTTATAGATAGCATATTACACTTTTGCTAACAGACAACCTATAATTAATTTGCCAGAGATAAATTCGGTTGCAAAGTTAATGCCAGACGGCTTAAAATATGGCAACAAAAGTGCCTGTTTCAAGAGTATTTTATAGTTTAAAAATTATAATTCATCTTTACGTCATTTTATCAAACATAAAAATTACAAAATATTATTCTTTGGCTATCAGACAACCTGTAATTAATTTGCCACATTCAAATTCGGTTGCAAAGTTAATGGCAGACGGCTTTAACTAACAACTTAAACCACTCTTGTGAACAGGCACTCTTGTCGCCATATTTAAAGTTATGTGGCATTAACTTCGCAACCGAATTTGAATGTGGCAAATTAATTATAGGTTCTCTGCTAGCCAAAGAGTAATATCTTGTAATTTTTTTGCTTGATAAAATTACTTAAATAATATTTTAATTTTTCAGCTGTAAAGCACTCTTGAAACAGACACTTTTGTTGCCATATATAAAGCCGTCTGGCATTGACTTTGTAACCGAGTTTGTATCTGGCAAATTAATTATAGGTTTTCTGATAGCCAAAGAGTAATTTGATATCTATAAAATGTGGATCTGGCAGGGTCTTAGCGACATTGGTAAGGTCTGTCATTAATATCACAAATACTTAATGAGGTATGTGTACCCAATATGGACAGTACTCTCAATATGGACACCCCTAATATATTTAAAATAACAATTTTAATCGAGAGATTGCACTATATGTCCGTGAACAAAAGCTGTTGAAAAGAAAATTAAGCCTGGAAAATGCAAAAAAGCGCGCAATTCGCCATTTAGAAGGAAACTTGTTGTTTCGTGATGAGCTGATCCTAATTACAAGTAAATTTTAATTCTTATTAGGTATGGTAAAATTACTTTACATATTGAAAAGTGAAGTGTTTTAGAAAGCTGATAAAACATATTTTCGGTTGCTTTTGTATGTATTGCTTAAAAATGTTTTCTTTGTTTATTTATTACAAGATTTAGTAAAACTACATCGATTCCCAATATGGACATCTTATGTCCACATTGGAAGTAACGCAAGTGAATCTTCAGATTCACAAGAAAATTCTACAGACAGATGCAATAAAGTTAATCAAAACCAACTATGTGTTTTGCATGGATCTTCGAAGAGTCACAACCGAAAATGACCCCCTTCTCCTTCTAAAGTTCATGTTCTGGGGTGCCCAATATCCTGTGCCCCCCCCCCCCCCCAAATGTAATTTTTTTTTTATCTCCTCTCTTCTAAAATCGCTTGGAAGATGGGCTCTTCCGTACACTCTGTGTAGCCGGTCAATAAGAAGACACCTTTCTCTAAATGAACATGGATGTCCAAAATAGGGGCAGGTGGTTCCTTATATAGACACTTGTAAAGATTTTTTGTTTTTATCATTTTAAATTAAAGCAGAATAATTACAAGCTCGCTAATTTTAATACTGATAGTCAACAGTGCAGGGATATTGGTCATATATTTTTGGAGTCCTATGACGCGTACATAGAGGTGAATAAAATAAATTTTCCTTGGGCTGTCCGTATTGGATACAGGTACATTATAAACAAATGTTACAAACAAAAATACAGCTAAAATGACGTAATTTTGAAGCTTTTTGGCCTGTACGTGTACAACCCTTCTCCCACAGATAAACGCAACATCTCCGGACTGCCAGACCTCCCGCAAACGTTTTAAACCATTAAGGGGAAGAACATATAAAAAAAAATGAGCCTTGATAAAATGACGTAATTTTGAAGTTTTTTGACCTGCACAACCCCTTTTGTCACAGGTAAACGCAACGTCTCCGGACTGCCAGACCGGCCGCAAACGTACTACACCATAAAAGGGAAGAACTTATAAAAAAAAAAATGAGCTTTGATAAAATGACGTGTTTTTGACGTTGCTAGCTCTTAGACTATAAGACATCAGCATTACTCACGTACATGTGTCTGTTTTGTAATACAAATAAGTATGAAAGAATAAAAGTTCTTTAGATAAAATAAATGAAGGTATATACATATAGCTATTGTTTTATTTTCAAGGTTTATTTCTTGTGGATCTGCCCGTCGCACAGGCATTTTGAGTGGTTCATAGACGTCTTGCGAGACGTCGAAAGAAAGGATGTCACGAATGTCCTCGAAGTGCATATTTTCATCACGCAGTTCTTCCACAAGTTCGACTTGAGGACAACAATGCTGGTAATTTTTTACATTCATAAATAATAATTTGTCAAGAGTAGCTGAAAATTAAAAACCAAAAGACGTGTAGTTAACGCCAGTGCGCAATAATTCTTTTAACTTTTTGCTAAATCCATTTTGCATTAAAACGGATTTTTATAAAAACTTATGCTGTATGCTGAGATAACAGGTTTTGCACGACATGTAGTTAGTACAAGTGATTTTTATTTATTTATTTATTTTTCAATCTTAATAAATCAATTCTTTAATCAGAGTTAATCTGAAAGTTTTTCAGAATTGTATTGTTTCATCATATTATTATAGTCCATGTAGATCTATTACGAAATATTTAATTCGCCTATACTAACAAGGAAGGTCTCCATTGGGGGCATACTCAGAATCTTTTGAAAAAAATACGAATTAAACTACTCATGTAGGTAATAAAGGATCAGTGAAAATTAGCGGCGGAATTACATTATTAGATATGTAAAAAAATAAAATAGTTTGGAATAATTGGCGTGAAAAGCTGAAAGCGACGCGGGATTTGGCGAGCAATGCATTTCCTCGCCAAAAGCAGACGATTTTAACGAATCTGAAAATTGATTTTAATTGACTTCACTTTTTAAAATCTGCAGCATTTACTGCAACGTCACTCCACTACTTTTATAGAATATCTCTCTTCTGACCAATGAGAATGTTCCATAGCACGGTCAATTGACCGCGTCATACACTGTTAAAAATCTGCTGCATTTTGTTGCAACGCACTCCACCGCTTGTATATAATATCTCTATTCCAACCAATGAGAAAGCTCCATTTCACGGCCAAGTAACCGTTTTCTATACAAGCAAGGGAGTGCGTTGCAACAAAATGCAGCAGATTTTTAACAGTGTACACTGCTAAAAATCTGCTGCATTTTGTTGCAACGCACTCCACCGCTTGTATATAATATCTCTATTCCAACCAATGAGAAAGCTCCATTTCACGGCCAAGTAACCGTGCTGCAACAAAATACAGCAGATTTTTAACAGTGTATTTTTCAATTTGGAACAATTTTAATCAATTTAAATTGTGTTTTAAATGATAAAATATATTAATTTCATTTTGTTAAAAGTACATATAAACGAATATGACAAAATTACACTTAAAGTAAAGTTAAAATGCAAAACTAAAATTACTTAAACTAAACTTATTTAAATAAATTGAACATAGAAAGTTTTTTCTTTAAAAAGTATTCGAAGCGTAAAAGCGTATTTTTCAAAATTTCGTTTTTTCGCCAAACGGAGATAAATCGCCAAATAAACGAAATTTTTATTATTTTTTTACGGACGTAATAAGGAAATTCCGCCGAAATTTTTTTTATAAACATATATAACTATATGAGAAGAACATTCAGTAATTTTTTCAGATTTTTCTGAGTATGCCCGTATGGAGACCTTCCTTGTAAGTATTTTTTTTTTTTTTTAAGAGGAACTAATCTGATGAATGTGGCACATTTTTGGCAAATTTATTTGATCTTTTTTTATAATTACTTAATTATAAAGTCTATTCAAAGTCTTTTGTTATTCTTGCTGTCATCGTCAAACAAAAGGAAACTGATAAATGTCACACATTCTTCACAAATTGGTTTTCACTTTTTATAATTAACTCATTACAAAATTAAAAAGAAAAATTATCAAAGGTGCATCATTTATTTTTATGAAATTAATATTAAACCTATAATTACCGCAAATATTTTGTGTAAAGTTTTATTTTAACACAATGCTGATCGGCGGTTTAATTTGAAATTGCCCCGCCCGCTTCTGAAAATTTTTCGTATAGTGATGGATTGATGTGGCTTTATAAATTAATGCATCAGTAAATAAGTTATAATTTATCTATTTATTATTAGGGCAGTATTGAGTAAACTACCAAATACTTGTAAGAATTTCATTTTTTAGACATTATTTTTATCATTGAAGACAAAGGAAATTATAACCGATCTGTAAAAGTTATTTGATTATAAATGTATAATAGATACGATTATTCATAAGACCCACTTAATTAGCATATAAAAATATACATAAAAATATTGAAAATTTAAGAGAAATCAATACAGTTCAACATTTAGTTTTATTCTATAAATAAAAAAAGATCATTTTTAAAAATAAGAAAAAACTATGATTTCGGATGCAGAAACATCTTGTAAAAAAATAAAATATAACAAATGAAAAAAAAAGTGTGTAACCCTTTCGGGTCTGGTGTACTATTAATAGTGCATCTTTCTTGATTGAGTATTATTCTATTTTAACAAATACTTTTGTTACTGTTTACATGTAGTAATGTTAGTAGGTGTTTATGCATTTACTATATAACTTCATTAATGTTTAGTCGTTTTGTAATAATAGTAATCACTGGTCAACAGCTGTTTTGGTGACGGGGTATTTTTAGCTGATTTTATATGAAATTGATGTCCTGAATTCAAATATGGCATTAGTTTTTCTCTATCAGCTCAGTTTTTTAAGATAAACAACTTTTTGTGAAATATATGTTTCATTATTTTAAGGTAAATCCATGTATTAAAAAATGTATGTAAAAATAAAATAAATACAGGATTTTTATTTTTTATAATACACAAATGTTAGTTTTTATTATTATGATATACACATATTCAAATAATAATTTTTTAATTATATTATACAAATATTTTTACTCACAAAAATAGAGAAAAATGTCACTGATGAAACTGATACTCATTGAATGCTTCGGAAGCTTCTTTTCCGTGACATTCTGGAATATATTTTAGAACAGTGTCTTTTTAAACTCAAACTGTAATCTGAAACCCTTTGCATATCTCATCTTTTTTGGTAGCGGTCATCCATAGTCTTAATATTGTGGTGAAATCTTTCAGGCTGTTTATCACTTGTGCCTTCTGTATTTTCAAGAAAATGCTCTAAGTCGCAATGTAAATAGTACACTTTAATGCTTCTAGTACACCCAAGAGATTTAAAAACTATTATGCTTTTCATTTACCAGCTCTACAGAGATTTCTCCTTTGCATTTGCCCGAAATGTTTTTGTGAACTGCCACAAAAGAAATCCAGGCTTTTTATTCAGCCTCATTCGTTGAATCTACAAAAGCAGGATCCTTAATCAGTTGTCTTATTTGTTGTCCGTTAAATATTCCTGCTTTAATATCTTCATAACTCAATTCGGGTGATTTTACCTTATATATGCAAATCATAACCCGTTCTTATGGAGAATTTACACAAACTGCTTCATAAAACAGAGCTTGATATGCAGTGCAGAAAGTATGATTTTCTTTCGCCCAACTAAAGTGTTATTAATGACATTCCTCTCTCCAACATCCATGTTTTCTTTCTTAGGCCTCTCTTTTCTAATCTAGTGGCGTGTTTTATCCCTGCTATCCCAAAAATATAAAAACAATAGTATATTGTGTAACTTCTTTGCTGTCCAAGGAAAATCATCTGGAAAATATTTAGGAAGAACCAATTTTTCTAACAGTCCGATAAATTCATGACAAAATAGAAGATGGTTTTTTTTAAGAGAAGAAGGGTAGTAGACAATTTTGTCTTGTGTGATAAAATGTAAATTTGGCTCTTTGTTCTAATAAATTTTTGTCTTTTAATCTTGAAACCAACCAGTAATTCAGAAGCTTCTTTTAGAACATTGAAATCTCTTTTGAAATCATTTAAATCAACCTGGTTGAAAAATTTAGGCATTGATGACGCCTCTTCATAATCACTGTTACCTTCACAGCTATCTAAAAGATGATTAGAAGGACAATATTCATCCTCACTAAGCTCTGGTAGCTGATGAAACGTTGGGATCGGTAGTTCCTCTGAGTGAGGAAATGGGGGTCTTGAAGACACTAAATCAGGATAAGTTTTCTTATTACAATTGTTTCGATTAATTCAGATAGTATTCCAGTGCTAGGTAGAAATAATAGTCATAGAAATGGTTTTGGAGTTCTCTCCAAACCATTGGTAAGCCGAATTTGAGACTTATTCTTTTCCGTCAGCTCACTGTCATAAATGTTCTGTACAAGTTTTACAGACCTGTTGCGGTGCGCAGATTTTATCCTGATCACCAAGTCTAACCCCAAAGTATCCAAATTAAGCCCTCTTTAGAAAGTCAGTAACATATTTTCTGTGTTTTTTCAACTTTTATTCTCCGCATATGTAGCAAAACTTATCTGGATGATTTATACAATTTTTTCTACTTGAACTCATTTAAATTCCATTCTACAATGCAAACACAACAATCTACAACACTACGAGTTTTACGTTATATTGATACGAATTCTACCTTAAACACAAATATCATGGAAGTTCAAAAACTTTAGAAAGTCAAAGAAAGCCAGTTTTGATTCCATGGAGCGAACTCTGAAACTAGCCTTATCTCTTGGAGGCTTTTACATTTGGCTTTATGGATGAGCGGCGCGAAATCACAAGCATGCGCAGATCCTCAGTTTTGCTTGCATTTTTTTTTTTTTTTTTTTTTTTTTTTCAAGATCTTGTGGTATTTCAACGTCCTTCTAATCGCCTTGAGCGTCGTTACAGGGCTATGTATCATAAGATCAGTTTAAGTGTTCAAGGTCACTTTAATTCTAAAAAATCTTTAGTTCGCTTTGCATATCTAAAAAAGTAGAGCTGATAGAGAAAAACTGATTGCATATTTGGAATCAGCGTCCCAAAAATATCCAAAATCAGTTGTAAAATCTCAGGCACCAAAAAAAAAAAAAATTTTTGTAGGCCTGTGATAAATATTTGCTTGATTCTCTTTGCATCGTTTGCGATTCTATTATTTTATGCATACATTTCACGCTATAAATTTAAAATAAAGCTTACTTTCCCGAAATAATTATGCGTAATAAAGCGCAAAACGTATTAAAAAGTTGGAATATCAGTTAAATCTTGTTTTAATATAAAATTTTCTAAACATCTCCAAAAACTCTTCCTTTGTCTATTGCCATATGAATATGAATTGAATAGTATACATCATTCGTTATGTTTCAGACAAAGAAATTTTGTTAAATACTAATTTATCTATTTTGATAGCTAGTGTTAATGTTATTAACGTAAGAGTATTTTTTTCTAAAAATTAAAAAAAAAAAACGTACCCAAAAGTGTTAATAATTAATTTGTTTTACCATAAATTATCCTACAAAGACAGGATTTTCCCCCCAAGAGATAGATTCTTTATTATTATAAATTTGGCTTGCATCAGAAAAACACATTTGCTGTAAGCACTACTGGAAGACAGAAACAAGAATTTTCTTCCAAATTTTCACGTAATGAGAAAAGTTTTACTACATTTTTTCTTCAATGATAATAGGCTGTCTGTTTCATCCAGTAACTCTCCTACTGTGAAATTCTACCTCCTTTTCAACTGTTCCTTCATATTTTTTTTCGATCTAACGTTAGTATCATAACTATAATCTTACTCATTTACAATATCATCAAAAAATAGTTTTTTTCTGATGCCGTGTATTTGGATCATTTAGTTAACATCACAAAGAGTATTTTGATGCTGTATTTTTATTTTTAATTTGTCTTTATTCATTTATTTATTTATTTTGGTGAATTTTGAAGATTGATCTTTATGCAGGATAGCTACAGAAATTAAGGGGAAGTCTTCCCCACCAATTCCCCTTATTCTTCCCTGACTATCAGATTTTCCTGATTTCCTGCATTAATTATTCATATACAATATTTTTTATGTATACTGATTCCTTGTATAAAGAAACACTATATGGGCAATGATGACCAGCCTCTTAAGATTTTAGACATTTTGTTATTTATCTAGAACAATGCATGAGGAATTATCCTGAAACTCCAGGTGAGTAAGGATAATAGTACAGATCATATATTACCATGAAGATTTTTTCCCCGAACTCCATAAGAGACCGTCAACAAATTGAAAAATAGCAAATATCTTTTGGATAACCTTTAAAAAGCTAATGAAGAAAACGCGTTCAAATTGAAGATAATGATTAAGAGGCTTATTGTAATAAACTGTGTCCATTTGTATGTGGATAGTACATATACTCGTAGAAAAATTAAAGTTTTTATAAAAAACAATCCCAAATTTTGCCAAGTTTTTTGCTTATAATTTGCAGAGTTCTTACCATAAAATGTTATTTTTCGAAAATATCACAAACAATATTTTACATAATACCCTGTATTCAGAATTAAAAAATAACATTTTATGAAAAATGAGCAAATGTGAAAATTCTGAAAGTGATCGTCGATTGAATAAGCTCAATATCCGATATTCCCAAATTGAAGCAAAGATATGAGGGGCTGTATCCATATATACATTGACCAGTGTCAATATAGAATACACAATATGGTACGTACTATTATATTTGGATACAGTCACCCCTTTTTTTTTTTTTTTTTTTTTTTTTTTTTTTTTTTTTGGCAGGTTGGGGGGGGGGGACTTTGAGCTTATTCTATCGACGATCACTTTCAGAATTTTTCAACCTATGTTTTTGTGACTGTGAGAAAAGTGAAAGTCTATACATTTAGCTAACACAGTATGGAAATGAAATTTTGATAGCATTCACGTATGCACAGTAAAAAATTATCCAGTAAACCTGATCATTTTTCCTACATTTTTTTTTCTGATTATAGGGTATTATGTACAATATTATTTGTCATGTTTTCTGAAAAGAACAATTTTTTTTTATATTAAGAACTCTTCAAATTATAAGCAAAAAAAGTTAGCAAAATTTGGGTCTATTTTAATAAAAACCTTAATTTTTCTACGAGTATACATGCTTTCCACACAAAAATGAACACTGTTTATTATAATAGGCCAATTTATCATAATCTACAGTTTCAACGCGTTTGCTACTTTAGTTTTTTCAGGGTTATCCGAAAGATATTCCTTCTTTTACAATTTGTTGGAGGTCGCCTATAAAGTTTCGGAAGGGGGATTTCACAGAAATGTATGACCTGTACTATTAAGCTTACACACCTGGAGTTTTAGGATAATTCCTCGTACATTTTTCTAGCAGCAAAATGTCTAAAATCTCAAATTATAATAAAATGTCTAAGATCGAAAGTGGTCGGTCACTTTCGGCCAGACTGCATTATCCAACTTGATAATATCTCATTTGAGGGGGAAAAACATAATAATTTCTTAGTTGAAACCTATTATTGTCTTAAATATCGTGCTTTTGTTGATGAATCATTCTCTTTGGCAAGATGAAAACACAAATATTTTCGCATATAGACGAATTTCCTTGATTTTAAAGAATTCTATTATGAAATTGCTTAATTTTTCTAAATTGTGAAACTTTTTTTTTTTTTTTTTTTTTTTTGATTCCCTGATTTCGAGAAACTGTAGTCATTGTATCACGTATCAGCTTTACAACTTTTTTAACTCCATATTTATATTTCTCAGTGAAACATGACAGCTTAAATCAAAAAGAAGACAACAATTGCGATAAAATAATGAAAATGCGCTTGGATTTTGGTTTCAATAGTATCCTACTTATTCTCATTTATCTTGTTTTCTTTTTTCGCAAAATTTGTATCGTTTTTCCAGTTTACTTCTTAATTCCCTTTTCATCGTACCGCAACCAAAATTATTGGAACTTTCTTTTCCAAAAAGTATAGCAAAGTTTTAATTGGTGGAATGTATAACTTCTAATAAAGTCGAACCTCGTTAACATGAACCTCAAGGGGAATCAAAATGTTGTTCATGTTAACAAAATTTTGATTAACTTCATTCATGTTATCAGTATCAAATCTTTGTACTCATCTTTATAGGGGACTATGAAAACAGTTCATGTTAAAAGTAATCCACGTTAAGCGTGTTCATGTTAACAAAATTTTGATTAACTTTATTCATGTTATCAGTATCAAATCTTTGTACTCGTCTTTATAGGGGACTATGAAAACAGTTCATGTTAAAAGTAATCCACGTTAAGCGTGTTCATGTTAACAAAATTTTGATTAACTTTATTCATGTTATCAGTATCAAATCTTTGTACTCGTCTTTATAGGGGACTATGAAAACAGTTCATGTTAAAAGTAATCCACGTTAAGCGTGTTCATGTTAACAAAATTTTGATTAACTTTGTTCATGTTATCAGTATCAAATCTTTGTACTCGTCTTTATAGGGGACTATGAAAACAGTTCATGTTAAAAGTAATCCACGTTAAGCGTGTTCGTGTTAACAAAATTTTGATTAACTTTATTCATGTTATCAGTAACAAATCTTTGTACTCGTCTTTATAGGGGACTATGAAAACAGTTCATGTTAAAAGTAATCCACGTTAAGCGTGTTCATGTTAACAAAATTTTGGATTAACTTTATTCATGTTATCAGTATCAAATCTTTGTACTCGTCTTTATAGGGGACTATGAAAACAGTTCATGTTAAAAGTAATCCACGTTAAGCGTGTTCATGTTAACAAAATTTTGATTAACTTTATTCATGTTATCAGTATCAAATCTTTGTACTCGTCTTTATAGGGGACTATGAAAACAGTTCATGTTAAAAGTAATCCACGTTAAGCGTGTTCATGTTAACAAAATTTTGATTAACTTTATTCATGTTATCAGTATCAAATCTTTGTACTCGTCTTTATAGGGGACTATGAAAACAGTTCATGTTAAAAGTAATCCACGTTAAGCGTGTTCGTGTTAACAAAATTTTGATTAACTTTATTCATGTTATCAGTATCAAATCTTTGTACTCGTCTTTATAGGGGACTATGAAAACAGTTCATGTTAAAAGTAATCCACGTTAAGCGTGTTCATGTTAACAAAATTTTGATTAACTTTATTCATGTTATCAGTATCAAATCTTTGTACTCGTCTTTATAGGGGACTATGAAAACAGTTCATGTTAAAAGTAATCCACGTTAAGCGTGTTCATGTTAACAAAATTTTGATTAACTTTATTCATGTTATCAGTATCAAATCTTTGTACTCGTCTTTATAGGGGACTATGAAAACAGTTCATGTTAAAAGTAATCCACGTTAAGCGTGTTCATGTTAACAAAATTTTGATTAACTTTATTCATGTTATCAGTATCAAATCTTTGTACTCGTCTTTATAGGGGACTATGAAAACAGTTCATGTTAAAAGTAATCCACGTTAAGCGTGTTCATGTTAACAAAATTTTGATTAAATTTATTCATGTTATCAGTATCAAATCTTTGTACTCGTCTTTATAGGGGACTATGAAAACAGTTCACGTTAAAAGTAATCCACGTTAAGCGTGTTCATGTTAACAATATTTTGATTAACTTTATTCATGTTATCAGTATCAAATCTTTGTACTCGTCTTTATAGGGGACTATGAAAACAGTTCATGTTAAAAGTAATCCACGTTAAGCGTGTTCATGTTAACGAGGTTTGACTGTATGATCTTTTCATTTGAGAGCATCAATTTTATGATTACTCTGAGTGTCAATAATAATTTCATTACATTTCCCAATAATTGCCACTGAACTGAGGTTAAATTTTTTTTTATCTCACTTTAAATAGCTTAAAGACAAAAATGTGACTTTAATTCATGCAATCTTTTCTATATATTATATTTTCAGTTTCATCTCATAATTATAGTTAAATTTAGTCCAAAATTTTAAAGAAAGATGTAAAAATTAGAATTAAAAAAAATTTAAATTATACTCGATGTTTTGGTTTATCTTTAAAAACAGAAATTTCTTCCGGGTCTAATTTTCTTAATTACAAAGCGCCAAAAAATTATTTTCATATTATGTTATTTAAGCTATATTCAAACAGTTTGAATATAGCTCTCCTCCCTCCATTTTTTTTCAAACAAGACTTTTTGTTGTTGTTCCTGTTGTTGTTTTGCTTTCCCATGTGATGAGAACAGCACAATTTTGTATGATAATTAGACCTCCTCTATTGCATATGTGCTGAGTTTCATTTCTTCAGTCATTGCCTCTGGTTATTTATTCCCTCTCCCCCTATAAAAAAAATTATTCCTAATAATTGTGAAGCAATGCGTTTGTGTGTACGTGAGTTTGTGCATGTTGGAATTTTCAATATTAGTTCAGGACATAATGGATATTTTTTAAAAACATGCAAAAACCACGAAAGTCCTGAAAATCGTGAATTTATGCTGAAATTAAAACGTTTATTTTGTAATAGTAATAGTAATATTTTTTTTATTTTTTCATCGATTTGAAAATATTGTTTGTCTTGTTTTGCAGTACATTTGTGAGAACCATTTTCAGCGCATCTCCAACAGGAGTATGTTCACAGGTTTGAGGGCCGTCAATCATTTCGGTAGGCCGGATATGACGTCCTTCCTAAAATTTGTACAGCACCAGCATTCCTACGTAAGTAATGAAGCATTGGATTCATGCAATTTGATATTTCTTATTCCTTGTTTTATGACTTTTTTTCCTTTACAGTTTTATATTATGCAAAAAAATGAAGATATTCTTTCGTAACTATTTTTATCCAACGCATAAATACACATGTAGCCCAAAACTGTAATGAGTATGACAATCAATACGAAATCATAAACTCAATACTAATTCAATTCTCTCGTATTCAATGTGAAATTGTAAACTTGTTTAAAACATTGGTATTTCCATGCACATTGTTTATTAACTTACATTCTTTAATTAGAGATGCGCTTTAATTAATTTTTATTTTAAATACATGATAACTTTATTGAAGAATTATGAAGTCACTCGGATCATGGCCCAAGTTAACCAAAAAGAAAGGCTTCCGCGGTGCTTTATGCTTATCTTTTTTTACGGACCACTGGAGTCATGTGATGCTCGAATGCTACAATGCAGTTGTACGAAAAGAACATCACGTCACTCTAATGGTCTGTAAAAAATAAAATAAATAAAAAAAGAACGCGTAGAATGTACCACGGTAGCCTGTCTTTTTTGTTAGCCTAGGATTATGGCATTGGGAATTTAAGCGGCCTATAGAGGCGCTGCTCGCAGCCTTCGGTACTAGAAAATTGTCTCTTTAATTTCCCTTTAACTGTTAAAGTGCCATTGAAATAATTCTTTCTTGTAAACGCATTTGAAAGTTTTAGATACTGAAATTCGGATAAGACAGAACACAAATGTCACACTAAATCTTAACCCTTTGACGGTTAAAGCACTTCTATTCATAAAATACTAAAATGATTGAATGACAGCGGAATTTAAAAACAAATTTATTTCATAATATATATATATATATTTTTTTTTAAGTTTTCTGTAAAATTAAAATTTTCATTTAAAAATTCCGGTGTTAATATGGCATTTCGCAATTCAAATTAAGTGGTATTCTGGGCGCGTATACGCGCTTATAACCACGAAAGGATTAAATTGTACAAAAGAATAATCATTCTGAACGAATTTAAAATACATGTACTGTAATGCGCTTGCACGGCACTATCCTGAAGTGAGAAATTACATTTTTTCTCCACCCGATGGATATTCAAGTACTTAAATCGACAATTCTTGTTGCGTTGTCTTTCTATTTACATCATCGTGTGAATAACATTTGGTGGAAAGAATACTCTTGAAAATTCTTACTGTGAATTAAAATTTCAAGAAAACGTATCATTCTTGTAGACGTAAGATAAAATCTGGGATGCACCGAATAGTGTTTCAGGCCGAATACTGAATATTCGGCGCACAAGTGAACCAAATAACGAATATTTGGCCAACCAAACAGTAACCATTCAGACAAAAATAGTAAACATTCAAAATATTCCTATATTTCAGAACTTAAATTTATTAAAAGTTTAATTAATTATTAAAAAGTCTTTATGCAATCTAACATCATATTTAACTCAAATATTTCCATTTTGATGACTAAGACTTTTCATAATTAACTTTATACTAAGAGTTTAAAAAAATATGTAATTTTAATATTATTTTTAATTTTGTTCATATATATACATTACATCCTAAAATAAATACTTTTTAACTGAAGAAAAATTTTGAAAGAATTAGAAGGAAAGTATTACAGTCATGCAGTGTTTCTACGTACTAAAGTTAAATTTTGATAAACTTTCAGGAAAGATAATGCAGTCAAAACAGGCTTCTTCTTTAAGGGAAATCAACACTACAATCCACTTATTCCATGTAAAATACAGGGTACTTCTCTAATTGAATCCAAATTTTCATTCAAAACTTTAATAATTATTAAAATTCTAAATACTATCTTTATTTATTGAGAGTGCATAATAGAAATTATGTAAGATTTTAAAAACATATTTTTAAAAGTTTTTTGAAACAATCGATTTAGTCAAATATTTTGATACTAGCAGGGGAGACCGAGCTTAGCTCGGTCAAAATTAACTTTGTGTTCATCTCGATATAGTATTTTCACTGTATCATTTACTCTGTATTATTACTGTAAAACATGTTTATAATAGTATTACTTAGACAAACAATCAATAAGAAAACTATGTTTTTATGCGCATATTTATAAATTTTATTTTATTTTAAATTTTACAACGAAAGGACATCGATCAGAATCACTTTTTTAGCTCGACTCTGATTGGTTTAACCATGCATCTCGAATCCTCTTAAGAATGTATAAAAAAATTCTTTACATTCTGAAAGACAATATTTTCTGCTAGATATAGCCAAATTTGGAGGCATTCTTTCATTTGGCTCCTAATACGTGGTTTGGTTTTCGTAATTTTTATAGTCGATTTTTTGGCCATATGTCGCCAATATTTTGTCAAATATCACCAAATTATTGGCTTTTGCCATATTCTCGTGACCCTGACCCGTATTACCCAAAATGAGCCACTTATCAAATTTGATCAAGCATGTGACATAGCTCAATCGTCTTCAGGTAATCAAAAACAGTAGAATATAAAATTGAATCAAAATCGTTTAAGCCATTTTTTAGGTAAAATTAGCTTGGCGGCATTCAGCAATGAAGCGAAATGACCCACTAATATAATTTTGTTTAACATGCGACTCAGCCCAATAGTCTTCTCGTGACAAAAAACGTTTTGTTTCAAAATTTAGGTAAAATTGATTGAGTCGTTGTTATATATCACTAGAATGACCCTAGCTCATTAAGACCCAAAATGACCCACTAATAGAATTTTCGCGAGCATGTGTCCAAGCCAAATGGTTTTCTCTTGCTCAAAAACGATATAATACAAAGTATAGTCAAAATGGTGAGTACCATTTTCTATATAAAATTAGTATGACCCATTATGGCCAACAAATGACCCTTATAATCGAAATCTCTCGAACGTGTGGCCTAGCTCTTTAGTTTCAGCATGCCGAAAAACATTAGATACAAAATTTAGATAAAATCGATTGAACCGTTTTTTAGATTTAGTTAATTTGACCCTGACCCCTTATAATCCAAAATGACCCATTGATCGAATTTTCTCAAAAATCTGTCCTAACCCAATCATTTTCTTGTGACCGAAAACGATAAAATACAAAATTTAATCAAAATTGCGCGAAACGTTATCTAGATAAAATTAGAATGACCCAAAAGTGGCCACTAATCGAAATTTCTCGAACATGTGACCTACCCCAATGATTTTCTCATGCCAAAAATATGTTGTATACAAAATTTCGTTAAAATCGACCCACCCATTCTTTAGATATAGCTTGACCTTGACCCATTAAGACCCACAAATGACCCTTATAATCGAAAGCTCTCGAATATGTGACTTAGTCCATTAGTTTTCTCGTTTCTAAAAATTGTTACATACAGAATTTCGTTAAAATTGATTTTGCCGTTCTTTAATTATACATAGCTTGACCCAGACCCTTTATGATCCAAAATGACCCATTAATCGAAATTTTTCGAACATGTAACCTAGTCCAATGATTTTATCGTGCCAAAAAAATGTTGCATACAAAATTTCATTAAAATTGATCCACCTGTTCTTTACTATAGTTTGACCATGACCCATTATGACCCATCATGACCCACAAATGACCCTCATAGTCGAAATCTCTCAAACATGTGATTTAGCCCATTAGTTTTCTCATGTCAAAAAACTGTCACATACAAAATTTCGTTATAATCCATCACGCCGTTCTTTAAAAATAAATAGCTTGACCCAGACCCTTTATGACCCAAAATGACCCAGTAATCGAAATTTCTCGAACATGTAACCTAGTCCAATGATTTTATCGTGCCAAAAAAATGTTGCATACAAAATTTCGTTAAAATCGATCCACATGTTCTTTAGATGTAGGTTGACCATGATCCATTATGACCCATCATGACCCACAAATGACCCTCATAGTTGAAATCTCTCAAACATGTGATTTAGCCCATTAGTTTTCTCATGTCAAAAAACTGTTACATACAAAATTTCGTTATAATCGATCACGCCGTTCTTTAAATATAAATAGCTTGACCCAGACCCTTAATGACCCAATATGACCCATTAAATTTTTTTCTCGAACATGTAACCTAGCCCAATGTTTTTCTTGTGCCCGAAAACCATAGAATGCAATTTTTAGTCAAAATTGCGTCAGAAGATCTCTAGATAAAAATAGCATAACCCACAATGACCCCAAAAATGACCCACTAACCGAATTTTCTCGAACATGTTACCTAACCCAATGGTCTTCTTGTAATCCAAAGCGATACAATATAAAATTTGGTCAAAATCGTTAGAGCCGTTTTTTAGATAAAAATGGCTTGACCCACAATGACCCCAAAATGACCCACTAATCGAAATTTTTCGAACTTGTGACCCAGCCCAATAGTTTTCTTGTACCAAAAAACGGTTGGGTACAAAATTTCCTTAAAATCGATCCAGCCGTTCTATAGATAGAAATAGCTTTATCCTGACCCATTATGACCCAAAATGACCCAATAATCGAATTTTCTCGAACATGCGACCTAGCCCAATGGTCTTCTCGTGCCCGAAAATGGTAAAATCCAAATTTTTGCGAAAATCGTTAGAGCCGTTTTTGAGATAAAATTTACCCACACACACACACACACACACACACACACACACAATTTTTGCTCGCATTATAGTATAAGACTAGCGGCCTTCGCCCGCTACGCTGGTCGGTTTATCTAAAGAAATCTTGAAGAAGTAGTTAGATAAGGTTCAGACATACATTAAAAAAAAAAAAAAGCAAGTCGATCATTCAAAAAACGTTGGGAAATATCAAATATTTACTGTAATTTTTAGGTGCGTTCGTAATTATATAATACGTAGCACCTATAGTTGTCGTTCAGTCCGTCCGTCAGTCCGTCCGTCTGTCCGTCCGTCTGTCCGTCCGTCTGTCCGTCCGCATATAACAACGCAAAAACTACCCAACCGAATCGTTTGAAATTTAAAAAACATAATTATTACATAATTTTGTCGAGTCATTTCAAATTTTATGAAAATCGGATGCATAGATCAATTACAGGGGCAATCAAAAGTATTCCATTACATTACGGTCAATGGGGAAAAAAGTTTCAAATGCATTTTAATCGTTTGAAATTTAAAATACGCAATTATTACATAATTCTGTCGAGTTATTTCAAATATTTTGATAATCGTGTGCATAGATCAATTACAGGGGCAATCAAAAGTATTCAATTACATTATGGTCAATTAGGAAAAAGTTTCAAATATATTCTATACGTTTGAAATTTAAAATACATAATTATTACATAATTTTGTCGAGTTATTTCAAATTATATGAAAATCGGATGCATAGATCAATTACAGGGGCAATCAAAAGTATTCCATTACATTACGGTCAATGGGGAAAAAAAGTTTCAAATGCATTTTAATCGTTTGAAATTTATAATACGCAATTATTACATAATTCTGTCGAGTTATTTCAAATATTTTGATAATCGTGTGCATAGATCAATTACAGGGGCAATCAAAAGTATTCAATTACATTATGGTCAATTAGGAAAAAGTTTCAAATATATTCTATACGTTTGAAATTTAAAATACATAATTATTACATAATTTTGTCGAGTTATTTCAAATTATATGAAAATCGGATGCATAGATCAATTACAGGGGAAATCAAAAGTATTCCATTACATTACGGTCAATGGGGAAAAAAGTTTCAAATGCATTTTAATCGTTTGAAATTTATAATACGCAATTATTACATAATTCTGTCGAGTTATTTCAAATATTTTGATAATCGTGTGCATAGATCAATTACAGGCGCAATCAAAAGTATTCAGTTACATTATGGTCAATTAGGAAAAAGTTTCAAATATATTCTATACGTTTGAAATTTAAACTACATAATTATTACATAATTTTGTCGAGTTATTTCAAATTTTATGAAAATCGGATTTATAGATCAATTATAGGGACACTCAAAAGTATTCCGTTACATTACGGTCAATGGGAAAAATGTTTCAAATGCATTTTAATCGTGTTACACTCATACGAACTTAATAAAATTTATATGCAACTATAAAGTACATATTATAATATACATCATACATAATTTGTGGTGCAAAGAACATTTGTTATTGATTTACAAGGCCACACAAAAGTATTACATTATATAATGGTATAGGAAGAACATTGTTTGATGAGCGTTTTAATTGTAATTCACTATTTACAATTTTATGAGATTGACATATGAAAGTAATATTTTTAAAACTTCGTTATCGTACGAACGCACCTAATTTGCTACGCTTCACGTGCAATTTCCAACTTGTTTAAGAAAAACAAAGTTTCGAAAAAAAAATTAAATCGAAAAAAAAATTACACTGACATATTAATGCAAGGAAATTTTCCCAGAGAGAAAATTCGCCTTGAATACAATATTTCAAATTCTTTTAATTGCTTATAGGCGTTAATGCCAACATAGTGAAAAAAAATTCCATGCTGGGAATCGAACCCGGGCCATCAGTATGGCGCACTGACGTTCTACCGACTAAACCACATGGAACGACAGCCAGCTTGAAACTTTCTCATACTTAAGTAGACTGGCGAAAACATAACGATAGCGCGTTTTAAAATCGCACAGTGACATCTATTGGATTTTATATGTACTAAAAAACGTTATGTACTAAAAAACGTGAGCAGCGCACCTAATAGTTTCTTTTGTTTCTTTTTGTTACTTTTTTGTCTGTTGTCCGATTTTGATGAAACAAAGCCTATACACTGCCCGGGAGTGTGCATTCTTCATTAGTGAAAACCGCATAAAAATCCATTCAGTAGTTACGAAGATAACCTCGAACAAACAGACAGACAGACAGACAGACAAAAAATTCAAAAAATTTTTTTTTGTGTTTCATTGGTTTTCTTTTATCGCCCTGACTCCATTTTTGTCAATTATCTTCAATGTACAGACACACCGGGTCCTACTGTTTTATTATATGTATAGATTTGTTTAACCGAATAATTAGTAGCATGGCCGAATACAAAATATTTGGGGCATAATAGATAAAATGCTGAATTTGTTCTACACGTATGCATGACAACTACCCTTATTCATTCAAATAAAATTTATTTTAACAAAAGTTTTAGTGCTTATTTGATTATAAGATAAATAAACTAAATTAACGTAGAGAGTAAAAAGATATTCTCTAAACATTTTTAAGTACTTCATAAGTTGAGTTGGTTTTCTTGCAGTCTTTATTTAATTATCTTTCATGTATTAAAGAAAATAAATAAATATTGTAGTACAGATATGAAGAAAAGGTCATCTTTCAGCCTACCACTTAACGAAGTGAATTAACCATTTATATTTCAAATTAGGAATCCGTGAAAATTTTATGTTTTATAGAATTTTTCACGAATTTATTAAGCTAAATTAGAAGATTTACATAATTATTTAATAAATTTTTAGAAGGATTTTATCAATTAAAATTAATTAAATTTTGATTTATACGGATTTTTTTGCAATATTTATAATTCCACTTTAAAATACTTTTATTTTGTGCAAACAATACTGCTTTTACACTGTTAAAAATTTTGTCCTAGTTTGTACCAAATTTTGATGCTCAGTAGCTGCCACCATCAGATTGTGAAATCTAGTACCAACATTTGAAGCTTTCTATTTCAATCTCGTTCCAACTATTGGAACTATGCTTCAACAAGAGCTCTAAATGTTGGTACAAGATTTCCCCATCTTATAGTGGCAACTATTTAGCACCAAAATTTGGTTCAAACTAGGACAAGTGATTTTTAACAGTGTAGAACAAGGCAAAGTAAAGTATCTATAAATCATTCTAAACTGTATTATTACTAATCGAAGTCTTAAATGAATTTTATATCAAGTTGTTTTTATGGTACTTTAAAGTACCATCGGATTATAAAGGATTAAGCAGAGAAATTTTTTGTTTGGATGGGTTTGGTTACAATTAATTTTTGTTACAAATAGACCGCAGAGGAAAGCAAACTAACGCTTAAAGTACAGTGACGAATAGGGACTATCAGTATTTATACCAAAACTTTGAATGAGCTAATGTTCAATAATGCTATCTGTGACAAAAATTTCATAAATTGAGTTTAGTGCGAAGAATAGGGAGATAGAACCTATTTCCTAATTGTTCCATGACAATTTTAATTACTATGTTATGTTTTTACCTAAACAATAAAATATATATGTTTTTAAATTGGATAATGCGTGGATTTTTAGAAAACCCTGTTTTATCCTATTAACTTTACCGTGCCAACTGTGAAATGAAATTAGAAGAAAAAATAATTACCAGAAAAGGATATGATTTCAATGTTACCTTCTTTACGCAAGTACGAAATATTGCCACTTTTCTCTAATACGTATGAATTTTGTTATCATGTTGATTGAGCAATGTCAATTATTATCTCCAAGCTTAATTGTATCTAAACTTTTTTTTCTTTTTCGCAGGTTAGTAAAGTAGGAGTTTTTAGTTGCGGTCCATCAGCCCTCACCAAAAGCATAAGTATGGCATGTGAGACTGTCAACAATCACCGAAAACTGCCTTACTTTATACACCACTACGAGAACTTTTAAAAACGAAACCAAAACGTAGCTGCCGCATCGGAAGCTGCATGACTCTAGTGCCTTGGATGTGAGAAAGTGCCACACGTCGATATTCACAAACATTTTTTTCCAACGGGAACTCCCAGATAAGTTCCAACTGGAAAAAGAAAAAATCCTAAACATGGAAGTGTGAATCCTGAATGACGGCAAAGTGCTATTTGCCGCTCAAGTGATATTCATATTCCAAATTGACTTTTGGACAGTTTCCTGTTCAAGTCTTCCTAAGGCTGTCAGTCATTGACTAAGCCAGTACTGGCATAAGTTTCTCCTTTAAAAATATCAAATATGATAACTGGTCGAAACTAGAGAGTCGATCAAAAGATCAACACCGGGCATCTGCAAAAAAGATATGTTGCGCGCTTCAGCCCGATGACCGGATGTTTTATCCTACGTCATATCCTGTGTTTGATCGCATTAATGGATTTCGGAAAGAACTGCTGCTATTAACTGTTATACAGTGTATAAGTTTTGCAATATCTTCCTTATTTATTCGTTTTATTTAAAGTATGAGAGATGAGTTTTTATTGTGACAAACAATATTACGATGAATATTAAACTCCAATGAGTCAGTTGCATTTTACGCAACTGCGTCCAATATTCTTCTTGTCTAGTGTATATTTTTCTAAGTGTCTCATGTTGTAATGTTGTTTATTGTGTAAAATATGTTCAAATGTTGCAAGTTTATTGAAGGATAACTTGTCGACAATGGAGTCGTATGATTCAAATAAAAAAACAACCTAATTTGTAAGAAACCAAATATGTACTTGTTTGTAATTTATTTTAGTTACGATAAGTATCTTTAGCACGGGGTGGTATAAAGTTAATGCCAGTTTTGAATTCAGAGGGTGGCCCGGAGGGAACATTCCCATCCGGAGCAATGAGATGTCCCCCTCGGAAGATTTGAGATTATGTGTTTTCAGTGGTCAAAAATGCAATACCCCTCCCCTAGAGTCACAGAAATTCCTCCCAGAGAAAAGTGTCTGAATTCAACACTTGTTAATGCAGCTTCTTAAGGCTGTTCTCAAATCCAAAGGAATTACGTTTTAACACATTTCTAAATTAAATTTCATTCAGAAATGTATGAAATTGACAAGAGTTCTTATTTAGAAACTATGTAATCGAATGGCATTTTCCAATTTTTGTTAAAAGCAGAATATCTTTTTAAAAATATATCAAAATGTTAAATTTCCGATTCTGCAGCACGAAAGAGGGAAAAAACTTGACGTCAATGAAAATAATCACTTATAACTCGATAAGTAATTTACTTATCAAACATAGAAAACGCTGCTCGTTTCCAAATAATTTCAATAGTTAGAATTGCCAATTTTATGCCTTTACGTTTAAAAAAAAAAGATAAAAAGTGTTAGTATGTTTCCCACGATTAAGCAAGGAAATTGAGAACCGTTTTATTTGACTGACAATAAATGTGAACATAGGGACGAAAGACGACCTTTATATTCGGGAGCCCGAGATTATTTTTTGTATTTTGAGGAGCCGATCAGCAATTAACTTATATTCTGCTTATTTACTTTTTTAAATATTCAGCTCTAGAAAACTTGCGATTATAAATTAAATATGTTAATGGTTATTCATAATGAATTCCAATCGACTTACAACAATATCATCGCTAAGGCACCATTCATTAATTACGTCACGCCAATTTCTATTTTTTTTTTTTTAACCTCTCCATTCCCCACTGTTATTCCAAAGTGATACTGCAACATCACAATTTTTTACAACTATAAATTATTAACCATCCAAAAAAAGTGGCACAGTTTTAGACCTTGGCCCAGGCAATTGCTAGGTCAACATAAACAAGACACAAAACGACCAAAATCAACTATTGACCAACGAAGGCAGAAAACCATGAGCCAACGGTATTCCGTCAATTCTGCGTTGCTTGTTTACTAATTTAGAACTAGTTTTGATTAAAAAAACATCCATTTTTTTTCGAATATATAACATTAAAATGATCCTTATAAAACTTTTCACATTCACATTAACTTTAATGCATTAACCAAATTGAGTCTGTAGGCTTTCATATCAGCCTTTGATGTTAAGTAGAACCTCGATTAACTGAACTTCGTTTAATCGAGGTTTCTGTTAACCGATCCGATAACGAAGTTTGATTTTGTTTCCAGTGGCCATGTGGATTTCTTTTCATTACCAGGTGCAATGTTTTATGGGGCAATTACATCCCCAAATTACTTGATTGGCAACAGTGTGGAGTATTTCTTTTTTAATTTTGTTGAACTCTTCTATTGTTTTTCAGCTTAAAAGATGTTAAATTCGCGAGCATGGCAAGCTTTTATATACAATTTCTATGAACCGGGATTTTCGATATCCGAGGTGCTAGTGGTTCAATTTAGCTGATAATCGAGTTTGCACTACATTTATAACTGACATGCCTCGTGATCACTTTCTTTCTGAAAAGTATGGCTACTTTCGAGATCTTTCTCTAATCACAGACCATTGCCATCATTGTGCCTTAAAAACAGTAGTTTTTTATTTTTTTTTATGTTAAAAAAACAAATAAGAAAAATCATGCATTAAGCATAGATTATGAAGCACTTTCAACACTTCATGAAATCCTTAACAAAACTTCGTCATTTTGGGCAATAAGGTTACTGTATATGATTACCATATATAAGGTTACCAAATATGTATTTCAACACTGTTGAACAGCCCTGTATTTGATCTGTCGGTTGATATACTATATACAATATAATGAGAAAATATAGTTTAGTAAGAAAATGTCTGGCAGGTTGAAATTTTTCTTTCAGAAATTTATACTAATCGATAGAAACATATTTGAATCCTTTTGTTCAACCCTGTAGTTTATCTTGTACCGTTATTATGCGTCAATATTAAGCTAAAATTTATTTTAAACTAAAACATTCTTAAAACTACTAAAATCACATTCTCAGAAATTATCATTCATAAGCGTCCATGTATTCAATACTTTACGTGGCTCTGTCTATCGTTTTATCTATATTCTACAAAAATTTCTTCGTAAAGCGAATGCAGTTCAGCGTAAAAATGCATAAATTTTTTAAAAATCACCTTTAAGTAATTTAAGCTCATATTCAGTAACGTTTGCGACCACTTTTGGGTAGCCCTTTATATCAGTATATAGTATTTATACAAACCATATAATATGCATAGATTTAGTGAAGCTTAAACGCACAAATCATAATTAAAATGCATTTCATTCATCCATCAGCCTTCATCGGATACATGTACAAGTACTTCGAAAAAAATATACTATTTGAAATCTTTTGTGTGTCCCTGTAAATTCTAAGTACTTCATATTATGCATGACTGTACCGTATAATTTATATTAAGCCTCAGTTATATATATATAGCAATTTTATTACATATGAAATAGTATAATATAGTTAAAATATGTCGCACACAATTCCCCCTTTTACCATTATGTAATGGAATTCTTTTGCTTGGCCCTGTAAATGAATAATAGCTATTTTTCACCGCATTTTTTACTTAATGTATATTTTAATGCATTTTGTAAATGCATATAAATTTTAATATGATTGACAGGGTGTAACATCTTTAAAATTCATTTGAAACGATTTTTTCCCATAGGCCGTAATGTAACTGTAAAATTTTGACTATCTCTGTAAATAAACTAATCATGGTAGAAACTTCATTTTCCATAGGATTTGTGCTAGGATAAATGTCAATAACATATAAAAATTTCATGGCGACCCGAGTATATTTACGAGAGTTAGAGCACAGACAGACGGTCAGACAAACCGAATGCATAAACACTTTTCAACTTTGTTGGAAAGTGTTAATAAAAAAAAGATTTACACTATCTATTTAATAATTCAGACTGTTACAATTGAAAAAGAAAAAAAAAATACCAAAAAAAAAATTGCTACAGACGACTATTTTGACAAATATTATTTTTAATCAATAATGTTTGTGGTTTATTTTTCTTTCAATGTTTATTATTATTATTATTATTTATTTATTTATTTTATTTTTAATAGTGGCACTCCTGCTAACATATTCTTATTGAAATTACAGTTAATCAACATAGTGAGTTCTTAATATAAAAAAGTTCTTCTCATAAAATATGACAAATAGCATTGTACACAATATCTTGTAATCAGAATTAAAAAATAATAAAAATTACATGAAAAATGAGTAGGTTTTCTATATAATGTTTCATTGCGCATGCGTGAATGCAATCAAAATATAATTTGCATAATGTGTTTGCTAAACGTATAGAGCAATTTTTGTGAAAATCTCACAAACGTAGCTTGAAAATTCTGAAATTTTCGTCGATAGAATAAGCTCAAAATCCGTTGTTTTCAAAATGAAGCAAAAAAAATTAGGGGTTTTATCCATATATCCATTGATTAGTGTCGATATAGAATACACAATATTGCACGTACTAACATTTAAAATACAGCCCCTTCTTTTTTTGCTACATTTTGGGAACAACGAATTTTGAGCTTATTCTATCGATGATAATCTTCCGAATTTCCAAGCTATGTTTTTGACCCTTTCACAAAAGTTTAGCTTTCCGTTTAACTAACTCGTTATGCAAATAAAAATTTTATAGCATTTAAGCATGTGCAGTAAAAAACTATTTAGTAAACCTGCTCATTTTTATTACAATTTTTATTATTTTTTAATTTTGATTAAAGGGTATTGAGTACAATGTTGTTTATCATATTTCCTGTAAAAAGCATTTTTTTCTATTAAAAATTCTGAAAATTATAAGCAAAAACTTGGCCAAATTTGGGACTGTTTTTATTAAAAAAAAAAAAAAAAAAAAAAAAAAAAACTTAATTTCTCTACGATTATACATGCTGTCTTCATAAAAATCAACACAGTATGTTACAATAAGTCGCTTAATCATAATCTATAGTTTGAAGGAGTTTGCTACACCAGTTTTTACAGTGTTATCTAAAAGATATTCGTTATTTTCTAATTTGTTGACGGTCCCCTACGGGATTTCGAGAAAAAATCTCCGCGGTAATATGTGACCTGTACTATTATTTTTACACACCTGCAGGTTCAGGATAATTCGTCATGTATTTTTCTAGATATTTAACAAAATGTCTAAAATTGCAAATGGCCGGTCATCTTTGGCCATATAGTGTATTTCTAAATAACAACTTCAGTTAAATGTTATTGCAAATTAACTAGATTTGCACTATATGTACAGTGGTGGTCATAATTATAAGGACAAAGCAAAAATTGCCATATCTTGGTTACATTTGGCGGGAGACATATGCACATTTAATGGATGGAAACCAGTGAAAAATGAAGATTATTTTTGTATGATTTTATAAAAATATGCGGTAAATTCATATTCATAAAATATATTACTAATTTATACAGCCATTGGTTTTGGACAAAATTATAAAAACAACTGTATTTGTGTGTTCTAAAAAGTAAAATTTGCATGTTTTTTGCTCTGCACACGGAACTTCCAGACGATATAAATACGTAGTAACCGTTTGGGATCGTATTATTCTGTTTTTCAATCATGCCGCAAGGTGCAAAACTTTTGGAGTTTCAGAAAGACAAAATGGATGCATTTCAAAATTCAGGACTTTCTGTATGATAAATTGCTACAAAGTTTAATAGATCAAGAATGGTTATTTACAATTACCTTTAAAATTCCGGTAAATATGGACGGCAAAGACATAGAAGCAGGCTATCTTCTGTTTCTGAATGGGGGGAAAGAATGATAATAAGGCGAGCTTGCTCCAAAAAAACGGGAAAAAACCGTGAATTGAACTTAGAATGCAAGTGCTCGAACTGTTCGACGTGTTTTATAAAAACAAAGAAAAAGGTTTGCTGTAGTAAACATGTGTCAAGACCGCGTCTTACAAAAGTTCACGAGAGACTGAGGATGGAGTTTGACAAAAACTGCAATATTATGGGAAAAAAGTGGGATTCTGTATTTTCCGATTAGAAAAAGATTAATTTGGATAGACTAGATTGTTTTTGCAACTTCTAGTATGATCTTCGTAGAGAAAAAACGATTTTCTCAAAGCATGCATTTGGAAGTGATTCAGTAACGGTCTGGGGAGGTTTCAAAACTGGTAGAACTACTCCAATAGTTTTTGTGCAGGGTAGGAGGAATTCTGAGAGTTACATTGATGTATTGGGCGATAATCTTCTACTAGAAGCCCCGTTAATAGCGATTGGAGGCTATTTTTTCCAGCAGGACAATGCCTCGGCTCATGTTTCCCAAGCTTCAAACTCGTGGTATAATGCTAATTCCGTGAAACTACTTGATTGGCCAGCCAGAAGTCCTGATATGAATCCAATGGAAAAATCTGTTGGGTATTCTGGCACACAAAGTAGGCAAAAATGGTATATAATCTCAAAACAAATAAGAACTCATGTCTTCCATCGAAAAAGATCACTCAAAATCTTCCAAGAACGTTTTTAATGAATTGTCAAACTCCATGACGTCAAGACTGATAAAAGTGATTGAGAAGAAGCGGGGAGATTATTAATTATCAGCGTGTTTCAGGCAAAAACATTCATTGTCCTTATAATTTTGTCCAATTTTGTACAATGACATACTTTGTTACTTGTGACAAAACATTCATATTTTGCATTTTCCAATGTTTTGAATTCTACAATGATTTCTAGAATAGAAAAGCATTTAGTGTATAAATTTCCCTTTATTTAGTTCAGAAATAAATTTTTTCGGCGTAATTTTCAATTGTTCTTATAATTCTGACCACCACTGTATTTCTGCACTTAAAATTAAGACTTATTTATTAAAGAAAATCTGATTATTTTTCTCTAGAACTTAGAAATTTTTCATTGTTATGTTATTACGTTTTATACAATTATATTATAACTAGTATTGTTTATTGAAGTAGGTGATTATTCACGATAAAAGAATGGCACACAAATTTCTTTACACCACTATTTCCAAACAAAATTCTTCATTGCATATTTCTACGACATTTACAATAGAAATCTACTACGAGGTATATTGTTTCGAAACAGCTATGTTAAAAATATTGATAACATTTCTTCTAAGACAAATGTTCAACCTTACTGATACTATTAACTTTGTTACAATGCTTTTTAGCACTTTCCAACAAAACTGAAAAGTGCTTGTGCGTTCGGTTGGTCTGTCCGTCTGTCCACGCTCTAATTCCCGTAAATATACTCGAATTTTCATGCAATTGATAAAGCTTATTTAGGGTCACCAAAGCATGTTTGGTATTGAATATGAAGTGTGAACGATTAATGGTTCATTTACAGGGCACTCAAAAGAATTCGATTACATTATGGTATATGGAGAAAATCATTTGGAGAGTATTTTAATGACATTACGCTATTTCAAATGTATTGAAACTGATATAAATCACTAAATTTCAATACGATTACGTTAAAACAGCGAATTCATAGCATTTTTTTTTAATAAATTTACAGGGACACACAAAACAAATTCGTTACAGTACCGTCTTTGTGTAACAATTGGTGGAGAGTACGTTTTAAAATTCAGTATGCGAATTTAAATTTGTTTTTTGCATATTACTTTTATATATAAATTTTATACCTCATATACAGGACTGCACAAAAGTATTCGCATACCATTCTTCTTATTAGTGGAAATTGTTGAAGGAGAATTTTTAACTGAAATATCAGTATCGCGTAAATGAACTAAATTTTGGAATGCATTTTGTTAATAGATACAAATTTCTACATCATATACAGGGCTGTTAAAAAAAAAAATCGGATAATTTTCCGATTGTAGATGGGAACAGCTGTTTTTCGGTTACGTTATACCGTCCAATGGTATTACGTTATACCGTCACCAAATGGTGAAATGAGATGTAATATTTTAATTTTTTAAACGATGCAGTTTTGTTACATTATTCTGTATGTATTGCAAAGTCCTTCATAATCTATGCATGATTTTTTTCTTGTTTTTACTAATTTTTTTAGCTTAATCTTTAATTACCATTACTTTACATGTGTTTTGCGGCCCGCTTAACGTCTCAGACAGATCTTTGCCGCCCGGGAGAGTAAAAGGTTGAGTCTGGCTGCTCTGTGATGACTTCCTTTCGGTTTGTAATTAGACACCATTTTTAATGCGCATAAAATGCACAGGAACCTTTCATTTAACTTTTAGCTAGAGCTGTAAAACTAAATTATAAAAACAACTAAATAGTATTTCATCTCATCCGATTAAAAATATCCGATTTCATATCATCCGATTAACGTAACTGAATGTGAAACAAAAAGACAATACATTATGTTTTTATTTTGAGGATGCAGATTCAAACTATATGATAGAAGAGTATTATTACATATTCTAGCATTGTCTCGCATTATCCGAGTTCGTTTTTTATTCAAGCTACGGTTAAATATATTCCAAATTTTAAAGGCAAATAACATTTATCAGTTCTTATTGAATGAAGACCAAGTTGAATAATTTACCGATCTTTTTATTAAACGTTGGCCGTCAAAAGTTTTGAAGTCTCAAAGAAAAGTTTTTCTTTTTAAAAAAGTCTGGTTATGTTATGTATGTACATTCGTATTTTCATTTCAAATTTTAAGTGTGTTCGTAGTATAAAGTAAAACAAGTAAGAAAAATCATGCGTTAAGCATAGATTATAAAACACTTTCCAACACTTCCTGAAATCGTTAACAAAACTTTGTTATTTAGGGAAATAAGATGCTGTCCAAAGACAAATATATATTATACTCCAATACGTCTGAACAGCCCAGTATTTGATCCGTCGGTTGATATATATATATATAGTAGTAAATTTAGTTTAGCAAGAAAATGCCTAACTTGTTGAAATTTCTCTTTTAGCACTTTATTCTAATAGATGAAAAATGCTTGAATACTTTTGTTCAGCCCTGTAATTTACCAAGTATCTTTATTACACGCCAGTATTTTGTTAAAATTTAGTTCAAACAAAAACACCCTTAAAACTACTTAAATCACATTTCCTGAAATTATCATCTATGTGTTACCATGTAGCTAATTCTCTGCGTGACCCTGTATATCAGTTTATCTATCTACAAACATTTCTTAGTAAATTGAAAGCAGTTCAACGTAAAAATGCATAACTTATTTAAAAAACACCTTTAAGTTAATTACACTCACATTCAGTAACCTTAATGAGCTCTTTTGTGTAGCCCTGTTTATCAACTATACCATTTAGACACACCATATAATTTGCAGACATTTAGTAAAACTTAAAAATGCATATCATAATTGAAAATGTATTTCATCCATCCATCAGCTATCATCGATAATATACAGTATTTCGGATAAGAATGTAAGATTTGAAATATTTTGTGTATCCCTGTAAATGCTATGCACTTCATATTATGCATTAAATATTAAGTCTCAGCGGCGTATATCAATTTTATGATACTTGAAATCGTTTAACATAATTAAAATATGTCACAAACAATTCCTCCCTTTATTATTGTGTAATGGAATTCTTTTGAGTGGCCCTGTAATTGAATAGTAACTATTATTGTCACTGAATATTTTACAGAATGCATATTTTAGTGCACTTTGCGAATCCATGCAAATTTGAATATGTTTGACAGGGTGCAAAACTTTTAAAATTCATTTTAAACAATTTTTTCCCATAGACCGTAATGTATCGGAAAACTTTTGACAATCCCTATAAATAAACTAATCATAGTAGAAGCTTTATTTTCAAAAGGGTTTGTGCTAGGGTAAACATCAATAACATATAAAAATTTCATAGGAATCCGAGTATATTTACGGGAGTTAGACTGCGGACAGACAGCCAGACGGCCAGACAAACGGAATGCATAAGGGTCAATCCATTTCATGTGGTCCAGCACTGGTCGCTCGACCATTTTTAAAAATTCTGAAATTTTTTGTACAACAACCCTAACATGATGGAAGTTCAAAATGACCGTTATTTTAATTTTACTATTTTTTGTTTGTGCATGGTGGCCATCTTTGTTTCATCGTGTGCAGCGATTTTCTCAGATACTAGGATACACAAAATTGTAAATATCTCGTCTTTTATTTTCCCAATTGAAATGGGGTTTGCGGCATTTTGTTCAGAATAAAATAGGCTAAATGTATGGTGGTAGAATAATTGTGGAAAATAAAATTTTACAGGTGAAATTTTAGCACAAAATTTAAGATTTTTTCCAAAATCTATCCGTTTGCAAGAGGAAATTTTTCATGTAAGAAAAACTGTCACACTTACACAATTTTTTCTACAAATAGGTCAAAAGTGCGTGTATTCATACACCAAGTCACAGATCTGGGAGTTGATTTCTCTTTGCAAAAAAAATTCCGAAATTCGTCAAAAATTTCAAAAATCGCACTTTTTAGGCTCTGATATCTCTGGTGGGGCACGAGATAAAAATCTGAAATTCTGGTATTTGATAGTATTGTGTAGTAATGTTATATGCAAAATATTTCAAGAAGGAGATTTGACTAGAAGCGGAGATATGACATGGACAATATGTGAAAACAATACTGCCAAACTATTGTAACCTATTATGTAATTGTTCAACAAGACTGTCAACCTTACACAATTTTTTCTACAAATAGGTCAAAAATGCGTGTATTCATACACCAAGTCCCAGATCTGGGAGTTAATTTCTCTTTGCGAAAAAAATTCCGAAATTCGTCAAAAATTTCAAAAATCGCACTTTTTAGGCTTTGATATCTCTGGTGGAGCACGAGATAAAAATCTGAAATTCTGACCTTTGATAGTATTTTGTAGTAGTGTTATGTACAAAAAATTTCAAGAAGGAGATTTGACTGTAAGCTGAGATACGGTGATTAAAAAATCTTAAGAAATGCTATTATGAGTACATTAGGAGAAATGAGATTAGTCCCATTTATTACAATATTTACACAGAAAATATCGTTTGTTGAAAACAGTTTAATAATAATTGTTTAATTTACAAAGATACTACATATGCTCAACAAAGAGCTTAACACTATTTACGTGAGATGTTATGAGTTCGACCAGTTACTGTTGTCAGTCCATCAGGCTGTTCTTTCTCAAAAGTTTACTTGAAGCCACTCAAGTCTTGTCATCCATTGTTAACTTGAATGAAATTCTCTAGTTTAATAACTGAAACCGTCTCAACTCGATCAGTTGCAACCCATCAAATTTACTTTTCCTGAAATGTGTACCGAGTAAAATTGTTGCAATAGCATTTCTAGTACGTTTGTTCCTATGGACAAATAGTGTATTGGCTTAGCATACATTCTGAATTGTTTAAATCACACAGACGCATTTTAAGAAGATATTTGTAATTAACATTTAACTTTGTACCATAAATAATTAATCTAAAATTTTGGAGGTATGAACAATTATATAGTAGGTTAGAATAGTTTGGCAGTATTGTTTTCACATACTGTCCATGTCATATCTCAGCTTGTAGTCAAATCTCCTTCTTGAAATTTTTTGTACATGACACTACTACACATACTATCAAAGCCAGAATTTCAGATTTTTATCTCGTGCTCCACCAGAGATATCAAAGCCTAAAAAGTGCGATTTTTGAAATTTCCGACGAATTTCGGAATTTTTTTCGCAAAGAAAAATCAGCTCCCAGATCTGGGACTTGGTGTATGAGTACACGCACTTTTGACCTATTTGTAGAAAAAATTGTGTAAGGTTGACAGTCTTGTTGAACGATTACATAGTAGGTTACAATAGTTTGGCAGTATTGTTTTCACATATTGTCCATGTCATATCTCAGCTTGTAGTCAAATCTCCTTCTTGAAATTTTTTGTACATAACACTACTACAGAATACTATCAAAGGCCAGAATTTTAGATTTTTATCTCGTGCCCCACCAGAGATATCAAAGCCTAAAAAGTGCGATTTTTGAAATTTTTGAAGAATTTCGGAATTTTTTTCGCAAAGAGAAATTAACTCCCAGATCTGGGACTTGGTGTATGAGTACACGCACTTTTGACCTATTTGTAGAAAACATTGTGTATGGTTGACAGTTTTCCTTGCATGAAAAATTTCCTCTTGCAAATGGATAGATTTTGGAAAAAATCTTAAATTCTGTGCTAAAATTTCACCTGTAAAAATTCATTTTTCAAAATTATTCTACCACTGTACATTTAGCCTATTGTATTCTGAACAAAATGCTGCAAACCCCATTTCAATTGGGAAAATAAAAGACTAGATATTTACAATTTTGTGGATCCTAGAATCTGAGAAAATCGCTGAACACGATGAAACAAAGATGGTTGCCATGCACAAACAAAAAATAGTAAAATTAAAATAACGGTCATGTTGAACTTCCGTCATGTTAGGCTTGTTGTACAAAAAATTTTAGATTTTTAAAAAATGGTCGAGCAACCAAAAAAAATATTTTCTGGACCACTTGAAATGGATTGACCCATAAACACTTTTCAACTCTATTAGAAAGTGTTAATGATGTATTCACGGCTGGTTTAATGACGCGCGAGGGCCTGACAAAGCAGTAAGTAGTGCCTAACGTATTCTGCAATACTGGACTAATAATATTTTTTCTTTTAATAGTAAATATCATAGAATAATATAATAACAGGAATAGTAAAATGTTTGAAAATACTATTAATTTCACACTTATTGTGCGTAAATGCTATTATTTCGCAAAATTCTTTATTCTTTGCAACATTTTAAATTTTTATTTTTGTGTACACGGTTACTTTCGGGAATGTCGAATTTATACGTTTCCCGACAATTGTGTCAATTTTGCCTGTAAAAAGTAAAGTTAATATTCACTTTTTTTCAAAAGAATATTTAAAAACAAATCTAGATCGAAAATGTTATTTTTTTTTATACAGATTAAACGTTACTTTGAAATGTATATAGAGATTGGAAGGGCCCCAATATGACCTTCAGTTGGCACAGAGTAATGGGCAGTAGCCCTGTTTGCCTGATGATTACCCCGGTCTTGTATAACTGCTTATAAAATAATCTGTATAAAATATTCTTTTAAAAAACTTTTAATTATAAGGCAATATTAAATTAAGAAAAATCAACATTTTTGCAGAATTTGTGTCCAGACATCGGAGTTGGTGCCCAGCGTGTGTTGTATTGATTCAGGGGCCCGGGATTTTGTTACTCTTATGACAGTCTGGTCACAAGAATAACAAAACTTTGATTTAATGTAAAGCAAAATATATTTTGTAACAAATTAGGTATATTTTATGAGAGGAGAACACAAGGGCATTTAATTGGTTACATCAATTTTTATCTTAATTTTGCATATATTTTTTAATAAATTGTGATTATTTTTGAAAACTTCCTCGAATGATCACAAGAGTAACAGTGGACGTCCCTTATACAGGCTAGGGTTTGAAAGTGGGTCGAACGAAAGACCCAGGTTTGAGCCGTGGCTTGCAAGTCATCGTTTAAAAATTATAACAACTATATTCGAGGCTGGATCAATTTGGACTCATGTTTGCTGTAGAATTTTGGTTTATCAAGTTATTCCATCTTGTGCTGCGGTTGCAGTCTTACCAGCATTGCTGTTAAGAGTAAAGAATGAAGGATGCCAGAATAAAGCTGTTATTAGATTTACCAACATTTTGAGAGACTTTTGAGCCAATACTTGATTTGCTCCACCTTTTCGCGAAATATCCTCCCAACACCCAGTGTGATAGCAAACAGCAATGTCCCCCGACTTTTTTCCACAGTTTCAAAAATGTCTTCGCTAGCCGAGACTTTTCATCCAACATCGAGCATTTCAACGAATCAGGGTTAAGCGATTGATACGAATAGGCGATAAATATTAACGGCTGGTACTAATAATACTGGTTTCCCTGCATTTCCTCCAACTTTTTTAAAGACAAATGTAGCCTTTTTCTCTCTTTGAACGGGAAAAGGTTGGGATTAAAATCGGCTGAAAAGTTTGTCTCACATAAACTTTATGAATCTGATAGCAGCTTGAGTGTGTCGTTCCAGGTGGCTCAGATGGAACAGTGTTGATGTCCTTAACCAAAGATCGAACCCAGGGCTGAGTACTTTTTTACTCCGACGGCTTTTACTTCTTGTTAAAATTTGCTGCTTTAACACTAAGTTTATATTGTAAATAATTGAGATCCTGCTACAATAGTGTCAGGAAAAAGGGAATATAACGAAGAATCCAAAGATCGCAGGATATACACTTAATAATCCATTTTTGTACTACTTTGATTGCTTATTTAACATTTTTATTATATGACGATGACGATACGAGGACTTTTTGCCGAGCAGCCCGGGACTAATGTCCTACATCCATGGTGGCATAGCATGTAAGACACATGACAAAATTCGTTTCCTTTGGCAGCAGTGGAAAAATAAAAATAAAATGGGTGTCTTGTATTTATTCAATATTTTTTTTTAAAATTTCTAATTTAAGTTTTAAAAATTTCTGGAGAATAATTTTGGAATTTTTCTCTGTTTTTGTTTTTTTTTAAAAAAGGCTGTACTTTATATAAAATTTCATTCTGTGCAGTAGTAATAAAATAATTTTTTTTTTTTTTTTTTTCTGTACTTTCTTTTTTTCTAATAAGGTCTGCGGTTTTGTATTAAATGCTCAATTCGATCGTCAGAGACAAGGGCGCCCATATAGAGGGAAAGAGGGGGCTTGAGCCTTCCTCCCCCAGATTTTGATTTTGTCAAACATTTTTTTAAAATATAAATCAGCTGCAAGATATGAAAATTTAAACTTTATTTTGTAAAAACAAAGCATGTTGAAACCTACCTTGACAAGATCAGACAGCATCAAAAGAAATTTCAGTTTTAGACAGTATTCCGTCTTAGCAGGCATAATTATTTGGCATTCATTTTGTCATAACTATGAATTATATTTCTTTAAGTCCACAGATTTTTACTTCTTTCTAGATAAAACTATGCTAACAGAATATGATACTTAAAGTGTCGAGTTAGCTAAAAATAATGAAATATGGATCAATCCATGGTAACTTGCGTTACATTTAGAACAATTTACTGCAGTAATTTTAGTATTATAGCACTAAAATAATATTCAAATTTAAGATTAATATGATTTGTCAATAAAACCTATTTAAGGGTCAATTTGGATAGAAAATTTCTAAAAATTAGTAATGAAAATTACATTTTATATGATAACTTACATTCCTTTTTCAGTAATGGCAGATATCATAGTAAATAAAACTGCCAAAATTTAAGAAATAACATTAAAAATAGGTATTTTTGATCTAAATTAGGCTTTGAATAAGTTTAATCAGCAAACCATGCAAACTTACATTTTGAATAATTTTTTTTATGTATTTGGTTTTCGTAAGATTTTAATTAGTCCTTTCGAATAGTCTGCTTTTTACAAAGAGAAAAAACACGAGATAGGGAACAAATTCCGTTTTAGACAATTTTTATCTTGGCCGATGTTACTGTGTGTCTCTTTTTCCTATAAGACGATAATATTTTTATGCATAAGGAAAGATTTCGTAATAGGCAGGATCCATTTTCACAGGTAAAATTGATTTTACATAAACAAAACTCTCAGAAATTAGAGACATATTTAACAATAAGATGCGAATGATATTGTGCTATTTGTAATTGGAAAATTCCTTTTCCTGAACCAAATAAAGATTAGAATCCTGAATGTGTCAGATTGTCCGCAGATCAAATCCAAAAATTTTATCGGAAGAGAACTGGGACAAGACAAAATAATTTTCGTTGACTTGAAATGTAATATTTCTTATAAATATCGCCAAAGAATCTTTGTTTTTCATAAATAAAATAAATAGTGGGCATACCATCGTTTGAATCTAGTTGTAAAAAAAAAAATTAAATGATCTCCATCAAGTAGTAGAAAAAAAAGCACAACAAAAACAATAAAAAGAGTGATAAGGTTTTTAGGGAGTAGCACTCTTAGAATTTTTCTAAGAAAGGACATTCCCGTACACTGTTAAAAATAAATCTGTGAATTCCAGGTGAAACTACTGGCAGCAATAGTAGCCGAACTTTTACCGTTCCGTTAGTAGATTTTCCGTTGTGGCAAATACAAGAAGGGAAAACTCCGGTATAAGAATCAGTAACTTTCCGTTAAAAAATTTGATTTATAATAGTAATAATTTAATATAATTTTTAAAAATGATTTACCGATTAATTTTCAAAGAATTCGAAATCACCGAGGGATTTAAAGCTGCTATGTTATTTTACTTAATTGTTATTTTGGATAATTTAGTTCACGCCGTCCTCAGGATCGAACTCGGGACCTTCAGATTGCGGAACAAATTTTTACGAACTGAGCCAAAGTTGCTGATGCTAAACGGTACAAAGTATGTCTTTTATGAGTTAGTGGGAAAATCTGTGGTGCTTTTTAAAGATTTCCCTTCAAATATATTCCTTAGAATGTTTGTAAACGGATTATTTTAGACTGATGCATAATACTTATTATTTTTTAAAATCATTTTTAATTTTTTAAATAGTTTAAATTAAAAAAAATCACAGTTTGAAACTAGTTTTTTTTAATAAATTTTTTTTTATTAAACATTTTTTTACAATATATATATATATAGACATTTTTTTTTTAAATTGTCGTACACTATTTATTTCTTTATTTATTTATTTTTCGGCTAATAAATTAAAAGATTTTTAATAAGAAAAAAAGAGAAAAATAAACAGAAAAATGTAATTTAAAAGGAATTTTTTGTGTTTCATTATTCCATGGCGCCAATGGGACTCGAACCCACAATCTGCGCTCGCAGGCGATTAGCGGTGTGGTGCCTTGACCACTCGGCCATGGAGCTCCCCACACAACGGAGTGTCTCCGTTTTTTGTTTTTATTTCCATCCGTTTCGTTATTTTCAGGAAATATGGTGGAATTTTGTGATTTGTAACGGAAAATACCCTTTTGTTGTTAAAAAGGAGCTTTTCTGTGAAATTCAGGAAAAAAATGTTCGTGAATTTCAGAATTTTTTTAACAGTGTAGTCCATGTGAAACAATATGATCAGAAAAGTTATAAGTCCATACAACATTTTTCTAATCATTTTGCCACTGTTAAAGAAAGTCTCTGTAATCTTTCTCTAGACATGGTACACATGAACCAAGAAAGTCACTCACAAACCTTTCATTTAGATGCTGCAACGTCATCTGTAGTGTTTACTGTATGTCTCAAAATAATTTCTCGATATTCTTTCTGCGGAGCCAGTTGTAAACAAATTAAAATATGTGGAATAAAATTTACATTCGGTTTATTAGTAAGTAAAGATAGATCTTCTTGAGACTTTTCTTATACACAGATGGGATCAGAAGAAGAAATTTCAGAAATTTTTATTGAGCTAATAGAAAATTGTAATTATAACAAATCCTTATCAAAATGTGCAGAATGTCTACTATATAATCTCACGTTTGAATTTCTTTATGACCACTGTTCTTGAATGTTACAAAACAGCTTTTTTCAATCCTCTTTAATTATATCCCTTGAGTGAAGATTTATGAATCGAAATGAAAGGCCATTTCAAGGCGACTTCACTTCATTCTAAACTGATGAAAAATATAGTAAAATGTGTTCGGCCAAAGAAATCAAGGGGCTCTTTCAGTTTTATAATATTCAGAATTTGGAGTCGGAAGCAAGAACATGGTATGATTTGTTGAGAAGCAGAAACTGTGGTTAGAACGTCATGATGAATATTCTCCTCTCAGAAACTACATTTTTCCCTTTACTTAAGACAGTCATATTAAATTATTTATATAACAATCCTGTCAAAAATTTTTAATGCACAGAAAACTCATTTAGTACGCCCATAGGCCAATGGAAAAGATGATTCTCTTTCGAATTTTCGGAAAATTTACGGCATTCGGTTTCGAAAATTTGAAAAATCGGTCATTTAAAAAACTTTTAAATGAAATACGAAAATTCAGGCAAAAAATATCACGGAAGAATATCGCGAATTTTGACAAATAATTGCTGAAACAAAAAAAATTCGTCAATTGTTCTCAGAAAATGTCGCTGGTTTAGTCAAAGGGTCTCGAGAAAAAGAATTTCGTCATAAGACAGCTGAAAAAAAGCAAATTTAATCAAAGGATGGCAAAAAATGCGAATTTCGTTCAATTATCACAGAAAAACCCAAATTTTGTCGAAAGATCGCGGGAAAGACGCAAATTTCTTTAAAGAGGCCCGGAAAAAACGTAAATTTTGTTTAAGGAACAAATTTAAAACGTAAATTCCATCAAAGAATCGAAGTAAAAATGCAAATTTCACCAAAAAAAAGCGCAAAAAAACGCTAATTTTGTAAAAAAATTGCAAAAAAAAAAAAAAAAAAAAAGCAAATTTTGTCAAAAGGTTGAGAAAAATTCTAATTTCGTTCAGAAATCATGGGGAAAACGAAAAAAAGTCAAAAAATCTCGTAAAAACAAATTTCGCAAAGAAACCATGGAAAAGACGCAAAATTCAAAAAATCGCAGAAAAAGTACAAAATTTCGTCGAAAAATAGCAAAAAACCGGAAATTTTGTCAAAAAAATCACACACACATACACAAAAAAAAAAAAAAAAAAAAAAAAAAAAAAAAATCATCTAAAGATCGAGGGAGAGGGGACTCTAATTTCGTTTAAAGATAGCAAAAAACGCAAACTTCGTCAAAAAATTGTGGGGAAAAAACGTGAATTCTGTCAATTGATCGTAAAAAAACGTGAAATATATTCAAGAATTACGGGAAAAATGCGAAATTTGTCAAAAAGTCACAGGACAAACGCATATTAACGAACTTGACCGAAATATTATGCCCCTTGATTTTATGCATCACTTTGGAAGAGATACGAGCCGAATTATTGGAGTTATCGCGTCCATAAAAAAGTGTTAAAGATAGATGGATAGATTTTTGGTTTGGGGGCCTAAAAGTCATGATCGGTGTAGATTCGTAAAAAAAAAAAAAAAAAAAAAAAAAAAAAAAAAAAAAAATCAGAAATTCCAACATAGGGGAGAGTATAATAGGTAATTTCATACGAAATTTACCTAATAAAACCATAGCTGAAAATCTTTTTAATTTAAATTGGAGCCATTGGTCAAAAAATATTCATAAAAAAATAGAAATATATAATAGAGATAGGGCAGCGATTTAGAAACACACGTTATAGTATTGATAGAACTTAATTTGATAAAATGTATACATGATGATAAAACATTTAGAATATATATAGGGTTAAAAAAATTTTTAAAGTGTTATTTATGAAAAATAATTAGTTAAAGTTTCAAATTTTAAAAATAAAGAAATAATTCAACCTGTAATACTGTATTTAATAGAGGTTATTTCATTAACATTTAACGTATTTATAATTGTAGTTATTTCATTGACATTTAAATACTTAGTTTTAAATGTTTTTCGAAACTTATGTAAGTTAAACATTGCTCTTCACATTATTAACTTTAATTTGAAATTTAAAACCAATAGCTAAATAATAGTAATAATAATGGTGATGCTAATAATTTATGAAAAAAGACATTAAATTTATTAATTGAAAATGTTGAATGTTATACTTCTCGGGCAGATAAATAAAAGTGTTAAAATTTAACTTATATATTATCAGATGAAAATTTTAACTTTTGTTTTTATCTTTTTGAAGATGGTGGGATATATTATACCACTTTACTCTTAATCAAGATTTGCACCTGAATTTTTAAGTATTTCTTTTCTTTTCTTTTATAACTTTGGTTTTAAAACAAAAGTAAAATTATTTTTTGTTTTCAACTAAGAACTTTTAAAAATTCTAGTGTATGTTCAACATTACAGAAATAAATTACATCCCTTGAAAGAGTTAAATGAAAATAATATCTCTGACTTATAATTAAAGATTATTTAAGAAAAAAAAAGACATTTTAAAGAAATGAAATACACTTTGAAACACATCAAAATAGGTCTTGCTAAACAGCTTAGCTACAACCCAAAATAGATCGATCTAGAACACATATACTTGAGTTACACTTAAGATTAATATTGTGTAAGAACATATAATTAAAAATCTATTTTCTGACATCTTAAAAAGAATTTAAAAAGAAAAGAATGAAAAGAGCAAAGACATCCTGTCACATTTTATCAAAAATTTGTTCTATATGTATCTAGTAGACCTTTAACCTCGTTTTTTTTTTTTTTTTCTTTTTCTTTTTTTTTTTTCTTTTTTTTTTTCCATTTCTGAATCTATTTTTAATCTAACTTTGCTTTATACTTTGCTTAAAGATAAAAAAATCAACACTTTGTTTTTACTTACCAATGACACTTGATTTTCAGTCGAACTTTAACATTGAACTCTGAATCAAGATAAATAAAAAATAAATAAAAATTATGCCGATCAATTATCAATCAGTAGATTTTGCAGATGAGAGGTTAATCAAGGCAACACTTAAAAGTTATGAATGAGATTGCATATGATATTATCTATTTTTACATTTTAAATGTTATTTTTGGATAAGATTGAACTAAAATAGTTCAAAGGTTTCCAAATTTGTCTGAATAATTTATATTTATCTTGTACTTAGAATGTGCTACTGATAGAGATACACCTTTGATCGTGTGAACGAACTGCAAGTGAAAAAGTTCACAGTACATCGGCAGTCTAAAGGTTAATTTTGAGTTTTTTTTTTTTTTTTTTTTTTTTTTTAATACTTTTCGCTGCAAATAACGTAACTTACTAAGGCATTTAAAAAAGTAGCAAATATAAGTTAAAACTTTTTTGCTTTTGAAAATTCGATGAGATTTTTACATTTAATATATATTTACATTAGATTGCTTACTAACACCACTAAAGAGCATTTTTATATAAAAAGTATAAAAAATTTCGGGAAAATTATTATAACCGATACTTTTGAATTTTTCGCATGTCATGCGCTAAAAGTCGAAAAAAGAGCGCAAGACTTCACTACTTACAGTAGTTTTTTCGACTCTGACAATTTTAGCAATTTTAGCGCATAGTTCGATTACATGTCGCTCAATTTCTGTTTTATTAATTTATTTATTTATAAAATCTTAATTTTGTTATGGAACATTAGCTAAAAACAAAAGACGAACTATTTACATTGTTTTAAGTGGAAACGATTAATTTTTCGTAATCCAGCTCTACGACGATAGATTTTTTTTCCTTTTAAATCATACTTTTTAAAACTCTAAAAAATCGGTAAACTGAGACACAGTTTTCCAAAAAATAGCATTTTAAATTATTCATTTTTTCCTATTCAATGTTGTAAAAAATTAAGTTGTGCAATGGTTAAAAGTTTAAAAAGTTGCAGTACGAGCGAAATTTGTCTATTGTTGCCACACTGAATATGACGACAGTGTTATTCAAGGACAAACCTTTGCTTCTTAATACAGCAAATGTACAACAATATTTAGATTAATTAACAAGTATTGCTTTTTCAAAACTCTTAACTTATAAAATAACATAATAAATTGTAAAATAAGTAATAAAAATATACATAAAATAATAACAGTAAATATGTGATTTTGTCTGTAAATTGAGTACAAAATTTTTCACTACACACATCAATAACATAAAAGTTATCAATATGCAAATAATTCAGAATATACCGATTTTTAAAAGCAATTAACTTTGTAAAAAGGGTTGTGCTTTCCAAATATGGTAAAATATTTTTAATGAAATCTTGGTATGATTTCTTGATGATAAGATATGAAATCTGCTTTTCATAGATGCATTAAAAGAGACATACAGAACAGATAAGCATTGATTTTTGCCCGCTCCCCCAATAAATCAAGAATTTCTAAGATATTTTAGTTGTTTTAATATAAATTAGAATTTACATTTACTGCTTCTCGGGATGATTCTTATTCAAAGATTGTGCAAAGTATCAGAAAGGTGGATTTATTTAGAAAATGTTAATGTCTTTCAACTATATCAGTTTGATTGGGAAGAGGGAGAGTTGTTAGTTTTCAACATGAAGTGCTCATAATATCGTTGTAGTTTTTATACACGCTTAACTTTATTCTTCACATACTAACAAAGGCAAAAAGTACGACTGTATTTATATCAAAAAGTAATTTTTTTTTTTTTTAATAAACTTATTTTCTAATTTTGTATGAATAACATTTAACCCTTTCGGGTCCGAAATTTTCCCCGTTTTGAGAACAAAGTTACTTTTATCTATACATATAATAAAACAGTAGGACCCGGTGTGTCTGTACATTGAAGATAATTGACAAAAATGGAGTCAGGGCGATAAAAGAAAACCAATGAAACACAAAAAAAAAATTTTTGAATTTTTTGTCTGTCTGTCTGTCTGTCTGTCTGTCTGTTTGTTCGAGGTTATCTTCGTAACTACTGAATGGATTTTTATGCGGTTTTCACTAATGAAGAATGCACACTCCCGGGCAGTGTATAGGCTTTGTTTCATCAAAATCGGACAACAGACAAAAAAGTAACAAAAAGAAACAAAAGAATCTATTAGGTGCGCTGCTCACGTTTTTTAGTACATAACGTTTTTTAGTACATATAAAATCCAATAGATGTCACTGTGCGATTTTAAAACGCGCTATCGTTATGTTTTCGCCAGTCTACTTAAGTATGAGAAAGTTTCAAGCTGGCTGTCGTTCCATGTGGTTTAGTCGGTAGAACGTCAGTGCGCCATACTGATGGCCCGGGTTCGATTCCCAGCATGGAATTTTTTTTCACTATGTTGGCATTAACGCCTATAAGCAATTAAAAGAATTTGAAATATTGTATTCAAGGCGAATTTTCTCTCTGGGAAAATTTCCTTGCATTAATATGTCAGTGTAATTTTTTTTTCGATTTAATTTTTTTTTTCGAAACTTTGTTTTTCTTAAAAAATTACAGTAAATATTTGATATTTCCCAACGTTTTTTGAATGATCGACTTGCTTTTTTTTTTTTTAATGTATGTCTGAACCTTATCTAACTACTTCTTCAAGATTTCTTTAGATAAACCGACCAGCGTAGCGGGCGAAGGCCGCTATCTATACATATAATAAAACAGTAGGACCCGGTGTGTCTGTACATTGAAGATAATTGACAAAAATGGAGTCAGGGCGATAAAAGAAAACCAATGAAACACAAAAAAAAAATTTTTGAATTTTTTGTCTGTCTGTCTGTCTGTCTGTCTGTCTGTTTGTTCGAGGTTATCTTCGTAACTACTGAATGGATTTTTATGCGGTTTTCACTAATGAAGAATGCACACTCCCGGGCAGTGTATAGGCTTTGTTTCATCAAAATCGGACAACAGACAAAAAAGTAACAAAAAGAAACAAAAGAAACTATTAGGTGCGCTGCTCACGTTTTTTAGTACATAACGTTTTTTAGTACATATAAAATCCAATAGATGTCACTGTGCGATTTTAAAACGCGCTATCGTTATGTTTTCGCCAGTCTACTTAAGTATGAGAAAGTTTCAAGCTGGCTGTCGTTCCATGTGGTTTAGTCGGTAGAACGTCAGTGCGCCATACTGATGGCCCGGGTTCGATTCCCAGCATGGAATTTTTTTTCACTATGTTGGCATTAACGCCTATAAGCAATTAAAAGAATTTGAAATATTGTATTCAAGGCGAATTTTCTCTCTGGGAAAATTTCCTTGCATTAATATGTCAGTGTAATTTTTTTTTCGATTTAATTTTTTTTTTCGAAACTTTGTTTTTCTTAAAAAATTACAGTAAATATTTGATATTTCCCAACGTTTTTTGAATGATCGACTTGCTTTTTTTTTTTTTAATGTATGTCTGAACCTTATCTAACTACTTCTTCAAGATTTCTTTAGATAAACCGACCAGCGTAGCGGGCGAAGGCCGCTAGTCTTATACTATAATGCGAGCAAAAATTGTGTGTGTGTGTGTGTGGGTAAATTTTATCTCAAAAACGGCTCTAACGATTTTCGCAAAAATTTGGATTTTACCATTTTCGGGCACGAGAAGACCATTGGGCTAGGTCGCATGTTCGAGAAAATTCGATTATTGGGTCATTTTGGGTCATAATGGGTCAGGATAAAGCTATTTCTATCTATAGAACGGCTGGATCGATTTTAAGGAAATTTTGTACCCAACCGTTTTTTGGTACAAGAAAACTATTGGGCTGGGTCACAAGTTCGAAAAATTTCGATTAGTGGGTCATTTTGGGGTCATTGTGGGTCAAGCCATTTTTATCTAAAAAACGGCTCTAACGATTTTGACCAAATTTTATATTGTATCGCTTTGGATTACAAGAAGACCATTGGGTTAGGTAACATGTTCGAGAAAATTCGGTTAGTGGGTCATTTTTGGGGTCATTGTGGGTTATGCTATTTTTATCTAGAGATCTTCTGACGCAATTTTGACTAGAAATTGCATTCTATGGTTTTCGGGCACAAGAAAAACATTGGGCTAGGTTACATGTTCGAGAAAAAAATTTAATGGGTCATATTGGGTCATTAAGGGTCTGGGTCAAGCTATTTATATTTAAAGAACGGCGTGATCGATTATAACGAAATTTTGTATGTAACAGTTTTTTGACATGAGAAAACTAATGGGCTAAATCACATGTTTGAGAGATTTCAACTATGAGGGTCATTTGTGGGTCATGATGGGTCATAATGGATCATGGTCAACCTACATCTAAAGAACATGTGGATCGATTTTAACGAAATTTTGTATGCAACATTTTTTTGGCACGATAAAATCATTGGACTAGGTTACATGTTCGAGAAATTTCGATTACTGGGTCATTTTGGGTCATAAAGGGTCTGGGTCAAGCTATTTATTTTTAAAGAACGGCGTGATGGATTATAACGAAATTTTGTATGTGACAGTTTTTTGACATGAGAAAACTAATGGGCTAAATCACATGTTTGAGAGATTTCGACTATGAGGGTCATTTGTGGGTCATGATGGGTCATAATGGGTCATGGTCAAACTATAGTAAAGAACAGGTGGATCAATTTTAATGAAATTTTGTATGCAACATTTTTTTGGCACGATAAAATCATTGGACTAGGTTACATGTTCGAAAAATTTCGATTAATGGGTCATTTTGGATCATAAAGGGTCTGGGTCAAGCTATGTATAATTAAAGAACGGCAAAATCAATTTTAACGAAATTCTGTATGTAACAATTTTTAGAAACGAGAAAACTAATGGACTAAGTCACATATTCGAGAGCTTTCGATTATAAGGGTCATTTGTGGGTCTTAATGGGTCAAGGTCAAGCTATATCTAAAGAATGGGTGGGTCGATTTTAACGAAATTTTGTATACAACATATTTTTGGCATGAGAAAATCATTGGGGTAGGTCACATGTTCGAGAAATTTCGATTAGTGGCCACTTTTGGGTCATTCTAATTTTATCTAGATAACGTTTCGCGCAATTTTGATTAAATTTTGTATTTTATCGTTTTCGGTCACAAGAAAATGATTGGGTTAGGACAGATTTTAGAGAAAATTCGATCAATGGGTCATTTTGGATTATAAGGGGTCAGGGTCAAATTAACTAAATCTAAAAAACGGTTCAATCGATTTTATCTAAATTTTGTATCTAATGTTTTTCGGCATGCTGAAACTAAAGAGCTAGGCCACACGTTCGAGAGATTTCGATTATAAGGGTCATTTGTTGGTCATAATGGGTCATACTAATTTTATATAGAAAATGGTACTCACCATTTTGACTATACTTTGTATTATATCGTTTTTGAGCAAGAGAAAACCATTTGGCTTGGACACATGCTCGCGAAAATTCTATTAGTGGGTCATTTTGGGTCTTAATGAGCTAGGGTCATTCTAATGATATATAACAACGACTCAATCAATTTTACCTAAATTTTGAAACAAAACGTTTTTTGTCACGAGAAGACTATTGGGCTGAGTCGCATGTTAAACAAAATTATATTAGTGGGTCATTTCGCTTCATTGCTGAATGCCGCCAAGCTAATTTTACCTAAAAAATGGCTTAAACGATTTTGATTCAATTTTATATTCTACTGTTTTTGATTACCTGAAGACAATTGAGCTATGTCACATGCTTGATCAAATTTGATAAGTGGCTCATTTTGGGTAATACGGGTCAGGGTCACGAGAATATGGCAAAAGCCAATAATTTGGTGATATTTGACAAAATATTGGCGACATATGGCCAAAAAATCGACTATAAAAATTACGAAAACCAAACCACGTATTTGGAGCCAAATGAAAGAATGCCTCCAAATTTGGCTATATCTAGCAGAAAATATTGTCTTTCAGAATGTAAAGAATTTTTTTATACATTCTTAAGAGGATTCGAGATGCATGGTTAAACCAATCAGAGTCGAGCTAAAAAAGTGATTCTGATCGATGTCCTTTCGTTGTAAAATTTAAAATAAAATAAAATTTATAAATATGCGCATAAAAACATAGTTTTCTTATTGATTGTTTTTCTAAGTAATACTATTATAAACATGTTTTACAGTAATAATACAGAGTAAATGATACAGTGAAAATACTATATCGAGATGAACACAAAGTTAATTTTGACCGAGCTAAGCTCGGTCTCCCCTGCTAGTTTTAATAACATTAATCATAGCTATCCAAATAGACTAATGAAGCTAAATGATTATCACATTATCTGGAGTCTTACGAATGTATTTATTTTGTGTATAATTCAGTTCACATTTATATAATAATGGGCTAAGGAAGAGTTTTTGGAAACGTTTGGAAAATAGTGTATTAGAATAGAATTTGAGAGGGTATTACAACTTTTTATTTTTGTGTTTTATCACACATGATTGGTTCAGAAAAGTAACTCATATTTTAAATTTAAAGAGTGAAGTGTATGTATAAAATACCAAATTAGGAATTGCCAATGGAGCAAAGAGAATTAAATAAACTTTTATTATTATTAATTACTAAATGTCAAAATCTAAATGAAGTCATAATATAAAAGGCATAGCCATATAATATCATTTCTATATTTAGAAAGTAACTGAATAATTATTAAGACAGAATAATACTCGAGGAAAAAACATGTATTATTAATAGTACACCAGACTCGAAAGGGTTAAACACTCTTCAAACAAAACTCGATCAAACAGGCGGTAAATATGGATCCTAAACTATATTTTAAAAATCAAAGCATTTTAAAAAGACAAACAATTGACACTACGGCACACAGGCTAGTATTTAAGCCAAAATCTTGGCCAAAATTACATTTCATGCGTTTTAAAGTTAAAGCTATTACAGTTGAGTTGACTTTTAATAAATACACTTGATGTTATATGCACATAAATGTATACATTTATTTAAAGAATAAATGTGTAATACAAAGTTTATTAAACTGTTTATAAGAAACGGATAATTGTCGCTAAACATGTTTCATTTGCAATTGTATAGTAAAATTAACTACATTTCATTAAACATTAAATTTTTAATTATTTAAATAAACTAATGCATATGTATATTTTATTTTCATTTGGTATTTAGGTGAGTTTAATCTCTGTAGTACAAAGATGCTCCTTTCTTTTTTTTTTTTTTTTTTTTGTGTGTGTGTGTGTGTGTGTGTGTGTGTGTGTGTGTGTATGTGTTTGTGTGTTTATAATACATTGATAAAACAATTTATACATAAAAAATAAATAAGTGCAAAGTTTACTTAACTGTTTATAAGAGGAAAATAATTGTTGCTAAATTTGTTTTATCTGCAGTTAAAGTTTAATGAAACGTAGTTGATTTTACTACTTATAAACTTTTAATTATGTATATAAACTAGTGCATATATTCATTTGGTATTCAGGAAAATTTAGTCTCGATAGTACAGCGTTGTTGGTTTTTGAATGTTTTTAATACATTGGTGAAACAATTTATATATAAAAATGGTAACTATGTAAGGACATTTTATTATTATTATTATTATTATTGGTTTCAAAACTATAATCAATAAGACTATTCTTAAAAAATGGTCCAACAAACTTTTACGCGCGTAAAAAGATCAATATATCTAAATTAAAGCTAAAAAAGTGTTTAAAATGTATTTTTATTTTATTATTAATATATTAAAAATAAAACTATCCAGTTCAACAATTCACGAAGCTAAAAAATGTATATATTTATACATAATAACAAAGCTAAAATGTCACACAAAAATACGTCTTTCTCGCAAAGAAACCTTTTTAATTGAGGTTACTGTTTGTTGGATACGACTCTACTCCTGAAATAGATATAGGTCGACGCACCAGTTAGTAAGCTATTATTACAGGTGTGCAAAAATCTAGGCACTAGCGGACAGTCTCTCGCTACCAGGGTTGCTGGCTTTTAGCCGGGCCAAAAAAAGCCGGCCGGCTTTTTTTGGTTTTATCCACTTTAAAAAAGCCGGCTAAAATTGAAAAAAGCCGGCTTTTATTATTAAAGTGTTAATTTGTATCGAATCCATCTTAAATTTGGATTGATTTATTTTTAATACATTTTTAATTATTTACTACTAAAATAGTTATAAATTTCTATTTAATTTTTCAAATAAATAAGTCTTTATAACCGCTAGAAGTCAACTGTGAAGGCATTATGTCTGAAAAAATATATAAATCTTGGGAAAAAGAAAATAATAAAAAAATATGTTTAAACTTCTATATTTCATAGTTCTACTTATATTGCACATTCCTAAGAATTATATTTAATTGAATTATGACAAAATGTAACATATCAAACCATTCATAGAAACATTCTTATATGTAAAGATTAAGTCATATAATGAACAATGTTGAAAGAGAAATTAGGAAGGATTCAGTGTTTGAGGAGAGTTTAATACATAATTATATAAAATTAAACAACAACAAAAAATGCTCTAATAAGATTTGTTGAATTAAAATTTTCAATAGCTCTTTGTTATTTAATAGTGTATATATGCCCTCTTGCATGAATATATTCATACATATGCTAACTGATAATACTGAAATAAATTGTGAAATATAATATATTATGAAATATGCATAATTCATAATACTATTTTCAATAGTGAGAAATGCTGTTTTTATGGTTTTAAATGTTTATAGGGAATAAAACATGACATTTTAATAACTCTTAAAATTAGTTAAGTAATAAAACATGTAACTAAGTGACCATTGCCCCAGTTAATTTTATAAAGCAGTAAAAATGGAAAAAAACAAGGGTGAAATAGAAAAAGCACTTGGTATGGCCATTTTATAATTTAGCTGACATATTTGCAATTGTGACTATAAACCACTATCAATTCCATCAATGTGTCATTCTAGTATTATTGTCTTCAATATTGAAAAATTGGGTTATAACCCGATTTCTCATGCTGAATCATAATTAAAATCCCTATTTTTTTATTTTAATAAATAAATTTATTAAACTCAAAGTAAATTAAACATCATTAAAACTAGTTAAAAGACACTTAAAAATGTGTGGCTTACAATTAAAATGCTTCACTGCATAAAAGCCAATTTTGGCCAAAAAAGGCCAATTTTGGCCAAAAAAAGCCGGATAAAACCAATAAAAGCCACCGGCCTGGCTTTTTTAAATTTTAGCCGGCTTTTTTGCAACCCTGCTCGCTACTAAACTTTATTCGCTATTTTTCATCTGCATTTTTTGTAGGAATAATAATAAAATTTAAGCAGTGAAAATTAATAAAATTTAGTGGTGAGTGACTTCCAGCTGGCACCTGGATTTTTACATCTCTAAGTTATAAAAGTCCTTCCGGCAGTACGGAGAGGAAGAGGCAGCTTTCATATACCTTATTTATATAATTAATTATTTTAAATTAAGTTATAGAATTCAAACATACGAAGCTCAAATTAGTGGAACCCGATTATATAAGATTGAATACTAGTTTTTGTCAATACTGAATATTACTGGGAATTTTTAGAAATTAGTCATCTTTTTTTCAACCTGGTTTTATTTCAAGCGATTTATAGGGTCGTCAAATTCCACGATATCATGAAGTGTATGCCATTATAAAACAACATGATAGATAAAACAAATTGATGAGCTTGGTTGAAATCTCATTTCATACGTACATGCACTCTCACATCGAAATCGATTAATATATACGAGTGATGTCGCGGGCAAATTGATTTTTTAAAAAAATGTCACCCACATTAGAAATTTAAACTGCTATATCTCAAGCATTTTTTGAGATAAAGACAAAAATTACCCCGGAATTCATTATTAATATCAAACACTTTATAAAAAGCCTTTTTCAATTTTTTCTTATATCTTGTTTGTACATCATTATACATTTAAAAGATTTTTGACAAACTTAAATGCCCGCCATTTTGAAACAAGATGGCGGGTGAAGTTGGCCGTGAACTCGTGAGCGTTAGTACGTACTATGTACACACGGAGTTATATCCAAATCAGTTTATAAGCATGCTTATTATCGCGTGACAAATTTCAGGCTGTTTCAAAATGTCAACCACACTGGAAATTGAAAATGCTATAACTCAGCCATTTTCCAAGATATAAATGAAACAAAAAATGCTTTGGAATCTTTGTTTCAAGGTGAAACACAGAAAAGAAAAATAATTTTCAATTTCTAACTTTTATGCATCTAATTAAAAAAAAAAAAAATTTAATTATATTCCGCCATTTTGAAACAAGATAGCGGATGAAACTGGTCAACGAACTTGATCCAGACCGGTTTATAAATATGCATGTTATCACGTGACGAATATCAGATCATTTCAAAATATGAGCAACACTAGAAATTAAAAGTGCTATAACTCATCAATTTTTTAAGATACAGATGAAACAAAAAATGCTCTGGAATCTTTGTATCAAGGTCAAATGCATAAAAGAAAAATCTTTTTCAATTTCTCATTTTTTTGTACTTAATTCTAAATGTTAATTTAAAAAAAAAATTAAAAGGCCGCCATTTTTAAACAAGATGGTGGATGGAACTGGCTAACGAACTCTGTCCAGGCCTCATTATGTACTATGCGCACAACAAGTTACATCCAAATCGATCCATAAATACGCGTGTTATCACATGACAAAAATGAGATCGTTTCAAAATATCAGCCGTACTAGAAATTCAAAATGCTATAACTCAGTCATTTTGTAAGATATAGACAAAATAAAAAGTGTTCTGGAATCGTTGTTTTAAGTTATAACACATAAAAGAACAATATTTTTCAACTTTTAATTTTTTGGCATTTAATTTTAAATTTTAAATTTTTAAAAAATTTTAAATGGCCGCCATTTAAAAAAAAGATGGCGGATGATGCTGACCAACGAACTCGGTCGAGACATTTGTATGTAATATGCACGTTTCATTCCAATTTTCACGTATACCAAGTTTCATTCAAATCGGCTCATAAATACGATAGTTACAGCATGACAAAAATTATATATATATATATGTCAACATTTGAACGGAGAGTGGTTTTGGGATCTGGGGGTCATGATCGGTGAAAAATACCAAAATTTTCCGAAAGTGCTTTCCTCCGGACGACGGCTGCAATAGGTAGCTTTTTACTTTTTGTAATGAAAGCTACCTAAAATTTGCTTTAACCCTTTCCGGCACACTGTACCCGGTCTGAGATACCTAATTGTAATTCCAAACTTGCAAACGGCACCAGTAATATTTTAGTAAATTTTTATTTTTACAATAAATTAAGGAATTCAAAATATTTAAAAAATTCGTTTGTGAATTCCGGTGTCAGTCGATAATTTCTCATTTTAGCACAGATTTTGCCCGTGCCGAAAAGGGTTAAACAACTGTCGATTAGGCAAGGTTTCTGTCAAAAAGATTCCTCTATGCAGCGGCACAAAAATCATTTCTTATGGAACATTCTTCTGTTATGCAAAATTTCCTTTAAAGTGATCTTACAAGTCCCGTAAACATTATAAAGCGTCAATTTGCAATGGAAAACAAAATGCCACGGATAATTAACTTTAAACAACACCTTAAGTTTGTAATAAACTTTTAAAGAGGAAAAAAATGAAAAACATAAATCACCTATACGTGAATCTCATACCCACCCACCACCGAAGAAAAAAAAATCCTTCAAGACAGAGATTTACATCACACAGTTTGCCGTTGCTGTTTAAGATACAAAGAAACTACTCATCAAACTCGTAAAATTTGCAAGAGAAGAAGAAAGAAAGAACACGGAAAAAAATTAGCATTCAAGTTTTAAAAAAATCATTTAGACAATTCTTTCCTCAAGTTTTTCTCAAAATCACAATGACCAGAAAGCAAATTTTTCCTGCTAATTCTATAACTGGAGTTATCATCGAGATCGAAGAATCTGAAATACTTAATTGAAATGCACATCATCTGAAAATCTAAAAATAATTATCAAATCGTATACAGGAAAATTTACAGTTATGAGTGCAAGTTTGAAAGTTGGCCAAGACTGGAAATATTTTGAATCCTACCTAAACCCTTTCCCAAAGAATGTGCACATACGCACGTTCCGATGCACCACTTATACGAAACAAAATGCGTTAAATATTATACGCAGCAAAACTCATTTATGTTGAAACCAAATTTAAAAAGAAATAAATGTAAATGCATGTAGTAAAATATTCATATTCATGTAAACAGTATTTGAAAAGTTTAATTAATACAATCTATCCAGTTATAATCAATAAAGTTGACATGCTATGACACATGTCATAAAATGAGGGGTGATTCTGAGTAGAAAATATTTTCTGAAATTCACAACAAATTTTCTGAAAGATCGCAGCAAAGGGGGATGAGATACCCTCCCCCATAATCTTTTGACGAAATTTGAGTCTTTTTGTTATCTTCTGTCGGAATTGGAGTTTTTCTCGCGATCTTTTAACTAAATCTGTACTTAATTCTGTCATTTTTTTTACGATATAATCTTTTTTTCTGCGATTATTTGACGAAAATCACTTTTTTTCCCTTAATCCTTTGACGAAAAGATTTTCCTTTTGCGATCCTTTAACAAAAAGCGCATTTATTTTGCGATGCTTTGGCGATAATCAGGTCTTTTTCCCAGTCCGTTTATAGAAATCGCGTCTAAATCGCGATTCTTTGGCGGAGACTGCGTCATTTTGACAGTCCTTTGACAGAAATAGCGTCTTTTTCTCGATCCTTTGACGGAAATAGCGTCTTTTCCGCAGTCCTTTGACGGAAATAATCTCTTTCGGGATCCTTTGACAGAAGTCTCATTTTTTCCGCGATCCTTTGGAAAGCGAGCCTTTTTCGCACTAGTTTGATGAAATATGTCTTTTTCACGGTATTTTGCGTCTTTTTCGCGATATTTTGATTAAATTTGGGTCTTTCTCATGATCTTTTAACAAAATTTGCGCCTTTCTCGCAATCTTTTGACAGAATTTGCATTTTTCGCGCGATTTTTTGACGAAAATCACGTTTTTTCCGCAATTCTTTAACGGAAATCGTATCTTTTTTCCAATTCGTTTGCAGAAATCGCGTCTAGTTTGCGATTCTTTGGCAGAGACTACGTCATTTTGATAATTTTTTAAAGGAAATAGCGTCTTCTTGCGATTCCTCCAATAAAATCGCGTTTTTTCTTACGATCTTTCGACAAAAATCACATTTTTCTCTGCAATCTTTTTACAGAAACCCAATCGTTTTCGCGATCCTTTAACAGAAACAGCACTTTTCCCACGACCATTTCAGAAAATAGCGTTTTTTCCGCATTTATTTGAACAATTTTTTTTTTCAAGATTTTTTAACGAAAAAAATGTTTTTCCTGCGATCCTTTGACGGAGATCGCATGTTTTTTGCCATTCTTAACACATTTGCTACCGATCACGCGCCAGCGCGTAATATGGCGCCAACATTAACAGGCCATTCACGCGCCAGCGCGTGATGTGGGATGATATCCAGGCACGCGCTGGCGCGGAAAATTTTTCACTGATTCTTTGTTATAAAAAATAAATCGGCTTCTGGGAAAAACCCACTTCTACTGTGCGGCATTAACTATCATCACGTCTTCAAGTAAGCGGCAGTGAACGTGTTAAATGAGATGATCATAAAGTGAAGTTATTTTAAGCCCGATTTTTAAACATTTTGTGCAAACCCTAAAAAATCCAAAACATGATTTTTTTTTTTTTTTTTTTTTTTTCCCGCCCTCGGAGATTTTTTCGTCTCGTACCTTCCTCGGAATTTTTTAAAAGACGGCATTCCATACTAATTTTGATCTTGAAAATTTACAATTTTTCTGTTTATTATGAAGCGAGAAGGAAAATATACGGATTTGAGATACTTGTTTGAAATGCAAAAATAATAATAATTTTCTATGTGAAAAGTCCTTTCGTCTCTACCATAAAAATTAATAAATGTATTAATTGTATACTTTTTTCCTCCTCGAAAGAATAGCTAGGCTAGTATTTTTTCCTTAAGAGTAAAAAATTTCGAAATAATAGTTAAAATATTTGTTTTTTTTATGGTAACATAAAAAATAAACAAAAATCTCTGTAGACTGCAACAAAGGAGACAAATTTAAAAACTTCAATGAAACGGAAAACAGTTTTCGAAACAACAAAAAAAAGGACGCTATTAAAAAGCGCATCTTAAATTTCACTTATATTCCATTAAACATACCAAATAAAATTTTGTGTTACACATATCTAATATATAAAATTCTCGTGTCACAGTGTTAGTTGCCATACTCCTCCGAAACGGCTTAACCGATTTTGATGAAATTTTATATGTATACTCACTAGGTCTGAGAATAGGTTGTTATCTATTTTTAATAACCCTAAGTGATAAAGGTGACCCATCCCAAAAAAATTCTCCGAAACAACTTAACTGATGGCGCCTCGAATTTACATGCTATGACGTCATAAGAATTATTGTTCATGTCCATTCATTGTTGGACTGCTTTGCGAATTATTATCTTCGTGGTTTAATATTTTTTACCGTTTATGCGAATGAATCTCTTGCATTTTTTTTCTTTATGAAGTCGGATAGTAAGTTGACAACTTAATTTCAATTGAAATTATCGTAAAATATATGTTTATTAGAATGTAAATTAAAAGCAACAACATTTGGTGTTGAAATAAAATATCTGGCACAGATGTCATACACGCACTGTGTTTGGCGCGACAATTTTGCGATAACTTAATTTTTGAATAACAGTCACACACACATTTTTAAATTACTTACTATTATTTAAAAGAGGAAATAATAAATAAACGATATTATATACAACAACTATGTAAAACAAAATAATTTATGTCATTATCTATACCTATATTATAAAAAGGTAAAGTTTGTTTGTTTGTTTGTTTGTAGGGGATAATCTCCGGACCTACCGAACCGATTTGAAAGTAATGGTGCCAAAATGATGGAGATCACCGGAATCAAATATAGGCTATATCTTATGTCTATGTCACAACTTCGGAATTACTTGACCGATTTCAAAAGTAACTATACAAACATGATGGAAATCTGGAATCAAATGCTATTATGTCGCCTATATTTATACCTATATTATAAAGAGGAAAAGTTTGTTTGTAGGGGCTAACCTCCGGAACAGATTTCAAATGTAATTTTACCAAATAGATGGTGCTTGCTCGGAATCATAGTCTATATCTTATGTCGTCTATACATATATTATAAAGAGGAAAAGTTCGTTTGTTTGTAGGGACTAATCTGTGGAACTACCAAAACTAATAGTGCCAAAATTATGTTGTTCAACCAGAATCCAACATAGGCTATATCTGATGTTGTCTATACCTATATTATAAAGAGGAAAAGTTTGTTTGTTTGTAGAGGCTAATTTCCAGAACTACTGAACCGATTTCAAAAGTAGTGGTATAAAAATGATGGTGTTCGCCCGGAATCAAACATAGGTCATATCTTATATCGTCTATACCTATATTATAAAGGGGAAAAGTTTGTTTGTTTGTAGGGGCTAATCTCCAGAACTACCGAACAGATTTCAAAAGTAATGGTACCAAAATGATTGTGTTCGCCCGGAATGGCTACATCTTATGTCGATTCTACAAATCCAAAAAAGGTGCAGAAATAAAAAAAACTTTCTAAAAATGCATTTTTGTGTTACTGCAAGGACTACAAGCATGGAATTTTGCCTGGTAATTACTTATAAGATAAAAATGATCGCTAGGATTTCTTTAAAAATGCAAATTTTAAAAGGGGGAAGGGGCACACGAAAAACCGCCCTACACTGTAAAAAAAATTTGTAAAGATACTAAACATTTTCTAGGAAACTGGGATTCCAAGAAATTTTCATGTATCGATAACAGGAAAAAATCCTGTAACCGATTCTGAAACTTGAATTTTTGATGTTACCGTTACAGGAAAAGTTCTAGGAATCCCAGTTTCCTAGAAAAAGTTTAGTACATTTACAGATTTTTTTTACAGTGTACACCGTTAAAAATCTGCAGGATTTGCTTCATCATCATTCCACCGCTTTGACAAAAATCTGTTTCTTGACTAAATAGTAAGGCATTCTCATTGGTCAGAATAAAGATAGTCTGTAAAAGAGGTAGAGTTTCGATGCAGCAAATGCTGCTCACTTTTAATAAAGTAAAAATATTCTGAATGGCAATCTGTAAGCAATCTGAGACGTATCAAACTGATTTCAAAAGGAAGGTGATAGAATCTGCTGAAACATAACAAACGTAAGCTACATTTTACTTCGGAGACACTATCAACAGAGGGTGCAGGATCCAAAAGTATTCAAAATGAAGATTTTTATTGTACTAAGGAGTCTAGAAACTTTAAATTCGGCACGGTAGTTACTTACAAAATATAAATGTCTTCTAAGAAATGTCGGGAGTAAATGTGAAATTAACAGTTGTGAAGTAAAGGAGTGGTGAGAAAAGCGTTCTAAAAAATTCGTAAATTACAATTTCTGTGCAGGCTTAGGAATTAATAAACCGATTATAAAAGTGATGGTTTTGTATCAACGTTGACACTCTCCGTTCCTACATAAATCAGTCTCATGATCCTACATTCTAATGATCCTCTATGTTCTATGCCAGAACCGCTACCACCTGGGATAAGCAGAAGCAATAAATATTTTATGAAAGCCTTTAAAAACTTTCTAAATTTCGTTTCTTTGGTAGAGAATATCAAACCGATTTCAAAATTAAAATTTGTAAATTAACGACCGTTCGTTTTCTAACATAGGCATTTTATGGTAATACCACTACCCCTATAGAGATGGTAGATCCTTAAAAAACAAGCTTAGATTGTGACATGATGATCAATTAAAAAATGAAATAGGAATATTGTTTCTAAAAAAGAATAAATACATCAGATGAATACTGAATGGAATGTATGAATTGAGCATAAAAGTTTCAATATATTTTCTAAATTATCGTTTATTTAGAAGTATCTTTAGTTCTTCGTATTATTTTTATGTTTTAATTTCGGAATAATGCGCGTAATAAATGGCTTAAATGGAAGTTTTTGGATGATTCCTTAATACATTATTACTTCTAATGAAAACCAGATATATAAGTATCACTTGGCGTATTTCAACTATTGCGCGAACAAAGCCGCGGGTTTTGCTAGTATCTATATATATGTGCATATATTTTAAAGATAAAAGCATGCACGATGCCAAATTAAATTATATGAAAATATTTTGACTCGATTCATCGACGTAACGCAAAGTAGTGTTACGAATTTTGTAAATAGTTAGTGTTTGTACTGTAAAATAATGTAAATAATCTTATTAAGCTCCATTCCTAAACTGATATTAGTTTAGGAATGGAGCTTAATAAAATTATTTACATTATTTTACAGTACAAACACTAACTATTTACAAAATTCGTAACACTATTAATTAATAATAGGCACCTTTTACACCATTGCCTTAATTAGCAAACCAGCACCAACCTTCAGAATAGCCAAAGGAACTATCACCCAAACTTCCTCCACGAGCCACTTCATTTTACTTTTATTAGAAGAGGAAACTTGGCAGGTTTCCGCGACTCAACATCATCCGCTGACCTGGATTAGGTTTCAGCAGACACTAGAGAGATTTCGAAATGATTTGGAAGACACTGCAGGAAGTTAAACGCACAGAACGAATATAAGATATACATATATATATTTCTTGTAGGAAAAAAAACAATTTAAGATTATTTCTAACCCCTCCCCCCATCCAAAAAAAAAAGAAAAAAAACTAGCGAGGTAAAAAAAAAACAATTACGATTAATAATTGTCATAACTGTTAATCATTGCAAAGTTATATATATATAATAGTAAAGTGATTTTTAAATAATATTCAGTCATTAGGCATCATACTCAAATCATCAAATACACAATATAACCTTTTTTTTTTCCTTTTTCAAATGATTTTCATTTTTAAAGCACAAGACAAAAAATTACTATTATTATTATTTTAAATACTTTAAATTACTCCGAGACATCAACTCAAAACAGCGTTGAATTCAGGAGGTGGCCCGGGGGACATCCCCCAGAGCAAAGACATACCTCCCCCGGAAGGTTTGATATTTATGTTTTGAATGGTCAAAAAGTGAAATTCCCCCCACCCTGAAACTTTATTACATATCCCCAAAGAGCCACAGAAATCCCTCCTGGAGAAAAGTGTCTGAATTCAAAACTGCTTTAAAATAACCTAATGCAAGTATATGGCAAAGGTTATTTTCCAAAAAAGTGGTAGGAAATTATTAAGAAAATAGTTTACTGACTCGTAGTCAATGGATTAAATCAGATACTATGGAGCAGCCATACCCAACTGTGGCGCATATGGCCCAGCGACATTCTAAGTGCGGCCCGAGATACATAATCATTAACCAACCAATATTTGTAAAATTAATTGGAATGCGCATTAAAAAAAAGTATTTTTCATCTTCAACGTTGTAATCTATATTTTCATGCGATGAAAAACAGACAGTTTTTAACTAAAAATTGTGTTAAAAACCGTTTTCTTAGTCAAAAGTTCTTTTTGCATGCAGTCCTATTTGTCTAACAGTAATGTACACATTTATAATTTTCAACAATAATCAAACGTCAATAAGTATGTATATTTCTACAGTTATTTTTGTTTTTTCATAGAGAAAAACATGTATTTGTTTTAAAGAAAATCTTGAAAATTCACCATTGCCATAATATTGTGTTTCATATCTATTATATAGCTAATAACTGCTTTTCAGGGTTGAATTTTTGTCGCAGAAAAAAAAAATGGCACCGAAAACATTTTACAGTATCAATTTCAAACAGTAAACTTCACGGCACAATTTGCATTAGAAATTTATTACAAAGTTTATTATTTGGAAGAGGAGGAAGGGGTGTTGAATTTTTTGATATTTCTTCCACGACAAACCTAGTGATAACATTAACTTAGTTATATTGTACTATTAGACTACTAATATTTTAATTACTTTTTTTTAAACCATTTTACAAGTGTATTGCGACCCACCAAAAGTCGGAAACTTCTATTTGGGGCCCGCCTAAAGACAGACACTTTATATTTTTGGCCCGCATAATAAAAATATTTGAGTATGGCTGCTTTAGAGGACAACTATCCATTCAGTAGGGACGAAATAATCATTCACACAATGAAAGAAACAAAATGCGTGGATTATTAAATGAATAAAAATGTTCTATTTTACCAAACAGACGAGGGAACGTTGCAAATTTTTAGTTCATGTACTATCAACATTTAAAAAGACTTTCTCTTTCAACAGACGACGGAGTACGCTTTCAGGATTCCCAGTTTGGCCTCCAATTTTAATCAGATATTCATTTTCATAGCGTAAATTTTAAAAGTTTTTTTTTTTTTTTTTTTTTTTTTTTACATTATGTAATAGTTATGCACTCTAAGGATCAACTATTTAATGTTACAATCTGATATAACCCTTTCGGATCTGGTATACTGTTAATAGTACATTTCTTTTCATCGAATATTATTTTGTCTTAACAATTACTCAGTTGCTTTCTACATATAGAAATAATATTATATGGCTACGCCTTTCTTATAATGACTTCATTTATGTTTTGACATTTAATAATAATCATAAAAATAATTTGCTTAATTCTCTTTCCACCGTTGGCGATTCCTTTATTTTATACATGTATTTCACTCTTTAAATTTTAAGGTACTTTTCTGAACGAATCATGGGTGATAAAACACAAAAAACATTTGAAAGTTCTGATATCCTCTCAAATCCTGTTATAATACGTTATTTTCCAAACATCTTCAAAAAAATTTCCTTAGCCTATTATCGTATAAAAATTAATTTAATTGCACACAAAATAAGTGTATTCGTTAGATTTCAGACAATGAGATAATTTTTAAACTCAGTAACTCTATTTGGATAGACACGATTAATGTTATAAAAATAAAAATAATTTTACTCCCAAAGTGAAAAAAAAAAAAAAAAAAAAAAAAAAAAAAAAAACAGACTCAAAAGGGTTAAGGGAGGATATGAAATACTTAGGTAAATAAGACAAAAAAAGATGTCAACTGATTAACAATTTTGCACCTTGAAAGCAATATTTTGTTTCATATTAATCTAATTTCCTTCGTAACCTCAATGTCAACAAAATAACTTGTTTATAAACAGTGCTATAAAATAAAATCTATATATTTAAAACACCTGGCTGTTTTTTTAGTCATCGGCCCTGAGTTTTCTACTGGCCCGATTTTGATAATTATTTTTTTAAATGAAAGCTGCTCATGTGTAGATGTGCCCATTCTGGCTAATTTTTAATTTATTCCCATTTTTATATTTTAATTTTAATTTTAAAAGATTTTTCGCGACATTTCCTCAAAACAGTGGCAACAGGTTAAGCTTTTCTCACTATAATAGAAATTTATTTTTCTTTATTACTTTCCACCAATCAGGAGAATGTAACTGATGTCATATTAGAAAGAAAAAAAAAGAAAAAAAGAAAGAAAAAGAATAAAACCTGTGATTTGCCGGTATTACGATATTTCTATTTTATATAATATCAAAAATTAATTACAATCATTTCGTTGTATTAAGTTATAATTTAAAATAAAAATAAATAAAACGTCTTCTACATTTCAATAACAAACACAAAATTTTTATTCTTTTTAATAACAAAGATATCGTTTTTCTTTTCGTTGTCATGGCAATAAAACTAATTATGACAAGTTCATGGAGACTACAAACTAATAAATTAAATTTATTGCAAGTGCTGTAAATGTGTATTGGGTTGGTTACAGGGGCCTCGCTAGGGGGGGGGGGACAGGGGGGGAGCCTCCCCCCCCCAAACATTCGCAAATGTTGTTACACTTGGCAAATTTAAAACTTTTATGGCAAATTTTATTAAAATTTTAATAAAAACTGCAATACATTTCCTTATTTTTGGTAGAATTTGCAAAAGTTACAACTCCAATTGCGAATATTATTAAACTTTTTACAAGCAAAAACTGTATTACTTTTTCTAAGTGCTTTAACTTGGCAAAATTATAAAACGAGTTGGCAAATATGAAAATTTGACTTGGCAATTTAAGGTCTTCTCCCCCACCAATGAAAAGTCTTAGCGATGGCCCTGGTTGGTTATGCAGTTTTAGTAACTCTCCGTTTCTGCAATAATTAAAATGTTTTGTTGATATTACAAATACGAGGTGGAACCCGTCGAAATTCTACGAAAGAAAATATTTAAAAAAGAACAGTTTCATTGACTTATAATAAATATAGAAAATTAGTTACAGTAAAAAATACATTTTATAATGGTCAGTCTAACTCTCAAACAATATTATTTTCAGCTAATATTAATAAAATATTATAAAACACAATTATCCAAATTATTAAACGAAATATAACCTAAATTCACTGGATTTTTTAACAGACTTTTTAAAATAGTATACGCATTTTAATTTCCATTTTTTTTTTCAATTTTAAAAGAAAATGCAGTGATTCTGCTGCCACAATTACAAAATTGGTACTAAACAAGGAACAAAACAAAGCATAGTTCAAAACTGCATTAAGTTTTCGACTCTTTGGTAATAATTTAAAATATTTAAATTGTTAAAAAATATGCGAATAAGACAGAAGAATCTGAATTTTCGGAATTTTTGCTTAAAATAGGTAATGGAAAAATTCTTGCATGAATGAAGAATTCTCTGGAGACTCAAAGTATGTTTACCACCGTGTATTATAGCAGAAAATGACATCGTATCCCAAATTTTTCGAAAAGAATTTTCATTTTCAGATAGTATCACCAAATTGGCTAAAGTTTCAATTCCAGCTCCGAAAAACGATCATTGCAGTGAAATTAAACATAAAGTTATTAACCTTATACCTCGCACATCCAGAACATACATGAGTAGAAATAATTTAATAACTTAAAGTGAAAAAAGAAATCCTCCAATTTCCAAGGGAATTTTTAAATAGCTTTAGAATTAAATGGATTGTCTCCACACATTCTCACATTAAAAATCGAAGAAATTCTAATATTACTAAGAAATTTAAGTCCACACGAAAGTCTTTTAAAAGGGACCAGGTAAATTGTACGAAACATGTACGATAATTTTTTGGATCTAGCAGTTACTACTAGCGAGGGAGTTGCAAAAAAAGTTTTGATTCCTAGAATGGATTTAATGCCATTGGATACAATTCTTCCATTTTCATTTAGAATGTTTTCATTATTCGTGTTGCGTTTTGCATGACAATTAATAAAGCACAAGGGCAAACAATGGATTCTGTTGATATTTATTTACCTGAGCCAGTATTTAACCACGGCATATGTTGCCGATGTCTCGAGTACGTTCATTTAAAAATTTGAAAGTGCAAACAGTTCCAAAAAGCAACACAACAACTAATGTCTTATGTAAAGAAATACTTTAACTCGAAAAGAAAAGTTAAATATTAACTCAAAAAGAAAATAAAAAACCTATCATTGAACCAATATGAAAACTGATTTTCTATTTATTATAGATTTAACTGAATAAAATTTATATTTTCTTCTAAGTACACTTTTCTTTTATGTCATTCATTTTTATTATTCATAAGCTTTAAATGTAAGATACTTATCTAATATATATTTTTTTTCCGTCGAATTTCGACGGGTGCAGCTAGTATCTATATATATGTGTGTGTTTTAATTCCATGTGTTTATCTTTATTCCATTGTTTATCTTTATTGCGATTTTTATAAATGGCACAAAACCTGTAGCATTTTCGTCAAATCCTACATTTACTTTGTCTTTTTTCATCGTAAGATTATCGTTTTAATAAGCCAACTTGATTAACAATTGTCAAGCAACAGAAGCATTTCACATGTTCAGAAACCTTTTGGGCATGTATGAACACCTTGTCTTATTTCAATCAATATGTCAGCATTTTGAATTCGATAGATTTTACATTTGATTCGAAAATGAATTAACTACAAAACTCAGATAACTTTTATTTTCAGTGGAATCTTCAAATAAAACTTTTGGTCATTTGGACATTTACCTATTATTAAAAAATTATAATCACTGTGGCTAAAAACAATATAATAGTTATTTACTTATGCTTACATATTCAATTATAAATGTTAAAATATAATATTTAATTATTCTAATTATTTTAAAATAAAATATTGCTCTTAAATATATATCATTCATAAATTTAGAAGAAAAGTTGTGCACGCAAGTAACACTAACTCAAAATATATTTTCAAAAAACTAATATTTAAAAATAGACTCAATAATCAGACATTTTAATGTGAATTAAATTACACACAAGCTTCCTTAAATAAAATGAATTCATTTCTATAAATCCTACAGTAACAAATTAAATTATCTCCTATTGCAAAGATATATAAAATAACAAGCTATGTACTTTTATTAAAAACATTACAAATGGATGATTTTTAACACAGTAATCACAAAAAGTAGTAAACAGGCACTCTGTAGGCACAATGCATCTTGTTTGAAAGCCACACACACATTTATAACAGACAAAATAAAACAATGTCAGCAAGAAATCATACTTGTACCTTATATCATCACCTTAAAACTGCAATCAGGTAATCCAAAAAATGTATGTTTTTATTTCTAGACAGTTTTTACACAAATTGTGACAAACTTTACATCGAGAGAGAAACTTTAAACAGACTATAAATAGTGAAGTAAAAATATACAGTTTAAACCCACTTTGACATCCATTTGTAACAATTTCAAATAGATTGCATTAAGATTTTGATTGAGATGTTCAAAATATAGCATCCAGTAAAACTATTAAATCATAACAGCTTACAATACATTGAAAAACTAAATCTCTAATTGAAATTTTAAAGTGACAATATGGATTTAGAAGGCATTAGTTAACCTTGTTTTTATAAACAAGACCTTTCTTATATGAAGAAAAAATAACAAAATGCAAAGAAATAATAATAATGAAGCATACAAAAAAGGACAAAAACACAAAATAGCAAATATGAATAATAAGATTATTATATTATAATTAATCAAAACCAGCTTCAATCTTGATAAATCTTTTACAGCAAAAGCAGTTTTTACTCAATTTTTTTTTCTTTTTTTCTTTTTTTTTTTTTTTTTTTTTTTTTTTTTTTCTTTTCAGAGAAAAAAATTGTACGACCAGCTTATTCTTGCTTACCACATTTCAGAAGTTTTGCTGATTATTTTTAAGAATAAAAATTTAAGACCACCTAATTAAATGTATGAATACCTGCATCAGTTGATTTATTTGAATATTATAAAAGCCTGAAAATTGCATACCATATGAAGCTGGCCAGAGAAAATATGAAAACAGACTACAGTAGACTCCCTCAAATCCCCACAGCTTGGGATCAAAAACCGGATTTTTGATTTTTGTGGATTTCTGGTCATTGCTTTGTTTATATTTATTAAAAAGTAATTTGAATGTAATTAATAATGAAATCAAAAGCATAATGAACGCTTACAATATACTAAAATAAGTAATAAACTAAAATAATAAAAATCTAGATAATTTTTAAAATGATTAAAATACTAAAAGCAAAGGTTATGTCAATAATCAATAATGTACAATTAAATATTCATAAGATTAAATGTGTTTTTCCTAAATTATTCAATGAAACTTGCCTCATAAAGGTACATTACTAATTCACATCAGGATCATAAAATAATGAAGCTTTATTTTAGGTTTAGCCAGACTTAATAACTAAAAAAGCCTGATTAATCATAAATATATTTGATAAGATTATGATTACCAATAATATCAGCAATATCTTGATTTTTTTTTTTTTTTTTTTTTTTTTTTTTAGAAATAAATTATTTTTTCTTCATGACAAAACACGAATTCAATAACATTAACAAAAATTACAAATTAAAAAATGTATGAAGTTGATATAAAACTAAAAGTGAAATTTTTGCACCTACATCTGAAATGAATGTTTCATTGTTTACATTCGTAAATTATATGCAGATTTTAGAGAGTTGTGGATTTGAGGGAGTCTACTGTACATATAATTTATAATTCTCATATTAATCTTTTATGCGACTATAAATGTCAATGTGGGATTAATCACATGTTCTAAGATAAAAGTGATATTCGTAAAACCAACTGAATGATTTGCAGACAAAAACATTTCATCAAAAAATTGCATATTTAAAAAAAATAAAGGCTTTTTTTTTAGATAGGTTGCTCAAAATTGTACTTTTTAGAAACCTTGAATTGTTTAAACTTTTTACTGTTTTCAAATTGATTAAACTGATTTATCTGGGTTTTGTTTTACCTTAAATAGTTTATAAAGAAAATAATGGAAGGACTAGAGAGCACAGTGTACTTAAAAGTCATTAATACGTAAACGTTGTAACTTAGTCAATATTTTTAAAATAAATAAATTAACAAACAAAATTAAAATATATAAATATGGATTAATAAAATAATACAACATCATTTAACCTGTTATATTTATCTTCATCTCAATGAAATAACATATTTTAGAAAAAATGTTTCATTTTTATAGTATTGTATTAAATCTCACATAGATTTTAAAATACTTTTTTCCTCTTCAAATACACAAAAGAAAATAAATAAATATATATGTATCTTAATATATTTTATAACTTTCAACAAGAAATATATTAAAATAATAATAATGAAAAAGCAAGGTTGGGAGCTTTGTATTTGCCAATATTTAAACAGAATACTTCTTGCAGATTATATTAATCAAAAACTGATATGACTGAAAATGCATTATAGAGGAATATTTTGAAAAGTTATTATTATTTTAACGAAATAAGATAGAAAGAAATAATGTATTGCAATATTAGCTTAAATGACTGAAATTAATCAAAAGATAGTCTCATCTCAGAAATAAATATACATAATTTACAGAAATTTTAGTGAGAAAAAAAAGATTTAGCTTTAACCCTTTCCAGCACACTGTGCCCGGTCTGGGATACTTAGTTTTAATTCGAAACTTGCAAATGTCACCAATAATATTTCAGTGAAATTTTGCTTTTACAATTAAAGCTTAAATTAGGGAATTCAAAATATCTAAAAAAGTCATTTGTGAATTCCGGTGTCAATCGATAATTTCTCATTTTACTAATTGATTTTGCTCATGCTGAAAAGGGTTAAAAAAAAAGGAGTTCTAAATTAATAGATAAGTAATATTGCCATAACGAGAAAAAAATACTTTAAAATAACATTTTAAAAGGAAACTACAGACTCATTCTAATAATGAAATGTTTAAAAAAAAATTGTGTTTAAATATTTATATGATATGCAAAAATAAAAATAAATATTACATTAATATATGTACAATTCATTTACATTACAACTGTTGTCTAACACAGGCAGTAAAAGCATACAGTAAAATAAAAACATAAGGAAAGAAGTTCAAAAAATGAACAGTTAAATTGGCACTACTTTTAAGAACTCAGTAAGTTCTTTAAAAGTAATATCACAGAAAAAGAACATTTTAGATTTTAAAAAGTATATATACTCTGTAGTAATGAATGGGAAAGCTAAATATTTATAACAGTATAAATTTGAAAGATGCGTTAGTCATCAAGAAAAAATAAAATATAAGGAGCAGCATAATGGAATTTATCATAAAATACATGCAGCTACATTAATTTATTTTCCTACACACATAATCAATTTAGAGATTGCTACCAAATTTTGCCGGTTTTTTACTTGTTTATCCAAAATCTCATTTAGTTTGCTATTTCTGTAACCTTTTTTGTTGTTTGTCTAACTGTATTATTATCCTTCATAGAAAGTAAAATGCTACATTTTTTTTAATCTATAAATGTGATTTTTTTTTTTTTTTTTTTTTTTTTTTTTTTTACCTGTGAAATCACACTGTATTTTATCCAGTCATTAAATCATAACTGCGGTTTTTGTTTTTGAAATTATTTATTGTGATTCCCCCCCCCCCCCAGGCTTTAAATAACCTTTGAACAACCACTGATTGAAAGAATTCTAAATTTACATCCTCTTGTACTTTTCTCATCTGATGGTTTGGCTCCTGTCCACTTTTTTATTAGAAAGCCATTATACTATATTGTGAAAACTGAATATCCATTAATGATTCCAAATTAAAATTATGAAAAAAAAAATAAAAATCATTCAAATTGTTTGAAAAAAAATATTCAAAGATTATTGGAGTTCCTAGCAACAAAAGAGAAAATGTATTTTTGAAAAAGACAGAGTTAAAATAAATGATTTAGTGATTATTCAGAAATACAATGGTGCTATTTGCAACTGGCCACTAGGTAGAATTAAAGAGCTATCTCCTGATAAAGATAGGAGAGCTAGAATACTTGTAAGTTTAAAAACACCACAAAGAATGTTTAAGAGATTAATTTAAAAAGAAAATTGTTTCTTACCCATAGCAAAGCTATTAAACTATCTTTGCTTTGTAATTTGTTGATTTATTACTTACCAGCATATGATGTATTGTTTCAAATTATGCATCAATTTAGTGCTATTATACATTTGAATTAAACTTATTCAATGGGGGCTGTATGTTCACTCATTTTTATGTCATATTTTTTATTGTCTGAAATCTTTCTCAAGCTGAATTTTTTAATACATTATATTACGGTTAATTTGATAAATCCAGTAATTATTAATAATAACCGGTTATTGTTAGTAATAACTACATCTTTTTATAAATTTGATAAATGTTGCATATTAATCAAACTTAATGGTAATTATTAATAATCACTGATGAAGTTCGGCCAATATGATAACTAAGGCTTAGTAACGAATGTGTTCTTTACAAAAATATGTACTATCACAACTGCTTGAATTTAATAGCAAAAATAATTGTTAAGAGGAATAATACTCAAAAGAAGTGTTCTATTAATAAGATATCAAAGTCTGTAGAAAGTTTAATTAATTTTATAAATGATTACTGAATGTATTACTGAATGTATTACTGAATTACATGTATTACTGAATGAATTAGGTTAAAATTTTAAACACTGAAATATTCAAAGAATAAATTATGCAGTTTTCAAATGCATACTAAAAAAAAAATGCATACTAAATAAATATCTCAAGCTAAACGAGTTGAAATTTATTATACTTACCAACCTTGATTGGTAATTATTAATAATAAACCGGTTAATTTGGCTATTTTTTATAAATTTATCATACTAACCAGTTTATTCGGATATAATCTGCTTATTATTAATATTAGCAATTATTCAAATTGACCATAACATATATAAATATACATAAATATATATATGTATTCAGAAGTCAAGGAGGATATTCTATGAACTACAAAACTTGATTTCAAAGTCTGAGTAGTCCATAGCAGGTAGTAAAGTACAAGATATAGAACATTAAATTGAGTATTTATTGTGTAAAAAATGCTTAAATTACTGTGTATTCATAATTAAATACCTTTGTACTAATATAAAACACAAAAAATAATACTACATTACAATCAATGTAAGGTAGTAAAATATAAAAACATCTTTTCATTATACCATGTGTAATTTTTCTTCTTTTTTACAGCTATCATAGTAATTTCAAGAAATTAATTTTCTTTTTAGTTCATTCACTCAAACTCACTTTTTTTACATCCATGCTTAAGATTTATTACCAATTCAATTGAATATCGATTAAAAGTTATGAATAATTTATTCTGAAGATTAATAAGCTATATTATAAAATTTTATATAAAAATTACAATATCGATAAGCAATGTGAATTTTATATAAATTGAGAATTATAAACATTCTATAGATTTATATGGGTATTACAAATTATTAATTCTAATTTAAAAGAAACTTCAGAGCATATTAAAAAATAAGAATCAAATAATTTAAAAATGGGTGTTTCAAACTTAAATGTGTAAATTTAAAATTAATGTGATATTATTACAAACACAATGAGCTGGGAAGATAGCAGTGGCGCAGCCAAGGGTGTGGTTTTAGGGTTAAAACCCCTCCCAGAGCTAAGAAAAGTAACTATAATTGCTGCTTACATGAATCAAAACCAAACTTAATATTTAAATGTTTTGGGGCATTTCGAAATCCGCCGCTTTACTGAATCAGATTTCATTTAATAAAGTGATTCAATTAAATGGCGAAAATTCTACTTAAAATTGTGAAAGTGCATATTACATGGATTAGTTCAATAAAAATTGTTTATTTGAACTAAATTACTTTTCTGCGACTCATTCTGTTAAAAAAAAACGATTTCCTGTCACACAGATGCTCTTTGAGTTTAAATATTATACAGTGAATATTCTAATTAGTACTGATTCTATTAAGCGGCGATTCAAATAACCGGCAACAAGCTCTATCAGAAACTCAAAAACCCCCCTAGAACCAAATTCTGGCTGCGCCACTGCAAGATAGATAGGATAAAATTATAAAGATACATAAAAAAGTACTTAAGTTACAATAACTTAAAAAGAACAATATAATATTGAATGCATATTTGATAAATCTAACTCAAAAGAATTAAAGAGAAACTTTTATCATATATTCATATTGCAGACAAGATCTTTGGTAAGGAAAGATTTTGAACTGTAATTACACAATGAAAAAAAAAATTAAAAATAATAAAAATACGATTAGTGTATGACTTTTTTTATTTCTAAGGCTCTTAAAGGATTTTCATTCCTTGTGCTCTACTGATGAGAGTTATTTATGTCTGTTGTATCTAGTAAAATCAAAGTCATAACCAAAATATTACTTATAATTAACTATTCTAATATAAGTTATATACCATAAGTAAGCCCCCTCTGAATACACCCCTTTCCCCTCATATATGACAATTTTTCCTTTTTTTAAAAAGTATCATTTATAAGCAATTCTCCCCTTCAAGTTTTATTTTCTGGTGGTTTCAAGCCTGTAGGAATTTTCTTAGGCTTTTTGTTTTTCTATATCCTAAATGAATATATCTTAATGCAATTTATTTTTATCTAATCTTTTTACACATCACACTATGAGAAGAGAACAGTATATTTTGCTATGCATGCTACCAGACCTTTAAAAGGAATGTTTCTTTCAAAGGATACTATTAAAGTTTCCCTCGATTTTTATGTGCTATATTTATTAGATATTTAAATTGAGTTTTAGCTTGATAATTTTTTATTATCTGCTTATTTTACATAATTTTTTTTGATTAATGATTCTACTTAGCTGCTATGCAAGATAGTTTCAATTGATTTTATTCTATTTAGCAAATTATAAAAAATCTGTAAAATTTCATAAATTTCAAATATACCCACCCCACACAAATTTTCTATTTTCTTATCCTTTTCACAAAGCTCCAATCTTAAGCCTCCCTTAAAATGATTAGAATTTCTTGTTGCTAAAGGTGGGCTTACCTTTGAAACTTTACGGTATGAAAAATATATGCAGAGAATGAATTTTCATTTTGTTAGTTTGATTCAAAATAAAGATCTTGATAAAAAAAAAAAAAAGAATAAAATGCACAATAGACATAATACTTTTATGAATGATAAAGCTAAACTTTGCCTTTTGGATGTAAGTTAATTTTTTTCAGAAAGTTATCAATTTCAGACACATATTCATCTGGATATTTATACATGTGACTCACATGTTTAGAATCTTTAAAAAACTTATATTTGACATCAACACCTCGTACTTCCCAACTTTCTCCCAGCAGTAGATTCTGATTTGTAGTACCCACTTTATCAGATTCAGAGGCAACAATTAAAGCTGGACAGCGAAGAGGAGTATTATGGAAATTTTTGGATGATCTCAAATAATGTTTAGTAGCAACATTATACATTAAGGCCAAATGAGTAGCAATATACCACTCAATAACTCTAATAGTAATGGGATTTTTTGTAACAGCTCTGGGAAAACCAGTTGGTATACCTTCAAAATCAACTGCACTGTCTAAAATCACACCTTGGATTTTTGGCAAGATTTTTTTATATTTATCACTAGCATCCCTGACTGCAACAAACATTTCTCCCATCAAATATGCACCAACAGAAAAAGCATGAAACAAAACATCCTCATAATTATTGTTACTTGTAAGATATTCTAAAAGATTAGTGACGATAAGTTGAGATCCTGAGGCTGGAAACAGCAAATCCTTTGGAGCTATGTTGACTGTAAGAACATCAAAACCTCTATTTAAGTACATAGAGCGATACTTTTCTAAGTGACTCTCCTTAGCAAGCATCCATGATAAGATTACAGCCAGTGGTTTTTTGCTTTTCCCATCCTCAGCAGAATTCGGATTCTTATTTGTGTTAAGTTGCATATTCTTATTCAAGGACTGAGTATGAAGTCGCTGAACAGCTGGGTGTAGATTTAAGAGGGGCACTAAAGCCTATAAAGATCCAGGAGAAATATTTAAGAAACATTATACAAAAATTTATTTCCTGTTTAATGAACTTTACTATGAATGGTTGATACAGAAGTGGCACAAATGTTTTGTTGATCAGATTTTGTAAAACAGTATACATTTGGAATTAGTGCAGCTGTTAAGGGAGCTAGTCATTGAGCTTCTGAATTCTTCTTAGGAAGTCTAGAGATCTTTGATGCATTCATATATTTAAAATATCTCTGAGGTATATTAATACTTTTAACTTCTGTTTTCTGTGTATTCCTCTTAAAACATGTCTTTTTTTTTTTTTAATATTTCTAATCTTTATTCATCATCAAAATATTTCTATTCTTCAAAATATTTCTTTTTATCTATGCTGAATTTAATATTTTATGCATTAAAAGCTGACAAACTGCAAGTAAGATTTTAACACTTCATAAGAAAATTAAGTACATACTTTAGAAATGTTTAGAGAAATAAGAAAAACAGACGCATCTTTTAAGAAGGGTACATAAAAAATAGAAGTTAGAAATTACATTAAAATTATTTGGAGTAATATTAATTTTCTGAGGAAAATTAATCCTGGGTAATGCCTGTATCAAACATCAATAGACTTTACATTAATGAGGACAATTCAAAAGCTGGGTGACCAGTCCTCAAGTAATTTTTTGATCTTTCCATTACTTTTTTTTTGGGGGGGGGGGAGGGGGGGGTAAATGAATCTGGTTTAGACCACAAACCATTACCAAAGGAAGATACTACATATGCACAGCAAAATGACATTGAAATTAGAACTGGACGATATCAGTCGAACTTAATATTGCATCAATGCATTAATATATACAGCGATATTGGTGATATACTGTGATAACTACTCAAAGTGTATGGGAGTAGAAAAAAATGCTTGATTTTGAAAGATAAAAGATAGGTAGCAGAAACTAGCATAAAAAACGGATAGAGAAAGCAACAAATAAATGCTTTATACCTATTTTACACACAATGCATCCTTTAAATACACATACATTTATACAAAATAGAAAAATCTTAGAAAAAAAAAAAACAATATTCAAAATCTATTTGCACTTATACCATTGATTGCACAGTGTTTTTCTTTTTTTTTAAAAAAGTAAATTCCCCATCCTTCCTATTTTATACATTATTCATTAATACAATAGATTTTTATAATGCAATTTTCTATATAATGCATCATTTCTCAGATATAAACAATGGATTTTGCAGTGGAGAAGAACCAGAATTCTCAGATTGTAAAAAAATTGTATCAAATTACTAAACTAGAAAACTAAATTTAATGCACTGATTTAATATTAGCTCCTTAATTTCAAACATTTTTATGGAAAAAAAAATTACTATTACAATAATTGTTTTTGAAAATAAGTAACATAATGAATGATTTGGGTCTAGATATATTTGGACCATTTTTCAGAAAGTATATTTTAACAAAATTTGAAATAATTTATATAATACAAAAATTTATAATCTGGATAAGGAATGCAGTATAAAGATACTCTAATAAATTTTAATATGTTTTAGACATACTTTATTTGGCTATATTTAAGAGGTAAATTTAATGGTGTGAAATGTGATCCATATAACCCAAAATTCTATTAATGCACAAACTTGAGTTTTTAGATTTGCGTTATACAAATTTTCTATTTATATTATATTTAATTTCCTTATGAATGACTAAGAATATTATGAAAAACAAATTAAAATAAAATATTCTTAAATGACATTGCATATTTTAATGTTATTAAAATAAGTGAAAAGCAAAAGCAGAAACTGAAATAAATTTAATGGCACATGTCAAACTAATGTATATATAATTATCTGGCCCATATTACATTAATTGGGTGGCAGATAGACGATTTTCACTTTGACTTTTAAAAAGTTTTTTTTTTTTTTTTGAAAAATGAGACAAATTTGTAAGCGATGTTTTTTAGATAGTGTTTTACTTTTTTTATTTTTATTACTGAATACATAAAGAATAATTTTTGTCAGTGTTGAATTCAGACACTTTTGTCCGGGAGGGACTTCGATAGCTCTGAGGGGCACAAAGCCCTTGGGAAAGGGGGGAATTGAACTTTCTGGCCATCGAAAACACAAAATTTCACATTTTCTGGGCAGGAACATTTCATTGTTCCAGGGGGGAATGTAACCCTCCCCCCCCCCCTGAATTCAACACTGATTTTTGTAGTGACATCTTTAGTCTCAAGTAATAAAAATAAAAAAGTAAAGATGCTGTTACATGTGCGACCTGAGTCAGACACGTAACAATAGCTTTACTATTTTTTACCATGAGTACAAAAAAATTTTTCCAATGCACTAATTACTGAAGGAGCTATTTAAACCTAAACTTTTAACATGCTGATGCTGATGGTAAATTTATAATATCATTATTAACAAAAAAAAGTAGTAAACAAAATGTTGAAATGACTGCTCAATTCAATGTCATCTAGGATTGTGTTTCTATAACTTAACCCCTTTGCGACAAGAGCCTTTTACAGTCACCGGATTTTAAAAACAGAAATCTGTATCTTTTTAAATCGAAAAAATGATCTGATTAAATAAGGCAAATTTTACAGTAAACTTTTTACTGGTGGCGATAAACAGGGATTCTTAAGCCTTTTTATGGCACATATACATGTTGCTCGTCCCCAAGGGGTTAATGAAAAGCATGTTTTGCAACACTGGAATTTATTGAAGTATTTTTTTGTTGACAACATAGATCCCCCCCCCCCCCAAGAAGAAATAGCTATGCTGCTTTGATTAATTTAAGCCATGGGCAGTTTTAAAGGGATTTTTAAAAAATTACGAACAATGACAGAGAATTAGTATTTTCATCACAAGAAGCAAAGTATTTGCTTCATAAAATTTTTATCTTAGAGCAGATATTTCTTCTCAATGGTTTGATTTAAATCTTTGTTTACTGAAACATGCAGTAACATATTTGTCAAAAAAGAGAATGCAGCATACAGCATAGTAATAATCAACTATTCACCATATGTTGCTTAAAGGGGCTCAGGGGTTGAAAACTTTTCAAAAAATAGATTTTTTTTACGATCTAGTTTGATTATTCAATTAATTTTTAACTCAATGCAAAAACCACATAAAAATATTAGCATTTTTAACGGAGTTATAAGCATTTATGTATCAATACTTACATAGCCGCATCCATATAATTTCAACTTTAAGTCGTGTTTTCTCAAAACTTGATTTTTGACAACTAACACCAAGATTTTAAAAAACTATTTGATGGAATGGCTTAATTTTTGTTTTTTGTTTTTTTTTTTTTTTTCATGCATATAACATCATTATCTAGATTATGAATTAAGGATATAACTATCACTTCATAAAAACAGTATTAAAAAATCTCTCAAAATTGAATATTTAAAAACCCCCTAAAAAATACAACTTTTTTTCCATTAAAAATACTCAAAATATTAAACTATCTAAAATATATTAAGTCATAATCTAGATAATGATGTTATATGCATGCAAAAAAAAAAAAAAAAAAAAAGCCATTCCATCAAATAGTTTTTTTTTTAATCTTGGTGTTAGTCATCAAAAATCAAGTTTTGAGAAAACGCGACTTAAAGTTGAAATTATATGGATGCGGTTATGAAAGTGTTGATACATAAATGCTTATAACTCCGTTAAAAGTGCAAATATTTTTATGCGTTTTTTGCATTGAGTTAAGAATTAAATGAATAATCAAATTAGATCATTAAAAAAAATCGATTTTTTGAAAAGTTTTCAACCCCTGAGCCCCCTTAATTTCTAGAATTTTTTCTCCCAAAGGAAGACTTGTGCCACATCACTGACATCAATACAGATGACAATTGTATAAATGATCATTATTTATTATCTTATTTAAATTTTGAAGGTGGTACCTTACTTTATAATATATATAGGTACTACTCTGTTATCCCGTTGACCAATTTTGCCAAATTATACAAATCGCCAAACTAATAGCCAAATTATACATATTGACATAATTTTTATTTTAAATAACAAAAAAATAGTAGAATATTAATAAAAATTCAAATAAAAAACGAAATAAAAATCACTTAATGACATTTTAAACATGTGAATTATATTTAATGTCATTGAATGTGACATTCATGATCATCCATTATTGGCATTTACTCTTATTGTTTGGTGATCATTTTTTGGTCGATGGGATAACCTAGTAGTACCAATATATATATATGTGTATAAACTTTATATTCATTAAAAATAGGAACTGTGACTTTACAAAACAAAAATGTTTAGGAGGATAAAAAGCAAGTAATCACGTTATAAATTAAATAATATACCAAACTTCTAAGAATCTGTCATACATATTTCCACCATTTATATTCATAAAAATCTTAAAATAAATATACAATTAAACCTTAACAATAAACAAATTTGTAACTGGTAATTTAGTAAAAACAAAGATTTAATTATTTATTTTATTTTATGTTATTTTACTTTTTTTAATAATAAACATATTTACAGAATAATGTTATTTATTATACAGTTTATCAAACAGTTTCAAGATTTTCACAGCTTTAGAAAGTAGCTGAATAATTAACGATGAAAACAAGGAACTGATTCATTACATCTCTTTCACTATTTAAAATTATAGGGACTGATAAACATAATTTCTATATATTCTCAATAATGAAGAAAAAAAAGTGGAAATAATTTTTATATAGACAAAATAACAAACATAATTTAATTTATAAAAATCTATTCACTACATATAAGTCATAGAAAAAGCAGGTATAAAATAAATAAAATATTGGTGCATAGTCATTTCTCCATACTTTATATAAAGGTAACGCTTCTTTATCTTTCCCAGACCTCAATGAAGACATAATATGATATTGACGAAAAAAATACGACATTTTCGATTATATTTTAAAGTATCAAGATACAAACGAAAATATTATGAAACTATATAACAGTTCACAGGATTCTTCAAGCAAACAGATCCCTGAAAAAACGTCTACATCTGACTTCAATTTCTCTTAATTTAATCATAAATCATACGGAAAAATTTTGAGCAGACAAGAGGCAACGACAACAAGGATCTGTTCACGGTACATAAATCAGGCCACCCGCGCTCAAGGAATTTTTTAAATGGAGTAGCTTTTCTCGCAGAAAAAATAATTCTATTTCAGAACGATCGGTGTCCCGCGTTTTCTAATTACATCCTGTGTGCAATTTTATGATTAAGTATCGTGAGTGGTCGCATTTTTTTCCTTATGTAGACACATTTTCCACACATCATCACAGGTGTCATCACAGGCAATTAATAGTGATGGCACCCATGTGGAAAATGTGTAATCAAAATAAAAGTTTTAATTTCTCCGATCTGTATTGTAATCAGAGATTTGTGTACTTACTCTGTGTCGTATGCAAATTTCCTCCTTGCGCCCCAATCGAGTTTTTTCTATGGGGGGTAGGATTCGCAGAACAGTTTTTTGTGCGTGCATAACATGTCCGTTTCTTGCGATACACGTACGGTTCCAACGCTCTCTAGGGTTTTCGCATGCGCTGAGCATTTTGCGATGAAAAAAAATGGGTGTTGCCATTGGAAATTTTCGAGTTTCTGTAACTATAACCGTAACCGTGAGCGCCATTTTGTTGCCGTTCACAGAATCTCGAGCTCATACCTCTGAATAGCTATATCTGAAATTTCACCTCGATCGGTTGAGCGGACTGGCCGATAGAGCTCCATATATCGGCAAAGTTTTTTTATGACCACCCTGTACTTGATAATGTATATTATTGCAAGCATGTAAAAGAATTTTCTCTAAAATAAATAAGCCACTGTACTAGATATTTTCTTATTCTATTTTAAGAAAGAAATATTTAATTGCAAAATATATCACTTTACAGAGATTTACTTATGAACATAGTCATTTAAAAAAAACTGCTATTTTAGAATTTTTTCTTTTTTTTCTATTGCATTTCACCAACAGATTCTTTTTGTTCTTGGATTTATACTGAAAATTCTATGAAGATTTACAGCATACAAAGTTGTAAATCCTCATGGAATTTTCATTTAAAATCATATATAGCTTCTTTTTATCTGATTATTTCTAAAAATTTGTATGTATTTTTATGCATTGATTCATATAAATTTTATTACGTTCGAATGAGTGTAACACCATTAAAATGCATTTGGAACTTTTTTCCCCATTGATCGTAATGTAACGGAATACTTTTGATTGATTGTCCCTGTAATTGATCTATCCATCCGATTTTCATAAAATTTGAAATGACTCGATAAAATTATGTAATAAATATACGTTTTAAATTTCAAACGATTAAAATGCGTTTGAAACTTTTTTCCCCATTGACCGTAATGTAACAGAATCCTTTTGATTGTCCTTGTAATTAATCTATCCATCCAATTTTCATAAAATTTGAAATGACTCGACAAAATTATGTAATAATTATGAATTTTAAATTTCACACGATTCGGTTGGGTAGTTTTTGCGTTGTTATATACAGACGGACAGACAGACGGACGGACTGAGCGACAACAATAGGTGCTACGTATTTACATAATTACGAACGCACCTAAAAAAAAGGAAAAAAGAAAGAAAGAAAAGAAATGATACAATATCAACAAATTCCTTGGAAAATAAACTTGAAAATTCTTCTGCCCCTTCCCCCTTGTTGAAATTTATCATTTTTTTTCCTCTGGCAAAAAAACAAATTTTTTTATAATTAAATAAACATAAATACATGTATGTATTATTGAGGGAGAAATGGCGTTTTTTATTTAGTAGAATTATGCATTTTGGTTAGCTCCTTCTATCTATCTATAGATTTTTTTTCTTAATAATAAAACCAAAGAACTTATATCTGATAAAACTTCGGAGGAACAAGAAAATTTCTAGGAAATCTCTCCCTAAATCTCGACCCCCTTCTATTTTTGCAGAGTCACCACGCATCTTCATTCATTTGGTATTGTACTGAGAGAGAGAGAATGTGTGGCTGTTTATAAAAGTTACAGGATTTTACAAGTACAGCGTGTACTAGTGTAATGTGCACAAGTAAATTATTAGTAAGTCTTATTAATTTTTGTTTATTCATTAAAGAATTGTAAATTTAAGCTGTGTTTTTTAAACATTTTGATTTTATTTTGTATAATATATAGTAGGGTGGAGTGAAAAAGACCAAAAAAAATTTTTTTCGGAATTTTTTCTTTGGATAGGTCTAAAAAGTTGCCTTTTGGCACACTGAATATAAGGTTAAAATTTCATTCCGTTTGGAATTCATCTTTAGTCCCCTACCAGCTCTTAAAGATTACGCTCTTTATATGTGAAAATCCAGATTTCACTATGTAGTGTAAATGACCAAATAAATTTTTTTTTTGGAATTTTTTCTTTGAATAGGTCTAAAATGTTGCTTTATTGCACACTGAATATATTGCTAAAATTTCATTTCATTTTGAATTCATTTTAGTTCCCTACCAGATCTTAAAGATTATGCCATTTTTGTGTGAAAATCAAGATTTCACTATGTAGTGTAAATTAATCAACTTTTTTTTAAAACTAATTTCTGAATTCCCACAAAAATGACTTCTTAAAGTATTACTCGTGAACTATCTAAATATAGTTGCGTTTTAACTCTTTGAATCGCGAATAAAACCCCAAAATGTGAATCGTATTGTCGCAGAGAAGAGAAAACACAATAATTAGACATGCTTTCACTTTTATTTTCGAATGCACATGAAAGATAGTTCTCTAAATATAAAGGAAATGCAGTTTTCTGAATATATAGTAATTAAATGAAAAAAGTATATACGATGTATTGCAAAACGATCTTTCATTTCATTCTAATTTATATTGGTCTTTGTTATCAAAATTAGGTATGACCTTTCGTGATTTGATTTTGCTCATATATATTCGGCTCTTGCTTCTACTACTACAGCCACTAATGGTGCTTCAACAACTAAGTTTAAGCATCTTTCGAATATTTGAATCTAACAGGGAAATTTTTCAATTGAAAAGATGGAACTTTTGATCTTTTTCTGAGAATTTCCAGTTTCTCTCTCTTGGTACTCTTTTAAAAATGCGAAGTGATTTCACATTCTTGCCAGTTAATAATGTTTATATAGATTGTAACATTGAATTTCAATATTGGAATATGAAACTGTCTTATTGTAGAACATATAATATCCTTCATCTTCATTATTCTTCGGAATCCAAATTCTCCAACATGATTTTTTTACCAGTTATCGTTCTTGTAAATTTTCATCTCAATGACAGAAGTATACGTTTTGTTGAATAACGGGATTGGGAATTTTTTTTAAATATTCCCTCAAAAAACAAAACAACTTAATAGTTTAACCTCTTCAGACCCCAGGGTTTATTTATGTACTTTTTTTAATTTCAGTTATGGATTTATATTATCAAACTGATACCTAAAAAAGATTGATCAGCAAAAAAAATTAGAATTTATTTTTTGTTGATAAAAATTGATGATACATCGGCGCTCAAAAAAGACATTTTTTGACAATTTCTTTGGATTTTTTAATTTTATTATACTTTTTTGCACTGTAAAAACACTGAAAAACATAAAATAAATATATATTTGGTAATTTTTCATTACTTGGACTCTACAAATGATATCTTAACACACAATAAAATTATTTGAGTTTTCATTTTTGTTCATTCCGTACATTTTTGCTTCAAGCCAATTTTATATAACACGTAGCTTACTAAAAAGAGAGCTATAACAAACAAATTACTATTTTGTTTAATTCTTCTATCTTTTAAGCCTCCATTTACACCAATTTCTCTTTTTTTTACAATATTTATATACGTGAAAAAAAATTATAAAGATATGTATCCTATAAGATACATCAGGTCTAGAGGTCTGAACGGGCCGGAATTTTCAAGACGGCCCGTTGTAAAACTCAAAAGTTCGGCCCGGGCCCGGCCCGGCCCGTTTAAATTTTTGTATTTTAGGCCCGGCCCGGCCCGTACAAAAATCAGCGAAAACAGGCCCGGCCCGGCCCGTTTTGGCCCGTTACAATTTCTACGATTTCTAAAAAATTCAGATTTTTATCATATAACAAAGATTTCTTTAAAGAATACTGCATACATATCTATGGAATGATTTTACAGTATATTTTACAGCAAATACACATTAACAACATTAATGATTACTTAGATTCTTAGGCTTTCAACATTCGAATAAAGAAAGATTCATTAAAAAATTAATATGGCTTAGAATAAAAGAAAAAAGAAAGAAAGCTAAAAACATCGTTAATTTTGAAGCTGTTAAATTAAAGAAGATTTATAAATATATTTCTATATTATTTTATTATAGATTTCAAATCCAAATTCACTCTTAAATTCAAAGAAGCTCCTTTCTGATACATTTCTAAATTCATTTTTTTTTTCCTCAGAAACGCATAAGATTTGCAGATATCTTTATTCAGAAACTATATAATCGAATGGCGTTATCCAATTTTTGATACAAACAATTTAAGAATACTGTAAACAAATAAAATACTGTCTTAATTAGCGTTTTGAATAGAATTTCCGGAAGCAATAGCAAGGGAAGGGAGAAAACCCTGCAATCATTTGAGAAACTATTATATCTCAACAAGGTTATACAAGTATTTTATTTACCAAAAATGAAAAACGCTATTCGATTCCAAATCCCTTCAATAGTTAGGCTGTCACTTTTATACTTTTACAATTTAAAATTAATCAGAAAATGTGTCAAACTTTCGCATTATTGAGAAATTAATTTAAAAATCATCAAGAAGTATATATCCGAAGACTAAGCTAACATAAGTTCTTTATGGCTGTTAATAATTTTACAAATCATATTTTCTGCCAATAATTAAGTCTAGCACCGGTTCGGTTAGTCTATTTGTAGAAAAATAATGTAAGCGTGATCTCGGACCGGCATGAGTCAGCTAAAAAAATATTAAAACGGGTTACACATAATGTAATTCTCCGATGCCGATACACTGTGCATTTTTATACTGACGCTGTCAAACTAGTATGGCCACATTTATACTTATTCTCGTTAAAACCATTTTCGTTGAAAATAGCTCATATTTTATCGTTTCTGCTTAAATCTTCAGAACGGGCCGGCAGGCCCGAAATTTTTTTTTATCGGCCCGGCCCGGCCCGTCTGGCCCGTTCAATTTTTTTGCCGGCCCGGCCCGTTAAAAAATCCGAAACGATTCCGCCGGCCCGCGGGCCGGGCGGGGTACGGACCACGGGCCAGGCCCGGGCCCGTGCAGACCTCTAATCAGGTCTGAAGAGGTTAAAAATAAAAAACATTTTGAGCTCTATTGTTGCAAGAGGAATTTTTCTTGAAGTGAAACAATAGACAAATGTATTTTCATTACAAATTCAGCCATAATCTTCAGATTTTGGGAAGAATTCTGACTTCCAATCTGCAAACAAATAATCAATTGGCAGTTACCAATCATTTAGAGTGCGACATTCTTGCTGGATTAAGATTTACCAGATTTGAGGAACATTAACCAGATGCAAATGTTTGAAACATGTCATAAAGATAATTTTGGTCTGCACTTAACTCTCCAGAGTTCATTTCTGTGTGATAGGAGCAGATATTTTTTAATTTACATAACTGTCTCTTGTTCACATTGACTCAACGACTTTCCAATTAGAACAGGAAAAGCTCGTGAGCCTTTATTTTGTTTATCAAGTTCACTGACTTGATAAACAGTTAGCAGCAATTCGTTTGCAGGGAGATGACATATTAACCACTAAAACGGACGACTAAATCTTAGTTTCAAAAATCTAATAGCATGATTTTTTATCTTACTTTTTGCAGTTGTTCCGTAACAACCTATTGCCATAAATTTATCAAGTTTTAAATGTTTTTCAGTGCAATATTCTAATACTTCCTGCAATGATCTTTCTTGGTCCAAAAGATGGTGTAATGTATCCCAAATACAATTCATTTGACTGTTAAAATCAGAGATTATGTTTGCAACTTATAGTTCTTCCATTCCATATATCTCCAATTTTCCACAATTTCCTTTGATTTTGGGGAATTGAATAAGCTTCTCATATTCAGAAAAATTGTTGTCTATCATTTGATTAATACGTCTTTGAGAAACTACAATAATTGATGCCTTCGATGTTTTTTCTCAGGATTTTTTTTTACCTCTGGTTTTGACGAAACTTTACAATTACTGATGTATTTTATTTATTGTTTTGTATAACAATAATATTTTATAGCATTCTGCTATTGTTGGCAAAACAGCTTTATTTAGTTTTGAAGAATCACCAACTTCTAGTAATGGTAACATTCGATTTGCTTACACACGTACTCATTTTGACTGTAAAAATGACAACATACAATTTTTAAAACTCAATAAACCGTTTCAAATATTTAAAAATAAAGACTTAAAGTTTGAAAATGATGAAAGGAATTACACTATACATTTTAAATATAAAAATATCAAGCTATATTACCAAAACATCCAGTTAATGTACAATTTATGGTAAAAATCTATCGTATAAATCAATGAAAATATAAATGGCCTGGTAGGGGACTCAAGAAGTTTTTCAAAAATCATGAAATTTTGCACGTGTATTAGAGGTACAAAAAGACAATTTTTGGCTGCTATCCAAAATCAAAATTCCAACTTTCGATTTTTCACTCCACCCTAATATATAGGGTATTTATATATTAGATTATAGAGTATTTTTAACATTTTCATTTCGGCAAATGTAAAATATTTTTTTTTTTTACAAATAGCATGATTTATTGATGTTCTCTTACATTAAAATTTTGTTTAAATCAGTAAATACTGGGGCTTTTTTCAATGAATTGCGAATGCTTGGACAGTTTAATTTAAATAAAGTTTATTCTTCTTATGGGTGAAATATACTTTATTTTCCCATTCTATTTATTCAAACACTGTAAATTTTAATTCAAATAGTGTAAAATATTGTAAAATTTAATTTAATAGATTTTCTTTAGGTTTTATAATTTATTTTCTTTTTGCTAAGGACTATCTATATTATTTTGAAATGTTATATTTATCTATATCATTTGAGATTCTTTAAAACAGCTTGCTTTAGTAGAAAATTAAAGAGAGAGAGAGGGAGCTTGAGAAAAAACTGTTTTCTTTTTCTAGATAAGAAATTTAATAGTAAAATTTAATTGAAGTAATTGAATAAAATTTTGAATAAAATTTAGAAAAAGTATTAAAATATTGGTGACATTTAAAATTACTATTTAAAAAAAACTCTCGGGTGTTTAAGAAAAGTTAAAATAATTTGTATATATATTTTTTATCTTTGAGTGATAAGCTGTGCCCCGAAACTTCATATATTAAAAAAGAACATTAACTATTTTCTAAGTTAAATAGAATTTTAATGTATTAGAATATCGGTGAATCACACAATATAAAGTAAATATTATCTTACAATTGCCAAAATGAAAGCGTTTAAAAATTTCTTACAAAATAAAATCAATATACATAAAAAAGGAATTATAATAAAATAATTAAATAATTCTTTAATGAATAAGCACAAAATACTGGTAAAAGACTTGCAAATAAATGTATAAAAAACAATAAACAAAAGTATATCACGAACCCATTTTAAATTACAACATACATTTTATATATTAGATCATATTAAGATTACAAGCATTATTTGAGCAAAAATTCAAAATTGATTCTGTAAAAAAAAAAAAAAAAAAAAAAAAAAAAAAAAAAAAAAAAAAAAAACTTTTTGGAAGCTTATTAAAAAGACAAAGTGTTTTTGCGTGGGGAAAAAAAACGTTAATGCTCATTTACATACACTTTTCAGGAAAACTATAAGTTCATTTAGCTTAAACTTCATATTTTTTTTTCAAAAACACAATACATGATATAGTGAATTAATAAATTAGTTTATTTTTTCAATAATATACTTTTAAAATTTGCATGATAAACACATATTTAAAAGGATATTGCATATGAATTTTAAACATATATAATTTCAAAAAATAATTCATTCATTCATTATATTTTGGACATTTTTTATAAAGTTCATAATGAGTGGATTTATAGATTTTATTTTATTATTATTATTTTTTTTAAGTGTACCTGAGTGAACATTAGTTCCTTTTTTCCATACAAAAACATTTTATTATATAATTAACATTCTAAAACTTTCTTTTTTTATAAAAAATTGGTTGCCTGTAAAGTCGGTATACGGGCGAAAGTTTTACGTGACAACGACTTTGAGTTGTAAAATAATTTTAATGTGAATATTCATTCGTATAGTAGGAAGAAGGATGAAATAATAGTAACAATTTAAAACATTTATTTATACAAAGAATTATATTTAAAACATTAATTTATACAAAGAATCTCGCACTGAATTTCATATTAACAAAATTTTATTTTTACCTTTACACATACATACGTATTTATATACAAATATACATACAATAACTTGCAATACACTGTGTTTGTTAAACACATTTTACTTCATGTTTATTGATGTCAAATGTTGAATTTTGTAAACAGCATATTAAAGAATTTTTCAATGAGCAGAATATAACTAAAGTAAAATGGCTTTCACTAATCACATATCATTAGTTTTCCATAATATACCACCGAATTACGAAATAAACTACACTTATTTTCTTTGTACTTTATACTAATAACTAATACATAACGTATTTCGTCTTAGTTTGATACTATCTAAAATTCCTATTAAGCACCGCCCCTTCCTTGCAGCGAATTCACATTCACGTTCAGAAAATGGTCCCACAAGTGACCGGAAAAAGTTAAGAGAAAAGTGAGCGCGTATCGTGAGCGGAGCGTAACGTAACGTAACGCAGTTTCTTGAAGTGTCTCCCGGCAAACCAATTTACAAGACGTTGTCACGTCAATAAATTTCGATTTATGCCTAAATAATCTTTAGGGCATGCCAGTGGCTAGCTTTAGGCTGGTTTACATCATTAAATAACCTCAAAAGGCATTATTATGGGCAGCTTTGGACTAAATTTAATGCTTGGAAAACACGAATGGAAGGAAGACGGCGAGCTTCCGTCTGGCTTTTATTTTTTAATGGCCTTTAAAAGAGTGAATGTGGCCAGTTTGAGGCTATACAACATTTCTGGTAAAAGGTTTGTGGCGTGATTGTGGGCATCTTCATTTACTTCTGTCCAATTAGTATGTGGCCTTAATGCGGCCGGCGTGACACATTTTTTACAAAGCCGTTACGGCCAATGATAGTGGGCCCAAATCTGACACTTGGGGCGAAGGCTAATGAGCCGTAAGCGGCCCATTAGTTGAATGTTTGTTGGGGTAATTATTTTTTAAACGAAATGTTTTTATTGCCCCTTTCAACCCTTTCTATTCCCCAGACTTCCACCAATGCTTTTCTCATTCTATAAAATATTCCTACAATAGAGTGGTGGCCAAAATTTTGGACACTTTTAGTTAGCTTTCATTACAAAAAGTAAAAAAACTACCTATTGCAGTAGTCTGGGGAAAGCCCATCGGTAAACTTTGCTATATTTTCGTCGATCATGACCCCTAGATTCCAAAACCACCCTCCGTTGAAATGTTAACTTATATATATATATATATATATATATATATATACTATATATATAGAGAGATAGATATATACGTATATCTGAATTTTGTCATGCTGTAACTCTCGAAATTTTGAACCAATTTGGATGAAATTTTTCATGCATAATAGGAGTACTAATGTCTCGACCCAGTTTTTTGGCCAGCTTCATCCACCATCTTGTTTCAAATGGCGGCCATTTGATTCTTTTAAAATTTTTATGTTCTTTAACTTTGTATACTTATAGAAAAAGTTCCGTTGTACAAAATGCAAAGTCTTATATATAATTTTAAACAGAATGTTAGAAAGATCAAAATACATTTTAAACAGTCAAGCAATGTGAGTTAACAACATAGGTCATTTTAAAGAAAAAGTTAGAAAACATAAAAACTTCCATTAAGTGCCCACAAATTCAAATGGCCTCCATTTTGAAATAAGATGGCGGTTGAAGCTGGCCAACGAACTCGGTCGAGATATTAGTACTTCTATTATGCAAATAAAAAATTTCATCAAAATTGGTTCATAAATTCGAGAGTTACAGCATGACAAAATTCAGAGATATATATATCTACTAGCGGACCCGACAGACGTTGTCCTGGCACCGACTCCAAGAAATCAAAGAAATGTACATAAATATAATAATATGCATGATAAATACTACGCTCTTAATTTAATATCTTATTACAATTACGTAAGGAAATTATTTTTCACGTTGCAGTAGTTTTTGAAGTCGGTTCAATTTTTGGTAGAAAAGTTTATTTTTCTCATTTTAGTTAAAAGTTAACGATTTTCTGAAGTCGGTTAATTAAAATTATAATACAGGAAAAATTATTGTAAATCATACTCGTATGTCAGGACTGGGGTTCGAACACACTATCTCTTTCTTCGAGAGCCAGAGCTTAAATCTGGCACCTTAGACCACTCAGCCATTCTGTCCGCACTCTATTCAGCGAACTTATTCAACACTTTTAATTAGTGAAAAATCACTAACTTTATTAGTTTTTGCCTAATTACTAAAAAAGTACTGAATCAGTTTCGATGAAATGTGAATCTAAACCATTCTAGAATCTACTATAACACACACAAAAAATTTCATTAAAATCGGTCCAGTCATTTAGGAGGAGTTCAGTCACATACACACGCACAGAAGAGTTATATATATAAAGATTTGCTAGGGTGTATTCGAAAAAACGCTTTTCCACCTTCAACAGCTCGAAATTTTCCGATACAATTTCAGACACATTTATAAAAATAGAAACAAGAAACTTGATGAGGGTATTCTTGAAGGGACGTATGAGGTGCCGTGTGAGGTCATTTTAAGCTCACAAGGAAGGTCTCCATACGGGCATACTCAGAAAAATTTGAAAAAATTACAGAATGTTCTTCTCATATAGTTATATATGTTTATAAAAAAAATTTCGGCGGAACCTCCTTATAATATCCGTAAAAAAATAATAAAAGTTTCGTTTATTTGGCGATTTATCTCCGGTTGGCGAAAAAACGAAATTTTGAAAAATACGCTTTTACGCTTCGAATACTTTTTAAAGAAAAAACTTTCTATGTTCAATTTATTTAAATAAGTTTAGTTTAAGTAATTTTAGTTTTGCATCTATGTGTAATTTTGTCATATACGTTTATATGTACTTATAACAAAATGAAATTAATATATTTTATCATTTAAAACACAATTTAAATTGATTAAAATTGTTCCAAATTGAAAAATACCCTGTTAAAAATCTGCTGCATTTTGTTGCAACGCACTCCCTTGCTTGTATAGAAAACGGTTACTTGGCCGTGAAATGGAGCTTTCTCATTGGTTGGAATAGAGATATTATATACAAGCGGTGGAGTGCGTTGCAACAAAACGCAGCAGATTTTTAATAGCGTATGACACGGTCAATTCACCGTGCTATGGAGCATTCTCATTGGTCAGAAGAGAGATATTCTATAAAAGTAGTGGAGTGACGTTGCAGTAAATGCTGCAGATTTTTAACAGTGAAGTCAATTAAAATCAATTTTCAGATTCGTTAAAATCGTCTGCTTTTGGCGAGGAAATGCACTGCTCGCCAAATTCCGCGTCGCTTTCAGCTTTTCACGCCAATTATTCCAAACTATTTTATTTTTTTACATATCTAATAATGTAATTCCGCCGCTAATTTTCACTGATCCTTTATTACCTACATGAGTAGTTTAATTCGTATTTTTTTCAAAAAATTCTGAGTATGCCCCCAATGGAGACCTTCCTTGTCAGTTCATTAGAATTTGATTTATAAACAATTACCTTATCAGTATGACCCTTTTTTTCGTTCCCAGATCTCTTGCTTCGGAAAAATCGGTTCGAAATGCCGTTTTTGATTGCTTTTTTTACAATATTTTCTGCATTTATCAAAGAATCGACAATCATGGCACCTTGTGTACTTTCCAAATAAGAGATTTTGTAAGTTTGATGCATTTGAAAGCTAAAATGAATAGAAGTCGGATAAAATCGGGACCCTAATGTTTTTCTTTTTATTATTGTGCGCTATGTGAACAAAACAGTCAAAAATTGTATTACAGTGATAAATTGTTTCCTTAGGAGAAAAAAATGTATTCATCCAGTCACGAACAACAGAAATTGAGATTATAACAGCACTTTTTTTAGAAGTGTGCAATGTCCCGGTTTTATCCGACCAGGTCGGATAAAACCGGGAACTGGATAAAATAATTAAAAGCACATTGTAATTTTGCAATAATACAATTTATTAAAGGAAAATTAACATATTATACTTATAGAATGTGAATGTATATAAAAACTACATAAAATAAAAATTAGTTAAGTTAGGGCTGCACAACCTTTTCAAGAGAAGGGCCACATACAAATATGTCTGGATGATCGAGGGCCACATCAATGACATAAAGATAAATCTATTTAGAGGAAGTGATCTATGTGACCTATAATCGGATAAAAAATATGGTTTCAGATGGGAGGGGGGGGGGGAGTTACGTCTTTAAGTTTGCTTATTCAATCACAATATCCAATTCAGTTAATAAGGCTATATCAACAATTTTTACGTTTTTATGTATAACAGATATAGAAAGGATTATTTTTAAGATGTAAAAATATTCCTTGACTTTATTCAGGAGAGTAAGTTTTGTTTTATTGAAAAGGCTAAAATACAAGCATAAATGACTGGTGCTGAAAAAAATGTGAACTTTATGAACGAAGGAGGAAAGGTAAGAGCCGATCAACATGATTTTTCTGCACCTGACCAACAAAGTTCGCGGTTTTTATAAAGCCGATCGACGAAAGTCGCGATTTTTATGAACCTGGTTGATGAAATTCGTGATTCTTTCGAAGCTGATCAATGAATTTTGCGATATTTACGAAGACAATCCATAAAATTTACGATTTTTCTTAGCATGATCGACGAAATTTGCAATTTTTCTTCGCATGAGCCGCGAAATTTACGATTTTTCTTCAAATGATCGACGAAACTCGCGATTTTTCTTCATAGAATCGATAAAACTCGCGATTTTTATTCAAAGGATCGACGAAATTCGCGATTTTACCATGCCTGATCGACGAATTTTATGATTTTTCCGCGCTTGATCGACGAAATTCGCAGTTCTTCTTCGCATGATCAACGAAATTCGCGATTTTTCCACGCATGATCGACGAAATTCGCGATTTTTCCGAGTTTGATCGACAAAATACGCAATTTTTATGCAACCAATCGTGAGATTTTACGATTTTTATGCGACTGATCAGCAAAATTCGCAATTTTTACGAAGCCGATTGACGAAATTCGCGATTTTTAAGAAGCTGATCGATAAATTTCGCGATTTTTACGAAGTCAATCGAAAAAATTTGTGTTTTTTACAAAGCCGATCGACAAAATTCGAGTTTCTTCCGCGCCTGATTAATGAAATTCGCAATTTTTCTAAATCTCTTAGACAAAATTCGTAATTTTTTAAAAACCGATCGACGAAATTTGCGATTTTTAAATATTTCACGAATCCAATAAAAAAAAAAGATCTTTCCGCGTCTGATCAACGAAATTCGCTAGTTTTACGAAGCTGTTCGACGATATTCGCGGTTTTTACAAAGCTGATTGACGAAATTTGCGATTTTCCTCACGCGATCAATAAAATTAATTATTCCCCATGTTTGATCAACGAAATTCGCAATTTTTCCGAGCCTGTTCGACAAAATTCGCGATTTTGATGAAGGCGATTGACCAAATTCGCGATTTTTACAAAGCCGATCGACGAAATTCGCAATTTTCACAAAGCTGATCGCTAAAATTTGCAATTTTCACAAAGCTAATCGACGAAATTCCCGATTAATCTTTGCATGATCGACAAGTTTCACGATTTTTCCTACCCAATTGACGAAATTCGCGATTTTATTAGAGCCTGATTGACGTAATTAGCTGTTTTTCCGCATATGACCGACAAAACTTTATTCGACCGACAAAAACAATATTTCCGTCTCCGATCCATTAAATTTGCGATTTTTCGTAATCCGATCAATACAACCCGCGATTTTTCGATGTCAGATTGACGAAATGTGCGCCTTTTCCATCCTTAATAAGGAAAGGGCAGTTGCCGTCACTGTGGGCAAAATTACTGTGGACCCACAGTAATTTTCTGCCCGTCTTCTACTTTACACAAGAAGTCAAGGCGATCTGATTGGTCTACGATTGGCCTGATTTGTCTGTGATTAAAAGCTCTGTTGTATGATTGGTCAACGACGCCGTGATGATTCCTGTATTGATCTCTAAAGCAAAAATGTAACTGGTAGATTGGTTGAAAGAAGCGTTTGTTCGTAAACATGCCCTTTCCTTGTTGACGAAATACGCCTTTTCCGCTTACGACCAACGAAATTCGCGATTTTTCTACCAACTCTGACGAAATTTGATTTTTTTACGCGGCAAGATGAAACTAGTGATTTCTTTCTCTTGATAAACTGACAAAATTCACGATTGTTTCGCAGCCGATCAATGAAATTTTCAAGTTTTCCGCCTGACCTCTCTAGATTCGCGATTTTTACTCGCCTTATCAACGAAATTTGCGATTTTTTCTTTCCTGATCGACAAAATTTGCGATTTTTTCGCCCCCGTTCAACGAAATTTGCGTTTTTTTCACGCGATAAATCGAGAGAACATGCTTTTTTTGTAACCGGTAAATTTAATTTGCAATTTTTTCGAGTACCATCATCAGAATTGGCGCTTTTTTCTCGCCAAATCAACGAAATAAGTGATTTTTCGCGTCCGACGGACAAAATTCGCGATTTTTCCGTGCCTGATCGACAAACTCGCGATTTTTTCGTGCCTAATCGGGGAAATTTGCTATTTTTTCCGAGACTCATGTGCAAAATTCGTGATTTTTCCATATCTGATGAAGCAAAACTTGCGATTTTTCCGAGCCTCATCGATAAAATTCGCTTTCTTTCCACACTTGATCAATGAAATTGGCGTTTTTTCCCGTACCAATCAACGAAATTTGCGAGTCTTAAGTGATGGAGTTTTATAATTTCCTGTGGTAAATTAACGATTTTTTCCTGCAACATATGCACAAAAATTGCAATTTTTTCTGGTTGTAAATTGACGAAACTCGCGGGCCACAGGTTGTGCATCCCTATTTTACAGAAGTTATTTTTGCCGATATGCCGTGAGCACTCATACGATGTTTGTACATATAGTTTTTAAAACAGTATTTTTTCTCGCACAAATTACATTTATGCACCTTTTGAGGAACTTTAACTTGGAGTACTTCATGCATTCTCCTTATATGTCTGTTTAATAATTTTTTATAATAAAAGGATTTTTTGCAGAAAGTGCATTGAAACATCTCAATCTTTACAACTTTAGGTTGTGGGAGGAAAATCATTACAGACATATTGAATTATATCTTGCAATAATTAAATTAGAAAAAGGAGAAGGAGGTGGGTAAAACTGTGAAAATATCAATGTTTGAAACATTCAAATGCATGCGAATTCTTCCATTTAAAAAAAAAAAAAAAACTTGAATCGATGATGGTTGGTGATGATATTTTAAAAACTGATGAAATAGGTCACTTGATACTTTTCCGAAATGTTTTGGATTACATTTGAGTGACCACAAGTATGTATTTCTGTTACGAGAACCATATTTTGGAAGGATAAAGAGATACAGTACTTGTATTTACCAATTTTGAACCATAAAAATAATGCAATAATTGAATAATTTTAAAATTCCTTTCTTGGATAAGACCTACTCCATGCAGCATCTTTTGAGCGCGTGCAGTGCGGATTATCCTCGAACACGCCCTCCATGTATGTATCGTATGCAGCATTGTAGCTTTTACTCCCAATCATTCTTTTAATCAATCAACGAAAAGTGATCAAAAACAAAAACTGTTTGTCAAACATTAAACATATCTATATCATTTTTTAATAGTTTACTATTTTCTGCTCGAATCTTTCTGTCTTATTCTACTTATGTTTGTTTGTTATATGTATGCTAAGTATCAACTTGTAAGTTTCTGTGGAAAGTGTTTTGGAAAATCATTTTAGTATTTATTATGTATTGATTTTAAAATTTTATGTTTTATCGTGTGATTATTATAATTTTTTTTAATGTTCAATGCACTCGCTTTTAGTTTCTTTAACTAAATTTCTGTTATGTTATGTATTAAGTAACTTGAAAGCAACCTGCAGTTAGGGTATTACTCATTCATTTTTTTTTTTTTTTTTTTTTTTCTCACTGCTTCCAAATAGCAATTTCTCTTTCATTGTTCACTTAATCTAAATTATACAAGTGTATGTTATGTGTAAAATTTAATTTGCGTTGCATTAAACTCAGACTTCATAACAATGATGGCTGGTCAGAATTTACAATTTCAAAATAGAGTTGCAAAATTAATATATTTTTGGCTACAATTAGACTGAACTAAATTATTTCTGTGCAGAAGAGAAGAGACTTTTCTTGAATGAAACAGGTAAAGCTTACTGAATTGAATGAAGAGTGATGTTTTGCTTTCTGGAGTAATTCAGATGCATTTACTGTTTCAATTGGAGAAAACTATATCTTTATTGCAGTAATATCTAATTCTATGTCATGTCTGGGTGCGATTGATTTTATGTTTGGAAGTTTTCTTAAATTTTAAATTATAAAATCATACAGATTATTAAGAAACTTGTAAAATTTTAGTCAATGAAGTCTTTAGATGCATTTTTATTATTTATTAACTTTTTTATTTTAGTTTCATTAACAATTAAAAATTTACAGAGGGTCAGTGTTGTAGTCGTAAAAAAAGCAGAGAGTATACTGTATATACGGAGGATATATGCTAACATCATGAACATTGATATATAGAGTATACAGAGTTGCTTAAAATAATTCGGAAGGTACACAGCACGGGGTATACCCCCTGTATACCCTCCACTACATCCCTGCAAAAGGTTGTTACACAATGAGTAAATTGCTTAGAAAAATTATGGGAATCAGCAATAGGATTTTGGAATGTTCAATGTCATTGATAAGATTCTATCTATATGATAAAATATTACAGATAATTGTTTAATTTTGTTTCAGGTTTATAACTCAGCCAAACTTACTCTACTGTATAGACTGAAAATATGCAATCATTAAACTGTAGCTGAGAAAGTAAAACATTAGTGATGCAATGTATAATTGTTTGGTCGGATACTGAATATTTGGCCTAGTTACAGCCAAATATTCATCTGTCGAATATTAATTCATAAATTCTGATTTGAACCAAAATAATATATCAATATCTTTATACAATTTTTATTAAAACTAGGGATTGACTAAATACTGAATAGTCGATTCGGTGAATCATCATATAAACCAAATATTCAGCTTTGGCCGAATATTCAAAATAGTTTATGAAAAAACAATAGATAAAGTTATTACTATTTGTAAAAATATATGATGATCAATGCTCATTTGATGTTATTTTAATGTGCTTCAAGCTTCAGTGATAAATGATCATTCATAATTAAGCAGCTATTTATAATCAAAATTTAACATAGACAAATTAAGATACATATAAAATAGAAGGATCAGTGGAAGGTGTACCCCAGGCGTCCAAACTAAGGGGTGACAAAGAACAATTTTTTTTTTTTTTTTTGGGGGGGGGGGGCAATTTTTCACATGTGTATTTAGCATGGTATTGTTAAAATCGTCCTGTCTGGGATATGCCAAAGCATAGAAAAATCTAAGAATGATATGGCATAAAAAGCCTGTATAAAACATAATTTCTTTCAGTTTTTTTTTTAAATTTAATTTTAAAGATTTTAATTAATATTTAACAAAGCAAATTATATAGTTCAATGTTATATTTTTTATGATTACATATTTCAAATTTTAAAATAAGTCGGCTATTATAAAATTAGTTAAATTCTCTTTCTAAATATACTTTACAGGGGGGGGGGGGGGGGAGGGGGAGTGTCAAAAATGATGTTTGCCCTGGGTGCAAAAAAGGAAAGTTTTGACCCCGTGACCTTCTAAATTTCATACTTGAAAAAAAAAAGTATTTTTAAATATAAAGAATTTTAGAAATAATAATGTGATTGAAATACAGTAGACTCCCTGAAATCCGCACAGGGTCATTCCACGTGAAATCAACCAATTTAAGGAAAACTTGTTGCATCATAGTCACAGATTTTTTTTTAATTTTTATCATAGACAGACATAGTACTGAAACCCTCAAATCTGAAATTTAAAAGTAATTTTCACAATATTGGCCGAGATATGGCCATTTGAAAACTGGCCATTTTTACAAAATGGTGGCCATCTTGGAATTGTATCACTGTCTAAATATGGTCATAACTTGACAACTAATGGCTCAAAGTTTATATATCTGGTACCAATTTGAAGCTATTTGTACAAAGAATGCATATTGCACATCAAAACAATAATACATTTTTATTTCTTTACTTTTTATTGTGTGCAAAGTGAAAATTTCACCCCAAAAAAGGGCAGATTGTAATGGCTCATAAAAAATATGAATCATCATGAATTTTTCTGAAACTTGGTAAAAACATTGCTCCATCTGTGTGCTTTAAATAAAATAAAAATTGGAAAGGTAAAATTTGTTGTTTTAAAATAAATGGTTTTTTACACATAAGGTGTCATTAACCAAATAATTATCATTTTAGAATCTGTAAGCATTCCTGATTAAAAAAATAATGGTTAAAATAAAATTTTCTAACATCTAAATTAATGTAAAAGTATATTCAAAACCTCATTTGATCATTTCATCAACAAAATTTATTGCTTCTTTGGGAATCAATGAAATTGTCAGACCATTGATATTTAAAAGTGAACAATATGTTGCATGTGTATATGGGATAAATTGGTGGATTGGGAAAATTTTAGATTACTGTGAAGAACTTACCGACTATAAAATTATGTTCATGTATCCTCATGGTGCTAATTCTTCATATTCATGGCCAAAATCCTCAGATGTTTGTTTGATTCTGTAAGAACAAATAATAAAAGAAGTGTCTATTCCTGTAACTGCTACAGGAAGAACATATACTGTTGCACCAGAGGAAACTCGAACAATTCAAGCATTATTTTTAAACTTTAAAACTGATTAAATCCTTTTTAGCTTAAATCTGAAGAAAAAAAACTATTATATTATAAAGTTATATGCATGTAAGTAAATATTTTGTTCTTATTTTGTCTAGATTTGTTCCATGTGTACGTTTAAACTTTGACTTATTTCTCATGATATTCAATGTTTTGCCCTGGATTTGTATTATATTATTGTTATTATTTATTTATTTTTTTTTTTTTTTTTGTCTCATCGTATCTAGATTTTTGTTCATATAAATTTTAACTCAGTGTGAACAAAAAATAACAAATGTCAACTCAATTAACTCATTTATATATATTTATTTTATTTAAATTACACAATTGAATAATTCAACTCTGTAATTTACAGCTAGTATTTCTTCAACATTTCTGGAGAAAATATTATGTGCCTTTTTTTTTTCATGTATTCTATAGTAAGGTATTTCAAATATTTATGTAAATATGTTTTGTGAATTATATTATCATATTTTGAATGAAATGAAATAAAAAGTACTGTAAAAATGAATATTTAGTGTAAATAACTGCAAATTGATATTTCTTTATTGAATTATATAATATACACACAATACTTTAATTAGATGCTAGAAAATTTCATTTTAACCAATATTTCTTAAATTAAGAATACTTACAGATTTTAAAATAATCATTATTTGGTCAATGACACCTTATGTGTAGAGAACCATTTATTTTAAAACAACAAATTTTACCTCTCTAATTTTACAGTATAATGTTCCATATATAGAGAAACTGTTATATCTATGCATAATCAAACCATTATACAGAAAGCGTAGAAAGTATATGAACTAAATTTACTTTTGATTTTTGAAATAATCTTTTTCTTTATATAATTGCAAGCTTATGTAAATCAGCTACTTTTTTAAACTGAAGATTGGGGTACCATTACTTCACCTAATGTGTGATTGATGAAATATTTAAAATGATACATAAAGAGAAAAACCTACTGTCCCATTCCACCCCACTCGCCCCTATATGTGAAGTAAATTATCATATATATATGCATTGCATTTATAGTTATTTTATAACTATACATTATAGTCCTGAATTATTTTCTTATCTTTTTCAGTGTAAAATTTTTTCAATTGTCTAAAGTTTTTTTTTTTTGGGGGGGGGGGGGGGGGCTGGGGGGCAGATTCCTACAAAATTAGTACAAATGAGGTTTTGAATATACTTTTACATTAATTTAGATGTTAGAAAATTTTATTTTAACCATTATTTTTTGAATAAGGAATGCTTACAGATTCTAAAATGATCATTATTTGGTTAATGACACCTTATGTGTAAAAAACCATTTATTTTAAAACAACAAATTTTACCTTTCCAATTTTTATTTTATTTAAAGCACACAGATGGAGCAATGTTTTTACCAAGTTTCAGAAAAATTCATGATGATTCATATTTTTTATGAGCCATTACAATCTGCCCTTTTTTGGGGTGAAATTTTCACTTTGCACACAATAAAAAGTAAAGAAATAAAAATGTATTATTGTTTTGATGTGCAATATGCATTCTTTGTACAAATAGCTTCAAATTGGTACCAGATATATAAAATTTGAGCCATTAGTTGTCAAGTTATGACCATATTTAGACAGTGATACAATTCCAAGATGGCCGCCATTTCATAAAAATGGCCAGTTTTCAAATGGCCATATCTCGGCCAATATTGTGAAAATTACTTTTAAATTTCAGATTTGAGGGTTTCACTTCTATGTCTATCTATGATAAAATTAAAAAAAAAATCTGTGACTATGATGCAACACCCATTGGTTGAATTCATGTGGAATGACCCCACAGCTTGGGACCAGAGGTTGTGCAGATTTTAGAATTTTGCAGATTTCTGGTCATTGCTTTGTTTACATTCATTAAAAAGTAATTTGAATGTAATAAATAATGAAATAAAAATTATAATGAATGCTTACAGTATACTAAAATATTAAAATAAATAATAAACTAAAATTATAAAAATTTAGATAATTTTTAAAATGGTTAAAATACTAAAAGCAAAGGTCAAGTTAATAATCAATAATATACATTTAAATATCCATTATAAAGATGAAATGTGTTTTTCCTAAATTATTCAATGAAACTTGCCTCATAAAGATACATTACTAATTCACACCAGGTTCTTAAAATAACAAAGCTTTATTTTAGGTTTAGATAGATTTAATAACAAATAAGCTTTATTAATGCATAAATATATTTGGTAAGAAGTTTTGTGATTACCAATGATATCAGCAAATCTTGATTTTTTTTTCAGAAATAAATTATTCTTTCTTCATGAAAAAACATGACTTCAATAACCTTAACAAAAATTACAAGTTAATAAAAATATATGGAATCGATATAAAACTAAAAAGTCAAATTTTGTCTCTATATCTGAATTGTATGTTTCATTGTTTACATCTGTAAATTATGTGCGGATTTCAGGGAGTCTACTGTACATAAGACTATTTCGTAGTATGATCATGTAAGAAAATAAACATATTTTTAAAAAATATTTTAAAATTATTACAGATATAAAATTTTTATAATACATATTTACCTTTAGTGCCAAAATTGTAATTAAATTTTTTTGTAAAAAAGTTTTTTTTTTTTGTGTAATTATATTTTCATAGTTTTGCATAAATTTGGTTAATTTTGAAATTCCTAAATTATTTTCTCTGTTTATTCTTTTTTTCATAAGTAATAAATTCTATAATTTAGACATATTGTATACAATTATGCATTATATATTTAATTTTGTTTGCATTTTTGTCCTTAAAATTTAGAAATTTAAATGTAAGTTTTACATACAGATGGCAGCACATACAGCAATCTTCCAAAGACTTGTGTAGTACATTAGATTTGCTGTAGTTTTGTAGTGCGTACAATGATTGTTAATATCTTGTTTCTGAGGAGCAACAAAACAAAAGTAACAAGTAACAATTACTTTCTAATGTAGGGATGCACAACCTGTGGCCCGCGATGGGTTAACGTGCGGCCCGCAAACTTCGTCAATTTACAACTTGAAAAAATTGCAATTTTTGTGCATAGGTCGCAGAAAAAAATCCTAAATTTCGTTAAATTACCGCAGTAAAATATAAAATTTTGTCAGTCACTTAAGAATTCCAAATTTCGTAGATTGAGCATGCAAAAATAGTGAATTTCGTCGGTGAAGCTCTGAAAAATTGCATATTTTGCCCATAAGGCTCGGAAAAAATAACAAATTTCGCCAATTGGGCTCGAAAAAAAAAAATCGCAAGTTTTGTCGATCAGGCAATGAAAAATCGCGAATTATGCCGATCGGACATGGAAAATTGCACATTTTGTTGATCGGGTAAGAAAAAATCGCCAGCATATGTGATAAAGTACAAAAAAAAAAAAAAAACTGCAAGTTAAATTTATCGGTTGCGGAAAAATCGCATGTTTTCTCGGTTTATAACATGAGAAATACGCAAAATTCGTTGATTCGGCACGAAAAAAAAAATCGCGAATTTTATCGATCGGGGAAGAAAACATTGCAAATTCAGTTGATAAAGCATGGAAAAATTGCAAATTTTGCGATGATGTGCAGAAAAATTGAAAATTTCTATATCGGCTGCGAAACAATCGTGAGTTTTGTCAATTTATCAAACGGAAAAAATCATGAATTCCATTTTGTCGCGTAAAAGACTGCAGAATTCGTCAAAAATAGTTCAAAGTTGCGAATTTAGTTGTTTGGACGCAAAAAAAATGCGTATTCCGTCAATTAAAGCCAAAAAAATGCAAATTTTGACGATCAGACACGGAAAAATCACGAGTTTTAGTGATTGGGTCCCGAAAAATTGCAAATTTCGTTGGTCCAACAGAAGAATATCGAGAATTTTGTCAATCAGGCTCAAATAAAATCGCGAATTTCTCCAATCGACTTCATGAAAATCGAGAATTTTATCGATGAGTTTCGTAAAAGTCGCAAATTTTGTCAATCGGATTCATAATAATTGCAAATTTAGTCGATAAGATTCATAAAAATAGCAAATTTTGTTGATGAGTTGCAGAAAAATCATGAATTTCATGGATCTAGTCCTGAAGAAATGCGAATTTTATCAATCATGCGAGGAAGAATCGCAAATTTCGTAGATCAACTTGTTGACTTAAGTTTAAAATATTTAAAGTTTTCAATTAAGTTTATTAGTATAGAAAGTATTTAAATATTTTTCCCAGTTAGTTTTCCCAGTCTCTCTGCTCAGCCAATAATGCTTAATATTTTTCAAAGAAACTGTTAAGTTTCAAGGAGTTGTTTAAAGTTGTCAAAATGTTTTAAAGTTTATTTAAATATGTATTAAGATTCAATATATTGTTTTTGAATGTTAATTACTTACTAAAAAGAAGCTGGACTTTAATTGGAGTAGTACAAAGTTTGTACTTTAAGTAAGCCTGTCATGCAATATCACAGTTTGCTGTGTTGACATTATGGAAATGGTTGAATGGATAAGTGGTATGAAAATTTTTTCAAGTCAGTTAACCTGCAGTTAATTGATTTTGCAGCTTCTCCTTTGCCAATTAAATTTGCATATTAATATTTAACTGTATATTTTAACCTGTTTTCTTTTGTATTTAAGCCAGGAGTTTGTTTTCTGAGCAGCAGTCTTTGTAATGCTTTGCATAGAAGCAGCATGAGAAGGAGTGCAGTAGAGAATGCACTTGTTTATAGCTCCTTGTTGGCTGATGTTAAATGATATAGTTATGCTGTCAGGCACAGTCATATTTTTATACTTTTAATCACCATTTTAAGCCATGATACCAGCCAACCCATGCAGTCAAAGCAGGGCCGTAACCAGCAAGACATGCCAGGGGGAGCTCTGAAAATTTTCTGGGGGGCTAACATTTTTTAACAATCCATATCTTAAGCAAACTAAATATAGCCAAAACTGATAAAATAGACCTGCCTATAGTGTATAGAGTGTAAAACCTCTCTATAACGGAATTTTTCTATAAGGAAATTAATAAATGCAAAATACTTCATGATCATCGGAAAATAAATACTTTTTTTTTTAAAATAAAAAGTAAAACTTTTTTGAAAAACTACTGCAAGGTTTAAAATATTACAGTAGACTCCCTCAAATCCGCACAGCTAGGGACCAGAGGTTGTGCGGAAATTATAATTTTGCGGATTTCTGGTCATTGCTTTGTTTACTTTTTTTAACAGTAATTTTAGTGCAATTAATAGTGCAATTGGAACTATAATGAATGCTTACAATATAATAAAATATTAAAATAAGTAATAAACTTAAATAATAAAAATTTAGATAATTTTTAAAATGATTAATGTACTAATAGCAAAGGTCAATAGTGTATGATTAAATATTCATTATAAAGACTAGACGGTTGCCCGCCCTCAGTAGCCCGAAGACTATCTGAATGCCAGTTCTACAACCCCACACATTCACGTTTCTGTGCCATGTCTCGTCAGTTTCCGGCAGATATGTTTGATCGGTGTTCTGGGGTTTCGTTTGCATATCTTTTTTTATTGTTAATGAAGAGGTCTTCCATTTGTTCTTCCATCTGTTCTTCTTTCTGTTCTTCCATCTGTTCTTCCATTTGTTCTTCCATTTGTTCTTCCATTTGTTCTTCCATTTGTTCTTCAATTATATTCGACGATTCACTGTTTGAGAGCCTATCTGTCCTTTTATTTATAGAAGTTCAAAATGAAAAAAGATTTTCTTAGCAGACGATTTTTTGTGATAAATACATTATCTGTTTTATATTTCTTCTGCTTTATTCCTTTTATTTATAGAGTTCAAAATGAAAAAAGATTTTCTTAGCAGACGATTTTTTGTGATAAATACATTATCTGTTTTATATTTCTTCTGCGTTTACCTAAGCTGTGTAAAATCTCTATAAATAAAAGGAATAGAGGATGAGAGCCTATCTGTGCCTCAATTATCCTCAGAATTCCTTTTATATATATAGATTAAATGTATTTTTCCAAAATTATTCAAAAAAACTTCTCATAAAAGTACATTACTAATTCACATCAAAATCATAAAATAAGGGTTTTTTTTTTTTTTTTCCAAGTTTAGCCAGGCTTAATAACCAAAAAATCTTGATTAATGCATAAATTTGGTAAGAAGATTATGATCACCAATAATATCAGCAATATCTTGAATTTATTTCCAAAAAAAATTATTTTTCCTTCATGAAAAAAGATTAATAGAGTATTATTAAGAAAATTACAAATTAAAAAATATATGGAATTGATACAAAACTAAAAAAAATCAAATTTTGTCCCAATATCCGAACTAAAAGTTTCATTGTTTACATCCATAAAATATGTGCGGATTTTAGAGAGTTGCAGATTTCTGGTTTGTGGATTTGAGGGAGTCTACTGTATTTTTACACAATATATTTAATAAGAAATTAAATTAAGAGTATGCGTATTTACCATGCGTATTATTATATTTATTTTTGTGTACATTAATTTGACTTTTTGGTGTCTATGCAAGTCCAGCCAAGTTCAGTATAAGTGTCCAATATGTATATACATTGGATGCATGTCCAATTATCTATGAAATTTTTCCTGATTTAATATTTAATTTAAAAATTTTAATCTTACCATTTTTGTAACATTTTATCTCACATGTTTAAATGTATATTTTCAAGTAAGATTAGCAACTATAACTATGGTTAGTATAAAATTATGCATTTGTACTGGCCATTATGGGGAGAGGGGGGGACCAAACACACAGATTTTAAAATATGGGATTCTAAGTTAGAGTTGGTTGATTTAAAATTAAATTTATTTTCACAATTTTTTTGCTGAAATTTGTTATAATTTTTAAAGCACAATTATTCTTTATCTTGGTTAGATTGGCGCCGACTCCAAAAAATCAAATTAATGTACATAAATATTAATAATACACATGGTAAATACAATGCTCTTAATTTAATGTCTTATTAATTACAGTCGAGTCTCTATATAACGAAATCCACCGTTCCAGTAAAAAATTCGTTATATAGAGAAATTCGATATATAGAGAATGATGTTAAAAATCGTATTTAATGTGTGAAATTTGAAAAAATATTATTTTTGATCTTTTGAATTAAGAATTTGAAATGTTTAAAAGTAAATGTTAACCTAACATTTTATTTCTTAATTATTTAAGCCCTTTCAAAAAAGAGAACAGACATTCATTTGAAAATTTAATGAAAATCAAATAAGGAAGACTTGCATTAATTTCAGACGAAAAAATCTGTAATTTTTTGTTGTTTTAATTTTAAAGTTGTTACGCTCTCAAAAAGAAATGCTCAAATTTTAGCAAGGAATGAAAAATTGTAGTTAACATTTCCCTCCATTTGAAGGAATCTCTTATGTCTCTCATTGATTCCTCTCTTACATGTGTATGAATCCAATTGGCTGTATTTTGAGAAGGATGTGGAAAGGTGTGTGGGAAGTGGGATGAATTCGTTGGATTTAAAGAACAAGGAGAGAAGTAATATATAAAAAAACTCAGCACTGACGATAAATCAAAAATAAGTGATGGAAAATTGATTCCATATGATTTCGAAGCTTTTTAAAACTGAATAAATTAAAACCAATTTATGAAAAAATTCCTTATATGGAGATAGATATTTCGCTATATAGAGGATGTTTTTAATGTAATCATGCGAAAAGGGGACCGTTCCCACTAAAAATTCGTTAAATAGAGAAATTTGATGTATGGAATTTCGTTATAGAGAGACTCGACTGTATTATGAAAAAAAATACTTTGCAATAGTTTTTGAAATCTGTTTTCTTTTTAATAAAAAAAAAAGTTTATTTTTTAGTTAAAAATTAACAGGTTTTTTTGCATATGTTATGGTAGAAATTACTTACTTAATGAAACTTAATTTATTATTCTTATTTTAATTTCCTACTTTTAATATCTTTAACTAACGGCAAATGGTAATTTATTAAATTTTATTAATATTTTATTTTCTAATACTCTAATTATTTATTAATATTTCATACATCAAATAATTGCAGATATTTTTGCCGTAATCTTATAATAAACTTAATCTTAAACATGTTTTTTTGCTTAATTTTTTTATTGTTATATGACAAATTGAAAAAAAAATGTTTTCATTTAACACACAAACAAAAATACAATAAAAAAATAACTAAAAATAAAATAAAATAAACTTTTTATTTCTAATGTACACCCTTGTAACCCATAACATGAAACAATTACTGGCTTTTTTTTATTCCACGTGTATAAATTGACATTTTTTATCTTTTTAATTTTCAAACGTTCTAGTTTCCAAGTGATATTTCATCGTTAACTAAATCTACTGATAAGTACGTATTGTCAACAAGCAAACCATTAAAATTTAGAAACATGGGTTTTTAATGACTATGTCTTAGTCAAGATTTTGAACATCGCTTGACTAATTATCGGTCAACTTGAACACCGTGTGTCCATTTCCATTCATTCTGCTAAGATTGTTGCTTTGAAAATATAATGATGTACTAACACATGTGGTGACCAGTCAGTGCATCTGGACTTAATTTTTTTTCAAGAGAAAGAAATGTTCCTTTAAAATGTGTTTCGAGAAATGCATTATACCGCTAGCAAGATAACAGAAAACAACTAATCTAATAAGGTTCCGAATACAAAATTCTTGGCGTGTTTCCATTTTATTCAAGGCAGTTAAAAGATCTAAAAAAGTTCTCTTACTTTTTTTTTTTTTTTTTTTGAGAAAAGTTAAAATATGGATTTTGTTTAAAAAAAAAAAAGTAGAAAGTAAAGAAATCGTTAGAGGGGGCTGTAGAGGACGCTAGGGGGACTCAGCCCCACCTGCCCCCCATCTGGTTACGGGCCTGAGTCAAAGGATTATTTTAATTTTTTTACTAAACATTTGTTACTGAATCAACCCATTTGTTTCTGAATTAATATATTTGTTAAAGTTCTACAACTTGGCTTCTTCAATGATGGCTTTATACACCAGAAATATAGACTTAGACATGATTACTACCTAGAGCAGACCCAACACAACTTTGGAAAAAATGCAGATATCGGCGATCAGCTTCGTAAAAATCATGAATTTTGTTGATCGGGTGCGGAAAGATCGTATTTTTTCTTGATCGTCTTCATAAAAATCGCAAATTTTTTCGATCACTCAGAAAAAATCACAAATTTCGTCCATAAGTGTCAGAAAAATCGCGAACTTCATTGATCAGGCTCTGAAAAATCGCAATTTTTTTCGATCAGACTCAGAAAAATCGCGAATTTTGACGATTAGTTTCGGAAAAATCGCGAATTTCGTCGATCATGCTCGAAAAAATCACGAATTTTGTCAATCAGTCACGGAAAAATCGCGAATTTCGTCGATCATGCTATTATAAATCGCGAATTTCGTCGATCATGCTATTATAAATCGCTAATTTCGTCAATCAGATTTTAAAATTTGTGAATTTCGTCGATTGGCTTTCTAACAAGGAAGGTCTCCATTGGGGGCATACTCAGAATTTTTTGAAAAAAATACGTACTACTCATGTAGGTAATAAAGGATCAGTCAAAATTAGCGGCGGAATTACATTATTAGATATGTAAAAAAATAAAATAGTTTGGAATAATTGGCGTGAAAAGCTGAAAGCGACGTGGGATTTGGCGAGCAGTGCATTTCTTCGCCAAAAGCAGATGATTTTAACGAATCTGAAAATTGATTTTAATTGACTTCACTGTTAAATATCTGCAGCATTTACTGCAACGTCACTCCACTACTTTTATAGAATATCTCTCTTCTGACCAATGAGAGTGCTCCATAGCACGGCGAATTGACCGTTTTCTATAAAAGCGGTGGAGTGACGCTGCAGAAAATGGTACAGATTTTTAGCGGTGTTGTAGCTTGTGCAACACTGTTAAAAATCTGCTGTATTTTGCTGCAACGCACTCCACCGCTTGTATATAATATCTCTATTCCAACCAATGAGAAAGCTCCATTTCAAGGGCAAGTAACCGTTTTCTATACAAGCAAGGGAGTGCATTGCAACAAAATGCAGCAGATTTTTAACAGTGTATTTTTCAATTTGGAACAATTTTAATCAATGTAAATTGTTTTTTAAATGATAAAATATATTTATTTCATTTTGTTATAAGTACATATAAACGTATATGACAAAATAACACTTAATGTAAAGTAAAAATGCAAAACTAAAATTACTTAAACTAAACTTATTTAAATAAATTGAACATAGAAAGTTTTTTCTTTAAAAAGTATTCGAAGCATAAAAGCGTATTTTTCAAAATTTCGTTTTTTCGCCAACTGGAGATAAATCGCCAAATAAACGAAATATTTATTATTTTTTTTATGGACGTTATAAGGAGGTTCTGCCAAAATTTTTTTTATAAACATATATAACTATATAAGAAGAATAGTCTGTAATTTTTTCAGATTTTTCTGAGTATGCCCGTATGGAGACCTTCCTCGTAAGAATCGCAAATTTTTTTGATCAGGCATGAAAAAATCTCAAATTCCGTCGATGAAGAGTAAAAAAATTGCAAATTTTATCGAACATGTATGGAAAATTCGTAAATTTTATCAATCGGTTTCATAAAAATAGCAAATTTTGTTGATCGGGCACGAAAATATCGTAATTGTTTTCGATTGTCTTCATAAAAATCTCGAATTTCGTCCATAAGTGTCGGAAGTATCGCAAATTTCATTGATCAGGCTCGGAAAAATCGCAAATTTTTTCGATCAGACTCAGAAAAATCGTGAATTTTGACGATGTCTCGGAAAAATTGCAAATTTCGCCGATCATGCACGGGAAAATCCCGAATTTCGTCGATCGAACGAGGAAAAGTCATGAATTTCGTTGATCATCTGATTATAAATCGCGAATTTTGTTGATCATGTGATTATAAATCACGAATTTCATCAATCAGATTTGTAAAATTCGTAAATTTCGTCGATTGACTTTGTAAAAATCGCAAATTTTGTTGATCAGGCATGAAAAAATCTTAAATTTCGTCTATCAGGAGCAGAAAAATTGCAAATTTTATCGAGCATGGGAGGAAAATTTGCAAACTTCATCGATCAGCTTTGTAAAAATCGCGATTTTCCTCGATCAACTTTGTAAAAATCGAGAATTTCGTCGATCAGTTTCGCAAAAGTTAAGAATTATATTGATCGATTTCTTAAAAAGTGCAAATTTGGTCGATCAAGCATGGAAAATTGTGAATTTCATTGATCAGGTGCAGAAAAATCGAGAACTTCATTGTTCAGGCATGGAAGAATCTTGTTGATCAGCTGCTTCCCTCTACTTCATTCATAAATTTTACATTTTTTTCGGCACCAACCACTTATGTTTTTTTTTTTTTTTGTAGAGATTTTAATAAAACAAAATTTACTCTCCTGAATAAAGCCGAGGAATATTATTACATCTAAATAATCCTATCTGTCATATATATATACAAACATAAAAACTGCTGATATATCCTTACCAATTGAATTGGATATTTTGATTGGGTAAGTGAACTTAAAGGAATAACACCCCAACTCACCTCTGAAACCATATGTTTTTTTATCTGATTATAGGCCACAGATCACCTCCTCAAAATCAAATTATGTCCGTGTTATTGATGTGGCCCTCGATTACCTAGACATATTTGTAAGTGGCCCTTCTCTTGAAAAGGTTGTGCACCCCTATTCTAATGGGTAGAACATTCGAAAGTAATGATATATGGGTATTCATTTTGTTGTTACTTTTACAGTCACTAATACTATCAGTTGTTTATTTTGTCATCTTAAAGAGATATTCCATTTACACAAAAACATCTGCTTGCTACTGTAAATTCTGTAGGAGATATTTTGAAAATATCTAGTTTGTGTTTGTGTATTTTAATTTACTTATTTTATTTTATTTATTTATTACAGTAGACTCCCTCCAATCCACATAGCTTGGGACCAGAGGTTGTGCGGATTTTAGAATTTTGTGGATTTCTGGTCATTGCTTTGTTTATATTTTTTAAACAGTAATTTGAATGTAATTAATAGTGCAATCAAAACTATAATGAATGCCTACAATATAATAAAATATTAAAATATGTAATAAGCTAAAATAATTAAAATTTAGATAATTTTTTAAATGATTAAAATATTAAAAGCAAAGGTCAATATTTGTTATAATGATGAAATGTATTTTTCTAAATTATTTAATGAAACTTCTAAAGGTATATTACTAATTCATATCAAAATCATAAAATAAGGAAGTTTTATTTCAGGTTTAGCCAGACTTAATAGCCAAAAAAGCTTGATTAATGTATAAATATATTTGGTAAGAAGACTGTGATTACCTGTGATAATAGGAATATCTTGAATTTTTTCAGAAATAAATTTACTCATTCCTTCATGAAAAAACATGAATTCAGTAATATTAACAAAAACTACAAATTAAAATATACATGGAATTGATAAACTAAAAATGTCCCTATATCTGAACTGAATGTTTCATTGTTTACATTCCTAAATTATGTACAAATTTTAGAGAGTTGCAGATTTAAGGTAATCTACTGTATTATTATTTTTGTTTTGGATAGCTGGAATTGAATTCTACAAAATCTGAGTTTTACATTTTCTATTTTAATTTTTTTTTTTTCTTTTTTTTGAATGAGGATACTTTCAGTTTTGAAATTGATTCCTAAAGTGAAGTAAGTATTTAATAATAAAACCTGTAAACAAAATCAAAAAGTAAAAGTGGCTTTTGTTGAGATAGATCTCAGTTATTCAGTTAAAGAAAAGCTATTTAACCGTGCAGTGATTGCATAGCATTCCACAGATGCCAAGGATATTTCTTTTTTAATTGCTTTATAAATGGATGGGCAAACAAACTTATGATGTCAACTAAACACAAATAAGCAGAAATCATCAAAACAATGCCATTTTCATTTTAATGCATTTATAAATTCCAATTGAATAACCTAAATATATATTAGTAGGTACAGCAAAAATATACCTGGTATCAGTCAGATGCTGTGCGACCTTTAACATAACAATATGCCACACAAGCAACTGAAGGGTTAAAAATATAAAACTGCAAATAAGATACATTAAAAAAAAAATTTCTTCCATCAGATTAACACTAGCAAGTGGGTGTTTTTGCCTGAGTGTAATAACCCCTTAATAAAATATTGGTATACATAAAAATACATTATGTAAATTCTTCGCTTTGGATATTTTGCTCTTTTTTTAGTGCTAATTGTTTTAATCCTTGAATTAATCTTAATTTTCAGTATATTCTATTGACAGTGTACAGTTAAAATATCTGCAGTACATTCCCTCTAATTTGCTTTCGCTGGGATCAAGAGATTTACAGATTATTGGGCATTTCTGTATTTACACTCTAGTATTTGGAATTTATCACCAAATACAGTAAAACCCCAATAATTCGGATTAATTGGGACCACACCCAATCTGGATTACCCAGAGAATTAAAAAAAAAAAATAAATAAATAAATAAAAATAAAACATATTTACATAAAATCACCTTTATGTTAAACTTATTGAATATTTACAGACAGTAAAAATGTTTACTTCTAATAAAAAATTTTGTAATGATAAAAAAGTTCAAATCCCCTCCCCCCTCCGGAACTCTATGATATCCTCTCCCCGGAGCCACAAATGTCCCTTCCAGAGAAAAGTGCCTGAATTCAATCCTGGATCTTTATACATATAAATAAATTTCTGCAAGTAATATTGTACAAGCATTTTGTCACAATAACAATGAAACAGACCTATGGGCTGACAAAAGATCGGAAACGATCCTTATCAGACAATAGTTCTTATAGGGGCTATTTTACCTTGCTTTCTTGCAATGCTCTAAGTAAAAATTTATTGTGCAGTGATTTTTTATGACATTTCTAAGTGGCTTAAATAGAAAATCGAGAAAATTGGAATTATACATTGTGATCAGTGTTCTCGCTGACATTTGACCAATGTTTGTAATTTGGCTAATTAAAAATGAAAAAAGTATTAGCCAAATAGATTCGCCGTGTAGCACTAAAAATAAATAAATAAATAAATAAATATTTTTAATCCTTTAGGTACCCCCTTTTTATTCAATATGTTTTAGAGTTTTTATAGCTGCCTTTTTATAGAGCCTAAGTTTTTATAGCTGCGACAACGATTGGTATTAATCTAATTTCAACTATCGGCTACAAATATATTAAAAATATGCATATATGCATACGTATGAAAAATGAAAAGAAAAAGCAAAAATTGAGCACTAGCAATTTGGTGAATCTAATCGCTTGTTTATTCGTCAAATGAAGAATTTAGTCCCAATTTGGCGCAATGGCGAGCGACAGCGAGAACACTGATTGTGATACATTTTTGTTTCTTTGAAAGATAATATCAAAGAGTTTAAATAATAAAGCTTAATGTATTCTTTCGAAAAGATTTCAGAAAAAGTTTTTTTTAATTCAGAATATGACATGAAGCAAGTTAATGTTATGAAAATTAACCAATCGCTTCTCAAATTTGAAAAAAAAAAATTGACCAAACTGATCTGGATTAAAGGGGTCTGAATTAGTGGGGTTCTACTGTATCGCAATCACACACATAAATAAATAACACAGAAATGAAAGAAAATGCTTTTTTTAAGTAAAAAAAAAAAACTACATTGAATGTTAGAAATACATTTAAATGATATAATACAAAGTTAACAGAAAACATTTCTACTTATTTTTAAATCTATCAAACATTGCAGTGATGGTGATTTGCTTTATAGTTTTTTACTTTCTACTCTATAGTTTAATCTTGAAGCCTTTTGAAAGGCAGGATTTGTTGATCAGTAAAAAATCTTTGTTTTTCGAAAAAACTAAGATATTTATTCTCCAGAGCTAATGTCACTTCAAGTATAATTTTATCTTTTATATAGCCAACAAATGTGTTCAGAATATAGCAGTCTAATAGTTATTTGTAAGATGCATACAACATTTCCTTCTAATAAATGCAGAATCCATTAAAAAATGTCTTGAAGAATTCATCAGAATAAGTCATACCTTGCTTAAAAAGGTTTTAACTGTTTGTTTCCATCAGAAATATAGTGTGGATTATAAGCAGGGACCAACTAAAGTTGAAAATTTTTAGGAGCCAGCTTGAAGAATCATTTTTCTAACATTAATGCATTCACTGCAAAATAGAACACTGGCTATAATCTTATTCGGCTGTTTTTGAGTGATATGTATCTTTTTGCAGCAAACTATCACTCAAAAATTCAGACTGAGCAAAATTTTTAAAATAATACATTTTTACATTGTAAGACTCAAATATAAAAAAAGTATGAAATTAAACATTAAAACAGTAGACAAATTAATTTCCTTAATAACAACAAGAAATTATACACATAAATTTGATTTTAATTAGAAATGCCATTTGTCAATTGATTTTTCAGGACCTTTTATGGTCCATTTACCACTAAAAGGGCAGAAATTTTCATCAAGTTTTACAAAAAATATGTCATACCAGAATTTTGAATTAAAGCAAGTTAACTTTTTTATTTAACATTTTTTGTTTTTGTTTCATTAGACTTATTTTATAATTAAATTTTCTAGTTTGAACCAAAATATATTTATATAGTAGCAGTCAACTTGACTGTTCACAGTCGTTCTAGTGTTAAACTTATAGTAGGTAAAATTAATAAGTAGGTTAAAAAAATTAATCGCCCAAGCAACTTGGCCCGAGATTTGCCGGACTCAGACATTTGTGGGTTAGAGTGATTTGACTGCACTTATTAATAACATTTTTAGCTATTAATATAAAAATTATAAATGTTATTGCTAGTATTTCTAAACTGTGTGTGATATAATTATTTATCACTCACAGCTTTATATATGATTATTGTAAGTTTTTTGATCAATCAAAAATTAATCATTCAATCATTAATAAAGCCATAAAAGTTGTATGTTCGTTTTGGCTGAAATCTATTATTTTGAATGCTTTTACTTTAGTTTTTTAGATCAATGCAAAACTGTTCAGAAATATGACCTTACTGCATCTGTGCATATATGTGCTTTGCACATATTAATAAATATTGAGATAATTTTGTGTTCATGTAAAGTCTAACTTTTTTCTCAAAGCAGTCATGCATATTTTCTTAAATGTTCAGTATTTTCTGAGTTCACATGCCATTGAATTTTAATATGATGAAATACCTTCAAGTAGCAACTACATTCAGTCTTGTGAAATAATCATTTATGCCCATCATCATGTTAATAGATTGACATGTCTAAATAGCTTAATTTTGAGTTTTAAATGCTAGAAATATTTACTTTACTCATTAAACATTAAAAAGAAGTATGTGTGAATTTTATTTCAGATTATTATTTTATTATTATCATTAATATTACTAAAATTTTGTATTTTATGAAATTTCACCTTTAAAAATTTATCAGTAGCATAATCTACAGTTTTTTTTTTTTTTTTTTTTTTTTTCAGCTTGAAGATGATAATTTTTCATGGAGATATTCATGTAGACTGTTTCAGCAGTTTTAAGGAACAATGGAGAAGATGATAAAGAAAGTTGTTGCTAGCCATTTGATGCATTCCCCTTATCTTAAAGATAAGATAAAAAACTTAGATATAAAGCCAGTTTTACATGTAAGTAAGATTTCATTATTAAATTCACTACTTTTCTATATAGGGCGAGATAGAGAAAATTTGTCAATTTATTTATTGTTTCATATACACAAGTTATTTCATATTACTTATCCAGTTTATTTAATTAATATAAAGGAGCTACAGTCGACTCTCGTTAATTCGAACTGGTTAGGACCACAAGAAATGTTCAAATTATCCCGAGTTCGAATTATGAAAAGTTTCAGAGGAAAACATGTTTAAAGGGGTACTATTACAAAGAAATTAATATTATAATATGTTTTTAATTTATTTTGGCTATTATCGCTAGAATAAGACTTAATATTAAATTGAAAGCTATAAACACATAAAATAATTAGTAATATTAATATAAATAAAGCATGAAAATCAGGGTTGGGTTTTTGACGTCAAAAAGTGGTTTTTGACATGACATGTTGAAAACCTGTCTAAAAGTGTCAAAAACTGTCAAAAAGCGTAAAAAATTGTCAAAAAGTGTCAAAAACCTTATACACATTTTTTTAAATCAATCTTTAGTGATATTTTATATTAAATAAAGCTAAAAACTGGATAAATAATAATTTATATATTATGTAAATAATTTTTATTTAGTTACACTATGAGTTGTAATAAAATTATGTATCACAATTTAAATTATATGTCAATTGTCATATATAGGAAAATAGCTAAAAACATTGAAGCTACTGAACATTTTTCAAAATACTATTTATGTTTGTATCTTTATTACTATTAAGTGTTCAGTTTGATGTAAAAAAATTTAAGTCTAATTTATACTTAATAAAGAATACTGCCCAGTTAAACTGAAGGCATTGAGCTCACAGGCTACAAATACTAATTGCACATTAAAGCTTTATATTTTCAAGGGTTAATTCCGTTCGAAAAAAAAAATTAAGAAGGGGAAACAGCTCTCCCCTTTTCTCTTTTTTTATACTTAATCATTGAACCTCCTATACTATCAAAGACATGCTTTATCATATAAAAAATCTATATCCAAAATTCAGAGCAAATTAGATAATTCTTAATAAAAACCCATTTAGCATTTATATAATTTAAAAAGAGTTATCCCCCTCTTTTATACTTAACCATTAAACTTCCAAAACTATTCAGAGATTTGAACGAAATCTGAAAATTCTGCTTGAAAAACCCATTTATATAAATTAAGGGGGGGGGACATTAGAACCCCTGTTCCCCTTATTTATACTTATTCAATGAACACCTAATAACAGTCACGGAATCGCCTCATCAGAATGATCCTAATCTAAATTTTGAGCGAAAATTAATTCTGCATGAAAATCCCATTTATATCAACTAACGGGGGGGGGGGCATTAGAGCCCCTGTTCCCCCTATTTATACTTATTCAATGAACACCTAATAACAGTCACGGAATCGCCTCATCAGAATGATCCTAATCTAAATTTTGAACGAAAACTTAATTCTGCATGAAAATCCCATTTATATCAACTAACGGGGGGGGGGGCATTAGAACCCCTGTTCCCCCTATTTATACTTATTCAATGAACACCTAATAACAGTCACGAATCGCCTCATCAGAATGATCCTAATCTAAATTTTGAGAACTTAATTCTGCATTAAAATCCCATTTATATCAACTAACGGGGGGGGGGCATTAGAACCCCTGTTCCCCCTATTTATACTTATTCAATGAACAACTAATAACAGTCACTGAATCGCCTCATCAGAATGATCCTAATCTAAATTTTGAACGAAAACTTAATTCTGCATGAAAATCCCATTTATATCAACTAACGGGGGGGGGGGCATTAGAACCCCTGTTCCCCCTATTTATACTTATTCAATGAACACCTAATAACAGTCACGGAATCGCCTCATCAGAATGATCCTAATCTAAATTTTGAAAACTTAATTCTGCATGAAAATCCCATTTATATCAACTAACGGGGGGGGGGCATTAGAACCCCTGTTCCCCCTATTTATACTTAATCAATGAACACCTAATAACACTCACGGAATCGCCTCATCAGAATGATCCTAATCTAAATTTTGAAAACTTAATTCTGCATGAAAATCCCATCTATATCAACTAACGGGGGGCATGAGCCCCCCGTTCCCCCTCTTATACATATCGAATGAACTCCAAAAACTAATCAGGGAAGCGCCTTGTCAGGATATGCCTACATACAAAATTTCAAGTGGATCGGATATTTTTATCATGAGTTATCGCGTTACGTACATACATACAGAACGGACGGGCACATAAGCTCTCAGGCTATGATAGCCTGTGAGCTAAAAAGCTTGTGTAAACTTAAAGGGGTCGCTATTCAATGACTGATTATAAGTTTGTGATAATTTAGATTTATCACAGGCTTTTAAAGATATTTTTTCTGAAAAGAGATTTCACTATGGAACTGAAAACACAAAATGGCTTTCATACTCAAGATGAAAAGATCGGCGATATAAAAGGATCGCTAAATCATCATCGATCAGCGGAAAAGACAGGCAGGCGACACTAAGGTGAATAGGAGACCACACGGGTCGCACCTTTGATAGCACGCCGACGCAAAAATGAAAGCACGAAGATGATCAGAGACCAGACATATTGGCGCCATAGGCATGTATTTTCAGGTATGAATGATAAGACGATGTTACGAATCTCTTAATGAGAAAAGATCATTAAGGTTGATGGTTGGTTCGTGACCTTTAGGGGAGGTCTTGGCTGAGAAGAGATAGAGGAAGCCAAGGTTTTGCACAGAGGATTTTTGGTCTCGGAGCGAGAAGAGCAAAGAACAGAGCTCGGAGCTCGGATTGTTCTCTGAGAAAAGTGGATCAGCTCGGATCGGGAGCTGTAGAGGGTGACGTCACTCAAGTGAGTCAGAGGAAGAGGACTCTCGCTAGGAGAGTGCCGGTGATAAGTCTCGTCTTCGGTGTTTAGATAACGCCATGTTGCTGATTTGGTGAAACTTTACGTCGTTTATAAACTGAACATTCTATGGACTGAAACAGAACTTTGGACTTGGAGCTGGTGGATTAAGATCCTACGTGTTCTTAAATGATTTATGCTGTATATAAATTTAATCCAGAGAATTTTTTTATTGTTAGAAATAAATAATAGATTCTCCATTAAATACCATTGCCTGGATTATTTGCCGAGTGGCACATACGCTACCAACCACTTAGCTTTTAATTTATAAAAGGCCAAGTTATTACAGCTGGTGGCAGCGGGAGCTACTAGCCCAGGACTATAGTTCGCCGTGCAGTTCCAGAGTTAATCATCGATAGAATCCAGCGCCCCGCTGAGAAGGCATCCAGCCGCTAAGAGAAATCCAGCGCCCCGCTGAGAAGGCATCCAGCCACTAAGAGAAGTCCAGTGCCCCGCTGAGAAGGTACCCAACCGTAAAGAGAGACACAGAGCCTAGCTGACGAAGGCACCCAGCCATAACCGGAGATACAACGCCTAACCGACGAAAGGCCACCCAGCCGCAACCTACCCATAGCACCCAACACCCTCCGACGGAAAGATGCCCCAAGAGAGATGCAGACGACGGAAATAGGTAAGCTCATTCTAAATTTTGAGTGGCTCTGTTTCATAATTCTTGCACAAAATTAAATTCAGTGAGGAAATTTATGTAATTTGTTTCTATACTTTTATTATTTTAATCTAAAATTAAGAAATTAGTAAAAAAAAAAAAAAAAAAAATTCCTTCTTTTTTTTAAATGATAAAAACATTAAATGTTAAATGCATTTCTTTCCGGACAAAATGGAACAAATTAGAAAGTTTTGAAAAAAAAAAAAAGAGTGTGTACAACTCAGTAGATTGTAAATTTTTTTTTTAGCAGCATAAATGTTATGAGGTCAGTCATAAATTTAAGTTTTCTTTAAAGGCTTCTAAACAGAGAGGGAAATTTTTACCTGTTGATCTAAAATTATTTATGTTTACATTTTTGAAGTGTAGTTTTCGAAAAATCTGAATGCTAAAACTGGCAATATTTTTCTAGAATTAGAAATAGGTACAGGTACTTCTATTGTGGTCAGTTGAAAAAAAAAGTGTTGAATCGGTAAATTGTGTACTTTTCATGTATATATTTTTCATTTCATTCTCATTTACTGTGTTTAAATTGTGTATTAAAGTGTATGTATAAAATTAACATTGCATATATGCTAGGGAAATTTTATAGGTTATTAGGAAATAAATAGAAATTTCGGTTAGTGCAACTCAGTCTAAAAATGACGGTCATTACTGATTTAAAGCAATGTAGAAAAATCGATTTGCAAATGTTAGCAGACGAGTTGGGAATTGATATTGATAAGAGTGATAAAATAGCTGTAATCATACAAAAAATTGAATCAGCTGCAGATTATGATAAAGATTTTACTTTATCGCAGGCTAATTATATTGTACAAGATAGGGAGACTCAAGCAGTCGAGCAAAAAGAAAGAGAAAGGGTCGAGCGAGAATTAGAGGCAGAAAGAGAAAGGGCCGAGCGAGAATTAGAGGCAGAAAGAGAAAGGGCGGCACATACACGGTGAAGAAAAACAGAAAGAAATGGAATTTCAATTAGAGCAATTGAGATTAACTCAAAATGCGAATAGACGTGAATCTACGTCAAGTAGCAGATCTGAGAGGAGTCAGAAACCCCCTTTAAAAGCGTTAATGCATAAATTCGATCCAGAAAGGTCAGATATTACTCTTTTTTTAAACCTTTTTGAACGGCAATCCTCTCGAGCAGGCATAGAAACAGAAGAGCTTGTGACTCATCTTTTATCGCTGCTCCTGGCAGATATTACAGAATTAATTTTGCGCGAGCCCGCAGAAAAAATCGACGATTTCACGCACATGAAATCAATTTTGTTAGCACGCTTTCGGCTAAGTCCTGAAGCGTATCGCCAGAAATTTACAAGGCATTCTCGGATACCAGGCACCCCTTGGAAGGATATTATTTTCGAGTTAAATAGTTATCTAGAAGGGTGGTTAACCGGTCTAGAAATTTCAAATTTCAAATTTCGAAGACTTAAAGAAATTATTGGTAACAGATCAAATTAAACGCCGTACGCCGATAGAATATAAAGAGCATTTTATTGACTCTTGGGCAAATTTCAAAGACCCGTTAGTTCTAGTTAAGTGTTTAGACCAGTTTGAGGCAGTCAAAGGGCCCTCGAAAAAAATCTGGAACCCGAGAAATTTTCCCATAAAATCAGAAAAACCGAGACTCGAAGATAAAACCGCGTGTGGAGAAATCGGCCGAAACTAAAACGAATTGGAGAGACAAGGATCCCGATAAAGAAAGAAACCGTGTTTTTGAGCAAAAGAGAGCAAACAAATGTTTTATTTGTGGAAGTTTTTCGCACTATCGTGCCCAGTGCCCGGAAAAACACAAGAGGGAAAATAACGCCGCGTCAGTAGGGCATTTAAATAAAAATCAAGAATTTGAAAAAGGTTTTTCGCTGTATTTAACTAAGGCTCATATTAACGGGGAGGAAATTACGGTATTAAGAGATTCTGGGACTTGTGTCGATGTCATTTCCAGTAAATTTATAAACTACAGTCAATTGGATGGGGAATTTATGTGGATAAAACAACCACTCTTAAATGATGTTCGCTGTTTGCCCACTGCTAATATAACGCTTGAAATTGACGAAATAGGAAGTATCTCGACGAAGGCTATAGTAACTAATAGAGACGTAGATATGTCCTATTATATACTAGGGAATGATATGCAGAAGCTCATCGATGAGAGAAAAAAACGCAAAATCAAAACATTGAACGCAGTAATGACGCGTGCGCAGGCAAAAAAAGCGAAACTAGCTCCGGGAGCGACGGAGGCGAACAAGAAACCGAAACTAACTCAGGGGCAGGGGGAAACGATTTCACGGAACAAGCAGATCCGGAAAGGTCAGATAACGAGTTTTTACCGATAGCAGGGGAAGACTCAGGGACCGGCTTGTCGAGAATTAGGGCAGAATTCATAATCGAACAAGAGACGGATTCCTCACTACGAGACATTCGCGAAAAAGCAAAACAAAAGAAATCAAATTTCGAAATTAAAGAGAATTTAGTAATGAGGAAAGTAACGGATCATCACGGATTCGAAAGAAAACAGTTAGTTGTCCCAACTAAGTACAGGGAAGCGATACTTAGTGCTTGTCACGAAGGTATAGCGGCTCACACGGGCCAATCAAAAACAAAAGATAAAATATTGAGATATTTTTTCTGGCCTAATATTATTAGGGAAATTGAGGATTTTGTCAAGTCATGCCATGCTTGCCAGGTAGTGGGAAAAGCGGGGGAAACTAAGAAAGCCCCATTAAAATTAGTTCCCATAATTTCGGAAGTATTTTCAAAATTATCATGCGATCTAGTAGGTCCCTTGCCGACGTCAAAAAAAGGGAATAAATATTTACTCACAGCAATCTGTGTTTATTCACGTTATCCAGAAGCAATACCGATACCAGATATGCTCTCGGAAACGATCATTGAAGCGATGATCATGATTTTTAGTAGACTTGGTTACCCGTCTAGCATACAAACGGACCTTGGGAGGAGTTTTACTTCGAATTTAACGACAGCCATCCTAAAAAGGTTTGAGGTAAAACTAAACCATTCAAGTGTATGTCACCCCTCCTCAAACGTTATCGAGAGATGGCACAGGTCAGTAAAAAGGCTTTTTAAAGTGCTATGCGTGGAAAACGGTAGCGACTGGGAAGCTAATCTGCTCCATGCGCTTTTAACCCTTAGGACGGTAACGCATGATTCTACAGGTTTTAGCCCAGCAGAGCTAGTTCATGAGAGAAATCTCCGTACCCTGAAAACCCTACTTTTCGAACAGTGGACGGGAGAAAATGATGAGCATGAATTAGTTACTGAGTACGTCTTCAAACTTATCAACCGACTGAAACACTGTCAGGAGCTAGCGGTCGAAAACATGACAATTACTAGAGATAAACGGAAAATGTGGTATGATAGAAATGCTAAAGAACGAAAATTTCAACCAGGAGACGAAGTGTTAGTTTTAGCAACTAACAAAAAAAACAAAATGTCTGTAGGTTGATAGGCCCTGGTAGAATAGAGTCTAAAATTTCTGAGACGAATTATATTGTGAGCATACCAGGGAGAAGAGAAAAATCGCAAATCTATCATGTAAATCTATTAAAACCCTATATCACCAGGGTAAGTAAAATAAATGTTTTGACAAAAGAATTTAATGAGACAGATGAATCTCAGGATTTGGAGATAGCTTTCCCGTTAGCAGATTCAAATAGTTATAACTTTGACGAAGTTATCAAACAAAGTGCATTAAACGAGCGGTGCACAGCAGGTGAAATTCAAATGTTAAAACAGGTATTAAACGAATACAGGGAAGTTTTTTCGAATGACTCGGGCTTAACGGACCTGACTATTCATGATATTGAGCTAACTGAGGAAAAACCGGTGAGAATTAGGCCGTATAGGGTATCTCCTAGACAGAATGATATACTCAAAAAAGAGATAAAGCGCATGCTTGAATTAAATATAATTAAGGAAGAGGAGTCTGATTATAATTCTCCCATGATTTTAGTCAAAACTCCGGGGAGGGAACCTCGGCCATGCATTGATTATCGCCGTTTGAATGCGATAACAAAAACAGAATTTTTTCCGCTTCCGAATATTGAACAAAGGGTCGAAAAGGTGGCGGCGGCAAAATATATTTCTGTATTAGACCTGACCAAAGGATACTGGCAGATACCCATGACACCAAAAGCACAAAAATTAGCCGCTTTTGTCACTAGCTTTGGTAGTTTCTTACCAATGGCAATGCCATTCGGATTGTCCAACGCTAGCTGTAGGTTTTTCAAATTTATGTCTAAATTACTAAATGGGTTGGAAGAATTTTGTCTTCCATTATTTAGATGACATGGCCATTTTTTCAGATAGCTGGGAAGACCATATTCAGCATCTAAACACGGTACTAAATCGAATTAAAGAGGCGAAACTTACCGTTAAAATTTCGAAATGCAGATTCGCACAAAAAACGGTTAAATATCTGGTACACATAGTAGGGGAAGGAAAAAGGAAACCTGCAGAAGCAAAAATCCGCGCCATAACGGAACTCCCAGACCCTAAAAATAAAACGGAAATTAGAAGATGCCTCGGCATGGCAGGGTATTACTCCCGTTATATAGAAAATTATGCGACCATCGTAGAACCGATCACACCAGCATTAAAAGGAAAAAACAAAAAAGAGAAAATCATATGGACCAATGAAATGAAAGAGGCTTTCGAAACCTTAAAATCTAAACTCACCCAAAAACCCATCCTATATGCGCCAAATTATAATCTAGAATTTGTGGTTCAGACGGACGCGTCAGATAAAGGGATAGGGGTAGTTTTAGCACAAAGACAGGGCTCAGAAGAGCATCCCATTATTTATTTGAGCAGAAAATTTTCGGAACAAGAGAAAAGTTATAGCGCCAAAGAGAAAGAATGTGCAGCTATAATTTTTGCCATAAAAAATTACGTCACTACATTCATGGACAAGAGTTCAGTATCGAAACCGATCACAATTCTTTAGTGTTCCTGAAAAACAATGCAGGTAACAATCCCAGGTTGTTAAGATGGTCCTTATCACTGCAACCGTTCCTGTATGCCATAAAACACAGAGCGGGCAAGGATATACCGCACGTTGATTGTCTGAGCAGGGCAATAAAATGAAAAAAAAGGGCTCAAAATTTTTTTTTCTCTCTGACATTTGTAAATAGTTTTCTTTTATTGTAGACATAAGGTTTTCTTAATGTGTTTATACTGGCTTTCAACACCTTGAAATTATTAAAGTTCTCCAAACAAAGCAAAGTCGTTAAAAGAGTTTGAAAATGTTTTTTAAAGTGTCTTTTTAGAATTGTTAAAATTTTATTTTGAGTGCAAAGAGCCACCCAAATGAATGAGCTAACCATGTTCTGCTTTTTAGATTTCACGCCTTTCAGACGTTAAATCATCTTAGAGGTGGGGGTAGTTGTGATAATTTAGATTTATCACAGGCTTTTAAAGACATTTTTTCTGAAAAGAGATTTCACTATGGAACTGAAAACACAAAACGGCTTTCATACTCCAGATGAAAAGATCGGCGATATAACAGGATCGCTAAATCATCATCGATCAGCGGAAAAGACAGGTGGGCGACACTAAGATGAATAGGAGACCACACGGGTCGCACCTTTGATAGCACGCCGACGCAAAAATGAAAGCACGAAGATGATCATAGACCAGACATATTGGCGCCATAGGCGTGTATTTTCAGTTACAAATCTCTTAATGAGAAAAGATCATTAAGGTTGAAGGTTGGTTCGTGACCTTTAGGGGAGGTCTTGGCTGAGAAGAGATAGAGGAAGCCAAGGTTTTGCACAGAGGATTTTTGGTCTCGGAGCAAGAAGAGCAGAGAACAGAGCTCGGAGCTCGGATTGTTCTCTGAGAAAAGTGGATCAGCTCGGATCGGGAGCTGTAGAGGGTGACGTCACTCAAGTGAGTCGGAGGAAGAGGACTCTCGCTAGGAGAGTGCCGGTGATAAGTCTCGTTTTCGGTGTTTAGATAACGCCATGTTCCTGATTTGGAGAAACTTTACGTCGTTTATGAACGGAACATTCCGTTTGGTGATAAGTCTCGTCTTCGGTGTTTAGATAACGCCGTGTTGCTGATTTGGAGAAACTTTACGTCGTTTATAGACTGAACATTCTATGGACTGAAACAGAACTTTGGACTTGGAGCTGGTGGATTAAGATCCTACGTGTTCTTAAATGATTTATGCTGTATATAAATTTAATCCAGAGAATTTTTTTATTGTTACAAATAAATAATAGATTCTCCATTAAATACCATTGCCTGGATTATTTGCCGAGCGGCACATACTCTACCAACCACTTAGCTTTTAATCTATAAGAGGCCAAGTTATTACAGTTCCTTCTATTTTTATTGATTCTAAATGTTTGTTTTCATACATAGATATAAACCACAATTGCGACACAAATGTTCTAAAAGTAATTAAATTAATTATAATATGAAATCAATATAATTAAATGTTCTTTAAATCAATATATTAAAAGAAGGTGTTTTTTTTTTCAATTACCCATATATATCTTCATTTTACTATGTCAGTTTCAGTTTAATTCTTTAGAACAATTTGTTTGTGTTAAATTTTTCTTTTATGCATTATAAAATAGCCCTCCTTTTTTTTCTTTTTGAGTATATAATTTCAGAAGCTGTAAATCTAGCCTTTAATGCTTAATTATTTGTTTGTGGAATGTACATTTGCAAGCAAAGAACATGTGTAACACTGTTGTTTCTTAATTTGGATTCTATTAACTATAACTGTATTTGGCTCCTGTCTTGTATTGCATCTGCCTGTGTAGAATAATGTAGTTAGGTCAGTATTGTGCAATTATTTGTCAGTTAAAAAAACAAATCTGTGCTTTATAGAAATTATTTAATCTTACTTTCTTAAAAATTACTGAAGCTACTTCTAAGAGGGAAATTATTTCAATTGTGGTTACATAGCGTTATCCATAGATATTGTTTAGTTAATGTGTATTAAATCTGTAGTACAGATTTTTTCCTTAAGTCATGTATAAAGGTGGTAGGCCTAAAAATGCTGTGTGGAATGCATTTTTCTGTGTGAAAGAAGGAAATAAAACTTATGGAAAATCCAAAAGATGTGGACACACTATGGCCAATAGAGTTGACAGAATGAAAGGTCATTCAGCAAAATGCAAAAATGCAGAGAATGTACAAGAGAAAAGAGAAGATTATGTAAATAAAGAACAAGAACATCTGCACATGGAAATTGATATTAGAATTCCTGAGAACAATAGTCATGTGAATGAAACTGTAAACAATAACCATGAAGAAAGTGACTGTACTTCAAATATTACAGGTGCTAAGAAACTTTGTTTGGAACAAAATAAGATAGATAACTGTATAGTAAAAACTACACCTACCATAAAAAAGCAGTTGGATCTACAAGTTGCTAGATTCTTTTATAGCTGTCAGCGTTAGAATTCCTAAAAAAAAGACACTGGTCCCAAGGATCAGTAAGCATGAGAATTTACTGGTCCGCAGATATCATCACTGGTCCGCTACATAAAATTCTATTAAATAATTTTAACACTTAGAGTAAATTATCTGTACTTTTTAAAGAATAAATGTGCAAGATACAAATTTAATTATAAAATAATGCTTATTTAAGTGTAGAAGATAACAAGTATCACTATTGTTTGCATTTCTTTTAAAATGGGACAAGACAGGTTTATTGAAAAAGACATTTTTGCTGAAAAAAGGAATATTTTTGTTAAATAAATGGGTACTTTGCTTAATGAAATGGTGCTTTTAGGAGTCACATTCATTCAGAAAGATTTGGAGCAATAAAAAACCGATTGGGAAGCATGAAAATCAGTTTTTGGAGCAGCAACAACAATTTTGAATCAAGAAAATTAGATTTTTAAAACAGAAAAATTCTCTCCCGGCATTCACTTATTTATTTTTTTTCATGCTTTTTTGTCAAAATTTCCGTTTTTTCGCGTTATTCTGACAAAATCTTTTATTTTTATTGACGAAATATATCGTTTTTCGCGACATTTTTTGACAAAATTTGCCGTTTTATCGCGATTTTTAAGGAAATTTGCCATTTTTTTCGCGATTTTTTGAAGAAATCTGCCGTTTTTTCGCGTTTTAGGATAAAACTAGCCATTTTTTTGCGCATTTTTTGACGATATTTGCCGGAAATTAGTCGTTATTTAGCGCTTTTTTAACAAAATTTGTGGTTGTTTTCGCAATCTTTTGAGGAAATTTGTCGTTTTTCGCGATTTTTTTGACAAATGTCACGTTTTATCGGGATTTTCGGATAAAATTTGTCTTTTTTCGCGATTTTTTGAAGAAATGTGCCTTTTTTTGCAATTTTTTGAAGAAATCTAAAATTTTTCCGCAATTTTTGGAAAAAAATCTGCCATTTTTCGCGATTTTTTTGGGTGAAATTTGCCGTTTTTTCGCGATCTTTCGAAGAAATCTGCCTTTTGTTTCGGGTTTTAGAATGAAATTAGCCATTTTTTAGAGAATTGTTTGACAAATTTGCCGTAAATTTGCCATTATTTCTCGATTTTTTTAACGAAATTTGCCGTTTTTTCGCGATTCCTTAACGAAATTACGCGTCCTGTGGGATGCGTAAGAGCTATTTTTTGCGTCCCATTGCCGATTTTTTGAGTAATTTAGCGCTATAGTGCGTCTGCGGCATCACTGATAATAATAATAAAAAAATCTTATGTGCGATCGGTTGCAGCTTTCTCAGGGCCTGAAAAAAGGGCACTGGTTCTGCGGACCACTAAATTTTTCAAATTAGTGGTCCGATTGAATTATCAGTGGTCTCGGACTAGCGGACAACCAAGGATTTCGAACGCTGGCTGTAATATCCCCTTTAGCGTTGTTGAACAAGAGGAATTTGTCAAGCTAATACAGCTTCTTCACCCTGGATATAAACCCACTTCTCAGAAAACATTATCTGGTAGTCTTCTAGATGAAGTTACTGAAACTTTAGAAAGTGAAATGAAATCAGAACTTCAAGGAAAAGATTGTACACTAGTCGAAGATGGATGGAGTAATGTCCATAATGATGCCATAATAGCTTCTTGCTTGCATGTTGAGGGAAAGGTTTTCTTCCTTGAAGCTACTGATTGTGCAGGTCAATCTAAAACAGCTGTTTTGCAAAGAAAAAGTAAAAAACTTGATAGCTGTAGCAAAAAATAAATTTTCCTGCAATGTCTCATGTGTGGTTACTGACAACCAAAGAAAAATGCAAAAAATGTGGAAGTTGTTAAAAGAAGAAAATGATGATCTTGTGTATGGATGCTGTGCCCACTGAATGAATCTTCTTGGGAAGGAAATTACTCCACAAGACATCATGAAGCATATTGTGGAAGTGCAAAAATGCTTTCGCAACCACCACCTTCCATCTGCCTGGTTAAGTCAATTGCAAGACACTGTGAAGCCGCAGCTTCCAAATGAAACTCGCTGGAATAGCCAACTCACTTGTATTGACACTTTTATCAAAAATAGGTCAGCTTATGTAAAAATTTGTGAAGATCATGCAGTTGAATCTAGAATAGTACAGCTTGTGAATAATTATAGCTTATACCAACAAGCAAAAGAATTGCAAATGCAGTTAAAACCTTTGGCAAATATGCTTGACAGGGTCCAAAGAGATAATGTAACATTGGCTGATGCTTGTCAAGCTTGGCTTTCTTTAGCTGTAGACATAAATCTGGCTCCATATGATAATGCAATTATGGAGCATATGGAATCCTACTTACAGCCGTTTCATTATCTGGCGTACAGGACGCATCCAGCATACAAAGGTGCATTATTAAACGATGAACAGAGGGAAGCAGCTCGGACATGGCTGCTTGAAAGAAACCCAGATTTTCTCAGATTTATCATTGCTTTTGAAGCTGAATTTCCACCTTACCCTAAAAATGTCTTCTCAGCTCAAGATGTTCCAGCAGCAGTATGGTGGAAAGGCTTGAAGAAAAACAATATACCAAGTGAATTCATGCAGTTCATGGTATGTTTGCATTCCAGTCCATGCAGCTCAGCCTCAACTGAGCAAATATTTTCAAATTTTGGATTTATCCACTCCAAATTATGAAACAAACTTGGAGTACAGAAGGCATCGAAACTAGTGTTTTGCTACCGCATGCTTCGTGGAAAAAAAGATTTAGAATGGGATTAACATTAAAATAACATAAAAATAAAAATATGTGTATTATTTAAATTGTAATTTTATACGTTAAATTATAAGTGTTTCCACCATGTACTTTCTTTTTTAAAAATTAAAGTATTTAGTAGTTTCATTAGTTTATGTTTTTAATGTAACAACTAATAATACTTCTGATTATTCTTTATTCTATATTTATAGATTACAATTAATTTCTATTTTCTAAGCAACTTGTATTATAACTGTCAAAAAATTTATTCAAATGTCTAAAACTAAAAATTATGAAAGATTGTAAATTTAATGTTGTTCTAAAAATAATATTAAACAGTTTTTGGACTCAATTTTAGGTTTTTGACACTGACTGTCAAAAACTATGTCAAAAAGGGGTTTTTGACATGACGGTTAAAACCATGGTTAAATCCAGATAAAACCGTCACACTGTCAAAAACTTGCCAACCCTGATAAAAATTGATAATACAGTGTAAAACAACCACATTTAAAAAATTTAATTAACTATACTACAACTCTCTTACCTGAAATTAAATGAACATTTAAGAAATTATTTACACTTATTTATCATCACTATGAAAATAAATATCAATTGTTGTTTGCTTAGACCTATTCAATTTTGATTTTTTAGCCAGTTTTTCTATTTGTAACAAACAGTTAAGTTCCTTGTCTGATGACGGCTGCATTAGAATAAATGTGCGTAAACATTCAATTGATTGTGCAATTGACTTTTCTGTGGGTAAGGAAAGCACTTGGGATGTAGTAGCTGAATCGCTTGAATATGATTCCATCTCCTCATTGTATTTTTCATGAATTGTTTCAACAATTTCTTCTGCAGTTAAAGGTCCAGATACTTCTAAACAATTGTCAATTGCTACATACTCTGCAAAAGTAATATCACACTGGAACTTTTCAGAAAAGTTTGGAAATTCTATTTCTTCAAAAATTCTGTCGTTTTTGTCATTTTCATTGCAACTACTCCTTTTAGATGAATGGATAAATCCAGCATGTCGAAAGCATTTTTTTATTGTTTCAGGTAGAACGGCATCCCATGCTGCATACAAATCATTGATGGCAGTGAGTAATGTTATGTCGTAACTTTCGTTAGATCAATCGAAAATAAAATTTGTTCTAGAACCCTTTTGCGATAATGAGTTTTTAAATTTTGGATTACACCTTGATCCATCGGTTGCAGTTGTGCTGTACTATTAGGGGGTAAATATTCAATTTTTATAGAGCTTAGTATTGGTAATTTAAGATGACTCTGCACATTATCTAGCAGCAATAAAATTTTTCTATTTTGACGAGAAATTTTTTTTATCCAGTTCTTTTAACCAGCTGATGCAGATTTCACGCGTCATCCAGGCATTGTAATTTGCTACATAATCAACAGGCAATGTTTTAACTCCTTTGAAGCAATGTGGCTTATTTGATTTACCAATAACTAACAATTTTAACTTCTCACTTCCATCCATATTGGCACCAACCATTACAGTTATTCTGTCTTTTCTAAGTTTGTTACTTGTGCACGTTTCACCTTTAAATTTTAAGGTCTTGTTAGGGAGAAGTTTATAAAATAAGCCTGTTTCATTGGCATTAAAGATGTCTTTCATTGCATACATAGAAATGAGTTCAGGAAGTTTTTCGCGGAATTCATTTCAAACAGTGAAGTCTACAGTACCACTTTCACCACAAACAGTTTTGTATACGATGTTATTTCGCTGCTTAAAATGTGTCAGCCATCCTTCGCTGCAATTAAAACTTTTAATATCCATGAGTTGTGCAAGTTCTTTTGCTTTAGTTGCCAATATAGGTCCACTCAAAGGTACATTTCTTGCCAGTGCATCCTTTGTCATAACAGTAAAGCTTCCTCTAAATCCTCATGTGCTGTTGTTCTCATACGCTTTCGACTTTTAGCAAATTTTTCCTTTTCCCATGATTTCAGTATAAATTCTTTATTTTTCGAGTAAGAAGAGGGCATATTCTTTTTTATTCCATATTCTGCAGCAATCTCCGTCTTAGATCGGCCACATCCTACCTTTTTAATAATTTCTACTTTAGCTTCTAGAGTTAAAGATTTATAACATACACGTGGAGGCATACTTTAATGAAACAACACCTTTTACTTTCTCAATAGACACTTTAAAAGTAAGTATGAAACATTTTGCATTTCACAACGCTAGACCCTTTTCGGCAGACTGGAGGCACCGAAGATCACGTGATCTACTAAAAAATTATTATTTAAACATTTGTTCTTTTTTTTATCAGCTATAATCTGTAGTTTCAAAAGTGAAAGGAAATTACATTTACGTAATTCAGAACAATTCTAGAAAAAAAATGAAAGAAAGAAAGTTATTTCAAATACCTAAAGTCGTCAGAATGAAATGAAAAATGAGAAAATGCAATTCCCGTTAGTTCGAATTAAGCGGAGTCAAAAGAAAATGAGTTCGAATAAACGAAAATTTTTAACATTATTCTGCCATTGAAAATTTCGGGACTTCATGTTTAGTTCGAATTAAGCGAAGATTCAAATTATCCAATTTCGAATTAACGAGAGCCGACTGTATTTATATATCTTTGTATGTAAGCATAGGTAAATTTTACATAAGAAACATTAATAACATAAATAAATGTTTGTTTAAATTCATACACAAACAAGCAGAGTTGGCAAGTTTTTTGACAGCATGGTGATTTTATTTAGTTTTAACTGTCATGTGTAAAACTCCTTTTTGGCATAATTTTTGTCAATAATTGTCAAAATTGAGTCTATAACTGTTTAAAATTAATTTTACAACATACATTAAATTTACAATTATTCATAGTCTTTAGTTTTAGACACTTGAATAAACTTTTTGACACTTTTAGATATTAAAAACAACATATCCTGTTTAAAACTCAAAACATGTTTTTAGTTTAACAAGTTGCTTAGAAAATAGAAGATAATTGTAAGCTATAAATTAAAATAATAATAATAATAATTAAAAGTATTGTTTCATTAAAAATATAAACTAATCAAATGAAATTAACTTATAAAAATTAAAATACATGGTGTAAATACTTGTTTAATTTATTGTATAAAGTTACATACAAATATTATATAAATTTTATTTTTATGTTGTTATTGTAAATATGTTAGTCCTATTCTAAGACTTTCCCTCAAGATTGATAAAGGCTATACTTAAGCAAAAATATTAAAATAATATTCTTAAATAATAAAAAATTCAACTATTTTATAATGTATAAAAATAAAATTTAACATAAAGAAATTGTTCTGAAAAAAAAAAAAAAATCATCAAAAGGTTTTTCAAATGATATCAAGATAAAATAAATCATATTTTGAATATGTAAATCATAAATAATCTATAAAAACATTCTAAAATAAAATATGTTGCCTGGCAAATAAATCAACAAGAAGAAAAAGTGTATATCAGAGTCAAATCGAACTGAGTAAATCTTCCCTTCGAATGTTGCTTTAACTAAACATTCAATGAAATAAAAATAAGTATTTTTAGTCTTATAAACATATTTACAAACTTTAAATCATTATTGGGAGGCACAATGCTCCACTTTCATATCGATTTTTGACAATGATAGTCACATCTTTTATCATAACAAAATCATTCTAGTCAAAGCAACACATTGTTGCATTCTGTTTACAAAATCCAAAGTGTTCTGACAGTAGAAGTTGAAGCAAAGAAATTATATAGTGCACAGCACCAATCTGTATTTTTTTTTTTTTTTTTTCTTCACACTCCCCACCTGAACTCTTACAGAGTTCATAAATGAAATTCTATTATGAAAATTAGTATCTTCATATCAGTGTTTTCAATAATCTAATAAATTTTCATGTCGGTGGTTCAGTAATCTGGTACAATTTCAAAATTCAAATACTAAATATCAATTTCAAATACAAAATATCAATTAATTCTAAACAAAAAAAAATATATATATATAAAATTCAAACAATATAAGTAAATGAAAAATATTACCTGCAATTAACACAATAAAAATGACATTTTTTTTTAGGAAACAGTTAATATATATTTACTTATACTGAGCTTCAAATAATACTGCATTTAAAGTAAACAGAATAGTTAAAAAGAAAGAAAACTTTTAGAGTTCTAAAAGAGATAAAAATAAAAAGAATGATGCCCAGTTAAACTGATGGCATAGAGCTCACAGGCTATGCAGAATTGTATATTACAGCTTTATATAATAATGCCTTTCGAAAAAAAGGAAGGAAGTACCCTCCTCCCCCATTTCCTTTCTTTATACTTAATCATTGAAGACCCAAAACTAATCAGGGATACGCCTTATCATAAAATAAACCTATATCCAAAATTCGAAGAAAGTCGAATTATTCTGCATAAAAACCCATTTATGTAATTTAAGAAACATTGTCGCCCGTTTCCTCCTTTCTAATTAACCATTAAACCTCCAAAACTGTTCAGAAATTCAACTAATCTGAAAGAATCTACGTCTAAAATTTAAAGCAAATTGGATAACTCTTTATAAAACTCTATTTAGCTAACTTAAGGGGGAGGTAATCGTCTATACCCCCCTTTATAATTAATAAAAAAACACCACAACAAATGAGCAAAGCTTCTTATTACTATGAACCTGTATCCAAAAATTGGAACAAATCAATTAATTCTGCATGAAAAACCATTTACATGAATTATGAGGGATAGTTTCCCTTATCCTCCCTTTATACTTATCTAGTGAATTCCAAAAACAAATCAGAAAAGCACCTTTTCAGAATAAATCTATATACAAAATTTGAAGCAAATCGGTAAATTTTGCGTGAAAAACCTAAATTAAGATGGGAGGATTAGCCCCCCCCCATTCCCCCTTTTTAAACTTATACAATGAACACCCAATACTAATCTCGGAGGCACCTCATTAGAATGATCATACATCTAAAATTTGAATGAAATCTACTAATTCTGCATGAAAAACCCATTTATATTAATTAAGGGGAGGGGCAATAGCCCCCGTTCCCTTTCTTATACTTATCGAATGAACTCTCAAAACTAATCAGGGAAGCGTCTTATCATAATAAGCCTATATCCAAAATTTCAAGTAAATCAGATATTTTTATCATGAGTTATCGCGTTATGTACGCACCTACATACATACATACAGAACGGGTGGGCACATAAGCTCTCAGGCTTTGATAGCCTGTGAGCTAAAAAGAAAGTCTATCAATGTTCATAAGTTTAAAATTTTTAAATGGTATAGGTGCTGGACAGATCTTTTTAGCACTCTGTTGGCTGTTTTTATTTCATATGAGCAAATGTTATCTCTACCTGGAATCGTTCCTCTGCCAAGTTTCCAGAGAAGTTTATTTTTCATATCGCCTTCGATTAAGACAAAATCACCCACTTTTAGTGGTGTAAGTGAAATGGGATTTTTCGACGAATGGAATGTTCCTAAATCTAGAAGATATTGTTTTTTCCACTTCGACCAAGGTTGTTTTAATAGTAGTGATTCGTATCTTTTCCTTTTGAGAAGTGCAGATCTTTTTGAACCATTTTCAATTACATTGAAGGCCCCACCAGTGGCCGAGAGGTTCAGACCTCTCAACTGGTAGACGGCAGATGCTGGGTTCGAACTCAATCGTGGCCGTCGGCCTAATTGTTCAGACCTCTCAACTGGTAGACGGCAGGTGCTGGGTTCGAACTCAATCGTGGCCGTCGGCCTAATTGTTCATGGTTTTCTTTTAACCTTGCGTAAATTCGGGATAGGTTCCCTTAGAAAGACCCCCACGAAGGGCACTCGCCCCTGGGCCTATATCCCTCGAATAGATAATCAGCCAACACAAAATAAACCAAACCAGTTACATCGAAAAAGTTAATAGGAAGTGAAAGTTCTTTACCAAAATTAAAAAAATCCATTGGAGTGAGAGGATGAGGTTCATCGTATTCATTATAAACATATGTCAAAAGACACAAGTTGAGGATAGCTTCCACTTCATACATTCACTACACCACTTCACTACATTTCTTCATAGCTCAAAAGAGCTTTTCCAGTAATCTTTTGTAGACACTCCTTGACTGATTTCACAAGTCTTTTGTAGAAGCTTCCACACCATGCAGTGCTTTCAATGATATTTTTCCAAATGATTCTTTCTCTTGCAAGAAATTTCAAAAAGAGATTGTTGGAAATGATGTCATATAAATTATCGACTTCTTGTTTAGCTTTTTTAAAGGTCTTAGCATTATCTGAATAAATGACTTTACAAATTCCTCTTAACTAAGAATCGTGTAAAAGCAAAAAGGAAAGAATCTGTAGTCATATCGGTAACAAGTTCTAGATGCAAAGCTCTGGTAACTCTGCAGGTGAATAAAACAATGTAGGATTTTTTAATTTCACCAAAGTTTTGCACGTAAATAGGCCACACAAAATCTAAACCACAAATTGAAATAGGGAGTGCTTCATTTTGTTCTTAGCAAGTTACTTATGCAAATCACATAATCACTTCTGATTTACTCACATGAGCACACCATCAATGAAACTGTAAGTGATGTGCCTGCATGCATACTTGTGTTCACTGCTAGTGCATTATTCATAGATGTATACATGACAGAACCCCCCTTAATGGTTCACTGTGATTGGTTGTAGCAGAGCAGAGTTTCCTGTCAACTAAACTGTCTACAGCATGGCTGTCCAGCCTCTCACTAGGAAGGGGCACATCTCAGATTTTGGCATACAATAAAGGGCGCGCTCAAAACATGCAAGAAAATTATGTATGTATTACAATACATGTATTAGTGATATACTTATGTAAAAGCATCTCGCAGTAGAAGACAGAAGGCTCACATGAATCACCGTGTAAATAAATAAAAAAAAAAAAAAAACTTAAAAAAAAAAACCCTGTCAATTACGGTAAATTTCGAATTATATATATTTCTGTATGGATTTTTGTGATATCCCAAAAATTTTTCTAATTTAAGAAGCCAGACAACTGAATCTCGCATTTCATTAAAATCGAATTGCAATCGGAAATATAGTTAGGTCTTTTTCGTGACACAAAAATACTCCTTGATTTATTATGAAGGTTCAAATTTGTCATTGTAAAAAAGTACATAAACAAAGACAGGCATTATAATATGACCACAATCCATAGATGCTTAAAAAAGATTAAAAACATAAAAGGACTTTTATTGATGAAAATCATTGTTCACGATTTTATAGATTTTTTAAATCTTTTAGTGCCAAGGAGCGCTGTCGTGCTGCTCTGAAAAGTGCCAAGGAGCGCCGTCGCACTTCTCTGTCCTTGTATTTTATCTGAAAATTCACTTGTGTCCAACATTTTGAAATCAAAATTAGAAATATTAAAAAAATAATAATCATGATGTTTATATAAAAAATATGCAATCGAAGATAATTAGAATGCAATATAATGAATAAAAATACGAACTCGGTAACATCATGGCCGTCACTATGTTTATCCAATGTTCAAAATTATTCACAACAATAAAAACGAAGATATTTTTTCACAGCTTAGAAAAAACTGCAGAAATAAAATGATAATGTCTTTCATTCACAGTTTATCGTTTGCAATTAGAAAACTTCTTACATTTTGGTATTTCTGTTGCTAGGCGACAACAAATTAAATAAATTTAAATAGCACTTTATCAAACACTGCATGTGCCAAAAGTGAACTGTCAAAAGGAGCGATATCGCGATGCTGGCATTTTTTACAACTAGCGAGAGCAGCGCTGCGGCGCTCCTTGGCACTAAAAGGGTTAAAAAACAAATGTCCTAAAATTTCAAAGGTCTACGGGAGAAATGACATCCTTTTTCACATTTTATAAAACAACCAATGGACCAATGAAACAACATCATGGAAGATAGCAAAAAAAATCCTTGCTTTCATCAAAACTCCTTGCACTTTCATTTGTGAAGGACGGGATGTAGGTGCTTATTTTTCCGCTATTTACTTTTTAACATACATATATATATATATTTTTAAAAAACTGCTAACTTTTACAAATTCCCAACGTCAAAATTTACAAAAAAATATTTTATAAACTGTAAATAAATGAAGAAACGCATTAAAACAGGATTAATTTTTTAACACTTGCAGATTTCTTTTAAACATCTCTAATGCAAATATTGAGAACTTTAAATAAAATACCCTTTAAATAGGATTTTTATATTTAAAATTGATAGTAACAGGGAATCTTCAGAAGGACGCCAAAAAAAACCTTCAAAGGGCACCGTGGTGTCCGCGGGCGCTGCGTTGGACAGCCCTGGTCTACAGTATATACTTGTGTTCCTTCATAACACAGTGAAATGTAAAGCATGGTATAAGTTATAGTAAAATGCTGCTAAGTAGGAAAGTTCAGTAATGTTAAAATATAACATATGTTTTGTAGTGACTTATGCCATAATTATTTTATTTTATTTATTTATTTATTTATTTTTTCTATGCAATGCAGACTTTTATTGTATTTTGATAGCCTAGCAGCTATATTTTAGACACTTTTTTTTCCCTCAAGTATTTGTGCTGGAAACATAACTTTTATTAGAGTTATAAAAAACATATGTTAAATGCATAATTCAGCTTTCGTAAACCCCTTAGTGTTTACCTTGGGAAAATAATTCTATTTTCGCTACATAATTTTAAAAACGGTTCATAATTTGTATAGGAATATTTAAAAATAATAATAATACATTACTATGCATTAATTACTTTTTTTTGTTCTTTAGAGTTTTGACAATAGAGGCTGTCCTGTTTCATCTACCGTTGAATCTAACTATAAGTTTGTGATATGGAGCCATATAGCAGCACTTCTTTCTCCTATGATAAAGCCACTTTTTATTTTCTCTACATCCATTCCAACCTTTTTTGGCCTCGGTTGGGATGATAGACTTATGTGCCTGAAACTACGATTTTTTGAAATTTGGGTTATCCATGCTTCAAGTCTAGTAAACTGTGATCATGGTACAATTACTTTTAGTAATGGAAATTATATATCAAGACATCAGCTCGAAATTATTTATGATGTAAGTTTTTTAAAATTTTATTTCATTGTATGTAAGTCATCTTATTTATCTAATAAAAAAAGGGAAAAAAAAATATAATTTAAAAAATTCTATTTTTGAGTACTTTTTATCATTTAAATCAGCGTGTAAATGCATATATATATATTTTCAATTTGTATTAAAATTGATTATTGATTTGTTGGAATATTTTAATAAATTTTCAATTTCATGATTTAATTTAATTTTTATGCACTTTCAAAAACTAAAATCCAAATAATAAATTTTGTAAACAAATTTAAAGCTATATTATAAAAACGGCAATAAATACCATTAAAAAAAAGAAGGATGCAATGGTTAGGCCATTTAATCAGAATGAGGGATGAAAAAAAGGTGCACAGAGGATACACATGTACAGTGCCAGCAAAAAAAAAAATTGACACTTGCGACTTCAGACATTTTATTGAATATCTAAGAATATATATAAGGAATTATTCCAAAACTCCAGGTGTGTAAACAAAATGGTACATGCCATATACTTTTGCGAAGATTTTTTTTTCCTGAAATCTCATACGGGACTGTCAACAAATTAAAAAAGAACGATCTTTTGGATAACTGTCAAAACAAAGGTAGCAAAAATGTTAAAACTGCAGATCATGATTAAAGGGCTTATTGTAATAAACTGTATTCATTTTTATCAGGATAGCATGTATACTCGTAGAGAAATTAGGCTTTTATAAAAATCGGAACATTATTTTTTATTAAGAATTCTACAAATTATAAGCAAAAAAACTTGGCAAAATTTGGGATTGTTTTTATAAAAACCTTAATTTCTGTATGAGCTATGATTATGTATGAGTTCTGTAAATGCTATCCTCATAAAAATGAACACAATTTATTACAATAAACCACTTAATCATAATCTGTAGTTTGAATGCTTTTGCTGCATTAGTTTTTACAGGGTTATACAAAAGATTTTCCTTCTTTTTCCATTTGTTGGCGTTCCCCTATGAAATTTCAAGAAAATTTCTTTGTGAAAATATATGACCTGTACTATTTTGTTTATGTACCTGGAGTTTCAGAATAATTCGCCATGTACATTTCTGGATATTTAACAAAATTTCTAAAATCGCAAGTGTCTAGATTTTTTTGCTGGCACTGTGTAATGGTAAATTGATAAAATAAAGAAGTGTTAATAGTTTTTTTACAATATTCTGTTTTTGCATTTGATGAACAAGGCTTTTCATGTAATAAAGAAAAGATAAAATTTTATGAAATTGTGTTAAAACTCATGCTGATGGTTAAAGTTCATTTTCTGCAACAATGCATTCAATTGCTTTCATTCTATGAGATATCTGCAAAATTTGATTTTTGCCTAGCAAAAAGGGAAACTCCTGTCTTTAAATCTTATCAGACAGGATTAAAATAGAAGTAAAATCATATATTAAAATAATTAATTTTTACAACTCTAATAATTTGAGTTAATGTGATTAGTTTTGAAGAATGGAGTTCTTTTGCATTTTTGTTTTGTTTTGGTTTCTTTTCTTTCTCTCTTTTTAAGAATCAAGACAACAAAATAAACAAATAAAATCAGTTGTCATACTGAAAAACTTTTTTTGAAAAGTGTCATTTTGTATCATTTTAAAAAGAAAAAATAATTTTAAATACATTAAAAAAATATGTGATGATATTAGTAATCATGGTGCCTAAGAGTTTTTAGTGTCTCTAACAATGCCATTTTATAACAAAAGTCTAAAGGTATCCATCTGCATACATTCAAAACATCAATTTGCCTTTAAAAATCTCTTTGTTTGTTTGTTTTTATCTAATGTTAAATCTCTATTTAGCTTTCCAGATCAATTAAAATTTTATTTCTATCGTATTTTGAATTTCAGTTATGGTAATTTTAATACTATTAATATTTTTAAAAAGTAGATTGCAGTGCTCAATTATATCTTTAGTTTTTCTCAAGAATAAAATTTGCAACATTTTGTTTTATATTTCTAACAAAATGTGTTAAAATTTATGATTTACCATAGTAAAATTACTATGTGTGGTATAATATACTTTGCCAATTTAAAAATTGTTGAGAATACAAGAGTTGTGTTAAAATAACTTGCTCTAAATTTAAATTATTCAGCCATCATATAGTAAATTTTGGTTGTGATACTTTAATAGTAAGAGCACTAACTCATTCTATTGTACTAATTTTCTATGGTCATGTGACAATGAAGTATATTTAAATTTCTTACCAGAGTTCTAGAAATCAAAAGAAGTTTGAGCAAAAATCACAAATTTTTATTTACTTATTGTTTTTATTAATCATGAATGTGAATTGTCTTAAAAATTAAATATTCTAAGAGTATTTGTTTGGAAAAATGTTAGTTCTTAAAATATTTCTAAACAGCAGTGTAAAATTTATATGAATGACTCACTTTCTGAAATAAATTTAGGTCATTGTAAAATTTATAGAATCAAAATGTCTTTATAATCTTGAGCTTTGATATTTTGCTTTAGTAGTGCCATTTTATATATTTTGAACAATAATAATAATACAGTGCAACCTTGATTATCCAAGGAAGACTGCTAGTACCTTGGGTATCAGAAATCTCAGTTAATATAAAATGTGTATAAAAACTTGATGTACTTGTGAATTAAACCTCTCTTAAAATAAAAAACAATAAAACATTTTTTAAATGATAAAAATGAACATGTATAAAGTTGTTTTTCACAACTTCCAAAAAAAGAAAAAAAAAAATTAATGATTCCATTAACAGAAGTTCATTACACTATTAATATTTTTATAAAACATATTGCCTGCCATACACCTCCTGTAAAAAATTAAATCGAATTCCAACTCGACTCAACTGTGTAAGGAAAAAAAAATGCAAATCTGATCTTTGCCGAGCACAAGTCTACTGAGAAAAAAAATAAAAAAAATAAAAAATAAGCCTGGGCTCAGACTCCATGCAATTGTCTGATGTCAATCTCTACACTGGACATGTTACATTTCACTATTGTTGTTATAAAACTGACATCGGCTCAATATACGCATTTATACTTATTTGTGCGAAAGTCATATTCATTGAAAATGGCTCATACTTTATTGGCCCAGCAGGTCCACTTAATTTTTTATTGACCCAAAATTGTTCTAATTCTGCTGGGCCAATTATGGGACTTGGGCAAGTCTGGGCTCGTGTAGGTCTTTAAAGCTTGTGATGAATAGAGTGGACTAAAAAGTGTGATCTTTTTCAAGGCTCATTCACACGCATGCACAAAATACAAATAAATAAGATTTTACTATTGACTTGGTTAACAGAAATCTCAATTAATCGAAGCTCATTCCTTAACATAATGCAAGTCAGTTCTTAAAATATTTTTTAAAAATTGCCTTCAAAAATACCTATAGTATTCATTGAGTACTTTGTGTATTTGTTCCTTAGTTTTTAGCAACCTGAACAGTCACCCCCCCTCCTTTGCCCCCCCCCCCCTTACACTTACATAACTTCTCTGAATATCAAAATATTTTATCTGTTAAATTGATTTTAAGTCAGTTCCATAGAAATCTACCTACTAAAACAAAAACCTTATCAAATCTTTGTGGTTTTTACTGTTCTATTTTCAGTAGTTTCACTGTATTAACCTCAAATAAAATGTTTAATAGAAGGTGTATAAAAACTTGAATTTTAATTTTTATGTTGGTGAGTAGAATGTAATAGAATTGTAGAAGAAGGCACAGTGATTTTAGTTTGAGCTGACTTCTTTACCCTTTCCTTCTTCCAACACACTTTTTTAAAGTGTATTATGCTGTTATCAAGTTTTCTCTGAATGTGATTATTTTTTAGTGCATTTTTATATTTGCATATTAACATTGTTATTATTAATAAATGTAATTGTATTTATTTATCTTTTTATTATTAGGAAAAATTTGTGTGCCAATTATTCAATTTTGCTGGTTGTTTAAAAGATCTCCAATTAAGTGACTCTGCCTTAGCCTTATATTCAGCTGTTGTATTGTACTCTGGTGGTAAGTGTGAATTAACATTCATTATTTATTTTTTTTATATATAATTTTATCTATTATTTTTTATTTTATTATTTTTCATTAAATCAAAGTGTGTTAAGTTTGAAATTTGATTTACGGGCAATAAAAATATCCTCAACAATGCAACATAACAAACTTAAGGCTTTAGTTAATGGATACATGATATCTTTTAAAAAGAAAAAGCATATGATGAGGAGTAGGGTGGAGCGAATTTTTTTTTTTTTTTTTTTTTTTTTTTTTGAAAATCAAAAACGGGTAGTTGCCAAAAGTTGCCTTTATACTAGTACATCAACTGCATGAAATTTTACCGCTGAAAAAAAATGGCTTGAGTCTGCGCTTTTGCTCCAAAAATCGAAATTTTGGGTAAAATTTGTCATTTTTTGACATTTTTTCAAAAAAATTTAAAAATTTCTACAGAGCTGGTTAGTATTTAAAAGTGTTGCTTAGGCCTTTATATTTATCTGCTTAGCATATTTAAGCTATAAAACAATATGTTTATTCGTTATAGCTGGAGCAAAACAGACAACTTTTAGTAAGAAAACAGCATTACCACTCTATTGGGTCATATAACGAATTGTTGTTTTTAATACAGCTTTTCTTTTCAAAACTACCTTGGACATGCGTCATGGAGGTGACTATATTTCCTATACCATTCGGCCCAACTATTCGATCATCTTAGTACAGTGTTTTATTTATACATTGATTTGTGATTTTCTTTATAAAAATTTGGCATGTTTTCGATGCTTCCACCTTGTTTATTAGTTCTTTGCATCCACATGCTGCTGTAACTATCTTCATGTATCTTCATGTATCTTCATGTTTATACAAAAAAAATGACAAGCAGAGTAATGCACGGGAATATTATTAAAGGGATCTATTCGGCCATCTATTATATTTATCAAACTTACATTCAGTTGATGAATAATGATTGGAAGTTCTGTTACCACAACATTTTTTCAGTCAATTGTATTTTTTTTACGTAATGATTTGCTTCAAAGATGATTTCAGATATTTCAACTATAAGTATGCCATCATTTATTCTACTTTTGCATTTTTTATATGTTGAGAAGCGAGCTGTTTAATGTGATGGTGATCGTCAGCGAGAATTGCAATAAAAATTTGTTCTCCATGTGTAAAGCAACCACTGTTGTAAATAACTTTTTTTTGCATTAGTTTTATGCCGTTTTCTAAGTGTTAACTTTTAAATCCCCTTTTTATGAGTGGACAACATTTGATGGTGAAATGTCCTGGGCATAAACTTATAATGCATTGTACTTTATGAGGGAATAGAGGGATATCGACTATAAGTGCTCATTTAAAATTAGGAGAATTTTATTTGTCACTGTGAACCATTTTGCATGGGGTAAGCTTAGAATTGTCTATGATATTGAATCATTCACTACTTCAACTCCAGTGAATTTCCTCTGCGTCAATTATTAGAGAAGGTGAATATCGATTATAAGTGAAGGTCGACTATAAGTGCTCATTTAAAATTAGGAGAATTTTATTTGTCACTGTGAACCATTTTGCATGGGGTAAGCTTAGAATTGTCTATGATATTGAGTCATTCGCTACTTCAACTCCAGTGAATTTCCTCTGCATCAATTATTAGAGAAGTCGATATAAACGATATCTGATTTTTCACAAAAAGTTGTCAGATTTGCTTCAATTATACAGACTACAGATATTGTTTTATAGTTTAAATATGTTAAGCAGATAAATATAAAGGTCTAAGCAACACTTTTAAATACTAACCAGCTCTGTAGGAATTTTTTAATTTTTTGAAAACATGTCAAAAAATGACAAATTTTACCCAAAATTTCGATTTTTGGAGCAAAAGCGCAGACTCAAGCCATTTTTTTTTCAGCGGTAAAATTTCACGCAGTTAATGTACTAGTATAAAGGCAACTTTTGGCACCTACCCGTTTTTGATTTTCAAAAAAAAAAAAAAAATTTTCGCTCCACCCTAATGAGGAGTATGAATAAATTGCTGGAGATGATTATGGGGTAAATTTTTGTGAAATGAAGGTTTAAAATAAAAAGCAACAAGAGAGATTGAAGAGATTATATAAAAAAATAAAAGTCTGAACCTCAGGTGCAGCAGAACCTTACCTTACCAGGAAACTACCCCAATAGTGTAATAATAATAATAAAAAAATATATAAATAAGTAGCAATCGAAAGGGCACATTTGCCTGAGACAAAGCCTGAGAACTTATGTGACTGCCCGGTATGTATGTATGTATGCATGTAATGCAATGACTACTGATAAAAATATCCGATTTGCTTCAAATTTTAGATATAGGTTTGTTGTGATAAGGCACTTCCCTTATTAGTTTTGGTAATTCATTAGGTAAGTATAAGGTGGGATAATAATGGAGGCTAATCTTTCTCATAATTTAAATAAATGGGTTTTTCATGCTGAATTATCAGATTACCTCAAAAGTTTAGATATAAGATCATTTTGATGAGACGTCTCCATGATTCATTTTGGGTGTTCATTGGTTAAGTATAAAGGGAGGGGAATAGGGAGTACCCCCTCCCCCTTAATGTAGGTAATGGAATTATCAAATTTCCTTCAAATTTTAGATAGAAGATCATTTTGATGAAGTACCTCCATGATTCATTTTGTGTGTTTATTGGTTAAGTATAAAGGATGGAGGAGAATAGAGGATAACCCTCCTCCCTTTAATGTAGGTAAATGGGTTTTTTACGAAGAATTTAATGATAAGCTTCAAATTTCAAGCTTCATAGATTTATTCTGATTTGTTTTGGGGATTCTTTAATTTATTATAAAAAGGTGGGGTCTCAGGACTACCCCTCTTAATTAAGGTAAATGGATTTTTCATGCAGAATTAATCGATTTTGTTCAATTTTTGGACATAAGTTCTACTGTCACAATTTTAAAGACTTTTTCCACAGCCTGGTGGTGACTTGGAAAGCAGACTGACTCATCTAACATGGATCCTGAAATTACATTTTCTTCAATTTCTTCTAGTGAAAAGGTTTTTCTAATAGGCGGCTCATTAATTTTGGTGGCAACCCAGTAAACAATCATAGTATTCTGTTGCTTTAAAGTTCAGCTTTGAAACTTGAAACTCTTGCATTATGTTGGTTTTTATCTTTTTTAAATTGCAGCATATTTTTATTCTTTCCAATCCCATTCTTCTAATATGTCGTCTAACATCGGTTGCCATTGCTATCAGTAAATTCTCGGGATGACCATAGTATCCATTTGTTTAAATGACTGGATGCACTGTCTTGTTTAGGTCATCTGGTAAAAACATTGAAAGTTTAACTTTATGTGGCATCTAGGTCTGTCCGTGTAACCTGATTTTTTCCTTACAGAAAGAAAACCACACAGGCACTTGAACTCATCATGTACTGATCGAGATATTTTAACAATTATCAGAATTTGAACTACTAACGTACAAGTGTAAAATTAAGCAGACAATTGTGATCCATCTCGATTGCAGAATTGGTTTTGCAATGGTTTTCTGTTTTCTAGTCTTCGAGGCCATACTCCAGTTAAAACCGCTGCATAAATATCAAATAAGTACTTTTGGATCTGTTCTGAGATCTTCAATATTTTCCATTTCTGATGTCCATGAAACAACAATAAGCTCGAACAAAGTGACATGTAGATTTTCACACCCCATTACTCTAGCACCAATTGAGCTGACAAAGGTCTTTGGCCCTATGGTTCCACCATCATTAATTATATACAGGAAAGTAGATGTCGGAGTGAGAGTTCGTTCGTATGAAGAATACATATCAAATGTTGCAGCTCTCTTCCTAATTTTTTTTTTAAGACAGGCAATGACACCATTGTGTTTTCCTGTATTAACATCGGTGCCATCACACATGAATGCTGTCAGTTCAGAAAGGTCTAACTTGCACTGACTTGTACTGATTATATAATGATTTTGCAATTTCTTTTCCATGACTGGAACAAGATGTCAAATGATTCAAGTATTCCAAAGAAGGATTGTCAAGTATTCAATAATTCCAAATATGTTGTCACAACTCCTGCATCTTGAAACACAGATGAAGCTATTAAGGCAACTTCCCTGTCTGATATACCAGTTCTAAAACCAGCAGATGCTGTGTAAGAAAGCGACAAGCTTTTAGGAGTGTCTGGCTTTGAAATAGCTGGTTCAAATTCTGATTTAGTCGAACTGCTTTCTTGAAAGCTTTCACTACTTGAATCTTCTGACAATATATCTGTCATACATCTGGATCTAACTCCATTCGTTGAGGGCTCTGGCACAGAACAACTATCCCTCATTAAAATTGTATCCCTTTTCATTTTCTGCAGTATTTTCTTTGCAAGAGTTTTGCTTGTTTTAAATCAATATTTCCAATAAACATTTTTCTATCAGTTCTTTGATCCTTCAAGAAGTCCATCTCTTGATGTGGAACTTTATGCCTGATATTATTGCCTACAATTGTTCAAGTCTTTATACTTACAAGTTGCAATATCAAACAGAGAGGTTTCTGCATTTCACACAAATTCTTTGCAGGTTGTCTTGTCTTTCATGCCCACATGATTACCCGATTTCTCCAATGATCTACACTTGTCTTAATAGTTTTTAATCTTTATGTAAATTGATAATTGGGAAACCTCTTTTATGGAAGCTTTTATCCAGATTTCGGTAACTTTTTTACATATCATTTTTAAAACATCGTCTACTGACTGGTATTGAATTTCTTGATTTTCTTCCATATCGCTTCGCAACCAATAGTAGTGGTACATGATATCAGCATAAGTTGGAAATTGCCAATCTTTCAATATGCATGGTGCCCAAAAAAGGCTACTTTTCAAGCTATCGCGTGTCTTTACATTGCCATGGCCCTTAATACTAGCTATTTCTAAGCTTGTCATAATAAAACACACAAAAACTGTAATGGCACATTAATTAATCCAAACAGCATTATATCTTACTATGAATAAGTTTCACATTCACATTGAACAAATGTCGCATGGTAACTAACCATGGACAAATAATAAGAATCCTTTATCACATTTTCTCCCCTCTTCTATTTCCTCCTTCATTCTTTTAACATTGTGATGAGTCATTGTGCTCATTTAAGAGTCCTGCTTCTCACCCCCTTCTCATCTTCCAAATTTGTTTTGAAGTCTACTGCTGTCCTTTTCCCAAATGTATAACCTTTGATACATAGAAAAAAAAAATAATAAAGAAGACCAAGGGACATAAATAAGAGAGAAACTAAAGAATGATTCAAACAAATACAACTTAATTTTTTGCTAAAAATGTTAAAAAATCAGCATTTTTGCAAAACTTCAAGCCATTTGTGGCAGGGTAAAGAAATGTTCAAAAAATCTCAAATTTTTTCTGTGAACTGAGAGCCACCAGTGACCATTTTTCTGCACTAGCCCCCATTGAAAATTGAAAAAAGGGTTTTTTCAATCCATCCTATTATCCATCCCTATATGAGCAGCCCAGAAGCCAAGGGGTATAAGTGACAAAATTGAAAAAAAATGAGTTAAATGCACAGACTATCTAGAAATAAATCTATTTATTTGTAGGTAAGAACTTATGAGGGATTTTTTAATTAGATACTGTGTTTTAGGGGTCAGTTACTTAACCTCTTTCCAAAAACTATGAAACGTGTGGAGGCCAAAGGGTATAAGTACAGTTGTATACGTTAACGTCTACAGCAGAAGCGCAATCAATGACAAACAAGGCCATTTGCTTTTTTATACATTAAATAAATGCATTTTAACTGTTAACAGGTAAGAAAATCATGCGTTAAGCATAGATTATGAAACAAACAATATCCAACAATCTCTGAAATCACAAAAATCTTTGCTATTTAGGGTAATAGAGTGTTACTGTCCATAGCCAAATATGTATTCTAATAACTTTGAACAGCCCTATGTTTTATCTATTGGTTGATACATACTGCATAATAGGGAAATTTAGTTTAGCAAGAAAACGCATAACAGTTTGAAATTTCTCTTTCAGCAATTTATACTAATAGATGGAAACACACTTGCATACTTTTGTTTATCCTGAAATTTACCTTGAATCTTTATTATAAGCCAGTATTTAGCTAAAATTTAGTTCAAACTAAAACACTCAAGACTAATAAAATCAAATTTCCAGAAATTATCATTCATAGATCACCATGGATAAAATTTGGTGTGTGACCCTGTATGTCATTTTATCTATATTTTACAAGCATTTCTTAGTAAACTGAATGCATTTCAGCATACAACTATATGACTTATTTAAAAGCAATCTTTAAGTAAATTACGTTCATATTCAGTAACCTTTATGAAATCTTTTGTATAGCCCTGTATATGAACTATAGCATATATATTATTCAGGGTTGGAAGTTTCTTCCGCAGTGGAAAAAACCGGCCGGAAGAAATAGGTTTCTTCCAAGTGGAAGAAACTGTTTTTCTTTAAGAATTTACCATACATTTTCAATTTTGTAAGATATAATAAATACCTTCTTTCTATAATTTAATATAAATTAATTTCACAGGACCAAATCAAATTTAATTAAGTATTAATAATTACATCAGTTTTTTAGCCAAGATCACACATAGCACTTATCTAGAGATCTTCAACCATTGGCTAAATGAAAAGAAATTTTATACAAAATACACAAAATCAGTTAAATGTTATCCATTTCAATTTAACCAACATATTTTTTATTATTTAAATTTCTGAAACTAGTAGTAAATAGTAGAGATTCTTTACTAATGATAACTAAATAATAAAACTAAAAGCTTGCTTTTAATTTACATCAATTTTATTAATGTAAATAATGTATAATAATTACTAAATTAAATAGAGAGCAATCAAAAATACGGTTTCGTTTTCAGCCCAAAATCTGAGTTTTGCCAAAAGCGTGGGCAAAAATTCGGACAGATCGAAACCTTTAGTATTTCAAAAATCTTGTTTCTTCCTTCAGAATTTTTCAATATTAGCTATTGATTTGAACTGTATCGGCTCAAATGAATGTATTGCAATGAACTTCATTGTTTATAATTATCAATTGTGATTTATCAATCATCTCATAGAAAATTTTTAGTTTAAACTGCATTAGATTTCAAATATGCTTTGAGAAAGCTCTAGAATAACAAATGATCATTTACAAAAATCATTATAGAAGAAAAATCAAGATGTATTTACAAAAAACTAATATATTTTTTAATTAAATGAAATCATATAATTAGAAAATCTTTCGGTGAAATTTTTGGATTAATAACAGTTTTACATAATTAATAAATACTATATATATAATTAATTTCAATTATGTATATTTATGTATGTATTAATTACTTTAAAACATACAATTTAATTACTTAAATTTTTTTTGATGTTATCATTTTCGGCCAAAAAGTAAGTCATCTAAATTCGGATTTGGCCTTAAAAACCTGTTTTGGTCTATCCTCAGTAAAATTATCATCATGAAATTAATTATATGTATAGTATTAAAAAAAAGTTTAAAAGCTTTATTTTTCTTAGTATAATGCAACATAGTATAGCAAAAAAGTTTTTTAGCAGTAGGATGCTGCAATCAATTTCTCAACTTAAGTTGCATGTAAGTAAAAATGAAGATTTTCTTTTCTTTTCAAAGTCCTACACTTCAGGATAGTTTAAAAGCATTTTGACATACCCATCGATGTTTTTAGAACACTAATCTTTTAAAATCAGCATTGAAATATTCATACTAGATGAAAAATATAAAAAATTACAAATTTATTTATTTACTGTGTTGCACAGTTTAAAATAATGCACATTTATATGAAAATAATATATTTATATATAAAAAATAAACAATTTGTAGGTAGTTTTTTTTTTTTTTTTTTTTTAAATAAACGGAGCAATTAATAATAATAAAAAAAACCCATTCCATAATTAAAAAAAAAAAAAATCCGAAGCTCTACAGAAGTAAAAATCTATCACCTGAAAATATCTGCTGAACCTGAAGTTTGTTATTAAAAAAAAACTTATTTTTGCAAAAATAATGCTTTTAATAATAATTAAATTTTGCAATTTAGATTTTATGTAATTATACTTTAATTCTTTTACATAGTCAATATATACTTTAACTTTGAGCATTTGTTTTGGTTTCTGGTGGTTTCTTCCATTTCTTCCAGTTTCTTCCATTTTTTTCCAGTTTCTTCCACTGTCTTGGAAGAAATAGGTTTCTTCCAGAAGAAACCCAACCCTGATATTATTATGCATAAATTTAGCGAAAAATAAAAGTGCAAATCGTAATTCAAAAGGCATTTCGTCCGTCCATCAATCATCATTGATAATATACAGTACTTGGGATAGAATATACTATTTGAAATCTTCTTTGTGTCCCTGTAAATACTGTGTACTTTATATTATGTGCAAAATAACTTATATTAAGCCTCAGCGATGTATATAAATTTTATTATACATAAGAATTGTAATATAATGTTGTAAAAAATTCCCTTTTTATCATTAGGTAATGTAAATCTTTTGTGTAGCCCTGTAAATAAAAAATATCGATTCTTTTCACCTCATATTTTACAGAATGTTTATTTTAACACAATTCGTAAATGCATATAAACTTTTATATGTGACAAGGTGAACATCTTTAAAATTCATTTGAAACGATTTTTCCCATAACCCGTAATGTAGCGGAAAACTTTTGGTTGTCCTTGTAAATAAACTAATCATGTTAGAAACTTCATTTGCAATAGATTCATGTTGAGGTAAACGTGAATAATTCCCAAAAATTTCATGGCAATCCGAATATATTTACGAAAGTTAGGGCGCGGATAGACGATAGACAAACTAAAATCATATTCATTTTTCAACTTTGTTGGAAAGTATTAAAAAATATAAAATTTCAATGTTTCAAAATTTATAATAAAATTTTTAAGCTTATAGTAGAACAAAAATTTTTCCTTTCTTTCATTTATATCAACATCGTTCATATTTTTTTTTTTTCGTAAATTCATTTTTAATTTCATAATTTTTCCTTTCTTAGAATTTATATTAAAACAAAATTTTGTCCTTTCATTCATTTGTATGAACATTGTTCTTAATTTTTTCATAAATACAATTTTTTATTTCATAATTTTCCATTTCTTGTGCTCATTCGACACTTGTACCCTGTAGCTTTGAAGCACTTTTCATTACTGCTTGGAAGCCAAGGGGTACAAGTGCCGAATGATGATAAACATTGCTTAGTTATAAATAAAAATAAAAATTGTATTCCACTTTTTTTAAAACAGTTATTGAAATAAGAGTTCAAAATCATTAAGATATAAGCAAAAGTTTCATATCTCAATTCATTGAATTACAATTGATGTTTAACTTTGAACCCAATTTACTCGAAATCTAAATTTTGTCACTTGTACCCCTTGGCTTCTGGGGTCCTCATATATCTATTCATTTGTTATATGTTGTTATTCAAAATTAATAAGAATTTCTGAAATTAGTATTTTAATTTATTAAAAAATCTAAAACCCATTTTAATACTTACTATATGAAATACATGATATTAATGTATTTAACAAATTCTATTGCTCTTTGATTTTTTAATGTTTTTATAGATGAATCTGGCATGAAAAAACCATTAATATTACAGAAAATTCAAGAAAAGTACAAAATATATTTGAGTTATCAACTATATGTCTTGGACCAACAGCCTGAAGCTTTTGATATTCTTTTATCAATGTTATCTGAACTCCAAGACATTGGGAGGAAACATTTATATTATGTAAAAAGGATTTCTCTGGACATTGTCCCTTATGCAGATGAACCTGTTTTATTAGCTGATGTGTTCAGTTCAACCAAAGAAGAAGATATAACTAAGTTAACAAAGGAAGTATCGGATGAGAATGTAGAAAAAGAAGTACCTTAAAACATGTTTTTTCTACTGTATTATATTTTTATAATAATCCTTGTTCTCAGTTACTGTCTTGCTAGAATAAAATAATTTAAAACAAATAAATTTTATTTATTAATAAAATTGTTTATTGTATTTTTAAAAAATTACTTTGATAAGTTATTATTTTTAATTCATATTGATTGGTTAAGGGCTAATGATAAGCTACATACTCATTTCATTTAAATGCAATCTCATTACCTGTTATTTAGTCTGTTGAGCTGTCCACATAGTAGAGCAGATGTTATTGCCAATATGGTTATCTGAGCCAAATATGCCAATGACTGTTGACACAGGTAGCTCAAAGATAGCACATAGTATCTAATCAAATTTTAAAGAGTAATGAGCAACTTAGATCTAACTTTTTTATCAAAGAATATGTTTGAAAAATAAATAAATAAATAATCCCTTTCAATGATATAGCCAACATTTCTTTTCGAGCTTAATCAAAATAACTCTTATTGTATCTTTTTAAAAAAGGAAAGTCTCTTTGGCTGTTGAAAGACTTAATTTTAATTAAATAGAAAATAATGGCAAAGAATTCACTTCAGTAATTTTTGAGTGATAAAAGTGTATGGTCTGGCAATATTATAATGGATATCCAGTACCTTTATGATTTACCAATTTTGGCTTCTTTTCAATTGTTTTGTTCAGTTTCAGTAGCTGTTGACATCAGAATTTGAATTAATTGCTTGGTTCTTTAGAAGTAGCTTGAAATAAGCAATATTTTTATATTTTTACCAAACTGACAGCATCACCTTCCTTTGCTGAATATCTGCTTTTGAAGTACTTTGTGCTGACTCATCTTGCTTGCTTTATGATCTCTTGCAGTTGATATTATTTCAGAGGATCCATTTTTCCTTGCCCGTTATCATCTGCTTTAAAAATACATGGTTGTTTGTTATGTTTTAGCAATCACAGATATCTATTGGTTTGCCAAGATGAATTTCCATCAATTTGTGGAAAATGCAAATATTGAATTTACTGGCCCAACTACATCATTTTAAATGATTGTTTGTAAACACTATTTTGAAATACACCAAACTATCTGCAAGCTGTTTTAGCACTGTGAAAGTTAGCATCAATCATTGTTTTTATTTTGTCATCATCAACTTCAATTAGACAACTAGAGCATAGTACATCTTCGAGACCAAAATCTCCAAAATAAAAATAGATAAACAAATTAAACACTTCCCATCATAATAGCAATCCTGGTCTGCTCCGGGTGTCACCCTCTAAGAGGTGACACCCAATATTTAAATGCAAAAAAATATATATTATCTTATAAGATTTTGGATATGTGAAATAAAATTAAATTTCTAGCGCATCATGCAACAGAGTTAATTTTCTTTTCTTGGAGAATCGGAAATTTTATACAGAATGGGGTATCTAAACAAAAATCTACTTATCCAACAAGTGGGTATTGCCAAAGCAAATTTTAAAAGAATGAATTTTCTTCTACATATAGGTACTATAATGACTTATGTGGACCATAGGATTAGTAATAAATTGCCCTTATTTTATTTATTTTTTTTTATGTTGAAGAAGAAAAGTTAAATAAGGATTTGTATGGTCATTTCCTGTGGTTGCCTTTGGCTCTCTTGCCCTTTTTTTTCAAAAGAGATTGCAGAGATAGACAATATAATCTATACTATGTTCTTTAGTCTGTGATTGTACTCTTAATTCCAAGACAGCATGTATTCTAGTTTGTAAACTAACAGACCTTATGCTTACAATCATTGTAATATTCAACTATCAGGAGAAAATCGCTATGACGCATGAGTCATGGGTTGTCAAAAAAGTTTATTTCAAAAATTTTGTGAAGAAAAGAATGGGAAGAAAACTTTTCAACGAAATGCTTTGATTTAGGATTATTTTATTTGGCTAGTTATTGCCATTTGATGTAGAATGAAAATAAAATTATGCGTTATGTTTATAAGATTTTGATTGAAGAAAAATATAAATACACATTTTAAGAGATGTTAGTAATTACTTTTATCTTTAAAATATTTTTATTCTATTATTAGAAAAGAAAGTATTTTTAGAAAAAGAAACACAAGCAGTAAATGTCGTCTAAATATTCTTGGCGCTTAACTGTTTTATAATAGATACATTAATTAAAAAGGAATATAAAATAAAGTATCTTTCATAAGTTGAATTCTCTTATATTATTATTTTCTTCTATCTTTTCAAGAAGAAAGTATTGGATACATGAAAAACATTCAATGGATTTATACCTTAGAGATCTGTTTGTATGTGACATATTTTTGTGGGTGTTCTATCTCAAGTATTAATGCACAAAATTTAATAAAACTTTAGATTAAGTTATACTTTGATATAAATTAGCGCTGATAAGTTTTTGGTGTAAATACACCAACAGGTGACGCTGCTATGCTGCATTTTTCACAATTTCTGTAATAGCTCTATCTCAAAAACTAATTCACAGTTTTCCATCAAACTTCAGATTCCAATGTATCTTAACATAAATTGGTGCTGAATGAGTTTTATTGTAAATGGTCCAATAGGCAACACTGTTATGGTGCATTTTTCATGATTTTTGCAATAGCTGTATTGCAAAAGCATATGCATAGAGTTTAATCAAACTTCATATTCTGTTACACTTCCACATAAACATATCCTTAATAAACTTGGATGTAAATTGTCGAACAGGTGTTGCTTTTATGTTATTTGGGTTGTGAATTTTGGTTGCAGGCATCTAAGAGGGTGGGTGCTGAAATGACCGATTTGTTTGAAAGATGTAATTTTCTTTTTAAATGTGCACAGTTCAATGAATCTGTACCTTTAAAATCCTCATGATGGGCCCAGATTGTCATTTCGGCACTGTGATACCGAATTTTATAGCATTAACATATATTTTATTCCATTATATTCTAAAGTTTAAATATTTACTTATATGATACAAGTAAAATGTTCAATTTCATTGATACATTTTACCTAAAGGTACTTCTGAATAGATTGACTAAATTATAGAGCATCAAAAAACAATAAAATATTTCTCTTATTATTGAAAATATTACTTCATTAATATAAAATTCTTAAAAGTTCTCCCAAAATTTTTTTATTTGTAGGGACATAGAATTGAGATATTAAAAATATGATGGATTGGGGGGTTTGGGGGGAGTTGACACCATTTACATCTTCTCTGGATGTCACCCATCAAAACTACACCACTGCCTGTACTTGAATGAACTTTTGCTTGAAGTTACTGTTTCATACTAAACTGTAGATTAGGTACATAGCAATATTTGGTGTATTACAAAATAAATTGAAAAAAGAAAAATATAACACAAAGATTGCTGGTAGGAAAAAGCATCCTATATGGATGGCTCAATTTTACAGAAATTGAAACAGTTTCTCTTAAAAAAAAAAAAAAAGTTTTCTCTATAAAGCATTAAATTTACCTTAGCTAAAAATTTCATGATAAAATGTTTTTTCTAATCAGTTAAATTTTGAAAATCACAAGATTTAAAAGAATGTCAGCTTTTCATAAACATTTTCTATTACTTAAAAAATTTGTATACAATATAATAAAATCAAATCATTTTTGACATGTTTCAGTTCTATTTTATGTATCTTATATTTAGGTGGAGGGGTGGGGGAGATATAAAAGTTCTGTTTAGTGAAAGCAAATTGTGTTTTGTATCAATTTTTTATCATAAGTTCACTATATGTGAGTCATTCATTGAAATATATATCCCTAAAGAGTTTATTTGCAATACTGTTTCTTTTATTATTCCTAACCAGGAAACTATCCCAATAATGTAATAATGAAAATAAATCAAAATAAGTACCTATTGAAAGAGCATATTGGAATATTTTTTTAGATTAATAAATTATTTGCCCTGCTCTCTCTTTTATCGAGGTATAAAGTTTTAGAATTTGCGTTCTGGCATCAAGAAGGAAAGGTTCCCACCAGCCAGCAAGTGAAATATTTCATGATGTAAAGCAGTGGTAGCTTTCCTTCTTATCAGTTAGAATTTCTTTGGGTAAATTATTGGTGACACATGACTTTATTCAGCTTCGAATCCAGATTTTGAATATAGAAAGCAGTAAGAGTATTACACTTATTATAATAAGTAAAATATGAAAATAAAGAGAAACATTCCTAGTTTTTGTTCGATGTACGAACTTTACATAACACAAAAAGGCATTCATTATTTAGCATTATTTTGTGATACATTATTTAGTGTTTTAATGAATCAGTGCTGCATTAAGAATCATTGATTGTGTAAAACTGTCAAATTTGTGGAACGAACTTGATTAAAGATTTGGTGTTAGTCATATTATGAAAGATTCACATACCAAACATTTGTAATTGGGAAAAAAAAAAAAAACATGGAATGATCCTCTTTATTTTCATATCTCACTTATTATAATATGAGTATCAGTTTTGAAAATATAAATTTTCAAAATCCGGTGATTCATTTGTGCTAGCCCCAGGGTTGTTTGGTTTAAACCAAGAGTTTTTTTTAAAAAAACCATGAATTTTTTTTTTTTAATTTGGTTTTTTCCCCCTTTTTCCTAATGTTTTCATTTATTTTACACATTATTAAAATGTGCAAAAATCAAAGTTATGGAGTAGCTACAAGCAAAGCTAAAGACAAATTAAATTTTTAAAGTGACAAACATCTTTAATCAATCTAATTTTTCTTACTAGCTATAAATTGACATGGCAAAATATTTTTCTACAGTGAACTGTGGAGAATAAAAAAAGGTAGTTAGTTTTAATTCTTTTTTAAACCTTTTATTTTTTAAAAAATGCAAAAATGGCATATGCCAGCCAAAAATGCAATTTGACTGCTTAGATAGCTTGATTATGATTTACTAAGGATTGCATCATGTATCAAAGCATCAATAATGACATAATCATAAGTCATTCTTTCCATTGGTTACTCTTGTTCTGTATGCTAATGAATGATTGGCTATTAATTTTCTCTGTTCCATAGCTATTGGTTTTAGTAAGCTTTGGTTTTTCTTAGATTGGATTTGCAGTTTTTACATTATTTTTTTCTGTTTCTAGTTACTTTGTATTGTATTTTATTTTAAGAAAGCTACTTATATATATATTAAAATAAAAGAATGTCTAAAACTAGAAGAAAGGAAAATATAATCTGGTTTTCATTTGAGGGAGTAAGAAATACATCAAAAACGTGTTTAAGAGCCAAATGTAAAAATTGCATGCAATGTAAATGCTGTCAAATTAGCTCTTTCTTATAATACTAGGTGTGATTCATTTTCAGATGCTTTAGATGTTTACCTTAAAAATTGCCCCACTTAAAATTTGTGTAGAAAATAGGAATGTTATTGATAAAAATATTCAAAAGCTCGTATCTGTCTAATTTTTATTTTAAAAGAAATGTTGAAGATATGTTTAAACTGTTAAATTCTATTGCAGTTGTCCTGGATAATATCTAAAGTAATTTCCATTACTAATGCAGTTTATAATTGGACAGGTCTTCAAAAAATATTAAGAGAAAAAAAATGTACAATAAAGAAATCTCATAGTTTTTTAGTCCAGGTATAAAATAGCCCTAACACCCATGTCCTTTTAGGTATACATGCTTGAACCACAATACAGTCAAAGTGAACTATGTGAACAAGAAAAAAAGGATACATTAAATTTTACAAAACAAAAATATCATGTAACTCGATGCTTGCACAGATAATAAAATTTAATGCTAAATCTTCACCTTTTGAAGAACAAAGAAACAGAAAAAATAAAGTTTGTATTTAAAATAATAATAATAATTTTTCTAAGCCTATTCTCAATTTGCTTAAGCATTACATTCGTTGATGTATCAAGTAAGTCAATACACATGTATTTTTTAGCATTAATAAAATGCATATTTATATTTTTTAAGTAAATATATGTAGTAAGAGATTAATAATCATTTGTTGATGTTAATACTGTAAATAATTTCTAAATTATGCACAAGAAAATGTTTTCTATTTCAGCTTTTTTCTGTTAATTTAGTAAAATATGTTTGTTTGCCCTTTACTATGTCCTTCATTATCAACCTGCATGTAATTATTTCTTAAATTATTATCTAAAAGGTTTATATAAGTATACTAATAAATTAATAGTTTTTTTTTTTCACACAATGAATATTTCCCTATAGAAACCTAAACTTATAAGATAATTTAATTATAAATTTTTATGCTTTAGTTATTTAATTATCAAAAAAATAAATACTAATGTGAATGTTTAACATTAATTAACTATTAATTACAAAAAATCCTCATGACTTTCTAAAACTCAAGTTATTTTTCTTGGAAATGCGATTTAAATAATGATTTGAAAAAAACCCGGTTTAAACCAAAAAAACCCGGTTTTTTGGTTATTTTCAAAAAAACCGGTTTTTATACCAACCCTGGCTATCCCTGTATATATTGATAATGCAGAGACAAGGGCAAATAATTTATGCATGATCAAATGTGTTTCAGTATCCTCTTTCATTTGTTGCTTACAAAGATTTTTTTTCATTTTACACTGTTAAGGGGTAGTTTCCTTATAAGTGTTTGAGTGGTGATTTGAATTATATGGTTTGAGTTAATGAATGAATTCTTCATGTAAAGTATAAATAGGAGGAGCCACATTAGATAATAATTTTAAATCATAGTCTAATGTTTCACAGTAGAGCGCATGTTTTTATGTACACCTCATTGTCACATGTCATTTACAAATTAAACAGATTGAAATCTGCAGAAATGTATTTTGAGTATTTTCAAAATACAAAATACTTGGAAAAATCACCTCAAAATACATTACCAAAATATTTTCGCTCAGTCAGTTTAAAATACAAAATACAAATGTATTTTGAAAATGCATTTCAAATACATGCATTTTTGATACTGCCCAACTCTGAGTATATGAAATACTAGTTGACCCACTCAGGTCTGTGATAATGATAATTAAAGAGCCTGATACGATACATTGACTGAATACATAGCCACTGACTGTGTAAAAAATCAGTTAAAAAATAAAATAAATAAATAAATAAAACTAATATTTAGTGGTTAAATTACTCAAAATGCCTGCAATGGGAAACAGGGGAAGGAATATGTGTTTAACGATTTTGGCTTGCAAATTAATCAAAAACAAATATCAATAAATGATTTTTTAAGAGAATAGTAGTATATTATGCTTAAAAAAAATAAAGAGCCATTTTTACTTTTCACTCATTATTATAAATACTAGCGAGCTTCGCCCGCTAGCGGCCCCTTTCTGAAAAAAATAATCTCTCTTAAGGCCCGGTGCACACTTGCATTTTCTAACCGCTGACCACAAACCATCAATCATCCTGTGGCTGTCTTGATTCCTTGTCTCGTAAATATTCCTCCCGTACGTCAAAGTGCATTAAGGAAAATACTTTCTTATTAATTTTCATAATTGTTTTTTCATTACTTAAAATTGTTCTTTTATGTGGATATAAAAAAAACCATTGATTTTTTTCATATCGGCGTAGCTTGGCTAAGTGCACGCATGCGCAATGCGAAAAACATTGTTTCTGTTTATACAAAAGATGAAAATTTAATATTTATAAAAATATGTTTGTTGTTCTGCAAATGGTTACACCTATTATTTTATTTAAAAGATAGTTCTGATAGCCATATTTTTCCAAAAATTTAATACCTCATTAAAAGTGGATTACCAAGAATGGTATTAGCCGATTTTAAGGAAATATTGAAATTAAGTAAAAGTTGTTCCTAAAAATATGAAAAAAAAAAAAAAAAAAAAAAAAGAAGTTCGTTCTTTCCCCGTAATTTCGCGGTTTTTATTTATTTAAAAATACTTCTAACTGTTGTATCGTTTCAAAATAGTGATGCAACTTGTACCACGGTATTCTCTAACTGCTTTTATGAAGATTTTAAAGAAATGTCAAATTTTAAAATGTATTTATTTGCAATAATGTTCTCTAACGATATTTTAAAAATATACGGATTACCGAGTGTCGGATTAGTGAGGTCGCAATGTATTACTATTACACACTTTGAAAAAAACCTCGAGTATAATTTTCGTGTAAAAATATGCATATTTTGTACAAAAATTTTAATTTTTAGTGTTTTCCTTTTTCACATTTAATAATTTAAATTAAAAAATTCGCCTATTATATTATTTAAAATACAGTTACGGTCTCCCGATTTTTTCAAAAATTTTATGCAAGGTGTAAAACCAGTACCCCAAACACACATATAAAGATCATTGAAGAATACAGGATTTAAGGGCTACTTTTACCTAAAAATATGGCAGAAAAAAAAAATCGCCCGTTTTACGCCGTAATTTCGCAGTTTTTACAGATTTAAAAATACTTCTAACCGTTGTATCTTTTTGAAATTTTGACACAACTCAAAACGATGTATTCACTAAGAGGTGTATAAAGATGGAAAAGAAATATTGAAAATTGGGGATTTTATTCATATAAATATGAGCGGAAAAAGTGTCGAAAAAACAAACAAAATTGTACGACCAGAGACTCTTTTTATCGATTTTTTTTCAAAGGGTTAATATTAGAATATTTCAAAAATAAACACACCGTTGGAAATTAGACAGAAGCGTCTTTGAGGGGGTATTTTTTTCTTTGTCGTGCCTCCAAAATTAAAAAGGATGGAATCATTTTAAAATTCGATAGTTTTCGGTCGAAAATTCTGCGGAGAAAAATGAAAAATGAAAGCTTTCGGGAAAACGTTTTTTTCAAAAGGTTAATGTTCGTATTTCTTGAAACCGAATAGACCGTCAGAAAGGTCTTTAAATTTCCTTCAAGAATATGTAATTTGTTTTAAAATCTGTGAAGCTGCAGCGCGGATGCGACGTTATATAAAACTCCTTAATTTTCGTATTTTCGACACCTTCTTGGTTCTTCATCCGCGGAAAGCTAGTGTGGACCGGAGAGCTCCGTCAGAGAACCGTCTCGGAACTTGGATTTTTTGTCACGTTTCCCGGGTAGTTTTTAATTAATATCTCGGGTAATTACCGGGCGATTTTCTCGAAATTCATTATCACAAAAGGCCGAATCTTCCCGAGTCGATAGACACCCAGAGCGCCACGCCACTCGGCCGTTGAGAAAAGTTTTTAGCGTTACAGACAGACGTTTACTGCGGTTAATAGTATAGATAGCATGCATATGTTTTAATGCAGTTTCACAATATAAATGATGCAGGATACGCTATGAGTATTTAAAGTAACTTTAATGCTATGACTCATTCAAGATTGAAGGATCTTTAAAACAGACCATGACGAAGAGCAATGCATTGATGGAAGACACTTATTCTTTATTAAACACTAAAAACATGACTTAAAAAAAAATATATATATTATTTGGTATCATGATGCCTTAAATGTCTTATTTTTATACAGTATGATATTTCTAGAATTTAAATAAAAATATTGAACATGTTTATTTAATATTCCTTTTTAAATTATTCTTTATTTATTACTCATAGGAAGCATACTTATATTTGCATTGTAGTGATCAAGGTATTAAAGAATTGTGTATTTAACCATACAAAATTACATATGTATTATTATATTTTAAACCAATTTATAACGAAGGAGGTTATACAATTTTTTTATACCTATATATTTATGTATATGTCCAAGAATAACTATTAAACTGGCACTTCGATTTTCAATCTTTCACTCTTTTTACTTTCTTCTATCTTTACAAAAAAGAAGTATTGAGGTTCGTGGAAAAATTCGACTTTAGGTTTTCATTGGATTTATATTTTTGAAGGTAAAAAATTATCTCAAAAACAAATCCCTGGGTTTTCATCAAATTTCTGATTCAGTTAAATGTTGACATAAACTGTTGCTGATTAAATTGTGTAAATTGCACAACAATAGGGTAGCACTGCAATGCTACATTTTTCACAACATACAGGGTCTTTGCAAAAACTGATGCACTAAATTTCATCAAATTTCATATTCTGTTATTTATTAGCATTAATTATTGCTACCAATCACTAAAATTTGGTATGGCCTTAAAAATATGTTTCACTCTATCCTTAATTATAAATTCTTCAAAAACAAATTTATTGAGGGATTCACAATTTGAGAAATTGTTTTTTTAAAGGTCAATCGTAGTTTCCAAACATAATTTTGAGTTGTAGATTGTATTGATACACTTTACTCCTATGCTTAAAATAAAGCTGAATTATACCCAATAAAAACTTTTGTTTTCTCTTCTTTTGCTTCGATAATTTATAATTTCAAAGAATTTAATCAGTGTTACGAAAACACCTTACAGTTGCATTGTGAAAGTACTAATAAGAGGTGTACATGGGATGAAATTATTGGGTCCAGTCAAAGCCATATAAGGATCTTAGTCCATCCCATTTTGATACAAAACAAAAATTATCAGCCCTGTCCTGTATAAAAGAAAGATTCAGCCCATAGAAAAAAAAAGTATTAACACAGTTTGGTATAAAAAGTAAAATCTCAGAATTAGCTTGACTTGATATAAAAGCTAAAAGTTCGACCAGGCTCTGCTCATACAAAAACTTGATTAAATTTCCAGAAAACATAAGTTTTTGTGTTGATATGGTTAAAAATTGTCCTGTTCAAGGAATTTTGACAAAAATACTTATTTCATGTTTGTAGACTTCCTTTTTAAAATGCACTTTAGTGTCATATTTATTTTTAAAATTAATCTTTATTTTTATGTAAATATTTTAGTTATACTTAATATTGTTAATCTCTATTCCTTAGCTTGGAAACTTAAAAATCTGAAAATTTTTATGCAGTAAAATATTCTAAAGTAGATTAAGAGAAAAAAATCCATTACAGGCAGGTTTTCTTCTTAACAAATACATAATTTGTTCTAAATGTATTATTTTCTTTTTGCTTGTTAAATTCATTTTGCATGAATCAACACATTTCCCGTTTAAGACAGGATACATAGACAGATTCATTTTCAGAGCTCCTTTTTACTGTGATTTATTTTTATTACTTAGAAACATATTTGCTGTTCTTTAAAAACAATAAAATTAGAATTTTTAATTGTAAAATTATAGCAATTTAAAATACAGAGGAACACCGCTTACATGTAATTTTAATGATCCACGCAAAATCCAATAGATATTAACATTAGATAATTTCCTTTATACGTTTTTTCTTAAATCTCAAATTTCAATTATAGGTTTTTTTCAATAAGACAAGAAGAGAGAAAATGCATATTTCAACCTCAGATTCCCAACTCCTGATTGTCCAGTCTTACAAAAGTTCTTGACCAACATCTGCCCAGTTGAACCAAAGCTGTACTCCTAAGAAATGTAAACATCTCACTTTCTATAGATAAGAATTGTACTCTCCCGAGAGCAGCAAGGCAAATTCTTTTCCTGGCAGCTTCAGTGTCTGCATTTGTATCATTCACTAGCAGCAGGTCAAATTTAGCCTTTAAAACACTGTGTAACAGTAAAAATTTGTGCCTCTACTTAATAATCATATATAGTCAATTGAAAAAAGGGCATTTTTTTTTTTTTTTTTTTTTTTTTTTTTTTTTTTTTTTTTTTTTTACATTTTTTAGTAAATTAAAAAAAAAAAAAAAGTGTAACAAACACTTAGTAATTGACACAAATACTTATAAATTTTCACTTTTAAATACTTTGCTTCATTTTCAAACTAGTCAGATGTGGCAATCATAAAACTTTCTTCTATTTCATGCATGAAAAATGCAGCATTGCAGCGCCACCGGCTAGGTGGTTTAAATGTCAATTTATAACTGAATCTGGAGTTTGATGAAAATCCATGCATTAGTTTATGAGATGGAGCTATTTTTAAATCTTTAAAAAAATCTGCATAACAGCACCACATGTTGAGTAATGTACACTGAAAATTAAACAGGGTCAATTTTTTATCAGATACTAACTGAATCTGAAATTTGATGAAAATCTATGTATTAGTTCTTGAGATAGAGCGCCCACAAAATTTTTGTCTCATACAGATAGACTGACTGACAGACTCACAGATGGACATTTTGTAAAAACATGTTTTTCAAGTTCTCTTATCGCTAAAATGTGTAAATCTGTCAAAAACTGGATTTCGAAAATTTTCATGAAATCCAATATTTTTCTCTTGTAAAGATAGAAGAAATTAAAAATAGTTAACAAAAGTTTTTTTTTTTTTTTTTTTTTTTACAAATTGTTAATTTAAAGAATTTTTTAATACAGAAATATCTAAACTGTTGCTGAGTTCATCAAGATTCATAAAATAGCAAGGTCTAACAATCCTGTTTAAGACTATGTCATTTGCAAATAGTCCTTGATTATTTTTAGTTTAGAAAAATAATGTTACATGGATGCAACTGTTATTGGAAGTGTTAGTAAAATTCTTAGAGCAATGCTCAAGTTTGGGGCAAAAATGAACTTCTAAAGGTAGAGAATCATTTTCCAATTTTAAATTATTAGAAAAGTATTGGAACTTTTAAAGAGTTTTATTGCCAGTACAATGTCGTATTTTTTATTCCTGCATAAATTTAGTAATTGGATTGACATCATTTAAAACCTTATATCATATTAGGAATTTGGAACTTGTACAAAGAATTCGGAATCATTTTATTTTGCTAAGTAGCCCAGATACTTCCTTTCTTATAGAATTATCTGAATTTTTACCCGACTACGGCAAAGCCAAAGGAGGGTTATGATTTTGACAGGCTATGTATGTATGTATGTATGTATGTATGTATGTATGTATGTATGTATGTTCATCTGTTCCCTCGTAACTTCTAAACCACTAATCAGAATTCGACAAATGACATATCATTAGAAGCGTCTTAATTGTCCGCTGGTTATAGGCTATATAGATTTTCACCAAATTCAATGTGGCGCCCTCTAGCGGACAAAATATACAGAGTAAAAAAATAAAGTTAAGCTAGATATGCCGTGTTTGGTATCATTTTAAAGCGCTTCACTTGTACATTTCGAATATATATATATTACTAGCATTTGCTTGTGACTTTACTTGCATTTATGGGCTAATTGCATATAATTCACATCTTTTCGTTCTTAATTTCTTTGGTACTTAGTAATCAGAATAAGACCACTGCAGTGCCATTAGAAGGGTCTTGATCTTGATATTCTGTTGGTTGTGAGCTATAAAGTTTGTCACCAAATTTACTATTATTGTCGTAGTTGGGTTTTAGTTTTTTTACTTTATCTTGTTGTATTTGAAAATGCTATGTCTAAGCAATGTATCAGATATTTGACTAATTTGATGCCTCTGTGGCTTTTTAACATCATTTTAAATTTTCCACCTGGTGACGCTGAGAGATTTTAAGGTTAGTTCTTTAAAGCTCTACAAAAGAATGGCTCATCTGAAAGACGAAGAAGTAAAAAATTAGTACAATTTTTGAACAACATTAAAAAATTTAGCTCCTTCTAATGTTGATTTGGCCATCATTTACCACCAGGTTAATTGAGTGGCATTTAAATGACATAAAAAAAGCACTAGGATTGATATTTCTAATCTGCTTACACCCACGTTTCATGGAACTTTTCTGGTAAAATATCACTATTTTTTTTTTATATAGAAAAATAAATTTTGGCTAACTTCCAAATTTTATCTTATTTACAGAAAAAAATTCTATGAGAATATGTTGATACCAAAGAATTTCCTGGCCTGGAAATTCCTTAATCCATACGAGCTCTGTCATGTTTGCCAAAAGAATCCCACATATAGAAAAATAAATTTTGGCTGAACGTGCAAAATTTTATCTTATTTACAGAAAAAAAAAAAAAAAAAAAAAAATTCTATGAGAAAATGTTGATATTGAAGAATTTCCTGGTCTCGAAATTCCTTGATCCGTATGAGCTCTGTCATGCTTGCCAAAGGAATCCCAGGTTTGAAGTAAGATATTGGAAAGTTGTTGGCTTGTGGATGTTTCAGTCAAAAGAAAGCCCAAAAAATGTTCACAAATATCGATGTCTTCTTGTTCAATCAATACATACATTTATAAGGAAGTAAAGAAAGGTCATTTGTACTGTTTTACTCAAGTTAGGTATGCAATCTAATGTAACTGTTATTTTGATTTTTTTCACTTCATCTAATATGTCTCTTGACACTATCTGCAATTAGATGAATGACCTCATTTTTGATGGAATTACTTTGCATGCTCATGCAAAGCTTCAAACTGATGCATCATACCTTCATGGCAGGATCAAATTCAACTAACTAGTATTAAAAAATGCTCTGACGAGCACCAAAAAAGGTTAATATGTTTTTAAGTATGAAAAAAGGTTTGACAAGTGCTTCTGTTAATTATTGAGCATGAGGAAGGACAAGGGATCCCTTCTTGGCTACAACTCACTTCAATGCCAACTTTTAAAAAATCATATTTGCGCTTTTTCCGTATGAAAGAAATTTGCGGTTCTTTAGTAGAACTTTCCACCGTGCTTTAGATGTTAACCAGGGGTGTAGTCGTAAAAATAAGATAGGATATATGCTCTAAGCAGAGGGATACCCTAGAATGTGTATACTATAAGCTTTCTTGAGAAATAATGTATATGGTGTTCTATTAAAAAGTCCAGAAGGCATACGGCGTATAACATGCACTTACATCCCTGATGTTAACTGCACTGTTCACTCTGCACTATACTACAAATAAATTTTCTGTGCAATTATACACTTAGGGCATGCTTGGTGCCAGTGCATGAATGTGATGCAGGAACTAGGTTTTTGGCACTGTGTCGTCTTCCCTTACATTTATGTCTAATTAAGCTGCACCTTTACTGGTTATGTCTTTACACTATACATTTTTATAGTAACTGCGACTGATTTGTTTTCACGGAAAAAGGGCAAATATGATTTTTTTAAAGTTGGCATTGAAGTGAGTTGTAGCCAAGAAGGGATCCCTTGTCCTTCCTCATGCTCAATAATTAACAGAAGCACTTGTCAAACCTTTTTTCATACTTAAAAACATATTAACCTTTTTTGGTGCTCGTCAGAGCATTTTTTAATACTAGTCATTTAATTTTTTGATAAAAACTGAAGATTTTCTAATATCTTAAAAAGAAAAATAACTGCTGCTGTCAAAATTTATAAAATGATAACAACAGCATAAAATTTTGATGTATCAGAATAATTATAAAAGTCATTGCATTGCTATATAAAATGCATGATAAGAAAAATAAACCATGGATTTGAACGAAAAAAGTACAGAACTTTATTAAAAGAATTAAAAGCAATACCAATTAAATATATTCAAGGTAATTTCTCAAATAAAACATTCACAACTAGAAAAATTCTAGAAATTGAATAACAATTAACATAAGAATATTCCCGAAGGAATAATAATTTAACACAAAAGCATTTCTAAATAAAACGAACTTACATCCGACGGGATTTGAACTCTATACCCGCTGCTGAGCAGCCAAATGTCTTACCACGAGAGTCCTAGTTTAACACCAGAGATGTTGCAAATTTTGCTATAATACCTATATAAATACCAGCATAAGTCTTGTGACTGTCATCAACAGCTCCGATCTGATTGTTTTATTTTTTATATGCCCGACGGCTATTTTGCTACTTTTATTTTAGCTACTCGAAACAATCGCCAAATAGGTTTCCTTCGCCTTAATTTCATTTTAAATATAAAGCTGTCACTAGCTTTATTTAAAGTACATGACTTTCATTAAAAAACACATAAATTAAAAATACATACATCAGATACATTTAACTTGCACGTTTTTCTTTCATTTTATAAAAAATACTATAAGTAAATATATAACTATTTAATTTATCCCATCGACCAAAGAACGATAGACAAACTGTAAGATTATATGCCAATAATGGATGAACATAAATGTTACACTTCCTTGACATTAAACCCGCTACACTTGTTTGTTAAGTAATCAAATGATTTTAATTCGATGATTTATTTATATTCTTATGAATGTTTGACTAATTTATTTGTTCTTTTGTTATTTAATATAAATTTTATGCCAATAAGCGAATAGCTCTTGATATTAATTGAGAAAAATATAATATATAATTTATTAAAGTTACTTTATGGTTCTATCCGCCGACATTATTTGGTTAAATAAAAAGCATTTAACTCCTTACAAATTTCCGCTAACATTGATATTTTTGGTACCTTCGTATTAATGCCACCGCAGTAGAAGTTGTGCTAATGCGCCAATAAAGAGTGATCTTGTTGTTCGTGCCTTTTTAGTGTTTTTTTTTTTTTTTTTGTGCTCATTTTGACGTAATTTTTAGTATTTTAGTACTTTTTTAGCCTATTTTTGATACCATTTTTTTTGTGCGCGTGCGAACAAGATTGCTCTTTATTGGCACACTAGCAGGCTGCCCGCTTCGCTGGTCCATATTTCCAAACGAACCTTGACTCAAAGAAAATGGTGATTTAAAACTTTTATTTTAAAGCAGTATAGATCACCCTAGAATGTTCTTCCGTATTGCTGAAAATCATGCCAACGCCATTGCAATATTGTACTATTGTAAGTCTTGGCGAAAATTTGGGCAATTAAACACCATCTCTTTTATTTTATCATTTTTAGTAGAGTTTCGTATGAACATGAGACCGTTATGACAACAGGAATCAAAATGTTCTCGAGTCATCACACTATTACATTAGAGGGCATTGCAATGATTAGTGAGATTGATTATCAAACTCTATTAACTTTCGGATTGTATACTTTATCATTTCTTAGTTCTTAAAATCCCGACATCTGAACTTGCACTATGTGTAAGTTCTGGTAGCCTACGTACAATGTCATTTCATGTTACATTTTTTAATAAACATCCTCTTCTAGCAGGTCTACTGTAGTTTCCTATCTACCTTAATCTGTTTCAGCAAGAATACATGGAGTAAAAAATGTAAAGAATTATTGACAGATAAAGAAGAGTTTTTGTTTGTTTGTATTTATGACGGCCATTTATCTACATGTGGGATATAGGCATTAAGGAAAGGGTGCCCTCCGTGGGGGTGGCAGACGAAGAAAGGTGTTTCACTTATATATTTATTAGAATAATGAAGCATAAAAAGTGTGTTTTAAAGCTGTATTATTTGAATAACATTAAAATTACATCAGTTTCACTGCATCTTCCTTTTATAAAACAGTTGCTAACATGTAGCCGTTAAATCAGAATAATCTTGATGACTAAATTTTGTAGAAAAATAAGTCTTTAGTTTGCATCTAATAAAATCTTTCTACCTTCTGTAATCGATTCCATTATGATTTTTAGTGTCAAATATTAGAAGTGCTAGAAACGATATTGTTACAAATGTACCAGACTTATTTCATGTTTGTCCTCAAATAAATGTGAAATTTACGATCATCCATTATTGGCATTTAATCTTAAGCTTGACGATAGTTTTTTGTTCGACGGGGTAATGAAGTAGTGTCTAATAGTTTAATATTTGACAAAGCTCTGTTGATTGGGCTTATCGTTAATTAAAACTGCTACATAATTATGAAAAACAAAATTTTCAGCTGTCGAGATTTCATGTATATTTTTTTTTCTTAACCAATTTTAAAGTATATTTATTTTCTTTACATTTTTTTTTAATTGTAATGAATAATAAATTAATTGCAAATATTTTTTCATTATAATAATTTTTTCGACACATTGAAAATATTGCTTTTTTGGTGATAGTGAAATAACTGCAGATGAAAAAGATATAATAGTAAGACTAAAACACAGATTTAACGACTGCTTGGCGTATGACTTAGCGGGGGCCCGATAAGTACGCTAATTCTAACAATTTAAATATCCAAGTAGACTGTAAATAAATAATGGGTACTACTTGATTATTCCGTCGATCAATTTCGCCAAATTATACAAATGGACATAATTTTTATTTTAAATAACCAAAGAATCAAAAAATTACTAAAATGTTAATAGAAATACAAATAAACATCGAATTAAAATTGGTTGATAAAGTAACAATTACGTACAACAAATTTAATGTCAAATGAATGTGACATTTAAGATCATCCATTGACATTTAACCTTAAACTTTGGCGCAAGGGCGGATCCAGCCCAACCTCCAGGGGGGGGGGTCACAATTTTTGACAGATGATTTAATGAAACAATTTTAAAATACCATAAAACTTGTGAAAACGGAATTACGATAAAAAATAGTAAATTTCGCCGATCGGGCATGAAAAAATCGCGAATTTCGTCGATTATGCACGGAAAAATCACGAATTTTGTCGATCGGACGCGAAAAATCTCAGATTTCGTTTAACGGGCAAGGGAAAAAAGTCTAAAATTTTTTATAATACTTGAAAAAATTGCAAATTTTGTTCATAGGTTGCAGAAAAGTAGCCTGTTTTGTCTGTTTACCGCGCGAAAAAAACGCGAATTTCGTTAACCGAGCGCGAAAAAAACGAATATCGTCAACTGTACATTGGAAAATCACGAGTTTTGTCTATCGGCCTTCGAAAAATCTCGAATTTTGTCTGTATGTCTCAGAAAAATCGCGAATTTTGTCGATCTAGAACGAAAAAATCGCAAATTTATTTAATAAGGCACGAAAAAATCCCAATTTTGTCGATCGGCTTCGTAAAAAGCGCGAATTTATTCGATCGGGAACGGAAAAATCGCAAATTTTGTTGATTGGGAATAAAAAATCGCGAACTTCGAGTTGATATGGAACGCAAAAGTTGCCGATTTCGTGAATCGGGAAAGAAATTATCGCGAATGTAGTCGATTCTTTTCGTAAAAAGAGCGATACGGGCGATTGGGTACGAAAAACTCGCGAATTTTGTCGAATCGGTACAAAAAAATCGCTAATTTCGTTGATTGGGGCAAGGAAAAATCGAAGATTTTGTTGATGATGCGTGGAAAAATCGAAAAAAAATTTTTGAGCGGCTGCAGAACAATAGCGAGTTTTATCAGTTTATCGCGTGAAAAAAATTACAGATTTCATCAATTTACGGCGGGGAAAAAATGCAGATTTCATCAGTCAGTTAAGAATCGCGAATTTTATTGTTCGGTGCGGTATTTCAAGGACCAAGAACGGATAAAGGCGCGAATCTCTTCGATTGGGCACGGAAAAATCCCGAATATGGTCGATGGCTTTCGTAAAAAGCCCGAATTTATTCGATCAGGAACAACAAAATCGCTTTTGGTAGGGCACGGAAAAATTGCGAATTTTGTCGATCGGGAACGAAAAAGTCGCAAATATGGCCGATCAGTTTCGTAAAAAGCGCAAATACAGTCGATCGGGAATGAAAAAAATCGAGAATTACATTGATATGGTGAACAAAAATTGACAATTCCATCGATCGCGAAAGAAATTATCGCGAATATGGTCGATCGGCTTCGTAAAAAGCACGGATTCGGGCGATCGAGAACAAAAAACTCGCGAACTTTGTCGATACGGGACGAGAAAATCGCTAATATTGTCGATGATGCGCGGAAAAATAAAAAAGATCTTTGAGCGGTTGAAGAAATTTCATCGAACAAGAACGGAAAAATGTGCTAGTTTCGTGGATTGGGCTCGAAAAAATCGTGAATTTTGTCAATCAAGTGAAGAAAAATCGCAAATTTCGCAGACCATTCGTGGAAAAATTTCAAATTTCGTCGATCACACCCAAAAAATCGTGAATTTCGTCGATTAGGCATGGGAAAATTGTGAATTTCGTGGATCGGCTTCGCAAAAATCGCGAATTTCACCGATCGAGTGCGAAAAAATCGTGAATTTTGCCAATCAAGTGAAGAAAAATCGCAAATTTCGCAGACCATTCGTGGAAAATTTTCAAATTTCGTCGATCACACCCAAAAAATTTTGCGTTCCTGTTTTAGCACTTTTTACTTACACTGTACATCCCTCTTTGAATAGCTCTAGGGGGGGGTCATGACCCCCATGACCCCCCCCTTGGATCCGCCACTGCTTTGGCGATAGTTTTTTGGTCGATGGGATTATCAAGTATTACCAAATTATATAAACAAATTGTATAAACAATAATATTGCCAATAATATTTAGGTGCAGGTGTCCTCTACGGATCCCGTTGGCGCGATTGCAGCAAATTGCGATTTTATGCCTCACGTGGTAATTCGGTAATAGTTGATTATTTTTGAGTAAACTATTTCATTATTTTTCTTTTCTCTTTTAAAATTATATAAATTGTTTTGTTCCATAATTATTTATTGACTTAGTTTATTATTGTTATTTCCTTTTTAAAATAATAGAAAATAAATAAAAGTAATATAAATGTAATTGGTATTTGAAAACGCAGTGTTCTCCAAATTGGCATCATAAAAAAAAATCACGCCAAGGTGACGCGTGTATAAAAGTGGAAAAATGTTTGCAGTAATATAAACAAAAAAAAACGTAAACAAATAATTAAAAATTCGCCATAACAATAGTCGGGTTGCCATGCCAGGCAAAATAACATCAATTTAGTGTCCATTAGTTACCTCGGTGTGCATATGATATCTGTGCAAACAAAACTTCCGATAATATAATAAATGACGTCATATTTATTTTCCTTTGAATTTTTTTTTTATTTTAATTTTTCACGTGGATACTGTTCAACTAAAAATTAATTGCCGAGGAGAAATTATTGTTCCATATTTTGATTTTGTTGGCAACGGGAAAGAAAATGGTTATTTTTTATCGGAAAAAATTAAATTGATTCTGTATGAAAAATAATGAAATTTTGAATTATTAAGGAAAATATTTGAATAAATCAATTAAAAATTAGCCTATGTTCACCGGAAATAGTGTAGCTTTCCAACGGTGAAAGAATTTTTCAAAACCGTCAAGTAGTTTCGGAGCCTATTCAATTCAAACAAACAAACAATCAAATCTTTCCTCTTTATAATATTAGTATAGATTAGCGCAACTTCTGCTGCGGTGGCATTAATACGCAAGTACCATATTTTTATGCTCTTTAATAAATTCTAATATTACATTTAAAATACTTCAATGTTATTCACATATGCGATATCTTACAAATATCTCTTTATGGTTTGATTTGATAAATTCTGCATTAAAATATGAAAACTTTTATTAGTATTCTTTTGTTCGAAATCACCTGAATATATCGAATTTTATATTTGGTACGTCTCGACGTCATAACTAAACGTCATCATTAAAGTAATCTTTTTCGTTAATGACTTTTATTTTTTTAACCTAAATTCATTAATTTTCTAAACTTAAAATTTTTTAATGGCAACATTTTTCCTTTTGAGTAATTTGGCGAATAGTTTGGCGATTTCTATAAATGGGTAAAATTGGTCGACCTGATAATCAAGTAGCACCTTACGTAATATAAATAAAATAGGTATGCATTTTTGGCACAGATGTCATATACGCACCATGTTGGCGAATTTTTTTTTTTCTGACGCCAATGTCATATGCGCATCGGAGTATTTAACTGAATCCAGAGTGTCGTTATTTTGCTTGATATGTCAACCCGGATGTTGTTATTTACTTTTTAATAAATATTTTTTTCTTTTTTTTAAATATATAAATTGTTTTGTTCTATTAAACAAACCTTTTTTTATTTATTGTTATTACCTTTCAAAAAATATATACCGGGTGTCCCAAAAATGACTGATGGATTTTAAAATTCAAAAACTTGCAAACGGTGGCAGCTATTTAAAAAATTTTTGCAGGAGGGTTATGTACAATGTCAGGAGTATTTTTTACCGTAACTTTTGATTTTAGTTCGAATTTCAACCAATAGATGGCGCTGACAGCAATTAAAGCCCAGGTCGACGCCGAAACTGACCTCACTCAACACTGATCACCTGGCCTTCAATCGCTATCAGCGCCATCTATTTTTTGAAATTCGAACTAAAATAAAAAGTTACGGTAAAAAACTCCTGACATTATACATAACCCTCCTGCAAAATTTTTTTAAATAGCTGTCACCGTTTGCAAGTCATTGAATTTTAAAATCCATCAGTCATTTTTGGGACACCGGGTATGTAACTGGTATCCCAAAACGAGATTTTCGCCAAATTGGCTTTAGAAAAAAACTAACGCTAATGTGATTCGTATATGACATTTGTGCCGCATTTTAATATAGAAACAGAAAAAATTCGTGCGAAAACAAAAATTAAAGTTCATCAGGTTTGTTTTCAGAGCTATTTATATATTTTGGCATCATACCCTCCCTTTTTGAAGCCAAAATAGCACCAAGCTTTGGCAAACATATTTATATTAATCAGACATTCATAAAATAAGTAATAATTTAATTGACCTAGAATAATTTAACGTACCCTCAAAAAAAAAAAGCTGACACATTCTCACGTCCGAATCATCATGGAGCGCCCGACTCACCGCTCTTGTGTTGCGCCAAACCGGATTTCTTACCGGTACGCCCTTACCTTACATCTCAAAGGCTCAAATAAATGTAAAACCATATTTTTACGCTTATCTTTTAACTGTCCTGTAGATTTTTCCATTCATGTTTAATTATTCATAAAATAATAACTGTGAAAAGTATTGGTATGAACGTTTGTACTTAATAATTTTACATATCTTTTTGTCTTGTACAATTAAAAAAAATAATAATATTAATGTCAATCTTGTGTTAAATCAGCCTTTGAAATAAAATATTACGTGATGGAAAAACACGGTTACGTCGCTTTTGCGGTTAAAAACATTTGCTATTCGGTCTTTCGGCACCATTTTTGATTTATTCGCCAAACACATCACCAGAATAACTTTAATAATAATGAACTTTTCCGCAAATTCTTGTCCTGATTGCCTAAATTTGTTCATTTCATCTTATGGACCTTCAGATAAGCAAGTAAATACAATTACGAATAAAAGTATCATATTACAGTGGCTAGCATAAATTTAAAAGAGACTAAACTTTTTGCCAGAGGCGGCTTTTAACTTAAATAGATGAGAAATTAATAAATAAAAAAAATATTTCACTTCGCTCGTCAAAATAGATAGTGAATATGATACATGAAAATAACAACAAAGTATTTTTTCACGTGATTTATCTAATCTATTTATTTATTTTTATGTTCATTTAAACTTACGTGCTACAATTACAAGAAGAAGTAAATATAATTAAGAAATATATAAGAAAAAGACTAAGTTCAGCTGGAAATTTCAGACAAAAATTCGATTTTCTCAGCGAGCGACAAACATACAAAGATGAAAAAAAAAACTGTTCTGAGTTTTACCATGAGGATTAAAATAAACCAAAAACGAAGTTAATCCATCCACGGAAACGTTAGCAAGACTTTGTTGAATTTTTTGCTTTCATTTTTTCATTAAAAATTAAATAAAAAACTATTCTAAGCTGCAGTAATTTTTTGAATGCTATCATTTTATTCGTCTCGACGAGTTCTATCTTTTAAAAAAAAATTTCACTGCCGTATCTCAACTGGTTCGCCAGAAATTTTAGAAAGTTGTTTGCACTTTCTATTTCTTAAACATATTATACTGTAAGAGAGAGCCCGGTATTACGCTTATTTCTATTTACGCGTATCAAATAATTAATTGATTAAAATCATTATATTTTACTTAATATCACAAAACTAATTAAAATAATTTTACTATATTAAATTACTTGTAAAATAATAATAAATAGAACGCCTTCAGCATATCGACAAAAAAACAACATTTTTTTATTCTTTTTTAATAACAACAATATCGTCTGCCTTTTTGTTGCCAACAACTGAACGGAATTTTTACAAGTTCATGGAGGCTACATTACTCCCTCCCCAGTAACATAGTTACGATACAAATATAATATATACAAAAATATAAAATAGAAATATAATATATTAAATAAAATATAAAAAAGTATATAATTAGTCTCTGTAACGTTTCGGAAACCTTACTTGTCTACCAGAGCGTGTAGTTTTCTCACGAACATTTTTATCAGGCAAATCTGAATGTTCATTTTTGATTATTGATGGCACAGGCAGAGGTGGTTGGTTATCCGGTAACTCGTGATAAGGAGTGTTCTCATCATTTGTTAATAAATAAGCAGGTTTCAATCTATCTATGGATATGTTGATATCTCTTTCCTTAATTTTTACTGTATAATACTTTTCGTGTCTTTTGACAACTGGAAAGGGTCCATCATAAGCAGGTTCGAGTGGTTTTTTAACCCGATCAATGCGTATGAATACATGGCTAGAATTGTGTAAGTCCTTATGAACAAAAATTTTTTGAGAAGGCTGCTTGCGATTTTTAAAAGGTTTTAATTCTTCCATTTGTTTCTGCAATTCTTTAGCAAAGGTTTCTGTGTCGATAATAGTTTTCGGTTGTTCAAAAAATTCTCCTGGTAGCCTGAGAGGTTTTCCGTAGACCATTTGTGCAATGGTAAAATTTGTATCACCACGTAAAGCTGATCTCAATCCCAATAGTACTGTAGGTAATGATTGAGTCCACTTAATTGTATTTTGAGCTCTAATTGCAGCTTTTAAAGTACGATGGATTCGTTCTATCTTCCCATTACACTGTGGATGATAGGCTGTTGTTGGGCTCAATTTAAAACCACAAATAATACTTAAATTGTGGAATAATTCTGATCTAAATTGTTTTCCTCGATCCGTGATTACACGATGTGGAATGCCAAAGCGAGAAATCCATTGATCATAAAATGCTCGAGCAACTGTTGGAGCCGTCACATTTTCTAGAGGAACTACTTCTATCCAACATGTGAAGCGGTCAATACAGGTTAGGCAGTATAATTTTCCTTCAGACGGTGTTAGTGGACCTATGATGTCAATATGAACGACACTAAATCGTTCATCTGTTTCTTCGAAAGTGGCAAATGGAGAATGCGTATGTCTGCCAATTTTGTTTTTCTGACAATCAATGCAGGATTTTGCCCACTGATTAACATCTTTCTTAATGTTTGTCCAAATAAACCTTGAAGCTACTTGTTTTACTGTATTTTTCACTCCAGGATGAGCTAAATTGTGGATTTTCCTAAAAATTTGTTCTCTAAAAGCTTCAGGAATAAATGGTCGGATTTTGGAAGTTGAAATATCACACCAAAGAAGTTTACCTGAATCCAAAGGATATTGTTTGAAATTTAAAGATGGGTTTAAACGTAATTTTGTAAGTTCTTCATTATTAATCTGCCCATCAGAAATTTTGTCATAATCTATTGTAGAAATCGATTGTATTCTGGATAATGTGTCTGCAACTGTATTTTCTACTCCACTAATATGTCGAATATCTGTTGAAAATTGTGATATATATTGTAAATGACGCAACTGTGTAGGCGAAGCTTTTTCATTTTTTTGCTGAAAGGCATGTTAAGGGTTTATGGTCTGTATAAATTATAAATTGTCTTCCTTCTAACATATGTTTAAATTGCTTTACAGAAAGATATATTCCCAGTAATTCTCGATCATAGGTACTATAACTTTTCTGAGCATTACTTAATTTTTTTGAAAAAAAGGCTAATGGTTTCCAGCAGCCTGCTTCAAATTGTTGTAAAACTGCACCAATGGCAAAATCAGAAGCATCACAAAAGAGAGATAATGGAAGATCAGGATTAGGATAGGTCAATAAAGCAGCATTTGCTAGGTCTTCTTTACATTTTTCAAATTTTTCTTTTGTTTCATCTGTCCACGGAATTTTTCTTTTGTCTTTCTTTTTCGCCCCTTTTAAATACTCATGAAGTGGTGCTTGATTTTCAGCAGCATTTTTTATGTATCTTCTATAAAAATTCACCAGACCAAGGAAAGTTCGTAATTCGTGGATTGTTTCCGGTAACTTGTAATTTTTAATTACTTCTACTTTTTCTGGAAGGGGTTTTGAACCTTCAGGAGTAATCATGTATCCTAAAAATTGTAGCTGGTTTACACCAAAAACTGATTTTGCAATATTTAAACGAAGGCCATATTGATCCAATCTTGAAAAAACTAATTTTAGATGTTCTGTGTGTTCATCTTCCGTTGAAGAAGCTATTAAAATATCATCTAAATATGGGAAAACGAAGTCCAATCCGAAAAATACTTCATTAATGAAACGCTGAAACGTAGATGGAGCATTCCGTAATCCAAAATTCATCACATTATATTCAAATAATCCAAACGGCGTTATTATCGCTGTTTTTTGCTTATCCTCTTCTGCAATGGGAATCTGAAAATAGGCCTTAAATAAGTCAATTTTTGAAAATATTTTCTTTCCTTTTAATATATGCTGAAAATCTTCTATTCTGGGAATAGGGTAACGGTCGGGAATGGTTCGAGCATTAAGGCGTCTGTAATCCCCGCACGGTCTTAAACTTCCATCTTTTTTGTTAACTAAATGAAGTGGACTAGCCCATGGTGATTTGGATGGTCTAATTATATCATTATCCAACATAAACTTGAATTCTTGTTTTGCTAAATTTAATTTTTTTGAGTCTAATGGGCGAGGTTTTGAATAGACAGGAGAACCTTTAGTATCAATATAATGCTTTACATTGTGTTTGGAATTGCATATTAAAAGATTTGGCTTCGTTAAATTAGGATATTGTAATAACAGATGTGCATATTGAGAATTTTTGTCAGTTGTACTTATGCTATCAGCACTTGATACACACATGACATCGCTTTTAACAAAAAGGTTAGTAACACCATCTATTAATTTTTTATTATGTATATCAATAAGCAATTTAAATTTATTAAGGAAATCTGCACCTAAAATTGCTTTGTCTACTTTTGCTATTACAAAAGGAAATTGATATTGTCTACGTAAGCCCAAATCTAGTGTTAAAATTTTGAAACCAAATGTAGGAATTATTGAACCATTTGCTGCATACAATTTGAAAGAGTTACATATTTTATGTTTGGATGAAGCAGGAATAATTGATAAATCAGCTCCACTATCAACAAGAAAGCGTAAACCGGTTGTTTTATCTTTAACAAATAAACGGTAATTACGGCAATCTTTAAATTCTTCAGCAGCAGAATTTGCCGCTAAAACTACTGCTGATCGGAGTTTTCCGATTTTTTCCAGCTGCATGGACTTTTACATTTATTAGGATAACACTGATTACCAAATTTAAAATGGTAGTAACAATATTTCCCATTTGGATTAAATCGTTTTCTCGATTGACTTCTACTTTTATTTCGTTTAGTACCAGATTTCCGAATTTTACTTCTGGATTGCCTCTCAATTTTTAATGCCGAAATCTGGTTTTCCAACATAGAAATTTTCTCAAGTATTTTACTCATAACAGAAGAATCTGAACTCGCAGAATAAATTTCTGTTGAAGAGCTCATTTCAAAAATTTTATCTGCCATTAGTGATAAATTATCTAAATTTTCACTGCTTACAATTAGAATATTTTTTATCGACTCTGGTAATTTATCAAGAAATAAAGTTTTCAAAATCTTTTCTGGTATGTTATTTCCACTGAGCGATTTCATTTTAAGCAGTAGTTGGCTTGGCTTCATATCACCCAATGAAATTCCCGTAAGTAATTTCTTTAGTGATTTTTCCTCACTCTCTTTAAATGTATTTAAAAATCTTTCTTTAGAGGCGGTATATTTATCATCCCGATTACTTTGGATAATATCCCATATATTTTCAATGTATTTAGGGTCTAATTGAGCCACTAGATGATTGAATTTTGTTTCTTCATTTATAATATTTATAAGGGAAAACTGAGTATCAATTTGAAAAAACCATATTTCAGGATTATCTTCCCAGAATGGAGGAAATTTGACGCTTACCTTGTTTGCTTCAAGAACTTTGTTTGCTTCAAGAATCGCATTTGTAGACGTTTTCGTTGATTCTTCAGTCATTTTTCAATGCGTTAATGTCCAAAGCAGGGTCACCAGATTTTGTAAGAGAGAGCCCGGTATTACGCTTATTTCTATTTACGCGTATCAAATAATTAATTGATTAAAATCATTATATTTTACTTAATATCACAAAACTAATTAAAATAATTTTACTATATTAAATTACTTGTAAAATAATAATAAATAGAACGCCTTCAGCATATCGACAAAAAAACAACATTTTTTTATTCTTTTTTAATAACAACAATATCGTCTGCCTTTTTGTTGCCAACAACTGAACGGAATTTTTACAAATTCATGGAGGCTACAATACCAAACGCTACCGCGTTTGCTATGATAGTTCAACTAGCTTTAAAATTATTCCATTGACATGTTCATACAAATTAATTTTCATTACAATCTAATAATATGACAAATCGTACATTTGTGTGTCTGCCTGTGTATGTAAATTTTATCGTAAAAATGGCTTTAACGGTCTGAAATAAATTAAAAAATTTCTTTACTTAAAACTTTCTGTAAACTCCCGAAATTTTTTTTTTTAATTTCCTTCCTAAAAAACCAGATTTATTCTTGGGAATAAATCTGTTTTTTCTAATCTTTGCAACTGTACCCCTAAAAGACAAAGTTAATGTTCGATGATCGAACTACATGTTGAAAAATAACATTTCAATGCTGTGTTTTTGCATTCCAAAATCTTTTAGAAATAGTATCTATTGTTTGTCTTTTTTTTTAAAGAATAATTAACTCAAGCCAAGACTTGTGGCTTCAAATTGCTCATTTGTAATTTCATGACTTTCGATGGTTTGTACTATATGTTGCCTGTCTCCATATACAGGGCCGCCACTGGCGACTATTTTAATTCTATTTCACACTATTTTTTTAAAAAGAAAAATTTTACATACACTTTTAGAACATCTGCAAGAGAAATATATTATAATTTTTTTTTTTTTAAATATTAGTTCGAATAGAATATAGTCTCCATTAGTAGCTGTATTATAGCCATCTTCTGATTATAACCATCATCTTCTGTTGAAGAAGTTGTAGCCACTGCAAAAATTTTGCAATAAAAGCAGAAATCTGAGTTTATAGCTACAGAATACAATAATTTTCTGCGAATTTTCTCTTTGTTGCTGAGATCACAGACTGTTCTCAAATCAAAATGGAAGACTTTATGACATAAGCTTTAATTTATATTTGTTTGAAATGCAAGAAACTAGGTGTTATTTAGAAACTATCTATCAAACTATTTTTACATTTTATTTGCAACTTATGCAATAGATCTTTCAGAAAACAGTGTGAAAGTGGGTGTTTTGGACTGAATTTCTGCATGAAAGAATGACGACTCAAGGAAGAGTGAAAACTGTCACGTGATCAAAATCGCCTATAACTCAACGGGTAATTTATTTATCAAAAAATGGAAAACCCAGTTCCAGTCCAAATTGCTTCAATAGTCAAGCCTTCTAATTTTAAAAGTTTCAAAATGTTTTGCACTTGTTGAGGAGAGCAGTTGAAAACAGCCTTAAGGTAAATGTACATTCGTTGTTACTAGTAGGGAAATCAAAGTTTTACATTGAGGATGCTGCACCTGCTTTCGAAAGATAAATTCTTTCTAGATCAGAAATACATTCAGGCAATAATCAAGAATCAGAACTCAAAAACAAAACGACAGGGCATCATCTGTCTCCACCAGCAAGTGCAATACAATTCCTACCTCTTTCTTACAATTGTTCAAATTGATCAGACACTACATCTACAGAGATGTCTTCAGAAGACTGCTTTTTTTCTTTTTTTGACAATTTTGCATCTTTCGATTTTTTTCCTTAACTTTGTGCCAGGGCACAGACTGTTCGTCTGGCCTTGCTAGTGGTTCACAATGACTTTGTGTAATAGGAAATCTCTGCCATTGAAGGGAAAAAAATGTGCATTTTTTAAAAAGCGGATGAAAACCAACATTTAAAAAGAGTGGAACTTGCCAAAGAATTACGTTTACCAGTTTCAAATCTTTAACCATGCTAATTTATAAGCATAAGATCATAGTGGAAAGCCATAATCAAAGTGGATGTAGTGCTTCAGAAAAATTCCAAGTCCAAAGTGGAAAATTCACTGATGTTGAAAATTTGCTTTTACAGTTTGCTTTATCAGTGTTGTAGTGTAAAAATTTCTATCAGCAGTCCTTTGCTCATGGATAAAGCACGAGAAATTTTGAAGAAAATGAGTGTGATGTATCATTTTCTTCAGGATGGCTTTGTAAGTTTAAATTAAGACATGGCAAAACTGTAAGTGGAGAATCTAGAGATCTTTATTGTGAAACTGTGGATGATAGGATTCAAAACCAATTGCCAGATCTGATAAAAGAATATGAATAAAAAGACATTTTCAATGCAGATGAAACCAGTTTGTAATATTCTGTCATCTAAAACTCTTGCAAACAAATCAGATGTGTCATGGAGGAAAAAGAGAGTAAAGTTCGATTAACAGTGTTAATGTAAATAAGCTAAAAAACTTTGTAAAATCACCATAAAAAGAAAATTAAACAGGACGCGTTTCGAGCTTCAAAAATACAGCTCGTCATCAGCTAATCCAAACACGTGTCACAAGGGACTTGTGACACGGACTTAGTCCCTTGTGACACGTGTTTGGATTAGCTGATGACGAGCTGTATTTTTGAAGCTCGAAACGCGTCCTGTTTAATTTTCTTTTTATGGTGATTTTGCAAAGTTTTTTAGCTTATTTATATATTTATCGCCAGTGATTTCGGTGTTTCTCAATAGTGTTAATGTGTGCAAATGCAGATGGATCAGAAAAATTGCCTCCTTTGATTAATGGCAAATCAAAAAAGCCCTGCTGCTTCAAAAATTTGAAAACATTACCAGCAATCTACCTGGCCAATAAAATATCACGAATGACAATATCCAGTCTTTACAGACTGGTTAAAAGAATTGGATGATAAAATGGGAAACCAAAAGTGACGAATCGCTCATCCACCTGATACGGACTTTCTAAAGAATATAACTGTCAAAATTTTTCCCTGCAAATTGTACCATCAAATTGCAGCTACTGGATTTAGAAGTCATAAAATTCCTAAAACAACATTATTGAAAACATTTGGTGAAAACAGCTATCACCAATTTAAGCCATGGTGATTTTGAAAAAGTGATCATTAACATCTGACAAGCTATGAATTTTAGAATGATGGCTTGGCAAAACATTTTACTCAAAACAGATTTTTAACTCTAGTGGAGTTTTTAACTCTAATTTTTATTGAAAATGCCGAACCTGGTCAATTTGCTCCACCAGAAAACTGGTCAAATTAAAGTAGGGTTTAATCTAGGAAAAAGAGAATTGTAGCTTTTTGGCTAATTACAGCCAAGATCTTTTAGCCAAATAAAAATAGCCTTAGCCAAGAAAAAGTAAAATGTTTCATTTATGCAAAATTTCTGTACACATAAGTATTATTTATGCAATATACAAACAATACGTCAGTCTGTAAGATTAACTCTCTGAGATTTACACATACAATAATTTTTAAAAAACTGAAAAAAAAAAAAAAAATTGAACTGTCCTTTTCAAATTAAAGTTACTTAAATTTATGACTGTCAATTTATTTCTCAAGTCAGTTTTTGTTATATTCATGAGACTGGATCTCTTTTCATAATATGTTGTAGACAATATAAGTAAAGTGTTGTTACAAATTTATACAAAGAAGTCACATTGGAAAATGTGTCATGCCTTTTTTATTGATAAAAGAATGCAATCAGTTAGTTTCATTTCTTAACACCTTGTAGCCAGAACCCACCTGAACAATTTCCATTTATGAACAATTTCAGTTTCTTTTCCTGTGTGGGAATCAAAATAAAATAAAACTCTTAATTTCTTCTATACCATTATGTATAAAACTTTTCATCACTTTCATTTGTTATGTTGCTAGAATGCAAATACTCAAATCTGAAAAATATATACGACATGCATCAGACGCATTGATAATTCAGAACTAGCGTGCATTGTATTTTGTATCATGTGCTGTTTTTCGCCTTGTTATATGCTGGAATTACGTCTGATGCACATAACATCGTGTTGTTTGAAGACCACTGCATTCTGAATACTAGACCTGAGCATTGAAATAAAAAAGATAGCTGTCATAAGTAAATTTTTTTCAATATTTATATGATCCATTGAACTTCAATAATATTTGTTTTTTCAGTTTATTTATCTGTGATTAAATAAGTCAAATAAAATTTTTGAAAAATATTGGTATCTAAATATAAAGGGACCGTACAAAGTCTTAAAAAATATATGCTTAAAACAGCCGCCATTTTTGTGTCAGAACTCAAGCCTAGTATTCAAGGAATGGCATTTAAGGCTCCTGTCCCCATTAGGCGAAGACACTGATGATCAGTATTTTGTAGATATTTTTTTTTTTTTATAATGATACTTTCATTTTTGAAATTGGTTTTGAAAGTAGAAGTAACTTTAAAATAAATATCTACAAACAAAATTGAAAAAGTAAAAAAAAAAATAAAATAAATTTTGAAATACAAATAAGATATTAGCAAATATCCTCCCATAGGTTTAGCAGAGCTAACGAGTGTTTTCACCTGACAGAGACAGGATATTCGATCAAAAAGGATGGGATAAATTTTGAAGAAAGTTGCCACTCAGACAAGACACAATGAGTTTTTTGTTTTCCGTGCATCGAGAGAAGATTTGCGAAATGTGAAACAATAAAATGGAAATGATATAGTACTTTTTTTTTTTTTTTTTTTTTTTAGTTGTTGCTATTTGGCTAATTCACTAAATGTTTTTGGGGCAAAAAGAGCTTTCAGTTAGCTATTTGGCTAGCCCTAGATTAATCCCTAAATTAAAGTGATGTTAACAGGGTTCTCGTTGTCGCTCACCATTGCGCCAAATTGCGACCAAATTCTTCATTAGGCGAGTAAACAATCAATTAGATTCACCAAGTTGCTAGTTCTCAATTTTTGCTTTTTATTCCTGTACTTTTTCATTTTTCATACATATGCATATATTTAATATATTTGTAGCGGATAGTTGAAATTAGATTAATAACAATCATTTTCGCAGTATAAAAAGTTTGGTTACTTTAAAACATATTGAAAAAAGGGGGTACATTAAAGGATTAAAGATAATTTTTTTGTTCTACACGGTGAATCTATTTTCCTAATACTTTTTTCATTTGGTGAAAGTTTTTTTTATTTTTAATTAGTCAAATTACTAACATTGATTAAAAGTCAGCGAGAACACTGGATGTTACTACTTTTGAAGATTTTGTACAAAGTGATTTGGAACTTGCAACATATTCTATTCTAGCAATTGGTGAAATGATTGTAAATGAGGAAACAACAGTGAAGAGGATAACTGCATTAAGAAGTCACTGCCAAGTTTTCAACAAGCTTCGGTGGGTTTTAACACCATGCAAGAATATTAACAACAGTGAAGAGGATAGCTGCATTAACACTTTATCTAGCAACGTTATTTATAAGTACCATTAAAATTACTTATTATAAAATTCTTTTAGTACATCGATTAGTTGTAATACTGTTTAGAATGAGTTACAGATACAGGGTTGCCACACTAATCTTGAAAAAAAATTCCCTGTGTTTTCCCTGTACTGCAACGTATTTATTCTATGTTGCGTATGCAAAAATATATGCGTGGTATACTAATTAGACATCTTGACAGACAAAATGAAAGACAAAAAAAAAATTATGTTTGGATATAGTAGGAAAAAAATTCCCAGTGTTTTCTAGATTTTTTTGGATTTTTTCAAAATTTCCTGGATTTTCCCTGTTTTGGGAAAGGATTTTGAAATTCCCTATGTTTTCCCGGTTTTCCAGGTGGCGTGGCAACCCTAAAATATATTACTGTTTAGCTCTGATTTCTCGGCAGATGACCTTCGAAGAACCTATTCCTGACCGGGAGTTCCAGGGTCAAAGGTTGCCAAGTACAAGTGCGTAATTGGCGAACGGTCAGTCCGCCAAATACCGAAAATAGGGATCTGTACTGCAGCTCCAGTTATCTCAGTTGACAACTATTTCAGATCGTAGCGTATGCTTGTATCTGAAGTTGAATGTTCTCTTTATTATTATTACCGTTTTTCCCGCATATTCATCTTAGCAATTAGATAATGTAGTCGAGCAAAAAGTAGAAAATATCAGTTTTGTTGTAGGAGATGAAAGTGATACTGATACTTCAAACGAAACTGGAGAATCAGACATAAGTTATGACAGTGATTCTACCATAAGTGACACTGAAATGTTGTAAGAAAAGTTTTCATACAAGTTTAGAAAAATAAATCTCTTTCTAAACTTTCTAAAACCATCACATGTAATTGCCTGTGATGGCACCCATGTGGAAAATGTGTAATCAAAATAAAAGTTTTAGTTTCTCCGATCTGTATTGTAATCAGAGATTAGTGTACTGACTCTGTGTCATATGCAAATTTCCTCCTTGCGCCCCAATCGAGTTTTTTTTATGGGGGGGAGGATTCCCAAAACGGTTTTTTGTGCGTGCATAACATGTCCGTTTCTTGCGATACACGTACGGTTCCAACACTGTTTAGGGTTTTCGCATGCGCTGAGCATTTTGCAATGGAAAAAAATGGGTGTTGCGATTGGAAATTTTCGAGTTCCTGTAACTATAACGTAACCGTGAGCGCCATTTTGTTCTCGTTCACAGAATCTCGAGCTCATACCTCTGAATAGCTATATCTGAAATTTCATTTCGATCGGGTGATCGGACTGGCCGCTAGAGCTCTGTGTATCGGCAAAGTTTTTTTATGACCACCCTGTATTATCATTTTTGATATCAGAAGCATTGCTGTAGTTTTAAAATATCATAATATTATTTATAAAAATATTGCTGATAGAATCGACCACACTTAAACAACACATTTATAAATAATACATTTTCACAAAGTACATTTCTGCGCATGATTGTCATTGTCTAGACTAATGTGCCAATTATGAATGCCATTTTGCCTTGTGCCTTAAAGTGTTTTACCTATTATCCAGAATAGAACCGTCCAAGTCTCTCCGCTCGAAGTGCCAAGAAATTGGAGTCCGACAGTACTTTATTTTGTTCCAAAAGCATTATTGGTTACACAAAACAAAAATATTTTTGAAAGGACGATTTCTTTTGCCTTTGTATCATTTTAGCTTTCTTAGCTCTGAGGGAGAGGGATGGGGATTTTTCAATTTGGAAATATATTTGTAATGTAAGAACATCATCATAGGATCATATTTGTACATTTTAAAATTCTACAAAATAGTATAAAAGCAATTTAAAATAAAAGATTCGAGTGGGGTTATAAATATTGCACAAAATCCCTGTAAATTCAAATTTAATTAATCCTTCAAAAATTAATTAAATGATTTTGTAAATCTCTTAATTTAGTTTAAACAATGTACTTAAAATGCTTTAGAATATAAAATTTTCATTAAATCATTATTCGGTAGATAAAAGGTTAAAAAGCCACTGCCAAATTTTCAACAAGCTTTGGTGAGTTTTAACACCATGCAAGAATACCAATTAACAGAGTTTCCCCCAGAGGGTTTCAGAGGGGCACTCCGCCCCTCCTGCTCTTTAGTTTAAAAACTAGCACCTCTCTTGCCCCTCATCCAAAAACTAGCACCCCTCTTGTCATTCATTCAAAAAAATAGCGCCCTTCTCGGCCACATTTGAAAAAACGCAGTCCTCCAGCGATGATCCAAACGCGCTATAGCGCGTAAATTATGCAAAAAGTAGCCTTACATGTCCCATGAGATGGGTAATTTCGTCAAAAAATCGCTAAAAAAAACAGAAGGTTTCGTTAAAAATCGCGAAATAATGACTAAATTCCAGCAAGATTCGCAAAAAAATGGCTAATTTCGTCACAAAACGGCAGATTTCCTCAAAAGATCGTGGAAAAATGACAAATTTCTTCCAAAAATCGCGATAAAACGGAAAATTTTGTCAAATGAGTTGCAAAAAACAACTTTCGCCAAAAAATAGCGATAAAATGGCAGATTTGGTCAAAAGATTTGAGAAAAAAAACGGCAAATTTTGTCCAAAAATCGCAATAAAACGGAAAATTCTGTGGAAAGTTCTGTTTTTTCCCGATATTTGTCATTTTTTTGCAATTTTTTAGAAAAATATGCCATTTTTTTGCAAAAATTGCTGTTTATGCGTTCTTTTAATAAAATTTGCCGTTTTTTTGCAATTTTTTTGTGAAATTTGACTTTTTTCGCGATTTTTTAACAAAATTTTTTTTTTCAATTTTTTGATGAAATTTCTGTTTTTTCACAACTTTTTGAACCACTAGATTCTAGATTCAACTTTATAAAAGTACCCTTAAAAATGAAAAAGTGCCCTGAAAAATGTAAAAAGTGCCCTTTTCAGAACAGTAGCGCCCTGCCCTTTTTTAAACCTGGGGGAAACTCTGCCAATTAATATTGATTTGAATGATAGTGTTAATATGGCACTTTTAACTGTAACTTTTTTCTGAGTATTCTAAAAATTCCATACAAGCTAAAATAACAAAATATTTTGTACATTTTGAATGAATATGAATAGTAGCAAGTTGTAAATTACATCCAAAATAAGAAGTTTAGTATTACATACCTTTTTATTTAGTGCATTTTATCTGATTATTTTTTATTGTTGGCGATTATGGAAATATTCCTATTTTTGTGAATTTCATTTATACGTTCCCCCCCCCCCCCCTAGGTTCCATGAAAAACATAAAGTGTTTCACGGTACATACATTTTTTCAAAAAAATTATTGGATTAGGCCCAACTTTACTGATTTTTGCATAGGCCAGGTTGAGATGGGATGAGCCAATGATTTTCATACAGGCTGGGTTGAGACCAATACTAAAATTTTTGGATAGTGCAAACTTCCAGCAAGAATGAATTCCAGTCTTGATCGGGTCTGGAAGGAATAAGTCAGGCCCGGCCCGAGTGTTGTAGATAAAAATTGACCCAAAAATGGCCAACTCACCATGCAAGCCTCTAAACTTATACACAAACTTAAGTTTTTCAAATGTATTTTGTATTTTAAATGTATTTTGAAAATACATGTATTTTGTATTTGGAACTTTTTTAATTTGAAAATATTTTGTATTTCAGGTTCTAAAATCAATGTATTTTGTATTGAAAATGATACATCGAAAAAATATATTTTTCTCAACTCTGGGTGTAATAGCAAAAATTTTTGACAATAAAGGAGTTCCTTAAGGAAACTAACACTGGAACTCTTTTTCATCAAAATTACGCCGTGTTTCAGGAGAAAAAATGATTTTATTTTAAACTTTTTTTTAAAAAAACTTTTAAAATTGATTCTTGAAAGTCTGCTCCAAACAAGAATATAAAATCTAAGATTGGATAGATAAGGTATTTAAAATATATACACATTAATATTTAAAAGAAAAAAAAAATTAATTTTCACAAAATTTTGAACAAATTTCAAATAAACTTTTTGGATTGAAAAATTATGATTTAGATTGTTTAATGATTGGATCTGAATTGCAGTAAACTTGAAAAATCAGAATGAGAGAAAGAATATGAACTGCTAACAAAGACATATATTTTGACTAACAAAGGATGGCGAAAATCTGAGCCTCATTTAAATACAAATACACTTTTTTATTATTATTTTTATAATAGTAGATAAAAATGATTTGGAAGTAAGTGAAACATTCTTTTATAGAATTTTAATTCTACAAATAGCTCAAGTAAAATATATGAATATAAAATTGATTATGTGAAGTGTTATGAGTATAATGTTTGGTGTAACAAAGAAAGAGACAAGTTTTACAGGGAAAGTTTTGATTTATTGATTTAAAAAGGCTGCTTCAGCTGTGTAGTACATAATACAAATAAAGCCAGGCCAAGAGTCACATATCTGGCAGTGATGGTTTCAAAGGCACTGGCATTTAATACTTGCACAGTCATCTCACTTAAATAAGAACTACATAGCGTCAACAGGGAAAAATGTACAAAAACTAAAAGAAGTTTTGCTATAATTTAGAATTATTGTCAGAAATTTCAGGTTCACTCTCAGTTACTATATACATACCTGTATATAAAAGTAAAAACACTATGGAGATTCTATATCACCTAGTACATAACTAGACTTCAGAGGTCCAACAACACAGTTTTTCTGAAGTCTATGGGGACCTCAACAATGACTACTTATACATGAAATGACAAAATATAAATCTAACTCAAACAAGGTAATTTGATCTTTAGTACTTTTAAATTATGTCATGTATCTGCAAAAATGTTAGTCTCTGCACACAATACCAAAAACTCCCAAAAATATCTCACTTTAGGCACATTTCAATATGGACATACAATAGCATTTTGAAAATTGTCAGTTCTATAAGTCATACATATCTATAATATATAATATGTATATATAATCTATATATTTGTTTATAATAATATGTATTTAAAACATCTATCAAAACTCTCACATTTCTTTCACATTCGACTCTCAAAGAGCCCAAAATACATACTATACACAATCACAGATTTCACATTGCATAGGTTTTAGTTGTAATTTGGCAAGCTACACCAAAGGGAAAAAAAAAAAAAAAAAAAGCCCCAAAGCATATTTAACATAGTTCAGTGTACAGGTCAAAATTTTAATAAAAATTTAACAAAAGATTTTTAAATAAGCCAATACCAATCAACATAAGAGAAAGGTAAATTACATGCTGAATTATTAAATGAAATATATACATTTCAACATGCATAAAAAATAATTTATAAAAATCTTAGCCTTAGAACATTCCAGCAACTTTTGATTTTTCAGCATACAAAATGAGACAACAAAGGAAAACAAAAAAAGCAAGATAAAAATATCCAATTTAAAGAATTAACTACATAAAAAATAACAATTTTGATTGCTCAACGGTCTAAAAAAGTTATCAATGATGTTAATGAACTGCATAAAAGCTCTAAATGCTTATTTCATTGTATTAACACTCATCCCCAACAGGTTAGTGCATGCAATATGTACAAGGAAAAAAAAAAAAAAAGAAAGAAATGCACTTTTCAATGAGGCACCCAAAATCAAAGCAGTGATATATGCATCATATATATTTTATGTTAATTAACAAACTAGATTATAGTGTAGATGGTTTTAACTAAGTCAAATGTATGAAATGCATTCAATAAAACACATACATTGATTAAGAAAAAATAAAATATAGAATTTAAAATTATAAGATGCTCATTTATAGACTATTATAATTTGTGTTTCATATATCCTTTTCTTTTCAGTTAATTACAAAAATGGTTATTTTCTGGAGAATTAAAAATGCTGTAAGGGTTGGCCTAAAAAAATTAAACACAAAACACTAGAATTTTTTTTTTTTCAATTTTACAACAAAACATATTGATATCACAGCCTTTTTCATTTGCTATCAAAGATAGCAAAGGTAAAATAAAAGAATACAGCTCGTTATTCACCCGAGCACATAAAAAAAGACATACAATTCTTTGAAGATAAAATAAAATAAAAACATGCACACACACACACATCTAAGAACAAGCCATGAATATTTAAGATTTTCATTTGTATAGATAATTTTTTTCATGACTTCACTATCAAGAAACATATGTATGATTTGTATTGTAGGTAAATATTCAATGCATTAAAAGTATTCATGACAAATACCACTACAGTGATATATAGGTGCCATTACATATCTGAAAGGTGTCTCAGTATTAAAGATCAATAAATAAGATAGGATGTGGCCCCCAAACATGATATCTACAAAATGAAATAAATGAAATACGTGGTCAAACTAAGTTCTTCAAGGAATAATAATTTATACAGTCACAGAACAAAGCTTTCATGTTGTACTAGGTATTTCACTACTTTTTAACACAGAGCAGATTAAGAAAGTTCATGGCCTGCATGTAAAATAATTCATATCTGTAAAAATAAAGAAAATGACAGCATTAATATTAAATTGATACATACAGTTCAACAAAAAATTACTGATACTATCATATGAATGTAAAAAGATAAAAATATTAAATTGGTTGAACACACACATACACTGGTGTCCAAAAGTTAAGCATAATTGGTAATTAAGTAAGTAATGAAAGAAATATAAATCGAAATGTGGTGAAACTCCAGGTGTGTAAACAAAATAGTACGCGTCATATATTTTCGCGAAGAGTTTTCCCCGAAATCGAACAGGGGACTGTCAACAAATTGAAAAAGAACGAAGATCTTTTGGATAACCCTGTCAAAACTAATGTAGCAAAAGCGTTCAAACTGCACATTATGATTAAGTGGCTTATTGTAATGTACTGTGTTTATTTTTATAAGGATAGCATGTATACTCGTAGAGAAATTAAGGTTTTTATAAAAACAGTCCTAAGTTTTTTTATTATAATTTGCAGAGTTCTTAATATAAAATAATGTTCTTTTCTGAAAATATGACAAACATCATGGTACACAATACCCTGTCATCAGAATTTAAAAATAATAAAAATTGTATGACAAATGAGCAGGTTTACTAAATGATTTTTTACTGTGCATGCGTGAACGCTATTAAAATTTCATTTGCATATTATGTTAGTTAAATGTGTAGAGCAACTTTTGTGAAAGTCTCAAAAACAGATTAAAAATTCTGAAAATTATCGTTGATAGAATGAGATCAAAATCGGCTATTCCCTAATGAAGCAAAAAGATGAGGAGCTGTATCCATATTCCATTGTTTCGTGCCTAGACAATATTGCACGTATAACTGTATTTGGATAAAACCCCTGATATTTTGCTTCCTTTTAGGAAAAACAGATTTTGAGTTGATTCTATAGATGATAATTTTCAGAATTTTCAAGCTATGTTTTTGAAACTTTTACAGAAGTTGCTCTATACATTTAGCTAACACAATATGCAAATGAAATTTTGATATCATTGACGCATGCGCAATGAAAAATTATTTACTAAACCTACTCATTTTTCATACAATTTTTATCATTTTTAAATTCTGATGACAGGGTATTGTGTACAATGATGCTTGTCATATTTTCAGAAAAGAACATTATTTTATATTAAGAACTCTGCAAATTATAAGCAAAAAACTTAGGACTGTTTTTATAAAAACCTTAATTTCTCTACGAGTATGAATGCTATCCTTATAAAAATAAACACAGTACATTACAATAGGCCACTTAATCATAATGTGCAGTTTGAACGCTTTAGCTACATTAGTTTTGACAGGGTTATCCAAAAGATCTTCATTCTTTTTCAATTTGTTGACGGTCTCCTGTTCGATTTCGGGGAAAACTCTTCGCGAAAATATATGACGCGTACTATTTTGTTTACACACCTGGAGTTTCACCACATTTCGATTTATATTTCTTTCATTACTTACTTAATTACCAATTATGCTTAACTTTTGGACACCAGTGTATATTATATATATATTTAATGGCAAAACATCAGTTAAGGCAAACTGGGGAGACATGAAATATTTTTAGGCTCTGTTCATCTGTCTGTTCAGCAATATCTGGTTGAGTTTGAAATTGGACAGATATGCCACTGATAAAATTTAATTGGATTCACTTGTTAGACAAAAAAAAAATAGAACATTTTCCATTCACGTCATAATGGTCATATTGGGAATACAAACAATTTCAAATATTTAAAAATTATTTAATGCAAAAATTAGTGTAGGAAACAAAATATTGTTTACTTCAGAATGTATTTTCCAGTTTTCTTCATATGTAAACACACCTCTTTATTTCTGATTTTTCACACCTTTTTTTTTTTTTTTCACTGAATAATTGAAGCTGATTTCTATATAAACTGTTTTTACTTTTCTGATTTTATTTACAAGCTTTTTATTTATTTATTAAGATCCTTTTCACTTTTGGAACCAGTTTCGAAAGTGAAAGTATTCCCAAATTTGTTTTTTAGACATCATTTTATAAAATTATTTTTAATCATATCAATCAGAATTGCTCTAGTTTGAATCCGATGATGTGCTGAGCTGAAAAGATTGTTGTTACTAAATTTTAATAAAGATTTTTTTTTTTCAAGATAAGATAAGTATTCCTTGGTGAACTGATTAAGTTTTTATTAGGCAACATTCATTAATTTTCAAAATTTAAATAACTTTAATTCTCAAATTTTAATATTTAATTCTAAAATAATTTTATTTTAATATTTATAATTTAATATTCAATCTTTAATTTATATATCAAAAATATCTAAACTTTATGTAAAATATAATTTCATTACATTTTTCTAAAAAGATCGTCAATATAAATTTAAATAAATTAAATATCTTAATTCTAAGATTTACTTAATTAATTAATACTTTTAAACATAATTTATAATAGTAATTTTCAAATGTATTTCATTAACGATCTTTTTTCATTCAATATTCAAATATTCCTAACTTGTGGCAACTGCTGGTCTTGGCCAATGCACGTCTTTGGCGCGCATTCGTTTTTGGCCAATCAGCGCTTCGCATTTGACCACCACTTTGAGGGATGCTTAAGAGGAAAGTAGCGACGCTCTCTCTCGACTTTCGGACTTGGAGGGAAACGGTCATGCAGACTCCGCCAAGAATGCCGTGCTTAAGATAACCGGTATTCCGGAGTTTAAATGTTCACTTTGAATTATTTATTTTAAGTACAATTGATTAAAGAACTAAAAGTCAGTGAATCTGATATATTTTTTGTACTACCAAGAGACGTCTCAGCCATAGGTGAAAAGAGTCCAAAGGGACAACTTAACAAGAAATATTCTAGAAGTGCTCTTTTGATTGAAATACCATCATTCCTGGATTGGACGTTTACTCTATCACCATGATGAAGAATTTGGTAACATGAATTTTTTTTACTTTTTCCAAGCCAGCCGATAACTGAAGCATCTTGAATTTTGACAGACTGCTTGTTGTAGGATAGAGATGCCCAACTATCCACTAACCAACTCTTCATGGAATTTGAACTATTAATAAAGTTTGAAACTTTCATAATTCATATGGAGAAAATAAATGGATATTTAATTCACAAACTAGTTAATAAATATTTGATAGATTGTGTTGCTCATACGTGCCTCACCTCTAAGAAATCTATCGCAATCAAATCAAAGAATAAATATTCGGCAGTAAAAAAATGTCATCAGAATCACTGGCAATGAAATGTTCTGTAATAAAGCAGATTTATGTCAAATTCACCATATCTAATTTTAGTACTATTATGTTTTTAACAGTAAATATTTTTGTAAGGTGTAGTGCACTCACCATTCCTATTCCCCACATCACCATTATCACTATTCTAGGCATAATAAATCAATTTGTTCGAGATTCATAGTAGTAACTATTTATGAAAGTCCTGTTTGTGTGAATTTGATTCATTTCCCTCAACTAGCATGAGTAATCTAATTTGGCAACTTGAATTTCATCCAATAGTTCAGGTGAGTGATTTGTATTATATTTTCTCCACAATGATGCTTCTTCCTTTACACCTTTTTTGATACTGCTACACAATGCTATAGTACTAGCCACTAATAAGATCACTGAGTAAAAAAAATGATAACTTAATTATCTATTTTTATTAATCCATTATAACCCCTTCAAATTTAATTAATTTTAATTTCCTTTCTTTTATTTTTTTTTTTCTTTTATAACAGTTTTCAAAGTTCTTTTAAAGCCCTAATATTAAAGATACTAATGTTACATTAAAATAAAGTTGATTTTTTCAATTTCCTTTACATTTTCCAAGGTAATGATAATATCAATTTATTTATATTTTTTTTAAGCGCAAAAGAAGACAAAGTGGAAATTACTGCTAAAATTGAAATTTTAGAGCTATTTTCTATAAGAACACACATGAGACACAACCATAGATAAAACAGTTACAAGATGTTTTTGTTCAAGAGATAAAAATCCAAGATTAATTCAAAAATTTATCAGCAGAGTTGTAAAATATAGACACACATTGTGCATGGCAAATGTTATTTCACATTGCAGAAAATTTTAGAAAAGAAACCAGTTTTATTTTGTAACTTAAAACCAAAAAATTAAAAAGATTTTTCCAATTTTATGTGCGATTTATTTTACTGTCAGCAAACAGTTAAAGGAAGGGCCAATTTTTGAATTTTTTGAAAATTGCTATTTTTTAATTCATCAATCAGACAGTTCTGATACCAAAAATTGCAAATTTTGACAAATGATAATCAATTTCATCATTGTTTACACGAAAAAAAAACTAATTTCATCAAATTATTGCAAAAACACTAATTTGATCAAAGGGCAGCGTTATACAAAAAATTGTTGAAGGACTACAAAAAAATCCATCAAATAGTTTGGAGGAGGGGGGGGATTGTCAAAGGATCACAAAAAAATGCAAATTTCGTCAAAAGGTCTCCCAAAAAAGTGAATGTCAACAAAGAATTACATAAAAACAGACATTTCAACAAAAAAACCCATAAAAACCATGCATTTCGACAAAGGACCATGTAAAAATGTGAAATTCGTCTAAATACCAACACAAAAAATGCAAAATTCTTCTAAAGATGTCACAAAAAATATGAATTTCGTCTACGTATCATGCAAAATACACAAATTTTGTCCATGTCAAGATACTATAACACGCAATTTTACTAAACATTAATTTGACTGAAAGTTTTTGACTCAATATTTATGTGCACAGAAAGTTTTGGGTTTTATACAAGTCTGTTGATTAACTATAAACATATACAGATTTGCATCCTTCATTATTTTTAATCTGTTTTACTGTGCTCTTACAGAACCATAGATAAAACAAACTTACCCAAGAAATTATTAAAATGTCACATCAAATAGCATTCATTAAGTGATGCAGATGGCCTTAATAGGGTCAGACTATAGCCAAATGAAATTTAAATCACTTTTATTCTGAAAATTCTATTAGGATAATACTGTTTCTTTCCAGTTATCTAACATCATGAAAAAATATCTGAAATTTTAGCAAGAAAAATGTTGACTTTAGAATAGAAGTACCCCTCCCTAAGATTGCTAAAGGAGCTAAAATAAATTTATATTATCCACAAATCAATAAATGCAAGCATATGAATCAATAAATGCAAGCACATGAATCAATAAACACACACAAACATTAATTGATATTGAACCCTGAACATTATTAGTAAAACTAACTAATATGAATTAAAAAAGCAGTCATATATATGTATTTATTTTAGATAAAAATGTCTAAATGGTAATACACAATACATTAAGATAAAAAAAAATTTGACTTACCCTACTATCGCTGTGCTAAATCAACATCAGCTTTTGGAATGTCGAAAACTTCTGCAAAAAGTGGAGATAATTTCAAGTGAGCCCAATTAGCTCTAAACCACCTAAGATGTTCCAAGTGTTTTTCTCCCAAGGTGCGTAACTCCGGTAATTTAGAGACAAGTGTCAAAAAGATATGGGGTTCATTAGGATGGTCCTTATTTAACTGGTATTTTAATGCTTCAATTAACTGTTGTTGCCTTTGCTGAATGGATTTTTGATCATAGATGCCATCTCTCTCTGTAATAAAGAACATAATTAGATGCAAATAAAACTTTAGAACTTGCACACAAGTTGCTACAATGGGAGGAAATAATATATATATATATATTGCATTTTATTTTTTATTACTACACACGGAAGAAAGTTCTATCCACTAATATAAAATACAAATCGTTTCAAACTGAATGTTTATAAATCATGTTCTACAAAATAGCATAATACATAGTTCTAAGTTGCTTAGTTATAGAAATATGAGAGAAAGTTCTATAATTAGGGAACCATATTACAAAAATTATCTTCTTTAAAAAACTCTACTAAACAGATTTTGATGGGAATTGCCCTATGAATCAATTAAATTATGCAAAAGAAAAAAAATGAAAAGAATTATATGTAGAATTTGCATTCCAACTTACAAACCTTGCATTCCGAACAGAAGTACAGGCAAAAGCTAGAACCTAGTTTAGGCAAAATTAACTTGTACTGATTATATTATACAATTAAAATTTTCATGAATATTACCCTTTTATAGGTGTATTTTAAGAAAACAGTCTAGCAGAATAGCATATAAAGGGCAAATTTAAATAAATTTTGTATCGCTAAAAAGCTGTAATACACGAAGCATAATAAAAAAAAATACTGTTAAACAAATTCAACAGTGGAACTGCTGCAGCATCCTAGCTAAACCACATAAACAGTGTTTCATTGTAAAGATCACTGGGGCACACTTATATACATTCAAACATAACAATAGTTTATACTATTTATCTAACGAAACCCGCGACACTTCACGTTTATTGGGCAGTTGCACCGTAACCACACCTCCTCACGATATGACCCCAAACCCACTAACCAATCACTGAAGAGAAATGGTTTTCTGGCTTTCTTCGTTATGATAAATTGGTTGGCTGGTTCTATTTTATGTAATAACGGGAAACGAAGATGACAAAATTTTCATACATCGTAGAAAACCGGGAAAAATTTGCAGAAAAGCGCACTTTACTAAATTTAAGCACTCCTCAACAGTGGGCCCAAGGCTTTGGACTGTGCAGCAATCAGACCCTGGATAAAAGTATAAATTACAGCAAATGAAATTATTTGAGTTTTATCATATTTTCCTTTTAATCAGAGTTAAAAATGAAGAAAGTCAATTGGAAGCCTCTTAAATTCTTAAATGTAATTTTCAAAATTTTAAGGACAATTTTTTTCACTCAGAGGGGAAAAAAAAAAATGCTAATTTCATTTTAATAAGCGTTAAGAGGGGTTCATTTTTTGTTTTTTTCTATTAAACTAAAGGGCAAGTGGAGTGCAGGATCCTTCTAAAACTGTTAGGAAAGAACTTGAAATGTTAAATCTATAGAAGACATTTTTCATATCTCATTTACATTTGAATATTTTTAAACGATTATTTATTCTTTAACATTACCCAGCTAAGATCAATCTATACAAAGACTTTATTATTTTTCAATTTAGTTAAGTTCTTTTATTAGTACTTTTACTTTTGGAACCAGTTACAAAAATGAAAGTATGCTCATTAAAAATAGCTGCAAAGACAATCGAAAAAGTAAGAAATGGCCTTCGTACAGATCATAAAATTAATATTAGCAAACATGTTTTTGCATGAGTGATGTTAAACCCTTAAAGTGAATACCATGAAAATAGTCTGTATACTTATATAGAAATTATCAAAAGTATAAATTAAATAATATAAGTAAATGTACTTCAAAAATAAAGCATTTTATGTAAATTTTAAGATTTAACAGAAATTTTAAGGAAGGAAAAAATTACCTGCTGTTACAAGTACAACAGCTGAATATAATGCAATTTCAGAATCATTCAAATGTAGATTGTTGAACCAACAAACAAAGTTGAATAACAGAGCAACAAATTCTTGCTACAAAAATAAAATAAAAAACTTTAAGAATATATTATCCTTAAATTAAAACATATTAAATGCACTGTGATCAGGGCTGGCAAGTTTCTGCCAGTAAGTGGCAAAAACTGGCAGAAACTAAGAGGTAATACTAATAAGAACTTTAACCTGCAATGATTCATAATTCACACACGTATTTAATATATAAAGAATTTAGTTAAAAAAATAAGATAGTATAAAAGCTAACACTGCATTAAATGTGATTTGAATCTTGCATTTATGAGTTTAAATGATATTTCCATCATTAAATAAAGCTAAGTAAATTTTATGAGCAGCTGCAATAGAACAATCATTTTTTTTTACTTTATGTTTAATCCAAATTATTATTTGTTATTTATCATAAAATAAAATGTATAAGCAATTGAATATTACTAAAAACTCTCAGATTATGTCTTGAAATGAATTTATGCCAGTTATTGCCAGTTTCTGCCGGTTAAAACCACTTTCTACCATTTGTTTCTGCCGGCAAAAACCCAGCCCTGATTATGATACTTTCTGAATTATGAGTTCAATAGCTTTGATGAGTAGGATAAAAGGGGATAAGGGGAAGAACTGTGCTGGTAATGTTTCATATCAGCCCAATTTAAAGAGTCTTATTTTAACTGTTAATTCTCAAAAGTGAAGAAAGAAAGAATATCACTTCTGCAACAATTGGACAGTATCTCATTCAGTTACACAATGGACCTCCTATTCTAACCACCCAATTCACCATTTCTTTTTTAATAATTATGACACAATATTTAAGATGAAACATTTATTACACATCAGTATTTTGTTTAAGTACAATAATGTTATACTTTTTGTGTTAACTTGTATAGATTTGTTATAGCACTAAACAAAAATATTTTGAATTCAGAATTTGTTTTGTACCATTTTACATAAAAAACAATATTCGATTTTCCATAAAATGTAAATTCAAATTTAAGAAGGAAATTTATGAATTCATTTGGAATTTCTGTGCTATTTTTAAAATTGAGCAGATAATACAAAACTTTTCTAATAGACTTTCAGGTTCCTCCCTCTCGCTCATATCAAAAGATCAATCTGAAGATACTAACCATATATTTTTTTGTTTTCAATGTGTATTTAACAATTGTAAAAATATAAACCTGGAAACAATTTACTTAAGGGTCCTGACCCTGCCCACGAAGACATTCGTGAGCTAATGCTATTCCAATAGGGAGGCATTTATCTAATAAATGTCTCGCATTTTGGCTTTTTTTTTTTTTTTTTTTTTTTTTTTTTTGCATTGGATAGCTGAGGTCCTTATCAAGATCGCTCCTGATTACTTTTTTGATTTGGGTCGCAGGTATTTTCTATAAAGTTACTTTCACTTCCAAAACCAATTCAAAAAGTGAAAGTAACTTTATAGAGAATACCTGCAACCAAAATCGAAAAAGTATTCAAGGGGCGATTTTGAGAGGGATCTCAGCTATCCAATGCTAAAAAAATTATTTAAAAATGTCAATATACGAAAGAGAGAAAAATGCCTCCTCATAGGAATAGCATTAGCTCGAGAATGTCTTCGCGGGACAGGACCCTTAAATCAACACATCAAAAATATAATACATGTGTTTTCAAGCTTTTTAAAATTTTTAAGGGGGAATAGAGAGGAGCTTATTATCTGCTTCTATTTCATCTGTAATATACTATTTCAAGCACAAAATAACTTTAGAATATTCATTTTTAAATAATGAGATAATTTAGTTAACTTCCCATTTTCCATGCTGTAACTTTCATAAAATATATACATTGCTGGAAAATTTATTAATTATATATTTATACAGCAGCATAAAACCTAACAAAAATAATCATTTACAAGACTGCACAATTTTTTTTTTTTAATAGTTACTTAACCACTTTCATAGATAATGGCTATTGAACTATAATTTTAATCTAACTGACCAAAACATGGTTGATAATATGAACATAATATCTTCATAATACCCCAAGAAATTGTTATTTACCAAAACAGTCAAATGGCTGGATAATTTGCAGCAAATTTTTAAGAATGTAAACAAGGTTTTTTTTTTTACACAATATTGATTTTTGAAAAAATTAAACATTTCTTAAATTGAATGCAACATTTAGCTAATACATATAGTAACAAATTAAATAAAGAATTGTGGAATTTATTAGCAATCGAAAATTTTTGATGAGGACGGGTGGTGGTGAGGGGGGGGGGGGTGTTAAAACCTTTTACTTTATATAATAAATTGCAGTTGGGTGTGTTAGATGATTAAAAATTGAATGAAGGATAATAAAAAGGTATTTTTTCACATACAATCATACATATATTTAAAGCAGGAAAGAAAATTATACAAGACTATTTTTTTACAAAGAGATACATTCTACGAAAAAAATAATCTTAACACAAATATGAAAAAATAATATATTTAATATTCTTCATGTATGATAAATTTTATTTAATTGAAAAAGTAAAAAATAATCAAGTTAAATCAAGTGCATTGATTTTTAAAAATTATTAATTGTTTCAACTTTGATTGTATTATCATAATTTCTTTTTAGAGTGTTTAATCCCTCCATGAGGAAAGCCTGTTGCTTAATTTTTAATTTTTTACCACCAATTTTTTAAAACAGAAAATTTTCTGTAATTGAATCACAAAAATGCTGTTTAAATAAGGTAAATCTTACAATAAAAATAACTGAAGAGAATAATGAAGGATTCTGAGCACCTTAAGGGGAATGTATACTGGTTGCTCATCCCCAAGGGGTTATGATGCAAATATACTATAATGCATAATTTATGCAAACAATTTAAGAAGTGCAAAAATAACATTGATGGGAACTGATTATGCTGATCCAAGACCGTCGGAAATTCAATCTGACCACTAATTTGAAAAATTTAGTGCAATAAAAACTTGTACTTTTTGTCTCTTACTGACAGGTTAGTATAAATTTTTATGGCCCTGAAAAAATAAAAACCAAAAACAAAAAATCAGACTACTTCATTTTTAAAAATAAATGAATGAATATATATACATCATATCATCATATTGCATTAAACTTTATAGTCAGTTGAAATAATCAGAAATGAAGTGTTGTTGTATATTTAATTTTTAGTAAAATATAATTACATGTTTTATTATGCTGAAAATTTTGGATAACTGCAAAATAAGTTCTTCTAAGGAAGAAAGAGAGTCCCTCAAAAGGTGAAAGTGACTTAATACAATTTTATGTAGTGGACATATGATGATGCCTATAAATCAGTAAATTCACATGCATACCTGGTCTTTAGGACCAGTATTTTATATATAAATTCTAATGTTGCTGAGAAAAAAAGGAAAATTTCCATTCATATTTAAATGTGGAAAAAATACTTACATCAAACATTATTTCCATCTGTTGTTTTGAAATATAGCTGCCATCACTAAAGGTAATTGTTCCATCTATTGGATTTATCAATCTAGCTGCATGAACAAGCCACACTTCAAAGAAGCCCAACTTTATACACAATAATTTATCATCTTGCGTTAGATCTTGAAAACCTGGAATACGCTTGGCAAATTCAACTATTTGCTGAATTGAAGGTGTAAGCAGTGCAGCAAACTGCTGCCACATTATAATTTTTTGTATTTCTAAACTTCCAGCTCCAATCTGTCCATCTACACCATTACTGTGCTGGTAATCATTCATACTCTAAAATTAAAAGAAAATGCATATGTTAAAAAAATATTGTATTAGCATTCTTTTTCTAGACAAAATCAACAACAGGAAACATTAAACAACAAAATTATCATTTTTGTTTTCTATTAGTAAAGATTAATATTAAAATAACACTAGGAATGTTATTCTATAATTAAGATCTTAATAAGTCTAAATAACAAATTATTAATAATCCACCAAAACATACTCATAGTGACAATTAAAAAAATCTTAAAGATACATCATTTATAATGAATCTGAATATGGTTAATTAGATAAAATACTTCCATAAAGTATCAAAATCTCTCCTCATGTAATATTTGCAAATTGTATAAATCCTAGGAAATTTATAAATTCCAAATATATAACTACAGCCTTCTAATTTATTTCACAAAAGTTTCAATTAAAGCATCTCTTAATCCTTTGTGGACAAATGACTGATATATGGACCACATAAGGTGTTCAGAATCCTTGATTATTCTCACTAAAAAATTTCATTTTTAATAATCCAAACATTTTCCCAGATTCAATTAGTCAAAAATTTTTGTTTTGAAAAATCAGTGATAAAAGATAAAAAATTCTGTAGAAAATGCTTGTCTCGAAGGGGTTAAAATCATTAGAATTTCCTGTCTGCTAAAGGGAGGTTCACTTTCAGTACTTTACATTATATTGATCAAACACACTAAAGAACTATATCTGCACTGGAGTTTTCATCTCCAATTTGCAATAAATTAGATTGTAAAATAATCGAATATTTAAAAATATGTGAAAAATCAGGAGTGTGGAAAAACATGGGAAAATCAGAAGACTTTGCAAGTCTGAAACTTAATTTTTAAATGCAAACAAGTTGAGTACAAGTTTAATTTCAAACAGGACTTTGTTATTACTGAAGAATTAAAAAAAATATGTCACTCTTACTGAAGTAAGAATAATATGCACTTTTTGCAGATAGAATGGTTAAGAATATGATGTTTAATAATGTTTTAATATATTTTTAAATAATTATATTACAGTGGGGTCACAGTCTTGTTCTCTATAGACACACATAAAATTATAGTAAAGATCTAAAATACTATATATTTCCATATAAGCCAATTTGTGTATAAGCTGAGTATATGACTTTTCAGTGAAAAATCGTTCAAAATTGAAAACCCATACATAAGCCGATGTTTAAAAAAGGTGATGAAAAATTCAGTGACCAAAAAATAACCAAAATGCAAAAAAAGGGATCTCTAAAATTACTTAGGTCTCTTATTGTGTTTTAGCATGCTATCAAATCTGTTTAAGGGTGTATTCGAAAAAACGCTTTTCCACCTTCAACAGCTTGAAATTTTCTGATACAATTTCAGTCACATTTTTAAAAATAGAAACATGAAAGTTGATGAGGATATTTTTGAAGAGACATATAAGGTGCCATGTGATGTCATTTTACACTCAACTGATTAGAATTTGATTTATAAACAATTACCTTCCCAGTATGACCCTCTTTTTTGTTCACAGATCTCCCGCTTCTGAAAAATTGGTTCAAAATGCCGTTTTTGATTGCTTTTTTTGAAATATTTTCTGCATTTATCAAAGAATCGGCGATCACGGCACCTTGTGTATTTTCTAAATAAGAGAATTTGCCAGTTCGATGCACATGAGAGCAAAAATGAATTTAAAAATAAATCGGAATATAAGCAGTTTGAATCGAAATACACCCTTAATTGAGTTCTGTGTTCAAAGTTTGTATAAATAAGTCATATAAACACAAACTATGTGTGAAATTTGGTTCAAAATACGTCACATGTGAATAGAGTTGTGTAAAAATTGTAATAATAATAAAAAAAAAAAAAAAAAATGAAATTGTCAGTATTTCTCAATAGGTGAAAGAATTATGGATAGGAATGATCATTCGATCTTTCAAAAAATGTTGCATCAGTAATAAATCGGATGGAATTCCTACTACTACTGAGCTACTGAGGATGCCATTTGTTGAAGAAAGAGGTGATGGTGATGAATTAGGCACTGGGGATATTCATCCTGATGTACCAATGAAAGAAAGTGATTTTAAATATTTGATTGAAAATAATGCATGGTAGATAGTTCATCTACTTATTTATTATTATTGAAAATTATGATCATGACTTAGTTATACTGAATGATGATTGGTGACTTTTCAATTGCAAAAAGAATATTAAGTATTAAACTATTTTTAGAAACTCAAGTGTTGTTTATTTTTTTTATATTTAGTAAATCTCTTATTTTAGAATATCAGTTTTCAAAATTTTTTTTTGACTTGTGTATAAAGACGACCTCCCATTTTGGAATCAGAAAATTGTCTGAAAACTCTCGCCATACATACGGAAATATACGGCAAGTCTTAATCAAGACAAATTATTTATAATCCAAAACATGCCCATAGTAACTAAAAGAAAAAAAAAAAAAATACTGATGACAAGCTGTTATTGTTTTATCTCGAAATGTGTTTAGCATTGTTTATATTTTATGCAGATTTTTACAAAGTGCTTGATAATATGGTGATTTTTACAAATGTTTGATAGGGTTGTTGTACAAATATTTCTGATTTGAAAAAAATGATCAAGCAACCAGGGCTGGACCACTTGAAATGGATTGATCCTATAGCATCTACTTCAACACCTGTTGAAAAATTATTTTCTAATTTGGGTTTAGTATATTTTAAACTTTAAAATATGCTGTGTGACAAATGCATGGTAGATAGTTCATCTATTTATTTATTATTTGGGATTAAGCCTTGCATTTGTGCCTTAAACATTGAATGGAGTATTAAGGTAAATATCAATTTAAATATTTAATTCCTTGTAGCTTAAATGGTAGAACACTTGGAGCGCTATTCCAGGGGTTCCGGGTTCGATCCTAAGCTTGGACATTTTTCACAAGCTTGATTCTACGCTTAGTTAGCAAGTGATAATTCATGTATTAAATATTAAATAATTTCACAGCTGAAAAAAAAAAAAAAAAAATGTGTTTACCAATGCTATATTTGTTTATGTCTCATGTTATGCCTCAAGATTATGTGCTCATGAAGACTGTTCCATCTTGTGCTGCAGTGCAGCCTTACCAACATATAGCAGTGAAAAATGCCAAGCTGGGCATCATCCCCCTTGTAGCGATATTCCAGGAATTCCGGGTTTGATCCCCGGCTTGGACATTTTGCACATCACAATGTTGGTTCTATGCTTAGTTAGCAAGTGATAATTCACATATTAAATATTCAATTCCTATTTTTTTACTAAATTTTCCAGCATTCATGTGCTTGGACAATTTAGAACTATCTAAATCAATTTCGAAAAATTAGGTTTTATTTTTGTTATAAAATAGAAATTTAAGTTTTGAAGAATTATGTGATCTTCGGTTCAAATATCCAAAACGTTATGAGCAAATATTTAATATATATATTATTTATAGGTATATGTATTATTTTTCATTAAATATATTGATTCAAAACAATATTCATGGTATGCATGATTACTATATTATATTTATGTACATTTCTTCAAATAAAAATAAGATAAGACTCACATATCGACATATTAAAATTAAGGATGAGATTTTTGTATTCTTGCACATCAATATTTTATTTAGAGGAAATGCTGTTTAGTTAAATTGCAAAATGTTCTGATTAAGTTAAAAATTTTACTGGTGAGCAAAAACATGGAAATCTCATCCCTATAAAATAAATACGTCAGCCTTTTTTTTTTTGCCTGCATTCAAATTATTTCTGTAATTTGATTTATTATATTTTTTCATCCTCTAAGAAACTATAATGTTTAATCTTACAAAATATCAATGTTATTGTTTTTTTAATTTTTTAATGACATAAGTCAAATAGATACATTTTAATAACTCAGAAAATATATTAGTTTTAACAAAATGAACTAAGTTTTAGTTGGTTATGCTTTGATGACATTACATTATTTGAACAAAAGAAAAAAAAAAAAAAAAAGAATGCCAAATCACTTACGGAAATATACATTATTTACCAGATTAATTTTTCATCCATGAATACAAAACAATAAGATCATTAAAACAAGTCTAAATTTAATTTAATTACAAATACTGATATTTTAAAAGCCACAGCTGAACACAGTATGTAATATAATCAAAGCTGAAGTAATATGTAAATTGTTCTACATTAAAAAATAAAAAAAATAATATATATATGTGGGTATAAAGGATGAAGTATTAAGCAATTAAAGATAATATACTCAATGATTTAATGAACGTGATATCCCAATTGAGACTCACGTGATGATGCATAAAAAAGAACGAGGTGTTCTATAGATTTCAGCGATGGCGAGTTGGATGGATTTTTAATCCAAAGCTCAGAGAAGCTTATTTATTTTAAATATTATTCAGTTCTACTGTTATTTTTGAATGCTACGTATATATTTTATGTCTAGTAAACCTTTTTATCTTATCAAGAATATTTGTTTTGCTTAAATCATAAGCTAATCACTCAATATTCCCACAAGTTTTGGGGGCTCGGCCGGGATTGAAGGATTTGAATGACTTGGATTTGAATGATTTCGCTGATTTATATTTGAATTTGAATTTCACGATGAAAGCTATTTTACACTAAGAAGGTCTAAGTCTAAGAAAAATGTTTTGTTTTTAAACTAATACGTATTATGTAAAAAAGGAACTGTTTGTTATATGTGTAATGATTAGAAATTATCCGTAATCAAGCCTGCAAGATAGTGCACTATATTGTTTTGTTGAAGTGTAAACAAAAATTATAATGTCTGTTCTGAATAAAGCTAGGAAGGCGGACTTGTTAACGTTGTGTGATGATCTAGGTATAATTGTGCCTCAGAGTCCAAGAATCATTGATTTGATAAAGTTGGTGACTGAATCGAAGGATTATGAAGAAAATTTTGTAAAAGTTCGACTTGAAGTCATTGCCGCGGAGAGAATAGAAAAAGAAAGACTAGAAGCAGAAAAAGAAGAAAGAAGATTAGAAGCAGAAAAAGAAGAAAGACGACTAGAGGCAGAAAAAGAAGAAAGACGGTTACGGTTAGAATCAGAAAGAAGATTAGAGGAAAAGAAGATGGAAATGGAGTACGAATTACGAAAAATTGAACTTCAAGGAAATATGATAAATACAAGTGACGGTTCGGCTGTAACTGGTACAGGTAAGCAACTAGATTTGTCTAAATTAATGTCACACTTTGATGGGAAGGGTGATATTAGTATCTACTTAGCTCTATTCGAGAGACAGATTTCTAGGATGAATATAACAAAAGAGAATTGGGTCATGCACTTATTAAGTTTAATGCCGCTAGAAATTGCTAATGTTATAACTAGAGAACCAGAAACATTAACAAATAACTACGATTATGTAAAAAACTTGCTGCTCAAAAGATTCAAATTGACGCCAGAAGAGTTTAGGCAAAAATTAATGTCGCATAAGAAAGAAAATTCAGCCACTTGGCGCGATCTAGCATTTGAGTTAAGGAATTATTTAGAAGAATGGATTACCGGTCTTGATGTGTCGAATTTTGAAGATTTAAAAGAATTAATACTGGTAGATCAAATCAAAAGAAGATTACCGATAGAAATGAAGGAACATTTCATCGATGATCTTCCCAAAATTAAAAGTGTTGATACGTTAGTTTGTAAACTAGATGATTACGAAACAGCAAGGCGTAATATTAAAACCATGAATAGAAATTCACACCACTTTGAAGATAGGAAGTCAAAAATGCGCGAAAATAACAATTCAAAACCGTGGTTACCATCTCAACGTTATGATACTTTAAGAAAACAACAATTCGCAGATAATACAGCTAATAAAAATGAATCTTCTAATTTAAATGAAAGAAACAGGGCACAAATTAGATGTTTTAAATGTAACCGTCTTGGCCACGTAATATCCCAGTGTAAAAATGGGAATAATAGTCAAATAAATTATGACAGCCAAAATCGGAGCCAAAACCAGCGATTATCCAATCACAAAGAAGTGAATTGTGCATTAATCAAAGAAACAAACAGCGCCAAACCGGATCACATGTTAGACACCGATATTAACGGGAGCCAAAACCCGCGATTATCCAACTACAAAGAGATGAATTCCGCAGTAATCAAGCAAACTAACAGTGCCAAATCAGATTACATGAAAAATATTGATATTAACGGTGAAAAGACACAGATCTTCTTCGACACTGGAAGTGATATCAGTTTGGTGAGTTACGAATATTATACGAAAATAGGCTCGCCAAGATTATTTTCAAATAACATCTTTTTGTCCGGCATAAATAAAATAGTTGTTTATCCAAAAGGATACTTCCCATATGAATTTAATATTGATGGTTTTCTAATCAGAACAAATTTGTACGTACTAGAATCTCTTGAATATGATATTTTACTGGGATATGATGTCATTAGCAAATTAAATTTGGCGATAGACGAGAACGGAATTAAGATCGTTGGCAAACGCAATAGTATTCAAGTAGGTTACACTAAAGTTCAGAAGAATTCTGATATAAAATTGAATCATGCTGCCAAAAATAATAATGAAATGAAAACGTCTACGTTAGATAATTCACGTGATGAAAATGTTATACTTGCAAATGATAATAATGCAGGAGGTAATCACTTGATTAATTTCGCGAGAGTCATAGAAGAAAATGAAATTGATTTGAATCACGTGAGAAATTTGAAAATTAGAAAAGAAATAAATGAGAAAGAAGAAAATTTAATTAGTAAGAAAAGATTGAATGAAAGAAACGAGACATCACAAACAGGACGAATGAATGACCTAAAAGAAAAACGCAATTTATGTGCACGCGCCAATGAAAATAAAAATGAAACGAGGAAAATTAAAAAATATTATAAACGGAAAAATACGAGGGAAGAAAGGAATGTTGAAGGAGTTAATGCAAATAAACAGAAATTTATCAGAAATTACAAGAAGCGTGATTACAATGATAGAGATGAAGAAAAGAAATATTATTCGAGAAATAATTTTGATGGAAAACGTCACACATATGAAAATTGGAGAAACAGCAAACAGAAACATTTAGAGGTACAGCAAACAGAAAGAAAATATGAAATTTTTGAAAAAGAAAGGGCTGAACCGTGTGAAAAGGATACTTTTAAATTTAAAGGCAAAAGAAGCATAAAAACAAATTTTAATGGTCCGCGTAGAAATCTATATTTTTGGAGTAATGGTAGTTATAGAAAGCAATTTAACATGATGAGAAAAGTACCTAACAGATATGAATTAAATGATACCGAGTTAATCCAAGAAATGCAGTATGGAACAGGAATGAAAAGGAGAAAATTCCATGGACCTAATAAAAACATTATAGAAAAATCACATGATCATTATGATGCAAAGAGGATTGGAGACCATGGTGGACAAGATATCCACTATTGCAAAATACGTCAAGCCGTGGGGTAATGCATCTGCATAATGTTAGATGTTTTTGTTTTATGTTTACTTGTAACGATAGATGTTGTTTTATATTTACCTGTTTTATTTCTATAAATTTGTGTCTAAATTTTAATAGGCAGCTGGCGAGGTCGCCAGGAACGTCAGGATGACCGAAAATGTGGGTATAAAGGATGAAGTATTAAGCAATTAAAGATAATATACTCAATGATTTAATGAACGTGATATCCCAATTGAGACTCACGTGATGATGCATAAAAAAGAACGAGGTGTTCTATAGATTTCAGCGATGGCGAGTTGGATGGATTTTTAATCCAAAGCTCAGAGAAGCTTATTTATTTTAAATATTATTCAGTTCTACTGTTATTTTTGAATGCTACGTATATATTTTATGTCTAGTAAACCTTTTTATCTTATCAAGAATATTTGTTTTGCTTAAATCATAAGCTAATCACTCAATATTCCCACATATATATATATAGATAGATACAGATTAGATACTGAATATTGATACACACTCACAAAATAAAAGAATTGCAATTGTAAAGAAGTTGCTGAACTTCAGTAATAAATTTCTTATAATGTAATTTAAATTATGATAACTTTATTTTTTTTTAACTCCAAACACTGAGGACAGATATTTTTTATTTTATTTACCCCATTCAATATTTGTGTTATGTGTAAGTTTTGTTATGCCATATTTTTTGCTTTTGAATCGCCTTACAATATTTTTTTCATACTGTCGTATTTAAGTATTAGAATTCCTTTTGTAGTGTTCTTGATGTTAATGATTACTTTTGTCCTACATGAATATTTTACAGGGTTTGTCTACCATAGTATGCCTTGAATCTTTATACATAACAATTTTATAGTCTTAAGATAATGATACATTAAAAGATTTTAAGCAAAATTTTAGAAAATATAAAAAAGATGTTCCAATATCAAATCTATGCCAAATTAACCTTTTAAATCAGTAAAACATTACCTAAGCAATAAGCATTAACAAATACATGCTGCAAATAAATTTCAATAATTATAAACATACTGTATAAAGTTTAGTTGCTAATTGACTGCCAACATTTTTTTAATATAATTTTATGATATTAGTATGTAAGAACATTTTTATGAATTTCTATGTAAGAAAAGATTGTAGTCTCCATCTTATTTTTCAGGGATGGGAACTGCAAAAAAGCAAAAAGACTGAAAATACGTGTGAACGAAAAATTGCACCACATTTTGATCATGCGCACAAATGAAAAATTGCGCCACAAGGGGGTACTTTTTGTTTAATGAATAGGTGTTATCAGAATTCAGAAGTTACATTCACTGAGAAAGATTTGGAACAATCAAAAAAAAGATTGTGAAGCAGGAAAATCTGTTTTTGGAGCAGCAAAAAGAATAATTTGGAAGCAGGAAAGTTTGTTTTTGGAACAGAAAAATTCTATCCACCAGGTATTAACTTTCTTTTCTTGCCCCTTTGACGAAAATTGCATTTTAAAGCGATTTTTCGACAAGATTTGCCGTTTTTTTGTGATCTTTTGACGAAATGTGATGGTTTTTCGCAATCTTTTGAAGAAATGTGCCGGTTTATCGCGATATTTTGACGAAAGTTACCGTTTTATCACGATTTTTTGACGAAAGTTACCGTTTTATCACGATTTTTTGACGAAAGTTACCATTTTATCACGATTTTTTGACGAAAGTTACCATTTTATCACGATTTTTTGACGAAAGTTACCGTTTTATCCTGATTTTTTCATGAAAATTTTAGTTTTTCGTGACTCTTTTTACAAAATTTGCCATTTTATCGTGATTTTTGGACGAAATTTGTCGTTTTTTGTGATTTTTTGAGGAAATCTGCCTTTTTTTCGAGATTTTGTAACAAAATTAGCCATTTTTTTTTTAGAATCTTTTGACAAAATTATTCATTATTTAACTATTTTTCTAGTGAAATTTCTTTTTTTGCGATTTGTTGACGAAATGTACCTTTTTTTGCAATCTTTTGACGAAATGTTCTGTTTTTTTGCAATCTTTTAAAGAAAATTACCGTTTTGATAAAATTTACTGTTTTTCGCGAATGTTTAGACAAATTTTTCTGTTTTATCACGATTTTTGGACAAAACTTGTCATTTTTTCGAGGAAATCAGATTTTTCGGAATTTTGTAACAAAATTAGCCATTTTTTCGTGAATTTTTTGACGAAATTAGCTGGGAATTATTTGTTATTTCGCAATTCTTTAACAAAATTTGCCTTTTTTGTGATTCTTTGATGAAAATTACGCATCCCGTCGGCGATTTTTTTTTTGTATTTTACGCGCTATAGCATGTCTGCGGCATCCCTGTTACATATTTCTGAAATCCGCAGAAAAATACAGAATTTTTGGGGTGAAAAATCTGAAACTTAATCAAAATAAGAAAAAACCAGAAATTTGCAGAATTTCTTAAAATAACAAAAAAAAGCGTAAAATTCCCATCCCTGATTTTTAAATTTGAGACTTTGCACCAGTTAAGGATATCATTCTATTGCTTTTTGAACAAGTCATTGTTGAAGTTTTAAAAATTCCAATGCAATTTTTTGCAAGAATTCTTTTTTAGTTGCATTAAACACTTAGTTTTTTTTTAAATATAGAATTTTTTTAGTTTTAGCAACAATTTATATTTTGGGTTTTTTGGAATAAGTTTCTACCAAAATAAAAAGCACAGTACAGGAAATTATTACATGAAAAGGTACCATGAAACAAACTTTAAAAACAATGAAATCCATATTTTTGCATAAATATTAAGTGTAAATCTTTAAAACTTGCAAAATAATTTAAATAAAATACTTTTTTCTTTCTTCAAACAAGATAAATAGGTTCTGATGATACTATCTACATATGGTCATGTGTGAAACAATAGATTTATTTAGATCAAATGATTGAGAATAAATATTTGAAATTGTATTTTGAAATGTATTTTACTTTAAGGAGAAAACTGCTCGAAAAATACAGTTTGACTTGAAACTGGTACATATATATTTGATATTCATTAATAAAATAAATCTAAAATACAGTTTGACTTGAAACTGGTACATATATATTTGATATTCATTAATAAAATAAATCTAACAGAATATAATCTTCATCCTCAAGCTATGTAAAAATTTAAACAAAAAATTACAAAAGAATATATTTAGTAAAAACTTACAAATAGTGCAGGTTTCCTAACCAACCCTCGAGTCTTTTCTTCAGTATAAGCACAGTTAGCTCGATGAGCTTCAGATACCGATACTATGATGTCATACATCATTTGTTTGTACTCGTAATTCTGTGAAGGCAATTCAGTTTCAGATTGAGTTACTTGGTTGTCTTCGTTCTTCTCTCTCGATCTTTTTGGAACTCTACCGTAACGAACAGCTGTAAAAGAGAATGAAGATTCTATAGAATTTTGAATGTTTATCCAGATCACAACACACAAGCACAATGAAAAGTGAAAAAAGATTGTACAAACTCACATTATTGTATCTACTTGTATAATTACAACTAACCAATTTTGCATACCTACTTTAATGGGAAATTTTATCAATGCTTTATGTAGTTTTCAGATGAAAAATACTGAAACAATTTTATTTGACATTAAATTAATAATATATGATTTGATATTAATTTCTCAATTTTAACGCTTCAGTTTGATTTTGTGTATTAAAAAAAGCAAATTAATAATTTTGTTACTATTTTTTTTTTTCTAGATGCTTCACAGGTGCAGTGCAGATGTTTACTAATCAATGATACTATAAAATTAAATGTGTAATACATTATAGCTTCAAGGTGGAAATAAATCAACTGTAAGTTAAATTAAGACAAATCTGGTTTTACCTTCATTATTCATATAAAATTTACAAAGCTTAAAAAAAAAAAAAAAAAAAAAAAAAAGTATTATTTAAGGCAGTTTCTCAGAAAAATATTTTTCCTTCAATAAGATAAAACTTTTATACATTTTCAGGCTCATTTTAAACATAAAAGTATGATAATTGCATTCATGATTATTAAAACAATTTGTAACTCAAATTTTTTACTTTTTGAAGAATGAACTACACCATGAGTTAAACAATTATTGGATTATTATCTCAGAGGAGCAGCTTATTAATTTTCCCCCCTATCATACAGTATGATAATGCTGTATGGTAGAGCTCAGGTGCATCTCTAATGTTAAAGTCCAAAGTTTGCCTCGTAATAACTTTGGAATTAATCATCGGATCTCGACGAAATTGAAAAGGGGACATGTCCTACTCTAGATCTCAAAGTTTACAAAAATTCATCCAGATCCACCGATTAGTTTCGGAGATCTAGAACCGCTGTTTTGTCACTTTGTTCGTGAAAAAAGAAAAAAAGACAAACAACTCAATTATAACCCGAACCAGGAAACATTCAGCGACGTGTAATAGCTTGTTCAAAAGCTTTTAATTTAGGGATGTGCCTTTCGAAGGTCCGGTAAAAAAATATCAAAAATTAAGGAAATGGCACCCATTTAAAATTTACAAAATTCTATACCTTCCGTAATTTAACATTATAGAAACCTCTCCTTTTTCATTGCTAATTCAATTATTTCTTTTGAGTTGCCACCAAATAAAAAACAGTTCAATAATTTATAAAAGAAATGATAATACGTGTTCTTTTTGCTATAGATCAATAAAAATTATGATTCTCCGGATAGATTTTTGAAATTGATGTCATTCGAAACAGAAAATACATATTTTTCATAAACATATATATAAACTGCAACTAAATAGCGTTAAAACAACATCGCACCTTTATTTGAGTGTTTTTGATGTCAAAACAGTTGCTACAATTAGAGATGTAAATTTTCCGGAAAAATTTAAGTGGCGGAAAAAAACTGGTTTTTTACCGTTTTTTTTTTAGAAAAAAAAAAACAGAAAAGTTGGAAAAATTGATTTTTCATGATTGTTTCTCTGAAATAAACTATATTTTCTTAAAGAATATTAAATAATAAGCATTTTTTTCCATTTATTTATATTAAAAGAAAATTATTTTCACATTATATTACAAAATAAAAAGAAAGAAGCAAAGCCTGCTTATAAAAATTTAGTTTTTTTTTTTTTTTTTCCCACAGCCTAAGAATTTTTATTAAACACTATTCTTTGTTATATCATATCTCCATTGAAATGATTTTTCAGTTACATGTTTAACTACCAATTGACCTAATGTAAAAACTTGAGCCAATATGCGTACAGTTTGGAATGGAATAAATTATGCATCCCATTTACATAAGTATAGTTTTTAAGTAAATGATACTAGTTTAATGAAATAAATTATTGCAGTTTTGTCATTATTATGAATATCAGTATTAAAAAAATGTATATTTTTACAACATTACACTTTTTTCTTACATTTATAATTTTATTTCCTTTAAAAAATGTTTAGTTTTGGTATAGTTTTCCAATCTCAACTCAAAAGTTTTGATTTAATTTTATAATATAAATTCAAACAAAACTAAGTTTTAGTTAGGCTTACTCAGGTCTGCAACTAAAAAACAGCACAGGTTATTGACTGTTAGATTTCTTTTCTCCCCGAAACCAGGAAAATATTTTTTTAAAAGTTAAATTAAACATAATTTTTTTCTTTTTATCCTGCAGGGTTGCCACTCTAATCTTGAAAAACAATTCCCTGTATTTTGCCTGTACTGCAACGCATTTATTCCATGTTGAGTGCGAAAAAATATATGCGTGTATGAAGGCTAATTAGAAATGTTGTAATTTGCCATTACCAAAAATTCCCTGTGTTTTCCAGATTTTTTAAAAAATTCCCTGGATTTTCCCTGTTTTGGGAGGAGATTTAAAATTCCCTGTGTTTTCCCAGTTTTCCAGGTGGCGTGGCAACCCTGTCCTGGAATCTGGTATTCCATTTTTGAATAACAAACCATATTCAATGTTTCCAAATGGTAATTTCATATTTCTAAGAATGGAACTCAAAAGTTATGAAAACAGAACACTACAAATAGAAAATGCTTGCATAGAATTAACAAAAGCAGTTACACAGAGATAAATTTCTACTGTGCTATAGAAAACTACTAAAATTCAAAGTTTAATCAAGAAGGAAAGTATAATTTGAAATGTATTTACTTGTAATAAAATATGGATTTTTTTTCATCACAGTTGTACTTTTCTAATGCAAACTGCCTATGTTTTGCAACATTACTGTATATTATGGAGGTAAAGTGGAGGTCAATTTTAGATTCAACACCTTGAAAAAACATTCAATTAATCAGCTATAACGAAATCTTGAAAAATGCAGCATAGTAGTGCCACGTATAGGGCAATTTACACCAAAAACTAAACAATATATATCAGCAGCTGGCTGAATCTGTAGTTTGATTAAAAATCATCTTATAGTTCTTGAGATAGAACTATTGTGGAAATCATTAATAATGCAGCAATTAATGAGCAGCGATTAATTTAGCAGCACCATCTGTTAGGCGATATACACTAATAACTAAACATCTTGAGTTATTTTGATATTTACATCATGAGATATTTTTTTCTTCAATCACTGCATTTGTAAAATATTCAATTTGGAGATTAAACTTTTTTTTTTGAAATGTCTATATTTCAAGAGAAATTTTGTAAAAGGTCTTGTGTTTCACACTGGAAAAAAATGTGAAGGATCCTTTCAAGTCTTCTCAAACAGATTTCTGCTGAGAGATCAGATTAGGCACATTAAAGTTTTCATGTGGGACACTCAACATAGAAATAAATAAAATTAAAAGTATGAGAATGTAGCTATTGTATAATTTTCAATATATTATTTTACAAATGAAATTTCAATTTTTCCAGTTTGGAAAAATTGAAAAATAAGCCTTCGGAAAAAAACTGAAAAAAGTTTTTTCAAAAGAAAGCACTTATTGCGGGTCGACTTATACTATAAGGGCAAAATTGGGAAATTTCGTTACCGGCCACTGGCCAGTAAGACTAGTTTTTTAAGTGGCCATTTTGTTTAAACTAGTGGCCACTTTTTTATTTAAAAATATTAAGCCATAAAATTTCTATAAGTATTAATCTAAAACTGAACAGCTCAAATAAATATGTTAATATAAATACATTGAAACCTAAAAAAGTAGAATCTCTGATGAAATATAAGTAAATTGCATTCTCTCCTTGTAAAAAAGTGGCCACTAGGTGGCCACTGATAGACCATTTTTAACTGGCTACTTTTTCTCATGTACTGGCCCTGTGGCCGGTGGCTAGTGCTAATTTTGCCCTTTAACTTATACGCGAGTTTTTAATTTTTCCTTATTTTTAACAACGTAAGTTAGGGGGTTGACTTATATGCGAGTATATACGGTAAATATGCCCATGTTTCATACAATTTTTATTAATTTTAAATTCTGATTACATGGCATTGTGTACAATATGGTTTGTCATATTTTCTGAAGAGAACATTATTTCTGCATTAGTCTACATTAACTCAGCAAATTATAAACAAAAAAATTGGAAAAATTTGGGACTGTTTTTATAAAAGCCATATTTTTCTATGAATATACATGTTATCCACATAAAAATGAACACAGTTTAAAACAATAAACCACTTAAACATAATCTACAGTTTGAACATTTTTGCTACATTAGTTCTGACAGAGTTATCCAAAAGGTTCTTTTTCAATTTGTTGACAGTCCACAACGGAGTTTCGGGAAAAATCTTCAAGGAAATGTATGAGCTGTACTATTATGTTCACACACTTAGAGATTCAGGGCAATTAATCATGTATTTTTCTAGATATTTAACAAAATGACTAAAATCACAAGTGACCGGTCACATTTGGCCATATAGTGTATCATAAAAAATAACAGTATCTCAAAAAAAAAAAAAAAAAAAAGTATTTACAAAGAAAAAACAAAAAGAATATACAATGACTAGAAAAACTAAATTTTAGTTTTTTTTTTTTTTTTCTTAGCCTAGTTTTTCTTTTTAAGCTGACAGATTATTCTGCACATTCTAAATTAATCTGCAGCATCCGACACTGTGCTTCATTTTTTCTGCTATAAGGTTTGAATTAATAATGCACATTTTGTATACTGTAAAAGCTTTTATTGAGAAATAAACTATGAAAATTCATATAATTTATAACAAACTTTCTTTCAATATAACACATACAAAACAACAATCTATGCAATGTAAATAAGGTTTTCAATAACCATTTTAATTTAATATATTTTATTTTAAAGAATAACAAGGTAAGACAGTCATTATTTAAAATTTTTAAAATAGTGCATCGGAAATTCAAAACAATTAAAATATGCAAAAGAAAAAAACTTACAATCTTTGGACATTCCAACATCTAGACATTTTCGGAATCGACAATACTGACACCGATTTCGATTAAGTCTAATAACTAGGCACTGCTTATCCCTTAAACATTTGTAGTCAATTTGTTTCTGTATACTTCTTCGGAAGAAACCCTGAAAAGAATATCTCCATTAGTTATATAATTCTTAGTCTAATGACATTATAAATATGTAATCAAAACATTAAGATAGATATTTAAACAAAAAGCATAACTTAATGAATACAAATTAATATGACATGTTATTACATGCAGATTCGAAGATCTATTTTAATTGATTTAAATTTTACGTCTAAAATGGACATGAAACTTATAGCACTTTAACAATCTTTAATAGCAAGAAATCACAAGTATGTTTTATAAAAATCAAGCATAGTAATACCAAAAAATCATAAAAATGTAATTAATGTTTACAAATTAACAAATACGCATTTCGGACATAGAAAAGTAATATTCACCAATAAATCGAAAGTTTAATTTAAGCTCAAAATTGTTTACAATTAAAATATTTTGAGAGATAAATACACTAAATCGCAGTATATTTTCAATTGCATAGCATCAATGATTTGCTTATTTTAAAATCGATAATGAAATCAAAACTACAAATTTGGAAACATTTTTACATCCAATGTTGATCGATAAAAACTTTCTATACATTTTATAAGTATTTGCGAATTAACAAAACACAAGTACACTGAAAAACCGGTTTGTTCACAGTACCTGTTTAGTAGCTTGTCAGTGCTGAATAATAATAGACGAAACAATTGTTTAGCTTATTAAAGTAGGTAAAATAACAATAAGTAATGCGAAAAATGTTTTAAGATTAGTATTATAAAATAAAATTAATAAATTAAGCACTTAAACACAATAATTTAAATAAATAAATAACAAGAGAAAGTGATGAAGTGGCACAGCAGCGCCACTACAACGCCCTCTTCTGGTTGCAGTTGCAGTCAAATGGAAACGAAAACTATTACTAGAATTCCACCACAAGATGAAATTTTTAAAAACTTTAATTTATTTAAAGTTGCTTTTTTGCAACATAAATACATGTTTATTTGAGAAAAATATATTGGGGATTTTTATATTTGTATTTATTTCAATAACCTTGACTTTTTTTAAAGCTTTTGTATCAAAATTATCATGATTAGTGAGATCTTCAGATACGATTCAAAATATCGAACAAAATATTGACTGCAAAAAACATTTTAAACTTTGTAATTAAAAAAAATCAAACGTTTTGGTTGCTTTACTAGCGATTTTAGCACTGGAATATGTAATTTAGAGACCGAAAATTGAAACTCGTGGCTATCAAAATACATATATCTTTCTTGTGACATTAAAAGACGCGCATTAGGTAACAAACAAAAAAATTTTCAGAACTTTACATTTGTAGAACTTTCAAATGACAAATAAGTTTCCAATAAATAATAATTTCGAAAGTATTTTACCATTAGTTAAAAGGGTGATTTTCCGACTTGGTTAGGGTGCCTTTATGTGAGAGTGGCGATATACGGAATATAAAATTGATTGACCGAGACAAACTTGGACAAATACGAATCGCCAAGCACCTGAGCGAGCATATATTGTTAAAAATGTTATCCTTTTGCTGTATCGTCACTCCACCACTTTTATAGAAAACGATTACTTCGCCCTTTATGGAGTATTCTCCTGGGTCAAAAGAGAAATACTCTATAAAAGCGGGGAAGTGACGATGCAGCAAAAGGGTAAAATTTTTTACAGTGTACCATTATAAAAAGTTGCACTGTTAAAAATCTTCAACTTTTGTTGTACAACACTCCACCTCTTTTATTGAAAATAATTACTTGACGATATTATGAAGCATTCTCATTGTTCAGGAAAAATACATTCTATAAAAATGGTGGAATAACTACGTAACAAAAATTGCAGATTTTTAACAACACTGTTAAAAATTTGACCCATTTGCTGTAGAGTCACTCTACCGCTTTTATAAAAAACGACTACTTTACAGCGTTGTAGAGCATTCTTATTGGTCACAAAAGAGATACTCTATAAAAGCTGTGGAGTGATGCTGGAGCAAATGGGTCAAATTTTTAACAGTGAATATGTTATTTGTCTCGCTCGTACCGAGTTCGTCCAGGTGATTAGCCACTGTTAAAATGCTATTACACAAAAGTTAAAGTCGTTTCAAATTCTAGGCGTCTCAAATGGTCTTCAGGGGCAGAGCCGGATTAAGCACTTCTGGGGCCCGGGGCTACTGGGAATTTTGCCCCCCCCCCCTTACGCTATTGGAAATATTGAGCCTCCTATCACGATATTGAATATCACCCCCTCCTCATACATACTACACACCTTTGTTTTGTTTTTTTTAATCTAAAATACAAATCTTACATATTGAATATGTATAACGTTAATAAATTTTTTTTTTTTGTTATGTTTAATGGTGCTCTTAAATTCGCTTTTTTTCCGCGACCTTTTGAGAAAATTTGCGCTTTCCCTGTGATCTTTTTCCGAAATTCGCATTTTTCCTGCCCCCCCCCCCCTCTTTACGAAGTTAGCGCTTTTTCAAGCGTTCCTCTGTAGAAATTTACACTTTTTTCACATCTCTTTGACAAAATTCGCTCTTTTCCGAGAACTTTTGACTAAATTTGTGCTTTTCTCGAGTACTTTTCATGAAATTCATGCTTTTTCTGCCATCCTTTAACGAAATTCGTGTTATTTTGAGGAATTCTGTCAAAATTCGCTTCTTGTGGGCAATTTTTTGACGAAATTCGCGGTTTTTCGCCAAAATTCGCATTTCTTCAACAGCGACACTTTAACAAAATTGCCTCTTTTAACTAAATTTGCGCTTTTCTAGGAAACTTCTTATGAAATTCGCGCTTTTGATGCCAACTTTTGACAAAATTCACGCTTTCTTTTCGCGGCTCTTTCACAAAATTCGCATTTTTTCGGCGATTCGTTGACGAAATTCGCGTTTTTTTTAGCGTTTTTTTAGTCAAAATTTGCTTTTTTTCGAGGATCTTTTGACTAAATTTGCGCTTTTCGCGCGAACTTTTCAAAAAATTCTCCATTTTCCTGCCACATTTTGACAAAATTCACGTTTTTTTCCCGATTCTTTCTCAAAGTTTGCGTTTTTTGGTAAAATTTTGACGAAATTCGCGATTTTTCGAGGTTCTTTGTCAAAATTCACATTTTTGCACGATCCTTTGACAAAATTCGCTTTTTTCCGCGACCTTTTGACTAAATTTGCGCTTATCATGCGAACTTAACAAGCAATTTGCGCTTTTTCTCATCCATTCTTTAACGAAATTCGCGGTTCTTTGACGAAATTCGTGGTTCTTTGTCAAAATCCTCGTTTTTCCGTGATCCTCTGTCAAAATTCGCGTTTTTTCCCCGATGCTTTGACAAGTTTTGCTGTTTTTCCGCGAACTCTTGACTAAATTTGCGCTTTTACTGCGATCTTTTAAAGAAATTCGCGTTTTTTACAATTCTTTGTCAAAATCGTGTTTTTTTAGCCATCATTTGACGAAATTCACATTTTTTCCGCGACTGTTCGACAAAATTCGAGCTATTATTGTGACTTTTTAGCAAAATTCGCGCTTTTTCCGTGACCTTTTGACGAAATTAACGCTTTTTCCACGGCCTCTTGAAGAAAATTGCGCTTTTCAGCAATATTTATTAAATTCGTTCTTTTTTGACGAAATACGCACTTTTTTACGCGACCCTTTTCATTTCTTTTTCATCACCACTTTTATTAAACCTGGAAATTTTCGGAGATACAGACAGCAATGATGTACAATGGCAATTCAAGTTATGTTGCAAAAAAAAAAAAACGGCGATTTCACGCAGCTCTTACACCCCTGTAGTTGTTTTAAACGAAACTTTGGTACAACTTAAGCCTCTGCTGAGGGCCCCTGACTGGTTGGGGCCCGGGGCTGCAGCCCCCTTAGCCCCCCCCCCCTTAATCCGGCTATGTTCAGGGGAGTCGCTCGGAGAGAGTAATTTTCTTGAGTCGGAGCGTTTTGGAAATCTGAAACGATGCGAGTCGCCAGTAACAGCCAACCAAATACTTTGAAATCTGACGATGGAAAAGCTTTTTCTCGAATAGCCAATGAAATACTTAGATTTTCGATTAGATTTAGATTTCGCAGGCGATTTTTGTCGCTTGAATTTTTTACGTGTAATAGCACTTTTAAAGATCTTCAGCTCTAGCTTTTGCCTCATAGTCACTCTTCCATTAAAAGATAAAAAGAGAGAGAGAGAGAGAAAAAAAAAAAAAGGGATCGCAGATTACAAAAATTTCTAAAACATTAGGCGTGTTCAGCACAACTTACCGGTTACTTACCGGTCACTTACCGATTGTAGACAAGTACGAAATGAAACTCAAGGCGAAGTGTGACGTCAGCTACAGTTCAACAGAATAGTTTTCATTGGTGCCACAATTCGCTTTCGTACTGCCATACAATCGGTCGGTCACATTGGTTACTTTGGTAAGTTGCGCTGAACACGCCCTTAATAAAATGAATTTTCCATCCATTGAGCAGCTATTAAAGTAATGTCATTAACCATAAAATAAATAGCAAAATAAATAAAACTTTTGCTATTAAAATGTACATCCAACAAAATTTTATCATTTTTGATAATTTCATTCACATTATCCAAGAAAGAGTTTTGTGTAAATTAATAAAAAAAATAAAGGAAAAGGGGTGTTTCATATAATTTTATAATGCTAAGAATAGGGGCTTATGCTTCAGAGAATTTTTTAGAACAAATATCAGTTTTGTATACACACACACATATAGGATAAATGCGTGAAATTTCGCATTATTTAGGAAATATTTCCTATAAGAAGATATTGATGCAGAAAAATTTCCTGGTCTTAAAATTTCACGGCAAATATGACTTCTTGTATTTACGAAAGAAATAAAAAACACAAGTTGAATGTAGATTCTGCCATTGCAGAACTCAGTTTCGCCTCCGATTAGAAAAAAAAAATCGATAGAGGTTTTTTAGAAAGCCGACCCCGTTTAGAATGCAATGAACTAACTTCATCATTCTTGTGTTTATAAATATAATAGCAAACAGAACGGCGTGAAATACCCAATTGATTAGCAATTCTCTCTGAGACATTGGAATTGCGGAATAATAAAGAGATACAATTTGACGGCTACTTCTTCATTGACTAAATTCATCAACAACGGATTTTTTCTTTAGTTTAAACGCTTTTTTATAGACTCTGAGAAAAAGGAAATGCATTTTAACAATAAAACGAGTGGAATCCCGTCGAATTCGACGAATGAAATGTTTAAAAGACCCGATCGATTTGGTTTAAAAAAAAGCAAAAGTAATTACATTATTCAATCAATATATAATAAATATATTTCCAAACTTAATGTCAAGTTTGTCAGTTACAATTTTGCATGCAAATATTCGCACATCTTCAGTTAAAATTGTAATCTGAATGCTGGCGAAATCCAGAAATTTTATTTTATATGCACTCACAAAAAAATAATTTTATTAAAAAAAAAAAAAAAAAAAAAAAAAAAAAAAAAACTAATTTAATTTTTACTGTGACATTATTTTCACTAACTGAAGTCATCTGAAATTAAAATCTCAATCTCAGTGTCCATAATGAAAAGAAATATTGAAATGTAATATCGTTATGAGTAAAAATGCGATGTTTTAAATAGTGACGTCATTTTCTCTTCAAATGTTTTTTAAAAGTTACTGTTATTAGTAATATGAAAAAGGCAACCGTAATAATATTGTAATTCCCATTTATCTGGTTGCTGATTGACATCATTTTCCTCATTTGAAATTTTTCTCATTTTGCTTTAGACATTAATTGTTATCATAAATTATTTTCTGTTATTTTATTTACATTATTAATATTATTTCTCATTAAATATATATATATATATATATTTTACCTCAATTAGCGCATAATATACGCAATCATTATATTGTGGTTAAATTTTACGAAAACAATTAACTTTTTTCTTTTTAATGCAAGGACATGTTCACTGATGAAATAAAGCTTCTGACTGGTGGAAAGTGATAATGGAAAATAAATTTTTACTATCGAGAGAAAAGCTAAACTAAGTTGCCACCATTTTGAAGAAATATCGTAAAAAGCATTTAAAATTAAAAATAAAATATAAAAATGGAAATAAATTAAAAAAATAGCTAAAATGGGCGCAACTACAAATAAATAGCTTTCATTTAAAAAAATAAATATCAAAATCGGTTGAGTAGAAAATTCAGGGCTGATGACTAAAAACACAGTCAGGTCTTTTAAATATATAGATTGTATGAATGTCTCGTTTTAACGTCCAGATTATGAAAAAGTGGGCCACAATTTTTGACACGACACTTTTTAGCTTGTCTGAAAGAAATAGCATTATGATATTGATTTCAAACATTTTTTTTTTAAGGAGGTAAATTTTAAAAGTTTATAACTATTCTTGAAAGCGATTTGAAAGAAGAAATCTTGAGAAATAGCCGTGAATAAAATAATATGGAATCCAGGTTCGTGAGTATACAGAATAATATTTATTTAAAATCCTATAGAGATGCGAGGCCCCCTTGGAGGTAAGGGTCCTTTACACATCCAAGCTTGCGAGAGTCTCAGATGCTTACACGATACATGTGCATAAAGTTGATATCGCCAATATATCCGCCAAAATGGTTACATTTGGCGCATTCTCTGAAAAGTCTGTTTTGTATGAACTGTACTATTTTGGCATAATTAACGCGCAATTTTGAATATGATGTATACGGAAACGGATTTTTAATTGAAGACAATACAAAGGGCATATGAGTTATACTGGAATTTCATGATCGCGGTATAGCGAGCCAAATAGGGAAACGTTTATATTTTTGCACAGTTAGCAAATACTAAAAAGAGAAAGGGTGGCTATCTGCAATTCTATATATGGTCATGGAATGATATCGACATGTAATGAAACTGAAAATTACGGCAGATGGCTGCTAACGGCTAACTTAGGAGGGATCTCATATAAATTGCAACAATAAAGATAGGGAATGTATTTTCACTGAAAAAGATAAATTTTCGTTATCTTTGAATGCAATTACATTTATATTAGTTAGACAGTATATTATTTGAATTGAAAAAGGGGTTTTCTTAAGTTATTACCTGATGGAAAAGGTGAATAAAGGTATGATAAGGGAAAATAGCTTAATATATGATATTGATATCATAAGCATCGGAGGCTAATAAGATTAGATAACAGGTATATGATAATGAAAAATAACTGCAATACCTGAAAGTTGAAAGAAATAAAATCGTAACTGAATGGACATCTAGTCATTTAAATTACGCAATATACCCGTCACGAACGTATTTGATAAATCTGTAGAACGAACATATTTCTTGCAGAATGACTATGATACAGAATATTTTCAACCTATTTGTGTAAATTATTTATAACAATTTTCACACACATACACACACAAAGATTCTGCAACAGATAAAAAAATACTGTTGTTTATTGTAAAATAATAACAACAATAATAACAAGTTAATTAAATTTAGTTGAAGTGGAAGATAGTTTTTTTATTTCTTTTGTTTTTCAATTGCAATTTTTTTTTTTTTTTTTTTTTTTTTTTTTATGTAATTTAACAAATTATAGCGACCATTTGGAAAATGACATTTTCAAAGACTAAAACTTTAGACTTAAAAATATAAATAAATTCTATGTTAAAAATAATCATAATAAACATCATTTTTATGATGATCAAAACGTGGCATACATAACATACAAGTCATATATTATCCACGCCACGAATTAAACATTAATATTCCTCGACCAGTCGCAAACAAATTTTAAATGAAATTTTACAATTTTTGGTGCTGTAAATTTTTAAGCTTATAAATATCATACTTTTTAAATTTTTACACCGTCGTATAGCGAAAAAATACTTTTAAATGCAATTTGTTTTAAAGCTGTATCTCAATTTGTTTTTGAGTTATTAACTTTTTTTTCTTTAATTTTTAATGCATTTTGTCATCGTGGCAATAGAAATATTCTATTTCTGGACATTAAACATGGATTAATCAGATAACGAATAAAATCCGGATATCACAAGAATTCAAATATGTCTCAGATATGTTTATAGACCGAAAGCAAGAACCCTTTCCTAATGATTAATAAAATATTAGATACGCGAACAAAACTTATCTGAGAAGCATGTTGAAAGGACCTCAGATCGAATTGACTAATAGTTCTTGACTTTATTAAAGAAATTTTCGTTCAGGTAAATTTGTATAGAATGTTGAAATTTTACATGATTTTCCTGACTCAATACTGTCAAAAAATCACAATGCCTGATAAACTGTAATGTTTGAAAAAGAAAATTACAATTACAAACACATTTCGCTAACGTTTTTCAAATAGTTTGGAATTGCAACGAGATACTAATTCAAATTATAAGCAAAGCGATGACCAATCCTTTCATTTTCAATCCGAATGTCATTTTACTATCGAACTTTTATAAGATTATATTCAATATATTCATAAATAAGAGGTATGGAGTTTTTAAATTTTTACTGGAAGTGTTTGTTATTAGATATGGGCACACAAGCTTTAATTTTATTTATTCTCAGCTATGCATGAAATTGCATTTTTAGGGTTCCATATTTAAAAAGTTAAAATGGAACCAGTATAAGATCACTCCTACTCTTGGTGTCTGTCTGTCACAGCCAAACTATGGAATGAGGAAAGTTCAAATTAGAGGAAGTATTAAAGATTATTCACCCACATATTTACAGATTATTGATTATTCTCAAATACTATCTCAGAGATATCGTCGAAAGTGTTGTGTAAAATAAGTCCTCTCCTTATTTATTTCCAAATCTACTGAAATTAAAATTAGGAAAAAATTAGAGGGAAAGGGTATGAATAAAAATTGGATGAAATATTTAGTCAAACTAACACAAATACAATAAATTAGTTATGAAATATAGGAACAATACCTTTTAAAACGAAAGGATTTAATATGTGTCATTCTCTAAAAAATAAAAAAATAAATAAAGGTAAAAAGAAGAAAGGAAGAAAATAAGAAAATAAGAAAAAAAATTATACATATTTTATAGTTATATGAGATATTTTTATGAGATCTAGAAATAGAAACATGTGTAGCCTGGTTTTAGTTTTTTAAAATAAAACTTTGTTTTTACTTTAATTTTTTTTTAATTTGTTTTTTTAGTTAAATTCATATTTTTAATAGAACTATCATATCTAAATCATAAAGCTAAAACATGTCCAATAGTAAAGCTGACGTCATTGACTTAAAGTGGCAACGATGCTAAGTCATCTATTTCCTGAAAATTTATTTTTTTTTCTAAATGTCGCATACTTTTATTTATTTATTTATTTATTTATTTTTCGAATAGGGGAAATTTATATTTCAAATGAAATTTCTTTTAAAACTGTATCTCAGCTAAATTTTTTCTCTCTTTTCTTTTTATCATTTAAAAAACAATTTTTAAGCATTATTTTTTACACCACGCAGATATTTTGTCGCTCATTAAGCCTGGGTTGAACCCTATGGTGTCTTTAAAATTCCGATATAGTCCGATAAAAAATAATGTAATTGTGTCACTTTTTCGGGACACACCATCCTCCTTTTTTACGCCAAAAATTTTTTTTTCGAAATCATATTTTTTAAAGTGCATTCCACATAACTCTATATGAGGAAAAATAAATCTTGAAATTTTTATATGCATCGGATAAAATTTTTTTTATTTTTCACCCAAAAGTGTAAAACAAACTGTGAAAGCCTACTTATTCATTTATTTTATGTGTATGTGTGTCATTATATCCCTATATTTAAAGTACTTGGAAAGTTACAGTCTGTCATCGTTTACCATAGTAAAATGACATCTATTAGTGGTTCTATATTTCCCAAACACCCTGTACTTTGAAGTTTGAAGGTTTGGGGGGGGGGGGGGAGTGCTCTGAGACTTATAGCGGCAGGGCTGTTGTCTGGAATGATCCAACAACTAATACCCAATTACAGTATGACGAAAGAGTACAATTGGAACGATGAATGCTTTTTAAAAAACGGAAAGTAGCTGATCAAAAATTCTCAGACTGATACCATAAATTATCACTCACTTCACCATCCACGTCACGCTTCCAAGCACCCTGTAGTGTATTTTTTTAACCTTATATTTAAAAACCTTATTCTATACACAACACGAGCCTCCAGCTCTTTTCATGTTACCTTAATAAGAGCAGAAATAATAATTGTGAAAAATTATCTTTCTCGCTTTGAAGAATTATTGCACAGAAACAATACTTACAGACAGCACTTTCTCGTAAAATTGTTGCAAAGTTTTTTTTAAATAAAATATATTATTGTTGGTTTACAATGCTTCGTATTGTTCCTTGATCAATTAAGATTTTAAATAAAGAAGGCGTGAGGATAAAGTTTATCCTCTACACTTGCCCTGGTAGGATAAAAAATGTTTTTTTCTTTTGTAAGATTTTTGTTTTGACAGTTGCATTTTAAGATTTTTTGCTGTTTTGCTGATTAATTTTTGTTTAAAGACTGTTTAATTGTGTCAAATGATATTAGAAACATTGTGTCAAACGGTATCAGAAACATAAGTTTATTCGGAAAGTTATAAAGTATTTCAATTACCTGGAGTTACCTATAAATCTGGAAATCCAATCCGTAACTGCCCGGTGTACCAAACATTGCAGGTAAACACCATTTATTGAAAAAGTAATAGATTTGTAACATTTTTTTAATTGCCCACTAATAACATAAAAAAATTTATATGAACCCCCCCCCCCCCAATAATTTAAACAAAGTTTTAAAATTTATTAAAAGTGATACTCTCGTATTAGCCATTACAAGTCATGGGTTAGTAGCCGAAAAGAAATAATTAACCCTTTCCGGCACGGACAAATTCCGTTAGTAAAATGAGAAATCTATCGACTGACACCGGAATTTAGAAACAAATTTTTGAGAAATTAAGAATCCCTTATTTTAAGCTTTCACTGTAAAAGCCAAATTTTCTTAAAATATTATTGGTGCCACTTGCAAGTCTGGAATTAAAATTAGGTATACCGTCTAGACACAGTGTGTCGGAAAGGGTTAAAGATCACATTCACTTTTTAAGGCAGTCTTGTGTATTCCGATTACTTCTCAATATGTTCTAAAATTTAATTTCAGTATTTAAGCGCCCAGTTCGACATATAACTTAAATTTATGTTTCATTTACTGATTTATTTATTGTGGAGTTTTAATTTTGTTATAAAAATCAGCCTAAAACAAATTATTTACATTCTTTTAAGTACAAAGAGATTAATCTTTCGTTATCAGGCGGCACGTGATATACATAATAATAATTTAAAAAATCATACTTAAAAGTTATTTTAATAAACATAAAATATTGGTAAATTGTGATAGACAAATTCCATTTGACAATATACCCCCACCCTCATTCTTCTAAGTCACTGTCGAAATGGTGTCAGCGTTATTCATGGTCATATTTTTGCTGTGTAATGCAGATCGATTACATCCTCCTCGCTTTCTCTTTTTAGGTAGATTTCGTACGAAATACTATCTATTACATTCTCTCCTATGTTGGAATTTCTGAAAAGTTTTTCGAGGATCTACACCGATCATGATTCCTAGAACCCAAAAACACCTTCTGTAAAAACTTTATCTATCTATCTATCTATTTCACTTTTTCATGGATACAATAACTTCCAAAATTCTGCTCAAATCTCTTCCAAACTGATGCATAAAATCTCGGTTAAATTCATTAAGGACAAAATCGGATTAAGGGGATAGAAATAGGGAGGGGTTTTTTGCAAAATCCGAAAAAAACTCTAACTTCTTAATTAAAATAGATATCGAATCAGTTTAAAGTTATTACTTCTAAAAAAAAAGGGGGGGGGGGGTAGAAAATTTGGGTATGACAGATTTCTTATAAAATTAAAAGGTATCAAGAGACGAAATAAAATCGAGTTTTAGGGAGAAAAAATTCATAACTTCGCCAATTCTCACGATATCAAATCCACTTAAATTTATATCTTCTTGATAATATCTACAATTTTTATCCTGACAAGTGACAGGACCAGGTCTTATAGTATAAAAGATCAAACGAAAAAAGGAGCAGAAGAAAAAATATCCTATCAAGGGTGTACAAAAAAAATCCAAACTGATAACTTAACAACTCATTTTTAAATTCACTTTTGCTCTCAAGTACTTGGCAAGTTCTCTTATTTAGACATTGTATAAAGTGCAATATTAAATGTTTTTTTTTCTTTTTTTTATTTATTTAAATAAAGGCAGAATATATTTCAAAAAATGCAGCTAAAATGGACAGTTTGAACAAAATTTCCCGAAGGCAGTGTTGGAAACGAAAAATATGGTACAGAAAATAATTGTTTATAAATCAATTTCTAATTAATAGAGAGAAAAATAAAAACACCAAGTCACTTATAAATATTTTCAAAAATCACATTAGCAAATTTCACATTTTTACTTTTTAAATGTGTCTGAAATAGAGTTAGAAAATTCTGAGCTGTTCAGTGCAGAAAAAATTTTTTTTTTTTTAAATATTGCCTTGACATTATTCTGATAAAATCAGCTCTTACAGAAAAAATGAAATTAAAAACTCTCCACAAGCGACCAAATAAAATTATTAAACTGGGTTTATTTCTAATCATAAGTTACTTTTTGTTGATGAAATTAGCACTTATCTTCGAAATTTACCTGTGCCTGTAGGCCGAGCCGACCGGTTTTCCCCCTATTCTGATGTGAAGCGCAAACACAAGCGATTGCTTAGTAAAATTTTAAATCGGTATTTTCCTATTTTTTAAAAATCTTAAATGGATACATTAAAGATCTGCTGCACCTGCAGATTTTATTTAAGCACCACACTGGAAAATATATATTTTCTAAAATAATATTCTTAACACTTAACGACATTTCAAGTTTACTTCTCACCAGATCCAAGTTATTTTTCATACGAAGAAAAACTGTGTACTCAACATTTTTATATTAAGTACACTGTTTTATTTATTTATTAACTGTAATTTTACAGATGTAAAGTTACAGAAATCTGAATGTTTATTAAAATTTTATCTATATACTGTACAGAAGATGTAATTCTACAAAATTAGCTTTTGTAAGGCTACAGAAATCTGCAAGCTTTACAAAAGACTCTACAAAAAATACAGTTATCTCACTAAAATTTTATCTGTAACCCGGGTTTCAGTTAAATAAAAATTTCTAGGCATGCCAGTTTCCTAAAAAAAATCTTAGTAATCTTAGATTTTTTGATTTACAGTACAAACATGTATCTGTTGCATGATTTTTTTTGTTGTTGCCGTAATATAAAAAGGTCTAGGTATCCCAGTTTCCTAGAAAAATTTTAGTAACTTAACAGATTTTTATTTATTTTTTTATTTTTTAATACAGTGTATAGCAAATAAAATATCTATACTTTAATAAAAAATTACAAACAAGTATTGAGGGTAATAGGGTAACGAGATGATTTAAATTTTATATTCTTTTATGATATGGTACTTTTCGAGGCCTAATACATACCCTTGGTATTCTTTTAAGTGGATCATCCAAAATATTTGCAAAAATCCTTTTCTTGAAAATGTATTTGGGAAAAATGATATCTTATGATTGTTCCTGGTTGACCAATTTTATTTTATGTTGGCTAAAGGTATTGTTCCCATACAGAAAATTACTAATGATCTGAAAAGCCTGCCCACATTCAATTTGTAGCTAAATGCGAAATGTGAATTTTTGTTTAGGAAACTAATTATAGTTCATTGTATTTTTTGCTAAATGTTGTAACTATTAAATATAATATATACATATAAGAATCATAATAGCATAACCTATACAAGGCTATAAAATGGTTTTTGCCGCCATATATGTGGCAATGGACCCAGTAAATGAAAGTGCCATGCCGCTTATATATCGGCATTGGTCCGTTAAGGGTTAAAGGATAATACGCAATGGTTAATTATTATATATTTAATAATTAATTAATAAAAAAAATTAACTTTACACATAGTATTAAAGTTTTTGTTTACCTAAAAACTAATATGCATAACTTAAAAATGATCAAGTTATTGAGATAAGCTATGGTTGTCTATTGTATTTGTCTTAAAAAAATATTTGTAAAATATTAGAATAGAAATTATTCTTGGAAATTCTTAGCTAATAAATAATTTATTTTTTTTCCTATAATAGAGGGCAGCACCATAAGCATATAATTTAATTAATATATTAATCCTTTAGATGGCAGCACTAAAATAATTTTCCGCTAGAAGTTGTAGTAATATATTCTAGTTAATTAATTAATATAGTAATATTAATAATTGATTAAAAATAAAAATATAATATTTCTAATAGTAGCATCTATTTTTTTCTAAATATGTTATGAATTATATAGTATAATATATGTTTTACTAATTTTTATAATTATTGTTACAAATTTATTTTATTATCTATGTGATTTATACTATGACCATAACCTTGACTGTTAGTAAGTCACATGTAGTTTGTATCTGATTGCACTACAAATCTTGCTAGGATATGGGTAATGGTAAATATCTTAGTATATATTCTTTTTTTTAATGGAATAATGTATTATTGTTATTTTGTCATATTGATTTTATTTTCTTCTATGTGTATCTTTCTACTAATTTGTCATCTGAATAGCTTCCAGCCAGTCGGGTGTATTGTGAGTCGAATTCTTAGCTTTCAGCACGACTCATAACAGAAACTGGTTGGATGTTTTTGCTTTTTTGTTAAACTATACACCCCTGAAGAAGTAGTTTAATAGAAAAGCCTTCTACTGCCTTTTTATCCATATATCTTTCATTATTTTGGTAATCTGCCTTCTATTTCACTTCAAATTTCAACTGTTTTCAATAAGATGATTGTAAAAATACTGGTTTCATTGGTTTATTGTATGGTAATATATGAATTACTCTGGTTATATAATGTCATTTATCCACATATTTCTTAGTAATTTGGTAATCTGCCTTCTATTTCTCTTCAAACTTCAACTGTTTTTAATAATATGAATGTAAAAATACTGGTTTCATTGGTTCTTTTATTGGTATTGTCTGAATAACTTTGGATGCATTTATAAAAGTATTTATATATTTATTTTTATATTTATTTTAACCCCACCTTACTGCATAAGTAGAACAGGCAATGATGAAGGTTTCCACCCACAGCTTAAATAATAATAATAATCATAATGCAATTGATTCAAATTCTAAACTTAAATTATTCAATAGCTACGATCATATTACAACCTGCAGAAGATATTAAATAAAAGGTCATGTAAAAACCGCCTCATTAATTAAATTTAATCGCCATTCTTTTGTGCTATTATTCTAATATTTAATATTAAAGTAGATATAAATTGTTAATTTTATCTTTTATCATAGAACAAATTCATTAATCAAGGCTGCACATGTTATAGAATATGTTGCTAACGATATGTACAAGGTCGTTGCTTAGGTGAATCTTTATCGATTAGATATTTTTACTATCCTCAAAAACCGAGCGAATTAAAATTATCCTGACGTCATGCGTTTTTTCAAAGCAAGAGAATTAAAGATTGAAGAATTAAAGTTATGTCGTAGGAATATTTTAACCCTTTCAAGAGCGGTAATCACATGGCATGGCTACCTAATTTTAATTCGAAAACTGACTATCGCCACATAGAATATTTTATTAAAACTTTGCTTTTACCATAAAAGTGTAAAGAAGCAAGTTTTTATTTTCTCAGAAATCTGTTTAAAATTTTTGGTGTGAGTCCATTTTTCCTTCATTTTACAAAAATAATTTTTCTGCATCTGAAAGGGTTAAGGATGAGATTCATCAGTTAGAATCGGTTATTTATAACTTTAAAAGCAAAATTGAGTTAATAATGTGCTAATTCCGATTTTTTTAACAGGTTTTTGTCAATCAGAGGTTGCAATTATAATCGGAAAGCTCAATTCAGAGACGGAATGGCGGCTTTAAAAGTCATAATGCCCTGGCTGAGATTTCTTTTAGCTGACATATGAATGATATTTACGATTATGATTAAATAAACTATTAAATTTTAATTAAATATTTTACTTATTTTTTTGAGGTCGCTGGTTTGGATTTCTGAGAAGTTGCAACATCCGCTCTGAAGCTGGCTCTACAATTTATTATTTATCAAATTAAATGGAATTCCACTACATCAGATGAAATGGAATTCCGCTAAGAGAAATAAATGTTTGCTCATCATATAATTTACGTTTAGTCTATCTGGATTATGAGAGGGAGAAAATGTGTTTGTCCATGAATAATTATAGAAAAAAATTTACATTTAATCTCTTCGTGACGTGGGTCTCGCCTACTTCTTTTAACATTTGCGCACCGCTATTTTTGCAGAGTAATTTCCAGTTAAATGAATCGCCCAAATTTTGTGATTAAGTAATGGAAAACGGAAATAGTGATGCTAAAAGTGAAGGATTGGTTCATGTTACACAGGACGTATACGTAGTACGCTTCGCGAAGGGATTAACTAGATTCCTCATGGCTTAATGATGCATTCGACTTCGGCGAGAACAAAAGTGTTGTAATGCACTTTCTAACTAATCACTATCCCAATTCATTACATTTATGTTCTTTTCCTTTTCTTCCACTTGACACAAATCTCTACACCTTATTACTATCTCTGAAAAGCATAGCTCATGGATTGCCAAACCTTCTCATTCGAAATTTAAATAATCAGGCGCATCCAACATTTCTTCTTAACTAAATACAATGAAACATGATTTGTTTCAGACGTCAAAGAATGAATAGCTAAATAGTAGGAGGAACCGGTTTTAACGTATTTTTTCCTTCGAGGCAGCAAGTAAAATTAGAAGCCCGAATTCAAGTACTCTCCACTTTCTTTTCTAATCCAATAACCGAGTCCTGCTGTCCAAAATAATAAACAGTGTATGTTAGAAAAATGAAAAGAGTTAGCAAAATGCGCTAGTGTTTCTTCGCCTCCGTTTCTATCCAATGAAGGTTCTTTGGTTGAAGGTGAAAACGCCCAGTTCCGAATGAATCCACCTGCTTTTTCTTCCCCAAGGGCTTAGCAGCTTATATTTGATGAGAGCAATGCCCCTTATCCAGATGTATAAAAAACAGAATCATTACTTTGACTTGTATAGGAAAAATGAAACGTTACACTGTGTGGATACAAGGTTACCCAATAAGAATTTAAAATAGGACATTTTCCCGATTAAAATAGAGGACATTTCAAGGAAATGGCACCCCCTCCCCCTTCTCTGACTATCAGTCCGACCTCCATGAATCTAACTTCCAGATGATGAAAAAGTTTCATATTATATAGAGCTGCTGTTGAGTCACAGAAGTAAACTAGCAACCACCAACTACTAAAAGCCACATATCAGATTTTCTTTCTTTCTATTTTCCTTTTACTCCAAAAATTTAGTACCGTTATGACAAACTGTTCATTTCAAAAGTGTACAATAAATAAATAGGCAATGCAGGCTGTATGAATATCTCCCACTGGCCATCTTTTCGAATGAAAAATTTAAGGCCATTTAACCCTTTCCGGCGTGGACAAATTCTGTTAGTAAAATGAGAAATTATCGACTGACACCGGAATTTAAAAACGACTTTTTAAGAAATCAAGAACTCCTTAATTTAAGCTTTTATCATAAAAGCACGATTTTATTAAAATATTATTGGTGCCAATTGCAAATTTGGAATTAAAATTAGGTGTGTCCAGACCGGAAACACTGCGCCGGAAAGGGTTAAGAAGGCATAGCATACCATGACTTTTTTTTTTCGAAATGGACAAATAGGTTGGACTTGATGGTGAAAAACACAATAGCCACTTCGATCAGTGGACTTCATTCCTCTTGACATATTTTTGTAATTAATTTTTTAATGGAACTTTGCAAAAGAGAACATTTATATACCAAAAATTAATTCCGTGTCGGAGTTGTAAACCCATATTCACTAGTAACTCTTAAATGTCTACAGAATGTTTCATGAGAAATTCACAGTTATCTAAAATTATCGAAAGTTTTCAACAGTTATAGAAAGTATAGTCAAAAGATCACACATAGAAGCCCCCAATTTTTCGTGGAAGGTGTAAATTTTTGGGTGCATTTTTTTAGTATCATATGATGCGTGTTTCACATCTTTCTTCTGATGCTTCATGTGTACAAGTGTTCAAAAAAGGCACTTTTGAGCAAGATGTACAGCATTTAAAGTGTACATTTTTGTACAATTTGATTTAAAATTAACATTAATGTAAATATAGATATACTACATATAGTATACGATGCCTTTGGAAATCAAAGCACAATATACATGCTCTTCCGACAAAATGAGATCAATATACAAACCATCATGATGATACAGATAAATAGCTATCAAACTTCAGGTTATTTTTCCATGTTAAGAAACATTGCACGACACCATACAATTTGTTCAATAAAATTAGTAATAATCAATGTGACTTGTTTCTATGTGGGATTTATTTAATTTCATTTAAAAAAAAAATATTCTCACTAAAACTGCGTTTATTTAATATAAAAAAAAGAAGCCAGAAAGTTGGCAGCTATGTAGAAATAGTGAATCAGAAACGAGGTTTTTTTTTTTTTTTTTTTATAATGCACATATTATTATATATATATTTCAAATCTTAATGACCACATTTTCCAATAGTCCTTTTGTGCATCGGATTAATTTTTGGTTAGAAACAATCGTCCTGACAGGGCAGTTGCGCCATGGTAAATCTGACAAGATATTATTAATACGGTTTTATTTGATTTGGTGTTAATAAATGAAGTTTTTAAAATCAGATCCCAAATATTCTATCTTTTTAGATTCTTATGAAAGTCACCGACCACTTTAAGCGCGTTAGAACTGAGTTATTTAGATGCTGGACGATTTTCTTACAAGCACCTGCCAGACACACTGCGATCAACTCAGGGTTTAATTATTTTGAATGTACTTCCATATTATTTATCTTAAAAGAGCTGTCTGTCGCATTTAAATATGCAGTTAAAATCTCTTCATTGGATAAAAAAGGTCTTGTATCATAATTGCCAACCTTTAAAATTTTTTTTAATAATTTAAAATCAGAAATTTTATGAAATAAAATGTATTAATTATTAACCACAAGAAACTAATATATTTAATTAGCTAATTTTTCTGCTTTAAGTTCCGTTTGACTATGGGGGAAGAGGAAAACGGAATGTTGAAAGCTATTCTATAGTCATGATTAAAATAAAAAGAAATCCCCTATAAAATTTATGTAAGGTCGAATAAGCAAGTGAAGCAACGTCAGAAATAAATCACCATTTATCTTCTCTATATGTTGTAGTCACAAAAAAAAAGTTATCGTACATACTCATTTTAGAGCCTATGGTATGTATCTTTAATAAAGTATGTATGGTATAACCCACTTTCTTTTCCATTTAAGTGCAGAAAAAAATCTTGCATTATCTTATGATTTCTTGCAAAATTATTGTACTTTTCTAAGATCGAATATTCTGAAGAAATATAAAAATAGGGTTCGACTGAAATTTCGTTTTCGTTGAGCTTCGCTCAAAATCAGAGTTGCGGCGAACATATGGCTTCGGTGATAAAATAGACGAACTTTCGGTGTATAACGAAACCGTAGTTGAATAAGAGCTTGAGTATATGAAGAACACATTTTATTATTTTCCATTCATGCTGCAATTCTTTGATTTTCATACTCAGACAGCAATAATTATAGCAAAACATTTAATAAAAGCAGTAAATTTTCGTTCTTTGTAATACTAAAAAATAAAGCAAGATGTGTATGGTGTCTAAAATATTAAAATATATCAATGGAACTTGAAGTTGCATTGGATCTACATGCATGTATAAGAGTTTATTATCAGTACTTTTATTTAAAATTTCTTTTAATTATTACATTTGTTTCTACAAGAAGAATAAAATATATTAACATTTTTTTCAATGTTTATATTTTTAAAAGATTAGCAAAATCCACGTTTATGCTCTTGCAATTCTTGAAATATATTAAGTGGTATTTGTGTGCCTATTTTATTTAAAGGAAATTATGCTGCGATGGATAGTTAAAGATTACTAATTAAATTATAGTTTGACGAAACTTCACTATTTTATTAGTTATTCAAATTCTTGTATGAACTCTATTACAGAAATTGCAATTTTAGTATTTTTTGTTTTTCTTCACACTTTCAAATTCCTAAAAAACTATTTTCTAATTGCATTCATGTATGTATGTCAAATTTCCAGGTTCTATCTCTATCAGTTTCATAAAAATCATAGTTTAAACGATTTTTAGAACATTTCCCACTCAATTTACTTTTTTAATTTTAAGTTTCATTAACATTCTTAGTGAGCATTTAAGTCTTAAAAATAACCACAATATCAAACTTCACGTTTCTATACAACCAGCATCCCAAAAATAAAAATTTTAGAATGTTTTTTGCTTCTACTTTTTAATTTCGAATTTTTTAAAAACAATTCTGTGTGAGCATTTACGTTTTAAAAATAACACACATGTTAAGTTTTAAACTTCTACCTCTAACAATTTTAAATAAACCGCAATTTAAAAACATTGTTAGCTCATTTCACACTTTTAAATTTCGACTATTTATACCAAGCATCTGTGTCTTGAAAGCAACCACTGAACTAAATTTCTTTTATAATCTATATAATCCAATTAAATCTTAATTTTAAATTGTTTTACGCTTATTTAATTTTTATAAATTTTGAATTTGTTAGGAACTGTTCTCACTTAGCGAACATTTACCTCGTAAAAGTAGCCATCATACCAAATTCCGAACTTCTATAACCATTTGTATTACATCAGTCACAATTTTCAAAATTTTGTTGCTCCTATATCCTTTTAAATATCGAAATTTAAGAAAACTGTTTGTTTTGAGCGAACATTTACGTCTTTAAGAGTAACAGCTATACAAAAATTCAAGTTTCTAGCTTCAATAGCTCCAAGTAATCATAGAACGTTTTAAAAATGTTTCTGAACACTTCTTCGTTTTAAAATTATTTTTTAGAAAAGCACTTTCATTCTAAAAAAAACCATCATGCCGAATTCCAGGCTTTTGTATCAATCACATAAATCGCAATTTTTGGACGATTTTTGTCCCTGCATCCTTTTGAATTTCAAAATTTGAGAAAACTCTTCTGGGCAAGCATTTGCGTCTCCAAAGTAACAGGCGTGCAAAGTTTTAAGTTTTTCTAGATCTAACAATTTTAAATAAATCTCAATTTAGAAAATTTCTAGAAAGTTTTACACTCATTTTAAATTTGAAAAATCCGTTTTAAATTTCGAATTTTTTAGAAATCGTTCATAAAAAGCAAATACATCTTATAAGTTACCACCATTTATCAAATTTCAAATTTCTATTCGCAACAATATAACAGAAATAGAAATTCAGAACGCATTTTGTTTCTGCCCTCTCTTGGAAATGGTCGTAACGATATAAAATATAGCCTATGTTAGAGCAGAAATGGTCACCAACATTCTACAATTATTATTTTTGAAATCCGGTCATTAATTCCAGAGATTACTCCTTATAGACAGAGAGAAAAAAAAGAAAGTTACTTCTTTATTATATTAATAAAGATTTTGAACCATGATCAAATTATAAAAATATTCATAATATATGTTTCACAAAAAAAAAAAAAAAAAAAAAAAAAAAAAAAAGATTAAATTATTTGTTTACTTAACATTTTACTGTTTATACTTACTTTGTCAATCATTTATTACAATCATTGCTGTGGTCGTAACAAACAAAGTAGAAGGTATATATGTTACAGACAGAGGGTAAACTGTGAAGAATTTAAGCAACATTTTTATTGGAGAAACAGTGCGTACCTAGAAATATCTAAAAACATCTAGAGGGCATACGGCATATTGATTTTATACTCTTCACTACACCCCTGTTACAATCGCTACTTATACGGCTATATTTGTGTGAGGGAAAAAATTTCAGTTATATGCGACTTGACTTTTTAAAAAAAATGATAAGGCTGGTCGAATTACTTTTTCTACGATCAATATTGATTTTTATGAAATTTTTTATAATAATGTAATTTTTAATATTGTATAGTGGTGACTCACTACAGTTATTGGTTGTGCGTATCAATGATAAGTAGACCTACCAATTTAAGTTGCAGAGTTTTCAATTTGTATCAAAATTGCATTGTAAATTTCTCCAATTGACTTCGACACATTTAATAAAAAGAAAGTACCTCTAGTTTTTATAAATTTGGAAATAGAAAATACAAAAATATCCCACTGTAAGAATGATAATATGCATTTTGTAGAATGAATCTTTCATTGCAATTTCGTGACCAACACCTAAATGACGGCTGTTTGCATTTTCTATAAAATTTCTTGGAACAATTTATACATGCAATACACACATTTAACTTCAAAATATATACGATACCGAGTAAATTATCACACATAAGGCAAGAGAGTAGTTAATATCTTTGAAGAAAGTAATTTAAACTTTTAATTTAATAGAGAACATGGAGATTTCTCGCCTTGTCTTGTTTATGTCTGATTCTAGACGCACAATCAAAAGTATTTCCATCCCTTAAAATAAGGAACCAAATAATTACACAAAAGGTTAACGTTTGCCGATGTCTATTGTTCATTTGGAGTCGGTTCAAGAATCCCTGTAAGCGGATCGTTAATCTTTTTGTCGTCTAGTTGAATACGTATACTAGAGGTCTGCACGGGCCGAAATTTCCAGGCCCGAGCCCGGCCCGAAAGTTAAAACTTCGGCCCGGGCCCGGCCCGGCCCGAACGAAAGAAATATTGGCCCGACCCGGCCCGGCCCGAAAGTTAAAATTTCGGCCCGAGCCCGGCCCGGCCCGAACGAAAAAAATATTGGCCCGACCCGGCCCGGCCCGAAAGTTAAAATTTCGGCCCGAGCCCGGCCCGGCCCGAACGAAAAAAATATTGGCCCGACCCGGCCCGGCCCGAAAGTTAAAATTTCGGCCCGAGCTCGGCCCGGTCCTGAAAAAAGTTTAAAATTCGGCCCGAACCCGGCCCGGCTCGAGTGAATTTCTACAGAATATTGATCTTTAATCATATGGAAGAGTTCTGACCAAAAAAAATTATATTAGTCTTTTTTTTTCCATGTTTATAATCTCCATTTATGCAGAAGTGCCGTAGGCTGCGATATTTACGCTTTTAAATGAATCTTTGTTTGTTGTATGTAAATGTTTCAGTTATCACTAGTATTATTAAACCATATTCCCTGTAATGGAGACAAAAAGTCGAAAAAGCGGTATATGGTAAAATTTCTAAAGACAAAATCGCTTTGGAACGAAAAAAAAAAAAAAAAAAAAAAAAAAAAAAAAAAAAAAAAAATACATTCTTTTCTTAACAGATGTAAATGTTTAATATATTTTTTCTCCTGTATTGTTGTGTTCTTTTTGTATGGATGAACACTTTAAAAAAAACTTTCAGTTTACAGTCACCGCCAAAAAAATCTTGACACTTTCGATTTTTGATGTTTTGTTAAATATCTAGAAACATACACAAGGAATCATTCTGAAACTACTGGTGTGTAAACAAAATAGTACACGTCATATAGTTTGACAAAGATTTTCCCCCGAAATCCAACAGGGGACCGTCAATAAATTGAAAAAGAACGAAGATCTTTTGGATCACCCTGTCAAAACTAATGAAGAAAAACAGTTGAAACAGCAGGTAATGATTAAGTGGCTTATTGTGATACGTTGTGTCGATTTTTATGAATATAGCTTGAAAACTCGTAGAGAAATTTAAGTTTTTATAAAAACGGTCCAAAATTTTTCCAAGTTTTTTGCTTGTAATTTTTAGAGCTCTTCATAAAACACAATAATCTTTTCAGAAAACATGACAAACAACATTGCACATAACACCCTGTAATCAGAATTAAAAAATAATAAAAAATGTATGAAAAATAAATGGGTTTACTAAATAATTTTTTACTGCGCATGCGTCAACGCTATTAAAATTTCATTTGCATATTATGTTAGTTAAATGTATAGAGCAACTTTTATGAAAGTCTCAAAAACATAGCTTAAAAACTCTAAAAATTATCGTCAATAGAATATGGTCAAAATCCGTTATTTCCAAAATAAAGCAAAAAGATAAGGAGTTGTATAAAAATATAGTAGTACGTGCAATATTCTGTAGGTACTAATCAATGGAATATGGATACAGCCCCTCATCTTTTTACTTCATTTTGGGAATAATGGATTTTGACAATATTCTATTAACGATAATTTTCAGAGTTTTCAAGCTATGTTTTTGAGACTTTCACAAAAGTTGCTCTAAACATTTAACTAACATAATATGCAAATGAAATTTTAATAGCGTTGACGCATGCGCAGTAAAAAAATTATTTAGTAAACCCGTTTATTTTTCATACATTTTTTATTATTTTTTAATTCTGATTACAGGGTGTTATGTGCAATGTTGTTTGTCATGTTTTCTGAAAAGATTATTGTGTTTTATGAAGAGCTCTGAAAATTATAAGCAAAAAACTTGGAAAAATTTTGGACCGTTTTTATAAAAACTTCAATTTCTCTACGAGTTTTCAAGCTATATTCATAAAAATCGACACAACTTATTACAATAAGCCACTTAATCATTATCTGCAGTTTAAACTGTTTTGCTTCATTAGTTTTGACAGGGTGATCCAAAAGATCTTCGTTCTTTTTCAATTTATTGACGGTCCCCTGTTATATTTCGGGGGAAAATCTTTGTCAAAATATATGACGTGTACTATTTTGTTTACACACCAGGAGTTTCAGAATAATTTCTTGTGTATATTTCTAGATATTTAACAAAACATCAAAAATCGAAAGTGTCAAGATTTTTTTGGCGGTGACTGTACAGTTTTAAAAAAAATTCCGTCATAATCATGTTTTGTGTGTGTGTGTGTGTTTAATTCTATTTTAAAACGCCTAGTAATCTACGATTCTTTAAAAGGAATAAATTCTAATTTTTAATTGTAGAATAATGACGGCTTAAAAGTATATGCCTTTTTTGCAAACATTTTTGGACAAAGCCAAATATTACTGATTTATAAAAAGTCGAGAAAAGGATTTTCATATAGGAAGATTCGATAGGAACTGATTATTTTGGTCCATGAAAACTAGGAAGAGTGGAATCAGTCTCGGCTTCGTACGGAAAAAAAAGTTAGGCCCGGCCCGTTCAGCAAAAAAATTAAGGCCCGAGCCCGGCCCGGCCCGAAAGATTAGTGACTAGGCCCGGCCCGGCCCGGCCCGAGTCTTCAGAAGTAAAGCCCGAGCCCGGCCCGGCCCGAATGCCATTATTGGAAATCGGCCCGAGCCCGGCCCGCGGGCCGGGCCGGGCTCGGGCTTCGGGCCGCGGCCCGGCCCGTGCAGACCTCTAACGTATACCTGATGAGCAAACGTGCTCTAATGAATAGATTCCAACTACGAAAATTGCAAAAGCAAGTCTCTCATCGCCATTTTGTTTCAGTTTCTATGTATCTAAATTTTGTTTTTTTTTTTTCTCTCCGACAATGTTTGTGATGCAATCTTAATAAGATAAAGATGAAGCCTATTAATATGTTCAAAACTTGTGTGACACTTCCAAACTATGCAGGGCTCCTCGATATTCAAGTTTTCCGACCTTTGTCCTGCGAGAACATTGCGTAGAATACTAAAGATCCACATATTTTACATGGCGCAAAAGTTTTTAAAAGCTAGCATATGCAATAAAACCTCGCCAATCCAAAAATCCAGATAATTTGAACATAAATATATTTGGAATTTAACACTATTATTGCCGGTGTCAAATTATACTCTTTAAGATTTTAAAGTATAGTTATTTGAGTTATTTGTAATTTTTAAGCTTATACGTATGAAAAAAAGCATTCAACTTATAAAAAAGCTTTGTAATTACCTATATACTTGTGTATAGGTCGACCCCCCCCCCTTCCTAACCAAAATTAAAAAAAAAATTGAATTTTCGTGTATAAGTCGAATTACATTTCTGCTTGTATGTTGAAAAATGATTTGTAATCGAGAATTAAAATAAATAAATAAATAATTTTTTGTGGGAAAGGAATGCCCTTGTACTGAAAGATATTCTATCCCAAGAGAAAATGGGTTCAAATCATTTACAGGGACATTATTGTTGAAATTCTTTTTTGTCAGAGAAATGATCATTGTTCACTTTTATCTCTCTATTTAATCTAGACTCATATGTGATTACTCAAAAGATTCGCAAATTATCTTGAAAAATTTATTTTTACTACCTCGAGCATGTAGTCGACCCCGATTTTCAACTCCCAAATTTTGTCTAAAATTCCTCGACTTATACCAGAGTATATACGGTATTTTAGTTTAAAGTTTACAAATTAAATATCCTTTTGTCAAATTCTCAAACGATATCAGTGACAAAGGAAAAAGAAAAGTGTATTAAAAATAAAACAAATGAAATTCGTCTTAATAAGTTAAAAATTCAGGGCACAATTTCCAAGTTCTAAAGAAAATAAATTAGGAAGTTTTCTCTTATACATCATTTCCTTATTTCAAAAACTTAAAATATTTTTTAATTTAGAAAAATATAGTTAAATTTCAATTGATTTTGAATAATGTTTGATTAGTGTTGACGATTACGGAATCTATACACTTCTATAGAACAAATAAGACTACAAAGAAATGCAAAAAGTATTTTTGATTAAGAAAACAGCATTATGAAGTTTTAATGTAGTTTTATAAATTAATTACATATTATAGGGCCGATTTTATCTTCCCATGAAAATATATAAAACAGCAGCTAAAAGCTCATTACTTTTTATGCACATCTTAATTAGTTTTATAAATATGGATTAATGATGATGTGTTTCGGACCGTAGATAATAGGTCGCCGGGCTACATGCGTTCCCAATTAAGTATAGCTGTTTTAGATTATCTTAACTTTTCTATTTTTTCGTTTCTCTTAAGATCTTATTGACATGTTTTCGCAAAATTCAAAATCCTTTGCAACATCCGAAATAAACTAACGTACTTTAAACCCTGATTATAATAGCATTCATATTACTATATTTTCGAGTCTTTAAAATATTCGTTTACTGCAAAAACTCCACAGGCACACTAAAAATAGAAAGGCGAATTTTTATTAGCAGAAAAATGATAAAAATTCAAAGCACCACATTTGTAAAATAAAAAATAATTTTTTTATTATTGATTAATTTGTTAGAGAAAAATCTGAAAATTTTTACTAATAATTATAAAATTCAGGATTAGTATAAACTTTTTAATTTCGAAACTTTTATGAAAAAAAATTATTTTAATTCTTAACATTGTCACAGATCTTGTCGCATAGCTCTCTGAGACCGTTGGATCAAGTGGTGAATAAAAGACACTATTAATTCAAAAGGCACTGTTTCTTTACTAATATTTATATGCAGGATTTTTATAATTAAATCTCATCTATTCAGAAGTAATAGTTCTATGAGATGTAAAGAAACAAAATTTCAGTAGTGTCTGTAACTAAGCTGAAAACTACGATTAAACTGCAAAAATTGTGAAAATAATAATAATAATGATGATAATAATAACAGCGATCTGTGAAATAGCTAACAGTTGATAATGTTCAAATGACTTGTGATATGATGAAACATATTTGAACTAGGAATTTAACCTCAGAAACTAAAAAGGTTTAAAAAATAATTATTGGACAACAATAACAACGAACACCTGTATCTTGTTAACAAATTTAAATTTTATATTGTCTAATTTTTTGCTCAGATTTTTAATAAAATGATAAATTTTATTATGTAAAAATCTTTATTACTTCTAAAACATATATTTATAGCATTAACTACTTTAAGAGCATACCTTTCAATGGTCGAAAGAGCAAAAAATATCACTATGTCCCAAGCTTCAAAACTTGTGTAATAAATCAAAAATAAAAATCAAATTTTATTTAAACATAAAGCTAATATTTAAATTTATATTTAAAAATATTTATGAATATAGAAGTATGTATATAAATATTGAAATGGTAAGTTAAAAAAAAAAAATATGTGACAATAAGAGTGGGAAAAAAAGAAAGAAAAAAGTAAAAATATGACACGTTTTGCGCGCGCGCATGATAAAATTTGAAAAATTGCATACGAAAAGAAAATATTGGTGAAAATAAATAGATAATAGTATTTACCTTTGTACTAAAACCAGAATATTTGTAAAAAATATTTAATATTAAGTAAAAAATTTAACTTAATTTAAAAAATTAAAAATCTTCAATTTTTTAAGAATACTTTCAAAGTACAAAATAAAACAGACAAACGTATATATTTATACATAAAATCTTGTTTAAATTGTAGATAATATAGAAATGGATATGCGTTAAAAATTTCTTTTGATTGTCATTCATTTTTAGTAACACTGCGCGCAGTATAAAAAATAATCGTTTTGAATAAACACGACGCAAAGTTTAATTATCACGTAAGTATAGTTTTAAAATAACTGCCATAATTAGTAAACTAATAATTTTTTAATGCGGTTTTTGCATATTACTCAAAAAAAATTACGGAATCAAAATCGAAAATTTTGAAGATTTATCCTCTAATCGATGGATTATTTGCATAGATGGTAACTTTTGGGCTTTTTTTTTTTTTTACTCTGTTTTTTGAAAGAAAAATATTTTTAATTTAATCGCAATTTTCTGCGATTAAAAAACGTCGAATTTGACTTTTAAAAAATACATGTAGCTAAAAATGATTAAAAGTTGGTAGATATGGATTTGTTTGCAAAAATTCTGTTTTATTCGCTGTTAGTAAAAATAAATATAAAATAAATTCTAGGTATATAACAATTTATTTTGCAGTTCTGAATTTATGTAACAGATTTTAATGTAAAATTATTAAGCAAGAAGCTGCTTGATTTTGACAACATGGGCAAAAAAGAATAAGTGGTTAAATCAAATTATGTATAAAAATGTACTTTGTCCTTTCTTTCAACAACACTCGAGCAACAGCGCTTTCGACACGACACAAAATGGAGGGGACACTCAACTCGTTATCTTAAGCCACTTTTCTAATGAATAATTCGTCACAGACTTTTTTTTATGAGAGTTTTAGAGGCTTGTTATTTTGTTGTAAGGGGTAGAGAGAAAAATAGACAGAAAGAAAAAATAAATAAAAAACTGTCAGAGACTTTGTACGGATCTTTGACCTTGAGATTTCATTTGTTTTAAAAAATGTGAACGCGGGGTTGTGCATTCAGCTCATAGGTAATGATGTTTTCATGCATCGGAAGTCGGAGGCGGCAAAAGGAAATTAATTGTTTTGGGTTAACGAATGATTTCACAGACGCCCTTTTGTCACTTAATTTTTTAAAAAGGTAAGGGTTAAAACTTTTATGCAAAAGGACAACAGATGAAAGTGAAATATATTACCGATTTCCAATACAGAAAAAAAATCGCGACTACTCGATTTCAGATTAACATTTTGATAACCTTATAAATAAAATATTAACTTTAAATAATTTGCCCCCTCCAAAAAAGAAAAAAAAATGCTTAAAGTGGAGTTTACCAAAGATATATACCACAATAAATGTGCAATGTTTTAAAATTGTTAAGAGAGCAGGAAAGGCACTTGAAATTTAATCCGGCTGTATTGCCCTGGTTCGAAGTAGTCAAATATTCCAATTAATGTGCTGGATCTTCAAGATCGGCTAATGAGCTGACATTAATTGTTAGACGGATAGCACTGGAGGCAGAATTTTATTATTAAAAATAATTGAAGATGCACCCTGGAAATTTTCAAGAATTAGCTACTCTGGCTCTTGCGCGTGCAAACGATTATTGTAGAGGTCTTGCTATGCACTTATTATGTGCAGAGGACTTGCGAGCAACAGCTATGCCAAATTTTAAATTTCTACCATTTACAGTTCCAAACAAATAGAACGCCTTTAAAGCACTGTCTGTTAATTTCACCCTTTAAAACTTAGATTTTTTTTTTTTTTTTTTTTTTATCGTTCTTAGCGAGAACTTAAATCTCAAAAGTAACCACCATGCTAAATTTCACGCTTCTATACCAACTGTATCACATAAATCGAATTTTAGAACTTGCTTTGCTCTTGCACCCTTATAAATTTCGAATTTTTAGAAAATTAATCAGGGCGGGCATTTATATCTCACTCTAAAGTAGCAACCATGCCAAAGTTTAAGTTTCTAGCCCGAATAGTTACAAATAAATCTCGATTTAGAATATTTTTGGAATGCTTTTCACTCGTTTCATCCTTTTAAATTTTGATTTTTTTAGAAATCCCTCACAGAAAGCACGTATTTACACCTTAAATGTTAACATCATACCAAATTTTTAATTTCTAGCCCCAACAATATCACAGAAATCGCAATTTTAGAATGTTTTTAAATCCTGTATCCCCTTGGAGTGTGGTGTGCTGTCATAAAATATAGCCTTTGTTGGAGCGGAGATGATTACCAGCATTTTACCACCATTATTTTTTTAATTCGGCTCGGTGATTCCAAATATTGTCCCTTACAAACATGCAAATAAACAAACTTTAATTTTATTAGTACAAATTTTAGCAAAATAAGAAATGAAATATAGATTGTCCCGAAGTTCTTAAGAAGAACTTCATAAACGCTGAGATAATAAAATTATAAGGACAAAGTAAGCTACTGTGTAAATATCCAATTTAATCGTAAAGTTTAAAAAGCTTTGGCTCGATTCATATTATGTGATACTGTAAAACCTCCAAAGAAGGAATGAATAGCCAAAGCCATAGGGAAAAAATCGTTTTTGGCATGTTTTCAGTATGTGGTACATCTTTTCACCTGGGGACATAAAAATCTTTTATCAAAAGCTACAAATAATACAAATAATACAAAAATTCGTTACAAAATACAACTTCTTCAGCAGGTTCAACAGGTTCATATTTTCAAAATTTTACTGTATCAGGGGATAAATTCATCTCTGTTAAAATGTCAAGTAAATGATTAAACTCTTTAATAGAATATGTATTCTATTAAAGGGTCTAAAGGGTCGCTAAAAGGGTCTTTAAATAGTAGAATTATTTTAAAGAAGAAATTCTGCTTGGGGGATATCTAAGTCAACAATCAAACTTTGATGAAATATTAAAATTTAATGAAAAATATATTCCAAAGCTAATTCGACACAGGATTCATAAAAATGCTGAAATAAAACTTTTCACTTTCTATCACTTCGAATTTTTTTTCATTCAAAATCGTTTAAAACAGTATTTGACGACTTGGCATCATTTTCAAATAAGATATTCCGTTTGACTTGAAACGTCGATAATGGATTAATTTATTTACTAATAATTTAATTCAAATTGAGAAATAATTTTAACTTGGTCTCACCACCAAATAAACTGGGCTGTACGTAGACAATTTCCATTATAATTGCAACTGACCTTCCCTATTCTCTCATTCGTCATTATTCTTCAATCACAAAATCAGATTGATCAATTATATGACATTCAGATCATCATGGCTCTTGAATTGATAAAAACAGAAATTAAAAAGGAAGGGGTAGTTGCACTGAATCTTATTATCTCTGGTTTTTCATAACTGTTCGAGAAGTTAAATCGTTAATTTCATTTACATCATCTGAAATTGAATTTTGAGCCTGTACTCGTGTACGCTAAAGTAGAGAAATATATATGTAAGTTTAAAAAATATGCAGCAAAAATCTATTTGAATGTCGCTCTTATAAGATAATTAAAATTATGGACGATGAAAAAAAAGCTTCCGATTTTTAGATAAAGATCTTACTCTGCTTTTATTTTTAAAGTTTTGTACTTTTATATCCTGCATCTTTCAATACTTCTTGGTTCTTTTTTTTTCTTCTAAGAAATGCAAATTAACACGCTTCATATAAATAATGTAATGAAAACTATTGACATGCATAAATATTTTTAAAGAAAAAAATTGTAAAATGAGTTTTAAGTAAATATTTATTTCAAAAGACCCAAAAGTAAGACCCTGTTATCCCATTTTACTAAGGCAGACAACTATGGACATTAATCAACCTAATACTTGAATCTCTTTCAACAGTTTCATTTCAATATAATACAGACTATTAATAAGATTTTTTTTCTTTTTTCCTTGAAAGAGAGATAAATTGTTCAGTGTCACCATACTAACTAGTAGATAAATAATGGAAGGTACTTTATTTTAACCGTTTTAATTTTAAACTTTATTTTCACTGCCAGAACGTCAAAGAAATCTTGGCAGTCGCATTCAAGCCTGTCAGAAAATAAAACTTTTCTTTGACGAAAGTATATATTTGTTACCCGACATTCAGAATTTTTTTACTTTTTTATTTCAACTATCAAACGTGCTCAAGAAGATGGCCAAACGCTGCCAAAATCGTCGCCCTCTTCTGACAAGTGAACACAGTATCGCGTCAACCAACGACATTTTACAACTCATCTTTTTCTTTTCTTTTCTTTTTTTAAAATTTTCAAGAGCAAGGAGGGAACAACACTTAGACAAGAAACAAATTAGCAGAGAGAGAAGTTAGTTTAAAAATAGATGCTTCGCTCCCTTCCTCTGTATAGTTAGAAGGATTGAAATGTCTCCGATTTTATCTCAGGAGAACTTGGCCTCAAAGCATTGCTAGAAAAGCGTGTCAAGAACAGTATAAAGAGTTATAAGAATTACTGAAGAACGAAAAAAAAAAAAAAAAAATCCCAGAAAAGTTGAGTATGATAATTAAAATGAACATAACGAAAACACTAAATAGTAAAATAATGTACATTTCTTTCAGACTTTAATAATTTTAATTAGTATACTGTAAATCTTGTCTAATGTCTATAATGATAAGGTCTATTATTTAACGGCGGTTAGCGAACCTCGTTGTTATGCAACTCACCTAAAATTTTCAAAATTGTTTCAAGAACTGCGACCATCTCATATTGTGTATGTATATTGAAAATTTTGTATTCTAATTTGTTATTCTAAAGAAAAGAGGCACTTGGCACAAGGCATACATACACAAGAACAATAATGAATAATACTATATAGAAAAAAAAAAAAAAAAAAAAAAAAACAGTTTTAAAATCAATGCTATTGATAATGTGGCTTTGCACCAATATCAGAATCTAAGCTGTGATTGAATTTTTGTAAATTTTAGTCCTAGGTTGTTTTCCATACAAAAAAGCCCTCCCCCCCTTACAATTATTTAGCTACATCTTTTCGCGATATTTTATTATAAAGTTGTAAAGTATTGTTTTTATTATATTATTGCAGCATTTAAAACTAATTATACATTTTTGAAAGGCTGACCAATTGTTCGGCGACCAATAGAACTGTTAGTGTATAACTTTAAACTCTCCTACATTTTTGCTGTACGGACAAATTTCTTACTGGGGCAAATCTTTTTTTTTTTTTTTTTTTTATAGCAGCAGTCTGTTTTGTTGTGAAGCCATCTATAATTACAATCTGGCTGCTAGTAACATTAATCTCTATCAATGATTTGAAAACTTTCAAAGTTACATAAATTTAAAAATCCACTCATGTTAAATATAGTTGAATAAAAAAAGCTTTTCGTTTGAAGAAAAAAAATAGCATTTTGATTGTATACTTTTTAAAGGAAAGGGAAAAAAACGGGGGGGGGGGGGAGAGAAAGCAGACATCCAAACAAATAATTCGAAATTCTAAATATCTTTTAACCATAGAAAATAAGACAGTTACAATAACTACCAGGGCCTGACTAATGCAGGGGTATTCCCCCGATTTGAGCCCCCCCCCCCCCCCTTAAGGACGGATGTAAGTTTTCGTAAAAGGGAGTCAAATGATAAAAAAATGGTCAAAAGTGAACAGATTTTAATTTAGGGTATTTTTCATTTTGTGGTATTTAATTTCTTACTAATTTCACAAAGATTTTTTTAAATACATAAATTTCATTAAAATATAATTGTAAACTAACACTGCTCTTGTCTGTTACTTTCTGCTTAAAAGAATTTGCCATAGTAGGAAATTTTATACCAAAGTATTTTAATACATTATGAAGAATTCTGTAACAACATAGCAAGCATTGAAATTTGTTGCTATTATTATTAAGTGCATACCACCACATGCTTTTCCATTTGATGGAATTGCCCAAATGCATACAATAATGCTTGAAATAACTGTATTTACATAACTGTATTTTTGTAAACGCTTACATTTATCTTTATTTTTCTATAACTGAAAAAAAAAATGCATTCTATAGTTTCTTTAACTTATCTTTTTTGCGCTATTTTGCAAATAGATGTAAATAATACTTGAAATGAAATTTATGTATACATATAATAAGTATGAAATTAAGATTTAGTCACTTCCGCATAATTTACGAACATTTTCAAAAGCTAGAAGGGGACCACCGGAATTATATTTGCCCGAGGGCTCCTTACTGTCTAAGTCGGGCCCTGATAACTACGACTATAGTATTTGATGAACGAAATACTGATTTGACGAAGTGGAGAATGATAGTGATAAGACTAAGAATATGTAAGAAAGTGCTGAGAAATGCATTAAAACCATTTTTTTTCTCTCATAAAAATGCAAAATTTATAGAATTCGTAATTTTTATTAGTCTTTTCGACTCTATCCCGAGTATGTCTACTCATTTAGAATTAAGAGGAAAAGTTTTCAATAAAATGCTGCATCGTTATCAAGATTATTACATTTTAAGTTTGGAAAAATATTAGATGCGAAATCAATTTAATAAAAATTAAGATAAAAAAAAAAAAAACTCATTAGCAAGATTTGAAACGAAAACGATACAAAGGCAACTACAATAAATGTCGTAAATTTATTATTAATCAAGAGAACAAACAGCTTACAGCTTTGGTAAAAGCTTTCATTGCATCGATTTACTAAATTCGACAAAAATAAAATCCACATAATCAATTAAAGCGCGCGTCAAGCATAAAATAAATTGAAAACTTTGATTATTACCTTAGATATGGAATGAACCTGTTTTAAAAAATCATAATATTAATTTTGATAACTGCTAGTAGAATATACAGAAAAAAAAAAGAAACTACAATCTAATCTTTACGTAACTTATTTTTATCGATTAAGTAAATAAACCATCGACCTCTCTAAATAACCGAGTGCAAAATATACAAAGAAAAAAGAAACACTATTAAGATAAAGACGAGGTCAATGAATTTTCTGAAGTCAATATTTTCCTTTCCAATCTTTTAGTACTAACTTTTAAACGTGCAATGGTCTTCAGAAATTTTTGCAGGATTTTTTTAAAGTTAATAGAATAGAGAATGATATTCAGCTAATTAGGTACCCCCTTTCCAAATGAGATAATAGCAATTCAAAGCAATGACTGGAATAAATTAAAAGATGTGTATTTGGTACTTAGTTCCTCTCTCTTTTTACTTACCCATCATATGTAGTATAGGGTAATTATTGCAATCGTTTTGAAAATCGAAAAAAGTTTTTGACGGATTTACACGCTTCGGACACTGGAGATTTCGAAAAACATATTTTTAGAAGTAAAAAGTTGCCATCCATCTGTCTGTCTCTGTGTATATCTGTAAACGCTCTATATCTCCCGGACAAATTGAGATAGAGACTTGAAATTCGGTATGTATTTAGTAAGTAACAATAGGACGAAGCTTATTTTATCCGGATATACCTTGATTATCCGGAACTATTTATTTCGAACACTCGCAATATTCGTTCCGATGAAAAGTATATAAAATTTTTCGAATTTTTTTATTTTAAGTAGTGGATTTAAAAAAACCATAAAATAATACAAATTTTGCATAAAGAACAAAGTCAATTGGATAAATAGTTGTCGAGATATTTGTAATCCTATTTACCATACTCTTTGATTTTTCATGACCCTGTATTTCATTCAAATTTCCATTCAAAGATATATTTTAATTGGATATGAAAATCTTAATCCGACGCTGTAAATTTTTAGTAAATATGATTATTATTTTAAAAGTTTTAAGGATGTTTTTTTACGCAATTCGAAACACACACACACACAAAAATAATAATAAGGATAATTTTTTTGGCATTTGTATTTTTTTTTAGCTTTTTTGAAGTGGAAAGATATAGGAGGGAGTGGGGGGGGGGGATTTCAGTTAGGAAATGTTTCTATATTTCTATATTGTGAGAACGTTATATTCGTACGTTCCTAATTTTACAAAATATTAAATACATAAAAGATTTTGCAATTTTAAAACCTATCAAAAGTCAACTTTTTTTCACTATTTCGTCTGAGCTATTTGGCTCAAACTGAATATTCGTTGCATTTCTATTTTTAAACTTACACTTATCAATGTTATAAGGTGTGTAACGAGTGAATGGATGTCATTAGACGGGTTATTCTCTGCAATAGTGCAAAAAGTTTTTCAGCCATATAAATGCTCTAAATTTAATTTTTATTTATTTATACTTTTATCAGAAGGTCTAAAGTTTATTAGGGGCAGGGAGTAAAATTTAAAAATAAACAAATTTAATATTTAAAAATGTAAGATATATCATGCAAATATTCCCCCACCTCTCCCCTATGAATTCAATTTTAATTAATTTTAATTGGCGAAATTCTTCTGAAATTTATTAAACGATTGCGTGAATCTTTTAACGTAGTTTCAAAAATTCACGAAAAACGCTTTAAAAGATGAAATTTTAAGGAATTCATAATTTGGGACATAAAAGGGTAAATTAATTTAAATTGTTGTGGCGCTATCATGTTTTTATTTTTATTTGCATAAAATACTGAAAACCAGTTTTTCTTCTTTTTTTGTTCTATTTTCAAAATAATAATCTATTTCTGTCAAAAATATCAGTAGAACAAATTCCTCCCATCCCCCCCCCCCTAGTACTGAATGTGAAATGTTTAAAAACAAATTTGATGGATCTATATTAAATTTCTTAACACTATTTATTTATTTAAGAAGATTAACTTAAATAAATAATTTTCTCTTCCTCTTTTCTTTTTTTATAAGTAATTTATTTTAATGATGCACACTATTCGCAATATTCTATAGATTCCCCCCCCCCCCCCCAGAAACAACATTGAAAATAGTAAAAGGTATTTTAATACTTCTCGTATACCTTATTTAACCATGTTGATTTTTTTTTTCTTGATAGTATGCAATGCATTGCAAAATATAAGATGAAAAACAATATTTAGATACTCGATATGTATTCTGACGTTTCTCCATTGACAAATCATGACAGCAAACATATTACGAGTTCGAGGATTTTTATATGCAATGGTTTTAATTTTTATAAAAGAGATTGAATTATTTGCTATAAAGATCATTATAATATTCTATAAATATTACATAATGCACTATAAATATGGTCTCGGAAAAGCAAGATACTCCTTCATTTTTAACCCTAAATAGGAAATAAGTTAAAATTTTCATACTTTATCTTTAAAGCCTTGATTAATTCTCGTCCTAGTTACAGTTGAAAATTCAATTTTTCAAACGCCAAACTTTAATTTAAAAAAATCAGCCGTCCTTCCCTGCATGTTTATGTAGTTACAAAAAAAAAAAAAAAAAAAAAAAATACTTAGCATTAATTTTTTTTTTTTTTTTTTTTTTTTTTTTTTTTTGCCTGAATTGAACATTAGGAACAATCCCATGCTTCCACGTGCGTCAGCAACGATACCAAACAATAATAATAATAATAATAAAGCATCCAGCAATAATCTCAGAGCCTTTCTCCAGCTTGACCAAAACATCGAAACCCGTTTTCATAGAGTTCAGTCAACCCTGCTGCATAATTTCACTCTGCATGTCTTTTGACACGCGCTTTCGCCGAGTGCAGCGCGCCACACAAGTGAAAACTCTCTCCGACAAAAGGCCGTCCCATATCGGCCAAAAAAAAAAAGGTCATTCACTTGGCACCTTGTTTTCTTCTGAAAGGCCCATTTCTGCAGTCGAAATCTGACCTGAAAACGCGCTGGAGGGAGCGCCACTTCCTTATTTTCACTCATTCCCCAAAAAGAAAGACTAGGAGAACCGCTATCTTTTAAACATTTCCGTCGAATAGCATGTTTGGTCACGTACACCCTCGATTTTTTGGTGGAATTATATGAATTTCCGCGAATTCTATGATTCTATGATTAGGTGAATAACTTTCACAATTGGTGAATCGTTCGATAGATGAGGCTACGAAAGATTCTTATTACGTAAGAACGGTTTCAAATGAGGTAAAAGAATTGAATCGATATTCATCAGAATCATGACCGTTTTTCAGTCGATTATTTTCGATTATTATTATTATTTTCTCATTAGACAGTAAGCATTAAAAATAATATGTTCCACGTGTGACATGCATCTGTGAAAACCGCTATCACTTGGTATTGATTGTTAAAATTTCACTCCAATTCTACATCAATTTTTCGAAAATGTTAAAGCATTGGAGAAAAATAGTCCCAAAATCAAATTAAACTAGAGCAGACGAATAAAACAATTTTAATGGAAATTTCGAAAAACTCAGTGAAGAAAATGGAAAACGTGATCTTAAAATGCAAAGTCCTTTCATCAGGTGGAGTTGTGCAAACATTTTCGAGCTAAAACACAAGTGGGAAATATGGATTTATAATTCTTTTCTACTCGACGAGGATTTGGCACCTTTGGATAGGGCGAAACATCTATGTGCACAAAGACCAAAAGATATACAGTTGGCAAAAAAAGTATTTGTACACTTCATTTTTTTTTTAATTATAATGAAATTAAACAAAATATTTAAGCAAAAAATATTGTAATACATTAATTTAATGCATTATAATATTATAGAAGCAAAAACAAAATTAAACGAATCGATTTTTTACATTATAATAAACAAATATACAAAAATATAATGCAAAAAAAGTATTTGTACACTATATTAATGTAATATAATTAATGCAAATTTAGTAAAATGATACAAATTATTAATTTGTGCGAATTTATTAGGTAGCTTTCATTACAAAAAGTAAAAAGCTACCTATTGCAGCCGTCCGGAGGAAAGCACTTCCGGAAAATTTTGGTATATTTTCACTGATCATGACCCCCAGACCCCAAAACCACCCTCCGTTCAAATGTTGACATATATATATATGTATATATATATAACCATATATATATATATATATATATATATATATATATATATATCTGATTTTTGTCATGCGATAACTAACATATTTATGAACCGATTTGAATGAAACTTGGTATGTACATAGTACATACAAATGTCTCGACCGAGTTCGTTGGTCAGCATCATCCGCCATTTTGTTTCAAAATGGCGGCCATTTTAAATTTTTTAAAAATTTAAAAATTTAAAATTAAATGCGAAAAAATTAAAAGTTGAAAAATATTTTTCTTTTACGTGTTAGAACTTAAAACAAAGATTCCAGAACACTTTTTATTTTGTCTATATCTTAAAAAATGATTGAGTTATAGCACTTTTAATTTTTCTTATGGCTGACATTTTGAAACGATCTGATTTTTGTCACGTGATAACACGCGTATTTATGAACAGATTTCACTGAAACTTGGTATGTACATAGTACATACAAATGTCTCGACCGAGTTCGTTGGTCAGCATAATCTGCCATTTTGTTTCAAAATGGCGGCCATTTTAAATTTTTAAAAAAATTTAAAATTAAAAATTTAATGCAAAAAAATTAAAAGTTGAAAAATATTTTTCTTTTACGTGTTAGATTTTAAAACAAAGATTCCAGAACACTTTTTATTTTGTGCATATCTTAAAAAATGATTGAGTTATAGCACTTTGAATTTTTCTTATGGCTGACATTTTGAAACGATCTGATTTTTGTCACGTGAAAACACGCGTATTTATGAACCGATTTCACTGAAACTTGGTATGTACATAGTACATACAAATGTCTCGACCGAGTTCGTTGGTCAGCATAATCTGCCATTTTGTTTCAAAATGGCGGCCATTTTAAATTTTTAAAAAAATTTAAAATTAAAAATTTAATGCAAAAAAATTAAAAGTTGAAAAATATTTTTCTTTTACGTGTTAGATTTTAAAACAAAGATTCCAGAACACTTTTTATTTTGTCCATATCTTAAAAAATGATTGAGTTATAGCACTTTGAATTTTTCTTATGGCTGACATTTTGAAACGATCTGATTTTTGTCACGTGATAACACGCGTATTTATGAACCGATTTCACTGAAACTTGGTATGTACATAGTACATACAAATGTCTCGACCGAGTTCGTTGGCCAGCATCATCCGCCATTTTGTTTCAAAATTGTGGCCATTTTAAATTTTTAAAAAAATTTAAAATTTAAAATGAAATGCGAAAAAATCAAAATTTGAAAAATATTTTTCTTTTACGTGTTAGAACTTAAAACAACAATTCCAGAACACTTTTTATATTGTCTATATCTTACAAAATGATTGAGTTATAGCACTTAGAACTTTTCTTATGGCTGACATTTTGAAACGGTCTGATCTGAACGATCCACAATGTTGCTTTAAAATGGCATACACTTTATGATATCGTGGAATTTAGTGACTCTCCAAATCGCTTAAAATAAAACCAGATTGAATAAAAGATGACTAATTTCTAAAAATTCCTATTAATATTCAGTCTTGACAAAAATAGTATTCAATCTTATAAAATCACTAATTTTGTAAGATTATTTCCACTAATTTGAGATTAGTATTTTTGAACAATGTAACTTACTTTAAAATAAATAAATAAATATTTAAGTATATGAAAGCTACCTCTTCCTCCCGGCATTGCCGGAAGGACTTTTTATCCTTTATGACTATTTCTAGATGGTGTGACATAGATTCCATCAACTTTTTTGTAGCGGTTTGGTTAATGTTATTCCATGACACAATAAGAGCTTCTTTAAAACTGTTTTTACTGATACATATATATTTTTTTGGATTTTTGCATCCAATAGCATTTGCAAATTTTCTATTGGATTCAATTCTAGAGATTTTAGAGGAGTTAGCAGTCGTCTTCGAGTATTGTCGTAAGCATGTGGTGGTGATCACACCAGTATGCTTTAATCGTTATCCTGCAGAAAGTGAAAAGCTTCCTCTATGCATAATTTCTTGGCAAAGTTTAATAAATTATGGCCCGACACATCAATGTATGTTAAACCTGTCCTTCTATTGTCAATAAATTTTAAATGTCCTGCTCCATTAGAAGCTATACACCCCAAAACTATAACATTCCCCCCAACATGCTTGATAGTTTGAAGTATACGTTTTGGATCTAGAACAATTTTATTTTTAAACCAATTTTTTCGAATGCTTGATGGTAAGAAAATTCCGAATTTTTCCTCATCAGAAAAAATTACTGTTTTCCAAAAATCCAATGATTTACTTCTGTATGCGAAAGCGAATACTATGCGTTTTCGCCTATTTGTTACGCTGATGAATGGATTTTTCCTTGAGGTTCTTCCTTTTAAATCTGCATTGAGAAGAATATTTTTTATTGTTTGAGGTATTACTCTGATGCGAGAAGATGTCGCAAGGTCTCCCGCAAATTTTTGAACCGAACGCATAGGATTTTTTAAAGCTTTTTTAACAACACTCCCTTTTTCCCTCATTGTTAGTTTGCTAAGAAGTCCTGGTTTTCATTGAATTTCGATGCTTTTAATTTATTCACACTTTCTCACTATACATCCAATAGTTGTAAATGGTAATTTAATAGCTTTTACAAATTCTTGTTGCGAATTTAAATTTTTATTATGCTCAATCATAGGATTTCATATATCTAGAGGTGCCTCTCTAGTTTTAGGTTCTATACTCAATTACTTCAAGAGCAAATTAGATTAAATGTCAGAAAAATATAATATGAACTTAAAATTGATTAACAGCTTCTGTAAAAGTAGTCCTTTGAACCATAAACACAATAAAACACAGTACATATCAGGATGGAGAAATGTACAAATACTTTTTTTGCAAGAAATTTTTGAACTTTTCCTATTAGAAAATTATTTTGCATCTTAATCGAAATTTTCTGTTGTGTAATTTAAAACGGACGGTAAGCAGACTGTATTAAAACTATTTTTGACAAAATATCTGTTTTTATTTAGTTAAAAATTAAAAATTTTAGAGTGTACAAATACTTTTTTTGCCAACTGTAGGTACCAATTTAACCCGCTACGAATATCTAAGTTTAAAACCGAGATTCGCATCGTAAACAGTGTTTTAAACACTTAAGAAGACAGCTTTTGACGGAGAAAGCTGTAAAGGTGTTCTCGTTTAGTCATTTTTACGTGTATCTAAACACATGAAACAGGATAAACTTTTAATTAATGTTACCGGTCTCACAGACCACTGCTTTTTTCAATTTTTATTGTTTAACTTGTAATTTTCACTTTAACTATAAACACGACCGAAATTTTGTATTATTTTGTATTAACTTTAGTATTATCAATAGAGATTTTTAAATGGTGAATGTTAATTATAATAGTTTCGTACAAAAAGTTTAGTACAAAAGCACCATCCTATTGGTTTAATCATGCCTTTTATTCATCTTTGGATCTTGCGGCCTCACACACCGCTTCACACCAGTTACGTCACAATTTTGGTCACATCAGTTAAAGGTTAACATTTGAAATTTTTCGACTTTTCATTATAACCGTTTGAGCTTTGGTGCGCAAATTTCTCCCCACTTAATTTTAATCCCCAAATGTAAAAATGGCATCAGAATATATGACCAAATTTATTTAAAAATAAATTCATGGTTTTTTTTTCTTTTTTTTTTCCATATGATGAACTGACTTTTTATCTTGGAAAATATTAGTGCCAATGTGACATTTGGGTGAATTAAGACGCAACATTAGTCATTTGAAAAGACCCGGATGATATTGTTACGTCTATGGGGCGTTATTTTCAAATATCTCGCTCAAATTTTAACATTTTTACATGATTTTTTTTTTTTTTTTCATAGGATAGCTAGAACTATCTACAACTGAGCTAGTTTTTACTTTTTCAATTTTGGTTTCAGATTTAAAAAAAAAAAAAAAAAAAAAAAAAAAAAAAAAAAAAAACCTTTAATTTTTAGAACCGGTTCTAAAACTGAAACTATCCTAATTAAAGAAAAATATGTAATCGTCCTGTAATCGCCTGTATCGTCCTCAGCTATCCTATGCAAAAAAAAAAAAAAAAAAAAAAAAAAAAAAAAAAAAAAAAAAGTAAAAATATTAAAATTTGAGCGAAATATTTGAAAAGAATGCCCCCTTAGACGTAATATTATCACCCGGATCTTTTTCAGTGACTAGTGTGGCGTCGTAAAGAGTTAGGAACTGGGGCAGGGCTCCCAACAGATTTTAGGTCGCAAAAAGGGGGAAAGGGGACCATTTTTCTTTAAAAAGGGGACTTTGGGGGACCATTTTTCTTTAAAAAGGGGACTTTGGGGGACCATTTTTTTTAAAAAGAGGGGACTTTGGGGGACCTTTTTTTAAAAAAAGAGGGGACTTTGGGGGACCTTTTTTTAAAAAAAGGAGATTTTTTGGGGGGGGGGGGCATTTATTTTTACTAAATATGTTAGCAATTTTTTTTAACATTACAGTAAACTTGTTAGTTAACTTTATAAGGATATCATTAAATAATTTCAAATATTGTTGCAGAAATTGTACAATTATATTTGAATACAATTAAATATTCTACTGCAAGAAGTGAAAAAGTAGTTTAACACTTACCTTGAAAATTTTCTTTTAAAAGAGCCTGTACTTGTAATTCAAAGTCTTGATTTTTTTAATATTTACAATAGCAAACTGATTTTCATTAAAATAAAAAGTAATCTTAGCTAAAATGTATCTAACAAATTTATTATCACAATATATTTAGCCATTAAGTATTTAAGGCAAAAATTTCTTGAAATGCTTGAAATAAAAAACAATCTGTTCTAAAATGTCACAATTTTGTAAAGATCAAATATTTACAAAAAAAAAAAAAAAAAAAAAAAAAAAATGAAAAATGAAAAAAAGAGAAGCGTTTATAAAATAACTATATACAAAACACCAAGCAATTCCAAAATGTTACTGAAAAACTGATTCTTCTGACAAAAATACAGAGAGAGAGAGAAAAAAAATAGTGCGTTTTGTCAGTCTGTCACGAAAAAAATATTAAAAATTTCGATAAATAATCGCCCTCCCCCCACCAAATAAATAAATAAATAAATAATAATCGCAGAAAAAATATCTAATTCTGTTAAAATATCCTGAACTGAAAGGGGGGGGGGGGAAGCAAATTTTGCAAAAAATTGTGGAGAGAAGGAAAAAAACTTTAAAAATTTCAAGATCGCCAAAAAAAAAAAAAAAACACCTCTATTTTGTTTTCTTATTGCATTCAAAGGTTTTTCTCAAAGAAACAAAACAAACATATCAACTTCGTCAAATGTGCGCGTTAAGGTTAAAGAGCAATGTGCCACTAGATTGATCATTCTGTTGGAGAAAGAGCAGGTGTTAATAGACCGATTATCAAGTGTGTTTATCTTTTACTTCAATTAAAAGAAAACCAAGTTTCATGTTTGCTTCTTTTGTTATAAATATGTACTTGAGTGATTTTATTAGAATTAAAATATATGAAGCTTCAAGTCATAAACATATCACGCCAACTTTTTTTTTCTTTGTTTTAATGCCGTTTTTTAACTTTCCAGTTTTTGTAATAATTAAAATCTTTAATTAACCGTCAATCATTATGTAAAATTACAAGAATATATCGCAAGAATATACATAATGTCTACTTAGTTAAAAGAATTTAACTGCATTTGATAAAATTTAAAGTTACTAAAATTGAAATTGACAAAATGTCCGGATTTTAAAGATTTCCGGAATTTGAATGCCCGGAGTTTTGAGGTTCAAATGCACCGGACAAAGTCTTAAAAATCCGACATCCGAAATTCGGAAATCAAACAAAGTCCGGACGTTTTGCTAACTATTTTTATTATTTTTTTTAATATACACTAGCTGTTCTGCCCGGCGTTGCCCGGGTTCATCAAAAAATAGCAAGAAGGCTCTGTTGTAACAAGATCCAACGACGATGTATTTTCTGTTGTAATCATAACATTTCTTTTCATTCAATCTGTGAAGTCTCTGTTCTTCGTTCTCTTCATATAATTTTCTTTTCTTATACTCATCATTTCTGGACAATCGCTCTCGACGCTTTTCTTCTGATTCTTCGCTGAGAATCTTTCGATTTATTAATCTTTGCTTACTTAATCTTTCTCTTCTCTTTTCTTCAGTCTCATCGCTGAGAATCTTTCGATTTATTAATCTTTGCTTACTTAATCTTTCTCTTCTCTTTTCTTCAGTCTCATTTTCTCTTCTTTTTCTATTCTGCTCTCTTTTCTTCGCCAGTCTTTCTTCTCGGTGTTCTGGGGTTTCGTTTGCATATCTTTTTTTATTGTTAATGAAGAGGTCTTCCATTTGTTCTTCCATCTGTTCTTCTTTCTGTTCTTCCATCTGTTCTTCCATTTGTTCTTCCATTTGTTCTTCAATTATATTCGACGATTCACTGTTTGAGAGCCTATCTGTCCTTTTATTTATAGAAGTTCAAAATGAAAAAAGATTTTCTTAGCAGACGATTTTTTGTGATAAATACATTATCTGTTTTATATTTCTTCTGCTTTATTCCTTTTATTTATAGAGTTCAAAATGAAAAAAGATTTTCTTAGCAGACGATTTTTTGTGATAAATACATTATCTGTTTTATATTTCTTCTGCGTTTACCTAAGCTGTGTAAAATCTCTATAAATAAAAGGAATAGAGGATGAGAGCCTATCTGTGCCTCAATTAATTAATTAATTATCCAATTAATTATCCTCAGAATTCCTTTTATTTATAGAGATTTTAAAAAAGCATTTTTAAATTAGGAATTTTTAAAACCGGAACTAAAACCTCTCTACTCTTAAAATTAATTTTAAAGAATAAAGATATTCATACTTTTTTCATACCACACGTCTGGTTTCGGCAAAATGATCTTACGATCTGTTCTTCCGTAATGCCCGCGATCCAGTGTTGAATTCATGGGAGGAGGGGGGGGGGGGTATTCCTGCTCAGAGCAATGAAATTTCCCTACTGGCAGATTTGAGTTTATGTTTTGAATAGTCAAAAAGTACAAGCCCCCCCCCCCCCCCCAGAGTCGCAGAAATTCCTACAAAAAAAAAAAAAAAAAGTCTGAATGCAACATTGCGCGACACCCGCATCAATGCGGCTGTGATGATTCACAACCATTATTTTTTTTCTTATTTAACTATTCAAATTTTATTCTTTTAAATATATAAAAGACTCCGTTAATGTGTTAACAAATTTACATTGCTTAGGTGCGGAAAAAAAAATCTGTTAAGATAGTTTAAAGCAAACAAAACAAGAAATGGAATGAAAAACCAACATTCCCCCCCACACACACACTTAAAGCTTTAAAAAAAAAAAAAAAAAAAAAAAAAAAAAATCCATATTTCTTAAGTAAATCGATAGATTTCTTTCAAATTTTCAACAGGTTGTAATAATAGTAAATTAGGCAGTTTAACAAAATTTTATTAAAATATAACTAGTTAATAAAAAGTTCCAACGCCTGCTGAAAATGCCCAATTAACAGAAGCTGCCAAGAAAAAAATAACCATCTGTGGTTTGTTTACGTTTTTTTCCCCCCCACCTCATTAAGTGAAATCCGAAGTCGAATATTGACACAATCAGATCATTTTCTTTAGGTGGATAATATGTTTTGCCATGCAAAGTAATCAAGGATAGATTTATTATTTCTTTTTAGCTAACGATTTTGGGGGAAAAAAAAAACTACCGGACAGGAACTGAAGTTCGTTTATATAATAAAAGAGAAAGGTTATCGCCGAAAAATCGAAAATGATGAAGCAGCGCAAAATAACTGACATGTTCAGTGTAAAATGCACAAAGAAAAATTAAGTTTGTTATCAAAATTTGACGCATTGGCTAGTTTTTATTTACTTTATATATATAAACTCCGAAATACCTACTTTTGTTTTATTATTTTTAAGTGGAGGTAATGATTTTTGATTGGTTGCCGAGTTTAAAACCTAATAGCAGAAAGCTATAACTTAGCGAACATTCCACTTTTGGAGAGAAAATGTGAATGTTTTTCCACACCCCCTAAAGAAAAACAGATGAACGCAACTCCAATGTTTATTACTTTCTTCTATCTTCAATAGAAGAAAGTATTGTAATCGAAATTTTTTTCGACTTCCGGTTTTCGACGGATTTACACGTTTTAGGGGTCAGAGATTCCAAAAAACATGTTTTTACAAAATGTCTGTCTGTCCGTCTGTGTGTCTGTATGTCGCCATTCTACCATCAAAAAGTGTATGAAATTATGCATAGAATTGAACCAAATTTTTTGTGAATGTTTTTGGCTGTGGCAAGCAGGTCCTCCTTCAGTTTTGAAATATTCCGCCGGAAGGGGGCGCTGCAATCGCGATTTTTGTGCCATTTTCAATATTGTACCGACCAAAAGTATATGAAGTTATGCATCGAATTGAACCAAATTTTTTGTATATGTGTATGACTATGGCTACTTGGTCCTCCCTGAACTTGAAAAAAATCCACCGGAAGGGGGCGCTGCAATCGCCATTTATGTGCCGTTTTCAATATTGTACCGACCAAAAGTATATGAAGTTATGCATCGAATTGAACCAATTTTTTGTGTACATGTATGACTATGGCTAGTTAGTCCTCCCTGAATTTGAAAAAAATCCGTCGGAAGGGGGCGCTGCAATCGCGATTTTTGCGCCATTTTCAATATTGTACCGACCAAAAGTACATGAAGTTATGCATCGAATTGAACGAAATTTTTTGTGTAAATGTATGGCTATGGCTAGTTGGATCGCCCTGAATCTGAAAAAAATCCACCGGAAGGGGGCGCTGCAATACCGAATTTTATGCCATTTCCAATATTGCACCACATAAAAGTGTAGGAAGTTAGTTCTAGAACTGAACTAAACATTTTGTATATGATTATTTTTTGGTAAGGCAAGTAGGTCCTCCCTGAATTTGAAAAAAAAAATTTGCTTATCATTCTATTGTCCATCGGCTCGTACAGGGACGGAAATTCGTTTTTACTCCGATTAATTGATTGAAGCAGAAATTTAAGATGAAAATCAAAGTTGGTAAGGTATTGAATTAAAATTATTAAAGCATTGAAATGAGTAACTCTTTTTTTTTAAATATTAAAATGTATGTATGAGATAGAAGAAAGTTTTGGGATTGGCACATCCAACTAGATTTTTTTTCAGATAGGAGAAAATTAATATTAATTAAAATAAATTTGAAAGCAATGCATCTTTAAAAGTTTAATTTACTACTCTTGTGGAATTATTATAGTTAGAAAATAATATATTTTTTTTCAATCATGAAATTAATAAATCTTGATTACAATTTTAAAAGAATGAAAACGGAATTTCGCGAAAGTAAAAAAGTTATTTCGCAAAAATTAAAAAGGTATCCCTTTGTCTCTCTCCAGAAGGGTATCTACATCTTACGATGCAAATATGGAAAAAGAAAGTGCGATCTGCATAGTTTATTTCGTTAATGTAAGAAGCATGCTTGTCAAAACATGCTTGTCTTAAATAAAGAAAAACAATACTTTGATCACGCTTTTTCTTCTGGTTTTTTTTTTCTTTCTTTTTCATCAACAATAAGAATCCATGAGACTAATTAATCCAATTGCAGCCTATTGTCACTGAAATAAGGTACTTAAAAAAGTAAAAGCACCTGCGAACGGGTCACGTGAACATATTGGGATGAAACGGTAACGATTCCAATCACAAGAAAAGGAGGATTAATGAAACCACAATATGATGAGTGGCCGGTTCCATTTGACTTCAAAACGCTAATTGATTGCTTACTAGGGAGGGGGTGGAAGTGTTCTTTATTTTCATGCCTTAAAGAAAGCGTGAATTTAGATATTGAAGGAACATAAAACATCAGCATGCAGTACAATTTTGCCGTTTTCTAAAAAAAAAATATTTTTTTGTTTTTTAAATGATTTCTTCGTTTTTTAGTCATTAAAAGCGGACTAAGCGGACCAAAACAGATAAAAGCGGACCAAAGCGGACCTTTTTCTAAAAAGCGGACTTTTGCGGGAAAAAGGGGACCATTTGGGAGCCCTGTAAGGAGTAAACAGAACCACGTGTTCATGTTAATGCGAAGAAATAAGTGAAAAATTCCAGAAAAATGAATTATTTTAATAATGACATCAATTTATTTTATTAATGACATCAATAATAGAAATAATATTTAACTTCACGAAAATACTCTAAACGAGTATTAAAATATTTCTATGCCATTGTGCAACCAAGTGATTAACGAATTGTTTCCAATTAAATAAGCGAATTGAACTTTTAATAGAATTATGGACATATTATTTAAAGCTAAACAGATTTCTTAACAAAGATATAGTATATGTTTTAAGAATTCGTTACCACGAAACCACTTTAGTAAAATTTCTAGCCCTATTATGAAATATTTTACTAGTGGAAAATTAAATTTAAAAAATTAATTTTTAACCAGAATGATAATTGCCGAATCGTCAATTATCATCAAATATAAAAGAAAATTTTAACATAATGAGATAACATAAAAAAGCTATTTAATGAAATAAATATATTTAACTTTAGCCAAGTCACTACCGGGAATAATACTTTTAGCATAATTGATGAGTTAATATGAATAAAGAATTTTGAATTTTTTTTGCTAAATAAGAGGGGTTCCAAAATGATACTGTGCTACTTCCAGATTTGCTTGTTAATCGGGCCGTGCTTATATTTTTAATATTATATATAATAATCTAACATTAAATTGTGGATTAAAGGATGGTAAATATTGTGCGAATTAGATGAAAATTGATATGCCTTGCAAAATGCAAGTTGGAGTTTCTAATCTGAAATTACTAATTATTTATGAATAGAGAGAGAGGGAGAATACAAGGGTGGGGGAGAGAGAGAGAGAGAGAGAGAGAGAGAGAGAGAGAGAGAGAGAGAGAGAGAGAGAGAGAGAGAGAGAGTAAAATTCTTATGAAAGAGGAAAATGCCGCATAGAAAAAATAAATTTCGGTTGGTCTTTCTAACGGGAAGACTACGAACTCTGTATCCATTTATCCATTCATTAGTGACAGTATATAATAAACAATGTAGTACATACTACTATATTTGGATACAACCTCTCATTTATTTGCTTCATTTTGGAAACAAAGGATTTTTAGCTTATTCTGGTGACGATCAGTTTCAGAATTTTCAAGCTATGTTTTTGAGACTTTTACAAAAGTTGCTCTATACATTTAGCTAACACAATATGCAAATGAAATTTTGATAGCGTTTGAACATGCGCAATGAAAAATTATTTAGTAAACCTGCTCATTTTTCATACAATTTTAATTATTTTTTTAATTTGATTACAGAACATTGTGTACAATTTTATTTTCATATTTTTGGAAAAGAACATTATTTTATATTAGGAACTCTGCAAATTATAAGCAAAAACTTAAAAAAAAAATTGGGACTGTTTTTATAAAAACTTTAATTTCTCTACGAGTACACATGCTATCCCCATAAAAATGAACACAGTTTATTACGATAAGCCACTTAATCATAATCTACAGTTTGAAAGCTTTTGCTACATTAGTTTTGACAAGGTTGTCCAAAATATATTCGTTCTTTTTCAATTTGTTGACGGTCCCCTATGGTGTTTTTGGAAAAAATATTCATAGAAATGTATGACCTGTACTATTATGTTTACAACTTGAGAGTTTTAGGATAATTCTTCATGTATCTTTCTTGATATTTAACAAAATGTCTATAATGGCGAGTGGCCGGTTACCTTTGGCCATATAGTGTATATACACATATATACATATTACTGTTAGCTCTATTTTTTAAGCCGATAAATAAAAATTCAAAAATTTGAACCATTTTATGTTCAGGTGCTTTTAAGAATAATTGCAATTTTTTTCATGTTAACAGAAGTTCATTATATTATTAACTAATCCTTTATATCCAATTTAAAAGGAATTGTAAGAAAAATTCATGTTATTCACGTTAACTAGGGTTTCCTGTACTTGCATACAGGTCTAATGAACCCGAGTAATAATTCTCCTACAATTTTCTATTTCGTTTTCTTTCTTTTTTTCCGCAGTTGGCGGATTAAGTGATACATTTAATAAAATATTAAATCTTCTAATACAATTTTTCATTCATTATATTGCATAATTACCCAAAATATTATTATTTCAGTACAACCAACAATAAGAGAGAAAATAAATAAATAAAAAAAGGTGAAGAAAGTGGCCTGCCTTTTTGAAACCAAGAACGGGATATAGGCAGAAAAACTAACCTAAACAAGCAAATGCAAGAATAAACATTAGAAAAAGAAAGAAAATGCGGAAAGTGCCTCATGAAATCGGATTTAGAGGGGTATGTATGAGAGAGCGGCAATTTCGATCGAGGAAGCCAGGTGAGGTAGGCATGCCTTAATGACTCCATAGACAGATCATCCACCTCTGCTTCAGGAATAGTTAAGTACACCTAAACCAGCTGAACGGGTTCGGATCAGATTTTTCCCACTTCTACGTATTTGAATGGCCATTGTTTTCAGCGGCAGGTAGTCGCATAAAATGTGTCAGTCGCGAAAAGAGGTCGCTTGGCACGTCAGCGAACTATGAACTCTCTCGCCTCGCGCCCAAGCTGAATCCGAATCAGAGCGTTGAAATAAAACATTGCGAAAAACCATTCTCATTGTTGCTCTCTTATTGTAACCAGTTGGAATAGCATTAAAATAATAAAGAGGAGAAATGCAGATTCGCTGCACTGGAATTCAAAACCGATGGAAATTTTCTCTTTGTTGCTATAGTTACGCAGAGGAACCTGCTCTCCCAGAGAGAGATCTTCTGTCAGCAGATTTATCTTAACTTTCCTTTTCATCTCGGCTAACTAGTACAGGAAGATTGTAATGGAGGGGAAAATATCGCGTAGGTTGCTGTGAAGCGACTCGTTCAGATGCAGAATTTTTGTGGTGTGGGTCTGTTTGCACGTGTGTTGCGGGATAAGTCGCAAAAAAGCATCCGATACGCTTCAGATTGGTTAGATACGATGGTCGTCATGTTCAAACTAATGGTGCCCCGGTTCAATGTAAGGGAGCCCGGGACATACTTTAAAATATTTTTTATTTATTGAGTTAAAATTTTGAAATTTTTGTGATGGTTAACCATATTATTTGTAAACAAAGTCACATAATAGAACTTATCATAATTGAAAAATAAAATAAAATAAAATAAAATAAATTTATGAAAACAGTGGGGGCATATTAAAATCGTTACAACTCTGAATATCATTTGTAAATTTTCAATTTCTTTTCATTCAAATAAACAGAAATATCTAAATTTTAATTATAATTCAGCATTTAAAAAAATATTAATTTAAAAAAAAATAAAAATTGTCAAATAAAAATTTGAAGGAAGACATTATGCAACTTAAAAAAACATATTTTTAAACGTAAATACTTTTTTTAAATTTGCCGATGTTCCAAGTTTGAAGCATTTATTTTTAAAGGTTCTAGACTTATAACAATTCAAATACGACAAACTTTTTTGGTTATTAAGTTTGGCTAAACCTATAATAAAACTTCCTTACTTTATGATTTTGATGTGAATTAATAGGAAATCTTTATCAAGAAAGTTTCTCACTGAATTATTCAAGCAAAATATATCTCACCTTAATTATGCAAACTTAAATATACTTTATTAATTATTTACTCGACCTTTACTTTTAATAATTAAATCATTTCTTTAATCATTTTACTTTTTATCCTTTTATTTTATTACTTTGCTTGATTATTTTAATAGTTTACTATATTTAGCGAGCATTCATTATAATTTTGATTGAGTTATTACATTTAAATTACTGTTTAAAAAATATAAACAAAGCAATGACCAGAAATCCCCAAAACCTCTGGTCCCAAGCTATGCGAATTTGAGGAAGTCTATTGTATAATTGAAGTTGAAAACCCGAGAATTCAGTTGAAATGACAAATTTATTTAACATACATAATTTTGTAAGATATATAATAAATTATGTTTATTAGGTAGATTATTGATCTCACATACATAAAATTTTAAAGCTTTTAAAAAACATGTTGATTTTGTACTTTCTTTATTTTTCGTCAAAATCCTTTCAAATAACTACTTTTGAATGTCCCCTTTTTTTTACTTAGATTCTTTAAAGACCAAATTAATTATTACCTCGATTTCCGTAGGCTTTCAGCTGTAGGAAATCATTGACAGACGGGTATTATTTTCTTGGTATGTGACATACTTTTTAAGGAAATCTTAATACAAAGTTTTGAGTTTCTATTTAATAGAAAGCTGATTTTCAGCAAGTAAATAGACGTATTTGCTTTTTTGGTCACACTAGCAACTTCTCTTTCTCCTTCCTATTATTTATCAGGTCCCATGTGTTATAATTAAGGTCAAACGAAAGAAGTTTAAGGCAAAAACCAAAATTTAATTTCTGTAATCGTTCTATTTTCAGCCATAAACAAAAATGCCCCCCCCCCTTTTTTTAAGAGATTAATACCTACATAAATATGCACAGTTATTTAATAATTATACGTGTTATCTGTGTATGTGTATAGAAGAATATTTATAATAAACAAACATACAAATGTATGTATATGTGTGTATAAGTTTCAAGCAAAAACAAAACATAAATAAGCCCTCATCTACTTATGTTTATTCCCTAAAAAGTTTTGAAATGAGAGTCATTGTTTGAAAATTTTATTTGCGAGCGCTGAGTTGGCTCTCTGTGCTCTAACAAAACATTTTCATTTTTATGTAAATAAAATATAATTAATTCATCAACAATGCAGAATGATTTTAAATTATATTAAATTCGTCTTATTAAAAATGTTTTAGGTATTTATACCTCGATTAATCTTTCAAATTGATTTATATAAATGATTATTTGTTATGTACTATAATTTTCTGAGAGAGCGTTCGAAACATTTCTGCGGCTTAAAAAAAAAATCTTCTATTGCTGTTAAGTCAGCAGCTTTTAATGAGAACATGGAAAGAGTTTTCAAAGTTTAGCCATGTGCATAGCTTTTTTTATAATTTGCATTCATTTACTGAATCACTTATGACTGATCATTATGAACAGTGAAATTCATAGCAATAAATGAAGAGTGTTTCTTTTGAGTCGATACAGCTCAAGTCAATGAATAGGGGTCTGTTCAGACTTTTGTCGCAGGGTCCAGTTTTTGCCAAATTGTGAAGTTTTTCTTATATTTGTGAAAATGTTAGTTTTAATTTTATGAATTTTAAATTACCGACGTATTCAGGTTTTATAAAAAGCGAAATAATATGCTCTTTGGTGAGTTCAATTGTTTATTTACAGGCCAGATTTTATTTTTAAATGACTAAATTTGTGAAAACTCCAAAAAGTCTGTGAAAGATCTATTTAAGAGACAAATAATTTTGTGAAGCGTCCTGTTTTGGGATAAATTTTTTTGTGAATGGTCTTGTTTGGGGATAAAAAATAATATAAAGGGTCCTATTTTAAGATAAATTACTTCGTGAAGGGTCCTTTAAAGGACCTAAAATTTTCCTAAACATATCCCTGATGAGTAATGTTGAAAATTTCCGAAGAAAAAAACGAGGTGTTTGGAATACAGATAATTTCGGTCAGGCTGAATTTTCAGCAACCTTTTCGCCGAAAATTCATTTCGGTGAAGCACAGATTTTGGGCTGAAAACGGAAACGAATTTTCGATCGATCTCTAGTTATAACTGTTTAGGAACACAATAAAGTAACATCAAGAAAGAGCAGTTTACTTAGTTTTCCCATAAATTTCAACTGTTTTCGCGTCGCTTTTTTTTTTTTTTTTTTTTTTTTTTTTAACCTTTAGCTTCCGGGGGGATTACCGTAGTCCCAAGAAAATAAATGTTGAAGAATACGGGGTTGGGATTATCGTTATCCCGAAAACTTCCACCCCTCCAACAGGCGGAAGAAGAAATCATTAAGGTCCTTTCGCTCAATAGGGGTCCGACTGAGTATCGAGCAAGGGAAATTCTGTAGGGAGGATGTTAATTATCCTAGGGAAATGCCGGGAAAAGAACTTGGCAAAAAAATAAACATTGTTTACGCAGACGACGTAAATCTGTTTCTACCCCAGTTGCTGCAAGATTCTTAGATAGTTCTTGCTTGTGAGACATAATAATGAATAGATTATATTCAGCAAGTAGTTTTAGAGATTTAGTGTTGCTAATTTTGACTACACTTTTGCTCTTAGAATGTAAAATGAAGCATTATTATGTTTTTTCTTACTAATGCACTAAATATTAGAAATTACGTGCGTAATTTTACACACTGAATTGAAAAAAAATCAAATGTTTATACTTATTATTATATTTACGGAACTTATGATTGTTCTCAAGCCCAAAGGAGTTAGTTTTTGTGGCTTTTCTGAATTCGTTTTCATTATTCAAAAACATACGAAATTGTTAACATATGAAACATATGAACGAGACGTGAAATTCTTAATAAAAATTATATAATAGAATGGCGTTTTCAATTTATTCAATAAAGGCAAAAACATTTCAGAAAATAATGTTAAAGTTGGCGTTTTGACCAAAATTTCGGAGCACGAAATTTAGGGAAAGGTGGGAATTTGCTGGTTGTATTTTTGTTGCGGTAATGTCAATAAGTAATTTATTTATAACAAAAGAAAATGGAAAAACTGAATTCGATTCCTAATTCTATCAAAATCCTATCCTGCCAGGTCTGCCAATTTTATGCCGACACGTTAAGAATTATTCAGAAAGTTTCACATTAGAAACCAGCTTGATTCTATGGTCGGTAAACGGAAAAAAAGTGACCGGAAAAAAACTTATCGGAAAAAAGTGACATAAACTACAAAAGCGGAAAAAAAGTGACATGGAAAAAAGTGACAAGGAAAAAAGTGACAAGGAATTGATTTTGGGGATTTATTATTGATTTTGCGGATTCATTGGTTAAGTATGAAAGGGGCATCGAGGGGGGGGAACTCATAATTTAGGTAAATGGGTTTTTCATGCTGAATTAACTGTTTTGGTTCAATTTTTGGATATACGTTCATCCTGAAAAGACGCTTGCCTGATTAGTTTTAGAAAGGGACGATTAACCCAACCCCCATCCGTCCTGAATCAGATGAATGGGTTTTTACGCAGAATTATCCAACATGTATCAAATTTGCATATAGGATCTTTTCCATAAGGCTTATGTATAGTATAAAATGCGTGAAGAGATTCTAGGTGTTTAAGGGTTAAGTATAGAGGGGGAACGGGGGATAACCTTTCTTAAATTAAATTAATGGCTTTTTACGCATAATTATCCGATTTGCTTAAATTTTGGACATAAGTTCATTATGACAAGACGTATCTTAGATTAGTTATGGGTTCTTCTGCTTATAAAGGGGGGGGACGAGCAATTATCCCCCTCAAACTAGATAAATATGTTTTTATGCAGAATTATCCCGTGTATTTCAATTTTAAATATAGGTTCTTTCTGGTAAGGTGAATTCCGGAAGAATTTTAAGGATTTAATGTCTAAGTATAAAGGGGAGATGGAGAAAACCCCTTTTAAATTAAATAAATGGCTTTTTATGCAGAATTATCTGATTTGCTTTGAATTTTGGACATGGGTTCATTATGATAAGACATATTTCTGATTAGTTATGGGGTTCTATTGGTAATTAAAAAGGAGAGTGGGTGATTACTATACCCACCTTAAATTAGATTTCAAAAAATTATGCACACTTATCCGATGTACTTCAAATTTCGGATATATGATCTTTCTCATAAAGTGAATTCCTGAATAGTTTTATGGGTTTAATGGCTATGTATAGAGGGGGAACGGGGGATAAACCCCCTTAAATTAAATAAATGGCTTTTTACGCAGAATCATCCGATTTGCTTCAAATTTTGGATGTATATTCATTATAAGAAGGCGAATCTCAGATTAATTATGGGGTTCTTTTGATAATTAAATAGGGGAAGCGGGCGATTAATCCTCCACTCTTTAAATAAAATAAATTGTTTTCTTTCTTTCACAACTATTCAACGTATTTCAAATTTTGTATATAGGTTCTTCCTGATAAAGTGAATCCCTGAATAGTTTTAAGGGTTTAATGGCTAAGTATAGAGCGATGAACGGGGTATAACCCACAATTAATCAGGACTTCGCCTTATCATAATGAACGCCCAATCAAAATTTGAATCAAATCAGATAATTCTGCGTAAAAAGCCATTTATTAATTTAAGGGGGGGGGGGTCATTCGTTCTCCCAGTGTTTACTTAGCCATTAAACCTTTAAAATTATTCCGGGATTCACTTTATGAGAAAGAACATATATCCAAAATATGAAATATATCAGATAAGTGAGCATAAAAAACAATTTATCTAATTTAAGGGCGGGGGGGGGGGGGAATAATCACCCGCCACAATTTTTAATTGGCAAAATAACCCCATATGTAATCAGGGATACGCCTTAACATAATGGTTCTATAATCCAAAATTTGAAGCAAATCTGATAACTCTGCGTAAAAAGTAATTTAATTTAAGGTGGGTTATATTCTATTCCCCTTCTATACTTAGATATTAAATCCTTAAAACTATTCAGAGATCCACCTTATCAGAAGGAACCTATATTTAAAATTTGAAATACATGGGATAATTCTGCATAAAAACCTATTTTTCTAGTTTAAGGGGGATATAATTGTTCGTCCCCCTTTATAATAAGCAGAAGAACCCCATAACTAATCAGAAATACGTCTTATCATAATGAGCCTATGTCCAAAATTCTAAGCAAATCGGATAATTATGCGTAAAAAGTTATTAATTTAATTTTAGAAAGGTTATCCCCCGTTCCTCTCTATACTTAATCATTAGAACTCCTAAATCTCTTCAGGCATTATATACAATATATAAGCCTTATCGAAAAGAATCTATATACAAATTTGAGTCACGTTGGACAATTCTGCATAAAAACCCATTCATCTAATTCAGGACGGATGGGGGGGGGAGTAATCGTACCTTCCCAAAACTAATCAGGCAAGCGTCGTTTCAGGATGAACGTATATCCAAAAATTGAACCAAAACAGTTAATTCAGCATGAAAAACCCATTTACCTAAACTATGAGCCTCCTCCCCGATCCCCCTTTCATACTTAAGCAATGAATCCCCAAAATCAATAATAAATCCCCAAAACCAATTCTTTGTCACTTTTTTCCCGGTAACTTTTTTTCCTTGTCACCTTTTTTCCGCGTCACTTTTTTTCGTGTCACTTTTTTCCGCTTTTGTAGTTTATGTCACTTTTTTCCGATAACTTTTTTTCCGGTCACTTTTTTTCCTAGATTCCTATGGTCACAGCCTACTAAAAAGTCATGCGCAATACCTTTTGCATAAATGAGAATGGAATTATACATTATCTGCTTCAGAAAATTGTCGAATTCTAGAATTATTTATTATTTCTATATAACTTATTCACCGTCTAATTCAAATGAAATAATTTTTATCTATGCAAACCATAATAAAGATTGCATTAATAATTTCTTAGTTATTTTTCATCTCCAAAAAGAAAAAGAAGAAGTTCTCAATTTAGCACCTTTTTGTTGTTGTTATCGTTTTGTACGCTTATCAATTACTTCGAAACTATTCAACTAATTCATGTGCCCTTTTTTTTTTTTTTTTTTTTTTTTTTTTTTTTTGTTTCATTGAAAGATTATTCTCTGCAATTGGTCAAGGACTGAATTTAAATTTCATGAAAATTGCTGCAGGGCTTTTTTTAGAAATTTAATAACAATACAAATAAATAAATTAAAATAAATAAACTCATTTAAAATATTTAATTTTTAACGATTTTGATCAAATTAAGTAGCTCTATCTTCTTCTTCTTCTTCTTCTTTTTTTTGTTTGTTTGCTAGAATGTTGCAACCACAAAGTTTGTAATAATTATTATTATTTATATAGCTATTATTCTCGAATAAAACAAGGGAAAACAAAAAATAATGATTTAATTATTAAAAACTTTCATGGCGAAACAATTGTTAAAAAATATAATAAATAATAATATAATTAAATTAAAAGTAAAAGCAGAAAGTATAATTAATAATAATAATAAAGTCTAAAAAATTGGAAAGAGTTTTGAATTTCTTCAAAACTTCTGCGGTACACTTGTTTAATTTAAAAATCATATTTCTATGGTGGTGGGATTGTTACTCTAACACAGAATGGTTCAAAAGTCTGAATTTCATATAAATTAAAATAATTAATGTCTTTTTTTACCTTCATTGGTAAATTTTGTTTAAAAAGCTAACTTTTACAGCTTCTTTCACAGTGTCTTGCCTTTACGGAAAAATAGAAAATACTATACAATCTCTTTGTTTCTAAATAAAAATACCATAAATTTCATAAATATGTATCTATATTATAAAGGCGAAACGTATCTGTGCGTAACGCATACGTAATTTTGCCAATGCCAACACTTTCCCATGCAATTTCGGTTTTGCAATGTTCACTACAACAAATTTTTACACTTCTAACCATCGCACATTTTAAATTTTTATACCGTTGTATAGAAAGAAAAATGTACTTTTAAGTGCAATTTGTTTGAAAACTCTATCTCAATTTATTTTTGAGATATTAATTTTTTTATAGTTTTTAGTACCACTTTTGTAATTGTGGCAAGAGAATCACTCCATTTTCTCTTGAAATTGAAAAAAAAAAAAAAAAAAAAAAGAGAAAAAAAAGAGAAAAGAAAAGAAAAGAAATTAAAATGCGCTGCGCTTTTCCATGCAATTTCGGTTTTGCAATTTTCGATTTTGCAAATTTTACACTTCTAAGTATCGCACATTTTAAGTTTTTACACATTGTATAGAGAAAAAAATTTACTTTTAAATTCGTACTTTTTCCCCAGCTCCACACTTAATTAGCAGAAAAAAGGAATTCGTATGGGTGCTTTTTAAATGTAAGAGATTAAAGTAAAATGTTACAGAACTTCATACTATATGGCTATTAATGGCCGGACACTTTCAATTATAGACATTTTGTCGAATATAAAATAAAGACATATTTATAGGATTCTTCTGAAAATCCAGGATGACAAAGACGATGTTTGACCTCATATTTATGAATGCCCATTTCATAAGAAGGAAACTTAGGGAGCCGGTAGGAAAAAAAAAAAAAAACATAGAAAAACTATAATATTTGGAAACCCTCTTTACATTAAATTATACGAAACGATCTGTCGATGCAGAGTAGAAATATGTGGATATTGTACAACATTTCTACTGATTTTTGCATAAATAGAGAGTATAATAAGGGAAATATAGCATTTTTTTTAAGTGCAAAAAAACCATGATAGATTCGGAGTTTTTAGACACTCCGCTCCCCTCACAGAAGAACAAGGGGAAAATAGACAGTTCGTTCAGCTTTTACGTTCAGCTTTTTATGAAATTTGGGGTATTTTTATATAAAATGATAATGTCCCGTTGTACAGTTTTATGAGGAAGATAATCATAGCTTATTTATTCCCCCCTTCTGAAAAGCGGGAGATAAGCAAATTAACAGAAACTCATCTGATCTGTTATTTATAAACTTAGAAAACATTCTGACAATGTTATCTTCTAAAGCCGTGATAGATTTGAAGTTTGAAGACCTCCCCGTCCCCCACCAACATACACAGAAGAACAAGGGAGACTGAATTTAAAATATATATATAGTACCCAGTGTTTATACTCTAATTCTCCATATCTTACAAAAATTGATCATTATGAGAATGAGAGGTTTTGAGATAACTTTTAAAGCCCTTTCTTCTTCCCTCCCTCAGCCTCGGCAGAGCAAGAACGTCAAAATTTCAAAAAATCATCTTCTGCTAGTATTTATATTCTAAGATAAACCAAGTGTATTATTATTGGACTCATTTAAATATGATGTGATTTTAAATATGCTAGCTATTTTATGGATGCGCTTTAGTCAAAGCGCTTTTTTCCGTTTTATTTATTTATTTATTTTTTATTTTTTTTTTATTTCTTTATTTTTTTAAACCACGAAAATACAAACAGAAGCGCCAGATAGCTTTGATTGTCTCTTTTTATAGTAATACAAGAGGACTGTATGTATTTATCAATTTTTAACCCTTTCAGGGGCAAGGTATTTATGTTCAAAAAATGTTTAATTAATTTATTAACTCCGAAATTTACAAATTTATTTGAAAATAACTAAAAGCTCTTTTTCACATATACTATGAAATTCAAACTGTAATAAAAAAAATTACTGGTACCACTTGGTATTTTGGGCATTAAAAGTAACAGTTAGCAGACTGCAAACAACGGAAGGGTTGAAAGCCATTGAAGAAATTTTAACACCAAAATCTTCTTCTCTGATGTGTTGACAGAATTTTCATATTCAGACTTCATCCAATATTTCTTTATAGTAATATTCGGTTAATTATTTTACAGATTAAATTAAAGTAGTACTATTCGTAAATATTCGTTTTAGTTATAGTTAAAAACGAAGACCTTAATAGGAAACATAAATTACGTTAGATATCTCTTTATTATTTGTTACTATATTGTTTAACGATTCCTTATATGTTAATTTCTACTATTTTCTTATCGTGAAATTTCTTTTTCTGTTTTAATTTAACTCGTTGAAATAATATTAACAATGATTCTTAAGGAAATCACTTATGCGTTATTTAAATATTTGAAAATTTAGCACTTTTTAAAATAATGTATTTTTGTATTACCATATATACTTATAGTAATTTTGCCTATAACAAACCTTCATTTTTAGATTATACCCTTCAAGAAACCAAATGCTATTAAAACATTCAATAAACATCCATCAAGTTTTCTAATTATTTTTTAAAAAGACCGCTCAATTACTAGTAATATACGTTTTATTTAATGACACGCACTTCACAGAAAAAGATCATTTTTATCATTATAAATTAGATCTTTTCAACGAATCTAAAGCATTACTTTCGATTCCGACAAGTAAACAAACAACTTTCTCTTAGGGAACAAAATTCCCTTACCGTTTCAGGACGGATAAATCATTAACACATGTTCCAAATGATAACAGCATTTTCTGGTCACCTGCGGTGAAGGGTCATTAAGATAGGGGGATGAAATCGCGTCAGTTCTCCCGTTGTAAAAGGATATTTTAGATTTCACTGTCCCGAAAGCTAAAGGTTAAATGTTATAGAGGATATAAAATCTATAATCACTGCTTTTTCAGAATATGACAATATTTATAATAGAAATTATTCCATCCTTATTATTAATATAATAAATAAATAAATAAATAATAAAAAGCCTTTGTTAATAGAGAAAAATTATTTTTCATTATTATCATTTTAGAATAATCATAGTCGCAATATGGCTTTCGCAATATAAAAACGTGTTACCTGTGTTGCGATATAAAAACTAAAGATAAATTTTTAGATGATGGGATCATAATCATTTCCAAAACGAGAGTTCTAAAACAGGAAAGAATAACTTAAAGTGGGTCAAAGTAATCAAAAAGTCATCGAATATATTTGTTAGGGGGGATATTAGGGGTACAAACTAGACACATAATCAGAAGAGGAAACTATCATTAACTATTGCCGTTCCAAAAGAAGGAAGAAGTGTAAGATTTTTTTTCTTTCTTCTTTTCTTTTTCTTTCTTTTTTCTTAAGAAAATAAAACAAATTTTTATTTAAAATTTTTATTTTTTATTTACATTTCTTCCAAAATCTTTTTGAAAGGTAGGTGAGTAACAATTAGAAAAAAAATAATTTTTTTTAACAATTTACTAATATTTTTTAATATTAGACTAAAATTAATAACAGAAATCGTATACATTATGCAGAAATCCTACTACTATGGGGGAAAAACTGAAGTACATTGTTAAATTTCTATTTTATATATTTTTTCATATCTGATTTATTTAATAATTTTAAATTTGGTATTGACCAAATTTCTAATGTATTTTTTAAATTGAAAATTGGTACATTTTATATGAAAATTGAAAAATATACAACAAACAAATCGTAAAAATGTATGTAAAACGTGGCAAATCAGTTTTGTTCGTACTACAACTTGTTTTATAAGTACTCAGATTTTGGAGCAATAGCTCTTTCAATCTTATGCAAAAATGGATGAATCAAAATTTATTATAATTATATACAGTAAATTTAGTAAAACGGAAATAATATGACTGCATCCTAAATAAATGTTATCCTCATGACAACCTAGAGTCATTACCTATCTTGGTATAATCATACGTTAATTACGTATGATAGGATTTAATGAAATAATCACCATGGCAACCTAGAATCATAATCGATCATTGGATATATCTGAATTAATTGCATATGATAAGATTTAATAAAATGAAGAAAACTTTTAGTAATATCTTAAGTTTTGATTGAATTTTCATAAAATTTGGAAAGACTCGACAAAATTCTGCAACGATTATAAATACAGAATTTCAAACCATTAAGTTAGATTATATGCACATAGATGGACGGACCAGATGACGACTGTAGATGCTACGTAATTCTATAATTACGAATGCATACTAAAAAAGCTTTGTAACACACCGAAAAGTAAAAGTGCGTCATTACACAAAAGCATGTTTTGAAAGAATTATTTATTATATAATTTTTTTACGAGTATTATTTTATTTCAATAAATTTTCATACTTAAACTAAATAGATGTTCAAGCGTATGTTTTTGAGCATCATAATTCTATAACAAGAAAACTCTGGTTGCACATTTCAACGTTATACAGTTTGAACGAATTTTATACAGATTCTTAATATTAGCTCAGAGCCGTTTTATCAGGGCACAGCGCCCGGCGACCGTTTTTATTTCTTTTGTGCGTCCGGCAACTCTTTTAAACCTTTCCGATGTGCCTGGCGGCCCTTTTTTAACACTTCCTATGCGTCCCTTGGCAATTCTGGCAATTCAGTTGATCCTGGGAAGATATTGCAAATTCTAGAGGACTTTAAACAAACCAGTTCAAAATATTTTTGGTGAACAAGATACAAGTGTACCCTTTTTGTAGCATAGTGCTCCCTTTCTGGAAAAAATGTATCCCTTTTTTTTAGAATAGTGCTCCATTTTTTAGGGGGAAAAAATACTCTTTTTTTTTTTTTTTTTTTTTTAGAATAGGTTCCCTTTTTGAAAAGTTTCGCCATTTTTTTTTCCGAGAGTCAAAATTAATTCTATTTACATAAAATTAAATAAAATACAAAAAAGATATTATGTTGTATCAAATTTTACCATATATTTTCATTATCATCCAACTTTTTTCTTCGATGTATCGTTTACTTTAGAAAATAATGAAATAATTAAAATTTCATTCAAAACAGGCTAGTGAATTGCCAAGGAGGCAGTTTTCCAAAACAGTAGTGCCAAAACAGCAATTAACACCAAATCAGGATAGTGAATTGCCCAGTTTCTCTAACTGTGTTTGATATTTAATGAGTAGCAGCTCATTATTTTATTTCGAGAAATTATTTATGCACTTCAGGGCTTGAAATTCGATTTTTCCTGGGAAGAGAGTTTCCCTACCAACATTTATAAAAGGAGGGAAGTTGAACTATTTGGGAGAGAGAAAAACTTTTAAACCCTTTAATATTTTACGTGCTATTTTAAGAAGTATACGTACATAATAATGCAGCCATGAAATAAATACACTTGTCAATCGATCGGTGGAAAAAAGTAATGCAAAATTTGACGAATGGTTACGATAAAATATCGCGAAAGCCGTCAATCGGTCATACAAAAATGCAACAAAATTTCTCTGTAGGTTGAATTTCTTTCATATCTTCAATGTAATTCTGAGTAAAAAAAACTCACAGCATTCTTTTTAAAAGGTTACAGCAAAGGAGGGAGGAGAGATCCGCTCTTGGAGCTAATTCTGGTAGGTCTGCTAAGTCTGGTAAAGTGTGTTTGGTTCAGGTCGATTTTAGACTGAGTGTTGTCTGCAAATTAGTTCGGTTTATCATTTTACATCAAAAATAATATTTAAAATAATAAACATAAATATTTGTGTCAGTGCCGTTTTCTACAGAGATTGCTATCTTTTTTCTGCTAGCCTTTGACGAAATGCGCACTTTTTCTATGATCCTTCGACGAATGTCGCGTCTTTTCGCGATCCGTTAATGAAATTCGCATTTCATCGCGAAATTTTCTTGAAATTCACGTTTTTTCCAGAATCCTTCGACAAAAATTGCATTTTTTGCGATTCTTTGACGAAATTAACATTTTTTTATTAGAGATCTTTTGGCAAAACTTAATATTTTGTCTCGATTATTTGTCAAAATTCGAGTTTTTTTTCGCGATCCTTTGACGAAATTTGCATTTTATTCGCGATCGTTCGACGAAGTTTGCATTTTACGCGCGATTCTTTGGCGAAATTTGCATTATTTCCGCGGTCATGTGCGATGAAATTGATTTTTTCAGTGTCTGTTATTCGAAATTCGCGATATTTTTCTAATATATTTTCTATATCTGAATTTCTGGACTGAGGAACGATTTTCCATGATTTTCGGAAATGAATGCTTTAAAGTTTCGAAACAAAATCACCCTTGAATATGCCAATTAGTCGCGGGAAAAAAACTTGTCAATCGATTCTCGGGGAAGGGAAAAAAAAAAAAATAGTGAAATTTCTATTTCTCTATTGATTGCCGGAAAAAATTTTTGGATTTCAACGATCCTTTGCGGTAAAAACTCGCGAAATGCGCCTGAAAATATTATGAAATTTGCAAAGTGTTCCAGGAGTTTGATCGTTGTTTCAAAGTGCAACATTTCCAGAAAATTGGTGAAACTTTTTGGGCGGGAGTCTCCCGTCCATGATATTTTTTGGGCGGGATTTCAATATTTTGGGCGCGAATCCCGCCATCCCGCCTCGAAATTCAAGCCCTGCACTTACATTTCACATTCGTCATTTGTGCATCTTATTGCAAGAAACAAATTAAATATTTAAAATTAAATTTTAATTTTAATGTCAATAGTAAAAAAAAGAAAACTACTAAAATATCTCAACGAAAATTCACGTATTTGAAGATAACAGTGCAAAAAAAAAAAAAAAATCGTAACACATTTATTTTTCCGCTTACAGTTCTAAACATAGAAATCTACCTGCGGGAATACAGGTAGAACTGTTTTGGATTAAGGAAATTCCGAATCCCCAGATAACGTTTTCTTTCCTTTAGGAAGCACAACAGCATAGGATAAAAGAACGGTGGGAGAATCGGAGAGCGGACACATAAGGAGAAAAGGAAATTAATAGTATAATTATTTAGCCTTATTGCATGAAACGGATTTAAATGTTGAATTTTGGCTGGATTATTCTTTGAGAAGAATGTAAATCATATTCTACAAAATGTGTGAAAAATTAAGGAATTTATGAGGCTTTATTATTTTTTAATGTGTACATCAGAATTCCTTAACTGTACAAATATATACATACATATCATATCATAATAATGCAAAAAAAAAAAAAAAAAATGATAATCATATTTAATTTTTTAATTAATTTTCAACAGAGAAATTACGCCTGAAATAATTTAATACTTAATAAGTTAATTCGAGTGAAAAATTTCCAAGCAGATGATCGAACCCGGAACACCTGGAATAGCACTCTATTCCAGGCGGAATATTTCATTCAATTTATTTTACAGAATGGAATTTTAATCACTGAATATCACTGTAATCTACAGCCTGAATATTAAGATAAACTGGAAAAATCAAAGCATACTGAAGTCCCCCGCCCCATTAAAATAATAACGAATAATAATACTCATTATAAAATCAAATTCAAATAATTCCACTAAATAGAATTTAAAAAACAAAAATTAGATTTTAAAATTTATTTATCATATTAATCAATTTCTAAATTAATATGATAAATAAATGTCTCATGTTACGCCGCAGACTTGAGTGCTCGTGAAGACGGATCTAGTGCTGCGAAATGCAGCTTAACCAACATATGAAGTAAAAAATGCAGAGCTGGGCATCGTCCTCGTAGCTTAAATGGTAGAGCACTTGGAGCACTATTCCAAGGGTTCCGGGTTCGATTCCCGGCTTGGACATTTTTCACTGAGTCGGTATCACGCTTAATAGAAGTATGAATATTCATGTATCTAGATTTTAAAAGTTTTCGAGACGAGTAATTCTGTTGTTGCAATGCTGAAACCTCACCAGAGTTTTCGAATAATTTCGATTGAAAGTAGCTAAATTAATAATTGAAAATAATTCCTATAATTGTTTAAACGTAAATTATAGAAGAAAAATTGTATTCAAACAAAAAAGAATAATTAATTAAGTGGTATAAATAATATGCTACCATACTTCAAAGGGATAAATAAATTTGTCACGCGAAGCCTTTAAATTTATTGTAAAGTGAAACAAAAGTGACTCAGGTAAAATTATTCGAAAGAAAAACAATTGTTCTACGCTATAAAAATTGCATAGTCCCGTTGTTTTGATTCCAATCTTTATTTCTGCAGGCAGAAATTTTTTCTCCAATGAGTGAAAAGAAAATCAGTAATGATAAAACGTAATATGTTTATATTTAGATAATATTTAAACTATTTTCGACATCGAGAAGTATAATAAAACACGATTTTTGAGGAAGTATTTATTATGATTCAGGACAGTTCCTCTATTTGGCGAACTAATTGGCGATCATTTCGTAAACGCGGAACGAAAAAGCGGACGAATAACAGCAACCATACCAGTATCCTCAAATGTTCTGTTTTTATTTTATTGAAACAGGAAATCAGGAGCCAACGCGGGTCGTTGACCGGTTTTATGTCGTGCTGCTCCAGCGGCGATGGGCGATTGGATATGGTACACATGCGATTACGAGAGAAAAGCGTTTTATTTGGACAGATAGTGTAGAGTTAATATTGATAATTAGTGCCTGATTCTTTTGTCATAGATTCTCACTAACTCTTTATTTATTGAAGTAACGTTCATTGGACGAAAAAGGGGACTAACACGTGCATCCAGCAATCCCTCCTCCTTCCTTTTTTATCCCTTCCTAACCTGTTCCATATATATTTTTCTATGCGATACAAAAAAAAAAAAAAAAAAAAAAAAAAAAAAGAAAGAAAGAAAGAAAGAGAAAAAGAAAGAAAGAGAAAAAGCATGGCATAATCCCCTTTTTTATGATACAGTTAATAAATATAATAGTTTTCAAATTTTGATTTTGTTTTTGTGTAATAGAACTTTAATTTTTCTAGTTATGAGAAATCTTTCAAATAGAGACAAATTTATTAACTTAGGACCTTGGACACATTTTCTTTTGGGATACTCTTTAAACAATATATATATGGACAGTGGCGCCAACTTTTGAAACATGTTGGGTTGGTTCAAAATTATTTGGTGGGCTCAAAAATATTTTTGTAAAATGGTGCGATCAGTCTGCTTTTCTTTGAAGGATTGACAGATGGTGAAAGATGAGAATTTTAAGTCAAGATACAGTAAAACCTCTAAATAACGGACACCTCGGGAACACAGAAATTGTGCGCTATTCGGAGGTGTCCGCTATTGGAAAAGCCTTAAAAATACAAAAATCGCTAAAAAATGTTTAAAATTTCATTAATTGGCATTTATATGTCCTAAAACCTTTATTATACGATTATTGAGAAATTAAAATAATTTTTAAACAATAAAACTTAAATAAAATTGTGAACACCTTTAACTACTGTTTGTTACATTCTTATAATAATAATAATAATAATAATAATAATAATAAAAAAAAAAAATGTGTAACAAAAGTTTACTTTTGCTCACGATTATATGTAATTTGTTTTTCAATGTGACGTTATTGGTAATTATAGAGTTCCAAGCTGGGATGGGGATTGCACTTTTTGATCATTAAAAATATAAAATCGAAAAATCTTCCGGGGGGGGACATAGACATTTGAATGCTCTGAGAGATGTCCCTCCCAGACAACCCCCTGAATTCAATGCTGAACGTGAAGAAGAAATTTCCCCAGTCCACCCTCTACATTTATCTGTGATCACAAAATTTTTCACATATTGCCCTGATAAATGTAGAGACCTTTTTACTTTTTTTCCCTCTCATTTTTCCTCGTTAAAAATACTTTTTCATCCTTTATCGCCGAAAATGGTGTCCGCTATTTGGAATGTCCGTTATTCAGAGGTTAAACATACAAAAATTTAGATTTTGGGAGTGGGGATTGGAAAACTGTCCGTTAAATAGAGGTGTCCGCTATTCGGGAGTGTCCGTTATGGAGGTTTTACTGTATAATGTTTTAATAGAGTTGCAATTTTATTAAATTATTTTCTAATACGTTTTTCCTTATAAAGACACTTATATTTTTTGTTATGTCATGACATCATGAACATGACTACAAATTGAATAAGAAAAAGTTAAACATGGAAGCAAAACATTTCAGTCATTTGTAATTTATTGGTGTTAGTCGAATAATTAAAACACATAGTCATTAGCAAGATAAGTTTTATTCTCTGAAGAAAAATGAATAGTAAAATAACAGTGAAATAAATAACTAGAGCAATGAAAATTGGGTACGCTATGATTCAAAATTATTGGGTGGGCTCGGGCTCCATTGGCCCATATAAGTTGGCGTCACTGCATATGGATATGTATTTGGAAATGAAAGACAACGAGCAATTTCTTTTAACAAAATTTGCCAAATCTCTAATTTTAAGATTTTGTATAATTATTTTACATAATATTTAACATGAAATGAAAAGCTAACCAGTGTTGAATCCAAGAGGTGGCTCGGAAGGGGGGGAACATTTCCTTCCGGAGCAATAAAATGTACCCCCCCCCCCGGAAAATTTAAGATTTTGGTTTTTCAATAGTCAAAAAGTGCAATTCCCCCCACCCCCAGGAATTCTATGTCACTCTTCTGGAGAAAAGTGTCTGAATTCAACCCTAAAGCTAACAACCTCGAACAATAAAATGACAAACTTAAAAATAAAGCTAGCAATTAGTTATATTCTATACATCTGTCACAGGAAAAATTACAATGTATAATAGTTTTAGTTATTAAATTTATTTCTGGTTTTGGAGTTCCCTCTGTGAATAAAGACTACGGCCTCAAATGTCTGTTTTTTAAAATGCATTGTTTCAATTTTATTTCATATATTAAACATCATACATCTTTTCTAGCCTCTTATTTTAAGCAGTTTTTAAAAAATATATATATATTTAATAAGTAGATCTTTAAAAAATTATTTTCGTACATTTCAATTGTACAAAGTGCTGCGAAGGTCTCTGTGCATTTGTCACACGCGAGCAACTGAATGTGGTGTTTATAAATAAAATAAGAGGAACAAAAGCTGCAATGATGCTAAAGAGGATGATTTTAAACATTGTTTATAACGGTCATTTTTGTTTACCTTTTGTATTGTATATTGAAACATATCTGTTAATAAATATATGAGTACACAGAAACTTTCTGAATACCTTGTAGTTAAATGTATGTAGTCGAACGGTTATTTTATTATTTACAGCGAAAAAAAAAATATTGCCTTTATTTTATTGGGGGAAAAAATCTAAAATGTGTACAATTAACATCCAAGTTCTATAAAGAAAACAAGTTCTGGTTTAGAAAGCCTTTTTTTTTAAAGATAGCCTTAAGCTGCTGTTTCAGGAATGATTTAAAATAACAATAATGTTATATTGGTTTTTCTTTTTCTTTGAATATATTCTTTTGGATTACCATTTAAATAAGAAAAAATATAAGAACACAATCTAAATAATAAATATATGTATGAAAAACAACCTCAAATCATAAAAGTATGTGAATGGAATAAATATAGAGTAGACATTTTTCATAGAATTTTTTTTTTCAAATTATCAATGGTAAATGAGAAATGTGGATAATATAGGAACATTTTTGTTCGTGTCATCTAAACTTCTTGTTCTAAAGCAATTTAGAAATTTAAGAATTAGAAATTTTCCAACTAACCTCCTCATTCCTGATGTTGCCTTGGGGGGGACACTAAAGTACACCTTTAAATTAATTTAAATCCTTCCAGAATTAAAAAAAAAAAAAAATTCTTGACCTTTTTAATAAATTGTGTGCATATTATAAGCATCGATATATTGATTTCTACATCTTTGGAGATGTTTCATAATAATTTTAAACTAGTTTTTGTGATCTCTCGAATTATATGTCTCCGGACTGAAAATATTATTATTATTATTATTATTATTATTATTATTATGAGAAAGTAATATGGTAAATTGTCAATAGTGTACTTAAGTAATCGATTGTAAAGACTTAAGTAGAGACTGGAAGAAATTATTTTCAGCCTGTACTATACCAATAATTAGGCATAGCTCACTTTTCAGAACTCGCAAAGATTTAGAAAATTAGGACGTTTTCGGTAGGGTAAAATAAATTTTCAATTGCGATTTTGATAATAGAATTCGAATGGTAACATCAATCGTGATTTCATTAAACGGCGATATTTGCAGTTAATAATTAAAATAAATAAACAGTATTGAATGAAAACAAGAGAAAAGTATGGGTTACTGTAAAAGGGGAAATGTTTTCTATATTCCAAAATATTTTCATTAATTTAAATTAACTTAAGATTAACTTTAAGATTAACTTTGATTAACTTAAGATTCTATTAAACAGAGCACACAACAGAAAACTAGCAAATTCAAAATTATTTCAACTAGGACAAAATAAATAAAAATCACGGATTAACAGTTGAAACATAGCTTTTCATAAAAGATAAAATCTTAAATATTTGCTTCGGCAGCAATCAGTATTATTTAAACTCAAAAATGGAAAATTTATTTTGATGTATCATTCTAAACTTTTATAACTTATAAAAAGCTTATTTGTTAAATGATTTCCATTAAAATATAACAAAATATAATCACCTAATATATATATTTTTCCATTTTTGATGTTTGATGTGGAAAGGGACGTAGTTACATTTGCTTTTAAATTGCACTGTGTTAATGATAATGATAACAAATATTCAACGGAAATGACAATTTTTAGCAGCATGATGATTCCCCGAATAAAACTTATAATTTCTGACACCACCACCAATAATAAAGATTGTTAACATGCATATTGATTCAATAAACAAAAGTTAAAAGTACATTTTGATAGCATCAAAAAACGTAAAAAGAAGGAAAGCACATAAAATGTAACAGGAATTTTATAGAGCACACCGAATTGCATATATACTAAAATCATACAAGCATAATTTTTGGAAATCTCTTGAGACACATTTCACTCCAAAAAACCCGAAGTTATAACTTAATATGAAACTACAAAAGCTAAAAAATGTGCACTATATCCTAAGAAGCCGCTACAGTGAAACTCTCGGTCGCCAATTCCCATGTCAACCAATGGAAAATTTTTGAAGCGCGAAGACTCATTATCTAATATAATTATTAAAATATCATTTGTACCAACGGAAAATAGACGTCAGATGCCGATGGTGTGCATTAAAAAAAATACCTACGTAAATTTTAAGTATCTTTAACAAGATGATAAAATGTAATCAAAATGGAAATTTCAAAGTTTACAGGGATATTTTATATATTTAAAATTTACGGAGATAGTTTTTTAAAATCATCATCAGCATCTGACATCTACTTTCTGGTGGCGAAAACGGTATTTTAGTAATTATATTAGGAAATGAGTCAGTGTTTCAAGATTTTCCCATAGGACAGGTACGATGAATCTTTTTACGTGCCCGTGCCATAAATCTACAAACAATATCTATTAATAGTGTAACGTGCCAAACGTTTGGCATTTTTTTTTTTTTTTTTTTTTTTTTTTTTTTTTTGAGTAAAAGATGTTTATAAAACATTGGTTATAAAATTAGTTGCTTTCATGCAGCAATAATTAATAGTTAAATTTTATAAATCAAAATTAGACTTCGCCGTATATTGGAATAATAGGCCATTAAAATAATGAAACTTAAATTTCTAAATTTGATTAATTTATATGGTACGTATAAAAATAAAATAGGTAATTTTATGCAACCTTATTAATTTTGAATTTCATACAACTTCATTAATTCACGTATTAAATATACGCAATTTTACTTTAGAGATTTTTAACTTAGTAATAATACAATATCTCTATGAAAATTATCCAAGCTGCATTAAACTATGCATTGAGGATATTAACGATTTTGAACGTTCATTGAGAATGGATGCTTTATTCCTGGTTCATATTTCGTTATTTTTTATAAATATAAGTAAGCTAAATTAGATTCATCTAATATTTTATTGCAGTGACTGTCTAAAATTTACCTGAAAGATATAACTACAACTTTTAAATTCATATAAAGAGATATTGCATACCGATAGTATCAGAGAAAAAAAAATCTTTTGATATGTGAGTTCATTCAAAAATAATTGAAAACATTGAGACAGTCTATCTATATGGAACAATTTTTTATTAATAAAATGGAAATAAAAAGCTATATGAAAACTAAAACTTTACAATAAATATTTATTAATCTTAATTATCAGTATCAAATTTAATTTTTTCGTATGCCATAAAAATTGTCTTACGGGCTACAGGTTCGCCAGTCCTGCTATAGACTGACATGAGATTCGGGGAGTTTCACTGCAGTGGACTCAGTAATAGCTGTCAGTTAAAGAAGGAGCGACTGTAAATCCCTCTCTACCTATACGAAAGTCTTTAAGCGGGGAAAGTATCTTACAGGAAGCGTAACTGCATCGTAGCAGTGGCGATAAGTGACTTATAAATTGATGTAAAATAATGCAAATCTTTTGTAATCGATTCGATTCCATGAAGTAAACTGCTTGAAATTATTCAGAAACTTCTGAATAAATAATTACTTCAAAGTAATACGGAAATTCAAATGAACAGAAACACTTTTTATAATATATGTGCGTATTTAAATCGTTAACTAAATACATTTAATTAAGAGATTTTGAGATTTTTCTGTGATTTTGAAAATGATAAATCTATTTTGAGAACAAGTAAATAAACTATACACAGCAAATGAAATATATGACTGCAAATATATATAAGATGTTAGATTTCAGTATGAAATAAGTCATTTATTTTACCGACAGCGTATGTATTATTTTCTTTTGTTGGAAAAGTATTGTTGTGAAAAATATAAAGGATTATGGAAGATTCTTTAATTTAAATGTTTATTTATTGCGTTTCAGCTGAATCAGCATTTTAAAAAATGTAAACTAATCCACAAGCAACGGAGCAAAATCTTAAATAAAATATTATTTTCATTTTAGATACATAGGACTTTTGTCATCATGAGACGTAATCAGAATTCCGATCATGGAGAGTGTGTAAAAACCTGATTATGTAAAAAGAAAGAAAAATGATACGAAAATAACACACATATTTTCAATTCAAAACTTAAAAAATCTTTTAAAAAGTTTTAGTAGTAGTAGTAATTTAAAAAATCTCCCTAACAGCAAATTTTGTTATATTCCAGTGGGTGCAAAATACATCTGAAGAAGGTAGACACATTTATTTCAGAAAATTCTAGTTTCTTGAATAAATTTTTTAAAAAAGAAATTTTTTAAATTATGAATGTATTAGATTATCAGATGTTCTCAAAATGTTTTTTCCCCAATCGACGATGTAAATCTCTTTGATACGATTTCAAAAATCATTTCTATTTATACATACTTGAAATGATTATAATATTCATTTAAATTCAAAATAATCGAATTCAATTCTTTTCTTCTTCCCACTCATTTTTGTAAAAACGCTCATATTTCAATTGATTTAAAAATAATTTACGGAAACAGAAAACCGAAATTATCTTTTCAAATTCGTCATCAAAATCAACTTGGGCTTAATGTTTTATAAATTAAAAAAATAAAGATAAATTCATTTTTGCGGAACAGTACTTTTTTTCGTTTTTTAAAACAGCACTTTAAAGCAACTTTACTCGTCTAAGTATTAAAACATTTTTGGCGGAAATCTAATAGCTCTCATTGTGACGGTAAAATTTAGAAAACTAAAAGATATTTGTCTTAAATCATGTCTTTAACAAAATTCTACTTTAGTACATTTAAAACGGGAAAATAGGAATCCCTGTAGCTGATAATAAAGAGAAATTTTAAAATGTGAATCCTTTGAACTCAATTTATGTTTCAGTGACTAATATTTGAGATAGTGATTGAAGAATATTTTTCAATAAATGCATTAAAATATGGATTAATTTTCGTTTCTTTCAAGTTTCGAGTTAAAGCACTTCGGTTTCAAGTAGATGAAATTTTTTCTGTACGAAACTACTCTTTTTATATATGAGAAAGTGAATTTCAAAATTCCTCTTATCCAAAATCTAAAACAATCAATTTTTCTCCATTAATTTATTCTATTGGTGAACCTGCATCGAAAAACATCTGAAAGCTACTAAAAAATAATTTTATCATGCCTTTCTGGAATTATGTTTACATTGAAAACCAATTGACACAGTCAAAGATTTTTTCACAATTTTTAAAAATTTGATTTTCTGGATAAAACGAGTTTTAAAACTCATGTTCTCATATGTATACATATTGAATTTTGCAGGTTTCAGAATGATTCTAAATGGTATTTTAAATCTCAGGTCAGATATACCCCGATACTTGTAGAAAATTCATTAATTTTGTAAATCATATACCCTCGATTTCATTACAAAAATATTTCATGTTACATTACGGAAATTTTCTTAGAATTTTCAGAACTAATTTGAAAATGATAGTTAATGGAGAAACTTCTATAAAAATAATATGGCTCCACAGTTTTATCCGTATTTTAAGAAACCTATTTTGGGACTCGAAAAATAATTTCTCCCCCATCCTCTGTCTCTAGAAAGAACAAGTAATAAACGGCCCCCAACCCTAATCGAGGTATTTTCAACTGCACTCAACTCCGGAAAGAGAGAACGGAGTAACAAGAGGGTTTCGCTCAATATGATGACTAAAGCTCTATTTTTGAAGCCACACAATTAGCGAGAAATACGTGACTGTCCGGATGGATTTTGACATTTCTTATAGTGTTTTTACAACGGCTTATATTTAAAGAATTTTAATGATTAAAAAAAAATGATTATTACATCTGAATAAAGAGTATTTAAATAGTCCAAAGATGATTCATATTTGAAGTTTTGGGGGGTTTCTACTTTTTTTTCAGCTTTTTAACACATATCTATAAATATGAAGCACTTGAAAAAAAAAAAAAAATCTCAGAATATACGAAAATTGCACAACAAATTTGGGACATAATGAATGACGTACATTAAAAATGGTACGGAGTAATAGTATAAGAATAATTCTTCTTTAGAATAAGCATTTGAAGAGAACGCTGTTCTGCCTTTAATTGTTCTTATTCGGTAACAAAGCAGTTGAAGAAAAATTCGTGATTTTCTTTGAAAGGCAAACAATTTCGGAAGTTTTTACTTATATTAGTTAAAAATGAAATGAAAAATCTGAAAAGGATGGCATGGTTACAAAATTAAAGAAAGCATGCAACAACTAACGACTTACTGCAAAAAGTAAGGTTGCAGATTTAAAGTTACGGTTTTTTAAACTAGAGATCTTAGGATTGAATTTTGAAGATGTCGTATCAGCCAATATCTACTGCATTAAATTATAACTTTAACATTAGGCAATATTTTGTTTGAAAACTTTATTTCATTGGCGATAAGAATAAGACTGTCTCTAAGTATCAGGAACTACGTATTGTTGCATCGCTTAACAAAAATAATATTTTAAAAGGGACTGCAATTAATTCTTATATTGCAAAACACTGGAAAAAACATTATCAAGAGACCGATAAAGTGATATTTGACTTAAGAGACAAAGTGTTTCAGTGTCTTTTGTCATCTCTGCAGAATCTGGCAAAGTACTACTATTGTAGTTTTTTTCTTTTCTTTCCTTTTTTATGAAAAAATTTAGTTAGAATAGCTGAATAGAACCATAAATAAATAGCTTCAATCACTAATCCATAACTATAAACCCAAGTTTTTTTAGAAAGTGAATATCTGCACTGTATTAAGATGTTTGCAAATTAAAACAGTCATTTTTTAAAAAACTTAACGAAATAAGATTTATTTCTTAATATAAAATTTACTGTTTGTTTCTGGGTTACAATAAAATACATGAAAAAAAAAAAATGCATATAAAAAAGTAAACGCAATAGTATAGTGTTAGCAAAAAAATTCTGTAGATTTTTTTAAAAGCGAAACTGTATCGAAACGCTTATTAAAATAAATATAAATATCGCCATAAAATAATAATAACAGTAATAATAATAATATAAATAATAATAATGATGATATAAAAAGTTGAAAAAAAAACCCAATAAAATTTGTGTAAAAGTGAGGGCACAAGTGGCATATATGCAATTTTACGTAAGTTTCAAATGTCTTTTAATAAAATTAAAATATTTTACCAATTAAAAATGATAAAATACTGTCCTGTGCCACTATATTTGTATAATTTGTTTTATTTATATTACCCTCCCCTCTTCACTGAAGATTTTTTTTTCTAAATTATACTTATCACATTTGTAACTGGTTGGACAGAATAACACATTGCTTTTTCAGTCTAACTTAAGATTAAAATTGCTGCTTTCGAAACTCATTGTTGAGTATGGTTTTACAATCATTTAGCCAAATATCATATGAAACATCCACAGATAAAATGATCTTAAAAATGAAAGACAAAGCCTTAAAAATGTCTTTTTAATTTTAAATATTATTGTATTTTAAAAAAGAACTCTTACAGTAAGATTATGCTAAATAAAAACATTTCAAAGGATTTACATTCGTGTAATTTTATTTAATTTTCATCCGAAAAATTAGGTACAAGCAATGATGTTTTCAGGGGGTGGCCGGGGGTACATTCCCCCAAGGAGCAACGAGATGTACCCTCGGAAGATTTGAAATTTTGTTTTTCAATGGTAAAAAAGTGCAATCCCCCCCCCCCCCCGAACCTCAAAAATCCCTCCCAGAGAAAAGTGTAAACTCAGCTTAAATTCAGCATGTTTAATTCAGCATTGCGTGCAAGTGTTTTCTACAAATTAGAATAATATAAAATTACTTCTGTTACTAGTTTTTTTTTCTTTTAGTTTTAGCTACGTATTTCGATAACAAAATGAAATATTTTGAAAATAGCCGCCATAAACTACGTTATTGGTGAATAAAGAAAAAACACACTTTTATATTATTTTAAAAATTATTACGCCTTTCAATTAATTTTACACATTGTTTGCATGGCATGTTAATATTCCATGAAGAAATAACGTCCAACGTGTTTTAATTTATGAATAATACTAAAAAAATAAACAAAACAACATTCATTTCGTAAACGGAGGAATTTATTTATATTTACTGTTTTATTTACAATTTATTTACTTTCAAATAAAATAAATAAAATATAAATTATTAAATGAATCAACATACCAGTGATTTAATAACGCAATTACATGAAGAAATTTGGAGAAAATAAAATAACGTAAAATATTAAGAATGGCGCGAAGATCTGTAATGTTGTTTAAATTTCTTTTAATAATTAATTTAAAAAAATCAAGATTTCGGATTTAAATTAAATTTAAATCGCTGTTGAATATCTATCAAAATATTTGACATCATTAACTTTTTCTATTAGTTATAAATTTATTACTTGTAGAATTTTTTTAATAATTTCATGATATGCTATTTAATGATCCAAAGCATATCAAATGTCAATATTACGATAGATTACTTCCCAGTTGTATTTAATTTTTTAAATGTAATTTAATTTATGTAATTTAAAAATGAATCCAGTGAATGATGGGATTTAAAGAATATTTCATTATCCGGACCTGCTCGTTAAATGAAGGTTATATTTGTATAGACTTTTCAAACATTATCAAAAGTAGAACTCCTATATTGTAAAATGAAAGTTTGCTACACTTACCTAACTACTCGTTTTTCCGATGATATCCTAAATAACCAAGTCCAACAATAAATGTCCACAAGCGGAAACGCTTTTTAAAAAAATGTTCAATTATTTCTAATTCACAGAAAAAATGTCATTTTAGATGAAAAACTAAGCTGATAAAAGTCCAACAAATTCAAGTTCTATAAGCGAAGCAGACGACACCAAACCAATAACAGAAGACAACATAAAAAAGCTGCTAAGCTGTGTGAAAGAGAAGCTTGAAAAGAGAAACACAAGCTGGACCGAACTGGAAGCTAGTTTTCAAGTGACTGCCGCTCTCGCCGCAGCCGTGATCCGAAATGAAGTGAAGCAAGTGGAATCGAGGCGTCGAATGGCTAAAATAAAAACGGGGAAATCGCGGTCCAAAAGGATCAGTGCTCCTTGCATAAGGCGGAAAAACAAAAATGTGAAAAGATATCGGGGCGGCACATAACGGGGAAAAAAAGCTGGAGAAACGAAAATAAACCCGGCTGTAAACAAAATAGTTGATTTTAATCAATATTACTGGTGTATTAGCAGGTTTTATTTATGGATATGACGACGAAAAGTGGTGTCTGACCTCATGTAACCCGGTTAGAGAACGCGTCGCGCGTTTCTTTTATTTAGTCACCCTTTCTTTCTTTTATTCCGGCAGGTTAAAATCTGGAGCAAAATAAAAATGACATTTCTTCGGTGAAATGCACTCAAATACTCAATTTCCTCTCATTATTTTTCGAATTTTAATTAAAATTTTAAAGTGACACGAAGTATTAATTGTGATAAGATTTGTTTGCTCTCATTTTTCCATAGTAGGGGAGACCGGGGCACATTGGCCCAGTAATTTTTATGTTATTTTTTACCGTACCTAAATTTTGTTTATTTTCAGATGTAGTATTTTTTTTTTACAATACCTAGTACATTTAATTAGTAAGGAAAACGCTTACTTTTAGTTAATATAAAATTTTAAGAATTTTATGAATTTAGTTATGGTGTGATGTCATGTGGGTCAACGTATCCCGTGCACGGGATAGGTAGGCCCATTGAGTGGGGCACGTTGGCCTCCAATGCTCTTTTTTGCGTTTATTTAGAAGTTAAATAAAATGCATAATAGTAAATAGGAACTTTAATGCATGTATATATATATATATATATATATATATATATATATATATATATATATATATATATATATTTTTTTTTTTTTTAGCGGAAACTGAAATTAAAGTTTATCAGCTGGATTTAATATTAGCACCTGAAAATTTAATCCTTGTCAATTTCACTAATATTTAACAAAATGCATAAATAATCCGTTCTTTCCAACTGATTTAATATGGAAAAACTAAATAAAGACTCAAAAATTGATAATTACTATTTACATAAATGGTTTGATACAATCGTTAATTGTATTAATGTTAACTGTCATAATAAGTCAAATATATCAAAAAATCTAGAAGAATCCATGAGCTTGTTTCGTCCTTTACGAACGATAATGGAATTTGAACAAGCTTTTTACTAAATTAATGACTTTTTGCTAAGTTGGGACTGTTTTTCATAATTTGTCTCTAAATTTCAAGATATTTTACTTAGTGTTACCAATTTTGATGATTATTATGGCGATTTTTTATTTGTTAAGAAATTTCAATGGAACTATTAAACGGCAGAGCGACTAACAAACTGAAGTAATATACAGTAAAACTGCAATTACCTGGAATAATGTATTTGAGGCTCAATCTGGATGTCCAGAAATCCGGATAACCTTAAGGAAATTATATACAGTAGACTCTCTCAAATCTGCAACCATAAAATCCGCAACTCTCTAAAACCGTATATAATTTACAGATGTAAACAATGTAAATTTCATTTCAGATGGAGGGACAAAATTTGACTTTTTTATTTTTATATCGATTCTATTTATATTTTTGTTTGTAATTTTCATTAATATTACCGAATTCATCCTTTTTCATGAAGGAAGAATAAATTTATTTCTGAAAAAATTCAATATATTGCCGATATCACTGATAATCATAATATTATTTTTGCCAAATGTATTTATGCATAAATCAAGATTTTTTTTATTATTAAGTCTGGCTAAACCTGAAATAAAACTTCCTTATTTTATGATTTTTATGTGAATTAATAGGATACCTTTATGAGGAAAGTTTCATTGAATAATTTGGGCAAAATGCATCTCATCTTTAGAATAAATATTTATTTATACATTGATTATTTAATTCAGTTTCGCTTTTAATAGTTTAATCCTTTTAAATTATCTAAATTTTTATTATTTTAGTTATCTTATTTAATTTATTTAATATTTTACCACGCTGCAAGCAATCATTATAACTTCGATTACATTATTAATTACATTCAAATTACTGTTTAAAAAATTTAAACAAAACCCATTATCAGAAATCTGCAAAACTCTAAAATCCACACAATCTTCCGTCTCAAGCTGTGCGGATTTGAGGAAGTCTACTGTATATATATAATCCTTATATATATATATAATATTTTTTTAAAATAAGGTTAATATTTAGCACATTCTTATTTTAAAAAAATGCCCGAATTTCTAATTTAAAGAGGGTATTAATATTTTACACTAATTGTTATAGCAAAAAGTATACATATGAAAAGTATTATATATATGATATACCCTTGAAAAGAAAAAAACTTATAAGTTCGTATAATAAAAATGACTAACATGTAATAATATTTTACATTAAACGTTATAGTTAAAATTTTCTTTATAAAAACCTCTTAATAAATTAAATCTACCAGAAAATATCAATATATACCATTTCTTAAAGGAAGTTAATATCAATCAATTAATTGAAAAAAAATATATAAATTTGAACAAAAAGGGAATTTAAAAATTGTATAATGGAAATGGAAAACAAATCCATGCGTAAGTGTTTAAACTTTAGTATATCGACAATCCACCAGTTTAAAGGTATACATTATTTCGTATAATAGTAGGCAAATACCCGAGTTAGTCTGCCACTTTCGGTATAATGCATTGAATGTAAGTAAAAAAATAATATACAATAAAATAAAAACATTGAATAAGAAAGTATCTAAAAAAGTATAGAAAAATAAAAGAAAAATATTGAATGACAGTAAGAAAAGGACTGTACTCGCACTTTTTCTTATAATAGTCAGGCAAATAGCCGAGTTAGTCGATCACTTTCGGTACAATGCACTGAATGCATGTAAATATTAATATATAATAGGATAAAAACATTGAATAAGAAAGTATCTAAAAATTTACAGAGAATTAAAAGAAAATATCGAATAGTAATAAAAAAAAAAAAAAAAAAAAAAAAAAAAAACAAGACTGTACCCACAGCTTTTCAAACAATGTCATACGCACTTTTACCTATAACAGTCAGGCAAATAGTTGAGTTAATCTGCCACTTTTGATATAATTCATTGAATGTAAGTAAAAAAGTAACATACAATAGGATAAAAACATTGAATAAGAAAGTATCTAAAAGTGTACAGAAAATTAAAAGAAAATTATTCAATAATGATAATAATAATAATAATAATAATAAATAAAAAAGGATTGTACTCACAGCTTTTCAAACAATGTGAGACGCATTTTTTCTTATAATAGGTAGGCAAATAGTTAGTCTACCAATTTCTAGTTAGTCTATAATTTCGATATAATGTACTGAATGTAAGTAAAAAATAATATACAGTAAATAAAAACATTAAATAAGAAAATATCTAAAAATTTACAAAAAATTAAAAGAAAAATATTGAATAATGATAAAAAATAAAAATAAAAAAGGATTGTACTCACAGCTTTTCAAACAATGTGAGACACACTTTTCCCTATAATAGTCAGGCAAATGGCCGAGTTAGTCTACCACTTACGATATAATGCATTGAATGTAAGTAAAAATATAAAATGTCTATGTTCTTCCCATTTAATTAATACTAATATTAAAAAGCTTGTTTATGATGCTATAAATAATGGTTATCCTAAAAAATTCATACATTCCTTAATTTATAATTACTGATTACATGATCTTATAATGAATTCTTTGCGTAAAAAATGTATAAAAAATTATAAAACATAAAAATAATATAAAAAAATTAAAAATGTTATAAAAGTAATAAAAAAATATATAAATAGGTCGGTTGGGCGGGTAGATGTTAGAGTAAGGAGGAGGGTGGTGTTGTCTGGATAAAAACGCAAAGGTTAATTAAAAGAGAGAAAGTGGGTTATTTATTTTTACATTATTCTTACATTATTTTAACATAATTTTAAATAGTTTAAATGACACCAATATATGGATATTTGTCTATTTTAATTATAGTTAAATAGTTATATTTTAATTATCAAATTAATTTTAATGTTATTGATATAATTTTTGGTATTATTATTATTAATATTATTACTATTATTTTTATTTATTTATTTATTTATTTTTATTTCATTAATAATTATTTATTTTTTATATTTTATTTTTTTATATATATTTTTTTATTTTTTTAAATTTTTATTAATTAATTAATTAATTTATTTTTTATTTTTATTTTATTTTATTATTTTTTTAATTTTTATTATCCTATATTAAGATAATGAGTTTATACTATGTAAAGTCACAATAAATGTTACTGATTAAAGTAACAAAATGGTATTTTAAGTTATAAGTTAATATGAATGTTATAACCTAATTCTAATTTAATTATTTTATTAATTTAATTTTATGTAAATATCGTTCATTAATTATTTTCTCCGGTTCAATTATATTTCCATTCAGCTTTATCTTTTTTTGTTCGTTATGGATAAATCATAGCAATTTTTGTTCTTCTTTTTCAAATTATTTTTTCGCCATTTGGCGCGCATGGCATTCTATTTAAAAAAAGAGCAACCCTGCTGTTCCTGCTACGATCCGATGCTTGAATTTCTAACACACTGGTTTTTCTACGTGATACTGTTTTAACTCGTATAGTAAAGTATTGCTTCTTACTTTTATAATTTATTAATAATTCTATTGCGCTGTCCTCTACATTCACGGTGATAACCAGATAAGTTCCTTTTTTTCCCCTCTCAATATCTTGTTTTCATACTTTTTATCGAAATTATATATGCAAGTAATGTTTATCATTTCCACGTGCATAAATAGGGTTAATTTGTACTCTTGTTACTGACACTATTTGCTGCACGCTATTGTTTCAATATATGTATATTTTCATTTTTTCAACTATTTATTTCTATGTTCCTTGTTTAATAATATGGTTTTTGTGTGCTGGTAGCCCCAATTACGCATTATTTTGCTATTTCATGGCTAATACGTGGATGAAACCGCACACTTCATTTGTAGTTCCAGAGCATTCGGGGCCTGACGATTCTGTTCTGTGGACTACAAATTTCCTTTGCATTCATTTTATTTTATTTATTTATTTATTCAGATATTCTCGTTTCACTTTTTTTTTTTTTTTTTTTTTTTTTTTTATAATTCAATTCTATTCAAATCCTTCGTTTTGGTTTATTGTTTTATTGATAAAATCTATTGGTGAATTTTGTCTACTTTTAATGGTATTATATATATATATATATATATATATATATATATATATATATATATACAATGGGAAAAAACATTGAATTAGGAAATATCTAGGAATGCACAGAAAATTAAAAATATATATATTGAATAATAATAAAAAAGATGAAAAAGGATTGTACTCACAACTTTTCAAATAATGTGAGACGCACTTATAGATGAATCCAACAATTATACTGCAGTTACATATAATAACCGAAATGAACAAGAAAGAAAACAAAGGATTATTTACAACGGTTAAAGATAAAATATTGTACAAAAATTTATATGAATTTAAAATTAATCATTAATAAATCATTACTTGTTAAAAGTAAATTTAAAAATATCTATAATTATTTATGTTCAATTTAAAAAGCTACTAACCTATCAGAAAAATATTACATTTTAAAGTTTTAAGACTGCTGAATAGTTGCAAAAACATATATTGTGAAAATATTATGTTATACAATTAACGGATCTATTTAATATCAAATTCCTATAATTAATTTAATAATTAAAAATTACTTTATGTATATCTTCCAAATATTGATAATAAATTTTAGTTCTAATACTTAGAGTCAATATGACACCTAATTAATCAATCAATTTATTTTTAGCTATTAATAGTACAGTAAAACCCCGATAATTCGGATTAATTGGGACCAGACCCAATCCGGATTATCCGGAATTTATCTACATTGTAATTCAAATTAAATTACATAATTTTTCACACGTATATAATTTTTATAAATAATTTTAATAAAAGAAAATTCAATATTTAATATTTATATTTATGTATAGATTCCATTGTAATATAACATATCACCCGTGAAAGCAATAAATTTAAAAACAGCAAAATACTTTTAATAATGAATCAAAATATAAAAATAACATAGAAATGACCAAATATTTTGTTTTCTTTTAATCATAATTAATTGACAAAAATAGCATTGCCAGTATATATTTTTTAAATGTATATAATATCTTTTAAAATCACAATGCAACAGACAAGTTCGTCTACAAAATTTGACTAAATCTCTTATTAAAGATAGCAAGTATCAATATACACACAGAATGTTTTTTAACTTAATTTCTAGGTAAACAAATCTAGCAACAAAATAACAAAAACTTTATTTGCAGATTTCGTCTAGTAACATATTACATATTAGTTGCATAGAAAAAAATATACAAAACATCATTAATTAAATAAAATTTGCTATAAAATTAAATTCAAAACCATACTTAATTACACATGATGCCAGAAATAGGAAAAAAATATATAATTTAATAATAAGCTCTTTTTTTTTTTTTTTTTTTTTTTTTTTGATTGATTGAAAATTGTACATTTTCCGGAATAAATTGAAAATTTTCTTTTTATCTTTACTCCTTGAATGTTTAAAACAAAAATGCTTTTTCCAAAACAGACAAACGGAAAATGTCTAATTAATTTTTTGTAATTTAGACTTTGGCTTATAATACCCAGGTCCCAGGACATGTCTAGACGGTGAAGAAGACACAGCATTCATTCTGTAGATTAACTGGTATCAATGCTTGAAATCTGAGGAAGGCAAGGCGATAAAAAAAAATTCATGTGGTAATATGCAATACAAATACCTGTTCCGGATATATGTACATCAGTATATATAATTGTTGTATATATTTTATATATACCGGTTGTCCCAAAATGCACTTAAAAAAACTGCGATTCCCGATTTTAGTTCAAAACAGAAACAATAGATGTCACTGAAAGTAATGGGCGCAAAATCAAAACGCGGTTTTCTTTGTCTCTTTTGCAACCAAAATTGATGCAAAAAAAAAAAAAAAAAAAAAAAAAAAAGATTAAATATATGAAGCGGTTTTTAGTCACCAATCAATGTTAGTCTTAAACACCCACTCTGTATAATTAAACTCCTTCTTTCACATCAATTCTGACAGGCTTAAAAATCGGGATTCGATTTAGCACCCATTGATCTCAGTGCCACTAGCTGTACTATTCTGAACTATAAAAAATCCTGACAACTAACATACCCTCCAGCAAGAATTTTTTTGGAAGCTGTCATCATTACAAGTTACTGAATTTTAAAATGAGTCAGTCCATTAAAATCATTCAAGACACCAGACATATTGCACTATTGCTTCCATTTATTTATAAAAACTGGAATTTCATGCGTGTAGCCAGGGGAGGTGCCCTGGGTGCCCGGGCACGCCCCCGCTCGCGCAGACCCAAGCTTGATCATTTTTAAAAATCGAAATTTATAAAAGAGAAAAGAAAAAAATTGAAAGCCAAGTTAGTTCAATTAAGTTACTCAAAACAAACAGTCTATGTTTTGAAATGTAATAAAAAAAGAAACCCACATTCTTTTTAAGAAAATTATTTTGTTTATCTTTTTTTAAAATTAGAACATTTACTAGAATCTGTATTAGTCACAGTAAGTCAAAATGTTGGTTTTTTAATCCCAATTTAGAGTCTTTTGTTTATAAAAGTATTTTTTTTTTTTTTTTTTTTTTTTTTTACGTCGTTCTTTCTCATGCATGTTTTTGCAATTCCATAAGAAATTTGCGTAAATTCTCGACAAGGATAGAAACTATTTATATCTTTGCTTTTGTAATCTAAAGTTTAGATAGAAGCAAAAAAAAAAAAAAAAAAAAAAAAAAAAAAAAAAATGAAAGGAAATACAGATGTGAAATTATAATTCCAGCGTTTGATTAGCCTGGGGAACGGAGGGCTCTCACAAATCTGTTTCCTTTTAGTCCAAGAGCCGGCCGCACAAAACCCTAAGTCATCGAGCACAAGAAAAAATCCTTTATTTTATGGAAGAGTAGTAATAGGGGAATCTTAATGATCCATATCTGGCAGAAGTGAAGTGGTGCATGAGCCAAAAATTAATAACGTTAGTGGTTCACTCATAGTTCTATCATTGCATTTGCCGTACAATCAAAAGGGTGAAAACACAGAAAAGTGGATGCAGAAAAACATAATGCTAAACCTACGAGCAAACCACTAGTGGTATTCATTTTTGGATTATGCACCACTTCACTTCTGGCAAACATGGATCATTATTACTACTGTTTCATAATATAAAGGATTTTTTTTCTTGTGCTCAATGACTTAAGGTTTTGTGCAGTCGGCTTCTTGACTATTTGATAATGAGAAATAATGCTATGCAAAATTCAAATTAATTTGGGGAATAAAGATGAGGAGAATAAAGACCGAAAGAAAAGACTCATCCCGAGCCCGAGCAGGGGCCTGATACGATCTCGGGCTCAATTTTTATTCTAATCTTCGGGCTCGGGCTTATTTTTTCTGAAACCGAAAAATTATATTTATTTATGCGTAGAAAAGATAGAAAAACTTTTTTCCATTTAAAATTGCGTACTTATTCCTTTTCAAATAAGTCATTTAGATCAAAATGACGGGGAACTGAAGTAGTGTTTATTTATTTTAGTATTTTATTGCTGTTTCAAATGAAAATTTGTGATAATTACAGATTTATGTCGGCATAATTTCCTTCGACGACCTACTGAATGACGCCATTCAAAATAAAAAAAAGCTATGAATTTGCTTTTAGTTGGCTTTTCGTTAGCATATTTTTTTAATAGCATCGTTTATTTATTTATTATTTAGTTACATAACGCGAAGATAGTATACTTTCTTCTGTTATTAATAGACGAAAGTTAGCTGGAGGTTTGCAAATTATTTAATCTTCGATTGTGTACGAGTCATAGTCGTTTTTCATATGAAAATTAGTGATTGTTCTATCTATCTGTCAACATGAAGTTTGTTCATGCTGAGGACGGTATACATTTTCGAAGTCAACTTTCCTGCGTAAGTAAACATAATTATTATGTTATTCTGATATAATCAAATTTTCAGTGTTTCCTCTTTTCCTATAAAAGCATCAAACCTTTAAGATTACAAAGTTTCTTTTTTTTTTTCTTTTTTTTTTTTTAATTTTAATTTTACAGTGATTTTCAGGCACCTATCAATCGCGGAAGATTGCTATGAGAAAGGAGTAGGTTATAATTAAAGATGTACACTTTCTGAAGAAAATGAAAAACGTTGTTATGATCGCCAGATTACAAATACAGTAAAACCCCGATAATTCGGATTAATTGATGACCGAACCCAATCCGGGTTATCGTAAATCCTGAATATCCGGAGAATTAGAAAAAAAATGAAATAAAATAAAACATACTTACAGAAAAACACCTTCATGTTAAACTCATTGAATATTTATAGACAGTAAAAATTTTTACTTTGCTTAATTCTTTCAAAAATATTTCAGAAAAGTGGTTTTTTTTTATTCAGAATACGACGATGAAACAAGTTAATGTCTTGGAAATTTGCCAATCGCTTCTCAAACTTGAAAATAAAATAACCAAACCAATCTGGATTATCCGGAGATCCGAATTAACGGGGTCCGAATTAGCGGGGTTCTACTGTAGTAGTTTCTGGAAATTTCATACATTTATTCATTAAGTCACAAACACATACATGAAATTTACTTTTTAAATTAGAAAAAAAATTGAGATTAATTTTAAGAGTCAACTGCATTTTTATTTGATATGGATTTTGATAAGATTGCATTTAAATTTTCATTTGACAATTTTATCTGTGTAAGAAATTTTTAATACCATAATAATAAATTTGTAGTACAATAATAATTAACAAAAATAAATAATTAATGATAAATTTTTAATACCATAAATACCATATAATTTTGTTTTGTATATTTTTGGTATCGGGCTCGGACTTAAAAACGTCGAACTCGGGCGGACCCGGGTCCCAGAAAACGACCCTGAACTCATCTCTAATGGGGAATGGTCTGTTGGTTGGTTAAATTTCAATTTTTGTGATCATATTTTGACATTTTTAAAAAGAACATGTTATAGAGAAAAAACAGACTTTTTTTTACGGAAAAATTTATTTATTCATGTGTAGAAAAGATTGAAAGTACTCTTTTCCACTTTAAACTGCGTACATATTCCTTTTACAAGTTATTTTATTGCTACTTTGATCAAAATGACGGGAGAACTAAAGTCGTGTTTATTTATTTTAGTATTTCATTGCTGTTTGAAATGAAAATTCGTGATAATTACAGATTTATAAACGTAAAATCTTATATATATATATATATATATATATATATATATATATATGTAGAGGTAATTTAGCCCCAGAAACCACAAGACTTCGACTGACAATGCATGTGCATAGTTTCGATAGCTGAGCGAAGTTCAAATGCCCATCCCAGGAAAATATTTGCAAGCTAAGTGCAATATGGAAAAGTGTGGGAGCTAGAAGATTTTGCAGAGAGAGAAGGGCCTTGATCTGCGGTGCAGAGCAGATGGGTTTCCTGCACGCCCGTGTTTTTATCGGAACGAGTTTCCGACCAAGAACTTTGTGAAAGGGATCGGTTGATACCCATATTAACTTTAATATCAGTTATTATGCCTTTTTATTTTATACTGTATTTAGCCTAGAATTGTGATTTCATATGTACCAGTTACATAATCAAGAAGTTTTTTAATTAAATATTCACTCAGTGAAATATTGGAACTGTGATTTATTTAAAACCCCCGTTTTCCGTCCGCCCCACTTCTACAAATTTTGGGGGCTCGGCCGGGATGAACCAGTGGACTTCTGCTCTGTGATAAAATTGGATATTCCCTGCTACTCCAATGATTGCTGGAATCGTCGCTATTTTTTACGAAGAAAAGAAAGAGTCATTTAGCTGCTTCGACCGGTGTTCGGGAAGAAAACAGTGCTGTTGCGGTGCCACAAGAAACAACTCGTAGTGCATTTTTTTTTACGAGTTTTGAAACGCGAGTGATTATTTATGCAACGAATTTAGGATTGTTTGTGCAACGTATTTGTGGGTTTTTTCTGCGACGAAAGCTGGTAGTGTGTTTTTTTTTACCAGCTAAGTGCTACTTTTTACCAACCGATTAATTGTGCGTACTGGGTGCATGTTTTATCTTTCAAGAACCCTCGCTGTGATTTTTTTTTGCGAGGCGATTTTTGCGCGAGTGAAATATTTTCGAAGCCAGTGATACAGGGCTGAAATGTCCTAGTATTCTAGTATTTTCAAGCCCGGTGCATTTTTTTTAGGGCTTATATTTTTTAATATATACAGATATGTATTGATCATTGATCGATCTATATTGAAGTTTTCATAATTATTATATATATTTGATTTGAAGTTATGATATATTTTTTGTACTATTTTTGTATGTGAGAACAGAGGATATCCACAATGAAGTAAGTGGTTTTTTCCCATAAATGGTAATTAAATATAAAACTTATAGCATCTTGCTTTTATTTTAAACATTAAAGAATTTTGTTTTGTAATGTGAGTTTATGAATAGAAAATAATTTTGCTTATATATATAATATTTTTATAAGATATTTTAGTATATTTGATAGAGTTTTTGTAGGAATAATGGCATATTTGGTAAGGGCAAAGAAAATAGACTTATTGTCAGTGTTAAATGAATTGGGGCTGAGTGCTGAGGAAAGCGCGACAAAAGTTCAGCTAGCCGACATAATAACCAAATCGGACGGTTATAATGAAGACTTAGTCAAAAACTTATTAGACGGTCTCGTTAGCGAAAGGTTGGAACAAGATAAAAATAAAGAAATAGGGGAAAACGAAAAAAGAGCATATGAATTAAAAAATTAGAGTTAGAACTCAGTGCAAAAAACAAATCCGAAATGATGCTTAACGCCGGAGTGAAAACTCCAGATGTTTTAAAATTAATCGCGAGATATGATACCAATGAAGAAATTAGTATATATCTCACGTTGTTCGAAAGACAAATAAAACGATTAGGGGTAGAAAAGGAGAATTGGGTGACTTATTTACTAGGTCTGTTACCATTAGAAATAGTTAACATAATAGGTCGCGAAAATGAGGAACTCTCGAATGATTATGATTATGTTAAACAGTTATTATTGAAAAGATTCAAGCTTAGTGCGGAACAGTTTCGACAGAAATTCTTTGGCCACAGAAAAGAAAGTTCGGCCTCGTGGCGCGATTACTCATTTGAACTTACGAATTTTTTAGAAGAATGGTTGACAGGTCTGAACATTTCGTCTTTTGAAGATTTAAAAAACCTTCTAGTTATTGACCAAATAAGGAAAAAATTACCATTGGAAGTAAAAGAGCATTTTATTGATGACTTGCCTAAGTTTACTAAGGTCTCAGATTTTATAAGTAGACTTGATGATTATGAGGCGGCCCGTAATATTGTTAGGAAGAATTCGGAAATAAAAAATAGCGATAGTAAACGTTTTTCGCAGAACACAGAGAATAAAAGTTTTGGCCGGAAGAACAATTTTTCCCAAAACAACAAGAACGGGGTAAGGAATAATTATAACCCTTTTAAAACTAAATGTTTTTATTGCAATGAATTTGTCTCTCATAAATCGAATCAGTGTCCTCGCAGAATGGATGGAAATAAAAGTAATCACTACGGTTTAAATAATACGAAAGCGGTGAACGCCATGAGTAATAAATTTTGTCCGTCGGATAAAATTGTCAAAAGTATTGAAATTAAAGGGAAACGCGTAGATTGTTTTGTTGATAGTGGGTCAGATGTGACAATGATAAACAATGAACTTTATAGAATTTTGGGAAGGCCTAATTTAAATAAGAATGATGTGAAATTGACAGGTATTAGTGGTGATGGAGTAATTCCTTCAGGTTTTTTCAATACTAATATAAAAATTGATGATGTTAGTGTAAATTGCGATGTGTACGTTTTGCAGGATTTAAAATATGAAATGCTTCTCGGCAATAACTGTTTGAATAAATTAAATTTCGAAATATCAAACAATGGCTTAAAAGTGACGGGTAAGCGGAACGATGAAAAAAGTTACAATGTAAACGTTGTTACAAAGATGCCCTTAGAAATTCCAGAGATAGGCGCGGTCAAAGATGTTAAAAACATTCTCACGGTTAAATCTGACTTGCGGTTAGATGTTGAAGAGGTTCCCAGGCCCGACCTAGATTTGCGGTTGAATTCTTCAAACACACCCATGACCGAAAATTCTTTAGATGATTCTCATGAACTCGAATCTGTTTGCTTAGCAGAAATAGCTAATGCGGTTAATGTAAATGAAATCGATGTGACGCATATTGCCGACTGCGGTTTAAAGGAAGAATTAATTAATTTGATTACGAATTATAAGCCTGAGAAAACGAAAAGTGTTGACTTGAAAGTTAAGATAGTGTTAAGCGATGACATACCAGTTGTACAAAGGCCAAGGCGATTAGCGCTTGTTGAACAAGAATTTGTTGATACACAAATAGGAGATTGGCTTGATAAGGGTATTATAAGAGAAAGTTGTTCAAATTATGCTGCGCCAATTGTTTTAGCGAGAAAGAAAAATGGAGATTACCGGTTATGCGTAGATTATAGAAAACTTAACAAAAAGATAATTAGAGATAATTATCCCCTTCCAGTGATTGACGATATTTTAGATGAGATTGGACAGAGTAAGGTGTTCAGTACATTAGATTTGAAAAATGGATTTTTTCATGTAGAGGTTGATGAGGATAGTAAAAAGTTTACTTCGTTTGTTACGAATAATCAACAATTCGAGTACAATGTAATGCCATTCGGGTTAAATGTCGCTCCACAATTTTTCCAACGTTACATATATGCATGCCTTAAAGAATTAATAAGAGATAGAACAATTTCCGTGTACTTAGACGATATAATTGTCCCTGCGCAGACTGAAGAAGAGGCGCTTTCTAAATTGAAACGTGTGTTTCAGGTAGCATCGGAGTATGGCCTCGAATTTAACTTTCCCAAATGTCAGTTTTTGAAGAGAAAAATCGAATTCTTAGGATACGTAATTGAGAATGGAACAATTCGACCTTCCGAAACTCATGTTATAGCTGTTACAAAATTTCCTGAACCAAAAGATAAAAAACAACTCCAGAGTTTTTTGGGAATTACCGGATATTTCAGGAAGTATATCGCTGATTATGCTAGAATTGCTAGACCTTTGAGTGATCTTTTAAAAATGGAAAATGAATTCAATTTCGGACCAAGTCAAAAAGAAGCTTTCCAAATTTTAAAAAATAAACTGTCTAGTAAACCAGTATTACACATATTTAGAAAGGGGGCAGAAACGGAATTACATACGGATGCTAGTAGTTTAGGTTTCGGAGCAATCTTATTACAAAAAGATGATTACGGAAATTTACATCCAGTTCATTTCATGAGCAAAAAAACAACGCCCGCTCAAGCGAAATATAGTAGTTATGAGCTCGAAGCACTTGCTGTCATCGAAGCATTAAAGAAATTTCGAACTTATTTGTTAGGAAATAAATTTAAAATAATAACCGATTGTTCTGCTTTTCAAAAAACCTTAGAGAAAAAAGATCTTACACCTAAAGTTGCGAGGTGGGCATTATTTCTTCAAGAATTTGACTACCAAATTGTTCACAGAGCCGGAAATCAAATGAAACATGTCGATGCATTGAGTCGTAACACGGTTTTAACTTTAACGCGTTCACAGGATGAACTTACTGCAAAATTGACTAAAGCGCAAAACGAAGATGATTACATTCAAACTATAAAAACATTAGTTGAAAAAAACGAAAGTAATGATTATTTTGTTAGGCGAAATATTGTGTATAAATATGAAAACGGTAGAGAATTAATTATGGTACCAGAAAGCATGCAAAGGGAAATTATTCGCGAAATTCACAATAAGGGACATTATGCTGTTGCTAAAACTGAAGCGATCGTGAAACAGGATTTTTATATCCCTAACCTTCGAAAACAGATCGAAAGCGTGATAGGAAATTGTATTGAGTGTATACTATGTAACAGGAAACAAGGTAAAGGTGAAGGATTGCTAAATCCCATCCCTAAACAAGATTCGCCACTTCAAACTTACCATATCGATCATTTAGGTCCGCTACCTTCGACAAACAAAAATTATAATTTTATTTTCTCTGTAGTGGACGCTTTCACAAAATTTGTGTGGTTTTATCCTGTCAAAACAACTTCCGCTAAGGAAGTGATTTCGAAATTAAAGATCCAACAAGCTATATTTGGAAATCCAGAACGTATAATTAGCGATCGTGGAGCCGCTTTTACTTCAAATGAATTTAAGGAGTATCTTGAAGATGAAAAGATAGAACACGTCTTAATTACGACAGGTATACCGAGGGGAAACGGCCAGGTAGAGCGATCACAGAAAACGCTCATAAATATCCTGAGTAAATTATCCATCGATGATCCGACGAAATGGTATAAATATGTGCCGACCGTACAACGAATAATGAACAGTACGATTTCGCGTAGCACTCAGTATACCCCTTTTGAGTTATTAACAGGAGTAAAATTAAGGGATAAGGAGGATTTAAATATTAAACGAATTATTGATGAGGAACATGAAAACGCGTTCATGGAAGAAAGACTTAACAATAGAAATATTGCTAAGCAAAACATTCTAAAAATCCAGGAAGAAAATAGTAAAAGTTTTAATCGTAAGCGGAAAAAAGCAAGGTGTTATAAAATTGGTGATCTAGTTGCCATAAAAAGAACCCAATTTGGGGTCGGCATGAAATTAAAAATTAAATATTTTGGTCCTTACAAAGTGATCAAAATCAAAAGCAATGACAGATACGATGTCGAAAAAGTAGGCTTCCAAGAGGGTCCAAGAGTGACATCGACTGCAGCTGACTGCATGAAACCATGGGTTTCTACACCCTAAAATATGATGTTTTTCAAGTATTTCTTTTATGTGTTTTTTTGTTGTTGTTGTTTATTTGTTTATGTATCGCCATATAGTGTTTTATGACCAAGTACATCCGTTTAACGTTAATTTTTTTTTGACATTATTTTATGCAAGAAAAAAAAAACTGAACTGTGACTGAAGAGAAAAAAAAAACTTTTAATAGTTTATGAACACTTGGACTAGCACCAAACTTTTTATTATTATTATTAGTTTTTCAGTGATTTAATATGGAATTTTAGTGTGTGTTTTGTGATTCCACTATTTTTATGAAAGTCGCATGGAGTCTGATCTGGAGCTTACAGTTGGTATTAAGCTCTGTGAGGTCACAGATAGGTCAGGATGGACGAGATGTAGAGGTAATTTAGCCCCAGAAACCACAAGACTTCGACTGACAATGCATGTGCATAGTTTCGATAGCTGAGCGAAGTTCAAATGCCCATCCCAGGAAAATATTTGCAAGCTAAGTGCAATATGGAAAAGTGTGGGAGCTAGAAGATTTTGCAGAGAGAGAAGGGCCTTGATCTGCGGTGCAGAGCAGATGGGTTTCCTGCACGCCCGTGTTTTTATCGGAACGAGTTTCCGACCAAGAACTTTGTGAAAGGGATCGGTTGATACCCATATTAACTTTAATATCAGTTATTATGCCTTTTTATTTTATACTGTATTTAGCCTAGAATTGTGATTTCATATGTACCAGTTACATAATCAAGAAGTTTTTTAATTAAATATTCACTCAGTGAAATATTGGAACTGTGATTTATTTAAAACCCCCGTTTTCCGTCCGCCCCACTTCTACAAATTTTTTCGATAGCTGAGCGAAGTTCAAATGCCCATCCCAGGAAAATATTTGCAAGCTAAGTGCAATATGGAAAAGTGTGGGAGCTAGAAGATTTTGCAGAGAGAGAAGGGCCTTGATCTGCGGTGCAGAGCAGATGGGTTTCCTGCACGCCCGTGTTTTTATCGGAACGAGTTTCCGACCAAGAACTTTGTGAAAGGGATCGGTTGATACCCATATTAACTTTAATATCAGTTATTATGCCTTTTTATTTTATACTGTATTTAGCCTAGAATTGTGATTTCATATGTACCAGTTACATAATCAAGAAGTTTTTTAATTAAATATTCACTCAGTGAAATATTGGAACTGTGATTTATTTAAAACCCCCGTTTTCCGTCCGCCCCACTTCTACATATATATATATATATATATATATATATAAACATAAACGGATATCTTTGTTTTATATCTACCATGTTTTATCTGTGTTTGTATGTCTTTTTCTTATCCATCAGATTTAGTTTTGAGCAACTTCTCATCCTTCTTCGCGAATGAAAAATTGCGTTTGGGTCCGTTTTAAAAGAAGTACCATACAATTATACCTTCCGCGAATAAAAACCTGTCTAAAACGGAAATTTGATAGGTTTTATGGGGTTCCGTTTTATTAGGTTTTATGACATAAGATATTGTTTGTACCCAACATGTTCAGGTTAAAAAAAATTGGGCACCCCCCCGTTCAAAAGGCTGGCTACGCCTATGAATTTCCATATTAAAAACGAGGGAACAAAATGTTCTTAAGGAAATTTTTTGAATAGTATATAATGTCACTTAAGTAACTGACATTTTAGACTTTTTTTTTTACGTCAAGATTTGTTGTGTATTCTATATACTATTTAATTTAACTTTTCATAATGCTTCGAAATTTAATGTTTTAAAAATAGTTTTACTTGAATAGAAAATTATCTCTAATTAAAATGAGATTTTGCACATTTCTTTTAATAAAATAAAGTAAAAATTCCCTTTTTCAAAGTAATTTTCATTTTACAATGGCTATGCAATGTTATTCAATGTCATTATATAATATATGTATATATATATATAATTTTCCGTCTATTACGTATATTGCATGAATGGAAATTTATAATAATCCAGTTTGAAATACATAAATTTATTTAATTTAAATACCTCAAATATTTATGATCGACTATAATTACACGGCATGTATATACGTTTCAAATTTTATTTTCACCAATTACTTTTGAAAAGGTTCAGAAAATAATAGAGCTCGTTTTTCTCATTTTTAACTTATTATTCACGCATAAGGGAATGCACGTGAAAAAAAGAATATTTCATAGTTTGAAAATGCAAAAAAACCCGTTCCACTGTAAAATTCATTTGAGGGGAAGCAAAAAAGAACAGTGAATCAAACTGGTTTGCGTGTAAATGTCCAGACGAATTTTTAATTTAAATCGTGAAACGGAGGTTGCTGTTTGAAAACAGGAAGCGTTTCGGCAAATAGCGAAACATAATCATTCTTTTTTTCTTCTCTTTGCATTTTTCGAAGAAAATTCCAAACAGGAAGGTAATGGAATTTCGGTGGCATTTTCACAAAGAGGTTTAATTTAAAATCCATTTTAGAGGATATTAAAATATTTTTTTCTTAATGGAATGCATTGAACTTCCTTGAGATTATAAATACCAGAAAAAGGCTTCGTTTTATAATAGATATTCGTATTTTATTGCATTTTTATTCGTATACTATTTAAGAATGCGCATTTCGTTATGCATTTTTCTATTATCTACATGTCTCAAAAGAAATCAAGAAAGGAAAAATACGTGTCAAGCATAGATTATGAGAACTTTCTAACACTTCAGGAATACTGCAATAAAATTTCAACATTTAACACTTTGTATCATTGCGTTGCATATCTGCAGCACACCCAAAAATCAATGTTACTTTTACAGAAGGCTTTAAAAAACGAAATTATTTATTGCTGCTGTCTTCCATCACAGAATTTAATATGAATTGTTCATATAATTCTCAACAAACGGTGATACTGAGTTAATTTTTCATGCATATATTTTATTTATTATTTGAGCAGATTTTGCATATTCTATTAGACCTAGAAATAAATAGGATTTGATTAGATTTTGGCGCATTTCGCTTAACATGTGGCGCTGCTAAGCTGTGTTTATATAATTTCTACAATAAATATATATCAAAATCTAACACAGGGAATTCATCAAATTTCATATTCTGTTAGAATTTGACATACGTTGATGCCAATTAAATCCTGATGTGTATCACCTTATAGCCACTTAACTTTTTTTATATTACATACAATAAATTGAGTATATGGTAAAATATTATAAGCTACAATTTTCGTAATTTGTAAAAGGCAGATATTATTTATTATTAGATTTTTAGAACAAATTAATTTTATAAATGACATTATGAAAAATTTTAGAGTTCCTGGTATCTTGTATCTTGAGTTTAAAATAGATTACAAAATGAATTAATTTTAATTAATTAATTTTTAAACTAGATTACTGCAATTTCAATTTCTAAATTATCTGCAAAATATGACAAAATAGGGAATTTATTGAAAAAGCATAACAATGAGTAAATTAAAGATTACATTTTGAAATTCTCTGTCGAATTTTTGGCATTTAATTTGTAAAATGTAGACATTATTTATCATTAGATTCTTAGAACAAATTAATTTTATTAATGGCATTATGAAAAATTTTAGCGTTCCTGGTATCCCGTATCTTAAGTTTAAACTAGACCTAGTTTTAAAAACAACTCTGGTAATAGACATCTTGATTTTTAAAAAGTATATGATTTTTAGGTGCGTTCGTAATTATATAAATACATAGCATCTATAGTTGTCGTTCAGTCCGTCTGTCTGTTCGTCCGTCCGCCCGCATGTAACAACACAAAAACCACCCAACCGAATTATTTGAAATTTAAAATACATAATTATTACATAATTTTGTCGAGTTATTTCAAATTTCATCAAAATCGGATGCACAGTTCAATTACAGGGACAATCAAAAGTATTCCGGTACATTACGGTCAATGGGAAAAAATGTTTCAAATGCATTTTAATGGTGTTACACTCATTCGAATATAATAAGAGTGATATGTTTCTATAAAGTACATATTATAATATACATTTTGTATAATAGGTGGTGCAAAGAACATTTGTTATTGATTTACAAGGCCACACAAAAATATTCCATTACATAATGATATTGGGAGAACATTGTTTGGTGCACATTTTAATTGTAATTAACTATTTACAATTTTATGAGATTGATATATGAGAGTGATATTTTTAAAACTTCGTTATCGTACGAATACACCTCATTTGCTACGCTTCACGTGCAATTTCCAACTTATTAAATTACTATATATTCTTACACTTACCCTCTAGTTCCAACCTTAAAGTCAGTCATAAAATCCTTACTCTATTTAACAACAAATTTTCGCCTCTCGTCTCATTAGGAAATGCTCTAGATAAATATTGCAACCTCCAGTACATAATATACTAGTTTCACTGTTCTTGAAAATGGACATGTGAGAAATTTAACAGAAAGAATGTAACTGTGTCTTAGAAGCCTTTCTAAAAAAGCAACGTGTGGGCTTCATTTTGATATGTTTATCACGGAGATCGCTTACTCTTTTAAAGATTTTAATGTCAAAGATCGAACGAAAAAGAACATTTTATAATAAACACAGGTATAGATTATATAACCTTGTGCTTATCATTTTATCCAAAGTCAACAATATTAACATGTTACTTACTCTAGAAATATTTGATTTTCCACGGTTTTATAAATGGCAAAATGGTTACTATATTTTCCGATGAATAAGAAATCTTTTTTTAATACTTTCCAACAAAGTTAGAAAATGTTTATGATTTCGGTTTGTCTGTCCGTCTGTCCGCGCTCTAACTCTCGTAATTATACTAAGATCATCTTGAAATTTTGAAGGTTATTGACGTTTTCCGTAGTACAAATCCTAGTTCAAATGAAATTTCTATTATGATTCGTTTATTTACAGGGGTAGTCAAAAGTTTACCGTTACTACGGCCTATGGAGAAAAAAATCGTTTCAAATGAATTTTAAAGATGTTACACCCTGCCAAACATATTAAAATTTATATGTATTTACGAACTGCACTAAAATACGCATTATGTAAACAAAAAGCGAAAAAAATAGCTATTTTTCATTTACAGGGCTACACAAAAGAATTCCATTATATAATGGTAAAGGGAATAATTGTCTGTGAAATACTTTAAATATATTAAACTATTTTATGATTTAAAAAAATGATATATGTCACTAAGGCTTAATATAAGTTATACGATACAGTCATGCATAATATGAAGTGCATAGCATTTGCAAGAACACACAAAAGATAGCATATTTTTTCTGAAGTACTGTATATTATGTATCTGACGCTGGCTGATGGATGGATGAAATGCCTTTTAATTATTATATGCTTTTTTTAAGCTTAAATAAATCTATGCCTATTATATGGTGTATATAAATGCTATAGTTGATGTACAGGGCTACACACAAGATCTTGCAAACGATACCAAATATAAGCATAAATTACTTAAAGGTGGTTTTAAATAAGTTATGCATTTTTACGCTGAACTGCATTCAGGTTACTAAGAAAAGATTGTAGAATATAGTTAAAATGATATACAGGGCCACGCAAATTATTATATACATGGACGCCTATGAATGATAATTTATGAGAATGGGATTTCAGTAGTTTTAAGGGTGTTTTAGTTTAAAATAAATTTTAGCTAAATATTGGTCTGTAATAAAGGTACTAGATAAACTACAGGGCTGAACAAAAGTATCCAGGTATGCTTCCATCTATTAGTATAAATAGCTAAAATAGAAATTTCAAACTGCTAGGCATTTTCTTGCAAAATTAAATTTCCCCACTATATAGTACATATATCTACCAACAAATCAATTACAGAGCTGTTCAAAAGCACTGGAATACATATTTGACTATAGACAGTAATATTATATCCTTAAATAACGAAATTTTGATAAAGATTTCAGGAAGTGTTGGAAAGTGTTGCATAGTCTATGCTTAACGCAGGAGTTTTCTTAGTTGTTATCTTTAAAATGCACTTTAAAAATGAGATGCATCTAATAAACTGATTTTATTTTTGGTTTTCGTGCACTCTCTTTGGTTTGTGTGATGTTTGTACAATATATATTGAGCATTTGCTAGGACTTTATTTATTTATTTATTTTTTTCTTTTTAAGTAGAGAGCGAGAGAAAAACAGGGAGAAATAATTAAGCCATTTTGACTAACCTAATTTAAAAATGAAAAAAATCATACCTGTATTCGATATTTTTCTCCACGAGAGATTTCCCTGGCTCCGGGGAGGGGGGGAGGTGATTACACTTTTTGATCATTGAAACCACAAAATCTCAAATATTCTGGGGGAAATGCCACCCCTCCCCACCTGAATTCATTACTGATGACAACCACTAATCTATTTTCTTATTTTAATTGCTAAAAGGTGTGAATTAAATCTCTGAAAACAGTACAAAATAAGTTTATTCAACTGTTTACATGTTTTAAATCGACCCGAGTCAATATTTTGACACTAGAACGCCGAGAAATTTTGCATAAGTTTATATAAAAATTTTTGAAACTAGATAAATTATATTAAATTATTTAAGCAAATGACTTAACGTATTTCAGTGTAATTTATATTCATTTTATTGTTTTAAAGATTTTCTGGTTCGAATAGACAATTAGTCCACTGGTCGGTGTCGAATTGACACCTTCTCAGCTTTCTTGTGTTAAACTGTCACAAAAATAATACCCTAAATCTGAGTAAGAAGATTAATTCGATTGTGTTTAAAGCAATATAAATAATTCATTCTTTGTTTTTCTTTTTTACTTATCCATCATACGTAGTATAGGGTAAGTCTTGCAATCGTTTTGAAAATCGAAAAAAAATTTTTGACGGATTTACACGTTTCGGACACTGAAGATTCCGAAAAACATATTTTTAGAAAAAATTTTTTGCCGTCCTTCCGTCTGTGTGTCTGTCTGTCTGTCTATAACCGCTCTATCTCCCGAACAAATTGAGATAAAGACTTGAAATTTTGTATGTGCTTAGTATGTATAAATGGGACGAAGTCTATTTAATATCAGTAACCTCGATTATCCGGAACTATTTTTTTCGGACTCTCGAAAAATTCGTTCTCATGAAAGGTACATAAAAATTTTCGAATTTTTTCCTTTTAAGGAGAGGTTGTAAAAGACAATAAAATAACACAAATTTTGCATGCAAAACGAAGTCGATCGGATTATTAGTTGTTGAGATATTTTTAATCCTGTTTTCCACATTCTTTGATTTTTCATGACCCTGTATTTCATTCAAATTTCAATTCAGAAGTATATTTAATTGGAAATGAGACGCTTAATCTGACGCAGGTAATTGTTAGTTAATAGAATTACTATTTTTGGAGTTATAAGGATGTTTCTTTTACGCAGTTCGGTACTACTTGAGTAGTTTGGCGTTTTATATAATCTGTCGAAATTGGTTAATCAGCAATTCATTAATAGAGCATGATTATGTGTTAAAAATATTTAAATATACGTTTATATTTTGTTCCTGGTTTGTTTCCATGATGGGTAAGTATTACGGTGGCCCCCAATGACTAGTTTTTTTTTTTTTCGTGCAATATTTTGTAACTAAATTACCAAAGGAAATTAAAACTTTATAAGTAAATAAATAAACAAACATGCATTATACAAACGTAATCGAACTACATACTTAAACAATGAACTAATTAAAATAACAAAAAAAAGAAATCTATAAGTATCTGTTTCTTAAATTCATTTTATTTCTTTTAGTAATTCCTGATTAACCGTGGCATGCGGGTAATACGGAAGTACTAAACATACTTTTTTGTAGTTGTTGGAGGGAAATCTAAGAAAATATAATGAAAAAAAAATACATTAGTAAAACAAGTAAAAGACCAAAAAATTCAGTAATATCCAACAATTCATGGCCATTTACCAAAATTTCGGAAGGACCGTTTTTTATCATGAGAAATGAAGATCCGATGACTCCTCAAAGAATAACGATGTTTTACCATATTTTGGACGCCAAGAAGGGAGGGGCATTTTCAACACATTTAGTAGAATGGGAAACTAAAATAATAATAATAATAATAATGATAATAATAATAAGTAAATCAAGTGGGAATAATGTTTATTATGTATTTTTAAGTTCTCATTCTAATGACACCATCCACTAGTCGATGCGATCAATTGTTACAAAATTACGAAAGGTTTATGAATAAAAATTTGAAAATTATACATTAGTGCAGGTACAATAGGTTTTTGCAGCAATAACTGGTATCCATTCAAAAAAAAAAAAAAAAAAAAAAAAAAATAGGAAAAACTTTATTTTGACACTAGAAATAATTATCCGATGGAAAAAAAATCGTTTTACTGTGTTTTGTTGGGATGCAAAAGGATCCATATCTATTTGGGGAAGGGAAATTCAACCTTTTTTATATAAGTCAAGTGGTGTATCGTTTAATATGTATTTTGCAAAAATTATAAATCGAATGACAATGTCTAAAATTAGATACGATTATTCGTTACAAAGTTAAGACAGGTTTACGAATACAAAATTATGAATAGTTTTTGTGAATGTACAAAGTGATGAATGGTTTTATGAACACAAAGTCATGAATAGTTTTATGAATACAAAATTATGAATGCATAGATTTTGACAACTTTAATGACCTTCAATGAAATTAAGATGTTTCTGATTTTGATTACTTCTATGTTGAGAACTTTTAATAAATTTGACCGGCTCAAATAAGACGCTGTTCATTTATTGTTATGAATTTCATTGTTTATAAATATTAGTCATGACTTACTTGAGACATGAATTTAAATAATGAAAAGCAAACAATATACCTATAACACTAAACTTTGAAGACGCTTTTCACGTGCTCATGAGAAGCGTGCTCATGAATTTTCTTAACAGCAATAGAAAATTTGTAGTTTGAAACCATATAAATGTTTCGGATACTCATACCTAAAACAGTTTTTAATTAGATGAAATTCGTATAATTAGAACATCAGTCTGTATTGCTGATGAATTAATTACATTTTATTTTACATGAAAGTAAAAGTTTTGGTAAGAGAGAGTCAACTTGGGTCACATGTTAATTAAAGAACAATTCTGTATATATTGAATAAACACATATAATAATTTATAATTATGTGTAATTATATGTGTATTAATTGTATTAAAAATTGGACATTTTATTTTTAGGTCGAAAATATGAAGATTACCGAAATTCGGTTTCGGTTTCAGTCTTAAAAACCTGTTTTAGTCGATTATTATTTTCAGTTATATATATATATATATATATATATATATATATAAGGGCATACGTGTTTTTATTTTATAAATTCGTGACTCTATCTTTCCCTAAATCTCCATCATACTTGAATGAATTTTATTTTAAATTTAAATTGGAAATCCGTATTGTTTGGATGATAATAAATACTTTCATTATGTGCGGAAAACAAAAGGGAAAATATTTTCCCTTTCATCGAAGTAATAACATTCAAATTAGAACTCTTTGATTTCTTGTTTTTTTTCTTAAAGGAGGAAAAGTTGTTAGCAAATAGCACAGTGTTTATCCTTCGTCCAATTAACGAACTTACTTTTCGACTGATTTTATTTTTCGTAAACTAGTTTAAGGTAGAATAAATATCCGCACATATGCAAGATGAACAATGGTCTAGTCAAATAATTCATAGTAAACCGGTGTCTTTTTCTGTGTGAATAGATCTTAGTTACGATAATGCGGAAATCTGGGTCGCATCAGTGATGTGAACATTTTTAATATTTTTAGGAATTTTATAACCATTCTATGCACCACAACCATAATAATTTTAAAATAATATTTAAGGTACCGTATTTACTCGTATATACCGCGCACACGCGTATAACGCTCACCGCATACTTTGCAAGAAAAAGTGCGATTTTTTAAAATCTCCATGTAAAGCGCACCGTAAATTTGATATGCAAGTGAATGAATGACCAAATGAATTTCAGTAAAAAATGTCGAAACAAACATTTCATCATGCCAGAATACAAGGCAAAAATACATTTTTAGACTTGTGAATAACGGGAGAGGGGAGGGTTGAAGTGACTGACGACAATGAGAATTGCTAATTAGCGTTTAAATTATGTTACTAGCTCTGTTGTATAAAAATGTGCAAGTAGTGAAACAAAGATGCAGTAATATGTCAATTAAGTAAGATATTCCGAGTGTTTATGTCTTCTTTCAATACATTTCTTGATTCTTATAAATATCAAATGATTACATCCATTAGTAAAAAAATATTCCGTGTATAACACGCACCTAGAAGTTTTGTTCTAAATTTTTTGAAAAAAAAAAAAAAAGCGCGCGTTATACACGAGTAAATAAACGAGGAAATACACGAGTATGTGCCTACTCTCAAACCGCCATTTTTGCAAAAATTTTCATTTTTGTTTTTACATTTTAAATTAACGTTTAAAAATTTATTATTCCAAAAAAAGTTTTACTTTTGATTCATCGATAATTGGAAGCAAAGTTATAGCCCAAAATATAAACTTTCATACATAAGTTTTTGTGCTATGCTAAAATCTTAATTTGCGTTTTCCATGTTTACCAGTGTTGAATTCAGGCACCTTTCTGCGGGAGGGACTTCTGTGGTTCCGGGGATGGGAATGCCCTTTTTTGACCATTGAAAATCTAAAATATCAACTTTTCCGGGGGACATTTCATTACTCCGGGGGAATGTCCCTCCCGGGCCACCTCTCCCCTGCATTCAACACTGATGTTGACGTTACAAGAAACATTATTTCTAAAACTTTTTTTCTTTTAAAGATATTGAAATAAAATTTGTTCAGAAGGTTTTATGGGTATACATTATGAGGCAAAATACAGCTTTTAAATATGTACATATAAATTAAGAGCTGTTTTTATTAAAAAACACAAATGTTTTTTTTCTGTTTTGTATAGAAAATTTGATACATATCAGTTAATTTAAGATATATTGCTAATCTTTTGATTCATAACACAGGTAAGCCGTTTGCTAATATACTGTTGCAAAAAAAAAAAAAAAAAGTAAAATATATTGAATAGATTTTTGTTTTAGAGAGGGTTTGTCATAAACGCAACTCTTTGCTAAATTTTTAATTCATATTGCCTAAATTTGAAAAGAAGTTAATTAAAATTCCATTACAAATTTATTCGAATTCATAGTTTTATTAATTGTTTTATCCCAGAGATATGTTTATTTTTTTTTATTCATTTATTTTTTATTTATTTATTTATTTTTTACAAAAAAAAAGTGCCACGAAATTAGGCACATACCTTAAAGGAATACCGAATAAAACCATGAAATATAGATAATAAACACAAGCACAACGGTAGAGTTCCGTAGTGGTGAAACATTTTACCATCTCCAGAGAAATTTACATTTAAGAATGCATAGCAAAAGTAAACTGGTCAAATGAGGCTAAACTTTCTTCTATCTCATATATGTAAATACTTCCAGGAAAATGAAGCATAACAGCATCGTTGGTTAAGTGATTTAAACCAAAATCTAATCACCAACAACTTATGTCACGTTCAAAATGTATCTGAAGTTTGTTGAAAATTAATGCGCTAGTTTTAAGATAGAGTTATTGCGAAAATCATGAATAATGCCGCATAGTAGCGCCACCTGTTGAGCGATTTACACCAAAAAACTAATGAGCATATATTATGGAAATTCGTACATTAGTTTCTGAGATACAGCTATTGCAAAGATCATGAACAATGCGTGAGTATGCCGCATAGCAGCGTCATTTGGTAGGTGATTTAGATTAACAACTAATGAGCACCATATGATATCAAGGACTACTCGAGTCTGAATTTTTATGAAAATCTGTTAATTAATTCTGGAGATAGAGCTATTATTGAAATCACACAAAAGGCAACATAGTAGTGCACCTCTTGAGCGATTTATACCAAAAACTAATCAGCATTAATTTATATCAAGTACTAACTAAATGTATATTTTTACTAAATTACTTTCATTATAGTTCTTGAGCTAGAGCCCCCTCAATATTTATCTCATATACAGACAGAATCACATAACTACAAATTAACAGACAGACATTTTGTAAAAACATGTTTTTTGGAATCTTTGAGGCCTAAAACGTGTTAATCCGTCAAAAACCGAAATTCGAAAATATTCACGAATTCAATACTTTCTTCTTGTAAAGATAAAAGAAAGTAAAAAGTATGGATGTCCTAATATTCTACAGTATTAACAGCCTTAGCGTATCTGCTACCCTCCACTTTCCATCTTCTCCACCAACATACTTGTATTTTCATTTCGTATACATTATTTGGAAAATTAAAAAAAAAAAAAAAAAAAAAAAAAAAAAGAAGAAGAAGAAGAAATCTACAACAAAAGAAAAATGTAAACTACTTTAGCTTATATAAGACAGAGTAGAGAAAAATGAGAGAAGTGGTGGCAATGGAAAGCAAAGGGGAAAAATGGAAAGAAAAAATAAATAAAAGATCAGATATTTTGTAGTCTTTTTTTTTTTTTTTTTCATTATTTGGTAAAACGTGCTCATTTACTTTTAGGGTTTCGTTCATCTGACAAACCCTATTCGTTTGTGGGCTTTGTCTGTCTGCCACAAAGTCCGTACACAAAAACTGTGTAAGTCAGAGACTTCAAATTTTGAATATTTACAACTGAATACTCCGCGTCACCCAACAAATCATAAAATTTTGGAAAAGTCTATTAATTTAATTAAATTAATTTTATCAATGTCATCCGTTCGTTTTTGTGGTTTAAATTGTAAAAGAGAACCTCAATTTCAACATCTTTCCTGTAGACATCATGGTTTGTAGGCAAAGCTAGTAAACAGAAGGTCCTGAGATTGAGCCCCTGTGCTGAAACTTGAAAATTTCAGATTAAGTTAAATCTAATTAAAATAATTTTCGTATATTTTGCCAATTTAAGGGTTTATTTTATTTTATTTTTTAACACTGACATTCATAACAGTTCATGGAATTCAATTTTCTTTCTATTTAAAATTTTTTTAAATTTCAGATTTTCAAAAAAATTAAAATTTTGGATTTCATTTAAATGATTCGATTTGAACATTTTTAATTTGTTTAAAGTAAATAACTTCTTTTATAATTATTTTAAAATTAAATTTGTTGGTACTTACTAAAATCTATGTAAGATTTAATAATTACATATGATTTAAGAACACAGAAATTAACGTGTGAATTTAATTAATTAATTATCAAAGGTACATATATATTAAGGCAGACTTAAACACAATTAAATACAATAACCCAACAAAGAGTGAAAAATTAGCCGGGGCCAGGAATCCCAGGAATCTTGGTCGACAGCGTGCCGTGCTGTACCGGGGTGCTTAGATGGAGGAGCAACAGCACGGTACGCTGTCGACCCAGGTTTGATTCCTAATCCCGGCTAATTTTTCACCCCATGTCGGGTTATTGTATTTAATTGTGTTTATATCGGTCTTAATATATATGTACCTTTGATAATTAATTACAGATGAGCAATTTGGATTTTCTGATTAAAGGATAAGTTGGTTTAAAAGAAGTATTAAACGAAACCCTCTGTGTGATCTGCGATCACACTTACCCACTTGTTTATTTGTTGTGCCTGAATAAATTACGACTGCTTTTAATGCATGCACTCGATTTTTCCTAAATGAACGGGTTGAACAAAATAGGACTGTAACATGCACTTTGAAATCTCCGACGCTTCCGGCACGCATGGCTCATCAACAAGGTTATATGCATTTAATAGGGACGTATCCAAATTCAGCGAAGCGGAGTTCGTCGAACAAGCTGTCCATGTTTGTAAACAATACTCCTCTAACAATTGCTCCAACTGAAAATGCATGACCCGAATTCAACAAAAGCCTGGACGGGAAGTCTAGGTAAGAATATTATGCAGTTAATAGGCGAGAGGAGTGGGAGTGCGGGGGTTATACACAATGAGTCCGACTAAAGTTTATTAATCGCCTCCATTTCGGAAGTCATTAATATAGGTTTTGGCACTATCATTAACAAAAATTCTGTAAAAACGCCATAAATATTCAACGCCTAGCAATTTTATGAATGAGTTAAGAAAAAAAAAAAAAAAAAAAAAAAGGTTCTTTTCTTACCTCCTCGTAACTCATTAAATTTTTCTTTTTCAATTACTCTATGCAAAATTAAAAAATATTAAATATTTATAAAAAAAAAAAAAAAAAAAAGCCGAAATATTTACTTTGTAATTTCACTATTTAACTAAGATTAAAAACTTCTAAGCATGATTTAAATATAAAAGGTGCACTCGAAAAATGTCATAGAAAGCATTCCGCACTCAAAAAGTATTAGTGGGCAATAGAGAAGCAGCATGGCAATCCCCAAAAATATCACAGAAGACCATCACTTGTTTTTAAGTGCTGACTAATTCAGCTCCGATTTTAAAAATATCATTCTTACTCAAATACCATTCAGCAGTAAGAATGATATTCTATCATTCTTACTGCTTGTTTAGCCCTAACTTCAAAGAGTCTATATTCTAAATTATAACAGAATAAGTAAATATATATGAAAAAAAAAAAAAAATCTATTAAAATCACATGATACTTTTTGCATTCACCGTATTTAACATTTTAAGAGTCACAAGCTTTTTTTTTTTTTTTTTTTTTTTTTTATATAGACCTTAAGATGAGAATAGCATAGCTAAAGAAATAGCCGTATGGCAACTTACCTCATACCATACCATTAATAATTTTATTCCTTCAAAATAAAGGGATAATTATAGGACTGGAAAGTATTCATAAAATTTCAACCACGCCATGGAACAACATGATCTACAGTTCTAGTTATTATACACCCATTTTTTAAAAAAATGCTCTTCATAGTAAAAAAGAAAAAAAAAATGTTCTGGTGCCTTTTTAGCATCACGACGCCAAAGAAAAAAAAAATCATGCTGATAGTATATCTGTTAGGTACTTCACACTTATCCAGCATCACACCTCAAATGTTTGTAACTTCATCCAGCAAGTCCGCCGATCTCGGCTATCTGTTTAAGGGGGCACTATCGTATTTCTCGATCTGACTTGCACGCTCAGAGAAGGGAAGCCTGCAGTCCTAAAATAAAAAGCGGTTGGTCCTAAAAACAAAGGGCTATTAATATACACTCGAAGGAATATTCAAGAGTCCACACGATTCGGTTTCAGTGTTCCATTACCTGTGAACTCTGTGTAGGTCAGGACGTGAGAAAATGGAGCCTTATCTGCTTCTGCCCGCGTCGTTTTTTAACCTGACGATGTAACGATGAACCAATAAGGTTGTTAAGCCGCTAATAAAACGGCTTTCTTCGACGAGAGAAAGGGGATGGTTTATTTTCAAAAGCTAATCTTGCTTTCCTTTTTAATATGGATTTATTTTGGAAAAAGAAAATAAGTTGAAATAACTAATATGTTTTTCTAGGATTTGCAATTTTTCTTGCCAGCATCGTAAAGAAAATATTTAAAAACCAACAATTGATATTAAACTAAACCACAACAAGAAATAATGCATTTAAAATTTTCAGTGAAAGCTAAATTAAAATTAATAAGTTTAATTTTCTTGCTTAATGAGAAGACAAATACTTTGGAGCAGGATACAATCACTCATAATAATAGTTAAAAGTTTCTATACTCAAAATAATAGTAAAAAGGAAAAAAAAAACACCTTACGCATTATGAGCCCACCTGTGGATTTAATTGAAAATTGATATTATAAGCAAGTTTAATATACGAATGCTATAATATTTGCAAATAATTTTGCCTTATTACTTACGTAGCAAATTCAAAGGCAAAATATTTATTAGCAGCATACATACATACAGTCCAGACCATTTATACAATTGAATTCCAGAGATCTCTTTTCATTCTATTCTTTGTGTATATGTAAAGAAATAATAGTGTAATCAGGCTTTGTATCGTATTAATTATGTGTATAAACTTGTTATAATAAAGAAACACACTGCAAATCATTTTCCTATTAGAAGCAGTTTAACATTACATTCTTCAAAATAACAGAAAAATAACATTACAATCAAATCTCGTTAGCATGAACACGCTTAACATGAATTACCTCTAACATGAACTGTTTTCACAGTCTCCTATACAGACCAATACAAAGATTTGATACTGATAACACGAATTACTGTTAACATGAACAAAATTTTGATCCCCCTTGAGGTTCATGTTAACGAGGTTCGACTGTATACATATTTTTAAGTGCATTTTTAACATTAACATGCCAGTTCGAATAGTATTAAAACAGAAATATCAAAGCTTTCTATTACTATAGTATTGCAGAGACATGATTCTTAATACATAAATGTAACGTATATTTCGGATTTGCTTACAATTTTCGTATTAGCACTTTGCTGTAATGAAATTTTTCTTAGTTTAAGTTTTCTTTAACCTATATTTCCTGTAAAAAATAATAACATGAAAATAATATAAATTCACAGTATTTGCATCTTTTCTTTTAAGTTTTCAATGCTTGGACTCTACCGTATTAGATTTATTTGCTATCCCAGCAATTCATTTTGATCAGCCCAATACTTCGGTTCAATCAAGGCAAAATGGGCGTCAGGGATAGAGATCAATCGGAGTCACTTCTTATGCCAAACACATACAGAGAGAAAAATAAAACATTTTCGATACAAGTATAAAATACAATGATACATATAAATAGATAAATAGATAAACATATCTGTTTATGATATTGATTTGTTCTAAAATAAAACTATAAAATATTTTTTACAAATAGTGTAGGGTCAAAAAGGATTTTAAAAAATAATTAATTTCAAAATCAAAGATAAAGCAAATTATTATTATTTATCACAAAACATACATCATATAACAACGATAATTTGTAATATTTTCATATACTGCGTGTGTGAAGAGATACGCCAAATTTGGGTTTTTTATAATCAGGAGGCTCAGGGCTGATAATTCTGTTGACTTAAGTTTTAATCGAGCTCTGCCTCTAGGCTGGTGAAAAAGACTGGCTATCGCTGTGCGCTACATGTATGTCTTTTCCCGGACCACTTGAGTCATGTGATTCTCTTTTCGTGACGAAGGGGCAGAAAGAGCGCGAATACAGTTGCACAAATAACATCACATGTTTATTTGCTCAAAAGGAGATAAACGTGAAACATACACAACAGCCAGTCTTTTGCATCAACCTCTATTTTATACTATTATACCTGTTTTATACAATTCAAATGATCAAGAAATGTTACTAAAATCTATAAAATTCATGGTTGCCATCTCTTGGCTACAAGTTGCACTTCTTTTAATAGTCTTGAAAGACATTCGTGCTTAATAGCGAATTACTTTACATGGGTTTCACTAGTTAAACGATAAACCAGCGACAAAGAAAACAAACCAGGAAATGAATGATCAAATGCCAACGACCGATGATTCTTATTTACAAAATATATTTATTGTTTTCTTGCCCTTAGAAACCTTATAAGATTTGCAAATATGAAGATGGAATAAACAATGGTGAGCTCAATTTTCGACAGAATAGCAATTTTTAGCTCAGAAGTAGAGGTCTGAGCGGGCCGGCCCGAAGAAAGGTTTTTTGGCCTGGCCCGGCCCGTTTATATTTTTTACATTTCTAAGGCCTGGCCCTTACAGAAATCAGCGAAAATAGACCCGGCCCGATCTGACCGGAAACAATTTCTACTATTTAGAAAAAAAAAAAAATTATCATATAATCAAGATTCCTATAAAGAATGCTGCATACATATTTACGGGATGATTTTATAGTCTATTTTAAAGAAAATACACAAATCAACACTAATGATTACTTAGATTCTTAGATTTTCAACATTCAAATAAAGATTCATTAAAAAATATATATATAGTTTAGAATAAAATAAAAAAATTAAAAGCATCATAACTTTTGAAACTGTATGATAAAAAGTAGATTTATGAAAATATGTCTAGTCTACGTTATTTTATTAAAGATTTTCTCAAATAAAAAAAGCAACTACTTTCTGTTACATTTTTGAATCAATTTCTTTTCGGAAACGCATAAGATTAGCGAGTGTTTTTATTAAAAAATTTTTAATAATCGAATGGCGTTATCCATTTTTTGATAAAAACAATTTAAGAAAATACTGTCAAAGTTAGCGTTTTGAATCGGATTTTCGGAAGTGACAGCATGGGAAAGGAGAAAAATCTGTAGCCATGTGACAAGAATCTCTTATATCTCAACAAGTATATGCAAGTATCTTATTTATCAAAAATGGAAAACGCTATTCGATTCCAAATCTCTTCAATAGTCAGGCTTATGAGCTTTATATCATTATAGTTAAAAATTAGTCAGAAAATGTGTCAAACTTTCGCGTTGCTGAAAAGTGAATTTAAGAATTACCAAGAAGTATATTTCCACAGATTACGTTAAATAATTACTTTACCACTATTAATACTTTTACAAATCATGTTGTCTGCCCTACACATCTTGAGAACAATTAAGTCTAGTTCGGCCCTGTTCTACTATATGTAGAAAAACAATGCAAGCCTGAATACGGCCCGGAGCGATTGTACTAAAAAAACAGTAAGCCCGGGTTAGACACAAATTAACTGCCCGATGCCTATCTCTACACTGTACAAGTTACATTTCTGTATTGATGTTGTCAAACTAATATCGGCTCGTGACATACATTTATATTTATTCTCGTTAAAACCATGTTAATTGAAACAAGCTCATATTTGATCGTTTTTACTTAAATCTTTGTAACGGGCCGGTAGGCTCGCAATTTTTTTTATCGTCACGGTTCGTCCCGTATGGCCTGTTTATTTTGTCTATCGACCCAGCCTGGCCCGTTAGAAAATTTGGAACTATTCCGAAAGTCGCGGGTACGAGCCTCGGGCCTGCACAGTTCTCTAGTTAGAAGTCATAAATGCAACATTAAAAATATCACTCGATTCTCAAATATTAACCAATAAAAAAAATTATCATAGAATGCATGGGTGTATCGATTATTGTATCGAAAGCGATGAACTTCTAGTGTATCGATGAAATCGATACATCCATTCATTCTATGATGAATTTTTTTATTAGATTTATTCTATCATTATTTAAAGTTCTTATTCACCCCCAAATTCTCAGAAAAGAATGGAATCAGGTTCTTTTTAATTTATTATCCAATATCTAATTAAAGATAGATTTTACAAAATACACTTTTTTTTAAACGTAAGTTGTTTAAGTGCATATTAATAACTCAGCTTATTGGTTAATATTTGAGAATCGAGTGATATTTTTACTGTTGCATTTATGACTTCTAACTAGAGAACTGTGCTGGCCCGAGGCTCGTACCCGCGACTTTCGGAATAGTTCCGAATTTTCTAACGGGCCAGGCCGGGTCGACAAACAAAATAAACGGGCCATACGGGACGAACCGTGACCATAAAAATATTTAGCGAGCCTCCCGATCCGTTATAAAGATTTAAGTAAAAACGATAAAATATGAGCTATTTTCAATTAGTATGATTTTAATGAGAATAAATATAAATGTATGTTACGAGCCGATACTAGTTTGACAACATCAATACAGAAACGTAACTTCTACAGTGTAGAGATCGGCATCAGATAGTTACTTTGTGTCTAACCCGGGATTACTGTTTTTTTTTTAGTAGACTTGCTCCGGGCCGTATTCAGGCTTGCATTGTTTTTCTACACATAGTAGAATCCGGCCGAATTAGACTTAATTGTTGTCATTAAACACATAAAGTGCTGGATTTTTACATACATTGTCATTCCTACAGTTATCTATCTATTCTTACTGATCAGACAAAGTGGACATGATTTCGCGTATGATGCAATGTATCAGAATAATCTGGAAGCTCAAATTTAAATTCTATAGTAAACAGGGTTTTTTCCATAATAAAAAAACACCCTGCAGTACTTCACTTGAGTTATAACCTTTCATATTGGACATTTAAGATATTTTAAATTTCCTAACTCTCTGAAAGAGTTACATAAAATCTCTCGGTGAGTTCTAACTTTCTTCAGCAAGATAAAGCCACTAACATTCACTCTGATTAGCTATAAAGCTTCGCATTAGTTGATTGGCTGTTGCGGCCTGTTTAATTTATGCGCTTGCGTGCACTTTACATTTTTTCAGATCTCAGACATAGTGACGTTCACAGTTATCTAAGATGCAGGCCCGGACTGGCCAGGTCGGCTGGTCGGCGATCGCCGAGGGCCCCCGTCCCAAAGGGGCCCCGGAAGTGCAACTCAAAAATGGAATATACGATTTTATAATTACTACTTACATAAGAAAAAAATTGAGTATTTTTTAGAAGAATTATATGCGTTTACAATAAATTTTAAACAATTGATAGTTTTTTCTTGGTAACTTATATAGTTTCGTCGTGTCATGTCGTTGGACAGACGGAATAGGGCTGCTGACTGATGCATCGCCCTTTCTGCAGTACACTGTAAAAAAAAAAAAAAAAAAAGTGTCAGTCTACTAAAAAAACTTTAGTGATCCTTGTAATTACTAAAAAATTTTTAGTAATCTTAGTCGGTTACAAGAAAATCTGTAAGAACTACTAGAAAAAAGTTAGCAACGAATAGAGTTAATAATTTTATATTTTTAATTGCTATTACTAAAACTCACTTGGTGTGGCCTTGATAGCATAGTGGTTATAGTAACGGACTCCAGGCTAGAAGGTCCCGGGTTCTATACTGGCCACTGCCAAATACGCCCCAAATGTATGCACTGTAAGTACTCGTTAATAAAGGGATTATGAATATCCTGACGGAGCAGTAGCAATGTTTGGTGCTGCCATCTATTGCGGTTTTGCCGAAAATCTTCCGCTCCAGAAGTCTGGATGCAGCTCGAAGGAAGCTCCTGCCCTTCGAGCCCACGTAATGATTATTAAAAATAATTTTGGAGCTATTACTAAAATTTGCTTGGTGGTTCATACTAAAAATTTTTAAGTTAGTTATACAAAAAATTCTTTTGTTCAGTTTACAAAAGAAATGCTTGTTTCGCTTAGTGTGGTCAACATGAAGCACTTGTACGAAAGCGACAGTACGAAAAGGAAAGAAAAAAATGAGAAAATTTTTAAGCATTGAAAAATGTTTAAAACTTTTAATACTTGGTTAAGTAGTAAGGATGACCCGATTCCACTCGATTTGCACAAAAAATTAATTTTTCTTAACATACAATTAAGATCCTTTTAAAGAATACTACATGCACATTTGTGAAATATTTTATATTTTAAAACTGTACTTTAAAATCACGATATTTTCCCAACGTAGAAAATACACGATAATAATATTAATGGTTACTTAGAAGACTAGATTTTTGTACATTCAAATAAAGATTCATTATAAAATTAATGTAGTTTAGATTGAAAGAAAAAAAGGACGGTAAAAACATGATTAACTTTTGAAGATGTATTATAAAAAATATATTTATGAAAATATTTCTCTGTCATTTATTAGAGCTTCTTTCAAATCCAAAGGAGTTAGTTCCTGACACATTTCTAAATTCATTTTCTTCGGAAATACATAAGTTTTGCTGTTTTTTCTTATTCAGAACCTATGTAATCGAATGGTGTCTTACATTTTTTGATAAAAACATTATGTCTTTTAGAAATATTGTCAAAGTTAGCATTTTGAATTGAATTTTTGGAAGCGATATTAATGAAAAGAGGGAAAACCTGCAATCATGTGACAAAAATATCTTACCATTTGATAATTTATTTACCAAAAATGGAAAAATTATTCTACTCCTATATCTTTTAATAGTCACGCATGTTAATTTTATGCATTTACAGTTAAAAATTAGTCAGAAAGTTTCGCGTTATTGAGAAGTGGATTGAAAACCACCCTAAGTTATTCTTCCAAAGATTCCATTAACAGAAGTTTATTATCGTATTAATATTTTTAAAAAACATAGTAAATGCCCTACACATTCTGAGAACATTAAAGTCCAGTTCTGGCCCGACTCTATTACGTAGAAAAAAAGTGCACACCTGATCACGGCCTTAGGGATAAGTCTGCTGAAAAAATTAAACTCTCCTTCTAATACACATAACTGTCCGATGCCCGCGTTTTTGTTTGGATGGTGTCAAACAAGCATCGGCTCGTGACGCACATTTATACTCATTCTCGCAAAAGTCATTCACTGAAAGCGGATCATATTTTATCGTCTTCGTTTAAGTTTTTGTATGGGATCGGCAGGTTCTCTATTTTTTTTTTTTTTTTTTTTTTTTTTTTTTTTTTTTTTATCGGCCTACACTGTTAAAAAAATTCTGAAATTCACGAACATTTTTCCCTGAATTTCACAGAAAAGGTCCCTTTTCACAACAAAAGAGCATTTTCCGTTACAAATCACAAAATTCCACCATATTTCCTGAAAATAACGAAAGGGATGGAAATAGAAACAAAAAACGGAGACACTCCGTTGTGTGCGGCACTCCATCGCCGAGTGGTTAAGACACCACATCGCTTATCGCCTGCGAGCTCTGATTGTGGGTTCAGGTCCCACTGGTGCCATGGAATAATGAAAACATAAAAAATCCCTTTTAAATTACATTTTTTCTGTTTATTTTTCTCTTATTTCTTATTAAAAAATCTTTTAATTAATTAGCCTAAATAAATAAATAAATAAACAGTGTACGACAATTTCAAAAAATTGTCTACACTTTTTTTTTTTTTTTTTGTAAAAAAATTGTTATTAAAAACTTTTTTTCAGTCATTCATTCATTCATAAAAAAACTGTTTTTAAACAGTGATTTTTTTTTTTTTAACTATTTAAAAAAATAAAATTGATTTAAAAAATAATAAGTATTATGCATCAATCTAAAATAAAATAAAATAAACTGTTTACAAATATTCTAAGGAATATATTTGTAAGGTAATATTTAAAAAGCACAAAAGATTTTCTCACTAATTCACAAAAGACATACTTTGTACAATCTGGCACCAGAAGCTTTGGCTCAGTTCGTAAGGATTTGTTCCGCTATCTAAAGGTCCCGAGTTCGATCCTCAGGACGGCGTGAACTAAATATTACAAAATAATAATAATTAAGTAAAATAACATAGCAGCTTAAAATCACTCGGTAATTCCGAATTCGTTGACGATTAATCAATTCATTAATTTTAAAAATTAGATTAAATTATTATTATTAAAAATCTAACTTTGTAACGGAAAGTTACTGCTTCTTCAAACGGAGTTTTCTTTTCTTGTATATCCCACAACGGAAAATTTACCAACGAAACGGTAAAAGTTTGGCTACTTTGCTGCCAGTAGTTTCACCGTGAATTCACAGATTTATTTTTAACAGTGTAGCACTCTCGCTAAATTTCTTTCCCTGACCGGGCTGGATACGGGTCTCGGGCCAAACCCGGGCCCATGCAAACCTCTAGAACAAATTATAGGTTCAACATTCTGTAATATTATTTTAAAAGACCTATATGATAGCATAATATTCAGCATGATGGTAGGCATGAGTTCGTAATTTGCGTTAGCTATGGCCCCATCAGTGGCCGAGAGATTCTGACCTCGAAACTGGTAGACGGTAGGTGCTGGGTTCGAACTCAATCGCGACCGTCGGGCTAACCGTTCGGAGTTTTCCGTAATTTTCTTCGAGCCTTGCAATTCCTTGCGTAAATACGGATTAGGTTCCCTTAGAAAGACCCCCATGGAGGGCACCCCTCCCCTAAGGGCCTATATCCCACGTGTAGATAATTGGACAGCATAAAATACAAACAAACAAACAAAGCATCAGCTATATCCTTCAAGGAAAGGTATGTGAAAGACTTTTAGGAAAACAGACTCGCTAGTAAGCAGAAGATCCACAGTTCGAACTGTGATGCTGGAATTTGAAATTTTCATACTAAATAGGGAACTACAAGAAGTGTAATTCACTAATCTTAACGAAAGTGGTATCGTTGGAAAAATCTCATTATGAGGAGTAAAAAACTCAATGGAACTACCCGTCGGAAACGAGTCGTTTTCGAGATATTTGACAATTTAAGTAACGTAATTAGTGCATACTTACTAGGGAATCGCAAAAAAATTAGTTTTGATTTTGACGAAAGTGGTATTGTTGGAAAGATCTTATCGTGAGGATTAAATTTCAAAAGAATTACCCATCAGAAATGAGCCGATTTCGAGATATCCGATAATTTAAGCAACGTAGCTAGTACATACTGGTCTAGTGCACACCTAACAGAGGACCACAAAAAATTGTTGTCTCGATTCTGACGAAAATGATGTCGTTGTTGGAAAGATATCATTTTGAGAAGTAAAAAACTCAATAGAGCTACCCTTCGGAAATGAGTCGTTTTCACTCATTTTGAAGTAATAACCACTTAAAATGAATAATTTATATTTTTTTATAGCATGAAATTAGTTTAGGTATGGTGTATAAAAATAAGATAAATATATATTGTGAAAGTAAGTTAACAACATTACAAAAAAGCTTACATTTTACTCAGCTATTTTCCAAGTGACAAAATAACCTAAAAGGGGTTTTTGCCGCATAAGCCTAAATTTAAAAATAAAATATAATATTCTGTTTTCGCTAAGTTTCCAGTAAGGGGCCCCTTTTCAGTCTCTAGCCGAGGGCCCCCAAAGGAGCCAGTCCGGGCCTGCTAAGATGGATTTTGCTATGTGTACAAGCAGAGGGGGGGGGGGTAATATTGGAAGGGTATCACCTCAAAAATGGCTTTCTAAGATATCTTAAATATTAGATCTGAACAGGGTGTTACGGCCATGCATTTCGTGGTGATATGCGCATCTAGGTGTTTTCTATCTATTCTTAAAGTTTTGTCCATAAATTTAGATTCGATCTGTATATATGCAATAACTCAGAGCAAATTCTTAATCATTTAACTTTGGTTTTGTTTATTTGTTTAAATAGTAGTGAAATTTAAAAAAAAAAAAATCTGTATATAATAATAATAAAAATAATATTCCATAGAATAACATCTTACTTGCATTCATTAAAATAACGATTTAGAAAAAAACAGAAAAAAAAAAGAAAAAAAGAAACTTTCCAGTCTTTTACGTTAATCAAAAGTCGAAACCATTTTCCTCGTACAAATTGCACATTAAAAGAAATTTATGGAGACTATATTGCCAGGAAAAGAAATTAACAAAACAAACTACTGAAAATAACAAAGAAATAACTGACTTTCTGAAATAACAAAGGGGGCATGCAAAACAAGTCATCCATTTTTATTGTCGTGCATTTTTAATTGTGATGTTTTTGATTAAGAAATCGAAAGATCTCGTTTGTTCAAAGGAAACATATCCTCTTTCATTATGCAAGTCACTCTTTTAAAGTATTCTTCGCTTTTACGATTATTTTACATTATGAATAGAGCATAGATTTAACAATTATGAAACTGCAATAACAAAGCGCTCTCTGAAAATGTTTTGAAAGTTTTCCTTCTTTTACACACATTACTTCTATTTGTCGTCTGACTTTTACAGAGAGCAATGATCCTCTATATTTCCTTGCATCATGAATTTGCTGTTTGCATTAAAAAAGCAGCCCGCACGTATTTATAAGCATAAATTGTTTGTGAAATATATAAAGTTCATGAGCCTTATAAGCTGAGAATTGAGAATGATGTAGTATGCTAGTTATTGAAATACTTGATCTGAAATGTGAATGCTAATTTAAAATATTGAATAAAAGTGGAGATTTGCCAGAATATTGGGTTTCGCCTTTGTTTTTAGCCCAAAATCTGAGTTTCTCCGAAAATTCGTTTACCGCGAAAATACTGCCGAAAATTCAGCCGGACCGAAACTATCTATGAAAATTCATTTCTTGCTTCAGAAATGATTATATTACTCTTTGATTTGAAATGTACCGGTTCAATGAGACACTTTTTTAGGGTTTCGTTCATCTGGCGAAACCCTATTCGTTTCTGTCCACTTGTCTGTCTGTCACAGAGTCCGTACACAAAAACTATACAAGTCAGAGCGTACAAATTCTGTATACTTAACAGCTGAATACTTCTTGTCACACAACAAATCATAAAATTTTGGAAAGGACTATTATTTTAATTTAAATAATTTTTTTTATTATCATCAGTCCCTTTTTTTGGAGTTTTTTTTTCTTCTCATTGATGCATGCAAGTTTAAATAGATATAGAAATTATTTCTTTTTTTACGCTTTAAAAAGAAATGGAGTACTTTTGTTGCCACAATAAAAAAATTGGTATTAAAAACTACAAAAAAATTAATGTCTCAAAAATGAATCGAGGTACAGCTTTTAAACAAATTACATTCAAAAGTAAATTTTTTTCTCTATACGATGGTGTAACAATTGAAAATGCGCGATATTTAGAAGTTTAAAAAATGCAATAGCGTAAATTTCAAAATTTAAATTTCATTTCTTCTAATTGTTGCACGCAAGTTTAAATAAAACTATTATGTATGCAACATAAATTAGTAGAATAAATAAATCACGTGAAAAACGTTTTTATTTGTTTTTATTTAATCATTTTACATTATATTTATCCTTTTGACATGCGAAGTGAAATATTTTTTTTATTTATTAAATTCTTGTTCATTTAAATTACTACCAGCCTCTGATGATTAATTTGGTCTCCCTTAAACTTATGCAAAGATTTGTAACATTTTACTTTTATTATTTACTTGCGTACCTTCACCAAATCTGTGTATTCTGATAGAGAAAAAAAAAAAATCTATGCGATCAAGGCAGCATTTGGGGGAAGAATTCAGTATTCTGTCCCGGTTGGCGCGATTGGCGAATTAATCCGAAATAGCACCGAAAAATCCTATTTCGTTCGTTAATTTAATGATAAAATGTTTTGAAGGAGATATTAAACGAAACCCTCTGTGAGATCTGCGATCACACTTACCCACTTGTTTAGAGTTTCATTTGATGAAACTCTATTCATCTCTGTTCTCTATTCATCCGTCATAGAGTTCGTACACAAAAACTGTATAAGTCAAAGACTTTAATTTTTGTGCACTTACAGCTGAATACCTTGTTCTACACGACAAATCATAAAATTTTGAAAAAGTCTACTATTTTGATTAAATAAATTTTTCCCATGTCAATGAAACAATCGTTCATTTTTGCGATCTAAATTTTAAAATAGAACCTTAATTTCAACGCTTTTCTAGTAGACATCATAGCTTGGAGGTAAAGCATCTCGCTAGAAAAGAGACGGTTCTTTGTTCGAACCCTGGTGCTGGAACTTGAAATCTTTATGCTAAGATGGATTTAATTAAAAGAAATTTCGTACTTTTTGCCAATTTAAAGGTTTATATTATTATTATTTTTTTTTTTATCACTGATTAATAATACAGTAAAACCTCTAAATAACGGACAGCTCGGGAGAGATGAAACTGTCCGCTATTCGGAGGTGTCCGCTATTGGGAAAACCTCGTTGATTCAAAAATTGATAAGAAATGCATATGTTTCCTTATTTGATACATATATGTCCTAAATATATGACCGTAAAAATATACCACCGTTTATTATATAATTAATCAGAAATTAAATTTTTTAAGCAATAAAACTGAAACGAAATTGTGCACACCTTTTGCAATTACATGTAATTTGCTTTTCAGTGTCAAGTTCTAGTCAAGGTGGTAGTTTTAATACTTTTAAATTATCTTTATATATATATATATATATATAAAATTTGTATAACTGCTCACCATATTTTGCCGCTTCTTAAAAACATAAAATCTCAAATTTTCAACGAGGCATACAAATGCTTTGGAAAGGACATTTTCTCCCAACTCACCCCCTGAATTCAATACAGGGCACGGGAAGGAGATTTACTCTAGCCTAACCCTAAATTTATCAGAGGTCAAAAAAATTATGACACATTGTCGCGATAAATTTATAGATTTTTTAACTTTTTTTTTTTTCACTTTCGTTTCACATTTAAAATAAAATTCTCAGCCTTCATCGTCAAAATTAGTGTCCGCTATTCGGAATGTCCGTTATTCAGAGATTAAATACATAAAAATTAAGGTTTTGGGAGTGGGGATTGGAAAACTGTCCATTAAATAGAGGTGTCCGCTATTCGGGAGTGTCCGTTATGGAGGTTTTACTGTATTATTTCGAATTGAATTTTCTTTCTATTTTAAAAAACTATTGCAATTTACTTAAGGTTTAGCTTTTTAAATTTCGTTTAAATATTTTTTTCATCGTTAAAAAATTAAAATTTTACTTATATCTTCACTAAATGTTTTTCATATCCGATTTTCAAAAAATTTGGAATTTCGGATTTTATTTAAATAACTTGATTTGAACATTTTAAATTTTATTGAAATAAATAATTTTCTTTTATAATTATTTTAAAATTAATTTTTTTCAGAATAATCATGTCCGAATACAAAAATAAAAAAATAAACAAATAAAATATAATAAATAAATAAATAATAATTTGATGATATAAAAAAATGAAATTGTGTGTTTGTAAGAGATTAATAAACTTGTGAAAAATGAGAAATACACTTGTTAAAAATCTCCAGCTTTTACTGTAGTCCGTTTTTATAGACTATCTCTATTCTAATCAATAAGAATGGAAAATCCTAGTACAGTCAAGTAAGTATTTTCGGTAGTGGAGTAACGATGCAGCAAAAAGCTACAAATTTCGCCCAGTCGTCGCTGCTGTCAATATGAAGTTAACATTGTTCACGGATATGTTTTTGCTTTATACCAGAGATAAATATTTCAATTATTTTGGATAGCATATTTAAGATAATGAATTCTAGAAAAGTATGATTATCCTTTTAATGAGACAGCGAGGAAGAGGATTCAAGAGGGAAGAAGCCAGGTCTCCTGATTTTATAATCAATTTTCACAGAGAATACATGGCTCTGGGTTATAAGTCCTTTTAACCATATCTCACAGTCGTATGGTGCAATTCATATGAATTAAATCTCTTAAAACTGCTTAGAAATATTAATTTAAAAAATAAATAATGAAACTGTGGACCGAGAGTTTTCAAATATTAGATAAAATGAGTTCAAAATAAAAACGCAGTACTGAATTTGACGTTTTTGATTTGAAAATTTATACATTAAAAATACAATTAATATTTATGGTATTGTTTTATGTTCTGGAGCTGTTTTTCAGAGCGGAACGATTAGGCATTGAAGACAGAAAATAATAACCTTTCAGCAACTCATATAATTAAAAAAAAAAAAAATCTTTATATGGATGGAAGGCATTTGAGTCCTGTGAGACTTTCTCTTTCCTTATGCATCTATCATGATCATTTATAAGGGGATGGGAGAAGGAAGGGCAGTAACCTCTTTGTCCCTCCCTGGATTTTCAAATTAAATGAACTGCATCCCCCCTCCCCTCTGAGTTTGAAAAAGAAAATTATTTTCAAGTAACAACCCTTTACTCCACCACGTACCATATCTGGTACATAAATAAAAGCATTATAATTTTCATTATGTTCCATGAATTTGGACAGTATTATTTCTGCCCCTGATCTGGAACAGTACAAAAAAATGGTATAACACTTATTTTTTCCATGTCAGATGGCGGCATTAGATAAAAAAAATCAGAATTTGTCTTTCGGAAAAAAAAATCGATCAAGCTATTAAAGTAAGATTTAATTTCATTATTTTTACTGAATGTTTAAAAATATTAATGTAAAAAAGTGTTAAGCTGATAAAATTAATAAATTTAAGCTCCTTTAGTTGCAAAGTATAGCAATACAATAGGTTAAAACCCTTATACCTTCTTAGTATGACACACACCATAAAATATCAAATTTTAGCTGCAAATTTGAAATTTATTTATTTTTTTATTACTATTTTTTTATGATTAGACGGTACATAAATTTCAAATAATTTTTTTCATAAAAATAAAAAAATCGTGTAGTGAAGAGTTGAAAATTTTAAATGGTAATAGAAAATAAACTAATTTTTGGGTTTTTTTTCCTGAAATATCAAAAAAATTTCTTTAGAAGTCACAGTCTGTTCTTATTTAACCCTTTCAGGGGCGGTGTTTGCAGTCTGCAAACACATAATATTACTGTTCCAATTTCGAATTGGCACCAGTATAATTTTAGTGCAATTTCGATTTTATAATATTCGCGAAAAACAGCTCTTGATTATTTTCAAATAAATCTGTTCTTTAATTGTGGTGTGAATCAATTATTTGAACATTTTCGGAACAGAAACACCTTGCCCCTGAAAGGGTTAATTAGAAAATTTCTCTTAGAAAACAATTTTGTTCTTTCATTTTCTTTTTACGTTCATGTGTTTAACAACATCTTAAGCAGGAGTTCAAGGGGGTAGAGACTCTGCTCCCCCGAAGAAAAAGGTAACAAGCCGTTTTAATTCTTTACTTCGAAAAAAATGGTCTATGGAAATTTAATTTTTGATTTTTAGTATTTCTTATTTGAAACATTTCTGTATTTATTTATTTATTTATTTATTTATTTATGTTTGCATGTTTAAAAATTGTCTTGCAGAGGTTGTTCTGACAAAAATTTCTTAATTCAGTTTCACACTTACATTTTTCATGAGAAAACAACGAGGTTTTGGCAGCAGACTACAGATACATCTATTAACCTCTTCAGTTCCGAAGCTAAAATAATAATACAAATACTTTGTAAATGACAGAAAAAAAATATTTTTTCTGAAAGTGATCCTTTAAGCACTGCTTAAGTTAGGTTAAAAAATATAGATCTAAAACTACAAATTCCTTCAAAACAGCAATTTAATAACCATTAAACTAAATTAACGCAATCACAAATTTAAGAGCTTTATAAACAAGTAAATCATCTACAAATCCTCAAAAGAAAAAAATATTGAAAAAGATTTAAGTTAAATACTTATGAAAATTCATAACTTTCTCGGTCACGCTGTCTTTTGGGCATTTTTAGGCATTTTGCAAACTCAAATGAAATTAACATTTATTTTATGAGAGATTCAGCTTAAATGCAGGTATTTATTCGTTTGCTTTCAACGCAAAAAACATTCAGCTATTAAAAATTGATGTAAAAATGTAAAAAAATAAGAATTTTAGTTTTAATAAGTAAAAGAACAGAGGTCAGCGCATGGGGACCCAGGTGTGAATTTAAAGCATCCCTGGATTTCATCTTGAAGTCGCTTATGGTTTCTGCTACCTTTCCATCGTAGGTACGCAGATCCGATGTTAACCCCAAACCATCTCGTCAAATAGTGATGCAAGGAGAGTTTGATGATCTACATAGCGTTACACAAGAATCCATGTTAAACAGTAGCTCGTCCTTGGTGATTGTCAGCTGCGCGCACAGAGCAGATCGGACTGTCGACATCGTCCGTAACATGCAGATATCCAACGATGTTTTCGGACTTTACGAAATACCGGTGACATTGGCCGGTCTATTGGTTCAGAAGGAGAAAGAATTTTTCTTGTTTGCAACTGGCGTTAAGCAGTAACGTATGAAAAACAAGGACATTTATTTATCCTGCCACAGTATAAAAGAAAATATGTAAAATTTGCTAACAATTAAACAAATTAAGATTTATTTTTTTTTTATTTATTTTTTTTTTTTTTTTAAGATTTGATTAGGGATTGAAAAACATCCAGTGAAGACGGTCCAGATCATCTCCTTTTTCAAAACAATCTTCAATTACAAAACTCCTGCATTGTAATCACGACATAAAACAGATGATGTTTATACCCTTTTAATGTTAGTTAAGATTTGTATGAGAATAATTGAACAAAATTTTACTTTTACAACTTGGTCAAAAAAAAAAAAAAAAAAAAAGTATCAGTTGTACATTTACATTTTTTTTTTTTTTTTCATATAAATTTTTTGGGAAATTCTGGTTTGAATTCGGTATTACAAAAACGCAATTAATTTCCCATGAAAGGGTTAAGGATATGACAGATAGGGTTTTGGAATTAAAAAAATCTTTTAACCCGAAAGTAAACTATTCGTTGGGGGCCACTGTGATACTTACCCATCATGGATATGCATAATGTAATATATTAAAATAAAACATGTGTAAACTATTTATAAAATGCATTGCAGTTCCAAAACAAAATTTAAACGTATATTTAACTAGTTTTAATATACATAGTAATGCTCTTTTAATGAATTGCTGATGAACCAATTTCGACAAATTATATAAAACGCCAAACTACTCAAGTAGTACCGAATTGCTTAAAAGAAACATCCTTATAACTTGAAAAATAATAATCATATTAACTAATTGTTTGCTGCTTCAGATTAAGCGTCTCATTTTCAATTAAAATATATCTTTGAATTGAAATTTGAATGAAATACAGGGTCATGAAAAATCGAAAAATGTGGAAAACAGGGTTACAAATATCTCGGCAACTAATAATCCGATCGACTTCGATTTTTATGCAAAACTTGTTTTATTTTATTGCCTTTTACGTCCACTCCTTAAAATAAAAAAAATTCAAAAATTTTTGTGTACCTTTTACCAGAAAAAATTTTCGAGGGTCCGAAAAAAAAAAAAAAAAATAGTTCCGGATAATCGAGGTTACTAAATATTAAATAGGCGTTGTTCCATTTTTATATACTAAATACATATAAAATTTCAAGCCACTATCTCATTTTGTTCGGGACACAGACAGACACACAGACGGACGAACGGCAATTTTTTTTTCTAAAAATATGTTTTTCGGAATCTCCAGTATCTGAAACGTGAAAATCCGTCAAAATTCTTTTTTTCGATTTTTAAAACGATTTCAAGATTTACCCTATATTACGTATGATGGGTAAGTAAAAGAAACCAAAGACAAGAATGTTAGAATATTACAAATTCTTATTTATGTATACCATGTTCTGATGATGAAATATTTGAGATAGTAAAATAGTAAACGAATGGTTAAATAAAATTTTCATTTTCTGGAGTGTACATAACCAGATAGTTAAAAAAATACGAAAAAAGGAAAAAGAAGAGACAAAGAAAATCATAAGAAATTCTACATTCTTGTTTATGTATCCCATATTCTGATGATGGAATATTTGCGATACTGAAACAGTCAACGAATGGTTAAAGAAAATTATCATTTCCTGGCATACACATAATCAGTTAAAAAAAAAAAAAAAAAAAAAAAAAAAAAATCTTTTAAATTTGACGGCAGAAAATGAGTTATTCACAATATTTCTTTATTTTTTATGAAAGAAAATAAGTATGAGCGTATTTGAGCATAACTTTTTGCAATTCCCAAAAGGGCACCACTAATATAAAGAAAGAAAAAAAATAAATACAAAAAATAACTAGATAACATAACCACGCTATTAACCGCAGACGAAGTATAAAAAGGAGTAAACTTATATGATGGTAAGAGATCATTCACCCGGCTGCTAAAATATTTAGCATCTTTTTCTTAGATAATTCTTCATTAGTTGAATTCAGTTGCGTGTGTTTGAAGGGTTTACTCATTAGTAATTGTCATCAACAGACCACAAACTGAGAAATCCTCCCCAAAGAATTTTGTAACTTTTATCTTCTAAGGTCGTTTACTTTCGAATGTGCTTTACCACAATGGAATTACTATCTTGAGACTACATAGCTTGGATGAATATTTATAGTTACACAAGAATTTTGAAAGTAGATTTCGAGTTATATATTTTATTTTGAGCGATTCTTAAATTAACAAGTTCCAAGAGCTAAAATCCAGATAAAATTGCTCGAATTCCTTCTGTTCACAGAAAAGCAAATATGCTACCCACTATTTAGATGAATCGAGTTTGTTGCATTCGAATTTAATTCAGTAAAATGGATGATTTGTTTGTGTAGAGTAGTTGGAATAGCTTAATTTCACATTGGGGAAAACCATCCTAATTCAGTTTTCATAAATAAAGTATTCCCACATCTAATCACTTGTATAATGCTGAGTTATTTTTAAAATTATTTCACCTAAGTTTTAAGAAATTAATAATAAGTATAGCACGTGCATTCCAAATTGTTTTTCTTAACAAAAACAAAATTCTAAATTTGATATACACTAGACACGTGATTATTCGTAATTATGCCTTTTATAGTTATGACTTTAATAGTAATTTACAGATTTAGAAACTTATGTACGTCAGAATAAGAAATATGTTTTCTTAGAAACGAGTTCATCCATTTTTAAGATACTTCTCTATTCAAAAGTCATTTTATTCTGTCTTCCAACTTAGATGTTTTTTTCTTTCTTTTTTTTCTTTTTTCTTTCTCTCTTTTTGTTTTAGCATAAAAATTTGCATGTAATGCTGTTTTAGACATATGGGGGAAAAAAAAAAAAAAAAGGTCGAAGCAATTGAAAAATTTGGCTTGATATAAAATTTAAAAGGATTAAACTAAGTCAATAAAATGTGAAAATTTTTCAATGACTGAGGTGAGAATAAGTGTAAATATGACACACGAACTATTGTGCTTATTGACATCACCATAGAAATATAAGATGTCCAGCGTAAAGCAACTGTTGCATAGCGTCTGAATTAGATCTTACTTATTTCAGCAGACCCGGGTTGAATAAAAATCAACCTTACATTTTTTTCTACATATGGCAGGCCGATTCTCATGCTATTCTGCATTTATGGTTTGTGAATATATCGTTTGCCTGCAAGAAAAATAACACACCTCACAAAAATTCATTTTGAGATCTTTTTATTCAACTAATAGGCTCTGTCATAGGTGTGTCTAGCTATACAAACAATTTCATAAGTGTATCTACACGGGAAATCACTTTATAACGCTATATGTCCATTTGTGACCACAAGAGAGGGGTGGATTGTGTGAGGAGGTAAAATTACCCAAACCTACAAACCTCATCCTACGTTTTCATTCTTGCACGTATTCATTTCTGCATGTCAAGCTGAGTGCTACAATTTCATATTACAGTTACAGTAAATTCATGCAACCTTTATTTTGCCTCTCCTGTGAAATTTACTTCTGTCGAGATGTGTCGCTTTTCTTGCAGGTGAGCGATATAGTAGTCTAAAATACATAGTAATCTATAATGTTAAAATTTTCCACAGATATGTAAGCAGTATTCTAGATAAAAAGAAATCTTAATTATATCTTAAAATAGATAAGTATTTTCTGAACAAATTTAGTCGAGTCTAGTTTCATTGATTTTGCGCGGACCGAGCCGGTTCTTTTCCAACTAATTTTGGCACAGATCGGGTCGGGCCCGTGATTACTACTAAACGACTTTTTATAAATTCCATATACTTTCTAACAAATAAAACTATCGAATAACGCTATGATTTTCCGAAACTATTTCCAAAAAATTGTAGCTAGATGATATTGTGTCGAAGTTGCTGATAAAATTGCTTAACAGCGTGTCTTAGTTAACTAACATACTTAGAATTATTTTGTTTTCTTTTATTTAAAACTTATCTGAACTTTTCAAACAAACCAGGCGATTTATAAGTTCTTATATTGTTTGTAGCATTTTTAGAAGAAAAAAAAATCAGCATACTCCTACTGATACTGTACTGCATACTACTGACATTAATCCATTCTCTGTTGGTGGGCCAAAATTATAAAACCCTTCTCTTTGACGCCTGAATTCAGACATGAGTGATTTGACAAAATAATTGCGGGTTTGAAAATTGTCAGTGTAGAACTTTGATCTTAGATCCTATCTCCATGAATTTGTGACAGGTGCTTATTACAGTAATCCTATTCATAATCCTCCTCGAGAAAAAAGGTACCTTGTCCAATATTTGCAGATTTCATTCGCCTAGACTTTGGACAGTTTCTTTTTCATTTATTACTTTTTTAAAATAAAGTTAAATTATATTTTCATTTTTCTTTTCTTATTACACAGTGATATCGACTCGGTTTTAATATCTTTTTAAAATGGCATTAAATATCAGTTACGGATTACTGAAATACAGTGAAAATTCTTTCAAAGGGAAATAACTCATGTTGCTGATTTTATATCGCACCTGAAACCACAAGGTAGGTCATGAACGTGATGATGCAGTTACTATGCAATATATATCTTGTACTTTAAATGAATTCCAAAGAAAAGGAAACGTTCATTTTAGAAATTTGGAAAAGGGTATCTTAAATATTGTACTCGAACCCCCACATGGATTCCAAACTTATAATGAGTCCTGATGAGAATATATATATATATATATATATATATATATATATATATCTTTTTCAAGTCCACTCTCTCAAATTTCTCTCAAAAACTAGAGCCTCTTTAAAGAGAAATCTGGAAATACTTATACTGCAATTTTTTCTCTCGTCTAAGTTTCTCGTATTACCAATTTTTTAAATATTCGATTTTGCATTGCTTCTAAATTAGAAACGCTCTTAAATTTCAACTACAAAGTTTTACGTTAAACAGTGAATTGATTTCAAAGAAATAATTATTTTTATTTATCATCCTAAGAAAAAAAAAAAAAAAAAATCTCTAGAAGAAAAGAGCAGAAGATTTTTATAAACTTTCTTAAAAAAAAAAAAAAAAAAACCTTACTTTATATTTTTAAATTAAATTACCTTAAAAAACTGCTAGCTTTCCAACTTTCTGAACAAAAATTTCTGTTGATATTAATATATCTTTATCTATATGTACTATATACAGAAATAAATGTATATCTTTGTATGGGTATGTGTATAAATAAACGTTTGTATTTTTAATATTTTCTTTAATAATAAAACGGCCCTTAGCCCCACCCTTTTTTTACTATGCTTCTGGTTTGATAATCTTTTTAATGCATTTTGTAAAATTTTGAGTAGAAATTCACCGCCTAAAAGTTAGCCCTCCCTTGACGGAAAATGAAAAAGTGAGATATGCATTTCGTTTGATCATCGTTTGATCAGATTTGATCAACAATTTTCATCGTTTGATCAACATTATTTTACGAGTTATGATTAAAAATAACCAGGGGGGGCTAACTTTAGGATTTTTCAAAATGCTCAAAATTAAAAAAAAATTAGCGAGTCTTATCAGAAATCGAACGTAGAGATTTGATCAACTATTTTTAGCGTTTGATCAAACCCGGAAGTGCCCCCAAAATCGATATTTTTAATTCCAGACACCTAAAAGTTAGCCCCCCCATGACAGAATTTCGAGACAAAAATGGTGTCATCTAACGTAAAATTACCTCTAGAGATTAGATCAACCATTTTTAGCGTTTGATCAAACCCGGAAGTGCCCCCAAAAGCGATATTTTTAACTCCAGACCCCTAAAAGTTAGCCCCCCCATGACGGAATTTCGAGACAAAAAGGGTGTCATCTAACGTAAAATTACCTCTAGAGATTTGATCAACCATTTTTAGCATTTGATCAAACCCGGAAATGCCCCCAAAATCGATATTTTTAGTAATAGACCCCTAAGGGGTTTAGCTCCCCCACCACATCCATGATGGAATTTCCAGACAAAAATGGTGCCATCTAACGTGAAATCATCTGTAGAGATTTGATCAACCATTTTTAACATTTGATCAAACCCAGAAGTGCCCCCAAAATCGATATTTTTGTAATAAACCCCAAAAATTTAGCCCTCCCACCTCCATGATGGAATTTCGAAACAAAAATGCTGTCATCTAACGTACTATTACCTCTAGAGATTTGATCAACCATTTTGAGCGTTTGATCAGACCCGGAAGTGCCCCCAAAATCGATATTTTTAACTCCAGACCCCTAAAAGTTAGCCCCCCCCATGACGGAATTTTGAGACAAAAACGGTGTCATCTTACGTAAAATTACCTCTAGAGATTTGATCAACCATTTTTAGCATTTGATCAAACCCGGAAATGCCCCCAAAATCCATAGTTTTAGTAATAGACCCCTAAAAGGTTTTTGCCTCCCCCCTCCCCCCCACCTCCATGACGGAATTTCGAGACAAAAATGGTACCATCTAACGTGAAATCATTTGTAGATATTTGATCAACCATTTTTAGCATTTGATCAAACCCGGAAGTGATCCCAAAATAGATATTTTTAACTACAGACCCCTAAAAGTTAGCCCCCCCCCATGACGGAATTTTGGGACAAAAACGGTGTCATCTAACATAAAATTACCTCTAGAGATTTGATCAACAAATTTTAGCGTTTGATCAAACCCGGAAGTGCCCCCAAAAACGTTATTTTTAACTCCAGACCCTTAAAAGTTAGCCCCCCCCATGACTTAATTTCGAGACAAAAACGGTGTCATTTAACGTAAAATTACCGCCTAAAAGTTAGCCCCTCCTTGACGGAAAATGAAAAAGTGGCATATGCATTTTGTTTGATCATCGTTTGATCAGATTTGATCAACAATTTTCATCGTTTGATCAACATTATTTCACGAGTTATGATTAAAAAGAGCGGGGAGGGGGCTAACTTTTAAGATTTTTCAAAATGCTCAAAATTTAAAAAAATTAGCGATTCTTATCAGAAATCAATCGTAGAGATTTGATCAACTATTTTTAAAATTTGATCATTTTTGATCAAACGCTAGTGCCCCAACGCTAGTTTGATGCTAGTTTGATCAAACGGAAGTGCCCCAAAAATCGATAATTTTAGATCCAGACCCCTAAAAGTTAGCCCCCCCCCCCCATGACGGAATTTCGAGACAAAAACTGTGACATCTAACGTAAAATTACCTCTAGAGATTTTATCAACCATTTTTAGCGTTTGATCAAATCCGGAAATGCCCCCCAAATCGATATTTTTAGTAATAGACCCCTAAGGGGTTTAGCTTCACCCCCCCCCCCTCCATGACGGAATTTCGAGAAAAAAATGGTGTCATCTAACGTAAAATTACCTTTAGAGATTTGATCAACCATTTTTAGCATTTGATCAAACTCAGAAGTCCCCCCCAAAATCGATATTTTCACGCGCGGACGCTTAAAAGTTAGCCTCCATGACGGAATTTCGAGACAAAAACGGTGCCATATAAAATGAAATCATTTGTAGAGATTCGATCAAGAATTTTTAGCTTTTGATCAAAACCGAAATCCCCTCAAAATCAATAATTTTAGCACAAGACCTATAAATTATATCCCCGTTGATATTTGAGACAAGAAGTAACATGAATCTAATATGAAATTATCTGTAGATATATATATATAGAGAGAGACATACACTAAAGTACCCTCTGCCCTTGTCCGGGGTGAGTGTCCCTTAAATAAGCTTCAATCTTGTATGACTTTATATCTTTAACTCAGTTTTGTCTGAATTTATTGTTTTGAATATAACAATCGTAAAAATGATATTAAAGTACATGCTATTCTGCGTTTGATTTTTATAGTCCATGTGTATCGGAAAAAAGCGAAACCGTTAGAAAACCTTGTTTTTTCAAATTATTTAATTAGTTAGTTTTCCAAATGTTAACAAATTTGTCTTCATTCTCTGTTCAGAAAAGCATTTTTATTAAAATTATTAAAATCGGTTATTAAAATCTATCATTTTATAAAACAAAGTTCTGAATCTATTTTTTTTTCATTTACATATTCTGAATAAATGTTCAAATGTAAACTGTGATGTATAAATTTAATATCTCGAAACGTTACATTGTTATAAATTTGATGCCTTACAAAAGGATGCTTATCTAAAAATTATTTGTCTTTTTTTATTATAAAATTAAATCACTATAAATGATTATAAAATTATTTAATTCATAAATATGGAATACTCTAATGTGTGGTATTTCTATTTTGTCCTAATGTGTATCCATACATTATCCGATGAGATGAAAACTTTTTCCGAAGTATGTTTGAAATGATATTTGTGTTTACCGTCAAAGAAAAGTGAAATAACATTGTCCATCTGTTTTTTAAGAAGAAATTCTGTCCGTGCTCTCTCTTCTCCTACCCCCTCCCCCACCTGGCGGCGGCAAGTGCACGAAGATACATTATTATTGAATGTATTATATAATAAGAAGCTAATTATTAATTATTTTTATGTAGCAGTTATTTCTTGTAAGTTTTATTTGATACAAACTTATTTCATTTAAAATAGTAATATTTTATTCACTTCTCTTCATTTGAATAAAATAATTATGCAAATAATAAATATATAACCATATCTATATATCACTGCAAACTAAAGAAACAATTGAAAAAAAATTAGACATTGATAACTATATTATTAAGGAAGTTGTGGTTTTACGATTTAAAAAATAACGTATGATATCGTAATGAAAGGGGAGGAGAGGGAGTCCGAAATTACTAGAAAACTGGTAACATTATGTATGAACAGCCCCTAAACATTGGGTAATTTATCTGGGTAAGGAATAACCGCCAGCTAAAATACTTTTTTTCTTTAAATCTCTGATTTGGACTGATTATTTCTATAAACGCCGCCCCTCCCCCTCCTCTCCTTTTAAAATGAGATCTTGCCTTGTTGTCGTGATTTTTACGGTAAGAAAAAATAATATAAATCTTTGTCTTTAGCACAACTTCAAATCCATAATTGCCATTACGAGATCATCTGAAATAATTTCAAATACAGGAATAAAGAACACCGCTTCGCATCGTTGATACCCAATCATTAACAAGATATTTTTCTGTTTTTGTGGATATCAGTTGTTTTCAAAATACACATATAGGCTTTTGAGATGCGAGATTCCGCCGGAAATCGCATCTGCGTTTACTCTTAAATTGCATTTCTGTTTGAAAAACACACCTGCCAATTTGTTTTGTACTAATTCGGATATTATTATTATTTATTTTTCATCAGACAGCCGATTTTTCGATTCTTTGGTTCTCCAATGAAAAATTAAACATCTGCTCTGCTACATTCAGGTTCGTCAAAACAAGCAGACGATATTGACTTTAGACACATTAGAAAGCTTTCAATTTGATGTTTTTCATTTAAATAAGATAGATCTTTTGCGGGAAATAAAATATTCTGTAATTTTGTATCAGTTATTTTAGAAATTAGAAAAAAAATATATATATACATACACAAATGGTACTAGGTTTATTATTAAACTCGAACTGCAACCTTTTATTTTTACATAGAATATACTCAGGGCCGTACCTAGAAGTCATCAAAATGGGGGGGGGGGGGGGGTGCTCAAGAGATTGTAGGGAGGGGGGCTCATAATTTTTTCTCTCTTTCTTACGCAGAAAGATAAATTAGTGCATATTCACATTGTAGGTACTCTGTTTCTTATTAAACTGTTGTAATAACTTCTCTTTATACTAAGAAAAATATAGAATGATAAAAATGTTGTATAAATGGTGAAAAATTAAACATCATGTTAGCTTTATATGTACAAATAGGATGAGGGAGTGTTGAATTACTTATTTTAGATACAATTTAGTATTTCTGTAAAATTGTGAAAGGGTCTGAAAACTTAATTGGATTTTTGAGCAGAATTTCATTAGAATTTTCGGAACAGAAATTCATTGAGTGATCTTGGAATCTTTTCCAGAGAAGGCACAAAATATGTTAGAGGGGGGGGGGGACTGAGCCGCTCATAGCACCCCTTCGCTACGGCCCTGGAAACACTATTTGTGTTGAAAAAGGGAAAAAATCATCATAGTAAGAAATTGATTATTCCATGATTAATGAACAAAACATAATTGCAAACTGCATTCACCAAAATTAATTGGCAGCCCTAGTCGATCACAAGCATATTTTTCATTTGATTTAGATTTTCCAAAACGTGTAATATAAAAAAAACGTTGTGATTTACATTAAACCCTTTTAATGTAAATATCACACTATGTTTGCCATTATTTACCCATAGTTCTATGGATTAAATATGAATTGTCATTTTGAAAACTTGTCCCATCCCTCCCTTATATGGGACTCATTAGGGGTATGAGTTAGAGGGAACCCCCTTCACGTTAGATGACACCATTTTTGTGTCGAAATTCTGTCAAGGGGGGGGGGGCAACTTTTAGTGGTCTGGTTCTAAAAATATGGATTTTAGGGCACTTCCGGGTTTGATCAATCACTAAAAATAATTGATCAAATGTCCACAGACGATTTCACATTAGATGACACATTTTTTGTTCTGAAATTCCGTCAAGAGGGCATAACTTATAGGGCTCAGAGCATAAAGATTTTGATTTTAGGGACGCTTCCAAATTTGATCAAACGTAAAAAATGGTTAATCAAATTTCTACAGCTGATTTAACATTAGATGGCAAAATTTTTGTCTCGAAATTCCCTCATGGGAGAGGCGCTAAATTGTGGATCCATGCGTAAAAATGTCGATTTTAGGGACACTTTCGGGTTTCAAAAACGCTAAAAATTGTTGATTAAATCTTTACACATGATTTCAAGTTATATGGCATTATTTTTTGTCTGGAAATTCCGTCATGGAGGGAGGGGGGGCGTAACTTTTAGACGTCTGGTGAGAAAATATCGATTTGGGAGCAGTTCTTTGATCAAACGCTAAAAATGGTTGATTATATCGCTGCAGAAGATTACATGTCAGATGACACCGTTTTTGACTCGAAATTCTGTCATGTGGGAGAGCTAAGTTTTAGGGAGTCTGGTGTTAAAAATATTGATTTTTGGGGCACTTCCGGGTTTGATCAAATGCTAAAAATGGTTGATCAAATCTCTACAGATGATTTCACGTAAGATGGCACCATTTTTGTCTCGTAATTCCGTCATGGAGTAAGGGGGGGGGGGCTAAACCCCTTAGGGGTCTAGAGTTAAAAATATCGATTTTGGGGGCACTTCCGGGCTTGATCAATCGCTAAAAATGGTTGATCAAATCTCTAGAGGTAATTGTACGTTAGATGACACCATTTTTGTTTCGAAATTCCATCATGGAGGTGGGGGGGGGGCTAAATTTTAGGGGTTTATTACTAAAAATATCGATTTTGGGGGCACTTCCGGGTTTGATCAAATGCTAAAAATGGTTGATCAAATCTCTAGAGGTAATTTTACGTTAGATGGCACCGTTTTTGTCTCGAAATTACGTCATAGGGAGGGGCTAACTTTTAGGGGTCTGGAGTTAAAAATATCGATTTTGGGGGCACTTCCGGGTTTGATCAAACGCTAAAAATGGTTGATAAAATCTCTAGAGGTAATAGTACGTTAGATGACACCGTTTTTGTTTCGAAATTTCATCATGGAGGTGGGGGGGCTAAATTTTAGGCGTTTATTACTAAAAATATCGATTTTGGGGAGTACTTCCGGGTTTGATCAAATGCTAAAAATGGTTGATCAAATCTCTACAGATGATTTCACGTTAGATGGCATCATTTTTGTCTCGAAATTCCATCATGGAGGTGGTGGGGGAGCTAAACCCCCTAGGGGTCTATTACTAAAAATATCGATTTTGGGGTCATTTCCGGGTTTGATCAAATGCTAAAAATGGTTGATCAAATCTCTAGAGGTAATTTTACGTTAGATGACACCGTTTTTGTGTCAAAATTCCGTCATGGGGGGGCTAACTTTTAGGGGTCTGGAGTTAAAAATATCGATTTTGGGGGCACTTCCGGGTTTGATCAAACGCTAAAAATGATTGATCAAATCTATAGAGGTAATTTTACGTTAGATGACACCATTTTTGTCTCGAAATTCCGTCATGGGGGGGCTAACTTTTAGGTGTCTGGAATTAAAAATATCGATTTTGGGGGCATTTCCGGGTTTGATCAAACGCTAAAAATAGTTGATCAAATCTCTACCATCGATTTCTGATACGAATCGCTAATTTTTTTTTAATTTTGAGCATTTTGAAAAATCCTAAAAGTTAGCCCCCCCTGGCTATTTTTAATCATAACTCGTAAAATAATGTTGATCAAACGATGAAAATTGTTGATCAAATCTGATCAAACGATGATCAAACGAAATGTATATCTCACTTTTTCATTTTCCGTCAAGGGGGGGCTAACTTTTAGGCGGTTAGAAATTCGGGTGATCTATCATAGTTTTTATTCTGATTTTTATTGTCTTTAAAATTTCTACGCGATTCCCAGAAATCACAAATTAAGTTTTTAATAGAATAAAAATATTTTATGGGAAAAAAAATAATGTCTTCCACATTTATATTCATAGTCTGATTTATTTCGAGAAATTTACCAACATTTTCTATAAACATGAAATATCGTTTTTTACAACATTTGGATGAAAGCAACTAACTTAGGCCATGACGCTACCTTTATTATTCTGAATACGCTCTTTACTCGCGTGACAAATCAAAATTTCATCCTCTTTGTGTAACGAAATGAAGTGAATTAAATTCCATAGGCGTTCTAACGGCAGAATAACCATCTCTCACATGCTTACATTTAATTCTGAAATAATAATAAAGAACGAGTTCAATCATCCAGTACATTCAGTGGGCTCTGTGCCAACATCTGCAAATGGCTTCGGCAGAGATGAAAAAATAAATGTCAGCGAGAGGCTAACAAACTTTGGGGAAGAGATATTCGTTAAGAACATAGTGGACGAATCAGCTCGGAAAAAAAAACATCATATGGGATTCAACAACAACCAGAATTTGCCCCGTTTCAAGTCAACGAACTCACAAGAGCTAGAGAGGATTTTAAAATTTTATTTTTTAATCTGTGATCTGGTTAGGAATAAGAACAATGAATCATCATTGAAAGCCAGGCCCGTAGCTAGGGGGGTGCCAGGGGCGGCTCAGCCCCCCCTAAAAATTTTTGAGCCCCCCCTGAAAAAGATTCCAAGGTCACTAAATAAAACTGTTTAAAAAATCAAAATGAGAAATCGGCCTGTGCAAATCTTTTGAATGTCTATAATCGTACATTATGATGTTTTGCAATCAATATAAATTTGTATATACTTCAAAAATTTATCTAGATTATTCGGTTTATGTTTAGCAGAAATAAAACAAACATTTGAATCTAATCATCAACGTTCATTATTTATCGATTTCCATTTCAAGTTGAGCAATCTTTTCTGAAATGGAAAAAAAAAGTACTTAATTATGATCATAAAAAATATTTTTGCTTTTAATAATCAACAGTTTGGTTTGGCAAATTATCAACAGAAATATTTATTATCTTAACCCCCCCCCCCTCCATTTGTCGGCGAGGTGAATGAGTTATTTATAGATTTGTAAATTTAAATCAGTGGTATTTTGTAATGTGCATCCTATCTAATTATTATTGGTAGTATTGTCTTCTACTGCTAGTATACATGGGTGACGTATGTGTGGTGCCATGATCAGTCGGCGCCAAAAACCCAGTGACGCATTATATATATATATATATATATATATATATTTTTTTTTAAGCAAATGTAGAATTTAGCTTGGCTAGGATCCAGGAAGTGTAAATGACTCTTTTTTTTATTATATATTTTTTTATATTTATGTTAATAATTGTTTTTTCTTGTGTGTGTGGTTTAATTTAAAAAAAGGAATTTTTAAATTATCAATTTATTTTATAGAAATCTGCTCTTAATCGGGGAGGCAAAGTTTTCATTCAGTCAATGAGGTGTCGTATCTTCCCCCCTCCCCCCCTCTATTGTTGGAAGTGATTTTATGATTTTTAGTCCGTATTACGCAATCGGATATCAGAAATTCAACAGGCGTGAGGGTGTTATTCTTTCGGTCTTCGGTGACTTATCAGGCAGGATGAATGCCGATGCACCTAGTGACATATCGAAGGTGGGCGATAGAAATTTAAAAAGTACAAATTTATCAAAGTACCCAAAAAATTCGGATAACAGGAATTTTGAACCAGATTGGATGAAAAAATTTAAGTGGCTGGAATATTCCAACAGCAGAGATGCTGTTATCCTTGTCGACAGTTTCCTCATTCGGGGACTAAAGAAAATCCATTTATCTCAGCTGGTTTCCGGAATTGGAAAAAAGCATTGTCCAAGGACAGAGGGTTTCAAAAGCATGCTTCGTCACAGAATCATATGATATCAATGAGCATGTGGACAGAAAGAGAAGAACGTGAAAAGATGAATTTGAGTGTGTTATCTTTGGTATGTAACGATGTTCTAAAAAAAAAAAAAAAAAAACGATATTATTTTTCAATCTATCGCAGAAATCGTACAATTTTTAGTTATAAATGAACTTTCATTACGTGGGATGTATGATATAGATGAACACGAGGAAAGTAGTTTATTTCAAAACCTTTTTAAATACACAATCAAAAAGGACAATAAACTTGCAGAATGTGTCAAATCAGTGCCAATTAATGCAAAATACACTTCACCTGAAATACAAAATGATGTAATACAAATCCTTGCTGAAATAGTGTCAGAAGATATATCAAATGACATTAACAATGCTGATGTTCCCTGGTTTTCGATTTTGGAAGACGGAACGCGTGATAGAAATAATAGAGAAAATGTTGCATTAGGAGCAAGATACGTAAAGGACGGGAAAATAAAAGAATCAATTATCGCAATAAAAACATGTTCTGACTTGGATGCAAAAAAATTTGCTGATTTAACTTTAAAGATCCTTCATGATTGTAATTTAGATAATTCTAAAATTTTGAGTCAATGTTTTGATGGTGCTTCAGTCATGAGCGGTGAAAAAGGAGGGATCCAAGCTATATTGCAGAAACATCTTGATAGAAATATCCCATATGTACATTGTTGCAGCCACAGACTTCATTTAGTAATTATAAAAGCAATAAATGATGTAAGTGTAAAATGATGTAAGTACACTGATCAGAAACCAAACAGTTTTTTGATCAGTGTTCCATGCTGTACAACTTTTTGAGAAAAGGTAACATAGCTAAGAAATATGAAGGTCAATCCCTTGTTCGTTTATTAGAACAGCGATGGAGTGGACATTTACATGTTACAAAAATTGTGTATAACAATTATAAAAAAAATTCTGAATACTCTAGAAGAAGTAAAACTGGACAGAAAACAAGATGGAGTAAACATTGCAGAAAGCACTGGTTTGTTAACGATAATGAAAACTAAAGCTTTCAAATTCTGCTTAATATTTTTGAAGAGAATTCTTGAAACGCTAGATCCTGCAAACCAATTATTGCAAAAGCTAGAAACTAGTTAAACTGATTCTTTATGAATTGTAGATTCTACAATAGATTCATTTACTTGTTTAAGGTCAGATGAAATTTACGAAGAAATTTTAAATTTGATGTCCACTGAATTTGTTGTTGAGGAAGAGGAAGAAGAAATATGTTCAAAATAGCGAAGAAAAACCACTTCTACAAAACTCAGAGATTATTTAATTGTAGAAACTACAGGTGCTAGCTCGAATATTGATGAAACATTACATCTAAAAGCTATTTATTTTGAAACTTTAGATATAGTATTAAATGAAATGAAAAGGCGGTTTAATAATAACGATAAGTTACTTCTAGCGCTGTCAAGTGCAGAGCTTGATATGGATTTAAATAAAATGAAGATATTAGAAAATTATAATGTTAAGCTTCCATCTAAAGATGAAATAATTATTGTAAAGAATTTCATAAAAAGAACCATTGAAGAAAATCCAAACACCATTGTATTTAATGAACTTTTTAAATATAGGGTTGCATTTGAAGACACATATAAACTATTAGCAACTGTTAAAACTTTTGGATATAGTACTGCAATATGTGAATCAACATTTTCAGTCCTTACAAGAATAAATCGTCCACAAAGACTAACAATGTCTCATCAAAGAATGGCCGATTTGAGTTATCTTGCGTTTGAAAAAGAAAGAACAGAAACAATCAATATGGAAGTTTTCTTTAAAAAATTTAATGAGAAAAAGAATAGAAGACTTCAATTGTTTTAAAGTAGGTGAACTTCAATTTGTTGACACTACTTTATTCCTTTTAAATCTACTTTTTTCAGTTTATGTATTTAGTATACACTACAAGGTTAGTTTTCACATTTATAATGCTTATATAACCATTCATATTTATATATCTATTTAACTTAAATATTTATATTGTTTCATGTATCCATTAAAGCATACTTCATTATATTTTTCCAAGTTGGTTTTAAAAAAATTCCATTTGTTACAAAAGTGTGTTTGTTACATGTACTATTGTTTGTTTTTATTATTTTGTTTTCGTGTTACATGAAAAATGCAGTTTGTTGCAATTTGGTATTTTAGCATTTTGCTATAAAACGTTTTTTTCTGAAGAATTTTTTTTTCCTGTTTTGCTTCTAGTATAAAATAAAGTTTTAAGTATTCATACTTTGCTTTGTGTTTGAAGTTTGAGTCATGGTATTTCAAATTAAAGAATTTTTTCAATAGTATTCTCATTTGCAAATGTTTTTAACATTTGACTGTGCATAAAAATAATTTTAAAATTCTTTATCTATGAGTGAATTTGTTTATGCTTTTATTATAGAACAATAATTGAAGTTCTCTTTTTGTTAAAAAAAGATAATGATTAGAAATGAAGATTACAACTCGTTTTAAGTAGGAGAAATGTGAGCATTTTAATTACTTTTGACATATTATTTATATTATATTGTACCAGCATTAGTTATATACTGAAAATATTTATTCTGTAGCGTTTTCTATTACTAGCATAGATCAAACTTATAATTAATTTTATCATAAATATTATCTTATGATAAACATTTTGTTGTATATTGGAATATTTCTAGTAAATTTTAAAATATATACGTATATAGTCCTTGATTTATGAATGGTAATCAAAGAAAAATGCCAATAGCCAATTCAAATGTACATGCTTTTAATTTTTGAATGAACACAGTAATAATTTTAAATGCAAAATACAACTTTGATTTTGTTAATGTTTTTATTGTAAAAGAATGAAACTTAAGCTTCCTTGAGGGTTTATTTAAAAAAAAGATTAAAGGTTGCAACTATTTCGAAACAAGTGAACTGTAAGCTTTTATTTACTTGTTGACATCATCATTTATTTCACCAGTATAAGTATTAGAGATCGAATGCCAATTCTTTTGCGTTTTCGACCAAAATTCTGAGTTTTACGAAAATTCGTTTTTGACAAAAATTCTATAACCTATATATTTAAACCTATGAACTTCTTTTTTTTATAATTATCTGTCATGAATTACTTAAGACGCGAGTGCAAACTATAAAGATAGCAATGCATATATATGACTAACTTTTTCATGTGCTTTTTAAAAAAAGCAGATTTAATGTTATTAGAAAATTTTAATTCGAAAATGCAGAGGCATTTCAATTACTCTGTCAGAAAGTTCTAGTATGACAGATAGGGCCGTTGTTAAGGATGTGCTGGCTCAGTCCCCTCCCTCTCCCCTAACCCTTAAAGCATTTTGAGCCTCTCTTAGAAAAGATTTCATGATTACTCAATGAATTTCTTTTTTGAAAATCCAAATAAAATTCTGTTCAAAAATCTAATTCAGTTTTGAGGCCTTTTCAAAGTTTTGTAGAAATACTAAATTATAACTAAAATAAGTTTCAACACTCGCTTTTCCTATTTGCACATACGAAGCTAAGATGATGTTTAATTTTGCACTCGTTATACACTCGAATTTTTCATCAGCTTATTCTTCTCTTAGCTTAAAATGAGGTTATTACAACAGTTTATTAAAAAACATAGTACATACAATATGAATATGCATTAATTTATCTTTCTACATCAGAGTGAGAGAAAAAAAAACATGAGCCCCCCCTACATTTTCTTGAGCCCCCCCTATTATTCACTTCTGGCTACGGCCCTGTTGAAAGCGAGAGCGCTTTTCATTAACTTTAACTTCAACGATATGGCGGAAATTGCATGATAGTCTGCGCTGATAAAAAGCTTGAGAAATTGATAGGTGGTGCTGTTTCCTTGAAGTTATGATTGAAAAAGATCTAATCCTTCTTAGAATATAATGACGAGAAGTTGATTTAAATTTTCCTTTTTTTTTTCATTCTATATATATATATAAAAATAATAATAAAATAAAAAACGCAAAACAATATGTGTTGGTGAGTGATTTTGCCAAAATAAGCAAGGAGGTATTTTATATAATTCTAGATGAAATTTTGCTACAATCTTATAATTAGAAAAAAGTCTGAAATATATTAAAATAAAATTATATTTAAGTATTGATCTCCAAATTAACATTTCTTCAATAAAGTTTAAAATTTGTAATTTTTAAAAATTATTAAGTATTATGTTAAAGATATAATATACATCTTTTTTAATTTAAATAGTAATTGAATTTATTTAAATCACTTAAGTAGATAATATATTAATAAAAAAATTTCTTTTAGTCTTAACACAAAATAACGTTAACTAATCGCACTTTGGATTGAAATCATTATTTAAAAATGGAATAATGTATTGATTTACATATGATTTGCGCAGTTTCGCTCGTTTCGTTGATCGATTTTTCCCAATTGAACCTTAAATTATAAGAAATTAGCATTAGTGGCACCACTCAAGGCTATCTCGATATATCAAGATGATATTTCCGCGCTGCATTCGGCAGCGTACGCTTTTGCGGGCTACGTTCGCTCCGGTCTTAAATCAAGCTAAACTATTTACAATTTAAACAAATGCTTAAATAGATTCATATTTTTTATTTAGATGCAGATTTAAACCAATATCTTTTTCGAGCAGCTATAGGAAACAATTTGACATTTTTCCAATTTTAATTTTAATTTTATCATGGCAGTAGAAAAATTACCTATTAATTAATAAATTAATTTATAAAGTTATTTCTGTTTCTAAGAAAAAAATGTCAAAAAATCGCCGAAAAACGTGAAAAAAAAAAAAAAATTTCATGAAAAAAATTTGGAAAAAAATCAAGGATAGCAAAGGAAAAAATCCACTAGACCTGGCACATTGATTATAAGTAGATTCCAACGAATGTCAAAATATTTCCGCAAAATGTGAAAAAGAAAAAAAAAAAGAAAAAAAACCCTGAAAATTACGCAAAAATTGTCAAAAATTCTAAAGTTGTAGAGGCTAAAAATATATTGTATTCTAAAAATCTAATTTCTGTTACGAATGTCCAAAAAAAAAAAAAAAAAAAAAAAAAAAAAAGCCAAATACGAAAAAATTCTAAAAATCGCTGTACTAATTTAAAATTTATTGAAAAGAGGCCGACGAACATTTACCATATTTAGTTTAAAAAATCGCCACGAAAGGCAAAAGTTAACTAAATACAGTTATAAAAATCACCAAAAATTTAAAAAAATTGCGAAGAATTAGAAATATTATATAAGGCTAAATGTTTTAAACTACCGGGTGATCCAGAAGTCACGGGACTTTTGAAATGCTAATAATTAGAAAACTATAAACAATAGAAGTATGCGGTTTTCACAGAAATGCTGAGAAACTTGTGGGATTTGTTTTTTCGATGAAAAAAACATATTAAGTTAGTTGCACTTTTTGACAGCAGGTGGCGCTAAAATTGATAGTATTGTTTTTATAGTATGAAACAGCTCATTTAAAAGAACGAATTAGTGTCCAAGGGTTACAAAGTTTAATCATGACGCTCATGGTTTATAAGTACCGCCGTGAGCCGATGCAAAACAGCGTGCACAGTATCCTCAGAGCAGAAAGAATTCCAGAAGAAATTTCAGTTCATCGTGATATCACAAGTTTACTGCACTCACCATGAACTGGTGATTTCTACAGAGTATTGGCATAGAATCCTACCTAATTTACGATTGTAACAGACATTTGGGATCTCTTGTTTCTATTACGATCTTCCAATGACCATTTTTCTCAAACCTTGCTTACCATAGCATTTCACATTTGCAATGGCCATCGATTCTTTTGCAGTTTTAACTTGACGTATTGTACGATATGAAAACAACGCGACATGCAAAGATGTGTCTAAACATAGTCTAGACAATGTCTAAACACTGCAGTTGCTCATGAAATTTTGTATCAAATTTCCCTTACAATGCAATTTTATTTACCTTACAAAAATGTTTGAACATAAACCACCCTTAAAACGAAATCTCATCAATATCATAGAAAAGAAGTTTCGCAATGAACTCATGTGTCTATATAACGCATGGTATAGGTACATTCAGTCTTATACAATAGCGCCACCTGTTGCTAAAAATGGTAACTATATATATTTAAAAAAATTCATTCTAAACAAAAATCCCACATGTTTCTAAGCATATATCTGAAAACAGAACCTTTGTATTCTACATAGTTTCCTAATTATTAACTTTTCAAAACTCCCGAAACTTCTGGATCACCCGGTATATCACTTTTACTAATGTGAAAAAATCCCTGAGAAGCGTAAAAATAAATAAATAAATAATAATTATAAAACAAACTAAAAAGCGTAAAAATTATCGCAATGGACAACTTTTAATAAAGTGGAGTAACGTTGTGTAACCGGAATTTTATCTCGAATGGCAAACAAATCACAGAGAAAGACTAAAAATTGCATTAAATGTCTTATAAACCGAAAATTAATCAGGGCGATGTTTATAATATTTGGCTAAAAAATTTTAAACGTATTCTTTATACGAATACAAAGGAAAATTGCCGCAAAACACTAAAACACTCAAAAAGGCACGTGAAAAAAATCGCGAAAAAATTTAAAAATCGTACAAGATAAAATTTACTATAGTGCGTCAAAATATTGTAACAGGAATTTTTTTACGAATATAAAAAAATCGTCATGAAACTTAAAAATATCTTAAAAAATTCATTAAAAATTGCTAAAAATTCAAAAATTAGGGAGGACGATAAAATGTACTATATTAGACTAAAAATTTGAAACCAAATTCATTTTACAAATATTAAAAGAAAGAAAGAAAAAACAAACACCACGTTACAGTAAAAATTGCAAAAATGCGAAAAATTAAAAACCTGCTGCACGAGTTTTGAATAAACTTAAATTTTACTATATTGGTCTGAAAAACTGAAACCGAATCTCTTTTTATTAGCGCGAAAAAAATCGAGCAGAATGAGAAAAAATCAACAAAAATTTGCATAAAGAATAATTCTAAATAAAAAACTAATAAAAAATCTCAAAAATTTATTTGATATGCTTTTTATAACTTTACACAAATGAATATCTTCTTACAAAATCTTATAGCTTTTGCGCGCAGCAATCGCTTCAGAACAGAGCAAGCAGACGCACAAACAACTATTTTTTTACTTACCCATCATACGTGTAGGGTAAATCTTGGAATCGTTTTAAAAATCGATTTTTTTTTTTTTTTTTTTTTGGATTTACAAGTTTTAGACATTGAAGATTCCGAAAAACATGTTTTTAGGGAAAAAAAAAAAAAAAAAAAAAAAATGCCGCCCGTCTACGTGTCTGTAAACGCTCTGTCTTCCGAACGAATTGAGATAGAGACTTGAAATTCGATGTATACTTAGTATGTAATAATGGGAAGAAACCTATAGAATATCAGTAACTTCGATTATCCGGAACTATTTTTTTTTCGAATTCTTGAAATATTTATCCTGATGAAAGGTATATAAATTTTTTCGAAATTCTTTATTTTAAGGGGTGGATATAAAAGTGGACAATAAATAGAAATTTATTATAATAAATGCAATTAAGTCAATAAATAAATAATAATAATGATAAAGTAAATCAAAAGATAAAATTCATCATTATTATTATTATTTTCAACGACTTAAATTTATAAAACTATTTTATTTTATTTTTTCTTTCTCTGTGTTTTTTTTTAATATATAAATATGATAATAAAATGATATAAATATTTAACAATGAAAGGCAGTAGAAAGTTGAAAATCGGTTGGCGGGCTCAATAAATAAACAAAATTTAAAAATTAATTAAAAAGATCTTATAAGAATTACTAAATTAAAAATATAAATTAATCAAAAATTCATATAAAATTAATTAAATAAAATCAAAATAAATGAGTTTATGAAAAGTGTTTAATATATATATATTTTAAATAAGAAAAGTATTGACTCAAGTATTGATGAAAGCTGAAGTTACTTTTAATAGTAATGTTTCATATTTTATATAATTTAAGTAAAGCAATTATTGTAAAGTATAATTACATGTCATTTTTAAAAGAGAGATTTGAGGATACGAACCTTTATTTATTATTACAGTTATTATTACATTTTACTTCGAAGTTATATTAGACATAAATAATATATATGTATATGTATGTATACACATTAATTTTGCGAATTTAATATGAACTTTAAAATGTTTTGCTCAATAATAACAATAATAATAAATTAATGAAAAAGATGATTGATATACGTAACAACAAAATCACAATACCTACATTCATATTTCCTATTATATGCTTTCGAAAAAATAAATAAATAAAAGAAGAAGAAGAAGAAGAAGAAATTTGAATATAAAGATATATGTATTTTTGCCTGGAATACTAACAATGCTTAACGGTAATTTACAATTAAGCTTTGTTACAAAATTAAATATTCAATCAGTATATATAAAAATCAAATGATAAGTTGTTAGAATATGGATAAAAGATTAAATACTTAAAATACACATTTACACACTAATGAAAAGAACATAGGAATGAAAAACAAATCATGCGGGTAGAGTTGAAGGGGACAACGCTGTGTCACTAGAGTAACAACCTTGTCAGATTATTCTGTAGCGGAGAGAAAAATGCTTGGTGAGGCCCTCAACAGGTTCTGCTAAAATGCAGATTTGATATGTTGATTACGAACGCACCCCAACTTCGGCGGTCAGCGACCTCCGTGGTTAAGATATCAAATGATGCGATCCACCTCACATATACACACTTACCCACATTTCTTTTTTTTTACATCACACACGCCCGAAACATGCTCAAAGTTGAAACCAAGTGGTCAGAAAAGACAAAAGACGCATTTTTTTTAGAACGTAGTTTCCTGTGTCAGTCATTTCTTTTTATTTTAGCTTCCTGAAATTGGAAACAATTCCTGGACATTTTGGTGTCCTTTGTCCTTGTAATACGTGTGTGCAGACAAAGACCTGCTTTTGTTATATATTTTTTCCATCTTTTTTTTATGATTGAAATCCATTAAAAAAAAATGATTCGGGTAATTTGACATTTAATGTGCTTGTCATTAGTTGGATGTGCTTTTTTTAAATTAAAATTTTAGCAAAACAACTTACTTACAGAGCAAGCGTATAACGCAGACAAGAATTTTATTTGAGTCAGTAATGTCTATAACATAAGACATATAACCATTCAAAATTAATATTAATTAAATTTAGACAGTAAACAAAGATAATAAAATTTATAGGAAGTTTTTTCAATATCGAGAGGTAATACAATAAATATACTTGTTTTTAACATTAATTTTAAACAAAGTTACAGAAGAAACAAAATTGCATCATATTAATCAGAGCACACAAATTTTGATCTGTGAAAGAAGAAACCATTTTAACACTTTGAGCTCTGCTAGATAAATTTCTTCAAAATTCCAAATGTTACATTGGCACCAGTGTTTTGCAAAGAAAACAATTTGATATACAAGAAAAAGAAAAAAAAAAAAAAAAAGCATTAAACCTTTTTTAAATGAATTTGGTCGAATATTTCGGTGCCATTGGGATAGTTCAAAATTAACATTAAGTGGTAGAAAACTCAACCATCAAAGCTCAAATGGATAAGAAAGAAATAATAATAATAATAAAAGATGAAAAAAAAAGATTAAATAAAAAGGACGTTATCGCTAATAAATAAAAAATATATAAATGTGCTTTTAAAAGTATAATATATATATATTTTTTAACTGTGAAGCAAATATAAGTGAATAAAATTTATTAAAAATTTAAACATTAAATTTCGCAATGTAAATGTCAATTAACATTTTTTTAATATTTGGACAGAGTTATTTTAGTTGTAAAATGATTTTATTAGAAAAATGACATATATTAAACAAGTTCATATTTCAAATAGCTTAATAACACCAGGCAGAATGGCAACAAGAAAAACATACTTTGAAAAGTGGATAAAAAAATAATAAATAAATAAAATTAAACACCATTTGTACTATCATATTTTTTCAAATTTATTTAACCAAATGTGTTTCAAATTTATTCATCAAAATTTTAGCTGTAAATAATTTGAAAATTTTCTTAATTAGTCTCCTATTTCATTCTTAAAATATCACTTAAACTCATGATAATATCTAATAAATAATATTTCTACAAGAAAATGCATAACGAATTTCAAAGTTTAAACGACGTTTTACGCAGAACTGAAACTCGAAATTTTGTTATTATAATTTAAGAGTCTTTTACCAGTTATAATATTATATATAGGAATCAGGATTATAAATATTTTATGTATTTTTTAAGATGCATAAATAAGAAAGTGGGAAAATGCAGGTATTGAACAAAGCTTTTCGAACATTGCATTAAAATAGCAACCCTTTTTAAGAATATAAATGATAAAAGAAATGGTAATGCTTGACAAATTATTTTCGTTAAGAATAATTAAATTAATTATTATATAATTATACAATAATTTATGACGCGAAGTGTTGTTTTGGGTGTTGCGGTAAAGCGACTTATTGCTTTTCCAAGCGCCAGAAAGCAACCCGGTCTAGGCAAAAACTTTTGTTGCAGCAATTGTTACACTGTAAAAAAAAAAAAAAAAAAAAAAAAAAAAAAAATCTGTGAAATTATTGACAATCTACAGCTTATCCATTATTTTAAGTGTTACGTAAAATTATAGAGATTAGAAAAACCGAGATTCTGTTAAGTAATAGAGAAGTTATTTGGTAAATTTACAATAGACTGTTGAATTAACATCGTTAAAAACATAAAAATACACAAATCTGTAAATTTACTTTTGATGATAATATTTTAACTTAGTTTTTAAAACTACTGAAACACTCAATCTTCAAATAACTTGAATTTTACGAGTAAATTTGAACTGTTTTATCACTTTAACACAATTTTCGTCTAGCGTTCCTCGTGTTTGAACCTGAGAAATCTTGCCCGTGAAAGAACACCTTACTGCTTAGCTATAGCAGCGATAGCTCTTGGGTACAAAGTATATATTTTATCATTCAGAAAGGGGAAAATTAACACTAAATCTGACAAAATGATAGAGGAAATGTTTGTAAAATGATGACCGAGAAACTCAATCGAATGCATTTAACCGAGATTTAGTGTAAGTTTACAAAGAGTTTCGCTTTTTTTGCTGTATTTTTACAGGGATTTTTAACACTGTATGCCGAAAATTAGAATTATGAAAGACTTGTAATTATTCACTCTTCAGGGTTGCAAAAAAAGCCGGCTAAAATTAAAAAAAGCCAGGCCGGTTGGCTTTTATTGATTTTAGCTGGCTTTTTTTGGCCAAAATTGGCCTTTTTTGGCCATAATTGGCTTTTATTCAATGAAGACTTTTAATTATAAGCTACTTTTTAAAGTGACTTTTAACTAATTTTAATGATGTTAAATTTACTTTGAGTTTAATAAATTTATTTATTAAAATGAAAAATTGGGATTTTAATTGTGATTCATTATGAGAAATTGGGTTATAACTCAATTTTTCAATAATGAAGATATTAATACTAGAATAACACATTGATGTAGTTGCTAGTGGTTTACAGTCAAAATTGCAAATATGTCAGCTAAATTATAAAATTGCTATACCAAGTGCTTTTTCTGATTTACATTGACCTTTAATCCTATCTTTGTTTTTCCATTTTTACTGCTTTATAAAATTAAAGAGGACTATGGTTACTTAGTTGCATGTTTTATTACTAAACAATTATTAAGAATTATTAAAATGTCATGTTTTATTCCCTATAAGCATTTAAAATGATACATATAAAAAAAAATTCTCACTATTCACAATAGTATTTTGAATTATGCATATTTCATAATATATTATATTTCACAATTTATTTCAGTATCCTCCATTAGCATGTGCATGAATGTATTCATTCATGCAACAGGTCATATATGCACTTTTAAATAACTAAGAGCTATTCAAAATTTTAATTTTAAGTAATTATGTATTAAACTCTCTTCAATTACTGAATTCTTCCTAATTCCACTTTTAACATTGTTCATTTTATGACTTAATCTTTGAATATTGACCTGTAAGAATGTTTCCATGAATGCTTTGATATGTTTCATTTTGTCATAATTTAATTAAAATATAGTTCTTAAGACTGTGTAATATAAGTAGACCTATGAAATACAGAAGTTTAAAACACATTTTTTGAGTAATTTTCTTTTTTGCAAGATTTATATTTTTCAGACACACAGTTGACAGGCTTTCACAGTTGATTTCTAGCAGTTATAAAGAATTATTTATCTGAAAAATTAAATAGAAATTTATAACTTTTTTAGTAGTAAATAGTTAAAAATGTATTTAAAATAAATCAATCCAAATTTAACATGGATTTGATACAAATTAACACTTTAAAAATAAAAGCCGGCTTTTTTTAAGCGGATAAAACCAAAAAAAGCCAGCCGGCTTTTTTTGGCCCTGGCTAAAAGCCGGCAACTCTGTCACTCTTACTTTCATTTGCTGAGAAAAGAGTTGTTATCCTTATTGAATCCAAATTAATGTAAAGGAACATAATTTGTTTGTACTTTTTATAATGTAAATACACGGAAAATGATGATTCTGTAGATCTTTTCAGTCAGGATGTAAGTAATATTTTATTTCATTGAGGAAAAGATTACTTTAGAAAAGTAATTCTTTGTTTGTATTTTTATCTTTTTTTTTTTTTTTTTCCTTTATTGGAAATAAAATTTTATTTTAGTAGCAAAGTAACGAAATTACAAATTTTAAATAATTATTTTATTCGCATGTTATCACATAGATCATTAAAATTTTTTTTAAAGTAACTTTTTAATAACATGAAGAACTTCCAGGATTCCAACGGGCATCGTTATTTTCCAGGTGAAATACAATTTTTATATATATATATGAAAAAAAATAAAATAAATTTAGTTCAAAAGCACAGAATTTCCCCTTATTTAAGAAGAGATTTTCAGTAAGAAAATATTGGTATCGAAGAATTTTCTGATCTGGAAATTCCAGGAATTCTTTGATTTCAAAAATGCTCAACCCCTTTATTTTATTCTTAAAGATTTGTTTAAAGAATACGTCTCAAATCTCGTGCATTATTTTTCAATAAATATATCTATTTTAAAAATAAAAATGTTTCCCTTCTTTTAATCTTTTTACAGTTAAAGTATACAAATATTTCCTGTTTCTTATACAGTTTAAATGTGATATCGAAATTTCGTTAAAAAATAAACTGCACTTACTTTCTTTTATTTATCTAGGTATAAATATATCTTTGCGTTAAGCCCAAAATTCGACATTGAACTTGTATATTTGGACTCTGGATTCAAATGCAGATATTTATCTAACTGGCCGCTTCTGATATCGATATTGTAGCACGATATACAAATAGAAAGGTTGCGATCAAGGAAAAAAGAAAAAAACCTGGATAATTTCACGAGTTCTAAATTTGTAAATGTCAATTTAAGGCAATTTTTAAATTTAAATTATCCTTTTTATGACGCATTTTTAAAAGGCATTTTGGCTCGCAAACATGCCAAATTTGTTATTAAAAAATCTGTGCAATCGAAGAATCCCCCCCCCTTTTTAGCACTTTCCAACAAAGTTGAAAAGTGCTTATGCATTCGGTTTGTCTGGCCGTCTGTCCGCTCTCTAACTCCCGTAAATATACTCGGACTGCTATGAAATTTTTATACGTTATTGAGGTTTACCCTAGCACGAACCCTATTGAAAATGAAGTACCTACCATGATTAGTTTATCCACAGAGAGAATCAAAAGTTTCCCATTACATTACGGCCTATGGGGAAAAATCGTTAATATATTCGGATTGCCATGAAATTTTAGGACGTTATTGAGGTTTACCCTAGCACGAACCCTACTGAAAATGAAGTATCTACCATGATTAGTTTATCTACAGAGAGAATCAAAAGTTTCCCATTACATTACGGCCTATGGGGAAAAATCGTTAATGTACTCGGATTGACATGAAATTTTAGGACATTATTGACGTTTACCCTAGCACGAACCCTATTGGAAATGAAGTTTCTATTATGATTAGTTTATCTACAGGACGAATCAAAAATTTTCCATTACATTACGGCCCATGGGGAAAAATCGGTAATATACTCGGATTTGCCATGAAATTTTAGGACGTTATTGACGTTTACCCTAGCACAAGTCCTATTGAAAAGGAAGTTTCTACCATGATTAGTTTATCTACAGGGCGAATCAAAAGTTTCCTATTACACTACGGCCTATGGGGAAAAATCGTTTCAAAGGAATTTTAAAGATGTTATACCCTGTCAAACATATTAAAATATGCATTCTATAAAATATAAGATGAAAATGTAGCTATTATTCATTTACAGGGCCACACAAAAGAATTCCATTAGATAATGGTAAAAGGGGGAATTGTGTGTGACATATTTTAAATATATTAAGCTTTTTCATGTATAATAAAATTGATATATGTCACTGAAGCTTAATATAAATTATACGCTACTGTCTTGCATAATATGAAATACATAGCATTTACAGGGCCACACAAAAGATTTCAAATAGTATATTCTTTCCGAAGTACCGTATATGTGTCCGATGATGGCTGATGGAGGGATGAAATGCATTTTAATTATGATATTCGCGTTTATATTTCTCTAAATGTATGCACATTATATGGTGTGTATAAATGTTATAGTTGATATACAGGCTACCCAAAAGAGCTCACCAACGTTACTGAATATGAGCGTAAATTATTTAAACGTGGTTCTTAAATAAGCTATGCATTTTTACGCTGAGCTGCATTCCATTTACTGAGAAATGTTTGCAGAATATAGATAAAGGGATATATAGGGCCACGCAAAGAATTCGGTACATGGACGCCTATGAATGATGATTTATGAGAATGTGATTTCAGTTGTTTTAAAAGTGTTTTAGTTTACAATAAATTTTAGCCTAATGCTGACGTGTAATAAAGGCACAATGTAAACTACAGGGCTGAACAAAAGTATTCAAATATGTTTCCATCTAATAGTATGAATTGCTGAAAAGGAAATTTCAAGCTACTGGGTATTTTCTTGCTAAGCTAAATTTTCCCATTATATGAACTGACATATGAAGTACAGGGCTGTTCTAATGTACTGGAATACATATTTGGATATATTTGGCTATACACTATTATTTCCCTAAATAACAAAGTTTTGTTAAAGATTTGATTAAGTGTTGGAAAGTGCTTCATAATCTATGCTTAACGCAAGATTTTTCTTACTTGTTTTATAAAGATAAAAGTTTTTTTTTCAGGAAATGCTGTCAAAATTGCTTTTTTGAACTTTTGAACCGAATTTCCGCTTGCAACGGCGCAGGGGAAAAAAAGCTGCTATTATGAGGCAACAATTGCTTATATCCCAAAATGTAATTTATTTATTGGAAAAAAAAAACTGCTTAATTAAAAGCTCTTCAATAATTATACATGAAAGCATCATGCTTTCATCTTAAAAAATGTATAAGAATAAGGGTCTGGAAGTTTCGCGTTTTTGTCCAGAGAAATATATTTTCTGGAAAAATTTTCTATGAAATAAAACTCAGTACATAAGTAATGTTAAAATAGCAAATAAAGCCTTTGTGCACAAATGTTTAAAGATAGAAAACCAACGAATATAAATGCACAAATAAAGTATGAGAAGGTAGCAAATAGCTATTTCGAATCTACTAACGAGATTCTTCATCAGTGCAAAACTCAGCGAGCTAAAAGTAGCAAAACTGAGCAAAGAGACAGAGAGACGCAGGCTTATATACCCGTTATGGGAACAATCCCGCCTAAAGAAAAGCAACCAATGAGAAGAAAGCAGCCAAAACCAACTGAGTGGACAAGTAGCGACATCTATCGGAGAACAAGCAAAACAAAAACTAAAAAGCGAGTAAAAAAAAAAAAAAAAAAGTATTAAATTAAAGATTTCCAAATACTTGGAAAATAAGGAGTACTAGATAAGTCATTGACTAAGGAGTGAGAATTTTTTATGATGTGGTAAGCTTCCCAAAAATCAAGATCAAGAATAGAAGGACATTTATGGATGATGGTGGCTGAAGAAAAGTTAAACTTATGTTGAGAAGACCAACAATGTTGAGCAATAGAGGAACGTTTAAGCTCCTGATTTTTGACATACCTTTTATGTTCCATTAAACGAAAATTCATTAATTCAATTTCCATTAAACGAAACATTTTCGTTTAATGGAACATAAAAGGTATGTCAAAAATCAGGAGCTTAAACGTTCCTCTATTGCTCAACATTGTTGGTCTTCTCAACATAAGTTTAACTTTTCTTCAGCCACCATCATCCATAAATGTCCTTCTATTCTTGATCTTGATTTTTGGGAAGCTTACCACATCATAAAAAATTCTCACTCCTTAGTCAATGACTTATCTAGTACTCCTTATTTTCCAAGTATTTGGAAATCTTTAATTTAATACTTTTTTTTTTTTTTACTCGCTTTTTAGTTTTTGTTTTGCTTGTTCTCCGATAGATGTCGCTACTTGTCCACTCAGTTGGTTTTGGCTGCTTTCTTCTCATTGGTTGCTTTTCTTTAGGCGGGATTGTTCCCATAACGGGTATATAAGCCTGCGTCTCTCTGTCTCTTTGCTCAGTTTTGCTACTTTTAGCTCGCTGAGTTTTGCACTGATGAAGAATCTCGTTAGTAGATTCGAAATAGCTATTTGCTACCTTCTCATACTTTATTTGTGCATTTATATTCGTTGGTTTTCTATCTTTAAACATACGTAATGTATTCAAGTTGGTTTATTTAAACTCTCAAAGTTGAAATTTTTGTGATAAATTAAAATAAATAAGCTAGTATGAATGATGTATTAATAATCACAAAGAGGGGGGAAAAAGGAGAAAAAAAAAACTCATTTTATGGTTTGCTAATTAAACCTTATCATTAGTTAATACTACAGAGAATGTATTTATGGAATCTTCACACAGGAGTAAAAATATTTAAAAATGTTGTATTTTTGCAGTTTTCGATATTTGTATTCTTTTAGGAGAAATTGTAGCGTACAAATGATTCTGAATAATGAACAATTCAACATATGCATGGTTTGGTAATGAGCAATCAAATCATAATATGCAATTTGAAGTAAAATTTGTAATTTCAACATTTAGAAATAAAAATAAGATAATTGAATTTTTCAGCTAATGTGTTCAACTAAAAGCATGAATAAGAAGGAAAAACTAGATGTGTAACTATACTAGTGGGAGCATTTGGGTAAAAGTGAATTTTGAATATTACAGATAAATAAACTTCTGGTATTGTAAACAATATATAGATAACAATTTTGGTAATAAGCTACTCTTGACTTTATTTTGGACAAACATTCGAATAATTGGTATAAAATATTGCTCCGATACTGGACTGTTGACATTTTACAAACATTGTAGTAATATTCGTGATAAATGTTTAGCAAGGTAATTGCAATAAAACGAATATTTTAATATTTTATTGGCAATATTTCCATTGAAATGTCAGTATTCCCTTTACACAAGATATCACTTTCAATGATACACCAATATTGCCTTAATATTTCTTTTTCTGGCTTTAATAATGGCTAAATATTGGCCAATACTGTCGCAATATTTTTTGTCAATGAATGCAGTATTGGGAAAAGATGTAATTGATGTTGATTTTCTACAAGGAAACAGTCGTCGAGTCTTGGAGCCCAAAACGTTTTCCTCCTGAGCCAACCTATAATTATATTTTTATGGAGATCTAAATCCAACTCGATGTCTTGCCTTTCCCTTAGCAACTGATTTATATTTGTGAATTCCTCAAATAAACATGTTAAATTAACAATAGCAAGAGCGCACTAGTCACAGTAATGGAATAGAAAAATAGAATCTTCATTTTAGACTTGGTAATTAAGCCCTTTTTCAACAGTAGCATCAAACAGAGGGCTATTGCCTCCGACAGAAATTTCGTTGCTTCTCGTGACACGAGAGTATTTAAGTTGGAACATTACGTCAGAATGAGATAAATTAGCGAGAAGTGCAAGATTCTTGGCATCCTCTACAGAAATACAGTCTCCAGACGAACATTTGTTTATAACGGAGAATTCCTGGCAGAGTGTTCGAAACCCCTGTCCTTGGACGTCAACCCCTTTCTATTTCTTGAATTAGAAACAAACGAACGTGAATGTCAGACTTTTAGAGGACATCATTTACCTGTTTACAAATGACTTGAGGTCTTGGAGTAAGGTTTCTTTTCTTTTTTCTTTTTTGGAAGACTCAAAAATTGAAGTTTCAGCGTTTTTGTTAAAATGAAATGGATATATAGACATTAAGAGTGGTTCATTTGTTTATGCTTCAGATTAGTGGTTTTCAGCTTCAATGGAGACATAGACTACTGACTCAATAAATAAACAAAAAAGTCAAGTAAATGAATTACAAGCCATCAGACTTGTCACTTTTAATAAAGAGTTCCGAAAATGAACAACATGTTTTGCTCATTCCCCTGCAGAGACACTGCCACTGCTGCAAAAGTAGTTTTACAAGCTTTTATTATGCAGGCCCTGATAACCGAATAGGCACGAGAAGCACGTGCTTCCCTTAGACAATTTTGAAGGGGCCCGAAATTGAGAAAACGAAGGCGCCCCCCCCCCCCTAATTTTTTCATTGAATTAATTGTGATTCTAGATTGCTAGATTATGTTTATTTTACATAGCTGAATATTAATACTTTTTTTATTTGCTTTGTAAGCACAATATAAAATATTAGTAAAACTATTGCCAAAATGGAAAGAATTATCTCAAAATATTAATATTTTATGCATGCTAAATTCAAAGTTTTTTGTCAAACTTAATTTTTTTATGCTAATAACACTATGCAATTATTCCATATTATATTATTATGATTATTCCATATTTTTCTTAATTATACTGAATTATTGCGCATATATATATGGGAACATAAAAAAAGTTCTTTAATGAAATGTATGGGAACACAACTGAACCACGCTATGTATAGCACCGGTAAGTTTCCAAGTATGCAAAGAAAAAAAAAAAAAACTTGTATGAAAGTTACCCCTAAATGACACTGTGCTTCCCATATTTCTTCAGAGGTTAATCGGGCCCTGCGTTTATGAACAACAAATTGCCCGGTTTAGAAGCTGATTTGGGATATGAAATTGGCCCAAACATTAAAAAATTATAGAAAACAAAAGTTTAGGATTAGAATTATTCAATGGACATTTAAAATTTTATCGAAACAAGATCGATTTTCTGATGCTCTATGACTTCTTGAAAAATATGCTGTTTTTAAAACCAAGTGATGACTACTACTAAAATTTAAAACTAATATGGTAAATACTCTCAAAACGGAACCTGTATTTAACGGAATCCTGTCTTAAACAGAAATAAATCGTGTTTTCAAATAACAGAACACATTGAATTTATAATAAACGGGGTCATAAGGCGAAAAATTTTTCTGGCATTCGTGATCTCAAAGGTTTTACAATATAATTATTTTTTCTATTTAATTACTTTTAAATCGTAAGGAGTAAGTAATGATATTTTTTCCTTGTGTGATAATTCAGAATTATCATAGGATTTTAAAGCAAAGTAACAGAAATAGGCATTTATTTCTGAAAGAGGTTTCATCATGAAGCTGCAAACTCAAAGTGACCCTCATTCTCCAGGCGAGAATGTCGGCGATATCATAGGATCGCTACATCATTATCGATCAACGGAACCGACAGGCGGATGACACTAGGGTGAATGGGCGATCGCCCGCGTCATGCTTTTGACGTCGCTCCGACACGAAGCGAAAGTACGAAGGCATCGAGAAGGCCAGACAGGCTGGCGCCGTGGGTGTGAAATCTCAGGTGCCAATAATAGCACGATTTTACTAATCATGTAATGAGAAAAAGACCATTAAGGTTCATGATTGGTTTGTGACCTCTAAATTTTAGAAAGTGATTCTGATCGCAGTGCCTGTGCAGCATCACGGAGTGTTCTCTCGCCAGGAGAGACAGCGAAACTCTCGTCTTGAGTGGTTTGATAACGCCATTATCTGTGAACTATTTTACCTCTACGTTGTGCGTAACTTTTAGAGACTTTACGTCTATCACGAACTTTGTGTTTTTGGAACTCAAACAGAACTTTAGTTGAAGCTAGTTGGTATAAGAGCCTACGTGTTCTATAATAATTTTTATGCTGTAAATATTTACTCCAGAGGATCTTTTTTGTTCTACAAATAATAAATAGATTCTCCATTAAATATTCGTGCCTGGATTATTTGCCGAGTGGCACACACGCTACCTACCACTTAGCATTTTAATCAACTAACAAGGAAGGTCTCCATACGGGCATACTCAGAAAAATTTGAAAAAATTACAGAATGTCCTTCTCATATAGTTATATATGTTTATAAAAAAATTTCGGCGGAACCTCCTTCTAACGTCCGTAAAAAAATAATAAAAGTTTCGTTTATTTGGCGATTTATCTCCGGTTGGCAAAAAAAACGAAATTTTGAAAAATACGCTTTTACGCTTCGAATACTTTTTAAAGAAAAAACTTTCTATGTTCAATTTATTTAAATAAGTTTAGTTTAAGTAATTTTAGTTTTGCATCTTTACTTTACTTTATGTGTAATTTTGTCATATACGTTTATATGTACTTATAACAAAATGAAATTAATATATTTTATCATTTAAAACACAATTTAAATTGATTAAAATTGTTCCAAATTGAAAAATACCCTGTTAAAAATCTGCGGCATTTTGTTGCAACGCACTCCCTTGCTTGTATAGAAAACGGTTACTTGGCCGTGAAATGGAGCTTTCTCATTGGTTGGAATAGAGATATTATATACAAGCGGTGGAGTGCGTTGCAACAAAACGCAGCAGATTTTTAACAGCGTATGACACGGTCAATTCACCGTGCTATGGAGCATTCTCATTGGTCAGAAGAGAGATATTCTATAAAAGTAGTGGAGTGACGTTGCAGTAAAGGCTGCAGATTTTTAACAGTGAAGTCAATTAAAATCAATTTTCAGATTCGTTAAAATCGTCTGCTTTTGGCGAGGAAATGCACTGCTCGCCAAATTTCGCGTCGCTTTCAGCTTTTCACGCCAATTATTCCAAACTATTTTATTTTTTTACATATCTAATAATGTAATTCCACCGCTAATTTTCACTGATCCTTTATTACCTACATGAGTAGTTTAATTCGTATTTTTTTCAAAAAATTCTGAGTATGCCCCCAATGGAGACCTTCCTTGTAAGGGCTAAGTTATTACACTTGTTTTAGTTTTTGCACGCATAGCACAAAACTCTTGGACCAATGTTGGCTAATAAGAAATGTCTTTCTTGCCGTGCCGTTGCCAACGAATCTCTTGGCGGAAAACGACCCAACAGTGTCTGCTCATATAGCCGTAGAATTCGATGTGGCTCGGCGAAATTATTTTTTATTGGCCAAACATCACTGCAAACTAGAGAAAACCTGTTGGATTATAATTGGCAAATCATTCCGTAACGGTTTAAACAAACTACCGAAGATATGTCAATTGTCTGTGCTATTTGGTGGTAGGCAAGGGCGTTTGACTCTATTGAACTCTCAGAGTCCATTAACAATAAACCAATCTAGTAAATTCAAACACTTTTACTGGTAGTTTTAAATTATAATAACTTAAGCATTTTAAGGTTGCAATCGAAAACAAACCACGATTTTCAATTTTCTATAACGTTACTGTTTTTATTAACTGTTTTTTATTATTTGTTTGTATTTGATATTTACTGTTTAGATAACGTTTTGTTACTGTTAATTAACATCGTATCACAGACAGTTTTAATACATTGTTGCATTTAAAATTTCATCGCAATCACAGACAGATTTGATGGATTCTTGAATTTAAACATTCATATAGCCAATCTTTAAAGGAAAATCGTTATTATTTTTATTTAAAAGATTTTATAATTATGTTATTTTCTACTTTTTAGTGATTTTTAAATCAATCAATTTATTAAAAAAAAAAAAAATTATTAAGCAAAAGTGTTTTGGTTACATTGATAAATTTCGATGAGGAAGTTTCTTGAGTTTATTTGAATATGAAATTAAAATTTTGATATTGCAATGAAATGTAAAACGGTTTTAAAACACAATTAAGATCATTATGTGATTATCAGTGTGTTTGTTATTTGAAGCGATTTTTCGAGGAATCATTTAATTTTCGAACAATCATTTTGGCTAATGATACCATAATTTCGCTGAATTTTTACACGCGCCCATTTTTTTTAAAGCTCACATTTCATCATTTTTTTATGTTAAAAATAATGAAAAAAAAAAAAAAAAAAAAAAAAAAAACATAAAGGCACATATCAAAATTCAGAAAATTCAGAAATAAAAAAAAAAAAAAAAAAAAAAAAAGAATAAAAGGAAAAAAGGAAAGAATAAAAGAAAAAAAAAGAAAAAAACGATAAGAAAAGAAAAGAAAAAAATTGATAAAATATAATAATGTTTATTCAAACAAACTTAAAGTATAAATTTTAAGTGAAATTACTTCCGAGAAAAAAGGCAAAAGTTACTATAACCGAATATAACAGATAATCCAGACAAATGAAAATAAAATATAAATCTTTGCTATTATATTTTCATTCAATATCGTGGAAATCCCAATAAATAACATTATCAGGAAACTTATGTATGTCGGAGAAACCAGATACAAATTTAATATTTCATGACTTAATGAAGAAAGATGAAAACTGTAACTCTGAAAGATTAAAATGTCTGCCCCAAAAGCTCATTTCAGATTACTATGTGTTGCAATGATCCACCCAATAACATAGTTATCCCTACAGAGCATTAAAGCTAGGCTTTCTTAACTCAAGATGAATTCTCCAGTTATTGCCAAATTTCCAGGAAAAAAATCTTCCGCAATCCGATAACCCAGTTTAATATTGGAAAAAAAAAAAAATATATCAAACTGCGATTTTCAACTTTTGATAACGTTAGTATTTCTATTAATTGTTTTTATTGCTTGTTTTTATTCGATTTTTACTATTTCGATAATGTTTTGTTACTATTAATTAACATCGTATCACAAACAGATTTAATACACTGTTTCTTTCAAAATTTCATCGCAATCACAGGCAGATTTGGTGGATACTTGGATTTAAACTTTCATATAGCCTCTTTCTCTTATTAATTTTATTTAAAAGATTTTATGTTATTTTCTACTTTTTAGTGATTTTAAAATAAATCGATCTATTTATTAAAATTTGTATTAAGAAAAGTGTTTTTGGTTACATTGATAAATTTCGATGATGAAGTTTTTTGAGTTCACCTGAAATTCAAGTCAAATTAAAATTTTGAAATTAAAACGAAATGTGAAATGGTTGTAAAACACAATAAAGATCATTATGTGATTATCAGTGTGTTTGTTATTTGATGAGATATTTTTTGAGAGAGCCCATTTTTTTAAAATTCACATTTCATTATTTTTCAGAAAATTACAAAAAAAAAAAAAAAAAAAAAAAAAGTAAGAAAGAGAAGAAAAAAATTATAATGTTTATTCAAACTTAGTAAAAATGCAAATTTTAGGAAATTGCTTCAGAAAAAAAAAAAAAAAAAAAAAAGTAAAAAGTTGCTATATCCAAATACAACTTATAATTCTAGACAAATAAAAACAAAATATAAAACTATGTGTTGCGATGATCCACTCAATAACTTAGTTATCCCTACAGAGCATTAAAGCTAGGCTTTCTTAACACAAGATGAATTCTCAATTATTGCGAAATTTCTAAAAAAAATCTTCCGCAATCCGATAACCCAGTTTAATATTGGAAAAAAATTAAGTCATACTTAGTTCAGGCCACTCTTTCTGTCCCAGACATTTCCTCAAAATGATTTCTGACTGCTGAATCACCGAATTTCTCATTTCGATTATTCTTAACCGTTTTTCAGTTCATATGGAGGAGGTCATTCACTCTTGCAGCATCCACGACATAGTTTCGTTCTCAGCATAACAGAACTTATAGTGAAAGATCCCATTCGCTTATAATTCACAATACACGAATACGGTTTTAATTCTGAGATAACTTTATCTTCTCCCTTTGTTTTAAATGTGCAACATAATTTGAATGCGCAGTAGAGTTTCGTTTTAATGGTCATCAAAGAAATACAGTAGACTCGCTCAAATTCGCAGAGCTTGGGACCAAAGAATTGTGCGGATTTTAGAATTTTGCATATTTCTGGTCGTTGCTTTGTTTGCATTTTTAAAAAAGGGATTTAAATGTAATTAATAATACAATCGAAACTATAATGAATGCCTACAATATACTACAATATTAAAATAATAAACTAAAATAATAAAAATTGATAATTTTTTAAATAATTAAAATATTAAAAGCAAAGGTCAAGTTAATAATCAGTAATGCATGGTTAAATATTCATTAAAAAGATGAGATGTATTTTTCCTAAATTATTCAATGAAATTTGCCTCATATAAGTACATTGCTAATTCACATCAAAATCATAAAATAAGGAAGTTTTATTTCAGGTTTAGCCAGACTTAATTACCAAAAAAGCCTGATTAATGCATAAATATATTTGGCAAGAAGATAGCTATTACCAGTTATGTCAGCAATATCTTGATTTTTTTCAGAAATAAATTTATTCTTCCTTCATCAAAAAACATGAATTCAGTAATATTAACAAAAATTACAAATCAAAATATGCATGGAATGGTATATAAAACTAAAAATTCAAATTTTGTCTGTATATCTGAACTGAATCTTTCACTGTTTGCATCCGTAAATTGTGTACGGATTTTAAAATTACGGATTTGAGGGAGTCTAATGTACACCTTAAACAGTGACAAAATTAAAGAAAAATTTAAACTTGAGAAAACTGAATGCGTAGAATAGTAGAAAAATCATCTTGCAAGTTTCGGGTTATACGCAATTCGAAATTGAAATTTTTACTTTATTTCATTAATTATCCGAACCCGGCTAAATAATAATCGTCTACTAGCAAACTAACTGACACGAGCACGTAAAAACTATTTCGTAGTTATGCATCCCGATTTGAATTCAATCCAAAATCTGAGAGGACAGCAAATTAATACCCTATTTCAATGAAATTATGAGAAAATTGTCTAGATTCACTTATGTAACACTAATTTTATCTACTATGAAGTACATTGAAAATATATTACTTATTCATATTTAATGATTTTCTTATGATGCAATGTTCTGAATTTTCTGATATTAAATCGACTATACCTGAATCCAATTCACCCCCAAAATTTATTACCTAACCCCCCTCCCACCCCCCCCCCCACCCCCCCAAAAAAAAAAACTTTAAATTAATTAAAATACGACCCTCAAGGTTAAAAAATTATATAAATATCTTGTTCTAACGTAATCGTAGTGTGATCCGTTGTAGTGTAAATCCAGTGATTTATATCAGTTACAACGCATTTGCAATAGTGTAATGTCATTAAGATACTTTGTAAAAGATTTTTCACCATAGATCATAATGTAATGGAATTTTTTGGACATGAATTATTAATCCAACATACTGCATATACAATACTAGTGATTTATATCAATTTCAATGAATTTACAATAACGTAATGTCATTAAAATACTCTGCACAAGATTTTTCGCCATAGACCATAATGTAATGAAATTCTTTTGGATGCCCTTGTAAATGAACTATTAATTTCACATACTTCATATACAATACCGAAAATGCTTAGTGGATTCTAAATAAGATTTACCTATTGCATGAAAATTCGAGTATATTTACAGAAGTCAGAGCGTGGACAAATGGACAGCCAGCCAGATGGACAAACGAACAGATAAACCAAATGCATAAAACTTTTCAACTTTGTTGGAAAGTTTTAAAAAGAACAGGTAGTTTGTTTACGCTTTAAATTTGTTAAGATTAATAAATGATCTTTTATTTTTACTTGAAAAAATGTATTTTGCACTGTAATACACAAATAAGAAAATGTACAAATAAAACAGGTTTTCTGTGTTTTCAATCGTTAATTAAAAAATAAATAAAAATGCCGATTCCAAACACCTCGCAAATGTAAAACGATGGCATAACCGGAACGATATGCATGTATTTTTGGTAATAATGCTTTAACCACATGATAGAATTAGCACACTGTTGATAACATAATAATATAATAATAATAACAAAACATATTTTCTAGTATTATTGCATCCCTGAATGCATTGATGTGATAACAATCCCAAAATCAGAAGGGGGAGGAGATGCGTATAATTTTTGGCATAAATAATAGAATATCAAGCCATTCACTTTATTTCACTTTGCTGCCTAATAGCCGCTTGTCTTCCCTACAAAATCTTTTCTATTCAAAGATGCACGCCAATAGAATAAAATCCAAAGATGGAAAATATTTTGAAATAGGTGTAACTATGATCACAACGTAGATGTTATTTTATTTTTTAATAGGGAAAAAAAGGTCCGTCGTTTCTGAAATTAATATCCAAGCCATAAGTCTGGGTCCGTGAAAGCTATGTTATTAAAAATGCGATCGCTTTCAAAACGTTATTAAAATTAAGAAAATAAACATAAAATAGAATACTAAAACTGTTTTTTTTCTTTTTCTAGAAACCGCAGATAAGACATTTTTAAAACATATTAACATAAAAAAGCAATAGCGAAATTTAGCGATTGAGAGGTATTAATCTTATTATGAATCTATTTTCAGTAATAGAGAGTTTTCATCCTTTGAATAGCCAGATTAAGGTAGCTTTTAAACACGTGAACTTAAGAAAGATCCAAAATCAAAACTTCTGCAACATGGGATAGGAAGTGCTGGGGAACAAATCTCCCTGATGAAAAATTCTTCGTTCTTCCTTCACTTATTATTGAATTAGTTTAAATGAAATGGATCGATTTCATTTTATAATTTTTTTGTCGAGACTATAAGAGAAAAAATGTATTTTAGTTAATTAAATTACAAAATTCAGGGACGTCCAATTCCCCCCCCCCTTCTCTCATTATCTATGCTTACAACATTAATTCTTCTTTCACTATTCAGATGCTTTTCTTTTTCTCTTTAAACGTTCTTTAGTTGGGTTATCTCTTTTTATTTTATCTTATTTTTTTTAATTTGTCGCAGAAAAATCATTGTTATTTTATTTTTACTTACATATTGACTTATTTTAGTTTTTTCTCTTTTAAATTATTAGAGAAAAAATATATTTCAGTTAATTAAAGTACAAAATTCCGGGACGACCAATGCCCCCCCCCCCCTCCTCCCACACACACACCACCTGATTATCTCTCTATTATTTATGCCTACAACATTAATTCTTCTTTCATTATTCAGATGCTTTTCTTTTTCTCTTTAAACGTTCCTTAGTTGCCTTACCTCTTTATAATTTATTTTTTATTTGTCGCAGAAAAATCTTTGTCATTTCATTTTTACTCAAATATTGACTTATTTTAGATTTTTTTCTTTTCTTTTTTATTCTTCACAACCACACACTCGCAATCATACACGAAGACATTGTTCTATCGTTCGATTCGACAAAATGTACCAACTGTACGCAGATGACACTTCAAGGTCAAAGTTGCGCAACGACGAGAGAGAAGACAAAATAACCCTATGTGTCTCTTGGTTCTTTTCCACTAAACCTTACTAATTCATTTTTTATTCCTTTTTTTATTATTATACTCGCCCTTTTTTTTTCCGCCGAGCCCGGTTGAATGCTCTACCACAGCGGGGGAGGTGTAGTATTCTATGCTAATGTACCTGGCTTGTAAAGCGAGCAGAAAGGGTTAAAACGTGATATTTCGCAAGGTAGGGTTATAGCCTCATTGTATTCTAAGCTGGAGTTTTACGAGTTTTAGTTGCTGAAGTTTTCGCAATGGAGTTCGTGTTAGCCAATATCGCTTTTCTTTTTAGGATGAGTATGTTAGTGAGTTATTAGAGCTGCAGTACATCATAATGCCGGATTTTTTACGTAAGAATATATCGACGTTGCGCTGCAGCCTTATGGCTTTTAACGTATTTAAATGCTAATAACATAACCGTAACGGTAATGCAGATATGACAGATATTTTGGCGCTTTTTAATATTGTTTGACATCAAGGTTGAAAAAATAATAATAATACGTGTTTTGCGGTATAATATACATGCTTTGTGTTCGGAAATAAAATTCTTCACTTAATTATTAATGTGTTTTTGTCGTGTTCTCAAAGAAGTAGTGTATTTGTTAAGAAATTTCTACAAAGGAAATGAAATTCAATAAATTATGGAAAAAAACTAATAATATAATAAAAAAATTGCACATCTTTCTTTTCAGAAAAAAAATCGTATATATAATGAGAAGATGAAACCACACAATTATTTGTAGTTCCAAAGTATTTGTAGGCCTGATGATTCTGCTTTAGTTCTGCAAATTTCGATTGTATTTATTTATTTTTTTCCCATGTTTCAGTGTGGTAATTTTCTATTAAATTCAATGGTTCATATTTTGTTTTACAATTAATGGTATTATATACGTGTGTGTGCGTGTGTGCATTCTTCTGGCCTCTTTTATTTTTTTTCCTTTCTTTCTTTATAAACTAAGCTTACTATCCTATTTCTGTTTAATTTTATATTAAGGCGATTCTCAAATCCCTTTCTCAACAACGCGAACACTTCTGACTCATATTAAAAGATAACGTCATACAATTAATTCTCAGGTCTGACTATTGAAGTGATTTGAAATCCAAACAAGTTTTCAAATTTTTTTTTTTTTTTTTTTTTTTTTTTTTTTTAAATAAATAAATTACTTATCAAGTTATAAGCAATTGTGGTCACATGGCAACCGTTTTCTTTTCTTTCTCGTGGTATTGCATTAGAAAATTGGGTTCACAGCGCCAAATTAGACAGTATTTTCTGTGTTTACCAAAACATAGAAATCGATTATATAGTGTTTGAATATAGTATCTATCGATTATATAAGTGTTCGAATAGTATCACCTGCTAATTCCACGCGTTTCCGAAATAAAATAAATAAATAAAGTGTCAAAAAGTAGCCATTTCGGATTTGAGAACAACCTAAGAAAAATTGCTGATAAATGTTATATCTAATAAAAGATTTTAAAATTTCGTATAGCCGAAGAAATAATTACGTAAAATTTACTATTAAAACAGATTTAGTATTACTACACTGTTCAGAATTATTATTATTATCATTATTATTATTATTAAATAAATTTGATATTTTTTAGTAATATTTAACTGAGATTGATTTTAACAGTTATCATTTACAAGAATTTCTAGAGTGTAAAGTGATGTAAACAGACATGCAATAATAATGATAATGATGATAATAATAATCATTATTACCAATAACAGGAGACGAACTTTAAAGAACGACCGTTAAAAATTCATGATTAAATAAAAACCATAGTTAGTGCGCTTGAACAGGTTGTAGAATTTTCTTAATGTCACCTTCCGGCCCAATTTCCTATTTCTTAATTAAAATACGCTGCATTAAAAAAAAAAAAAAAAAAAAAAAATCTTTTGAATCAGCAAAACAGTTCAAATTTCTCGAAGCTTCAACGCATTACATCTGCTAGTTATTTTTAGATAAAAGATTATTAAATGAAATTAGGAATGCAAGCATGTGTTATTCTAAAAGTTCAGTTTTCTATTTTCATTTCTATGGTTATTTCACGGAATAATTTTCTCCAAATTTACGAATGCATGTTATTAAACCAGTGTTGAATTCAGACACTTTTCTCCGGGAGGGACTTTAGTAGCTCAGGGGTGGACATTATAGAGTTCCGGGGGGATTGTACTCTTTGACCATTGAAAATGCAAAATTTCAAATTTTCGGGGGGGGGGGGACATTTTATTGCTCCGGAGGAATGTCCCCCTCCCGGGCCACCCCCTGAATTCAACACTGTATTAAACAAAAAGTCAATATTCAAGCCTACATTGTAAAACTAGTCGGGTGTGGCAATCCCAAAACTTTCTCCTATCTCATATATGTTAATACTTTCTGAAAGTGCAAATTTTCATTTTTATATATTATATAATAATAATAATAATTATAATAATAATAATAATAATAATAATAATAATTATTATTATTATTATTATTATTATTATTATTTTAAATAAAGTGTTTTCTGAAGTTTCTAAATATAAAAGGAACACTTTTTCGAATCTTAGATGACTAGGAAAAGGTCATTATGTATAAGCGGGCGTGATTATAGTACACTTTCATATATTAAGAAACATTTGTCCTTTTTTTTTTAACAATATATGAAAAACTTATGTAAACATTCCAGTATGCTAGGAGAATATATGCTTCCCATCGCTTATATAATCATTCTGGTAATAATCTGAGCTGAACGTTTTTCCACGAAAAGAGATGACACATAGAGATGTCTGATAAAAACGGAGTTAGAGTATCGCATAATTAAATATTGATAAGAAAAACGACAGCATTTTTACTATAGAGTATGTGACGTCTGTAAACTGGCTGGACAGATGGCTCATTGAGACGCTTTCGATGTATTAAAAGCCAAAGTTATTTTTATCTCTATCTTTGTATATATCAATCTGTAAATATCATTTCATTGTAAATGTTTATGTGTATAGTTAATCGAGTATTTATTAAATAATCGTGAAGTGTAAAATATTTGTCATCGTTATTCTAGGATTACAAAGTATAATATAACTTTCATTTATAATTATTGAAATGTACATTTCTATCACGAATTTTAAATATTTCATTTGAGTAATTTTTTTATTTAACAATACATAAATAAACATTCACACACAACAAAAAAGAAAAAAAAATAAGGCTTTAATTTACCCTCTCTTTTCTATTTTTACTCAATTTTTTAAAACGGTTTTAATGATATCCTTAGAACATGCCTGATTTTCATGTTTAATCCCTTTGATATACCAGCGGCACTTGCACAAATTTTATTGTGTTGACACCATTTTTTTAAATTTACTTTTACTCAAATAATTGCGAGAATACTCCGATTAAAGAAAGCAAATAATGCTTTTCCTTTTTTACTGGTACAAAAAATAAATTCTGTATGTACTTTTTTAAGGGTACATATATATGCACCAATGGGTCAACCCTTAGAGCTTTGGTGGGTGAATTACTTCCCAGTTAATTTTATTCTCCAAATGTCTCAATGGTATCGAATTATTCGAACAAATTTATTTGAAAATACAGTCGACTCTCGTTAATTCGAACTCATCGGGACCACAAGAAATGTTCGAATTATCTAGAGTTTGATTTATGGAAAGTATGAGAGGAAAACATATTTAAAGGGGTACTATTAAAAATAAGTTAATATTATAGTGTTTTTTAAATTTATTTCGGCTTTATTAGAATATGACTTAATATTAATTAAAAGATATATATAGTACATAAATTAATTAAGAGAGTAGGAACAAGCACAATGGAAGAAGAGGTGGAGATGTCATTGATAGACAGACGAGGCACTAAGAAAGGGGATAGCAAATGCATGGGATTATATGTATAACAATTATAGTTCAGAACAATTCTGAGAAAAAATGGGAGAAATAAAGTTATTTTAAGGATCGGAAGTCCCTGAGAAAGTAAGGAAAAGTGAAAAATTGGAATTCTCGTTAGTTCACATTGAACGAAGTCAAGAGAAAATGAGTTCGAATAAAGGAATTTTTTTTTTTTTACGTTTTTCTGCTATTGAAAACCTTGGAATTTTGTACTAAGTTCGAATTAAGCGAAGATTCGATTTATGCGATTTCGAATTAACGAGAGTCGACTGTAAATTAAATCATTATTCTGTGTACTTAACAAACTTAATTTTTTGCCTGCACCATACCGGTGCCAATGTGACATTTAGGTTTTTTGAAGAAATTCACTCACCAGAGCTTAAAAGGTTAAATTCTAATGCTGATAACAGGAGTAATTATTTATAATTCAACATTATACCAAGCTATTACTTACCCATCATACATAGTATAGGGAAAGTCTTGCCATCGTTTTGAAAATCGAAAATTATTTTTGACGATTTTACACGTTTTAGGCACTGGAGATTCCAAAAAACGTTTTTTAGGAAAAAAAAAATTGCCATCCGTCTGTGTGTGTTTGTCTATCTGTGTGTCTGTAAACGCTTTATCACCTGAAGAAATTGAGATAGAGACTTTAAATTTGGTGTATACTTAGTATGTAAGAATAGGAAGAAGCGTATTTAATTTCAATAACTTCGATTAGGAACTATTTTTTTTTTCTTTGGACTCTCGAAATATTTTGATGAAAGCTATATAAAAATTTTCATTTTTTTCCCCTTTTAGGAGTGGATGTAAAAAACAATAAAATATCACAAATTTTGCATAAAGAACGAAGTTGATCAGATAATTAGTTGCCGAGATATTTGTAATGAAAATTCAAATTTCAATTCAAAGATATATATTAATTGAATATCAGACGCTTAAACCAACGCTATAAACTGTTAGCTAATACGATTATTATTTTTTGTGTTATAAAGATGTTTCTTTTACACTATTCGGTACTACTTGAGTAGTTTGACATTCTATATAATTTGTCGAAATTGATTCATCAGCAATTCATTAATGGAGCATTATTATGTGTAAAAAAAGTTTAAATATACGTTTAAATGGAAATACGGAATTGCAATGCATTTTATAAATAGTTTTCACATGTTTTATTTTCACATTTTATATTATGCATATCCTTGATGAGTTTGTGTTACGATGCTTCCCCACCCACCCCGCCCCCCAAAAAAAAGACTAGTTTTTTATTCTTACTTCCTATGTAGTTTTTGAAAATTTCGAAAATTACTTTTCCGCACTGATACATATTTTGCGGGAAATAGAAGCAGGGTCTTGATTGTTCAATAACAGCATGATTTTGACTGAAAAATTGTCCATTTTTTTGATGGCCAAATTTTGTATCAAAATGCTTAATGAAAAATAAAAAATCTCATTTGAACCTTCAGAACCAGTTCTGAAAGTGAAAGTAACTTTATAAAAAATATCTGCGACCGAAATCGAAAAAGTAATCAAGGAGCGATCTTGAGAGGAACCTCAGCTATCCAATGCAAAAAGAAAAAGTCAAAATGCGAAAGAGTTACTAGAAAAATGCCTCCCCATAGGAATATCATTAGTTCGCGAGTGTCTTCGTGGGCAGGGACAGGAACCTTAAGGGATTACTATATATGTATTTTTAGTTTAACTAATTTCATGTTTACATTCTTAATTTTTATAGAATACTGCAACGATTGCGGATCCAAAAACTTGCTTCGTTCTTCCTTTGGTTTCATTTTTGAGACTTGCATGGTCTATATCTATGTGGTAATCAAACCCTGCACATATAGAAAGAATTTTAAGACATTCTATATCTCGATCTCAATATAAATGTTCCTTTCCAGATGCCTGCACGCACAGCTCAATTAAAGTGAGACAGAAATGAATTCAGGGTCGAAAGCAGTCGGATTCGTTATTGAGCCAACAACTGTACGTCAGACTTTATGGATTGAATAATTTATTTGGATGAACGTCTGGGAAGTATCAGAAAGATAAAAGAGAATAGAAAGTGATACAGATTATTTTAAAAGGATCGTGGCTGAAAGCAAATAATTTTCATCATATTAATATTCATTATATTATGCAGGTTCAACATGGCATCGTTTGTCTGGCTCAGAAAACAGGTTTGTTATCAGTTTCAATTAAAGATAAGCTGTTTAAAATTTGATTTTTCGTAAAACACTGTAACTTTTCGAAATATTCGGGCTGCTAATGCAATGTTATTAGCGATAAATTTATTCTCATTAAGCTCCCCCCCCCTCCCCCAACTGTCTATTTTTATACTCTAGATAGGTCTGAGAAACATCGTTGCAGTCGGAAATTCCGATAATGAAGGTTGAGATTTTTGTGAAACAATATTAAAGAACTTTACGAATGTGTCATAATTAAGTACTTGCTCCATAACTTGTAATTTTAATATTCATCCGACTTATTTAAGGGTGTATTCGGAAAAACGCTTTTCCACCTTGAACAGCTTGAAATTTTCTGATACAATTTCAGACACTTTTTAAAAAGTAGAAACATGAAACTTGCTGAGGGGATTTTTGAAGAGACATATAAGGCGCCGTGTGATGTCATTTTACGTTCAACTCATTAGAATTGATTTATAAACAATTATCTTCTCAGTATAACCTTTCTACGTTCACAGATCTCCCGCTTCGGAAAAATCGGTTCAAAATGCTGTTTTTCTGCATTTATCAAAGAGTTGACAATCACTGCACTTTTTGTACTTTCTAAATAAGACAATTTGCCAGCCTGATGTATTTGAGAGCAAAAATGAATTTAAAAATAAATCGGAAAATAAGCAGTTTGAATCGAAATACATCCTTAAGAGTATTAAAAAAACCCTCCATTTTTTAATGTATAACGTCATGTACTATTATTAATGTCGATTAACGGACCAAATAAAAATTTCAAATCATCGTATTTTGTTTGTAAATTACTTTTTCGAAAGTTAGTTATTCATTGACACATGTGACTCCTTCTCCATAAATTTTGACTGAATTTGATAATTTGGTGCTTAAAAATCAAACACCAAATCTTTCAGTATTATAATGTGTAAATTATAAAATTATACTGATTTTTTATTTATTTATTTATTTATTTATTTTTTACGAAATGGCAAACGCACACGCAAATTAGCTCTCGAATTGAAACATCCCTATTAATACTGCATTCTACAATTGAAAAAAGACTCAAGATGAGATAATTAATTCTTAGCTTTCAGGATTAATGTTAAAGAAAATAAATTAGTTAATTTAACATTTATGTTTTTTTTAATTATTATTCTACGTTTTGAGAGAATATAATATCGGTCATCAACGTATTCTTTTCTTAACATTCTTGAAATGGAACAGAGTTTTAGAAGGTATGAATGCAACACTATTCAGGAAAGAAAGCATAAATGATCGGATAGGTGTTACTTGTTCTCTATTAACTTTATTTATTGCATACGAAGCTAAAGCAAAAAGCCAGTTTATAACAGTTCTTTTAGGAAAAATTCGATTTTCAGAATTTTCCCTCAGAATCTTTAGTAATTGTGTCTACAATGAAAAAAAATTATATATATGTATATATATGTATATATATTGAGGGATGGAATACTGATTCTGATGGAATGGGACGAAATCTTTCAATATTAGGGAAATCCGTATCAGTAAGCATCTCTGTAATAAAACAGTCTGTACCTGTATTTTCACTTTAACGCGAATTTAAAAACTACCTTTTCAGCCTATTCTCTGCCTTCTTAACCAATCTAGCAAGTACAGTGAAAAGTTTAGGTGAATAAAACAGCGATAAGATGATAAAGATGACTAAAATTTCTATATTTCTTAGAACACCTAAATATATATGTAACCATGCATAATCTGTTTAACTTTTAATCACTGTATTATTTATGAAATAATAAATAATAAAATAATTCGAGAAAAAATCTAAAAAAAAAAAGCAAACGTCGAAGTCTCGAAGTAAAGAAGATTTTCGCTTTGAATACGTCATCGCTGAGAGAGCATTCGTGAAATTCAGAGACACTCCGAATATAACCGGATCGAGAAGAGACGAGCTATCAAAATTCGCTTTCAATCAATATCAATTGACTCCTTTCGCCGAAGGCCTAATCGCGTGTCAGTGAACGGCAAAATAGCGAAGAGTCCGAGCAATGACGACCAGTTTTAATAATTGATCCGTGTGTTACGCACGTATCCACAAAAAAATCTTTCCCACACTGCCGCATTTGTGACCGGAAACAGTCAAGCCGACCCGAAAACTATTCGACGAATTTATTCATAGCACATCCTAATTGACTTTTTTTTGCCGACCTATGTGTAGCACCTAAACACGTCTGGAAATCTTTTTCTCTAACTCATAAAGAATATACGATTTTTAAAAGACACTTTAAACCAGTGGCAGTGTTTAATTTAGGGAGTGGCCCGGGGGGGAGGGCATTCTCTCCGAGCGCAATAAAACGTCCCCCCCCCCCCAGAAAATTTGAGATTTAGTGTTTTTAACGGTCAGAAAGTGAAATTTCCCTCCGGAACTCTAAAATGCCTCCCCCCCCCCCGTAGCCACAGAAATCCCTCCAGGAGAAAAGTTCCTAATATTTAAAAAGGAGATAAATTTCATATGAAAAGAGCTTAAAAGAACTTCAACAATAACAACTTATTTGGCATCTTTTTATCTCATAAATACAGGTAATTTTTCTATCACAAATATGTTGTTATATGATTTTAGCTAGTACTACTATCACCAGCTAGTTGCAGGGGCAAAAGAGTTTTAATTTTCGATTTTTACGATAGTGAATGGATTAGAAACTAGAAATTTGCTATCAGTAGTTGCTTATAAATAAGATATAATTGCTCTTTAAAAACAGCCCCCCCCCCCCTAAATAAAAAAAAGTACAGAACTCAAAATGCGTGAAAGTACGCGAAAAACATTTTAAAAGCGTTCTAAATTGCGAATTTTACGCAATTGTTAAGGTGACTTATCTGCGGGGGAAGAAAAAAAGGGGAATCCCATGTTAACCTACGGGGAAAATACTTAGTCTTCTTGTTGATTCAAACACCTCAATACATCAGATTTACATCACTTACAATAATTTCGGAAAGTTCGTACGAGTTGAAATGTTTTACGAAATGAAATGCGTGAACGTTTTGGCGAAATCAGTAAAAACTTGAGTGTTTCGACGCGGTGTGTAAAAAGTCTTCTTACCAGCCCTTTTACCATTTAATATCAATATTTTTTCACGATGCTTTCCCCCAGGCTAAGGAAACATTATGTTTTTAACTCCTAAAAATTTCGAGTTTGGACGGTAGTAATATTTTCAGCATTTAAAATACCGAAGGGCTCAGGACTTCCTCCCTTTTCTGTTTTCAAAATTACCCTTATAATCCAAAAATCGAAATACCCATAAAATCGCATAACTTGTAAAATACCGAGTAACATATGCTTTCAAATCTCTTTAAAACACATCAAAACATTAAAAAAAAAAAAAAAAAAAAAAAAAAAAAATTAACTTTTTGAAAAAAAAATTTCCTCAAAAATCACTTTTCGTTTTTTTCCCAAGCATTTTGCCGTAGGATTAACATTACGCACATTTGATAAGGAAAAAAAAAAGAATACACCGAATTTTTATTACTACATCAGTGGCGCAGCCAGAATTCGGTTCTAGGGGGGCGGGGGGGGGTGAGCTTCTTATGAAGGTGTTTGCCGGTTATTTAAATCACCTGTTAATAGAATCAATTCTAATTAGAATATTCACTGTATAATACTTAAACTCAAAGAGCATCTTTGTGGCAAGAAATCATAATTTTTTAGCATAATACATCTCAGAAAAGTGATTTAGTTCAAATAAAAAAATTTTAATTAACTAACCCATGTAATATGCACTTTCACAGTTTTAAGTAGAATTTTCGTCATTTAATTGAGTGAATTAAATTCAATATTAAATATTATTTGAACTCAATATTAAATGAAATCTTATTCAATAAAGCGGCAAATTCTGAAATACGCCAAAACGTTATATTAAGTTTGGTTTTGATTCATATAAATGGCAATTATAGCGATCTTTCTTGACTCTGGGAGGGGTTTTAACCCCAAAACCAACCCCTTGGCTACGCCACTGAACTACATACTAGTTTTTGGATAATGATCGAGTTATCGATGTGGTCCAGGTATAATTGGATGTAAGGATGAAACGATTACTTTGAAAATAAAAGAAATTCATTCAGGATTTGGATGTGAAATAAAAAAAATCCAGCAAAAAACAGCGTTTTTTTAACAACTGAATATCACTATTTTAGCACAAAAATTACACACAGTATTTTTATAACTCAGAAATTTGGGTAATAAAATGTGACAAAGATTAGAGAAATAATGAATTAAAATTTAAAAAATTGTATTCCATCCATTAGAAAAAAAAAAAAAAAAAAAAAAGAAAGAAAGAAAGAAAAAGAAAAGAACAGCAAAAACTCTACTTTTTACAACTTAATATCAATATTTTAGCATGAAAGTTATACCCAGGTTTTGGAGAACAAGAAATGTATTTTTTTAACGTAATTCCCCTCTCCCTTTGCAGTGATTGCAATCCCTTTTACACTGCATATTATTTATATTAACTATACTTTTTTTTTTTGTGTGTGTGTGTGTATGGACTTAAATTTTATGTAATATCTCTAACAGCATTTGAACAAGACAATCAAAAGAAGTGAAATCTTTCATATTTTATAATAAATAAATAAATAATAATAAAACTAAATTAAAAAAACATTTTGTAAAGAAAGGTGAAATCCCGTAGCTCAAATTCGAACCAAACATTTATTTAAAACACATTCTTTTAAACCCATTTGCTAAAACTTTCAATCCTTTTTCAAGAAATCTTTTTGCGGGTTGCAAAGCGTTATATTTACAATCGATTCAAATTTCAAAGAATTCATACAAGAACGGATTTTATTTATTTATTTTAATTATGAAACGACTTCGATTGAAAAAAACAAGAAAATGTCTTTTTACAAGCGCTTTTACCATTAAAAATCAATATATATATATTTTTTATTAATTCAGACAAAATGGAGTTAAAGATAGAATATCGTACAAGTTCATTTACGGTTAATATCATGGGTCCGGGCAATGCCGGACGGGCCAGCTAATTGAAAGTAAGTAGAATAAAATACTATAAATTTCTTAGCATAAAAGTTAAAATATGCTGTAGTATTTGAATAAGCATAATCATTCAAATTACTTTCAAATAGTTTTTCGTAGAATAAAAATATAAACGCAATTTCTCAAAATAAATAAATAAATAAATAAAAATAAAAAAATAAATAAATAAAATTAAAAAAAATTGGAAAAATTTGGGTGATTTTGAAGAATTAAAAAAAAAAAGTTAAAATTTTTTTCACTAAATCAAACATAACATTTCCACGTCATTCAAAAAATAAAATAAATAAATGCAAATTATTTAAAAAATCAAAATTTGTTTAAAATACAAAAAGAAAAAAAGATTGCATCTTGTAGAACCTGTTCTTTTTATTTAAGTGAAAACAAGTGGAAAGTGAAACAACTTTTCGAAAAAGAAATAACAGATTTAAATGCTTTACTTTCACCTCTTTATACTTTCTCAGAAAAGTCCGATTGTAAATAAATGTCTTGTTTCAACTTGTTTCTATGGTAACGAGATACTAGTTATGCCAGTGATAAATGGCAACAATTTGTAGAAAACGTGCTTGGCTAATGCACTTACAACAAGAATACTGGAAATAACTATTACCAAAGTGATAAAAATTGATTTCCATGCGCTGCTAACACGTACCGAAGATTTGATTAATAAAATGCTAAAGGTTATCAAGTCATTTCAGCATTCAGTTACCGAAAATTGAGGGGGGAGAAAAAGCATGAACTATTTTATAAATCTGATTTTTTTTTTTTTTTTTAATTTTATGTTTAACATTTCTGAACGTAACTAAAAAGCGTTTATGAATTCAGTCTGTCTGTCTGTCCGTGCTCTAACTAGCATAAAAATAGTCAGACAGCAAAGAAATTCATATATAATATTGGGATTCATCATAGCATATTCGGTATTGAAAATTAACCTTGTTGTATTTATGGTTCATTTAAAGTGACACTCGAAATAATTCCGTTACATTACGGTATATGGTAAGAAATCGCTTTGAGTGTATTTAAATGATAATACTCATTAAAATATTTAATTGCTATAAAGGACGTGAAATACTAATAAGAACATTAAAAGATCTTAATAATTTTTACATGTTTCGATTGAATTTACTCAATCATCATCAGAAAAACAAAATACAAATAAACACAAAGATGGAAAATGATAAAGAAAGATTGTCATTTTCCATCTTTGTGTTTATTTGTATTTTGTTTTTCTGATGATGATTGAGTAAATTCAATCGAAACATGTAAAAATTATTAAGATCTTTTAATGTTTTTATTAGTATTTCACGTCCTTTATAGCAATTAAATATTTTAATGCATATTTTTGAAATGTTTTTAATGGACGTATAAGAAAACTTCTATTTATAATTAATGATAATACTCTATTTTAAACGTATTGATATTTATATAATTATTATTGAGGTGTACCACAAAACGTTTATTGTAGTATATAGGTGTGCATATAAATTGTTCATTTAGCAAAATAATAATAATAACAATAATACGGTAATGTCTATGGGCAATAATTGCTGGAAATGTGTTTTCAGCTGTAATGTACGTTTTGAAATTTAATTATTTTTTGTATATTACTTGGTGCGTATAAATTCTAAATGTACACTATACAGGGTTGCATAAAAGATCTCAAGTACATGTCCGCTTACCGTCCTGATGGAAATCGCTGATTGGGAATTTTTAACACTGCTATTAATTTAATTGAGTTAATGCCTAGCATATTATGATACATATATCCACATTAATCTAAATAAATCAAATACAGAGATGCACAAAAAATTTCGACTATTTTTCAGACGAAGGACAGAAATTGTAAAAATTATGTTTTTAAATGTGGTATGTGTTTTCTAAATTGTCAGCAAAATTGGAATTCAGGCTATTCCATTTAAATGCATTCCATTCTTGCCCCCTGGTGTGTCTCCTACGGATTATTGTGCGTCTAGGATTTTAAAACAAGCTTATTATATGTGGCAACAAAAAACATTGGATGGACTTAGGAAGATTTTAGTCGAAGAGTGGAACACAATCAATTTAGATATTTTAATAAAAGCACTTTTATTTGGAAATCAAGATGCAATATAATAGTTTAAGGGTGTTCTCAACTGCTCCGCTCAACAAGCGCAAAACGTTTTGTCACATTTACAAATTCATTTTTTGATAGAAATATATAAATTGGAATGCCTGACTATGGAAGCGATTTCGAATCGTACTTAATTTTCTATTTTATGATTATTAAATTATCTATCCAGTTCTAAGCTATTTTGATCATGTGATCACTCGTTTGTCTTTTGCTTTTCGACCGGTTTTTCTGCTTTGGTCGAGAAGTGTGCCCAAAAATGTCAACTTTGAAGGCTTGTGATGAAAGATATATTATGCTTGTAAAAAAACAGAAAAATGAGTGTAATTAGTTTCTGAATAACAACACCTGTTATTTTCATGCATTTTCGAACAAAAATAAATTAACGCATATGTCACAAAGTTGCCCTTTTTGATTTAAGAACACTCTTAACAAAAGATCGCTCCAAAAATGCATGAACATCCTCTATACCGGTATCTCTTGTATACTTCGCCTCTCTATTCTATCCATTTATAGATGTCAGTTTACGCACAGATTTATTATTTTAACATACACTAATTTAGTTGGAAGTGTGACAGAGTTCAAGTGCAGGACATTTTTCCCTTTTATCTTTTTATGTACTCAGATCCCCACATAGGACCTTGTAATTAAAGAAGGGAAGTGCATCAATTTATCATTTTGATAAGACAAGACCTTACATTAATATTTTTACGCTGAGATACAGACAGGATCTTTATGCAGGGCCTTATTATCCAAAAGACACATGAAAGAGAAGCTTCCCCTCAAAATTTAAGATGGTCAAAAAGTGACTATAAAAGGGGTTTTTATAGATTTTTTTTACATCGCTTTTTATTTATTTTATTTTGGGGAGAATGAGAAAGTATATCTATTGCAAGAGAAAATCTACACTACTTATGGAAACTTATCTAGACAGGTAGTTAAAATGTGATTAATAATAATAATAATTATAATAATAATAATAATAAAATGGAATCCCCTATTAGAAAAACACTTTTCTTTGTTGTTCATTCAAATTTGAAAATTTCAACAATACTTTTTTCCAACACAAGGATAAGAAGGTTCTTTATCGCTCTGTAGACTGAAAATTTTTATGTCTTTTTCCATTCATAATTACAGACGAGTTAAAAAAAAAAAAATACTTTTTGTATTTTCGGAATGCTTTGAAACTTTAATACACATTTTAAAATACTCGTAATTATCTTTAAAATATTTCAAGATTACAGAGGGATAAAGGACCTTCCTATCTACACGCTGAAATAGAAAAGGGAAGAAAATTTACTTTTGAAATTTCCAAATGTAAATGAACAAAAAAGGGTAAGTATTTTTCCCCGTAGGATAACATTGGATTCCACTTTTTTTCTTGCCCGTCAGGTAAATCCCCTTAAGGACTCAGTCCCTGTTCGCGAAGACACTCGCGAGCTAATGCTATTCCTATGGGGAGGCATTTTTGTAATAACTCTTTCGCATTTTGAAATTTTTAAATTTTTAATTTTTTTTTTTTTTTTTTTGCATTAGACAATTGAGGTCCCTCTCGACATCGCTCCTAGACTGCTTTTTCGGTTTTGGTCGAAGATATTTTTTATAAAGTTAGTTTCACTTTCAAAACCGGTTCAGAAAGGGAAACTACCCTTATAAAAAATATCTGCGGCCGAAATTGAAAAAGTAGTCAAGGAGCGATGTCGAAAGGGACCTCAATTATCTAATGAAAAAAAAAAAAAAAAAAATTAAAAATGTCAGATTGCGAAAGAGTTATTACAAAAATGCCTCCCCATAGGAATAGCATTAGCTCGGGAGTGTCTCCGCGGGCAGGGACTGGATCCTTAAGGGTCCTGCGCCTACGCGCGAGCTGATGCCTCAGAACCGGTTCCGAAAGTGAAAGTAACTTTATAAAAAATACCTGCCACCAAAATCAGAAAAGTAATCAAGGAGCGATCTTGAGAGGGACCTCAACTATCCAATGCAAAAAAAAAAAAAAAAAAAAAAAAAATTAAAAATGTCAAAAATGCGAAAGAGTTATTAGAAAAATGCCTCCCCATAGGAATAGCATTAGCTCGTGAGTGTATTCGCGGGCAGGGACAGGACCCTTAAAGCTGTTAGTTAATTTTATTTTGACACAGTGGTAGGAGATAGAATTAAAAAATATTCGCCAGTGTCAGCTGTGCCATTGCGACACGGAAAATGTTCGAAATGTTTTATTGGATAACTGTGAATTTTATTATCTTTGTGAGTTAAAATTTTTAATGCTAAGCTGCATTTGACGAAATTTTAAAGATTTATAGAATTGTTTTCATCTTCATATCAAATCATCAGTACTTTCAAATATTATTTTCTTTAAAAAGATTTCAAGTTACTTATTTTTCTTATTTCAAAATTAAAATAATGTAGTTTGAATGTCAATCAGGGAAGGAGTCATAAAAAGAAAATTAGCAATATAGATTTTCGTACCTTTTAATTGCTAAGAAAAATAAATAAATGAATGAAATCAGAGCATGTTAAATGTTAAACTTGCAGATATGTAGGATAGGATGGTTCTGAACATTAACCCATTAAAGTCTAGCGTAACCATATGGTAACAGAACATTTTCAACCTTTTTACTGTTTGAATACTAGTATTTTTGAACGGAAACATTATCTATATTTGATGACTTAAACTTTGTGATAAAATCTAACAAAAATAGGTATTCTTGAAAAACTGGTGTGAAATACAAGTTTAACATTTTAAAGAGGAAAATAATTTCGGTTTTAATGGCTTAAAAAATAAATACATTTATTTTTATGCTACAACAGATGGCAGCACTATCGAATATTGCAGAATTGACCAGACAAATGTGTAGGTGTATAATGATAGCATTTTTCAATTTTTATAATTTAAATAGTAATGTTGAAAATATTAAAAATTAAGCAATTATTATACTCAAAAATAATTTTAATCAAATAATTATTTATTTCGAATGACAATTTTAAAGATTAGAGAAAAAAATTATGCAAAGAAGTTCAATAACCCGAGAAATGTCGTACGTTGATCAACTTGATTAACTGGTTTAGACTTTTGTAAGGAAAAGGAAATGGTGGCGCCATCTCATGTTAAAAGAATGTAATACAAATTTTTAACAAATGGAATACTAATAATTCTTTTCTACAGGGGTGCTAATGACTTTATGATTGAAAATGTGAAAATTTCTTATTGTTTTGTCTACTACTGTTTATAAATAAAAGTAATTTACCTAGGGACAGCTTAGAAGATTGGTAAAAATCTACTAACATTATATTTTTTAAACAGAAGTAGACAAAATAGTGATAAAAAAATTTCACATGGGGCAAAATGTAATAAAGTAAAATTAATTATTTAAACTTTCATTAAAAAGTGATTTTTATCCGTAAAATATATATAAACAATTTCCCTGGTAATGTAAAAAAAGGCTTAGATGCAGTATCTTCCCGCGAACCGCCATTTTGTTTCTCTGTTATTTTTCATACATAATTATTTTACATAAAAGTACAAATGCAACTGAAATGATTATTTAATGATCGAATCATACATTTCATAAAATGATATGAAATTAAACAAGACAATTTACCTTTGGAAATTCAAAGATTGAAAGATCAAATTTTTCATAGTAAAAATCGTTCGATTTACTTATTCATTTATTATGTAAAACATTCAAGTAAAGTGAAAATACATTTTTTAGTATGCATAAGCCTTAAAAATACTTATTTTATGTTTCCTCAAAAAAATAATTGCAAAATAATGATAATAATGGCAATTTCTGAGAAATAATAGAGAAACAAAATGGCGGTTCGCGGGAAGATACTGCATCTGTTCCTAAAAAAATTCCAGACTTTTATAAGTTTAGGACTTCAAGACTTTAAATAAAATGTAACCAGTTTTTTGCTATTGATGCTTTTTACCATAATTTTAAACGTAATGTTTGTTCATATTAATCCAACGTTAACGTTTAACTTACATATAAATTTTTTTTGTTAGAGAAATTTCTAGATTAAAATTTGATATACTGGTACATCTAGTAATAGAAACAGAAAAAGGAAGAAAGAAAAAAAAAAAAACATAAGAAATTTTTGTTTAACAGTGATGTAAATAAATAAATAAATGACAAAACATCAGCAACTGACACTTTGGAACTTGTGCAAATTCAGTATTTTTTTGCTAATTGACCATAATTTAAAATTAGATTTTTCAACATAAGTTAATACCATATTCTTTATGGAATGCCTATTTTATTTTTTGATTTGTTTAAATGTAATTTTCTTAATGTAAAAGCTTTTAAGACGGTGATGGCTATCTGAAGCACGGATCGCTTTAAAATTATTTTTATTGGGACTTTCTTTTAGTTTATGTTCCCTCCTCAACAAAATAAAAATTTCTGACAATTTATCTGACTCTTTTTTAAATGTAAAAACATAAAACAGGCAATCCCAATTACTGAAGCGGTTTGAATTCGAAATGATTTTTCACATTTTTGATGAAGAAATTACTTACCGAGTTATGAGTAATTATAGTCACTTGACGACTTGGTTTTCTCCCCTCTGGTAGAGTTACGTAAGGAAATTCGGTTCGAAACTCCCACTTTGACAGTTTTTTCTAAAACAACTTTTTCGGTTACCAAAAAAATTTTAAACCGTATTTCGATTACATAGTTTTTAAATAATAACACTTGTTTAGCTAACGAGTTTCGAACAAAAATGAGTTAAAAAGTATGTCAGAAAGTAGCCCCTTTGGATTTAGACTGTAATAAAAAGAACATTGCCCAGTTAAACTGATGGCATTGAGCTCACAGGCTACGCATGCTTGTACATTACAGCCTTATATTTTCATGGGTTGATTCCGTTCTAAAAACAAATTAAGGAGGGGAAACAGCTCCCCCATTTTCCCTTTTTATACGTATCATAGAACCCCCTAAACTAATCAGGAACTTGCTTTATCATATAAAAAAACTATATCCAAAATTCAGAGGAAATCGGAAAATTCTTAAGGAAAATTATTTATATAATTTAAGAGGAGTTATCCTATCTTTTATATTAAACCATTAAACTTCCAAAATTATTCGCCTTATCAGAAAGAAGCTACATCCAAAATTAAAAGCAAATCGGAGAATTCTGCATAAAAACCCGTTTGTCAAATTTAAGGGGGGGGGGGATTATCGCAAATACCCCTTAAACAAGAACTTAACAAAAGAACCCCACAGCTAATTAGGAAAGCATCTTATCACTATGAACCTGTATCCAAAAATTGAAGCAAATCGGATAATTCTGAAAAAAAAAAACATTTAAATAAATTGAGATTAGTCTCACCGATCCCCCATTTATACTTATCTAATGAATTCCCTAAACCAATCAGAGAAGCGCCTTATCAGAATGATCCTATATCTAAATTTTGTACGAAAACTGATAATTCTGCATGAAAAACCTATTTATATCAATTAAGGGGAGGGGCATAAGCCCCCCGTTTCCCCTCTTATAACTATGGAATGAACTCCAAAACTGATCAGGGAAGCGCCTTATCAGAATATTCCTATATACAAAATTTCAAGTGAATCAGATATTTTTATCATGAGTTATCGCGTTACGTACGCACGTATGCACGCACGTATGCACGAACATACATACATACAGAACGGGCAGGCACAGAAGTTCTCAGGCTTTGACATCCTGTGAGCTAAAAACTATCAAGGTCGCAGAATTACGAAGATCTAGGCAGTAGACAATTTCGCTCGTCTGAGAACTATGTACTTCTTTTAATTTTTTAAAAAGAAAATCGATCTGTCGTGAACAACTTTCGATGGGGGGTGCTGGGTTCGAACAAAATCGTGCCCGTCGACCTAACCATTCGGAGCTTTCCTTGTTTTATGTTGCGTAAAAACAGATTAGATTTACGTTGAAAAATCCCCACAGAGGGCCACCTTCCCTCAGTCTATATCCCTCGCGTAGATAATTGGCCTTCATAAACAACACGCACACCAACTTTTGGGGATATTCTAAATCCGCATGCTATTATATTTAGAGTTCGAAACCTGAAAAGAAAAGAAAAGAAAGAAAAGAGCGTTAAACATACATAGTATGGATTTGATTTATCTTTCTAACTCTTTTAATCAAAGGTATCTCATGGAAATAAGTTTGATATTGGAAAAAAAAAATAATAATGATAATTTCGATCATATAAGGAGACATCAGGGATGTAATGGAGGGTATACGCAGGTATACGCCGTATACATTCTGGATTTTTTAAAGGAGCACCGTATACCCATTGTTTTTCAAAAAGCAATAGGTTACACACTGTAGGATATACCCTCTGCCTTGAGCGTATACCCTCTTCTTACAGCGTATATCCTCTGTTATTTTTACGACTACATCCCTGGGAGACAGTACATCTTCAAAATCATGATAATCGACTAAAAAGTTGTTTTCTTTTATTTGGTGAATTTTGAAAATAAATACTCAAATTCATTTGATGCACGAAGTATGTTTCAATTCTGATGCTTCTTTGTAGAGTTATAAGTAAACATTTATGTTTGTAAACAAACTATACAAGGAGTCTCTTCGAATTCATGGGGCCATCTGAAAGGGAAGGCAAAGTACACATAAAGAAACAATTCTGGTATAGCAATGTGAGGTCGGAACTGAAAAGTTTTAGAGAAAAATAAGAAATGTGGGGGAAATGAAAACAAAAGCTTTATTGGCATAGCCAGGACGGTATACGAAGGTATACGCCATTTATTTTCTGGATTTTTTAAGAAGCTCGTATTCTCAAACTTTAAAGAAGCTCTTGTTTCCCGAATAAAACATTAACGTATACCTTATCTATAGGGGCGTAGCTACTGGGGGGGCGTAGGGAGGCGTCTCGCCCCCCTAATGTCGGCAACTTCGATGACAGTCGGCAAATTCTAGGTAGTCAGTATCAATCGATACAACTATAAAACAGCCGATTTTTTTCCAATTTTACATGTTTTTACTTAAAACATACACTAAAAAACACCAATCCATAGCATTTTTCTAAAGGATTTCTTCCGAAAATCCGAAGTTTGCCTCACCATTTTTCGACTTCTCGTGACCGCTGAAAATAATTTGAAAGAAAAAAAAAAAATCGGGAAAGACTAGTTTTTCTGAGAATTTGCAGTAGATGAGTAGAGTTCTAGTAGATCAACTAGCATTAAAGATGATGACGACTTCGATGAAGATGTTCATATTTTTCGTGTGCATGGACTCAACCCAGGAGTGGCAACAATCACACTTCGGCGACTATGTACCGTCCGAAAAAGACTGTTTATTGGACGAAAGGAAAGTTGAGTAAAAATGTTCTTCATTCTTATTGCACATGAAAGCCACTACACAGGCCTCATTGAGTTTGTGGCTAAAATTCTAGGATTGGGCAGAACTCGATTATCATATTAAAATGCAGCCGATCTGCCAGAGCCATAATTTGGTGGAAACAGCTGTCAAAAACTCTATTTTAGTGGTCAATTGGAAGGTTTATCCCTGTGTTTTCCTGAACCCAGTCGTCTATGTTTTTCATATCTTAGGGTACAAGGTAGGGACTTGCACGGGCCTGGGCTTGATCCGAGGCCCGCACTCGGCCAGTTGAAATAAAGACAATTTTCAAACGGGTCGGGTCGGCAGAATTAAGACATTTTTATCAACGGGCTGATAAACGAAAAATACGAGCCATGCCAGCAAATAAATTAAACGGACCAGCTAGGCCGGTAAAAAAAAAATTAGTGGGCCTGCCGGCCCGATATGAAAGAGTAAGCAAAACCGGCTAGTTTCAATGAATATGATTTTCGGGAGAATAAGTATAAATGTTCGTCATGAACCGATGCGAGTTTGATAAATCAATAAAGAAATGTTGCATGTCCACCATAGAAGTCGGCATCAGGCATAGTGTCTGATCTGAGCTTCTTTTTTCTTTAGCAGACTCGTGCGGTGCTGAAATCAAGCTTGCTTTTTTTCTCAGTGAAGTCGAGACGGGCTGGAACTGTACTTAATTGTTTTCAGGATGTATAGCGCAGGCAACATGTTTTGTAAAAATATTAAAAACGATAATGTTCTGTTAAAGTAATCTTTGGAAATATATCGTAAGGTGTCAAATGTATTGATAAATAGCACATTTTTAAACTACTTTTAACTGTAAAGGCTTAAAACTGACAAGCCTGACTATTGAAGCGATTTTGAATCCAATTTATATATATATATATATATATATATATAAGGTTAACAATAAAAGATTCTTGTTACGGCTTCAGGTTTTTCTCCTTTTTCGTGATGTCGGAACTGGAAATTCGTTTCAAAACGCTTTCTTTAACACTATTTTATCTAAGATGCATTGCCTTTACTAAAAAATAAATAACGCCATTCGATTGAATAGTTTCTAATGAGAACACCTGCCAATCTTATGCATTTCCGAAAATAAATGAATGCAGAAGTGTGTCCAAAAATAGCTCTTTTGTTTTGGGAAAACCTTAATAAATGTCGGAGAAATATTTTCACAAATCTACCTTTTATTAGACAGCTTCAAAAGTATTCTAAACTAAATTATTATTACTTTTATTTATTTATTTATTATGAATCCTTATTTGAATGTTGAAACGTCTAGGAAAAGTAGTCATTAATGTTGCTTTTATGTACTTTCTGTCTTGCGAACGCATCGTAATATACTGTATATACTGTAAGATATACTGTAAATTTATTATATAAATATGCATGCAATATTGTTAAAGGAATCCTAATTGTAGTTAAGATAAAATTGTGATTTTTTTTTTTCTTACAGAAATTGAATTGGGCCAGATTGCGCAGGGCGGGGCTGTGTACTATAAATATAAACGGACCAAACTTAAAATTTTTACATTGGATAGGCAGGTCCAAGAAAACTGTCATTCGAGTCGGGACTGGGCCTGAAAATTCTGAGTGAAATTCTGTCTCTAATACAGGAAAATTTGATGATAAACCTATCGATCATTGACGAAAATCAGGTCTGCAGGTGGCACTAAGAATGACTTTGGCAGACCAGTTGCATTTTAACATGCGAATATTGAAAATTCAGCCGTCAATTCGATGTGGAGATGATTCGTACAGCTGATTCTCAGTCTGATGGTGTTTGTTTATCTTCTAGATATCCGCAGTTGATGTGACATAGGTAAAGTTCAATGAAATGAGTTGAATAATTGAATCATTTAGTCGATTATTTACGTCTAAAGCCGATTATTGAAAAATTGACCTGTCTGTTGAATAAAATGTTTTTTATCCCTTTTAGAGACTAGAGATAGAGATCCACACGGGCCATAATGTTCAGGCTCGACCTGTTTGAAAAAAATCTTGGCCCGGCCCTTAAATAGAAGTTGGAATTTCGCCCGAAACCGGCCCGCAAAATTCCAACTCAGTCCGATTGAATTTCTACTAAATAGGGATTTTTACTTGTATGGAGAAGTTCCGATTAAAAAAAAATACCTTAGAATTTTTCTAACGTTTATGATCTTCATTTATATAGAAATGACGTAGTTTATGTTTAAAATGAACCGCTGTTTGTTGTATGTAAATGTTTCAGTTATCCTTAATACTATTAATCCGTATTCCATGTATTGGAGATATAAATATCTTAAAAATGGTATACAGTAAAATCTTCTAAAACGGAATCGCATAGGAAAGAAAAAAATCATTATAGACATGTTTCCTTCTTAGCAGGTATAAAAATGTATTATATTTTACCCTCACATATTATTGCATTAATAGGCAAATACTTTTTTATACATTTTACTACATTTTAATGAGCTTAGTAATCTACGATTCTTTAAAAAGAATAATTTTTTATATTTAATTGAAGAATAAAGGCGATTTTAAACTGTATGCTTTTTTTGCAAAAATTTTTGGCTCTGGCCAAATTTTACTGATCTTTCAACAGACCTGGCTACGCCGAGACAATGATTTTCATATAGGCTGGCTCAAAACTGGGACAAAGTATTTTGGCCCGTGAAGGCTAAGAAGAATGAAATCAGTCCCGGCTCGGTACGGAAAAAATAAATTAGGCCCGGCCTGATCCGATCTTTCAGGAAAAAAGTAAATCCCTATCCCAGCCCGACCTAGGAAGAGTAATAAAATAAATTTTGATTTAATCCTTTTTAATATAAATAAGTTTACTGTAAATAAATTCCAAGTAACTTCTTACTAAACATTTCAACTTGTTTAATTAATTTGGATTCGAATTTCCTGCTGTACTATATCAGCAATAAAATAAACAAATTTTCATTAATATGAAAATACGTAACTGGAATATTTATAACAATATAACGTAAGGGGTAGTATAGAATGTCCATCTTTAAATCTATCTTATAGTCTCCTCAATAAGTGTAAAATATTCGATGTTTTAAAGTGAAAAATTTAACCCATTAATGCCCAAATTATTTTCTTCAATAAAAATGAAATTTTTGGGTTTCCCACCACTTTTAAAGGAAGAATAACTTTGATCTTAATTTATTGAGGTCTCTTAAAAAATAGTACTTATTTATCTTTCTATTTACTGGTGTGAAAAGTGCTTTTTTGTCTATTTTGTAATTGTCCCTAAAAAGGGACGCTAGGCACTAATGAGTTAATCTCAGTGGGTTAATAATGCTGAATTTTATATAGAATATACAGGGTGTCTTAAAATGAATTAACTGATTTAAAAATTCAATAACTTACAAATGGTCGCAGCTATTTAAAAAATATTTGCAGAAGGGTTAGGTAAGATGTGAGAAGTGTTTTTTACAGCGTTACTTAAGTTTAAAATAGAAGAAATACATGACATTGCTAGCAATGGTTGTTAAATTGGGGGCCGATATTTTGTTTCTCTTCACTCTCAGTCTTGTTGCGACAAAAAGAGATTAAATATATGAAATGACTCTCAGTTGCCAATGTAATTTTGTTATTAGGAGTCCACTGCATATATTTAATCTTTTTCTTTCACACCAGAATTGAGAAAAGAGGCCAAAAGAGCTCAGATTTAGCGCCTGTTGCTAACAGTACCATCTATCCCCGCTATTTTAAATTAGTATCGAGAATCGCGGTAAAAAACTCCTGCTATCTTACATTCTTACATAACACTCTTGTAGGAATTTAATTTTACAGCTACCACAATTTGCAAGTTACTGAGTTTTAAAATCAGTCAGTCAATTTTAGGACATCCGGTAGATGCATATATACAAATACAGAAACATGCTTTTAAAGATATAAACACATATATTTTAAGTTATATATTTTAAGTTAGTCGGCAAAATCGTCATTTACGCCCCCCTAATGAATTCTACTTAAATACGCCCCTGCTTATCTATGAACATTCATGACATCAGTGTATACTTTCTGCCTATACCTTATACTCTCTGTTTTTTTTTTTCTTTTTCTCGACTACAACACTGGGCATAATAATTACAACTAGGGCTCAAATGTGCTACTGGCAGCGTCTAATGCAGACACTTTCCCCCGGGAGGGATTTCTGTAGCTTGGAGAGGGGAGACTTTATTGGGAGGGGAAATTTGACCATTAAAAATATAAAATCTCAAATACTTCTGTGGAGGAGGGAACATCTCATTGCTCTGGGGGAAATGTCTCCCCTAACTACCTTCTGCATTAAACTTTACCGTCTAGCAAGTGATTAAAGAAACCTTTTCGCAGATACAAAGTGTTTCACGAACATTTGCAGTAAAGACTGAAAGTTTTGCAATAGGCTCCTCATAAGAGTCAGTGAGACATTTGGAACATTCAAAAGAGTACTCCAATCCTTTGCTGGACGCTAATACGTATATATCGATGTCAGTGATGGCACATTCAAGTACTTACCGTAATTGTTATGCCAATAAATCGCTTGTTTCCATTTCCTCCGCATCTCTTATGTTTCGTCAAAATTTTGTATTTCTGACCCCATATTGCTGTACAAAAATTGCTTCAGTATGTCTACTTTATCTTACTTGGCCCATGAATTCTTGGACAATCTGTATATTTAAACAGTTCTTTATAATTTAAATGCTGTTTTCTCAAAACAGGAAATTTGCTACTTTTCTAAATTTTGGAACGTTTCATGCGCATTCCTAATAATCAGATTCTTTTGAAATTTATATATATATTTTATCTATTATTCAATAATAAATATTAGTATAAAAATTTGCATTTCAGGGATATTTTAGTGTTGAAATTTATCCGCATATGGAAATATATAACAATGTTCTTAGAAAAACGCAAATCCAAATTGTGAATAGATATGTTTATATGTAAATTTATCTATATCTATATATCTATATATATATATGCATTGAATGAACTCTTACATTTCATGCCAACTTTCATTGTAATATGCAAAAAAATTTACATAAATAAATATTGTTATATTTTATGCAAGAGAAATGCATATGGAACTTTTTGAATCAAACCATTTTTTAAAATATTAAAATGCAATAATTAAAAATATTTTTTTTCAATTCTTTTTTTTACATAAATGCAAAAAATAAAGTTTTTTTCGTAATGCAATTTTTTTTCGAAGGATAGCACAGAGAAAGTTATATTAAAACGCAGTAAATATATCTTTCCACATATCTTTCAAAATATAAAACAAAATATGAATACTATTTTTTTTTTTTAATAGTGGCAGAATAGTGGGAATTGAATCAAAATATATAATAATGCTACACATTCCTCTTCAGTTTTTATTAAAATCGCTACAAATCACTGGAAGATATTTTGTTTTTTCATTGTTGTTTTGACCAGTATGCTTTTTACTCCAAATACCCATTGCGTTGTTGATAGACAGGTGGTGGCTTCACAAAACAGCACTTCTCTAAGTTCACGGCTGAAATTCCAGGATTAAACAGAAATTGATTCGTATGTTAAAATGCAACTGGTCTGTCAAGTCACATTTTGGTAGAAACTACCTGCAAATCCAATTTTAGTGGTTGATTGATAGGTTTATCATTGTGTTTTTATGCATCCAATTCGCTATGTTTTCATACTTTAGGGTGCAAGAAAACGCAATGATAAACCTAATAATCAACCATTAAAATTTGCTTTTGGTGGAGGTTTCCACCAAGATGTGACTTGACATACCAGTTGCACTTTAATATGCTAATCAAGTTCTGCCTAATTTTGGAATTTCAGCCGTGAACTCACTGTGTGCAATCACTGCCTTCACTCTGTATTTTTTAAGAAATAAAAATCATATTTTTCCTTCACCATTAAGCCCTTTAGAAAGACCCCCAAGGAGGGCACTCCTCCTACCCACCACTGCCCGTCTAATTGGCCGTCGTAAATAACACACACATCACTTTTAGCATTTATAATTAAATAACACCAAAATTTCATGTACCTTTCTCGTTACGGATTTACAAATGTGCCACATAGAAACATATTGAGCTTATGAGCAGCACTTTCATATGTATATTATATAGTATTTAAGTGACTTAATTTACGCTTTTAAAGCGAGTGATCCGGAATTTGACTTGACTTCAATATACATTAATATGTTGTTTGAAAGCATTTATTTAAGTGACTTTAATAAGTTATATCCGCTAGTTATCAACAAGATTTTAACAATACAATAAATTCGGCTTCAGCTTAAAACAGAATTGATCAGAACTGAAATATTTTTTATCGTATATAATATTCTGCTTAGGCAGAATTTATTGTATTTTCCTGGATTCTCCGAAACTTGAAAATCTTTCCATCTTATACAGAATACGCTTTGGTCAGGGTTTACTGTATGTGATCGTCATATACAGTGAATTTTGCCGGTTACATTGCTCCACTGTTTCATGCAGGAACAGAATTTCAGCTTATTTTAAGTTAGATTTTGAATGTATTACAAAGATTCCCTTATTAGTATTACATTTGTTATTATTATAAAGAAATAATATCCATGATTCTTAAATTCGTATTGATCGATACTTTATTTCGAAGCAATTAGCCGACTTTTTAATGGGAAAAAAAACATGATTTCTAAAAATCATTGTCCACGAACAATCACCGAGGCCGTAGCTAATATAAAGGTGAATAATAATGTGTGTGGGGGGAGGGGTTCACATTTTCTCTCCCTCTCTGACGCAGAAAGATAAATAAGCGCATGTTCACATTGTAGTACTATGTTTCTTATTAAACTGTTGTAATAACTTCATTTTATGCTGAGAAACGATTATGAGGATGAAAAATTCGACTGTTATAACTAGTTTAATCTTAAACATCATGTTAGCTTCATACGTGCAAATAGGATGTGCGAGTGTGAAAACACTTATTTTTATTGCAATTTAGTATTTCTGCAAAACTGTGAAAAGGCCTCAAAACTAAATTAGATTTTTGAACAGAATTTCATACCATAAATGGACCTTATGCACGTGACGTCGGACGCCAGAGCTGGCGGCATGCTAATCTGTTATCCTAGCCACTGCACCGCCAGAATGCCAGTATACGCAGGCGCAAACATCGCTAGCAGACGACTTCAGCGTCGATCCATGTTAAATGGATACATTTCAACGGAAAATTTACAAATATAGATAATTTTCTCGCGAGTAGAACAACAATTTTGATTTCATATTACAACATATCAAGTATATGGTACTACAACAAAGCATCCTTTTCCGGCATTTTTAACAAACAAGCATTTATAACTCGCACTCCATAGACTGCCATGCTAGACACCGTTTATAAATACCGCCAGAAGCCGAAATTCAGCCTCGACCTCAGGCTGCGTGCATAAGGTCCATTTCATTTTGGAATCTTTTTCAGGGGAGGCTGAAAATGTTTTAGTAAGGGCTGAGCCATCCTAGCTCCCCCTTAGCTACGGCCCTGACAATCGCAATTCGTAAGAATCTCCCAGGTTTTGTTAATTATTTTCAGGCAGCTTTAAAACCTAACTGTGAAATATTTAATCCTACCTTGCATCCTTCGCATGAAGTGACGCCGTAATGATACCCCGAAGCCTTATCCCCGCAGACTTTACAGGCAACGAAAGACTTGGACGGAGTGTTGCTGTTGGAATCTGCTGCAGGAAACTGCTCATCTGAAAAGGAAAAAAAAATATTTAATTAGTTATCTAAAAATAATTTAAATAAACTGTATGAAATGAAAGTCATAGTAATGCGTTATAGTAACTCTAAAAATGAAAGCATGTAATAGTAAATAAATAAATTACTGTACACTTGTACTATGATTATTTTATAACAAATTCATGTAGATTTATTTGCATTAAAATCTAGTTTATTTATTTTATTTATTTATTTTAACTATTTGAAAGATGATTGTTCTTGTCGGTCGAGAATAGAGATATCTGAAATTTTGTGATGTCTGGATTTTATTCGTTTTCTGTATGTAGTGTAGTGTAGTGTAGTGTATTTTTGTCGGCCGATTATCTACGCTATGGGATATAGGCCCTATGGGGTGGGTTGCCCTCCGTGGGGGTCTTTCTAAGGGAACCTAACCCGTATTTACGCAAGGTTCGAAGAAAACCACGGAAAACTTCGAACGGCTAGGCCGTATTCGTTTTCTGACTGATCCATGTTTAGTGTCCAGAAATGGAATACTTCTGTTGCCACGATGACAAAAAAATATAAATTAAAAACAACAAATAATAATAATAATAATAATTATACTCAAAAATAAATTGAGATTCAGCTTTCAAATAATTTGCATTTAAAAGTATATTTTTTCTCTATACAACGGTGTAAAAATTGAAAATGTGCGATATTTAGAAGTTTAAAAATTTGTAGTACTGAAACTTGTGAAACTGAAATTTCATTTAAAATTTGTTTATAATTGGCTCAGGAATATTAATATTTAATCCATGGTGTACGTGTATGACTTTTATATTACGTAAGCCATGTTTTGATCATCACAAAAATGATGTTTATTATTATTATTTATAGATATATATAGAATTTATTTATGTCTAAAATTTTAGTCTTTGAAAATATCATTTTCCAAGTGGTCGTTGTAATTTGTTAAATTATATTTTCTTTCTTTCTTTATTTTTTTCTTTTTTTTTTTTTTCCATCAGGAAATCCACTAACAGATTCGTAAAGGTTCTGGTGAAATTTAATATATCACATTCATTTCACAATTAATTTTGTTTTTGAACTGGATGTTAAGGATTTTAAAGTCACTTATGAATATTAAATTATTTTTTTTATATTTTATGAAAAATAAATTAAATTGTACAAAGTAATACTTAAGTTTCTCTAATGAACATCGAATTTCTAAACAAGATTTGCAATAACATTAATATTGATTCTGAACGACAGATGGCAGCACTACAAAATATGTATCTTGGCTGGAACGAAACTAGCATAGGAATCACGGAGTAAGAAAATGGAATGAAAACAAACACACGTGTTCTTTTCCCCCCACTTTTTTTTACCTTTTACTCTCTCTTCCCTTCCTTTATTTTCTTCTTTTGACGCAGGTGGGAAATTTCGATCAATAGCATTTTTAATTCATAAGATAAAAATACCCTTCGAATTAGATTATGAATGCACGTGCACCTGTATGAGATATAAATATCCAATAAATTGACTTGTATTAAGAAGATACATCTAATACAGTAAAACCTCCATAACGGACACTTCCGAATAGCGGACACCTCTATTTAACGGACAGTTTTCCAATCCCCACTCCCAAAACCTAAATTTTTGTATGTTTAACTTCTGAATAACGAACATTCCAAATAGCGGACACTATTTTCGGCGATAAAAGACGAAAAAGTATTTTTAACAAGAAAAAAAATTTAAAAGTAAGTGAAAAAGTCTCTAAATTTATCAAGGCATTTTGTGATCACAGATAAATGTTGAGGATGGGCTGAGGAAATTTCTCTTTCACGTTAATTGTTGAATTCAGGAAGTTGCCTGGGAGGGACATCCCCCAAAGCATTCAAATATCAGTATCCTCCCCCCCCCCCGGAAGATTTTATGATTTTATGTTTTTAATGATCAAAAAGTGTAATTTCCATCGCCGCTCGGAACTCTATAAAGACCAATAACATCACATTGAAAAACAAATTACACGTAATCGCAAACAAAAATAAACTTTTGTAGCAATTTTTTTTTTTTTTTTTTTTTTTTTTTTTTAATTTTAAGAATGTAAAACAGCACTTAAAGGCGTCACAATTTTATTTCAGTTTTATTGCTTAAAAAATAATTTTTATTTCTCATTAATCATATAACAGAGGTTTTAGAACATATAAATGTCAATTAATGAAATATTAAGCATTTCTTAGCGATTTTTCGTATCTCTGAGGTTTCCCCAATAGCGGACACCTCCGAATAGCGGACAATTTCTGCGTACCCGAGGTGTCCGTTATTTAGAGGTTTTAGTGTATTCCTTTAGGGATTTAAAGAATCTTTTTGCTGATCATGTTCATCTCCGTTATAGCTTCTAAAACCGTTAGTTTTAGAGCTATAGGTCGGATGTTCGGGATATGCAAACATATTTCAAAAGGTGTTCTTCATTATGCATCAAGAGCCATTTAATATAAAATACAATGTCTAAGGCAAAATCGATCGTATCCGGGGCAATTTTCCGTTGTAGACAGTATTCTACTTTAGATCAAGTTCGTTGTACTTCTATAGATTCGCTGGGACTTCGAAATCTTACCGATGCCGAATTATGTTGTTTAGTTTTTCATCTTATACAGTGTACGCCTTGAACAAAGTTTACTATAACTGGAGGTTTTTTTTTTTTTTTTTAAGCTACGAAAATAAAATTTTATACGGTTGCGGGTAATATAAGTTTATCTAAATTCTTTTGCTTTTTAACTACGAAAACGAGAAAAAAAAAATTACACGAGCAAGACTTTATTTGTACGACCAGAAATTACCAAGTTATGATACTTTGAATTTTATGAATTTCCAATTCTTTTTGTAAAACGAAAAACTCATTTTAAAGGAAAGATAAGAAAAAAATTTCCGATTCATGGGTGATTGCAAGCTTATAATAAATTTATCATCAAACGTTACAGCAAATTTTTAAAATGTAGTGTACAATAAGCTCAAACGATATTCTTATACAGTTTCAAGAATTGACAGAATAGGGAAATGATCAAAAGATTTATTGCCACGTTAGTCATATGTGACTGACACTGAACTTTCCATTAGAACACATCATTTACCGATGACTGACGGTCTAAAATATGATATAAAACTAAAAATATATGTATTGCTTTAAGAAATTATTGAAATTTTATTTAAAATTTGTTTAACTTTTATTTAATACAGGATTATACTTTCTTAAAAATTACTTACAACAATGTAAATTTTTCAGCTTCAGTTTCAGTCACCGTGGCATTCCACGTGTTAAAAAAATGATGCTATTTTGCTCTGTTGTTGATATTTAGGACTATTTTTGTGCTAAATTCATCAGTTAATGTTGAAAACATACGTAATACGATATTCAGCGTAAAAATGCAAATGTTCAAGTATTTCTTAAAATTTTAAACAGTATTATTTTCAAGCAAAAGTTTTTTCTTTTTTCTTTTCTTTCTTTCTTTTTTTTTTTCTTTTTTACCATTTTAGGAATAGATTTAATTTGTACTTTTAAAAAATATATTTTTAAAGAATTTTGTACTAGTTTTTGAGGTTAACAAAATCTGGGAATTCGTGATCAACCATACTATCTAATTATGCAAATTTGTAGGAACTTGACTTTGCTGAAAAAGTTTTATTAAAAACTAGACGGTTGCCCGCCCTCAGTAGCCCGAAGACTATCTGAATGCCAGTTCTACAACCCCACACATTCACGTTTCTGTGCCATGTCTCGTCAGTTTCCGGCAGATATGTTTGATCGGTGTTCTGGGGTTTCGTTTGCATATCTTTTTTTATTGTTAATGAAGAGGTCTTCCATTTGTTCTTCCATCTGTTCTTCTTTCTGTTCTTCCATCTGTTCTTCCATTTGTTCTTCCATTTGTTCTTCCATTTGTTCTTCCATTTGTTCTTCAATTATATTCGACGATTCACTGTTTGAGAGCCTATCTGTCCTTTTATTTATAGAAGTTCAAAATGAAAAAAGATTTTCTTAGCAGACGATTTTTTGTGATAAATACATTATCTGTTTTATATTTCTTCTGCTTTATTCCTTTTATTTATAGAGTTCAAAATGAAAAAAGATTTTCTTAGCAGACGATTTTTTGTGATAAATACATTATCTGTTTTATATTTCTTCTGCGTTTACCTAAGCTGTGTAAAATCTCTATAAATAAAAGGTATAGAGGATGAGAGCCTATCTGTGCCTCAATTATCCTCAGAATTCCTTTTATATATATAGATTGAATAAAAGCGGTAAACTACTTGCGGAGAAAAAGTCAGCGTAAAAAAAGTTTAAAAAATAATATGAAGTAATTTTTGGAAAAGCGAAAGTTAGGTCATTGCAAAACAACAAATGGAGGATCATTTATTTATTTTTTACTTTTTGTTTAAATCGTAGGCGAAATTAGTATTTTCATAATCTTACCAATGGAAATATAAAAGTCTTGATACAGAATTGCGGCCTCACTATTAGAAGAGCGAAACCTACATACCCGTAAAAATGTCAGAATATTCAAATGTAAACTTGTATTTTCACTCAATTTATTACGACTGCGTTATGTTCGTAATTTATTTATTTTTATTATTATTTACACAAGGCTAAATTAGACCGCCTGGTTTCAAGACGTGCTATTTTGTTTATCCCATGGAAGTAGGAATAGATATTTCTTAAGTTCTTTGGTCCTGAACTTGAAGTACATTGCAAATACATCTACTCCTAGATTAAGCTCCATTCCTAATTTTCTGTTTCCTTCTTTTAAGTACTGCGGAGAGAAAGGTCACCAAAAATAACGCTATTTTGACGCAAATGCATCAAAAGGCTTCAGTTTTATGAATGAAAATTCAGATCTTCTGTACAAAACGACGCCATTTCCATAACAAAAATGTTTTTGCACCCATACAACCAAGGCTAAAGTTTTGGTGAAATTAAACACGTGGTATTGATATTCTAGAAAACTGGCAACAGCAGGCTTTGATCTCAATATTGACAGATTGAAAAAACAACCAAAATTTTGTAATTTTGACACAATCATAGAGTAAAAAGATTCAGTTTTATAATTTAAATTATTATTATTATTATTTTAATCTGAAGTCATTTTCAATGATAAAGGTTTTTTTTTTTAATACTCAGATTGTCATCCATAATATATAATCATTTTACTGGGATTCTATAAAAATATCATAACTATTGTTGTCGGTTGCGTATTATTAATCTAAAATTTGAAGGATCATTCATTTATATATAAAATCATATTTATATTTTATGCTACTGTTAAGCAATGTGAGTTTTGATTGTAATGTAGTCAAAAGATAGGAGTGTGTTGCGTCCATGGCTTATCGCACTAATTCATCCTTCAAGCAAATTAAAAAGAATTTGTCTTTAAACAATTGCTTAACAGATGTATAAAAAATAGAAGGAGTTTTGTGATAGAATTTTCTTTAAATACTCCAATATGAGGTTGTAATAACTTTGCCTCTTATAGATTAAAGCTAAGAGGTTGGTAGCGTAAGTGCCGCTCGGCAAATAATCCAGGCAATTTAATGGAGAATCAATTATTTATTTGTAACAATAAAAAAAGGTTCTCTGTATTAAATTTTATATACAGCATAAATCATTTTAGAACTCGTAGGATCTTAATCCACCAGCTCCAAGTCCAAAGTTCTATTTCAGTCCACAGAATGTTCAGTTTATAAATCACGTAAAGTTTCTACAAATCAGCAACACGGCGTTCTCTAAACACCGAAGATGAGACTTGTTACCGGCACTCTCCTAGCAAGAGTTCTCTTCCTCCGTCTCACTTGGGTGACGTCACCCTCTACAGCTCCCGATCCGAGCTGATCCACTTTTCTCAGAGAACAAATCCGAGCTCCGAGCTCTGTTCTCTCTCTTCTCACTCCGAGATCAAAATCCTCCCAAAAAACCTTGGCTTCCTCTTTTTCTTCTCAGCCAAGACCTCCCCTAAAGGTCACGAACCAATCATCAACCTTAATGATCTTTTCTCATTAAGAGATTCGTAACATCGTCTTATCATTCGTACCTGAAAATACACGCCTATGGCGACAATATGTCTGGACTCTTTTGCTTTCATTTCTGCGTCGGCGTGCTATCAAAGGTGCGACTCGTGTGGTCCCCTATTCACGTTAGTGTCGCCCGCCTGTCTTTTCAGCTAATCGATGATGATTTAGCGATCCTTTTAAATCGCCGCTCTTTTCATCTTGAGAATGAAAGCCATTTTGTGTTTTCAGTTCCATAGTGAAATCTCTTTTCAGAAAAAATGTCTTTAAAAGCCTGTGATAAATCTAAATTATCACAACTACCCCCGCCTCTAAAGATGATTTAACGTCTGAAAGGCGTGAAATCTAAAAAGCAGAACATGGTTAGCTCATTCATTTTGGGTGGCTCTTTGCACTCAAAATAAAATTTTAACAATTTTAAAAATACACTTTAAAAAACATTTTCAAACTCTTTTAACGACTTTGCTTTGTTTGGAGAACTCTAATAATTTAAAGGTGTTGAAACCAGTATAAATACATTAAGAAAACCTTATATATACAATAAAAGAAAACTATTTACAAATGTGAGAGAGAAAAAAAAATTTTGAGCTTTTTTTTTTTTTTTTCATTTTATTGCCCTGCTCAGACAATCAACGTGCGGTATATCCTTGCCCGCTCTGTGTTTCATGGCATACAGGAACGGTTGCAGTGATAAGGACCATCTTAACAACCTGGAATTGTTACCTGCATTGTTTTTCAGGAACACTAAAGGATTGTGATCGGTTTCGATACTGAACTCTTGTCCATCAATGTAGTGACGTAATTTTTTTATGGCAAAAATTATAGCTGCACATTCTTTCTCTGTGGCGCTATAACTTTTCTCTTGTTCCGAAAATTTTCTGCTCAAATATATAATGGGATGCTCTTCTGAGCCCTGTCTTTGTGCTAAAACTACCCCTATCCCTTTATCTGACGCGTCCGTCTGAACCACAAATTCTAGATTATAATTTGGCGCATATAGGATGGGTTTTTGGGTGAGTTTAGATCTTAAGGTTTCGAAAGCCTCTTTCATTTCATCGGTCCATATAATTTTTTCTTTTTTGTTTTTTCCTTTTAATGCTCGTGTGAGCGGTTCTACGATGGTCGCATAATTTTCTATATAACGGGAGTAATACCCTGCCATGCCGAGGCATCTTCTAATTTCCGTTTTATTTTTAGGGTCTGGGAGTTCCGTTATGGCGCGGATTTTCGCTTCTGCAGGCTTCCTTTTTCCTTCCCCTACTATGTGTCCCAGATATTTAACCGTTTTTTGTGCGAATCTGCATTTCGAAATTTTAACGGTAAGTTTCGCCTCTTTAATTCGACTTAGTACCGTGTTTAGATGCTGAATATGGTCTTCCCAGCTATCTGAAAAAACGGCCATGTCATCTAAGTATGGAAGACAAAATTCTTCCAACCCATTTAATAATTTAGACATAAATTTGGAAAACCTATAGCTAGCGTTGGACAATCCGAAAGGCATTGCCATTGGTAAGAAGCTACCAAAGCTTGTGACAAAAGCAGCTAATTTTTGTGCTTTTGGTGTCATGGGTATCTGCCAGTATCCTTTGGTCAGGTCTAATACAGAAATATATTTTGCCGCCGCCACCTTTTCGACCCTTTGTTCAATATTAGGAAGCGGAAAAAATTCGGTTTTTGTTATCGCATTCAAACGGCGATAATCAATGCATGGCCGAGGTTCCCTCCCCGGAGTTTCGACTAAAATCATGGGAGAATTATAATTCAAGCATGCGCTTTATCTCTTTTTTGAGTATATCATTCTGTCTAGGAGATACCCTATACGGCCTAATTCTCACCGGTTTTTCCTCAGTTAGCTCAATATCATGAATAGTCAGGTCCGTTAAGCCCGGGTCATTCGATAAAACTTCCCTGTATTCGTCTAATACCTGTTTTAACATTTGAATTTCACCTGCTGTGCACCGCTCGTTTAATGCACTTTGTTTGATAACTTCGTCAAAGTCATAACTATTTGAATCTGCTAATGGGAAAGCTATCTCCAAATCCTGAGATTCATCTGTCTCATTAAATTCTTTTGTCAGAATATTTATTTTACCTACTCTTGTGATATAGGGTTTTAATAGATTTACATGATAGATTTGCGATTTCTCTCTTCTCCCTGGTATACTCACAATATAATTCGTCTCAGAAATTTTAGACTCTACTCTACCGGGGCCTATCCAACCTACAGACATTTTGTTTTTCTTGTTAGTTGCTAGAACTAACACTTCGTCTCCTGGTTGAAATTTTCGTTCTTTAGCATTTCTATCATACCACATTTTCCGTTTATCTCTAGTAATTGTCATGTTTTCGACCGCTAGCTCCTGACAGCGTTTCAGTCGGTTGATAAGTTTGAAGACGTACTCAGTAACTAATTCATGCTCATCATTTTCTCCTGTCCATTGTTCGAAAAGTAGGGTTTCCGGGGTACGGAGATTTCTCCCATGAACTAGCTCTGCTGGGCTAAAACCTGTAGAATCATGCGTTACCGTCCTAAGAGTTAAAAGCGCATGGGGCAGATTAGCTTCCCAGTCACTACCGTTTTCCACGCATAGCACTTTTAAAAGCCTTTTTACTGACCTGTGCCATCTCTCGATAACGTTTGAGGAGGGGTGACATACACTTGAATGGTTTAGTTTTACCCCAAACCTTTTTAGGAAGGCTGTCGTTAAATTCGAAGTGAAACTCCTCCCAAGGTCCGTTTGTATGCTAGACGGGTAACCAAGTCTACTAAAAATCATGATCATCGCTTCAATGATCGTTTCCGAGAGCATATCTGGTATCGGTATTGCTTCTGGATAACGTGAATAAACACATATTGCTGTGAGCAAATATTTATTCCCTTTTTTTGACGTCGGTAAGGGACCTACTAGATCGCACGATAATTTTGAAAATACTTCTGAAATTATGGGAACTAATTTTAATGGGGCTTTCTTAGTTTCCCCCGCTTTTCCCACTACTTGGCAAGCATGGCATGACTTGACAAAATCCTCGATTTCCCTAATAATATTAGGCCAGAAAAAATATCTCAATATTTTATCTTTTGTTTTTGATTGGCCCATGTGAGCCGCTATACCTTCGTGACAAGCACTAAGTATCGCTTCCCTGTACTTAGTTGGGACAACTAACTGTTTTCTTTCGAATCCGTGATGATCCGTTACTTTCCTCATTACTAAATTCTCTTTAATTTCGAAATTTGATTTCTTTTGTTTTGCTTTTTCGCGAATGTCTCGCAGCGAGGAATCCGTCTCTTGTTCGGTTATGAATTCTGCCCTTTTAATTCTCGACAAGCCGGTCCCTGAGTCTTCCCCTGCTATCGGTAAAAACTCGTTATCTGGCCTTTCCGGATCTGCCTGTTCCGTGAAATCGTTTCCCCCTGCCCCTAAGTTAGTTTCGGTTTCTTGTTCGCCTCCGTCACTCCCGGAGCTAGTTTCGCTTTTTTTCGCCTGCGCGCGCGTCATTACTGCGTTCAATGTTTTGATTTCGTGTTTTTTTCTCTCGTCGATGAGCTTCTGCGTGTCATTCCCTAGTATATAATAGGACATATCTACGTCTCTATCAGTTACTATAGCCTTCGTCGAGATACTTCCTAGTTCGTCAATTTCAAGCGTTATATTAGCGGTGGGCAAACAGCGAACATCATTTAAGAGTGGTTGTTTTATCCACATAAATTCCCCATCTAATTGACTGTGGTTTATAAATTTACTGGAAATAACATCGACACACGGACCAGAATCTCGTAATACCGTAATTTCCTCCCCGTTAATACGAGCCTTACTTAAATATGGCGAAAAACCTTTTCCAAATTCTTGATTTTTATTTAAATGCCCTACAGACGTGGCGTTATTTTCCCTCTTGTGTTTTTCCGGGCACTGGGCACGATAGTGCGAAAAACTTCCGCAAATAAAACATTTGTTTGCTCTCTTTTGTTCAAAAACACGGTTTCTTTCTTTATCGGGATCCTTGTCTCTCCAATTCGTTTTAGTTTCGGCCGATTTCTCAACACGCGGTTTATCTTCGAGTCTCGGTTTTTCTGATTTTATGGGAAAATTTCTCGGGTTCCAGATTTTTTTCGAGGGCCCTTTGACTGCCTCAAACTCGTCTAAACACTTAACTAGAACTAACGGGTCTTTGAAATTTGCCCAAGAGTCAATAAAATGCTCTTTATATTCTATCGGCGTACGACGCTTAATTTGGTCTGTTACCAATAATTTCTTTAAGTCTTCGAAATTTGAAATTTCTAGTCCAGTTAACCATCCTTCTAGATAACTATTTAACTCGAAAATAATATCCTTCCAAAGGGTGCCTGGTATCCGAGAATGCCTTGTAAATTTTTGGCGATACGCTTCAGGACTTAGCCGAAAGCGTGCTAACAAAATTGATTTCACGTGCGTGAAATTGTCGATTTTTTCTGCTGGCTCGCGCAAGATTAATTCTGCAATATCTGCCGGGAGCAGCGATAAAAGATGAGTCACTAGCTCTTCTGTTTCTATGCCTGCTCGAGAGGATTGCCGTTCAAAGAGGTTTAAAAACAGAGTAATATCTGATCGTTCTGGATCGAATTTATGCATTAACGCTTTTAAAGGGGGTTTCTGACTCCTCTCAGATCCGCTACTTGACGTAGATTCACGTCTATTCGCATTTTGGGTTAATCTCAATTGCTCTAATTGAAATTCCCTTTCTTTCTGTTTTTCTTCGCTGTCCCGCGCCGCCCTTTCTCTTTCTGCCTCTAATTTTTCCTGTTCCTTTTGTGCGGCTGTGTTAGCCTCCCTATCTTGTACAATATAATTAGCCTGCGATAAAGTAAGATCTTTATCATAATCTGCAGTTGATTCAATTTTCTGTATAATTACAGCTATTTTGTCACTCTTATCAATATCAATTCCCAACTCGTCTGCTAACATTTGCAAATCGATTTTTCTACATTGCTTTAAATCAGTAATGACTGTCATTTTTAGACTGAGCTGCTCTAACCGAAATTTCTATTTATTTCCTGACAATCTATAAAATTACCCTAGCGTATAAGCAATGTTAATTTTATACATACACTTTACTACACAATTTAAACACAGTAAATGAGAATGAAATGAAAAATATATACATGAAAAGTACACAATTTACCGATTCAACACTTTTTTTTTTTCAACCGACCACAATACAAGTACCTGTACTTATTTCTAATTCTAGAAAAATATTGCCAGTTTTAGCATTCAGATTTTTCGAAAACTACACTTTAAAAATGTAAACATAAATAATTTTAGATCAACAGGTAACAATATCCCTTTCTGTTTAGAAGCCTTTAAAGAAAATTTAAATTTATGACTAACCTCATAACATTTATGCTGCTAAAAAAAGTTTTACAATTTTACAAGAGTTGTACACTCTTTTTTTTTTTTTTTCAAAACTTTCTAATTTGTTCCGTTTTGTCCGGAAAAAAATGCATTTAACATTTAATGTTTTTATCATTAAAAAAAAGAAGGAATTTTTTTTTTTTTTTTTTTTGCAATACTCTTTACTAATTTCTTAATTTTAGATTAAAATAATAAAAGTATAGAAACATAGTATATAAATTTCCTTACTGAATTTAATTTTGTGCAATAATTATGAAACTGAGCCACTCAAAATTTAGAATGAATGAGCTTACCTATTTCCGTCGTCTGCATCTCTCTTGGGGCATCTTTCCGTCGGAGGGTGTTGGGTGCTACGGGCAGGTTGCGGCTGGGTGGCCTTTCGTCGGTTAGGCGTTGTATCTCCGGTTATGGCTGGGTGCCTTCGTCAGCTAGGCGCTGGATTCTATCGATGATTAACTCTGGAACTGCACGGCGAACTATAGTCCTGGACTAGTGGCTCCCGTTGCCACCAGTTGTAATAACTTTGCCTCTTATAGATTAAAGCTAAGAGGGTGGTAGCGTAAGTGCCGCTCGGCAAATAATCCAGGCAATTTAATGGAGAATCAATTATTTATTTGTAACAATAAAAAAAGGTTCTCTGTATTAAATTTTATATACAGCATAAATCATTTTAGAACTCGTAGGATCTTAATCCACCAGCTCCAAGTCCAAAGTTCTATTTCAGTCCACAGAATGTTCAGTTTATAAATCACGTAAAGTTTCTACAAATCAGCAACACGGCGTTCTCTAAACACCGAAGATGAGACTTGTCACCGGCACTCTCCTAGCGAGAGTTCTCTTCCTCCGTCTCACTTGGGTGACGTCACCCTCTACAGCTCCCGATCCGAGCTGATCCACTTTTCTCAGAGAACAAATCCGAGCTCCGAGCTCTGTTCTCTCTCTTCTCACTCCGAGATCAAAATCCTCCCAAAAAACCTTGGCTTCCTCTTTTTCTTCTCAGCCAAGACCTCCCCTAAAGGTCACGAACCAATCATCAACCTTAATGATCTTTTCTCATTAAGAGATTCGTAACATCGTCTTATCATTCGTACCTGAAAATACACGCCTATGGCGACAATATGTCTGGACTCTTTTGCTTTCATTTCTGCGTCGGCGTGCTATCAAAGGTGCGACTCGTGTGGTCCCCTATTCACGTTAGTGTCGCCCGCCTGTCTTTTCAGCTAATCGATGATGATTTAGCGATCCTTTTAAATCGCCGCTCTTTTCATCTTGAGAATGAAAGCCATTTTGTGTTTTCAGTTCCATAGTGAAATCTCTTTTCAGAAAAAATGTCTTTAAAAGCCTGTGATAAATCTAAATTATCACAAGGTAAATAGTAGCCTGGACCTTCTCCACTTTCTTCAATAATACTTTCAGCTACCATTCTTTAAGTACTTCATCATATGCATTTAATTTACCATCTCTTCTCAACTTGGAAGTTTTAGATCTTAACCTACTTTCAGTATATTGCGATTACTTTTGCGATTATCTTCTATTGAGGCTTTAAAATTATATTTCAACAAAGAGCACATAATTAGCCAATACTTCTTACCACAAATGACGCATTTCACACACGTTTTAAGATTTCTTTTTCTTTTTCTTTTTTTTTATAAATGACCGATCTTAAAATAATAAAAACAATTTTTATTATGCTTTAAAATGTTTTGTTTTTCTTCTAATGAAAGATTTTGACCCATCTTAAAACAATCTTTAGTCTCATGAGCCTTGTCACAAAATATACAACGTAGAACATTTTCTTCCTTTACGTTAGAAAGTAAATCATTACTATTAGTCGTAAGGACTCGACTCAACTACCTTATATTTTTGGTTTCTCAAAGGAATGTTATTCTGATTGATTCACATTTTTTGCCATTAAAACTCGCTCTTTACCTTCAACTTCGGTGCGAAGAAGTGACAATAACTGTGATAATTTATCCCCATATGAATTCTTATTTGTATTTAACACTGGGTTCCTAAGCCAAACTCTGAGCAACGCTTCAGAAATACACGATTCAACTAAAGAGATCAAGATAGCTGAATATTTATCGGATGTCATGCTAGCAGATTCGAGAGATCGTAAATAAGACTCTAATTTAACATAAAGGTGAATTATGTTGCTTTATACTTTCATTGCCGTAGCATTTTTTACCTAGTTAATAAAGTCATAAGACTTAAAATGAGGTTTATTAAATGAGGTAAGGTTAATACATTTATTTACTAGACTTAAAAATTAACGCACATAAAATTCTACAAGCAGCTCATCTTGTTCGAACCTTGCCTGTAAGTTTCAATTGCTTTACTATAATTTTCCGAGGTTGGAGGATGAATAACTATCAATAGTTTCTTTTGCTCTGCTACCAGGAGATATACATTGTATCAAATAGGGAAATTTGTCCATATCCTCTAATGACTTATCCTCGTGAATTCTGCTAAACTGGCACAGAATGTGAGTCAATCTCTTATTTACCACTAAATTGAATAAAGCTTAATTTTAGGGAGTTTCAAATTAGTCTTAACGACAGTATTTTGTTGTTCCAAAACAGAATCCTGAATTTAAAACTTAATGCGAGTTTTAATTTTCTCGAATTTAGTAATAACCCTAATATTTTACTATTATGTTCTGATAAGCATTTTTTTGCGTAAAAAATACGCACAAAATTCACTGTCTTTTCTTTCTATTGAAACTATGTGGTCACTGGTAAATAATAATTACAATATGATGTATAACTATTTCTATTTAGTATGCTTGAAAATTGGCAACATTCAAAAACCCACAGTAACGTGAATCATTATTTTTAAAAAAAATCAAATGAATAATTTTCTTTGATTTGATTTCGAGAAAGTTTTTAAAACCATCTTTACTTAGATACTAGTATTAATGTTTTTCAGTAGATCACCATATTATTCAATTAGATTAGTAGATTATTGAAAGATCAATAAATTTTTCAGTATAATCACGTAAAAAAATGAATAAAATTTGTGGCGTTATCGATTTCGATGGCTTCGATGTGCTCGGTGGTAATTTTTTGGTGAGAGAGTTCGGCTTTATATCCATTGACTGGACCGTTGGAGAAAGCAGAAGATACGATTTATCTCAATTTTACAGCAGACTTTCTCCATCAGATCTGAATACAGTCCGTCGTGTTGAAAATGACATTCTGGGAATGCCATTTAATCCAATTCCTGGAGAATTCGTTCACAATGTGGAAGATTTGGATAACCATATAAAGGATTTTTATGAAAGATGCAGAACGGAAGATCGACAATTCATAGGATATAAAGGCGGTACATACGAAAAAAGTCGTTTGGATAGACTGTATATACCCAGCATAAATCTTGAACAGTTTTCGTGCCCAAAATTTGATGTCTTGCGTACTTTCGATCCAGGAAGATATAGTGGAATCACCTGTGGGTACCATAGGAACCGTGATCTGCATCATTGTCCAAGAGCAGAAGTGACAGCTTTTAAAGAGTGGATCTGTCGATATCGGTCTCCATAAAATCAAAAATCCAATTTAACCCAGTCAATAGCCAAGTTTTAAAGTTATTTTAGTTACATCTTCTATAACGGTTAATATGAATATCTTACAAGGCAGTTTATCATTCTGTCAAATTTACTGCAGAATTAAAACTTTTTTATTTAATATTTTGCATCCGAATTAAAATATTTTATTCTAAATTCTTGATTTTGATTACTTAAAACATAGATTAAACATTTCTTGCCAGTTATTTAACTATATAATAGATTTTTTGGGACAATTACCTATCAGTCGGTACCAGCATTTGGTTGTCAACGATTTCATATTGTGTATATGTATTTTGTATTCACATGTATTCATGTATTATGTATTTATGTATTCATATTATTTTCGTGCCAAAATAGAAAAAAAAAACCAGCCTTGTTGCGTTTGCGACATCTGTTCCCATATTATTTACGTTTTATATGCTATGCATACGTTAGGTATATCATATACAACATGCCACTTATATAAGTCATACGAGACTGTAACTGGGCTATATGCGTCACGAAATAATATTATACTATTTTATATGCTTTATAATTTGGCGATAATCTTGGTCGCTTGACGATTCATCCTCGCTATAAACCAAAAATACCACAAAAAGCATTTAATGATTGAAAAGAGCTCCAACATTTGCCACTGGCATGCGATTGAGTCGCAAAAGTATCGATTTTACTTTAGTTTATTTCATTTATTGCTTTTTTTAGTAATTATATTGCTGAATTTTCGAATGCAAGAGCTTCATATTAATTCATACTGCCCAGTTTTAAAGCGGAATCCTCAAATATTTTTTTGGAAAACGCAGTTAGTGAAACATAAGAATCAATTGAAAACATCCCAAATAATCCTGAATATGCCAATCCAAAAAATGTCTTGTGCATTTGAGTCCACCGTCTAGGGCTTTACGTGAGACATACTGACAACAGTGTGTTTTATAACGAAAGTATCTATTTTTTCAGTACTACTTGATTATCCCACGTCGACCAAAAATCAATTGCCAAACTGTAAGATTAAATGCCAGTAATGGATGATCGTAAATGTCGCATCCAGTAACATTAAATACGATAAACGTATTTAAAACGTCATTAAAGGATTTTTATTTCGACTTTTTATTTGTATTTTTATTAATATTCTACTAATTATTTGTTTTTTCGGCACAGATGTCATATACGCACCACATTTTCACGTGTTTTTTTCCCTCGCCAATTTGGCAAAAATTTTGTTTTTGAATGTAAGTTACAAATTGCATTCAATAACAGCACTTCATTTTTTATTGCAATGTAAAAATAAAATAACATGGAAAAATGAAAGATATTCTAATATTTTAAAGACAGACATAAAAATAAATAAATAGTAAAATAATAAACATAGTACAGTTTGATATAAATTATTGATATAGTATATAATAAAAAAATTTTGAAGAAATAAAAAAAAATAACAGTAAATAAATTAAAAAACATGAATAAAAAAGGAAACTAAAAATAAATAATCATAAATAATAAACTTAGTAAGTAACAAAACAGTAAATATAATTTTTACAATAAATCGTAACATAAATACTTATAGCCATATTGAATGCATGCAGTTGTATCATTTAATTAGTACATTTCACTAAAATCTTTAATTTTTCTCATTTTATTTCATTAACAATTGTTATAAACTTATTAAACGAATCTTCTCCTTGGCACAGATGTGCAATGCCAAATTGGCGGGTTAAAAAATAAGGTGCGTATATGACATCTGTACCGTTTTTTCGTTATTTTAAATAAAAATTACGTCAATTTGTATAATTTGGCTATTAGTTTGGCGATTTGTACAATTTGGCGAAATTGGTCGACAGGATAAACAAGTAAGTATCATTTTATCTATAGATACCGTGTTAAATGCCTAAGATAGTTGCACGGGGTGTCCACTCTCAAAGGTGGCCAATGGCTAATTTCTAAACCGTTAGTCTTAGACATATAGTTCCAATTACAAAAATACTTTTAAAATGTAAAGAATTGTTTTTTAAGTGATTTAGGTCAAAAACAATTTTTGTCAAAAAATTACGAAAATTAAATTTTTATACGGTCCCCCGGTTCTATAAGCGATATTTAGTAAAAGTTTCCCAACACTCTAGCAAGTAATACAGAAAAGGTCCCATTCATCTAACATTAAAATTGATCGAGTTATGAAACTTTAAATTTCATGACTTAAACCACTTATCTATTGCGGAAAACGGATGAGTTCAACTAAGCTTTAAGGGAACGTACACTAAGTGCTTAAAGTATTATAAAGGGCGTCCATTTCAACACTATCCAAAGGCTAATTCCTAAACCATTTGTCACAGACATATGTTCCAATTACAAAAATGTTTTAAATGAGATAAATAAATATTTTTAAAGCGATTTAACTGAAGGTGCTGTCACCGTAAAAGTTTTATGGTAATGTTAATTTTAATTAATTAACTTCTAGATTCGTCATTAAACAACTGAAGACATTAATTTCAAAATTCTCTTTATCGAGAAAATCGTATTTGGGGAAATCGCTAAAAACCTTTAAATACGTCCATTGGTTTTCATTATTAATTTGGAGATTGTAGTGTTACAATAGTGCAGAATTGTATAGACTGATAGAGTAAACAAAAGCGATAAAGGCGAGTTTTGAAATTCACATCCTTCAATTTTACTTTTACATATGTTTTATTTTGTAAGAAAATGAAGCTGTTTCTTTTCGTGATTTTATTTTAAAAAGGTATGTTATTTTAATAAACTTTTATTTTACTCGTAACGTTCGTATGTAAGTTTTTCAAGTAGAAAACTTTTATTCAAATTTAACTCGCCTCCAAATATGCGATACAGGTTCAATTTGCATACTTATTATTATCCAAAAACAGTGTAATATTAATACCATTTATTATTTTATAGGAATACGTACCATTTATCTATTTTATAGGAATACATCAAATTCTAGTAGGTTAAGTAATCAAATTACATTTTAAATATGTATCATTTTGTAACGAATTGTGACTGTTACTTTTCATAATTTCATTTAACAAAATTTCTGTTATTTTTTTACTTATATTTTTAGCACAAATTGTATAGTTTGCTTTACTATGTAAACGTCAACATAAATTCAAAATCAATATTGCAAAAAATATTTTACTCTCAATGTTTAAAGTTAAATTTTCTATCTGATGTTTATTTTTATTTCCAGTAAATTTGTGACTGACCCCTATTTTGCAGCAAGAAAGATGCTTCAATTTTAAACAGCTATTACTCAGTGAGTTTTAATCGCAGACCAATGGGACTTGTTAGAGTAGTCCTTCTTGTTAGAGTAGTGGTAAAAATTTACTAAATATCACTTATAGGACCGGAGGACCGTATAAAAATTTAATTTTCGTAATTTTTTGGTAAAAATTTTTTTGACCTAAATCGTTTAAAAAATACTTCTTTACCTTTTTTAAAGCATTTTTGTAACTGGAACCATATGTCTATGACTAACGGTTTAGAAATTAGCCATTGGTTACCGTTGAGAGTGGACACCCTGTAGAAAAATATCTCTTGCGTCAACACATGCTCGCTAAAAATAAAAAATATCCAAATTAACTCAGCTACGGAAATTAACCAAGAGATTGATTCTGATATTTTGATATTAGTTTTAATTTTCCTAGTATGTTAATTCTGCAAGTAAATTAAACAATCAATTTATGTATGTATATACACATATTATTATTATTTTTTTCTTTTCGCTTATAAAATCATCGAAAAAAAGGTAGTAGTTATAATCGGTCATTAATAATAGCGTACTTGGCATTTTTCGAGATAAAGAAGATGCGAATACTGACAAATAAATAGTTATGAATAGCAATAAAGACTGTATCAAGTTTTACTGCTTGCTTACCCTTACAAATCATTCAGATATTCATCCAAAAAACTCAGACGGTTGTTATAGGATAGGGCATCAAAATGAATAAAAATTGAAAATGACATGGGGTCGCAAACCACTTATTGAGTCACACTCACAAGGTATTTCACCCTAACTGCTTTCGGGATGTCGATAATAATTTTGTAAAAAATAAAAGGTACTACTTAGTTATCCCGTCGACCAATCTCGCTAAATTCTACAAATCGCCAAACTGTTCGTCAAATGATATAAATTGACATAATTTTTATTTTAAATAACGGCAGAATAAATAAATTAGTAAAACATGATCAAAAATATAAATAAAAAGTTGAATTAAAAATCACTTGCTGACGTAAGAAACACGTGTATCGTAGTTAATATCAAGTGAATGTAACATTTACAATCATCCATTAGTGGCATGCAATCTTATAGTTTGGCGGTAGTTTTTTGGTCGACGGGATAACCAAGTAGTACCAAATAAAAATATTGCAAGGGAAATGTAACGATGTGTTATATGAAATGTGATAATATCATGAAAATTTTCTGATAAACAAGGTGCTCCCGCAATCTAAGATATCGTTAGTAACACAGTCCAAAATGTGGAACATCAATGTATATTGCTCACGGATATAATTAAAACTTCTATCAATTTTTTATGTTATTCCATTTATAACAAAAATAAAAGTATATCTAAAATTTCATTAAAATATACTTTAGTTTTCTGAAAGTTTTTAACGTCAACTGAAGTTCAATTAAGATAGAATAACTTGTATTTTTGATTAAATAGTTGTTTGCGGTAGAGATCTGAACGGGCCGGATTCAGACCGATTTCCAACGCATTCGGGCCGGGCCGGGCTCGGGTCTTAATTTTTTCCCTGGAGTATCGGGCGGGGCCTAACGAATTTTTTCCGTACAAAGCCGAGTCTGATTTCATTCTTCCTGTCTTCATGGACCAAAAAAATCAGTTCCTGTTGAATCATCGCGCATTAAAATCCTTTTCTCGACAAGGGCCAAGTCTGTTCATAAATCAGTAAAATTTGGCTTGGTCCAAAAATTTTTGCAAAAAAGGCATATACTTTTAAGTCGTTTATTATTCTACAATTAAACATTAGAATTTATTCTTTTTAAAGAATCGTAGATTACTCGGCGTTTTAAAATAGAATATTAAACACATGAAAAAAAAAATGATTATGACGACATTTTTTTTAAACTGAAAATTGCAATTTTTTTCATCTTGCAAAATGAATACAACAATACGCGATAAAAAAAAAAATATTAAATATTTACATCTGTTAAGAAGGGAACGTATTTTTTTCTTTCCAATGCGATTCCGTCTTAGAAGATTTTACTTTTACTGTCTACCATTTTTTAGATTTTTATGTCCCCATTACGGGGAATATAGATTAATAATACTAATGATGACTGAAACACATGCAACAAACAAAGGTCCATAAAAAGCGTAAATATCGCAGCCTACGGCACTTCTGCATAAATAGAGATTATAAACATTTAAAAAAAAACAGACCAAGATAAGTTTTTTTGGTCTGAACTTTTCCGTAAGAGTAAAGATTTAAAGTCATTTTCGGGTCGGGCCGGGCCAATATCTTTTTCGTTCGGGACAGGAAAATTTCGGCCCCATGCAGACCTCTAGTTTGAGGTACCATGTTCCATTGAATTTTTTGTTCCTCTTGATGTCTGTTAACAATCCTCTGAGTTTTTCGGATGCTTATCTAAACAACCTGTACATATTTCTTAATGTATAGATTAAGTAAAGTGTATAAATATTGAAGAAATTTCTCAGATATATGAAACAGTGAATCATCACCAGGAAGTGCTTGAAAGAAAAAAAAATCTATATAATAAAAGCCTAAGTCATATGACTGTCATCAATAGTTCCGGGGTAACCGCTTCACTTTCTATATGCCGGCCGAACATTTTGGCATTTTATCGTTAAACAGGCGCAGGTGATAGGTTTCCAAATATTGTTCTATCGCCATAATTTCCCCTATATTATAATAGACCAAGTCATGTGGCTTTCATAAATAAGAACGAGCTGATTTCATCGCTTTCCATATGAAAAGTTTTCATTTTGATTAAAAAATTCTAAATTATTTTTGGAATAAAACTACATAAAAGTTACCATATCGCAAAGAATTCTGGATACTTTTATGTTTAGTCGGGTGCAAATCTTGCCAATAGCACTTTTTAGCTCACAGGCTATCACAGCCTGAGAGCTTATGTGCCCGTCCGTTCTGTATGTATGTTCGTATGTACGTAACGCGATAACTCATGATAAAAATATCCGATCCACTTGAAATTTTGTATGTAGGTATATCCTGACAAGGCGCTTCCCTGATTAGTTTTTGGAGTTCATTCGATATGTATAAGAGGGGGAACGGGGGGCTCATGCCCCCCGTTAGTTGATATAGATGGGATTTTCATGCAGAATTAAGTTTTCAAAATTTAGATTAGGATCATTCTGATGAGGCGATTCCGTGACAGTTATTAGGTGTTCATTGATTAAGTATAAATAGGGGGAACAGGGGTTCTAATGCCCCCCCCCCGTTAGTTGATATAAATGGGATTTTCATGCAGAATTAAGTTTTCAAAATCTAGATTAGGATCATTCTGATGAGGCGATTCCGTGACTGTTATTAGGTGTTCATTGAATAAGTATAAATAGGGGGAACAGGGGTTCTAATGCGCCCCCCCCCGTTAGTTGATATAAATGGGATTTTCATGCAGAATTAAGTTTTCGTTCAAAATTTAGATTAGGATCATTCTGATGAGGCGTTTCAGTGACTGTTATTAGTTGTTCATTGAATAAGTATAAATAGGGGGAACAGGGGTTCTAATGCCCCCCCCCCGTTAGTTGATATAAATGGGATTTTAATGCAGAATTAAGTTTTCGTTCAAAATTTAGATTAGGATCATTCTGATGAGGCGATTCCGTGACTGTTATTAGGTGTTCATTGAATAAGTATAAATAGGGGAAACAGGGGTTCTAATGCCCCCCCCCCGTTAGTTGATATAAATGGGATTTTCATGCAGAATTAAGTTTTCGTTCAAAATTTAGATTAGGATCATTCTGATGAGGCGATTCCGTGACTGTTATTAGGTGTTCATTGAATAAGTATAAATAAGGGGAACAGGGGCTCTAATGCCCCCCCCCCCGTTAGTTGATATAAATGGGATTTTCATGCAGAATTAATTTTCGTTCAAAATTTAGATTAGGATCATTCTGATGAGGCGATTCCGTGACTGTTATTAGGTGTTCATTGAATAAGTATAAATAAGGGGAACAGGGGTTCTAATGCCCCCCCCCCCCTTAATTTATATAAATGGGTTTTTCAAGCAGAATTGTCAGATTTCGTTCAAATCTCTGAATAGTTTTGGAAGTTTAATGGTTAAGTATAAAAGAGGGGGATAACTCCTTTTAAATTATATAAATGCTAAATGGGTTTTTATTAAGAATTATCTCATTTGCTCTGAATTTTGGATATAGATTTTTTATATGATAAAGCATGTCTTTGATAATATAGGAGTTTCAATGATTAAGTATAAAAAAAGAGGAAAGGGGAGAGCTGTTTCCCCTTCTTAATTTTTTTTCGAACGGAATTAACCCTTGAAAATATAAGGCTTTAATGTACAATTAGTATTTGTAGCCTGTGAGCTCAATGCCATCAGTTTAACTGGGCAGTATTCTTTATTTCTTTTTAACTTGCCAAGCGTTTTCTTAATTTTCGCGTGTAAATTAAAACAATGGTTTGTAGTGGAAATTAAACATCGTAGCTTGTGGCATTATTTACTATTTTTCTTTTCTTTTCGTTAAAAAAAGAGAGATGTTATAGCCGTGAATTTTAAATGTTTCAATTTTAAATGAAAGTATCATATTTTTAAATGAAGTGAATGAAAGGATTATATTTTCAATGAATTACAATAAAATGTGATGCGAACAATGTTTGGCGATTTATCTCCTGCGCCATGATAATATAAAAATAATGAGCTCTTAATTCACTATCAATATTTTTTTCTAAAAATATGTTTTTCGAAATCTCCAGTGTCTGAAACGTGTAAATCCGTCAATATATATATATATATATTAAACGATTACAAGATATACTGCATACTACGTATAATGGGTAAGTAATAAAGTGAAAACATTTACCAGTTATTCCACTGTGTTTTCTTAAAATTGGCTATAATAGTAAAATTAAGAGATCATTTTTAATTTGGATTGTTAACGAAATATTAGATTACCATTTGAATAACAGCTATATTCGAGCTTCAAGCTATTCGAAGATTAACATAGACTCGAATTAAAGTAACTGTAAAGCAAACAGACAAATCCTGATAGAATTTGCCTCATTAATGACAGTGCTATCTGCCATTTTAGTCTTATCTCAATAGCTGCATTCTTCTTAAAATGACTATGATTGGAGGCAGAACACACACGCCTGCGAGATCATATCTTCATATGGAATATGACTTTGCTTCTGAAGAAAATAAATGGATTGGGAGGTTGTTGACTTCAACTTTTACTTTCTTCTTCATGTTTATAACGGTAACTACCAAAACATTTATGATTGGATCATGAGTGCCGTTTTCCTTTCTCCGAATTTTATAATTTAATCGAATATTTTTTATTTCTGGTGATTTTTAAAAAGTAGTAAAATTTATTTTTCTTAAATGGCTTAATAATAATTAAGCAGTAAGAGAACAAGATCGAAAAATCCTGCATCACATCATAGATTATGAAACACTATCCAGCAGTATCAGAATATTGTTGAGAAACTTGATTTTTGTTCATAAAATCAAATGAGAAACCTACATAACCATAAAAATATACCTTAACGCAGTTCAAATTTATATTTAGCAATCGCTGTGCATATCCAGTAATGTGTGCAAATTCTTCCGATAATTCTGGTTTATGATTTACCACATCGTAATACGCATAAAATTTACTAACAAGGAAGGTCTCCATACGGGCATACCCCGAAAAATCTGAAAAAATTACAGAATGTTCTTCTCGTGTGGATATATACGTTTATAAAAATTTTTGGCGGAACCTCCATTCAGTAACCGTAAAAAAATAATGAAAATTTCGTTATTTGGCGATTTATCGCCGGTTGGCAATGGAATGTAATTTAAAAAAAATACTTTATGTCAAATACACTTCAAGATAAAAAAAGTTTCATGTTGAACTTGTTTTGATAAGTTTAACTTAAATAACTTTAGTTTTGTAAGTTTTAGTTTGTTTTATGTATAATTTTGTTATAACGAAACTTATATGTATTTATATTCAAATTTAATCATCAAAATTTGAGATTTAAAACGAAATTCATAATTTAAATTTAATTAAATTTGTTTCAAGCTCAAAATCTAATTGAGAATTGTCGATTAGTTTTGTTGCTATGGAAACATATGACTTTTTTTAATGCGCTTAAATGTATGAAGATAATTTTTCTCAATATGATTTTTTTAGCTATGAAAACATTTTTTTCCAGGGATTAATTAAATAACTACTTCAACGAGTAATATATATATATGTAATACAATATGTATATAGATGTATATAATATATTAAAGTCTCTCACTGTTTATGTTTAAATTCATTAAATACCATTTACACGCAAACTAAATATCTAACAGTTTTGAGTTTCATTATAATCGTTTGCTTTTGGCGAGGAAAAGGACTGACTCTTTAGACTCTTTAGGAGTGACTCTTTAGTCTTTTCACGCCAAATATTCGAAAATATTTTATTTTTTTACACAATATCTAATGTGATTCCGCCGCTAATTTTGACTGATCATTTATTACATACATAAGTATTTTAATTAGTATTTTTTTCATAAAATTCTGGATATGCCCAGTATGGAGACCTTCCTTGTAAGTTTTATAATGCATATCATAGCTGAAAACTGACATCCAACAATTATGGCTCATATTCAGCCCTATAATTGAATTCGTTTAGATATTTTTGTAGATAAAGTAAAAATTGTACATACTCACAAAGAAGACCTGCTTAGTGGGCATACTCAGAATATGTTGAAAAAAAAAAAATGCAAGTGAAACTACCTATGTATTTAATAAAGGATCACTGAAATTTAGCGGCGGAACTCCAGTAAAAAATCTGTAAAAATATAAATAATTTCGAATACTTGGTGCGAAAAAACGAAAGCAACATGAGATTTGCGAGACTAATTTTTCTTCGCAAAAAGCAAACGATTTTAATGAATCCGAAAATTTCTTGTTAATTGTCTTTTAGAATACACGGCATTTAATGAATTTAAACTTTATCAATGAAAGAGTGCATTATATATATATATATATATATATATATTACTACGCATATGTTTGTTACTTTATCATTTTGTTACATTTTCTTCATTTATACTTATTCACTGGAGAAATATTTTCTACGTTTTTCAAGGTACAAATGTATATTTTAAGTTATAGCCAGCTTAAGTTTAATTTTTAACTATTTAATTTGTTTATTTATGTTTTTGAAATTTCAGATACTACTTACTTATGAGTTTATTACATTTTGAAGCAATATTAATTTATCTTATAAAGTAATAAATAAATAATAACTTCGCCCTTTTCTTTTGATAATCTATTTGAATAAAATTCCTCCAATCCAAGATTTTTTAAAATTGCAATAAATTTTGGTGTTAAAAAATAAAGTCCACATGAAGAATTCTGCCGTTATAGATTTCCATAACAAAGAACTCATTTCTATAGAACAAAATTAAATCGACAGTACTCACCAGAACTATTTTTGATCTTGAAACAATTTAAATCAATTTAAATCTTACTTTAAACTGTAAAATATGTTTTTTTGTCTTTTAATTCTGTAAATGTCCCTGTCACTTACAGTTCATCATAACTATATAAAAAAGAAAACATCAACTACACTACTAGATAGTTGTACTGGAAGAAGATAACAAACAGACAGAGAGCTTTTCTTTATCTTGGGATCTTCTGGCCACACATTCATCGATAGCTGATAGTTTCGATTCAAAACTGTTATCAATAAATGAGAATTAAAACAACAACATTGTCCCGATAGTGGACATTTTTTTTCCTTCCGACTACCAAGGTCGGCCATTCACCCGTTGAGGGGCTATCGTAGAATCGCGCAATTCAGGTGTTCCTCTCGCAAGTTGTGAGTGTTGATGGACTTGAGCGACGTGATCCGAGTGAATAATTATAAACTTCGCGAGGGGCATTCTGAACAGCAAACGTTCCTCTTCTTTGCAATGAATCAGATGTTGATGGATGGTTATTTTGTGAATTGTAGCAGTTAACCATCGTTTATAGCTTTAAGATGAGGATCTATGGACCTCATGACTAGAATAAAAAAATGAGATGCCTTAACATGTATTCATTCTTCACTATGAGTAGTATTTGCAGGTGGGGTGAAGGGGGGGGGGCTAAATATGCGGGCGATAAAATAATTGTTCAATAAAATTTTGATTTACACTGGTTCAATAGTCCCCAGTATTCAATAGAATCCTTGCTCAAAGGGAGCAATTTTATTTTTAAGGAGTGTGTCAATTTCCATTTAACGAATTGTGATTTATTTATGATTTTAGTGATGTACAATACATAAATGTATGGCATATATATTTTTAGCATCAAAATCAGAATATGCACAGAAGTCTAGTTGATATCTAAGAAAAAGGGAAAGCCTTCTGACAGAGATAAATGGTGATAGCTAATTTATAATCATAAAAAAATGTATTTCATTTCATGTTTTTTTTTTTTTTTTTTTTTTTTTTTGCATTTACTCTATTGAAATCTAAATCCTTTGCAATTTTTGGAATCTATTATTATAATTTAAGTCTGTTTTAGTAAATAATATTTAAAATAATTAGAAGATTATAGGAAATTCCTAAAAAAAATTTTTTTTTTATGTTTAGTGCACTTCCATTTGCTTTTTACATTTAAACTTTTTCCATTAAATTATTCCATATTATTATTTTGACCTTATGAAAGGTGGGGAAATATATTTTTTCTTGCTTTATTTTAACCATTATTTTTACCCGAGTGTTTGAATAAAATTTTAATTTTATGACTTGTGGTGATTACAATTTGGAAAAATTCTTTTCTTTTTTTTCTTCAATAAAATTTTTCTAAAAATCTAGTGGGAATGACACTAGTGGGAAATCTAGTGGGACTTACAGAAGAAAATGTTTCCCCGTTAATGGTTAAATTATTTCTACCTTAGACTTTAACAGTTATTTCGGCTTATATATATATATATATATATATATATATATATATATATATATATATATATATATATATATATATATACATATATATATATATATATATATATATATACATATACATATACATGATTGTCGCTTCCATCGCAAAGTTGTTTTGCTACTTTAATGGTGTGTTAAATCTTCGACTACATGAATAAAAAAATCATTTTTTAGAGTGTCATGTCACTAAGAGATGTGAAAGAGGGTATCGTGAATTTTAAACGTCAAGGTCAAGTAAAGTTTGCTAACCACTGTACTAGAGAGTTATATGGGGGGGGGGGGGGGAGAACTCTGCAATTTTCAGTTAGATTAATTTGCAGCTCTTTTCATGAGAAGGGACAAGGTGTACATTTTTTTAACAAAAATAAATCTAGGTATTTTGAAATTTTGATAAATATTATCCAATTAAATAATAATAATTGTAATTGTAATTCAACAAATTACAACGACTATTTGGAAAATGATATATTCAAAAACTCAAATTTTAGACTTATAAATAAATTCCATATTTAAATTAATAATAATAATAAATTTTTAGGATGATTATAACAAGTCATATATTACGTATGCCATGCATTAAACATTAACATTCCTAGAGCAATGATAAAAAAAAACCAGTAGATTAAAGATAGACAACTTTAACTGTTTAAAATGTGAATTTTTATTGGATGGAGTTAATCAGACTGACTTCTGAACCCCTCATATCACGTACGGCATGGATTAAACATACAGGAGTCGCAGCGTCCCTAAAATTTTCCCACTTTCCTACCACAATTTTTAAACGATAATATTTATTGTAGAATTTCATTGTAGTCGTTAAAGGAATCTGACACGAAGATTTTCGATTTAAAGTACTGGTAGAAAAGTACGAAAATTTTAGGGACGCGGCGACCCCTGAACATATATAATCATGGACCCTTCACAAACAAATTTTAAATGAAATTTCAGTTTTACAATTTTCGGAACTGTAAATTTTTCAACCTCTTAACATAGCACATTTTAAATTTCTCACCGTTGCGTAGAGAAAAAAAATGCACTTTTTAGTGAAATTTGTTTGAAATCTTTATCAATATTTGTTCTTAAATAATAATTTTTTTTAAAGTTTTAATTGCTCTTTTTGTCATCGTGGCAACAGAAGTATTCTATTTTTGGACATTAAACTAGGACCAATCAGAAAACAAATAAAATAAAAAACAGAAGTATTCCATTTTTGGACATTAAACTTGGACCAATCAGGAAACGAATAAAATAAACCAACTTCATTGTGGAATTCAACCAATAAAAAGTTTCAGATATGCTTTAAATTTCCCAAATCTCTACCGAGAACTACTATTTTTTCCAAACAGTTAATAATATTAATAGTAGATAAAATAACTCGGATATTACAGGTCAGAAGTAAGCAAACGAGGTGCATTCGTACTATAACGAAGTTTCCAAAATTTTCGGATACAGTATAGTATCCGAAATCTTTTGTATATGCCCCTGAAAATACTAAATACTTTCTATTATACAGGAATTAACTTGTAGTAAACCTCAGCAACGTATATCAATTTCATAAAATGTGAAATAGTTTAATATAATTAAAACGTACCTCAGACAATGTTTCTCCCTATACCATTAAGTAATACAGTACTTTAGCGTATTAATAAAAAATATTATTTGCACCACAGATTGTACAGAATGTATATTTTAGTATATATTTCATAGACGCATATGAGTTGTACTATGTTCGGAAGAGTGTAACATTATGCACTTGAAACTATTTTTTCCCATTGGCCGTAATGTAACGGAATACTTTTGATTGTTCCTGTAATTGAATTATACACCGATTTTCATAAAACTTGAAATGACTCATACAATTATGTAATAATTATATATTTTTAATTTCAAACGATTCGGCTAGGTAGTGTTTGCGTTATTGTATGCGGACAGACGGGCGGGTTGAAAGACGACTAAAGATAATACTTATTTACATAATTACGAACGCAGCTAAAAGGGAAGACAATTCATTAAATACAGTAAAACCTCCATAACGGACACTCCAAATAGCGGACACCTCTATTTAACGGACAGTTTACCGATCCCCACTCCCAAAATCTAAATTTTTGTATATTTAACCTCTGAATAACGGACATTCCGAATAGCGGACAGTAATTTTTGGGATAAAGTATGAGAAATTGTTTTTTAACGAAGAAAAAAAGTAAAAAATCTCTTAAATTTATCTGGAAATTTTGTGATCACAGATAAATGTAGAGAATGGGCCGGATCCCACCCAGGCCTTTCATGCTACATACAGTATTAAATTCAGGGGATGGTCCGAGGGACATTACTTGCCAGAGCATCACAATGCCCCCCCCCCACTCCCCTCCGGAAAATTTGAGATTTTATGTTTTTAAGAAATGGCAAAATACAGTCAGCAGTAACACATTTTTTTTAAAGATGATTCAGAAAAATTAAAACTATTGACATGGTTAAAACTTCACATAGAAAAAAAAAAAAAAATACATTCTAATCTTTAAATGCTAAAGGAAACTTTATAAATACATTTTTTCGTATGAATGTAACAAACAGTGTATAAAGCAATGTATCATTTTATTTCAATTTTATTGCTTAAAAAAAAAATTTAATTTTTGATTAATCATATATTAGAATTTTAGTACATATAAAAATCAATTAATGAAACTTTAAGCATTTCTTACCAATTTTTGAATCTCCGAGGTTTTTCCCAATAGCGGATACCTCCGAATAGCGGACAGTTTCCTCGCTCCCGAGGTGTCCGTTATTTGGAGGTTTTACTGTAATAATAATAATAAAACTTAAATGCGTATGTCTACTTATTCACACATCTTACAAAAGAATTTGTGCAGTGTGGTATTTTATACTTTTACTTTTCAGGTAAAACTGTAGATGGCGCCCCTTGTCCATTCCATGGAATTATTGTAAGGAACATAAATGTACTTGCGTTCCAGATTAATTGTTCTGTGTTTACAATGTGTGTATGTCGTGTGCAGTGAATTATGTGTATTAAATATGTTATGTGTAAAATTTCGCCCACCTCGATTATTTACTGAGTACTGTGTTATGCCTTAAATTAATTAATATGTGTAAAGAATTTACATGCAGAATATGTAATTCTTTTAAAATTTATAAGGTGCAAAATATTTCATTACAAATAACTGAAAAATAAAGATTTATTTCAATTGACGTTCTGATGCAAATAATGTAGAATAAAATATTTGAAAGTCTGCATATACAATATGATTTATGTTGTATCGGTCTGGAAAAAAAAAAAGTGTTAAAAATTTAGGGACACCAATAACTATTGTTGTTTATTTTATTTATTTTGGGAGAAAGGAGGGCGTAAATTTTTAGGTTATGATAAACAGATTAATTACCGTGTGTTTCTGACGTCCTACATCTATCCACTACATTGGAAAAAGAAAAAAAAATCTGTATAGTTACGAAAGTTTTTCTAGGAAAGTGAAATTCCTAGAACTTTTTACATAACGGCAACAACATAAAATCATGTAATATATATACATTTATATTGTAAATAAAATAAATCTCTAAGGTTAGTAAATTTTTTTTAGGAAACTGGGATGCCTAGAACTTTTTTGTGTAATTGCCACCTGGGTAAGAGAAAAAAATATAATAAGTAAGATTGCTGTAATTTTAGTAGATTCTTTTGTAAAGCTGCATATTTCTGTAGCTTTACAAAAAGTAATTTTGTCTATTTACAACTTTTATTGTACAATGTACAGATACATTTTGAGCAAGTATACAGATTTTCGTAACTTTACATTTGAAGAATTATACATTTTTTCCCTTTTTAGGTGCGTTCGTAATTATGTAAATACCTAGCACCTATTGTTGTCGTTCTGTCCGTCTGTCTGTCCGCATATAACAACACAAAAACTACCCAACTGAATCGTTTGAAATTTAAAGTACATAATTATTACATAATTTTGTCGAGTCATTTCAAATTTTATGAAAATCGGACACATAGATCAATTACAGGGACAATCAAAAGATTCTGTTACATTACGGTCAATGGGCAAAAAAGTTTCAAATGCATTTTAATAGTTTGAAATTTTAAATATGTAATTATTACATAATTTTGTCGAGTTATTTCAAATTTTATCAAAATCGGATGCATAGTTCAACTACAGGGACAATCAAAAGTGTTCCGTTACATTACTGTGAAAGGGGGGAAATGTTTCAAATGCATTTTAATGGTGTTACACTCATTCGAACGTAATAAAATTGATATGCATCTAAAAAGTACATATTGTAATATACATTTTGCATAATCTGTGGTGCAAAGAATATTTGTTATTGATTTACAAGGCCATACAAAAGTATTCCATTGCATAATGGTATAGGGAGAACATTGTTTGGTGCGCATTTTAATTGTAATTATTTAAAATTTTATGAGATTGATATATGAGAGTGATATTTTTAAACCTTTGTTATCGTACGGACGCACCTCATTTGCTACGCTTCACGTGCAATTTCCAACTTTTTTTTTTTTTTTTTTTTTTTTTTTTTTTTTTTTTTTAACCTGTAAATAATATCTTTGAAAGTATCAGTATTTATGGGTCTCCTAATAGATAAATAAACAATATCGCAAAATAAATAAATAAAAAAAAAATATATCCATTTTTTTTTTATATCTCAGAGTACTTTACATTACTTGCTTTTTTTTTTTGCTGTGACAAATAAAGAAAATCACCGAGGCAATTTAATAAATATTTTGGAAGACTGTAAATAACAGTTAAACACAAATCCTATAATATTTCCAACATTCATTTAATCGCCATCCTCTTTAGCTATGAGCTATGCACATCAACCAAAAAAAACCCTTAGCTTTAATAAAATGACACATTGAGAGGAACCTGCAAAATATAGCCAGAGGAGAGGTAGAAAAAAGAACCTCGATTTCATCTTATTTTATTTTATTTTTTCGAAGCATCTCCCTTTCAGCAGGTGTATTAAAGCGTCGAAGCTTCCAAATGACCACCTGTATTCCCTACTATAATTGTAGTTATTACGCGCACCGTCTATACGGAGAAGAAAAGGGCACCGCTCTGAAAAGAATAAAATAGAATAATAAAAGAGAATAAAGAAATATCGTAGTCTGGGTGAATAAATAACGCAGTATAATTTGAATACAAAATACATAGTTACATGGTTAAGTCAATAGAAAAGCACTTTCCGTCTTTACATTTTTTTCTTCTTTATTCCCCCCCCCCCCCCCACCAGAAAGTAAATTGCTTATACTATATATTTACTATTCACGAATATCAAATAAATTATTTTGCATCTGAATTTATGAAATGCGTTTTAAATTGAAACATTATTATACTGAATAGATTTACATATAGTCACGAGTTTTATGCATACATGTTACGACTATTTAACTTGATAAAAAGCGTATATAACGGAACGGTGTGGACATTTTCATGTGCGTGTAAATTATATTATTATTAAGTATAACCAGAATTATATGTTCCACAAAAATTAGTCACAGTCTAAATTATAGCGTGTAGGGCAGAAAAATATATTTCATTTTAATATATGTTATTTAAAAAAAAAAAAAAAATGTAAGATTCATTTATTTTAAAAACTAGGGAGAATTTTGTTTAAAAACATGCTGATTTGCTCTTTTTTAAAGAGACTAAAAATGGCTACAAATATAGGAATTCCATAGCCATTTAAAAAAAAAACATATTATTTTAAAAGATAGACTCAGATAATGAAATAAACATTAAAAGTGCTTTTATTTTAATAAAATACAATTTCTGCGCCCCCCCCCCCCCCCTAGAGAAAAAAAGAAAAAAAATCTGAGAAAAAAATTGTGCAAGTTACGTCCCTTCCTGCAATTCTTATAAAATATTTATGTTTTTTGAGTAAATATGTGCATTATATTTTTGATTTTACATCCAACGAAATCTTCACCAGTGGTGGCTTGTAAAGTTCATCGTCTATATATTTAAAATATAAAGCTGTTTTTAAGGCATCTAGCTTGTGCTTTGCACTGAACAGATTTTGATGATTATATTTTTAAATCAAGACAGTTTATTTGTAGATGTGCCCCTACTGGCTATTTTTAAAAATAATCACATTTTTATATTTTAATTTTAATTTAAAAATCTTTTATGAAGTTTCTTCACAATTGTGGAAATTGAGCTATTTCTATTGTTACAGAAAAGAGAGGAAGGGGGGGGGGGTATGAGAATTATTATAAATCATTACTGTTGCCATCTTTTTTTACAATAAAAAACAAATTAATTTTTTTAAACAGAAATTGACGTCATGTTTAGAAGAAAACGTATTTTTACTCAAGAAACTTTTACATTTAAATATTTTTTTCCATTTCACTAACACTGAGACTGAAACGTTTATCGCAGAGGGTTTCAAAGTAAAAAGGTGAGTAAAAAAAGCCCTGACGGCTCGTCCTACAGGCGGAGGTAGATTACAAAAATTAATCACAATTAGAGATAAATCCTATTTCATCACTAAGAATGAGCGCTAAGGTCCTAAACCCTTTGTGAAAATTAAAAGAGTATTCCCACGTCACTGTTATAAACAGGACAAAATTCTTTCAATTTAGAATTAAATGATTACTTGTTAATAGCAGAAAAATTTTGAAAATTACCTCATAGAAAGCATTTTTACACAATATTATTATAAAAAGGAAGAAAAATATAAAATAATCAATTATTTAATGTGTATTAAAAGCGGTAAATGAAAGAAATTACGTCCAACTTCAAATGTCTGAACAATAACATTGCTAAGTATATGTTCAAACAGAAAGAAAAGTTTGGTGAAAATTATGTCAGACTTAAAACGTTACTTTGAAAACCTGTTACTTAAAAGCGTTTTGTTATAGCGTTGTTAAAAAATATTGGAAAGCAAAAATTCTTTTAACTTAGTTCACTTTATATTAGCTAATTTTCAAATGTTTAACTAAGCTTATTTAATCAAACACGAAAACAGCAATTAACAGTAGTTGATTCAACCTTAAAATTCACCAATAAAAGCGAAATGCGCCGCAACCCATTTACAGGCAGATTACCACTGATTTTTCAATCATAATTCAATCTTGCATAATCTTTTAAATCGGATCAATTTAACATATTTTTAGCGTCTGAATGGAGGTTGGCAAGCGTAGGAAGCAGAGTCTCATAATTTTCTATAAAATTGCAATAGAAAAAAAAATTAAATATGTCAAAAAATTAAAAAAAAATAAATGTTTTAAGTAGTCTTAATAATTAAAATTAGATAAAAAAATAAATAAATAACTGGGCGTTACTCAGCTACCAGATATAAGGAATTATGAAATTATAATGCGATTATAAATTGTTTCGAGTAAATAAATAAATAAATAAATAAAATAAAAAATAAAAATAAATAAATAAAAAATAAAATAACAGATAAATAATAAAAAATATAAATATAAATAAATAAATAAATTAAAAGATTGAAAAAAAGGAAAAGAAAACAAAGAAAGAAAGAAGGAAATATTTATCGAACCTTTTTCGAAGTATTGGAATATTTGTTCTTTTAATCGCCCCAATCCTAGATCTGGAAGTCGTATTAATACTAATTAGTATGGCAAAAGAAAAAAAAAAAGAAAAGAAAGAAAGAGAAAACTTATGATAAGATAAAATAAAATAAAATAAAAAATCGAAAATAAAAATATAATTCTCTAAAAAGTTGTGATCACCAGCGACAAATTTCAAAATCTGTTTTTTATATTTTGGGGGTGATGCTACATATACTTTGCTTGGAAGAAAAAAAAAAAAAAAAAACTTTTGAAGAATTTACGATAGGAGCTATTTCATTGTTAAAACAGATAGCATAGAAAAATTTTGCTCTGTTATTTTAAAATATAACGAGATTGAACTACAAGTTTTCTTCAATTGAAAGATTTAAAACGGAGAAAAAAAAGACGAGAAAAAAAGAGAAAAAAAAAAACATATCTTCAAAATCATTTGTTTCAGAAATGACATACAGAAAACTACTATACTTTAATTTCACCACCGAAGAAACAAAACTGAACTTCCGCACTGTAGGGAGAAAAAAAAATCCCTATTGGAAGGGAAAGTGAATGAAGCGTGATGTCACTGTTAGGAAGGTGTGGTCTGGAATTGAGTTCACTGTCCTGAACTTGGCCTAGTTTAACGATTTTGTCGCTTTTGATCTTTTTTTTTTTTTTTTTTTCTCGAAATTGTAATTGAAAATGGAAAGTTGTAGTGGTTGTTGTGTAATAGTTTGAGCATAATTGTGTTTTAAAAATATTAAAAATATTTCATGTGTAGAGGTTTTTTTTTTACTCTTTTTTATCTTTACTTTCATTGCTTTTATTTTTCTAATTACTCTAACAAATGTGACTCAGATGAATAACTTGAATTGCACAGCTGAGGTAATATGAAATAATACTGATTATTTCCGTTTCGGGGCCGTTCAAGTAATACGTAAGCATATTTTTAGTCATTTTGTACCCCTCTTTGCTACTTGTAAGGAAAAATAAGCAAATACCCCCCCCCCCCCCTTATCTTAAGTAAGACTTTGTGACATTCTAACATTAACACTATTTCCCATTTAAAAAAAAATAGTTGGCGATAAATTACATTATTAATCTATCACATTTACACAAATAGACATGAAAGGGTTGTTATATCCAAGATCCAAGTAAAGTAAAACCGATTTAATATATTGTTACTTATTGCATAAAACACACACACACACAGACAGAGAGAATACAAAATAATTTTTATTATATATTATTTATAGTTCTGAAAAAAAAAAAAAAAAAAAAAAAAAAAAAAAAAAAAAAAAACTTTAAGAAATGCAACAGACTTTAATTTATTTAAGCACATAACTGAAAATTTTATCAAAAATTACAGCAATACGATTTGTTTGGCGTTCGTATTTCTAGTCTGGTGTCAATATCTTTATTTTTTGTTTCTGAATCGTATATTATTACGCTTTCAATGTAGTGGTTGGCTCGAATGTTCCTCGTTTCCAGTCCTCGTTTACTTCATATTTTTTTCTGAAGTCATGCAACATCCGCAAAACACTCATCCAAATCATGCTTTTTTGCTTTTTGTTGTTGAACTATAGTGCTTCGTTTTCAATGCTTACTTAAACATTCTCCCTCTTCTCCTTGTCTGCAAAAATAAGCAAACACTGGACATAGCCTTCCTCCTTTACTGCTAACGTAATACTTGAACGACCCCTTTTTCTTTTTCTAAATAAGATTAGAATCACTGTGTCTTAAATTATTGTGATTTTTTTTAAATTATAAATGTACGTTACACTTTTAAACTTTCATCAAATAGTTATTATTATTATTAACTAGCTAAAGTACCCGCCCTTGCTCGGAACTTTAAGAATGTTTATTTTGAAAAATCAATTTCAAAATTAATCATGAAGTATATAAAATAAATAATAATAATAATAAAGCAGTAAAGACATCTGTATTTGAGTCGTTTCACTAAGAATGAGCTCTGGGGACCTAAATCTTTCTGGAAATCCTGTACACTTAATGCACAGTGCATACATATAGAATATATTTTAAAATGACGAAAACATTTTGACCTCAAAATGTTAAAATTTGCCAATATTTCCATTATTGAGATTTTATCCCACTTCAGTACCTTTTTTCAAACTTATATGACATAATATTCCCCTGCTGATATCTATTTTATTTCCTCTATAATGCAAGATTTTTTCTTTTCTTTTTTTTTTTTAATTCGTAACGCTATTTATTTCATTTTTATTTTTCACGTTGAAATCTTGCAATAAAAAAATTATGGCGTAAGTACAACTATTTATTTCGTTTTCAGTTTTCAAGTGGAAATGTTACAAAAGAAAACTAATTGTTACGATAAGAATTTTACTGTGGATTTTTAATTTTTGGCAACAGCTATAAAGAAAAATGTTTAAATTTGTGTTGTTTAACAAATTTTTAAAACAGCAAGTAAAAGAGCATTACAATAAACCTTTCCAGATTACATAATCGCTGAATGTGTTAATAAATATATGTATTTGTGCTCAATACCACATGTGTGAATATTCGAATGGGAGCAGCGTTTTCGGAATTGTCAGATTATCAAAAGAATCCTATTTATTATTCTTTTAAATACCAAAAGCAATTAAGGCTGTTTTCAACTGCTCTGCTCAACATGCACAAAACGTTTTGACACATTTACAAATTCATTTTTTAACGGAAAGGTATGAAATTCGAAGGCATGACCATGAAAGCGGTTTGAAATCGAACTGTGTTTTCCATTTTTGGATCAATCAATTACCCATTGAGTTAGAAGTTTTTTGTCACGTGACAATTCTCTTTTCTACTCCAGTTTGAAAGGTTTTTCTTCTCTCGTGCGGAAAGTCCGTTCAAAATGCCCACTTTGATACTATTTTCTAAAAAATCTGTTGTGTAAAAAAATAAACGGGAAAGTGAGTGCGATTAGATATTATCTGAACAACAGCACCTGCTAGTTTCATGCATTTCCGAACAAAAATAAATTAAAACGTATATCACAAAGTTGCCCATTTCGAATTAAAAACAGTATTAACATCTAATTGTGAAGGTGTTTAGGGTATAGTCAAAATCTAAGACTTCTTTGACTTCAATTTCCATTTTAAAAATTTTAACGTATATTTTGCTATAATTCTTAACACGTCGCTACCTATGCGCTCATGTAATTTATCTGGACTTATTAATGATATTCTGATTGTTATTTCATGTTTTATGACTAGTCACTGGTGGATGAGTACCTTGTCATGTGTTTTATTTTAACTTCTTTAACTATTTATTATTTAAAAAAATGATTTGCAAATAACTTGTTTATCATACCAAATATATGGTATATTAACAAATAATGACTAAGCGGATAAAATATCAAATAGTAAAACTATCATCATGGATTCATTATGCCCGACTGGCGGGATAGAAATTCTGAAATACTATAACGCATCACTGAATGAATTTCAGCTGAATTTATTATTTTTAAAGGGTCAAAAAACTTTAATTAGAGAAAAATAGCTTAAAACTTTCACACATTTAGACAATCTATAATAATTTAAATAAAACCACATTCAAAATTTTTTCGTTTTATAAAATTTATAATTAAAATAAAATCTTCGACTATGGTTGTGTACGCTATAAAGAGTTTTCATTTTTAAAGCCGTATAATTTTGCAGCCGGGCAAGCGTGATTCCTCAGATATTTCTATCAAAATTTCTATGACATTTTAATGTCTTTAATACAACAGTACATAAATGCCCAATGAACTGAAGTGAAATTTTGATTTTTCAGTTGTAATTTTGATTTCTTAAAAATAGTTTGCTTATATTTTAAAATTGTTTTCAATTTTTCGAATTCATAAAACATTTTTCCTTATTGAGAAACAAGCTTTTTTTCATTTTAATAGGACAATTCTTATCTAACTATTCATTTATATATATATTAAAAAAAAAAAAAAAAAAAAAAAAAAAAAAGCTCATAGAGTAATAAGAAAAAAGCTATGTCGCATGAGTGTATTTTTTCGTAGTATATTAGTTTATATAAGAAAATCCTTCTATTTATCCCTTAAAACTAATAAAAATGAAATTTATTTATTTTAAAAAATAAATAAATAAATAAATAAGATTAGATTTAGTTATTATTTCATTTTTATAGTTTATTACAAGTAGGTCTAATAATTTTTAAGATAATAATTTTAAACTGTAATTAAAAGGAACTTGACTGAATAAATTGTTTGTAGGCGGTCAAGCAGACGATACGGATCAAACTGCAGGGTAAAAACAAAATAAAACGAAACAAATAAACAAACAACAACAGCAACAACAAACGCTTTAATGAAAATGAAGCTGTATGGAAGCCTTTAACGTTTTACGATGAAAACTCAACAGTCCTAATGATCTGAGAGTTCAATTAAATGCAATAAATAGCAGACATACAGTCGACTCTCGATAATTTGAAATCGGATAATTCGGACTTTCGTTTAATTCGATCTAAACGTGAAGACCCGAAATTTTCAATGGCAGACTAACGATAGACATTTTCATTTATTCGAACTCATTTTTTCTTGACTTCGTTTAATTCGAATTAACGCTATCTGAGATTTTTCATTTTTCCTTACTTTCTCATGGATTTCAAATTCTTGAAAATGCTTTCTTTCTTTCATTTTTGTTAGAATTGTTCTGAACTAATATAATCCCATAAAATTCCATTCATTTGTCATCTGCTTTCTTAGTGCCCCGTTTGTCCATTAATGACACATCCACCCCTTCTTCCATTGTGCTTGTTCTTAATCCCCTAATTATTTTATTAATTTATATATTTTAATTTAATATTAAATTATATTTTAATGATAACAGCCGAAACAAATTTAAAAAATACTATAACATTAATTCTTTTGTAATAGTACCCCTGTAAACAAGTTCTCCTCTTACACTTTCCATAGTTCGAACTCTGGATAATTCGACCATTTCTTGTGGACCCGACGAGTTCAAATTAATCAGAGTCGACTGTATTCTACAAATTAAATAATGTGATTATTTTGGTTGCTCTGAGCATGACCCTCCAGTTCATGAACGCACTTGAAACGCATAAGAAATGAAGGAAGTCATTTGGAGAAACCCACGACACCCCCACAGTACAAAAGGAAGAAAAAAAAAATGAATGATTACTTTCCGTGTTGCTGAAGACAGACGTAAAAAGAAAATAAATAATAATAGCTCCTGTTTGATAATTAATTATCTAAAGAAAACTCGTGAACTATTGAACCTGGTAAAATAATGACAAAATACAGCAAAACAGTAAACAGACAACTTCAAGTGAAATGGTTATGAACAAACAAGAATTATCTTTGAAAAAGGTATAGAAAAAGAATTCTTTATACGTTATGACGTATCTGTTGTTTAATTTCATAACGTAATCTTTATTATGTGTTTGTTGTGACTATAACTGTACATAAAAGCTAAGTAAATTCTTAACGTAGATCTAAATAAAATACCTTCAGCTTTTTCGAAAAAAAAAAAAAAAAAAAAAAAAAAAAATGCAAAATAAGACTAAAAAAAATTATATTTATAAAGTTTTTTTACAAAAGAATTATTAACAAAATAAAGGAATAATAAAGGGGGGGGGAGAAGAATGCACACACACACATATATATATATATATACATCCGAACGTTCATTTGTTATTCTTGTAAACATTAGAGCAAATTTTCACAAGTAATCCCAACTATTTTATTAACAAATATAATAGCGACAAAAATTGATATTTCAGGCTAAAAATAAAAATCATCTTATCTGTGTATGCATTAAATCAAAATTTTATTACTCTTGTGACATTCTGGTCACACAAGTGATAAAATTTTGACTGAATATATCGACAAGTAAAATGCTTTTAGTTAAAAATTAAATATATTTTATCTGACTGGACCACAGTAGTATTTAGCTGGAAATATCAATTTTTGTCGCAATTATATTTGTTAATAAAATAATTGAGATTATTTGTGAAAATTTGCTCTAATGTTTACAAGAGTAATGAACGGAACTTCCTACATATGGATTTATAATCATTTTTTGTCTGTTTAATGCAGTGTTTCTCAGAGTTTTAAAAATTAAAAAAAATATTTAAAATATTGGTTAAAGCATGCTTTTTTCCAGACCTTATTTATAAAACTTACTATCTAATTTTTGATTTAAATTTCATATAAATGGGCTGATCATTCGAATTGTAAACAAAATACAAAGAACAGCTAAGAAAAAAAACCCTTTTATCTCTACGAATATAATAATAATAATAAAAAAAAAAAAAACAAACAAAGAAACCATTTTTGAATATCACCGATTTTTCCTCGTCGAAACAGAGTTATTGTGGAAAAGCATGTTTTACAGGTAAAGCTCATCGCAAACGATTTTGATATACAATTCATTCTTTTTACTTATCCATCATACGTAGTATAGGGTAATTCTTGCTATCGTTATGAAAATCAAAAAAAAAAATTTACCGGATTTGCACGTTTCATACACTGAAAAACATATTTTTAGAAAAAAAAAATTGCCGTCCGTCCGTCTGTCTGCCTGTGTGTCTGTAAACGCTCCATCTCCCGAACAAATTGAGATAGAGACTTGAAATTTTGTATATACTTAGTTTGTAAAAATGGGACGAAGTCTATTTAATATCAGCAATCTCGATTGTCCGGAACTACTTTTTTCGGGCTCTCGAAAAATTCCTTTTACGAAAGGTACATTAAATTTTTTGAATTTTTTTAAAGAAGTGGATGTAAAAGGCAATAAAGTAAAACAAATTTTTCATAATGAACGAAGTCGGAGTATTAGTTGACGAGATATATGTAATATTGATTTCCACATTCTTATATTTTTTATGACCCTGTATTTCATTCAAATTTCAATTCAAAGATATATTTTAATTGGAAATGAGACGCTTAATCCGATGCTGTAAACTGTTAATTAATATGATTATTATTTTTGGTTAGTTATAAGGATGTTTCTTTTACGCAGTTCGGTGCTACTTGAGTAGTTTGGCGTTTTATATAATTTGTCGAAATTGGTTCATCAGCAGTTTATTAAAAGAGCACTACTTTGTACATTAAAAATATATAAATATACGTTTATTATTTATTTATTTATTTATTTATTTTTCTTTGGAATTGCAATGCATTTTATAAATAGTTTACTCAGGTTTTATTTTCATATGTTCATATTATGCATATCCATGATGGGTAAGTATTAGGGTAGCCTCCAACGACTAGTTTTTTTTTTTTTTTTTTTTTTTTTTTTTTTTTTTTTTGACAAATAATATGTATTATTGTATAAAAACACATCACAGTTATTATTATTATCTTTTAAAGATATTATTTTATTCCACTACATAAGATCGAAAGAAACATCAGTGATATAAATGGGATAGATAACAGATTATGGAAATAAGGGAATGAAAAAAAAAATCCGAAGATATTAGTTGAAAAATTAACTTAAAAAGGCTTCATCTAAAGGTTTAATTTGAGTGCAAGATGTACCTTTTAAAGTACAAATTATACCAATATCAAAATCAGCCACTGTTGTATACGGTAAATAAAATCTGCAAATAAAGTTGCTTTATTATACTATTTTGTTTCAAAATATTGTTAAAGACTTCTGAGAAAAAAAAAAAAAAAAAAAAAAAAAAAAAAAAACATGTCTTTCTTTATTTTAAAATACATTATAATTAAATCATTAATAATTAAATAATATACATAATACATAATATAATTAAAAATATGCCATGCTTAATTAGTTTTTCTTTTTTATGTACTTCTAATTTTGTTTTACTTAATTAATTTTCAGCATTCAAATAATTTACATTATAACTTCCATAAAAAATAATTGACGATCCACGAAAATGATACGACGTTAAATCCAAAACTTATTACAATGCGAAACACGTGCGTCATAAATAAACGAGAAATGTTACATCAGGATTATAAGTGCTAGAAGATTATTATGTTTTACAAACCTTGAGGCAGAATTAGCAATTCAAGTAACGACTTTACCCGAAGGTATAAATTAATGAGACGTTAAGTTTTATAGGTGTTAATGAATTCGACACTTTTTTGCAAGCCATAAAACAGTAGTAAAATTATTTCCATTTAGTGTTTATTTATTTGTATTTTCGCCAGTGTAAATCATACAAATTAAAATTGGAAACGAACGTAAATTGGTTATAAAATCAATATTATAAAGTGCAAAAGATGTTTTTATAAATAATAAAGACATTTTCTAAACATGTAAATAACGGACTTTTAGAGCCCAAAACACAGAATTCTTCTTCATTATTTCTTTATAAATAAATTCAAATGATTTTTTTTAAATATTTGTTTATGTAATAAACATATTACATTAAAAAATAAATAAATAAAATAATACAAAAATACTGAAAACATTTAAAAAAAAATAATGTAATTACAAATTAATTTTTATATAATTCATGAACCACTCAGCTGATTTGCATAATTTTTGAACTATTCTGCGTAAAAAATGTGTAATTTTAGTTTATCTTTAAGAGTTTTAAAAGTATTACTTAGAAAGTTCATAATAAATTTTAAAGTGACAAAATGAAGTTTTTTCATGAGTACATTTTGCATTAATTAGCATATTTTCACAATTCTCACATAAAATAAAAAAAAAATTCTGAAGATGATTTATTAGAAATATTATAAAACCATCTGTTGAAAATTTCATACATATACCTCATAAGAAATTTTAGACATATTCTTTCAAAGTTGACAAATCATGAAGAAATTATTTTATGTCGAAATATTTTCAATAATGCTTTTCCACACTGTTAACTTTTCAATTAAAATCTTTAACAAACTATATTTAAAAAATTCAAATGAATGTAATTAAAATTTCAAAACTAAAGGGCCAAAACTAGATCTCTGAAAATATAATGCCTAAAATTTAAAGATTTTTTTTTAGTTTAGCGTTACGAAAGCTTTCACACAATATCCCATACAATGCACACAAAAAAGTAACTTAATTAGCCACTCTACATTTTTACGAGATGTATTTGTGAATATTAATTAATCTGTAAATGTGTAGGTCAAAAGTCTTTATTTCTTTCCCTAATTTGAGCGTTCCACATTCCATAGTTTACGAGTAAAATATCTGTGACAGATAAACAGACAGACAGACATAGGAGTGATCTTATAATGGTTCTATTTTTACTTTTTAAGCACAAAACCCTAAAAAATTATAATACACATAATCATGACTTAAGATTTAAGTTGTTTTATGTAACACATTTAAAATAATTCATGAGCTTGATTTAAATATTATATGCTGTTCATGAAACATAATAAAGTAAATGGACTATTTTGAAAGTTAAATAAATAAATAAGAAATTGAAATACTTTTCCTGCCGGAAAATATTTAGTGAATTTTTAATTACTAGTGTTTTATTTTGAATTTCGAAAAAGAAAAAATGAAGTGTAGCATTAAAATATATCAAAAATATTGTAGAATGGAATTTAAAAATAAATAAATAAATAGCAACATAAAATAGTATAAAAATGAAAACGTGATTTTAAAAGCTAAAGGTTCTCAAACCTTTTAACAAGAAACATTGCTTAAAAATATTTTATTTTTTGTTAATTTTTTCCCCACAGATATGAACAGCAATTAATAATGTATACACATCCAATTCATTATCCTACGTTCAACACATACATTTTTCCTTTTTTTTTTACCCCTGAAAGAAATATGTGGAAATTTAATAAGCCATTTTTTACAGCTAATTTACTCGTCTTCTTTCCTTCTGACATCCCGCTATTCAAAGCTACCTTTTGAAAAGTATCGTGGGCCTCAAAGAAACGACTCTAAAAGAATTTCGCCCAAAGCAGTCACAACCTGATGGCAATAACCAAAGTTTCGCTAAAACGAACTCTTGACAACCTACGAAAGAGGGTTCAGCGAACTTTTCTTTGACCAGAGAGGGGCCCCAAACCTCAGTGGGGCCCCACAACCTTCAAATCAGTACATACCTTTTTTCCTCTAAAACGTGAACCTGTTGAATTTGTCCATTAATTATTTCGCAATGCTCCCTGCAGTTTGAAACTGATTTCGTAAATTTTGATATAACACTGATTCTCAACTGTTTGGAGTGTCTAAGATTCCAAGATATCTGTGATGCAGGGACCGTTATTAGGAGGGATGTTATAGGTGCAATGCACCCGGAGCTCACGTTTATAGCGATTCCAACACAAATAAGTTAAATTATAATATTTTTAAATAAATAAATAAATGAAATTCATACTTTGAGGTCGCAAGCAAGACAAATCATTATTCTACAATCAACATTCAACAAAGTGGAATATACAATTTTTCATTTAAATGTATGTCCACTTATAACTTTTGAACTGTTGCTCTATTTTGATAAATATTTATTCTTTAGCAAAGGGCCGTGTTAGTAATGTTCACACGATTAATTTCAGTGGAGTTCATAAATGGTATCTTTATTTGAATCTCTGTTTCTAGGTTTTAAATTTCGCACAAATCGTCAATGGTTGCGAAACCTCAATATATTGTTAAGGTGCACCTATATATAAAATATCATGAATACATATAATTAAAATGGAATCTCGAATGTATGAGCAAGTTGGTAAAATTTTAAAGATGAATAAAATATGAACATTGGGAACCAGAAATCTATAATATAGGGGACATTAAAATATTTAATATTTATCAACGGCTAATGGGTGTTAACAATATGAAAAAAAAGAAAGAAAAAGAAAAAATACCGTATAGTATCGAAAATAAGCCCCTCAAAATATAACCCCTCCCTCCTCATATATTTGCAAGCAGTATAAATCCTGTGAGAAATTTATGAACTCCAAATATATCCTCTTCATTTTAACTGTCTATTTCACAAAAGTTCCAATTATAAGCATCACTTAAAATTATTCGAATATCTTGTCTCTTGAAGAGGCGCTTACTTTTGGTACGTTAGGTTAACTGGAATGGAAGATAAAATTCAAAAATTATATATAGTAGTACTTTAAGTTGTTCTGAATGTTTCCTTTATTAACTTTTAGTTATTCTAAATATCTCTTTTCGAGCAGCTGAGAATTATAATACAAACAGATTTCATATCTTCTGTCAGGGGCATAATATTTCACATCAGTATTTAAAGCATTTGCTTGAGAAATATATTGGTCAAGAAACAATGACTTAACTTTTTCTGCTGCAAAAAGTCCCCATTCGATTCATCATCTCTTTTTTTATGCTCTGATTTTATCAAGGTATCCATCTTCTTTTATCTAATCGTGTCTTGTCGCTAAGAATAACATTCAGAGTATCTCTTTTTTGTCTCTTTGATATATCCTGTGATAAATAATGGATTTTAAAAAACAATACCTTTCAGTTTTTCTTGTGGATTATCTTTTGTTTCTGAAGTTTACCTTCCTATCGCTAATGTGACAGGATTCTTACCATTTTTTTTTTCTCCTCTTTTGCATCAAGAATATCTCATATGTAAGACAGATTGTCTCGAAAATAGATTTGCTGATGCAAAATAATTTTGAATTCTTCTAACGACCGTTTTGAAAGAACGCAGTCATTTCCTAAGGAATTAAGGTATTTTTTTTTCAATTTGTTTAATGAAATAGAAACAATGTATCGATTATCTAACATGTTTAAAAAAACAAGCGTGTTTTTTAGACATTTGGCTTGAGCTTTAAACTGAAAGGATTTTGATAATAATAATAATAATAATAATAATAATAATAATAATAATAATAATGATAATAATAATAATAATAATAATAATAATAATAATAATAATAATAATAATAATTATTATTATTTTATGAAATTTATTTATTTGTTGAGTGTATTCACTTGCTATTTTTTAAAATATTCCCATTTTATATTTTTAATTTAATCTAAAAAATTTTTGATAATTTTATCAAATTATCATTTCATTGTTGAAGAGAAATGGGAAAGAAATGAAGTTTAGTCTTATTGACGCCATTTTCTCAATACAATTAAAAATAACTTTTGAACTGAAAATGACATCACACTTTGAGAATGGCAGCTTTTTCCTCATAAAGCTGTCACATTTCAATATTTTTCATTTCGCAGTTTCTAAAATTGAAATGCTAAAATTAAAAAAAAAAAAAAAAAAAAAAAAAAAAAAAAAAAAAAAAAAAATGTTTCAGTGAGTAAAAATGACGTCATATTTAAAATAAAACGATGCTTTTATTTTATAAATTCAAATATTTTACTTTTCACATGTAATGTTTTAGTTGAAAAATGTGAGTTAATGTTTGGATATATAATTATCAATAATATGATGCAAATTAAAATATTTTTTAAATGGTGAATATGGATATGAGAGCTGCCTATGTAAGTTTTCAGATGGTGAAAATGACGTTATGTTTAGATTTACAGGGGGGGGGAAATTCTATGATTGTGTCAAAGTAAAATTATTTTTGTTGAAATTTCATCCTGTAATATACCAAACATAACAATCTCAATTGATGACTAATCATTTTAATTTTTTAATAATTTGAATTACTGAAATTCATGATAATAGTATTTTGATACCTTTAAATTAAAATAATATTTGTTTTCAGAGTAACTAACCAATTAAAGATTACCTTTTTATTGTAATTAATTTTATAGGCTTTTTATGAAAAATTGTAATGTTATGTTTCATGAAGTTTTCTTTCGTCGTTTTTAGACAGGTTTAACCTCGTAATCTTATGATTACATATGGTCTGAATACAGAATGTTTTCACTTTTTTTTCCTTAAGGAAGATTTAAATATTTAACCATACACGAACAAATTTTATCGCCAGAAAAAAAAATATAATCAAATCCTAATATAAAAGTCGCGACCGTCGGCCTAACCGTTCGAAGTTTTCCGTGGTTTTCTTCGAACCTTGCGTAAATACGGGTTAGGTCCCCTTAGAAAGACCCCCACGGAGGGCAACCCACCCCATAGGGCCTATATCCCATAGCGTAGATAATCGGCCGACAAAAATACACACACCTAATATAAAAGATTTGGCTTTTTTTTTTTTTTTTTTTTTTTTAATCTAGGCAAAATATTAAGAAAATGTGTTTGCTGTATGTGTATCCTTTTTTCGTGATCTATTTTAAAAGTATAAAAAATATAATAAAATCATAAAGAGGGAGAGAGAGAGAGAGAGAGAGAGAGAGAGAGAAATTAAACAATATTGTATTATATTGTAACTTCAGATATTTACAAAGTGATTAATTCCAAATTCAATCATGTTTTTCCTTTAACATAAGACGTATAACTATTTGAAATAATATATATAAAAAAAGTTTTCTAAGCGTGGGTTTTAAAGAATGATAGCTTTAAAAGCTTTAAAATCACAGAAAGAAGAGAAATGGAACATAGAAATTGAATTATAAAAAGATAAATTACAGCAGGTAATGATATATTTTGAAAAGTATATTGCCTAATAATAATAATATTTTTAAAAGTTTTCTAAGTGTGGGTTTTAAAGAATGATACCTTTAAAACCTTTCACAGTAAGAAGAGAAATAGAATATTGAAATTCAAGTATAAGAAGTGAAATTAAAGAAGGTAATGATATATTTTGAAAAGTATAATAATAATACTAATAATTAACAATAAAAAGGATATATATATTTCTTACTGTGAAGTAAAAAATATATAATAAAGCAAATTTTACAATTCTTGCGACAGTTGATCCAGTAGTGCTTTATGTAAAATGACATTTAAAAACAATTAAATGGACAAATAATTAACCTTTTTACACTTCAAGCTGCTCATATTTAAGGCTAATTTTCTTCAACGGGCTTTTAATCTTCAAATTACCATAAGTTACATTCTCTCGACAACTGTGGGTGAAAGATAATAAGTCATATCTAGATTATTATGGTGATTGGGGTGTGCAGTAAATACCCACATCAACGTGTAGGCTGCTGGAGTAGGTGGCATAAAGATCAGCAAAAAAGGTTATTGAATGAAGCCTATTGTATGGCTTATGTAACAAATTTTAGTGTTATAATAATGATGATATAAGATACTCTTAGGAATGAAATAAGGTGTCTTTTAAAAAGCATTATAAGATATTTTTATTACATTTCTACACTTCAATAAATAAATTTGTAACATCATTGTAATTTTTCTTCTAGCTTCAGATATTTTTAAATAAATATGGTCTATGTTACATTAATTTTTATAATGTTTATTTTTATGTCATAATTTATCAAAAAACAATACGTAAAGAAACATATAGTATAATAGAAATGGCTTTTAGAAAAATACAGTATGCACTGTTTAAATTTTTAAAAAAAATGCTTTATTATGCATAACTTAGTTAAAAATATATAATATTATGGATTTTTTTTTTATTTATTATTATTATTATTATTATTTTTTTTTTTTTTTTTTTATGAGAAACTTGCGCTAATGACATGTATCAGAAGGTGAGAGATGGCATGTTTCGGGTACTTTCTAAGAAAGTCTAATTCTTATTTACGTCCAGAGTCAGACCAATTCTTTAAGAGGGCTTGGGGTAAAATTTCAATTTGGGACTCTTTAATTTTTTAAGCCGCAATTTATACTTATTTTGAGAAAATAAATGAATTTTGGCTCTGAAAGCTACCTTTTTCAGTATGGGTCTCTGGGTAGATGCTTCATTTGATCATTCTCACAATGAGATCTTTATTCTAAGAGGCTGTGCATACATAACGTTATCATTTTAAGGGGAGGAGGGTGTGGCACATGATATCCTAAGATAGCTCTAGGAGGAGGGGGGGATTTGATATCATATCAGTTTTGATCCAATCAAAATTTTGGCTTTTCATTTGGAAAATGGTCTTTTTAAAATAGTATGTTATCCTTTTAAAGTCGGTTATCTATTTTTATAAAAATACAAAGTTGCCATTAAAATCAGTAAATTATTATTAAATTATTTAATTCTAAAATATAGAGTACTCTAATGTTTAACAGTCCTATTCTTCTTCATATTTGTATGCATACGCAATCGCTGGTCGATAAACCATATATGATCTGAAGCTTTGTTTACTAATAAATAAAAGATAAAGATAAAGAATATTGTCACACTTGTTTTGTTGTTAAGAATTTCTATCTCTCATCCCCATCCTGCCTCAGTTCGGGGCAAGTGTAACGAGATAAATTGCTGTTTAATGCATTATGTAACGAAAAGCCAGGGCCCGACTTATGCAGGGGCATGGGGGATAATTACCTCAGGCTTTTCTCTTTAGGGCCCCCCCCCCCATGAGAGTAATTAGGATTTTCACTAAAAGTGCCAAATGATTAAAAGTAGCCACAAGCGGTCAAAATTCACATATTTTCAAACAATTAGGAAGTTAATAGTGGTCTTCCTTCCTTTCTTTGTTTCCATAGTAACCCATTTATTTATGCTGAAAACAAACTACATTAGAAAATTAACAATTAAAGTTTTATTATAACAACTTAGTATTTAATAGTTTTGTCCAGTCATTCAATTGTATTCATAAAAAATGGATATTTCATCATATTATGAAGCGATATCTTTGGTCAGAATTAATATAAAATTATTCTTATTTTATCAGGCGATAATTTTAATCATACAAAAGTTTATATTTGTAAACAAGATGAATATGGGGTATAAATAAATGCATGTAAGCAGATATTTGTGAACATACAAATATAATACATAACTGCATTGTTCAAATAAAAATAAACAATCCTGTAGTCCAATCTAATCAGGACATTCCAACCTGAATACGAGTAAAATAATTCGAACGATTTGCGCATCATAAAAATACCTATCGTCACCATGTTCGTGTGTTAGTGTATGTTGTGAACTTTGCTTCAATCTTTTAAGTTATCAGATTTACATATATATTTTCGATATTTTATCACAAATTCTTAGCGTAAATATTTATGCAAACGCACGCTTGTACTCTATCGGTTATCAACCCTACAGAACGAAAGCCTTCAATTAGTTCTTAACACTCGATAATTTATCAAAAAGTTTGTGGTTATGATTGACTTTGTAAATATTTTTAAGACTGAAGAAATTGAAAAGTACGCTCTAGAATGTTTATAGTTTACACGATCGTTAGCAAAATTTCAAATATTCATTTCAATTATATTCTGGTACAGTAAAATCACTCGTATCCAGTTCCTAATAAATCGGTTATATCAAAATTATGGTAATTTTAAAAGTATAAATTTAACTTCAAAATTTAAATATAGTTCATAAAAAAAAGTAAACCTAATAATAAATAGAATAAATATCGTATTGAAACACATCAGATATCTTGGATTTAGTTAAATGTTCGTAGAACTTTAATAATTGTTAAGGTCCATTGAGACTTTCCTGTACGACGAAAGTTATAAATTATTTATTCAGGTTTTCATTTCTAAAACTTTTTTGGTCAGCTTTATTATTTATTTATTTATTTGTGGGGGAGGAGGGTATTCTGAGATTTCGAAGAAAAGCATACAAAATCAACAAAAGAAATCTCTTCAAGGGACATGATAAACATCTCAAGAACCCTCCTTCTTGTTGATCTGTCACCAGAGATACCAAAACGATCACGATCACATAATAATAAATTGAACGAACCAACAATCCAATATGTAGCTCTTGGCTGTGCGCAGCTTTAGTGTAGAGGAGACACGGGTTAGGGTGGATGCAAATACTTTCAATAATCAATTTAAAAGAAACAAATTAAAAATTTAAGAACTTTTCCAATGAAACATTCAAGTTATTTATTGTCAAATCTTGGCAGGCACTATCTAATAGCAAAGATAATGTGGAAAAGGAGGAAGATGAAAGATGAAGACAACGCACAGGCTGAGAAAGTTGAGAAGAGGGAAATTGAAGAACTGCAGATGCTTAAAACATTTGCTAAGTTATGTTAATCTATTTCAGCATATAGTGCTATAAAAGGTCATTGTATGTGGCAGAATTATTATTATTTTTTAATCCGTTGGCAATCTTGGAGACAGGCCGACAATCGAAGTTATACCTAATCACAGCAGACTAAGAAATTAGTAAATTTCTTCTGCCCGATAGTTTCTGTTCTTAATATATACAATGGAATAATTTATGTTATTTCATTTTGTTTTTCTGAAATATAAATTTCGATTTTAAATAACCCTTACGATTTTATATATTATCTATTTAGCTATGGCATATGCATCGAACATCATGACCGGCGGACTTCGCATTCCAAAATTTTTACAGATTTCGTTACAGAGAATGAATAATTAATTTTAGAGATATAAATTCAATTAAACGGGAAAAATCTCTTTTTCGGAATCGGCGAGTTCCATAGCTGTTGCAGGTTAAGAGAGATTCTATCGCACCACAATGAAATAAAATATTGTAAACCCAATTAAAAATTGTATATTGTGCAACTAAATAAGAGTAAACTGAAGGATAACGATAATATATCTTGTTTCCCTAAAAATGTAACCTAACGAAAAAAAAAAGTTCCAGAATGTTTTTGTTTTAAGGTTGATCGTAATCTAAAAAATAAATAAATAAATAAATAAAATAAGATAAAATAAAATAAAAATAAAAAATAAATAAATCCTGTATCATTTTAAAAGTTATTTCTAACATATTATCATGACTTTAAAATTGAACGCAATATGACCACAGTTGAAAAACGCCCTATTTATCCTCCAAAACGAGTTCATTTCCAAAACACTCAGTTTATTTCCCCAAGTTTAAGACTGCTTTTTTCTCAGTCTTGGCAAATCTGACATGGTTGAATTTTTTATGAAATAAAATCAGCGCACGACAAGCAAGCTTCTTGAAAAGACGCATAATCATTTGAGTTGAGCTATATAGCTGCTCATGAAAGATTGATAACTAAATTTACAGTAAACAGAGTCACAACAAATTCAAGATGGAAAAAAAGTTTCAGTTTTATATAATGATTTATCATAAAACTGAATGATGAACATATCATTAGACACTATCTCTGTACAACATGTTTTTTTTTTTTTTTTTTTTTTTTTTTTTTTGGTAAGTACATAATTTTACGAACAAAATAGAGTATAAAAAGAAAAATTCGAATTTCGAATTATATTTTGGAAAAGTTCCCTGTCAGTGACAGACAGATCACGTAAGAGGAAACATCTAATCTGTTATTTTGGGTTCACAAAGTCAATGTTTCATACATTTTAGCATTTTGCGAAAGAACTTGCTATACTACTTCCCTATTTAAGGCCTCAAAGAATGCAATGACCGCAGGTTGAAAATGGGCCTACGCCCTGAAGTGCAGCCCACACAAATTGTGTAACACTATCGAAAGCTTTCTCACTTATTGTAAAGGAAGATGGAAAGTAATAAGTAATACTAGTATTCCAAGTATTGCTTAATTAATTATTTATTTTAAAGTGAAAAATATAAATAATATAGTAATAGTTACATTTCATTTTTAAGAGAAAATAAATATGTTACCATGAAGTCCTGCACAGGTCGGGTTGTAACTGATTTGAATTCAGTCTTGTTTTTCTAAGATTTACAAGAAAATGAATGAAACGTGGTAATAATTGTGATAAAAATAAATAAATCTTTAAAATATCCTTTAAGTAATATTAATTTTCACTAACGTTCCGTATATAGCTTCACAGTTACTCACGATTCTAACAAAAATTTCTTTATCTTTAAAAACTACATGGAGAAGGATCAATCAGAAATTTCAGAAAACAATAGGTTTTTTAAGTTATGTTTCCGAAAGGAAAGTGCTTTTTTGCATTTTGCTTCTAATATCAAGATATCTGATATTGGATCATGACTTTATGACTGATTCTTTTCTTAAATTTTTCTGAAGATATGGGAAAATATTTCAAGAACTGTGAGTAGCTAAGAAGTTATGCTGAATTCTCAAAATATTTCTTTCATATAAGGAGACGGTTCTTAATTTTTCAAGTAAAAAAATAATAATAATAACAAATAAAATATTAGTAAAACAATAAAATTGGTTCAATATTTTATCATTTCAAGGAAAAACTGTTTTGGTTTTTTATCATATAGACGCGAGCAAACGGTAGGCAAAAGAGAGAAAGATTGTCCCCCCTATCTTTTGAAATGTACCTAACTGAATTTCTTCATCTCTTTTGTAAGTAACAAAATACATTCTCCTAAAAGTTTTTAAAATTATTTAACACAAAGAGAAATAGGAATAAAGCATTTTTCGTCAGGACAATTCCCTTTTCCTTTCTAAGTTTGTGTGCTTCAAAATTACCTTAATCCTTAACTGCTGTGACAAAAATTGTCATATAACTACTATGAGCGGTCTGTCAGACCGCTTAATTTAAAGATGAATAAAATGTTACATTAACTCTGAGAATACTTACTTAAGTATTAAATTTTATATACCAGACTATTATAGATAAAATGCAGTTATTCAAAAGTCTCTGGAAATAGCAATAAGGCTCCAAACGAAGCAAAGTTTGACCAGCATCTATAGTTAAACTAAAAATTACGATTTAAATTGTGAAACTTGAAAAACTCAGCGGTCTCTGAGACCGCTAACAGTAATTTTGGGTTAGACGAGGATTCAGGGCTGCAAATCTCTGCTAAATGATAGCTGTTTCAATTCCCCATTTTGGAAAATGTTGGTAGTAATTTATTTTTGAATACAAACTGCTTTCTCTTTTTCAAATTTCTGTGCAGTGCTTTTTATTGATGGGTTTAAAAATTGTTTTACAGTGAAAATTTCAGAAAAAAAATTCTTATTTAAGCTTATTTCATCTTTATATTCTTCATCTAAGAAAAGCGGGCTAAACAGCGCACCACAGAAGCGTCAGTTCCAAAAACATCCCCCTCCCTAAAATTTTCTCTGCTGGCGTTCATGTCTATGATGTACACGCACTTTAATCCTTTTAATTTTCACCAAAATGGGATTTTAACGGCATGAAACTCCCTCTTTTACGCCTTTTCCGGATTTTTGTCATTCCATTATTTTGATAAGCTTTACGAACGAAAATATCTGGTAATGTATTTAGAAATCTGGCAATTTTTTTTCTATATATACCCAGCGTCCGTTGAATACTTTATGAGCACATGTTCAGAAGATGCAGGTGTCATTGAACTTTCTTTCCTGAGACACCCTTAAAAGGGCCTCCTTTCTCCCAGGCTCAACAAATAAGAAAAATATAAATCTTGAGCAATGCATCCACCTGTGCAGTGCAGGCAGTCGGATAGCAGTGGTGGGATTAGCGGTGGCGTAAGAGATGACGACGGGGAAAGGAGGTTTTCTGTTCATAACGCGAAAGCTGAATAGCGTCTTCAACACATACTGAAAGGTACAAAAGAAGATCGTTCTGCGTATCCCGAGTTTTTTGCCAAAGCGAAACTTGATATGTGAAATTAGATTATGATGAATCATTTCCACAAAATAGGATTTTTTTTTCTTTTTCACCCTTCTTTTCTTTTTAAAAGATCGTAGGGGGGAAATGGGTTGTTTCACATTATTAAGAAATTTTCGAGGCATGGCGCACCGCAGGAAAAGAAATTGCACCCCCCCCCCCTCTTTGATTTTAAAATAATACTGAAATAATACTGAAATTTATTCTGTTGAAATAATTTAATATAATTGAACATAAATTAATAAATGTTCCAAATAAAAGTAAAACCTAATAAAAATAAAAAGGACTAACGATTATTTAACTGCGGAATAAGAAAAAGTAACTTTATTTCTGGTTTTTCTTTTACGTTCATATGTAAAAAAAAAAAAACAAACTTAAAACGGAGTTAAGGAGGATTTCGCCCCTTCCTTCTTTCCAATTAAATAATAATAAATTATTTCAATTCTATATCATTTTTTTTTAAAGGTGAAAAGTTATATTTTGAATTTTAACATTTTTTATTTACTAAATTTCATTTTTTTTATGCTGATATGTTTAAAAGTTGCCTTGCGCATGTAATTCCGAAAAAACATTTTTATTTCATTTTATTTTTATAGTCGATATTAAAAAGCTTCCTGGACAGCGGTCTACAAGCGTATCTGTTCCATAATATTGTTTAATATATTATTAACCTGTTTTCATTTAAAATAACATAAATAATTCGGCATTTGTCTCTCAATAATATTTCATATCAAAACATAGATTTCAGCAATAAATAAAATAAAACACATTTAATAAAACACAAATCTAACAGAATTATAATCGAACTACGCTCTTAATTTCGAAATAATCCGATAAAAAAAAAGCTATTGTAAATAGCGATATCCTTTTCAATTTCGTCAGCACCTGGCTTGCAGCTAATACAAGTGTAGTATTTTTACTAAATTTCAAAACTCTATTTGAATTTACATTGATATTTTTCATATGAATATAATTTTAAATGTTGTTAGTGATTAATCTAAAAAAATATATTAAATATAAAAAAAAAATATTAGAATTTTCAATTAAACATTTCTGATAAAATTTGAATCTTTGGAGATGCTTTAAATTTTACCTCCTCTTCTTAATGATGCGCTGGTGCTTTTTGTACCCGCTTTAACTTGATTATAAGAGGCTTTACTTGACTATAGACTCGACTGCACTAAATAGACCATATAGTATAGTCATGTCAATAGTAATATAGTATATACTACATAGACTTGACGTTGATTGGACTATATCACTGTTGCCCTTGGCAATGGTGATAAAATAAAAAAAAAAATTATAAATTAATTTATAAACTAAAATTTAAAAAATTATGTTCCTAATTTTTGAACATGGTTTAAAATGTGTCTAGTTTCGAAAGCCATGATTAAAAAGCCCCTTTTATCAGGTGAAACGTTTGTGAGATATCCAAATAGACGAACATATGTCGTCTATAAAGTTTTCATTTCCCAATACAGAAATTTGAACAAATTTAATAAGAAACAACAAAAACAAAGGCAAATTTAAAAGTAGTTTATAAAGTCCAACAGAAGCGTCCTACAATTTTTTTTGATAACCTTACTTTTTGAAGAATCAGAAATTATAGCTACTACGGCTGATAAATTCTAAAGTAACGAACCCTTCACTAATAAAATAAATAATCTATCAATATTGTATTCTGAAATTACACAAAAGACAAGTTATAATTTGAATGTTAGGCATAAGTTCTACAAAAAACTCTCATACTTTACATTTTTTTTTTTTTTTTTTTTTTTTTTTGTAATTTAGATGTCTTATAGAAAATATTTATTCGCATGATCATGAACAGATTTTCATATTTGCCTCCAATATTAACAAAAAAAGAAAGAAAGAAAGAAAAAAGCGATATTACTTAGTTTTGTATTCTATGCCACACCGTTGTCTGTTCATTATTTTTGTTATTCCTCAAACTCTGAAATGAAGATTAGGCTAAATACGTGCTCCCTCTCGCGTAAAAAGAGATCGAACAGCAGAAGAAACGTGTGTAAAGGGCTTGTTTACAAACATTTCCGAGAACTTGCCAGGTAGAGAGGGTCAATGACCTCCGGATTCAACAAACGTGGCCGGTATGACTTGTTAATGCGTATGAGTCGAGAATGTAAATCTTGATAAATATAATGTCTTGGATAAAGGCAAAGTAAATGTTTTTACTTTGGAATTCAGTATTCGTGTGTGAACATATAATACATGCAAGATGTTCCATTACATCTCAAAATTCATTCAAAATTAATAGATTGTCGTGAAAGAACGCAGTTTGGACCACAAGATTTGGTAAATACAGTGTGACTTCAGAAATCTGACAGCTTTAAAAATTCGACACCAAAGTTATCCTCTCTCTCTCTTTTACACTTGAACTTGAAATTTACGAAAGAGAAATAATTAGAAGAATGAAAACGTATATTTTTTCCTGTAAAATTTTGGAAATTTTTATTTATTTAATAAAGCCAGTACGAAGTCTTTTTCAAAATCAGGGAATGTTGCTTCTAAAATAAAGCATTTAAATTTGTCTATCGCAGAAAAGGTGGATCTGATAACAAAGTTAGAAAAAGTTTGTGGAAATGTTGTGTGCTATGCATAAAATGGGGTCGTAAATAGTTTATATGACATTGAAAAACAGATGCTAGAATATTTCAAAAGCGACGTTCTGAAAGGTCACGCATGAAGGAAAATTTTATTTATTTATTTTTTTATTATTATAACATTAAAAAAATCAATTAATGTAAAAAAAAATTTTAAATATATATTTAGTTTTTCGAGCACATAATCATCTCTTAGTTATGAATTAAAATTTGACTAAAGGTGCTATTTATATAATATCGGAAGTACATTTGATATTCTTTCAGAAATCCGAAATTTTAAAAAATCTGGCTTAGTCTCGATTCCTATGATCCGGATTTTCGAGGTTATAATGTAACCAGAGACTGGTTGGTTAGGGGCATTACCAGATAGATTCTTACGAATGCTAAACAGACCCAGGATCTCCTTTTAAAATGTAATCCAGCTCACAGCAAACATCCATGCTTGAGTCGCAGGTTTTAATTTCGGCAACAACCGCTAGGTAAGAAGGTGTATTGGTGTTGGTGTATTTTTGTCGGCCGATTATCTACGCTATGGGATAAAGGCCCTATGGGGTGAGTTGCCCTCCGTGGGGGTCTTTCTAAGGGAACCTAACCCGTATTTACGCAGTGTTCGAAGAAAACCACGGAAAACTTCGAACGGTTAGGCCGACGGTCGCGATTGGGTTCGAACCCAGCACCTACCGTCTACCAGTTTGGAGGTCAGAACCTCGCCTAGGTAAGAAGGAGAGTTGTCAAATAATATGTGGTAAAAGAAAGAAAATAGCTCAAAAAGTCCAGTAAGTCTGTTTTTTTTTTTTTTTTTCAAAGTTTGATATATACATATATTTAAATAATAAAAAAAAAAAAAAAAAAGTTTTTTTATTTTTTTAATTTTGTTTACCAAATAATAATAAGAAATAAAAATAAATAAATGTAAAATTTTGACACATCTTTATAGTTGCAAAACGTACTCCGCTAAGCCAGTTTGTTATTATTATTATTACTAGCAAAAGCCACGCTTTATTTGGATTCGCGAAGCATTATTTTATAAAACAGATATTTGAAAGTAAAAGTATTTTTAAATATTATTTTTGCATCTTTATTAAACAAAAACATTATTTTATGTTTTGGCGCATTTTAATTTTTTATTTATGATGTAAGACTGGCATAATAAAATATTTTCGAAGCAAACTTTTACAAAATATTTTTAAATTTTCAACTGAAAGCTCTTTTAAAGATGTTTTTACAATTTCCAGTAACCACTGGTGTTTTTTAAAGTTGTTTGAAATATGCATGTTTCCAATCTTTGTAATTAACATCGAATAATCTTTGATAGCTATTTTAGAATTATTATTATTATTATTATTATTTAAGAATATTTTAAGCTGTAAATTATTGAATTAAAGTCAAATTAATAATTAATGCAAAAATTTCTATAATTTTTTTCTGCGAGTTTTCAGTTTTTACTATTTAAGTTCATAAATTTCGGAACGTTCCTTTAAACTGTGAAAATTAAATGAAAAAAAAAATACTTGTAGAGGTCATTGACCTTTATTGCATGAATTAAAATGTAATTAAAATTAGTAAATAAATATAATTCATTGATTTTTTTTTTTTTTTTTAACAAGTAATACATTTACGAATTATTGTAGAAAATTCAATGAACAACGAAACCGACCAAAATTAAGAATTTAAATTGTTAACTATAGATATTTACGGTACAATTTCGTATGTAATTAAAAATTTTATGTAAATATAAAAAAAATTTACTCAAATTTTGCTTTAAATTGCATAAATTCAAAGTTATGTTTAAAGAAATTTTTACTTGTAGAGGTCATTGACCTTTACCGTATGAATTTGTTGATCTATTAAAATTCGTAAGTACAATACATCGATATTTTTTCAAGCAGTGTATTTGTGAGTGTTAGACAGAAAAGTTAAATGTTCTATCAAAGCGATAGAAAATAATTAAAAAGAAAGAAAGAAAGAAAAAAAAAAGCCCAGAATTAATCTAATTGAACAAAACAATTTTATCATATCAGTGAAAGTAACAAAAAAGCTCATCCTCTCAAGTTCGAAACTCATTCAGTGTGAAATCACATTCCGCATTACCGTCAACTGCGGGGTCATTGAACTCGGTAGCGTTCGATTAGCCTACTACAACACTCGTTTTTTCCCTACTACGTCTCACTCTTTCCCTTTAAAAAAGTCCCTACGAAAAAAGAACCTTACGTAACGAAAACGAAATGAGAGAAAAGCCCGTCAATGGCAATGAACTTGTTGCGTTCGAAATTTTCTCCCGTTCTGAGCCTCTAACACAGAATCGGGCGGAATTCTTTGGATTGAGGTCAATGGCGAGAATCATCGTTCGTTGACATTGACAGCCAGGTAGGCAGAAAAGGAAAGTTTCAATGTTAAGTTATTTCGTATTGTATCATCTGGATTACAGGATAACTCCGTCAAAGAGAAAGTGATTTCCGCCGTTTATGTCGTCTTCAACAAACATATACTTATTTTACTGCAAAATCAAAGGAACAGAAAGGGATGACTATTATGTTATATTGTTCTGATTAAAATAAATATTTCACTAGTTTTCCTGGTGACTTTCAAGTTTCTTGAATTAACAAACTTTTAAATTTTAAATGGTAGGTTACTGACTTTTACTCTTGTTTTAATGAGCAACTACATATAGATAATTTGATGTTTTTTTTTTGTGGAGAGGGGGAGGGGGGGCATTTTTGATAGTTGCTTTGAATTGCTACATTCAAATTCAAAGCTTTTTAAAAGACGTTCTTTGTAGGTCATTGACCTTCACTCGGTTACAAAAAGGCAATTTAAAATAAATAAGTACACTTTACTGATATATATTAAAATTAGTATACAATGAAAATTAGTAAATAAATACAATCAAAATTATTAATCAAATATTATCAAAATTAATAAATACGTACATTTAATAATTATTCAAACAATATATTTGTAAATAAATGGTAGATAACATTTATTGGAGCTGAATATAAATTTAAATTTTTAAAAAAAATGTATAGTTAGCTAAAGAAATTGTTTTTCTCATACATTTTTTAGAAATATATGCTCAAAATTTCATTTGCAATTTACGGGTATTGATATTCCCTGATTCAATTGATGCAAACATAATGTAATTTGAATAAGAGTTCAACAAAAGAATTCTTTAAAGATCTTGTTTTTAAAGGCGTTATAGCTTCGATGCTGTTGAGATCTTTTGGCGTGGGTGGCTATGTAATTTGGTAATTTTATAAATAAAATTAATTTAAACATTAAATAAATGTAAATAATATCGATATAATAAAAAATGTAATATATAAGTAATAATATAATGTATTATATATTATTATTTTACAAAAATATGCACTCATATATTATTATGAGTAATAAATACATTATTTATATTATGTTACATTACATTGTACAGTAATATATAAATAATATAAATGCAATATAATTAAAATAAAAATTTGATAAGATGCTTAAACGGCGTGTTGCAGCCATTTTGAATTTTTTGCCAAGCGGCACTCAATACCAAACTCTTCCCACAAAATTCGCTAGGATTTAGAATATAAATTTGAATAAAAACAATTTCACAAGTATAGCAGCTTGTTGGCTCTAATTAAGCTCAACATATGCACCTATTCTTGAATAGCTGTTTTTGTGAAAATTTTCATTTATTATTATTATTATTATTATTATTATTATTATTATTATTATTATTCTGAATTAAAGCTGAAACATTTAGGATTTTAAATGTACTTTACTTTTGGGTCAGTGATAATTTGAAGCAAAGTTATAGCCCAAAGTATAACTATATACGACGGAAATAAACTTTCTGATACCGGAAGTAACTGTTTAAATAGCCAAAGAAAGGTAAACAATACACAAATATATTTGTGTAATTTTAATACAGAAATATATGAAACATAATTTATGTAAAAATATATAAACACCTACAAATATGGTTGATTTCAAAGTCGTACACTTTATGCATAGTTTTCTAGAAAATTGCATCTTTCATTCTGTATGTTTACGAGAAACACCATTTCTTAAAAAGTATTTAAGATATTGAAATGAAATTTTGTAATAAGTTTTTGATAAACTATTAGTATGTTATGAAGCAAAATATAGCTTGTAAGTTTATATATACTAGCATACCCAGCCCGCTTCGCCGGGCTTAATTTGAAGGTTTATTTAATAATTTATGTGTATGGTACGCTTCTCTCTCAGCTCGCGACGGATCCCCCGGTGACTCTCCCCGGACCATCGGCACTCCACGTGCGTCGGGTGAGCGTCAGAACAAACTTTCAGCATATACATATGGGTGGTTGTACTTGAATGCACAGACCTGCGCGTTTTTTTTCTATCTTGCTTTTATACCTCTGGACCGAGTTGGCGCATTGCCAAGATTTGCTTCCTCTGGACCGAGTTGGCGCATTGCCAAGATTTGCTTTCGCCTGTGCCTCAATTATCCTCAGAATTCCTTTTATATATATAGATTAATTTAAAATCTATATTGAAAAATACCCTTTAAAAAAAATCATGTTTTGTATACAAAATTCGATGTACGTTAGTAAATTTAAGAGGTATGCCAAACACAGCTAATAACACAAGTAAATTATTACAAGTACTTCATAACACAGGAAAGTGGTTTGATATTCACGTATAAAAACATTTCATATTTATTTACTTAGAAGGTGTCACAAATAAAAATTAAATTAAAGAGTTGACATGTTTCGGTTCATTAATAAGAACCGTATTCATAACATATAAAATCAGTAGAAAATTAAATGACACTGGATATAAATATAATTTAAAAATCAAAACAAAACATTGCGCCCGCTATGATCGCGCAATGTTTTGTTTTGATTTTTAAATTATATTTATATCCAGTGTCATTTAATTTTCTACTGATTTTATATGTTATGAATACGGTTCTTATTAATGAACCGAAACATGTCAACTCTTTAATTTAATTTTTATTTGTGACACCTTCTAAGTAAATAAATATGAAATGTTTTTATACGTGAATGAAAAAAGGTGAAGTGATTTTGTTTTAGTTTTTGAAAAAACGAAAGCTAACAACAGTTTTAACAGTGGTTTGATATTGTTGAAAAAAATGAAATATATGGAATAGATTTCTTTAGAGATGCTTTGGTGTAAAAGCAATTCTTTACTAAAATTTGACTATAAATTGTCTAAATTTGAAAAGTTAATTAAAATTCCACTAAAAATTTATAAGAATTCATAGTTTTATTCCCTGGTTTAACTAAAACCACATGCGTTTGATATAAATTTAATATATTCCCCCCCCCCCAAAAAAAAAGAGAAGAAAAAAGAAAAAGAGGTTAGTGTTAAAGGTAGGCACATGCCTTAATTAATCTGTTTTGTCTCTTAAAATTATATCTGGTACGTAAATATTAATCTACAGCAATTTAAAGTTAAGTGTCATACAAAAATCATTATTCATATGTCATTCACCTTCGCAGTCAATCATTCTTTTCATCTTAGATTTTTTTTTTTTTTTTTTTCAAAAATATAAAATTTTCATAGGAGGGATCCCATAGAAGAAAACAAAAGGAATTTGTTAAAATTTAAAAATAAAATATTTCCCATTTTTTTTTTTTAAATGTAGAACAAATTGATGTCATTGACCTTTAATAAGTCAATGACCTCGCTATGTATAAAATTTTGACAAACTTTAACATAAATTTATGCATATGTAGTTCTGCATTTTGTTATTTTTGAAGAATTAAAAAAGTGACTTGTGCTACTGAATTAAAGAATGTCACTGGCCATTCAGAAACCAAGAAAATTTCAAATATGTTCTTAAATTTAAAATGCTTGTTATGAAATAAAAACGATAATTTACTGGGATTGTGTGATTATTAAAAATAATTAATAAAAAAATTAATTCAGCATATTGGTCAAACTGAGGTCAATGACCCTAAATAAGTCATTGACCCCGACATATAAAATTTTCAGTTTTAGTTTTTACGAACTCTAAGATAAATTTCTACATCTACACTCTTGCATTTTATTCGTTTTGAAGAATTTTTAAAAATGTGACTAATACTACTGAACTAAAAAATGTCACTGGCCTATCAAAAAAGAGAAAAATTTTATATAGGTTCTTACGTTTAAAATGTTTATTATCAAATAAAGACAATAAATTACCGGGATTGCATTATTATTAAAAATAAATAATAAAAAAAGAAAATCGGCATATAGGTCAAACTGGGGTCATTGACCTTTAATAAGTCAATGACCCTAGTATATAAAATTTTCAGTGTTTTAAGTTTTGACGAACTTTAAAATAAATTTTTACATTTGCATTTTGTTATTGGAGAATTTAAGAAAGTAACTTGTGCTACTGAACGGAATAATGTTATGGTCTCTTGGAAATCAAGAAATTTTCAGATATGTTTTTAAATTTAAAATGGATGGTATCAATTAAAGGCAATAATTTATTAGGATTGAGGGATTATTTAAATAATAATAATAATAATAATAATAAAATTAACAAATATATCAAACTGAGGTCATTGACCTTTAAGTCAATGACTCCAATACAGGAAATTTTCAGTTTAAGTTTTGACAAACTTTAAGATGAATTTCTACATTTGGATTTTGTTATTTTTGAAGAATTTAAAAAAGTGACTTGTGTTACTGAATGGAAGAAAGTCACTGGCCTCTAATATATCACGAAAATTTCAGATATGTTCTTAAATTTAAAATGGGTATTATCATTTAAAGACAATAATTTACTAAAATTGCGTGATTATTTAAATAATAATAATAATAATAGCAATAAAATTAGCATATATATGCCGAAATTATATATATGCCGAACTGAGGTCATTGACCTTTAAGTCAACGGCTCCAATATATGAAATTTTCAGTTTAAATTTTGACGAACTTTAAGATAAATTTTTAAGCCAGAATTCTTGCATTTCATTCGTTTTAAGGAATATATATATATAAAAAAAGAGACCAGTGTTGCTGAATTAAAGGATGTCACTGGTCTATCAGGAAAAAAAGGAAATTTTCAAATATGTTCTTAAATTTCAAATGATTATTAGAAAAAGGACCATAAATTACTGAAATTATGTGATTATTATAAATAACTAATAAAAAAAAAATCAGCATATAGGTTAAATTGAGGTCATTGACCTTTAATAAGTCAATGATCCTAGTATATATTTTTTTCAGTTTTTTTAAGTTTTGACGAACATTATGATAAATTTTCTGCATCTGCATTCTTGCTTTTTATTAATTTTGAAGAATTAAAAAAAGTGACTTAAACTGAAGGATGCCATTAGTCTATCAAAAAAAAAAAAAAAAAAAAAAAAAGATTATAAATATGGTTTTAAATTTAAAAAAATTGTTACTGCATACAAACAATAAGTTACTGGGGTTGTGGGATTAAGAAAATAAATAATAAGATAAAATAAAATCAGCAGATAGTCAAACCGAGGTCATTGATCTTTAAAAGTCAATGACCTCAGTACATAAAAATTTTTTATTTTTATAATTTTTTTGGAAATTTAAGGTAAATTTCTGTATGACATTTGAAGAATCAAGGAATAAAAATTTAACTTGTACTATTGGAATAAAGGAATGTATTTCACTGGCCTATCAAAGAAAAAAAAATCTTTCGTTAATTTGTAAAGCTTATCTTAAAAAAAAAAAAAAAAAAAAAAAAAAAAAAAACAATAAGTTATTGGCGATTGATTACCGCACAGTCCAATTACGCCATGACATTGGGCGCACACCTGAGAAGGGTCCAAATTTAACAAAATGATTGAGATTTTTTTTTTTTTATATATATATATCTCAGTTTCCTGTAATTATTTTCTCAAACACCAAAAACTATTATAGTTAACTTGACAACCGCATGATAATCTAATAATAACTCTTCGAATACTCTCTGCGAAAAAAAAAAAAAAAAAAAAAAAAAAAAAAAAAAAAAAAAAAATCTAGCTACTACTTTTGTGTGAAGGGGCTTCGAAAAGTTGCCGGGCCTTGGGCTCCCTACAAACTTAATCGGGCTCTGGTTATTGCGGTTGTGTTATCACTAAAAATAACTAAGTGAAATCAGCATGTATGTAAATCAAATAAAAGTCATTGATATTTAAAAAGTCAATGACCACAAATTAAAAAAATGTTAAAGTATTTTAAAACTTTTGAAAAATTAAAACCAATTTTTGAAATTTTTTTAAAAAGTCAATGACCACAAATTTAGAAATGTTAAAGCGTTTTATAATTTTCAAAAATTAAAATTATTCTCATCTATGCTTTGCAGATTAAAAAGAAAAAATCAGTGTACATTAGATAATCAAAGGACTTATGGATGTTTCACAAAGAAAAAAAAAGCAAGTGTTTTTATATTTTCGTTATTGAAAAAAGATGAACATTTACAGGTATTTTATTTATTTTTTCGTTATAAATCAATTTATTTTATTTTGCTGCACTTGGCAAACAATTTGAAAAATAAATAAATAATTTCAGAAAAAAAAAACATTTTTGAAAAATAATAAACTTCTGAAAAAATTGACATTGTTTTAAAATAAAAAGTTTTAGTTCAGAAAGAAAAGTCTGCCATAAGCCCTGAGCATTTTTCTTAAAATGTTCGAGTCATTGAATTAATAATTCCAAATTTTATGAAAACTGGTAGGGTATTTTCCGAAGAAAAGGGTCTTAAAGCTCGCATATTTTTCACAGAATTGCTCCCATATAATTACATTCATTGTTTATAGGGTTTTTTCTTTTTTATTTATTTTAAAGTTCAGTTACATTTTATATGTTATTTTAGCCAAGTAATATTCACCAGTCATTTATTTGTACAAGACTGCTATCCTGCTGAAAAAAAGAGTCTTGACTAGTTCCAAAAAAGAAAATGATCACCGAGAATACATATTTCTTTCTCACCTAATCTCAAACCATTGCGCATATTATAGCTTCCTTTTCCCTTCTTTCTGTCTCAGCTTTAAAGTTTGCGATGTGCTTTTTATTTTGAATGTGTTATGCTAACCATCTTTATTGTGCGGAAGTACGAAAATTACATCAATATTTCCTATAATATATTCATATAATGGTTTATTTTTATAGACTTCAAAGTATTTGACTTTGGCCTTTTTCAGAATGTATTATATGGTTTCGGTATAGTTTTATTATGATTATTATCATTATTTCTGAAACGTTCGTTTTGATTCAATGGTTTTAAGATTCTATAACGTTAAAAAACACTATTTTGTAAAAGCAATAGAATTTGCACACGTCATTTAACAACGAATATAAATTTCATCACATTTTTCCTGTTGCGTTCCATAATTTGTTTTAATAGTTTTTAAAAATACAAATAAAACTTCTAGAAGAAAGAGAAAATTAGTTTTGTGTTTAAATATACCTCACATTGACTAATTTTTTTTTTCTTTTTTAATCTTTTTACAATAATTAACAGAAAATTAGATGTGAAGAAAAATATTTTTTTTTTAATGTACACAAAGGATATGCCTGTAGCGTAACACTACTCATAAAATTAAAATCTGATAGTTTAAGCTCTCGTGATATTTAATCATTATAAGGGTAAACCAGTCGATATTTAATGAAAATGTTTAAAAGGGTACTGTTAGATTGGATTTAAATTAATCCTTAAAAAATAATTGAAAAATAATAAACTAAAAATTACCAAAATACTCTTTTTCATTAACTTCATCTTTTTTAACTACTAAGAGGTTAAACATTTTTCATATTAGTAATCAGTAACATGTACTTAAGGTAAATGATTATGACGAAGTTATCAATTAATATTCGGTAATGCGGAATGAAAAATCGACAAAAATTAAGTCACTTTGATACAGTCATTTTTTATCAATGAAATATAAACATAACGTCATTTTCACCGGCACAAAATTTACATAAGGTACTCTCATATTTATATTAGAAAAATTAAAATCTGCATTGAAAAAATATTTAAACACGAAATAGATTATAAAAAATATTTTTTCAAACTTTACGTCACGAAAGACCTTAAATTTATATGTTTTAAACACATCCATAATAAAATATGTAGTTTTGTTTCTTTTTTAAAGTATAGTGGTTCTTTTCACTTACTGAAACATTTTTCCTCCCTGAAAAATTAGCAACTGAAACTCAGTATCAGCAGATATATTGAATTCATAGAGTGGAAATTCACGTCTTTTAGAATGTGACGTACACTAAAAGAAAGAAAAAAAAAGGACGATTTTTTGGTGATTGTACGTGTAATCCGGACGTCAGTACAATTTATTGTTTTTTAACGGAAAAAATCTAATAAATTCTAGGAAAAAAAGATAATTTTTGTGAAGTTTACGGAAAATTTTCTATTAAAAAATTAACTTGCACTGGCGTCCTGATTACCAGTACAATCTCCGTAAAATCTCCGTTTTTTTCTAACAGTGTGATTTTTGTTAAACTTTATGCAAAAAGTTCTTTTCTAAATTAAAATGAAAAAATAGCATCAGTATAGTAATTCCCATTTTTTTATCTTTTCTCTGTAACAATGCAAGTAAACCGATTTCCACGGTTTGGAAAGAAATGTATTAAAACATACAACTTAAAAAAAAAAAAAAAAAAAAAAAAAAAAAAGAATTTGGAATAGTTTTAATAACAGGCATTGGGAGCTCATCTACAAATGATAGAATTTCAGTTTAAATAAATAAATATATATATATATATAAATTGGTTCCGTGAAAAAAAAAAAAAAAGGCCAAAAATAGAAAAAAAAGTGCTTATATTTTAATTATATTATTATAGATTATGTGCAATTTTTTTTGTGTGTGTATTTCATGATATAATATTTTCTATTTATATTCAACTACTTATGTTTTAACATTATTTGTACTGAATATAAATATCAATCCATACATGTCTGTCAGTATACGTCTACCAAACCATGTTTGAACCGAATCGTTAAAAAAAAAACTAGACAAATAAATTATTTCACCTGCTTTATTTCTGAATATCAAAAATATCTTTTGTAAACACCTCCTATGTTGAAATTTATTTGAACAATTTTAGCACTAATTATTTCATATTTTATGCTAAAATGTAAAAAAAGAATTTTAAAAATTATAATTAATTTTAAGAATTACCTGCTCAATTTAAGGTGTAAACATTTCTCTCTTCCTCCAAAAAATTTAATTTTCTTGCATCCGTAACCATCGAATAGAAAATATTAATCGATATTCCCCGGAAATTGTATTTTATAGTGTTTAATACGGTTTAATTCCATTTAAATTAACTAAAAATTAAAAATTAGATATCTTAATATCCTTTTCCCAAGTATAACGTAAAAATTACAAATATGGGTCAATGACCGGTCATTGACCCCAATGTCATTAACCTTGAAATTATGCAAAATTAATTTTGAAGAAAGTGGATACATAAAAAAAAAAAAGATCCTTGACACATTGTTAGTTTAAAAAATTTCTCTATTAGTAAGTATTATAAATATGGGTCAATGACATGTCATTGGCCTTGATAGTGTTAATCTTTAAATAAATGAAAAATATTTATTTTTAAATATAAAATAGGATACATTTATTAAAAATTTTGTAAAATCGACTTTCTTTTTAATTTAATGAAATTTCGTTACTTATCAGGTCATTGACCTTAGACATATGCACAACTTTGAAATTTTTGCAAAAATCACTTTTTCAACGCAACAGATTAGTTTTAAATAACTACTTCAAACTCGCTTTCTGTGAGAAAGTGTATATTTGAAAAGAACAGGACATACTTTTTTGGTTTAGGAAAATTTATATACATTTTTAATAAATGTAGGTCAATAACCTGTCATTGACCTTGAATTTCTTTAACCTTGAAATACATATAATAAAAAAAAAATATTTTTTTGTATGAAAATGCATTTTGCATAATTTTCTAAAATTGTCTTTCTCATTAATATCCCAAATATGGGTCAATGACCCGGTCATTGACCCCAAATTTAAAAACTTTAAAATTTTGCAAAATTGCGACTTCTTTCAGGTTTTAACAAAATTAATTTCTTATAATTAAAAAAAATCATTCCCTTTGAACATTAAGGGTCAATGACCAGTCATGAATTAAATGAATAATGTCGAAATTATGCAATTTGCTTTGTTTTTCAGTTTCAAATGTGAACATTTTTGAAAAATTTGTTTCAAATGTCGTGAATGCAGAAAATCTAGAGATTGTTGTATGCATATTTTCAAGATCATGTCATATAAGACAAGGAAAAAAGTATCAATCTAAATCTTTACTGAATTGCTTTACTCTTTCAACAAATAAGAAAAACTTAGGATTCAGCCAACTGGAAAACTCAACGTTTTCCCATTTACTTACGATCTGTTGCAAACGACTAAAAAATAAGTAACACAAAAAAAAAAGAAAAAATGTAGATAAATTAAAATTAACAGATAGTTTTCAATAAATATTTTTGGAATTTTAATAACGTTTGTGATAAATTCAATTCGTTAGATAAACTGAAAGATAGATTGTATTTGTGTATTCCGAAAGTTGGTCAATGACCGGTCATTGATCCAACACACACTTACCTTGAAATTATTTGAAACATAACTTTTTTTAAACCTAAATTTCAAATTAAAAAAAAATTTTAGTTTTTTAACCATCTAAAAGCAAGAAATTTAAAGAAAGAAAAAATAAAGTAATTGTGTTTAAGAAATTAATATAGCTATTAATATGTTCAGAAAACAGTGATCTTTTTTTACAATTTTAAAAGTTGTTTTAATGTTATAAATTTCAATTTAGTTGTGTTAAATAAGAAGTATTTGATATTTTGTTTTAAGGATATAATGTCAATGGTTATTAAAAATAGAGACTTTCTGTTTAAATAAAATGCGCACTATTATTGCTATATTTATATTTTTATATTGTTGTTATTTTATTATATTTATGTATCATTAACATATTTGTTATGCGAAAAAAATTTAAACATAAATTATATGCATATATAAATGTGTATGGGGGTCAATGACAGGTCATTAACATTTTTAAAGTCAAATAATTTTCGTAAATTTATTTATGAAAAGGAATTTTATAGACAATTTGTTTAAATATATTAACATTATATAGAAATAAATGAAATTGAAGAATTAATTGGTAAAATTCAGCGGCCTCAGCATTGCTTAACATTACAATCCCAAAAGTTACAACGTGGAAATTTATTTAAAAAATCATTTTAATTTGTAAATTTTTGCAGTTTTCTAAAATGTTAGTTTCAGTCAAGGCTGATAAAATTAAGTTAATAAACTTATAAATTTGGTGACAATTGTATCAATGACCTCCTTAATATAATCTTGAATTTCGTAAAAGTAGCGAAAAGGTATAATTTCAACATTTTTTTTTTTTTTTTTTTTTTTTTTTTTTTACATTTGTTATGTAAGTAGTAGCAGAATTATAATCAACGCTAAATTTAAAATATGGTACGTGAAAGGTCGTTGCTCTTAATGCATTTTGAGTATCTCTAACTTTGATTTTTTTTTTTTAAATTATAAAATGCTTCAAATTGTATGTGTATTTTAAATCAAATTATTTTCATTGATTAAGAATATGGGCAATAAAATAAAACAATAGAAAGAAGAAGAAGAAGCTAGCTTTTGAATTTTTCTTAGGTAAAAATAAATAAAAAAGTAAAAATTGCATGCGTTTTTAAATTGAATGACTGAATAATAAATTTTAATTAATATTTTAATTATATTTCGTATCTTATTTTTAATTTCGTATTTTCTATTTACAAACAGCACTATATTGTTATGGCCAGTGTTATACTTACAGTAAGCAACAGTTTTATTGCAAAACATGTATCCAATATAATTTCAGTTAATATGTTTAAATTCAAGTAATTTGGACGTTGTTTTAAAATATTAATTGATGTTTTTTTTTTTACTTCAAAGTTTATTTATATATACCTGTTCAGTTTTATTACATCATATAGTGAAACAACCTTCTTTTTACTCTAATGAAAATTCTTGATGAAAACAGAAAATTGCAATTTAGCCCATTTTCTGAATAAAGGGGGGGTTAAATAAAAAGACGAAATACAGAAATATATTTTCTAAAATTGTTACATTTGAGAAAAAAAGGTTTTTTTCTCCCTTTTTTGCGATTTATTTTAATAAAAAAAAAAATACAAATGGCGCTCTGGAGCACATGGATAGTTTGGCAAAGAATGGTGGGATTTTTATTCACTATTCTCATTAAAGATTCTAAAGGAGTCAAGATGTAACTCATTGTATAGTTTTTCACATCTGATATGTATACCTTTTTCGTCGAGTCTGTAGGAAATGTTTTATTGTAATTTTTATTAACGGTTTTTATTCAGGTCACGTTAACGTGAAAGGGTTTTTTTTAAATGAGTGACAACGATCAATATTGATCCAAGTTCAGTACCGTAATATAAATGCATCGTGATGAACTAACCGTCTTTTTTATCTATAAGTGATACTGCTGATGTTTTTCCCGTGTTTAATTTAACAACGCAAACCAGTGTGTAGTGTATTGTAGGTTATAAAAAACATAAATAAGCTGTTTTTAAGATATTAAAAAAAATTAAGATAATTTTTAAAATACTTGAAACGGAAAATATATATATATATATATATGAGTTGACATTATTTCTTGACTGAAATTTTACATAATATTACATTAAAACTATCAAACTTCACGTGTGCTAAAAATAACTGCAAAAATTTAAAATAATTACCTAATAAATAAACAAGCATTCATTTTTAAAATCCATTAAAAACGACATTTTAAATCGATTTCTTAATTTTATTAGACATAAGTATAGCTAAAAAGAAAAAAAAAAATCAATGTTTCAAGATTGTCTTTTATCATGAAACTTTTGAGCAAAAAGGCGGTCGATGCATTTAACTTAACGAAAATCGCTTTTAGACTTTTCTGATGGGACCTTCCTTAAGCAGTGGTATGATACTTCTTTCCCAACACTCACTATAAGAAAGGATATTGAAGAGAGAGGGAAAGAGAGAAAGAGAGTAGAAGAGAGATGCAGGGACCGCCTGTTCTGCGAGTAAGCTTCGACTATGGAAGATTCCACCGGAAAGATTTAAAAGGTATTTTCGTTAAGATAACCTCTTTGATCAACGGATTGGGATGTTGAACATGCAGCGACTGCGGCGGCTATAAACTCATTCGTTGCACGCATTTAATATTTAAAAAATGTATTAAATACAAAAGTTTTTTTTTTTTGGTGTGTATGTGTGTGTGTGTGTGTGGGGGGGGGGGGGGTGCTCTTTAAATACAGTAAGATATGTTAATCCATTCCTTATCTTCATATGAAGTACAAAAATACCCTTTCTATAATTAATATACACATATACAGAAATATATACAATTTCTATTTTAATCCTTACGGGTCCGAATTTGTTTACATTTATATATATATATATATATATATATATATATATATAAATTACTTTTGCATTAATAACATTAACACTAACTTTTCATCTTTTCAAATATATTAATTAGTGTTTAACTAATACTTCATTATCTGACATATAACGAATGTTTCTCTTTTGCATACTAATCAATTAATATTCATATAACAATAGGCTAAGGAATAATTTTTGGAGATATTTAGGAAATATTGTATTACAATAAGATTTAACTTTATTACAACTTTCCAATACTTTTTGCACTTTATTACACAAAATTCTTTTAGAAATGTAACTTTTATTTTAAATTTAAAGAGTGAAATATTTGTTAAAAAAAATCGCAAACGGGACAAACAGAATTAAGCAAATAATAATAATTACTATTATTACTCAGTGTCTAAACATAAATGAAGTCATATATTAAATGCATAGCCCTATATTAACATTACTAGATGTAATAGTAGCAAAAGTATTTCTTAAACAAAATAATACTCCATTAAAAGAGATGTACTATTATAAATACACCAGACCTGAAAGGGTTAATGTTAATAAACAAATTTCGACAATAAAATCAAAATTCACATTACTGCTTTATTTAAAGCTTACCGTCCCCTTAAGTACATATTTTTTAGAAAAAGTTAATAGCTTTTTTATGCCTGAATATCAATATTTTGTTAAAGTTATACGCATGCAATGTCAATGACCAATTTTAACAAAAGAAAAATTCTAACAAGTATTCAAAAAAAGATAAAAGGAATATGCATATTTATTTGGGGAAAGGGAAGCTCTTTGACAGGTGTTTAGGTAAGATTTTAATATTTATGAGAATTTCCTTCAGTGTTAACCTTTCAGGTCTCGGACATTTAACCTCCCTCTAACGTATGGAATAATATTACTTTAAACTAGTTGTATGAGCTTACTTGTTTATGACCACAGACAAGAACTGCTTATGGAAGCGGACAAAATGTGTTGAAGAAAAAAAAAAAAGTTATCACGATTGTGTCTCGAGATAAGATAATTTCTTTCCCAGTGATGTATCGAGTTATCAGATTATAAAATCTAGAATTGAAGTCCCCCTCCCCCTATTTTTTTCTTTTGAATGAAAAGCGTTTTCGTTAACAATATTTTATTGTTTGCAGCGAGAATAAAAAGAAAAGGCTAAACATAGTTCATTTTTATGAAAGTTCAATGAAACCTCATTTGTCAGCCGTTTTAAAGGGCTACATTTTGAACTTTTTTTTTTTTTTTTTTTATTTGAGTACTCCAAAATAACTTTCTGAGAAGTCATTATATAATTTTAGGCCAAAAAAAAAAAAAAAAAAAAAAAAAAATTAATCAAGTAAAATATTCAATTCGCATATTAAAATTGTGTTCTTTTTAAGACAATTTTAAAACTACATTGGTTATACATTTTTTGATTTTTTTTTTCAAAAATCCCTTTTTATACTTTTTTTATAAGTTTTTTCTCTATAACTGCAAGGAAAACATTTAAAAACGATAATTAGCTGAAGAATATTAGAAATATGTATTGTCAAATATTTTATAATAATAAATCCTTTTAACAAATGAAATCAATTATGATAATATAAAAATGGATCATCCAAAAAATATATATAACGTATATATCTTAACGTATGTCAGACATCCCCAAATTTAATTAATTCAGAAAAAGTTTAAAAAAAATTGTAAAATGTCATGTATGTAAAAATAGAGAGAGATAGAGAGAGAGAGAGAGAGAGAGAGAGAGAAAAGAGTTACTTAGCGTCTCTCCCCCCCCCCCCCATTAGAAAATAAACTATATACATTACTGAAAATTCTGGCTTCCATTTTTTAGATTTTAAAATATTTTTTAAAACTTGTTATTAATTTTATACGAAGTGTTAAAATCTTACCCAGTTTCAATAAGATTTGGAAACGTGAATATTTGTAGAAAATTTTTATTTAGAAATATTTATTAGAGATATTGGAAATAGACAATTAAAGCGAAAAAAAAAAAAAAGAAAAGAGAGGCATCGTTTCAGAATAGTATGCGAAAAAAAGTTCAAAATATTAATTTACTGTGAAGGTGAAACTGTGAATGCATCACATACTCATGCGTTTAACATTAGTGGGTGGAAATTGAAATCTCGAAATCACCTCGCTAATGTTACATCCATAGTAACTTTTGTTTTATGTAATGTAGATTTATAATAAAAATTTAATTAAAATAATGTCTGGAAAAACACACAATAAGCAAAAACTGAAGGGCAATGTATTTTTTCTCTTTTTTCTTAGTATTTTAAATTCTTAACTTAAAAAAAAAGTCTGTAATATTGCTTGTATAGTTTACTTATTAAAAAAAATACTAAGTTCATAAATTTTTTTGCACTATTATAACTATCCAAACAATTCATCTATAACATTTTCGGGAAACTGGAATTCCCTTCTTATTGTATCAAAGGGTATTAGCATTTCTTCTTTTAAATGGAAAGATTAAATATATGAATAATTTCATTTTCATGCAATCAACTGAAATAAATTCATACATACAACCTCTCCATATTTAAATGTTCTACATGCACGAAAGTGGAATATACTTCGTTTTATTCGGACATATTTTTCTTTATATAGAGATTAATTTGCATGCTAATCGTGCTCAAAGTTATGGTTCAGCCGAAAATTCCGTTAAGTAGAAAACTTCGTTAAATAGGAACTTCGTTAAAGGGAAATTTGACTAAATATGTATTACATTGTTTTTAAAAGGTTTTGAAAACGATATGAAATTTTTATAAATTTTCTTTCTTGATTTTATATCTCTCCCCCCTCTTTCTCAATTTTCTCAATTTATTTTTACTAGTTCTAACTGACAAATTTTCATGCATGAACATTTTGTCATGTTTTATGCATAAGCGAAGAGGAAATAACACAACACCATGATTAATTCATAATGCATGCTTTTTCCTTTTTTATTACTTTCTCTTACTCATATAAAATTTATTCAAATATTCGCGTACAATAAATGCATCTCACATTTCCTCTGCTCACATTGTTTCTTATTATTTCTTTGAAAGAATTTTATCATTACATTATTAAAAAAAAAAAAAAAAAAAAAACTTTTTATGACACAACCGCATTTTGAATTGGAATTCTTGTTAAAATAATATAATAAAAATATAAATAAATAAATAAGCAATAGAAAGAAAGAGAAAGCCAGAGGTATTTCAGCGCTTCTATTGCACCTAATTTTCCGGTTCAGTATGAAGCATACTATCATAACAGTACTATTACCAGTAATAATCGTTATAAATTACTCTGCTTAATAAATGCACAAAGGTTGCACTGAAAAAAAATTGCAGGTTTTAAAAATGAAAAAGCATATGCAAAAAGCAATCAAATACAATAATATTTTTAACGGCTATTGTAAAGTCTGTGTGCGAACCGATTTCTTTTACGTAATATGACGTTTAGTCATGCAAAATTGAACAGCATAATTGTTGATCCGCCAAATTACCTGCGTTTACCGAATTACTCGCAGACATCATCATCATCGAAAGTAACGGGGTCAGAAATGAAAGGGTTTGGAAACAATCCCACAGATCTGGGGGTCGATGACCTTGGTGTAAACGAAAGAGAAATTTCAATGTCAATTAATATTTTTGACGATAGATACATTTTCAAATCAGAATTTTCAACAAATGATTTTTAGAGATTAAGAATAATTAATGCAAGTTGCTTATAGTTTATAAAAGATTTCTTTAAAGTAAAAAAAAAAAAAAAAAAAAAAAAAAAAAAAAAAAAAAACATTTTTAAAAATAATTAAAAAATTCAACTAATGTTAAAAACTTTTTTTTTTTTTTTTTTTTTTTTTTTTTACAAATTTTAAGAGATTTTTTAGTTATTTTTTCTTAAGAAGAATAAATATATGCAATAAGGAATTTTGTTAAAGTTAATGAATTTTTATAATTAATCAAAAATGTAATATTAATGTTAGATGTTATCATTTAACAGTATAGAACGAATTATTACTTTATTTTCCTGTTAGTAAAGCTTTGGAAACAATCCCACAGATCTGGGGGTCGATGACCTTGGTGTAAAAGAAAGGAAAATTTCAAATTCAATTAATATTTTTGATACATTTTTAAACAAGAATCTTCAACAGATGCATTTTAGCGCTCAAGAATAATAAATGTAAATTGCTTATATAATTTCTTAATATGTTTATAAAAGCTTTCTTTAAAATAAAAAAAAGAGGAAAACATTTTAAGAGATAAATTCAGCTAATGTTAAAAGTGGTTAATGTTAATGTTTTTTCGGATTTCTTTCTTTTCTTTTCTTTTTTTTTTTTTTTAATTTTAAGGGTTTTTAATTTTTTTTTAAAGAAGAATAAATATATACAAATATAGCATTTTGTCAAAAGTAACAAATTCTCACAATAAAAATTAAAATATAAAATATAATTTAAATTTGAAATACAAGTTACTTTTCTGAACCAACTACGTGTAATAAAACACAAAATAACATTAAAATGCTTAAAATTCAGCTGATGTTAAAACTTTTTTTTTTTTCAGATTTACTTTTTTTTAAAAATCAAGGGTTTATTTATTTTTTCTTAAGAAGAATAAATATACACAAATAAGGAATTTTGTTAAAAGTAATGAATTCTCATAATTAATCAAAAATAAAATGTTTTTGATAGATATTATCATTCAACAGTCTAGATCGAATTATTATTTTATTGCTAGCATCAGTTTAACCTTTCGGGTCTAATGTACTATTAACAGTACATGTCTTTTAAAATCGCGTATTATTTTGTTTTAAAAGTTACTTAGTTACTTTAAACACATAGAAATGACAGTACATGGCGATGCCTATTTTATAATGACTTTATTTATGTTTTGGCATTTGGTAATAGTAATAATAATAAAAATCGCATTAGGAGTAGCGCCGAATGCGAGAAATTTTACAATTCATTTTATTCTTGCACTTACAGAGTTCGACTCTATTTGCAACTTCCCTCGCCATCTTTCTCTCACCCTTCACCTCATTAAAAAAAATAATAATAAATAAATAAATAATCTAAAAAATAATGCTAATGATTATTGTAATTAAATAAATAACAATTAAAATCAGTAGTTCAATAAGAGAAGAAGTTCAACTTGAAATATTCATATTAATCATATATATATATTTTTTTTAACAATTCATTTATATTCAATGAGAAAAATCATGTGTGAGAGTATTTCGTAGGTTGTTCGTGTGTAGCCACGAATCTCGTAAAGAGTAAAACGCACTACCAAGCTGGTGTAGTTTTTTTTTTTTTTTTTTTTTTTTTCTCTAAAAGGCGTTGAACTTGCTATGTCAAGTGATATCAGATTAAAGTCAGATAGAATTATCTAATAGAGCAATTGTTTGGCTAACCGATTGATATTATCCTTTTGAAAGGGTTTAATTGTTTTTTTTTTCCTTACGTCTATTATCTTTTCGTTTGTTCTTCGAAAAGAATATTTAAGAGATAATATTGATTGGTTGATTTTTAAGAAATATAATCCCAGATTGTCTCACCTAAGATAGCTTTTTTTTTTTTTTTTTTTTTTTTTTTTTTAAGACACGGCTTATAAAGCAAATTAAGCTAAAACTTTCTTTCGAAGATTCAAGTTTAGAATTTGTTAAGTTGTTAGGAAAATGTATTTTTTAATATTTTAACTTTCTTATAAACCTTTCCCATTAAATATTAGTACACCGGTTAGCATACAGTAATTAAATTATCAAAACTTCGAGAAATTAAACTCGATTAAATTTAATTATTTTTATTTTCAATATTGGAAGGCATTGTAAAATCTCATCTAACAAATCACGAAATAAATTTTCGAGCTAAATATAGTATTGTGCATTCTTTTAGGATAAGATAGAATATGAAACTAAAATTGCATGTTTCATTCATTATTAATATTATAAAGGCTCTTCTTGTTTATTACACAAGTACTTTTTAATGTTTCATTCTTTTTAATATTTTTGTAAAAAATCTAAAATATTTATTTTCCTTCCTTCCTTTTTTTTTTTTTTTTTTTTTTTTTTTTTTTTTTTTTTTTTAAATCTTTTCAAAACTGAAATAGATATTAAAACCAAATGCTAATGCTATTATAGCCAAAAAATAAATGAATAAATAAAGTAGCAAAGTTATAATAAGGGCCATAAATTCAAAACTGTCAGCCCGAATTTTTTTTAAATGATATTTAATATGCAATAAATTTGTAAGATTAAATATTGATACGTTAAGTTACATTTAAAGATACCAAACGTTTTGAGATAAATTTTTATTGATGCTATAATAAATATTATTATTACTTTATAATTATATTTAACCCGTTTTGCTTATTTATTTATGCTTGCGGTTCATAATTTTTAATTCAGGTTTTGAAGACCAGGGGTGTGCGAAGGGAAAATTGCACCTGAGGCAAAGCTATACTTTGGCGCCCCTCCTCCACAACATATTCCTGTGACAGGCCTAAAATGACGTTGGGGGTATAAATTTGGCGCCCCTTAACTTTTCGCGCCTGGGGCGACCGCCCCCTTCGCCCTACTTTCGCACGGCGCTGTTGAATTTCAATGGTCTCTTCTTATATTAATAATAAAACACTTGATTCTATTTCTTTTAAATTTTACTGATTCATCGAACATGAGGAAATGTCTTTAGTTTACGACGTTTAAAACGTCCATATGGTTTCCATCATTTGATGGTACAAGTGATTTATAACGAGTAGAGTATTAACACCTTCGCGACGGGGCACTTTATTTTTTAATTTTTTGTCACGGTTTTTTTTTAAAGCAGAAATGTGTGCTTTATTAAATCAAGAAAATGCTCCGATTAAATAAGGCAAAATTTTTAGTAAAATTTTACTGGTGGGGATAAACAAGAATTCTTAAGCTTTTTTTTGCGGCACGTATATATGTCGCTCGTCTCCAAGAGGTTAATTAGCAAATGAATCATCAACGTTGAAATGTTAAATTTAGATTTTAAAGAAAGTAAGTCCGGCTCTATACTTGGGCCCACTTTTCGCAACCAAAAAATACAAACCAAAAACCAACGCCAAACCAAATAAAGTATTATGCTTTTCAATTATTTTTCATGTCTTGAGAGCTAATGAAATAAAATGTTTTGTATGGCCACATACTCTGATGGGAGTATTGTATAGGTTAATAAGGGAGATACTGAATAATTGGACAAAAGCTTAAAAAAAATGCTGTCGCAAAAAATACTTTCTTACATAAGAAAGAGATCGGTAACTGGCGGCAAGGAAATTGTTAGTACAGGAATAAAAATTTCCTCCTAGATTTCCGCACAACTCCTGATAATCCAAATCAACATCACATCCTAACAACGCCAACTTAGCTTCTTCACCGCTGGCGGCGCTTTTGCACTTTCTTCACAGAGTTCAATGACCCCTCTCATTCCGTATCTTTCTTTTCAGTTTTCTTCAGCCAATTTCTTGTTAATTCCGGCGCTCGCATTACAGGTTGTTTCTGACTTATTGATGCAAAACGCCGGTATTTTTTAATAGATTTTTTTCCTTTACCTGATCAATCTTTTCTTTTTTTAATTCTTCTTCTTTTTTTAAGTAATAGAATATCCATTCTCGTCACGTTTAATAGTCAATTTATGAAATCCTGTATCAAAGCTAGTTATGACAAAATAACTTACTTTGATTAATGCGAAACCAGTTTGGAGGCGAGCATTAGGAGGTGTCAGGAGGGGTGCTCATTCATAATGCACTTCTCATTGCTCTGCACGTTTCAAATTATTATTATTTTTAAATTCTTCTTCTTTTTAAGATTTAATGACTGTAGTAGTGCTTTGCAACTAAATTGTTTAAAGGTGTCTACTGCGCTGCCTTTAATCCCCAAGAGCCGATTTTATTAATCTCCGAATGACTGCGGCATGTTTTTCTCATTTGTTATTATTACTATTTCTTTTTAGTTTTTTTTTTTCTATCGTTCTCATGATATGTATAGCAGAGAGAAAAAAAAAAAAAAACTTTCACGCTGTCACATTTGTAGAAGTGTCTATACAGATTATTTTTAATGATTAGATAACCAAAAATTAGAAATGCGTTGGATAATAAATACTACTGAGCTGCTAACAAGGAATGTCTCTATACCGGACATACTCAGCACTTTTTTTTGGAAGGGGGGGGGGGGTAATGCTAATTAAACTACTTACGTATGTAATAAAGAATCAGTCAAACTTATTGGCGGAATAACAGAAAAAAATCTGTAAAAAAAAAACTTTCAAATATTTGGCGTGAAAAGAAGAAAGTGTCACGCAACTTGGCAAGCAGTACTTTTCCTCCTCAAAAGCAAACGATTTTAATACAATTGAAAACTTACGGATTTTTATAGATTGCGCGTAAATAGTATTTAATGAATATAAACATAAACTATGACAGATTTTGATATACAGTAAACTCTCGCTACAACGATATCCGATACAACAATAATTCCCTCTACTACAATAATATTTTGTGGTCCCGGTGAATTTCCTTATAAACTAATATTATTTCCCCCTTAATATTGTGATATTCTCTAGAGCAATAAACCCCTGTAGAACAGTTTAACTTTTTAAAATTCAATGTAATTTTCCCCCTTTATAACGATATTTTGATCTTCAAATACTGAGAAGAAAAAAATCTTATCACATTTTGATAATTTTTGATCTATTCTGAGAACAAAATACTTACTATTCAATTTCAATTTATCTCTTTAATATAAGAATGGACATTGCTGTGATTTGACAAATGAAGATCATATAAATATAATAATAAAAGTATAATAACAAAATTATACTTAAAACAAACGAAAACAGACAAAACTAAAGTTATTTAAATTAAATTTATCTAAACAAGTTCAACATGAAACTGTTTTTCCTTAAAGTGTATTTGACATAAAAAAAAAAAATATTTTTTGAAATTGCATTTTATCGCCAACTGATGAAAAAAATCACCAAATAACGAAATTTTTATATTTTTTTTTACGGATACTGTATGGAAGTTCCGCAAATTTTTTTCATAAACGTATATATCCTCATGAGAAGGACATTCTGTATTTTTTTTTTTTTTTTTTTTTTCAGATATTTCGGAGTATGCCCGTATGAAGAACTTCCTTGTAAGCACTACAATATGTAAAAAAAAAATTTTTTAGGTTTAATTAAAAAAAAAAAAAAAAAAAAAATAGAAATAAGGAACATATAGCTGGAAATATTATATAATATAGAATCGTTAACTTTTTTTTTCTTATTTGTGTTAAAGATGAGATGGAATCTAGTATTTAATGTTTCGCGAATTTCAACATTAATTATGAGAAGTGTAACAATATTACACCCTTCATACAAATCGCTTAAATAATTAGCCAAATAATATTATTTCTATAGTGTGTTGAAATACTTCATTTAAGAACATGACATAGTATTTTCGGTGATTTTTTTTTATACATAAATGAAATTTTACTAACGTTATCAAATTAATAAATAGAAATTAAAAGTTATTCTATGCTTTTATTTTGAAATACCTCGCTATTGGTAATTTAGCTGTTAATAATGAGAAAAAATAAAGGGAGCGAGGCCTGATTATTAATTAACTCATATTTTAATTAAATTCAAATTGATAACGCTATTTTTAAATTGTATCTTTTGAAAAATAAATGTTTAAATACATAAAGTTAACTTTGCGATCAAGTTTAAAAATTGGGATAGAGATAAAAATTTGTAAATTAAAAGATTACTATAATTCCTGAAGATATAAATGGACAGTATTCTCATGATTTCGCAGAGGGAATCATGTGGTTTAATAAGAGCGTCTGTTTAGCATGTTTGTTTCGTTATGGCATCTTTTGTTGCAGCATAAATACAGATAAATGGATGCTTAAAATACTGCAGATTTATTCTGCACGGATTATTTTCGATAAGTACTTATATACCGGCCATTTTCTACATAGTGTTAAGTCCGTTACCAAATGTCAAGTCTGTTACCGCACGGTTTTTTAATAATTATCATTTTTTCTCCATTCTACTTTTATTTTTTATTCAACTAAGAAAAAAAAAATGCAATTTCCTTAAAATTTAATAATTTACATGAATATATACCGTAATTATTAGAAAAAGTTCTTATATAATTTCTATGTGATCAAAATCTTGTGGCTTAAACTGTCTCTCATATCAATTTAATTTAAGTATTATTGATAAATATCTTGTTTTGAAATTTAGGGACGTAAGTCACTTCAAAGTAAGTTGATTTTAGGAAATTTAATAAATTTAAAGCTGAGTATTTTTAGTAATTTTATATGGTAACAGACTTAACAATTTGCCTTACAAGCCAAATTTAAGTAGAATTTACATATTTTATAGGGCAAAGTGCGCAATTAATTTCTTTTTCAATGTACCTTAAACATTTATTTTAACACCTGTATCCATTTTTAAAAGAAATTATTAAGTTTGAAAAATAAAATTCTGAAATGTAAGCGAATGATAAAATGTCCCGTACATAATAACTGATATCCTTATATACGTATTAATTAAAATTAAAATTTTTTATCTTATAAATAAAATGAAAAATTCACGTGAAATTGTTTTAAAATAGAGAAACGAATTTATGTATAACTCATATCTGGTCCTGAAAAAGTTGAAACTTCATATAAAAATAAAATATCAGCATAAATTTTCTAACCACGATGCTTTTCAATGGCGAGATTATGAATATTATTCCCGATCCGACGAATTTTTATTAACCTCGAACCAAAAGGGAAAATATAGTCCATTTATTTTAACATGGTTGGTTTAGCCGTGATACCTTATTCCATAACAAACATCCCTTCTTGAACATTTAGTTTCCTGTCACTTCATGTTCAATTACTATCGTGGAAGTTTTGTCAGCCATTCGTAGCATAAAAATCCTGAAATGAAATGTACTGAAATAGTTCTGTATTGATGAGCGTTTGTTATTTATTATTTTTCGCTTTCAGCTTTGGGAAATAAAGTGCTTCAAATATTATACTATGCAAATTTATACTGTTTATGTTCTGTTTATATGTAATATGATATGCATTCATAAACTTTATTTTCAAAATTTTCTCTGATATTGTCTCTCTCTCTTTCTTTACTTTCTTCTATCTTTACAAGAAAAAAAGTGTTGGATTCGTGAAAGTTTCCGGTTTACGGCGGGTTTATACGTTTTAGGGGTCAGAGAATCCCCAAAACATATTTTCACAAAATGTCTGTCTGTGAGTCTGCCTATCACTCTGACACTCTGTATGTGACAAAAATTTTGTGGGCGCTCTATCTCCAGAACTAATGCACTGAATTTCACAAAACATTAGATTCATTTAGACCTTGATATAAACTGGAGCTGATTAGTTTTTGGTGTATATCACCCGACAGATGGGGCTGCTGTTCTGCCTTTTTCATGATTTCCGAAATAGCTATATCCCAAAAACTAATAGACTGATTTTCATAAAACTTTAGATTCTGTTAGTTTTTGATATAATATAGTTCGAATTATTTTTGGTGTAAATTACCCAAGAGGTGGCGCTGCTATGCAGCATTATTCTTAATTATCGCATTTTCTCTATATCAGGAAAAAAAATGCATGAATTTTAATTAAACTTCAGATTCAATTTGGGAAGAAAGTTTTGGGATTACCAAGAATTTCTAAGTTCAATTCCATGTTATAGGAATTAATATATCTTGTAATTAGAAATCTACTTTTGCCCTCAATAGGATGGGCACTATGCAACGATTAATCATAATGATATTTTTTAATTAAATGACTTTGTCAATTGATTTTTGTTACTATTATTTTCTCTTTAAGTTAAATTTTCGAATCATACACCCGTACAATTTCATATTGATATTTATATAAGGAAGCTGTTTTGAATTTATAAATGTGGTCTCAGAGTGCATGTTTTCAACTATCATTTACTGTTTAAACCTTCCCGCAGCTATCGGTTAAACATCTGAATATTAATAAATAGAAGAAAAATACACAGTTTGTTTATTATTAAATATATATATATATAGAGAGAGAGAGAGAGCTCAATTGTAACATTGCGCTTCTTCAAGCATATTCATTTTGCCGGCTAGCAGTACAATTCAGACAGTTAGATATACTGTCTAACACTTTCTATAGCACAAATAAGTTGAAAGTAATAAACTTTCTATTTATTTGTGCTTATATTTATGTTAGTCTTAATCCGCCATGCCAATAAATATGTGCTTCTGTAATCTTGTTGATTTGAGAACGACAAGATCATTGTGTTGCTAGTCAGTTTAAGGCTGTTCTTAAATTAAAAAGAGTAACTTTGTGACATTCGTTTTAATTTATTTTTGTTTTGAAATGGTTGGAATCTAGCAGGTGTTGTTGTTCAGATATTATCTAATCGCACTCACTTTTTTTTTCTAACGTAACAGATTTTTTCAGACAATAGTGTCAAAGTGGCGTTTTGAACGGACTTTCCGTGCGAGAGAAGAAAAACTAGTCAAACTGGAATGGAAAAAGGTTTTGTCACGTGATCAAAAAAAGCTTATAACTCAATAGGTAATTGATTGATCAAAAAATGGAAAGCTAAGTTCGATTCCAATCCGCTTTTATGGTCGTGCCTTCCAATTTTATATCTTTCCATTAAAAAATGAATTTATAAATGTGTCAAAATGTTTCACACTTGTTGAGCGGAGCAGTTGAGAATAGCCTTCATAAAACAGCGAAAGGAAAATAAAGCTGTCAAAAAATATTCGTAGAAATAATCGAGAATAATTGGACTCTTCTTAATCAACAAAATGAATTACATTCTTCTTGGCATTACACTTTAAAAAAACAAAATAAGTGAAGCATCCTAATCCGATGATGATTTTTATTTGAGAGAAGCGAGCGAACGGAGAACTCAGGTAGTGTTGACGATTCAAGGTCAACAACCTTGCCGGCACTCTTTCTTTTCTTACGTAACGGAGACAGTCTCGTGATAGCCAATCCAGCGTTTTAAATATATAGGTAGCGTTTTAAAAGTTATTTAAATGCATTTAGAAATTTCAAAACATATGTAATTTTACTTTTAGCAAAGATAATATTTAAGGAAATTTCACTTTTCTGATTTTTATAACTTTTTATAATTTTAAATGTGGGTAATGTTTTACGGCATGTTGCATTTTAAAAGTTATTTAAACGCTTCTAGAAATGCCAAAATTTCAGCAGTCTTGCTTGTAGTAAAACTAGCATTTACAGAAATTTCTTTTTTGTGATTTTTAATAATTTTTATATTTTTAAATGTGGAGAAAATTTCGCGATATCCAATGCAGCGTTTTAAATAGATATGTAACGTTCTAAAAGTTATTTAAATGTTTTTAGCAATGTCAAAATTTCAGCAATTCTAACTGCAGTTGAAACTAGCATTTATAGAAATTTCACTTTTGTGATTTTTAATAATTTTTATAATTTTAAATGTGAAGAATGTTTTACGGCATTTTGTATTTTAAAAGTTATTTAAACGCTTCTAGAAATGTCAAAATTTCAGCAATTCTTCTTTCAGTAAAACTAATATTTATAGAAATGTCACTTTTGTGATTCTTATAACTTTTTATAATTTTAAACGTGGAGAAGGTTTTAAGACATGTTGCGTCTTAAAAGTATTTAAACTTTTTTAGAAATGTCAAAATCTCGGCAATCGTACTTGCAGTAAAACTAATATTTATAGAAATTTTTTTTTAGATTTTCAATATTTTTCATAATTTTAAATGTGGAGAAAATTGTGCGATATGTAGCATTTTAAATACTATTTAAACGCATTTAGGAATGTCAAAATCTATACATTCCTACTAACTTCTTCTATTTTATTTCTATGAAACTAAGATTTATGGAAATAAAAAACTATATCATAAAATATTTTATTTTACGGTATGTTTAAATTTGTTGTTTTAGTTTATTTTTTAATTTTTTCACGATATACAGGTGGTCTTTAAAAAGTAGAGATGTTTGAAAAACGTATTGGTCTAAAGACAATCTGCGGCAACATTTGATGTACATTTTATTAATCCATAAAAATAAAAGTAAAATAAAATAAAAATAAAATAACTAAAATAAAACTGAGTGCTATTTCTACTTATTACATAAAGGTACTGATCTGCCACACAACACACTTAAAAAAATTGTAGCGGATTTATTTTTACAAGCATCGATGGTCAGTAGTTTTCTCTTGCAAACAGTCGAATATATATATATATATAAATAGAGAAATATAATTAAATCCATTTTAGAGAGTGAGTAAATTGGCTTATAATTTTCAATTATATATATATATATATATATATATATATATATATATATATATATATATATATATATATATATATATATATATATATATATATATATATATATATATAACTTTATTTTATTATCTATGTGATTTATACTATGACCATAACCGTGACTGTTAGTAAGTCACATGTAGTTTGTATCTGATTGCACTACAAATCTTGCTAGGATATGGGTAATGGTAAATATCTTAGTATATATATCCTTTTTTTTTTAATGGAATAATGTATTATTGTTATTTTGTCATATTGATTTTATTTTCTTCTGTGTGTATCTTTCTACTAATTTGTCATCTGAATAGCTTCCAGCCAGTCGGGTGTATTGTGAGTCGAATTCTTAGCTTTCAGCACGACTCATAACAGAAACTGGTTGGATGTTTTTGCTTTTTTGTTAAACTATACACTCCTGATGAAGTAGTTTAATGAAAAAGCCTTCTACAGCCTTTTTATCCATTTATCTTTCATTATTTTGGTAATCTGCCTTCTATTTCACTTCAAACTTCAACTGTTTTCAATAAGATGATTGTAAAAATACTGGTTTCATTGGTTTATTGTATGGTAATATATGAATTACTCTGGTTATATAATGTCCATTTATCCACATATTTCTTAGTAATTTGGTAATCTGCCTTCTATTTCTCTTCAAACTTCAACTGTTTTTAATAATATGAATGTAAAAATACTGGTTTCATTGGTTCTTTTATTGGTATTGTCTGAATAACTTTGGATGTATTTATAAAAGTATATATATATATATATATATATATATACAATTGTGAGCCAGCTTAACCGTTTGGTTAATCCGGGATATTTAACGCCTAATGTATTTGTTCGTACATCTTAGAATATCATCTGAAATTAAGACGATTAATTTAATGAGTAAGTCCGCGCACATAAGAAACAATGAGATTCCCGGTTATAATCCGTCAAAACTTCCAAGTTTTTCAAGGTCAACGACCTGTGCAGTTTTGCTGGAAATCGAAACAAAGCAGAAAAGGGAGAGAGAGTTGTAAAATAACGAAATACTTTCGCTGAAAGTAGGTGAAATTCTGCCAACCAGCGCGTTCGGCTCGTTCCACATGGACAAAGATCATGAACAAATACAGAATCTTCTCTCTCTTTTTATTTTTTAATGGATGAAAATATTGCCGGTTTTTAAAAACGTGTTCTTTTTTGTAAAGCTGGCAGCGAGCGTGTCGTTATGCTCTTCAGATAGATGCTGTAACTTTCACTGCCAAGAGAGGTCATTGAACTCTAGAGCTTTTTCTCTCTTGCTTGCAGAGCGATTTCTTATTTAAACTGACCTTGAGTAAAGAATACTATGTTTAGAAAACAGGTGCTTTTTATTTTCAAACATATCATGATATTTATAGATTTTTTTTTTTTTTTTAGATGAAATAAGATAGCGTTAGCTAAACTATTATCTCTTGTTGCTTATATAACTTTCGAATTATCCTACTATATCACGGTTATATAATCACTTTTCCGGGTTCTCAAGAAAAAATCTAGGTGCATAATTTATAATTATTAATTTTTAATGATTCTTAGAGCATTAATTAAAAGTTAACACTTCTGTTAGTTTGTAATTATTCTAAAAGCACTAATTAAACATTATTTTTTAATTAATTTCTAATTGCTTAAAGCATTAATTAAAAATTAATACATCGATGAGTTTAATATTAACAATAATAATTAAAAATTAAACAAAAGTTTGCTTTTTATTTTCATACATATCTTAATATGTGAAGAATTTTTTTATGGTTGAAATACGTCGGCGTTAGCAAAACTATTATCACTTGTTGCTTATATATTTTCCCAATTTTCCTACTATATCACGGTTATAAAATAACTTTTATGGGTTCTCAAGAAGCATTCTAGGTGCATAACTTAATATTAATTTTTAGTTATTCTAGGAGCGTTAATTAAAGGTTAACACTTCCGTCAATTTGTAATTATTCTGAAAGCATTAATTAAATAAGGTACCCTGGGGTAATAACGCCAAGTGCTTATATTTTGCATAATTATGAAATAATCAGGTAAATGACACCCATGTGCTCTGCGCAGAAGGGTTTTGAGTCATATAAATTGCAAAAAACAGCTTCAAGTTAATTTGTTTCATTTTTAGGCCTTATTGTTTTTACAAACAACTAAAATTAACGCTTGATCTAAAATTTGCGAGATATGTGTTGTGATGTGAATACTATCTTTTTATCCGGAAATACTTTGTTAATTACATAAATTTGTAGTGCATTTCATGTACTTTTAAAATTTTGTTGAAGATTTTGGATATCTTCTCGAGATAATTTGTAATTTAAAATGCACTACGCAATAACTATACCGGGGTAATAACGCCAATCCTTTACATTAATACCCCGGTTGATTCCCTACAGTGGCCGAGCTACATCCTAAATACTGATTCAAATAAACACAGTTAAAACTGTGCAATGTTTCTCATATTTCTATTTAAGCGGTCCTTTTTAAGCAAAAAGAAGCTCACGGTCTGATATTCTTTTGCCTCATCCCCCCCTCCCAAACCACACCTTTATTTTTCTTACACTTTCACAAAAAATTGAACATTTTCAATAGCTTAGAATGCAATTTGTCAATTTCTAAGTTTGTAGAGTTTGTATTTTTAGAATTGGGCTATCTACATGCAATTATTCCATCTTATTTCATAGTTTTGTTTGCATGGCGTTATTACCCATATAGGTGGGTAATAACGCCAAATAGCATTGGTCAAGAAAAAACGCCATTACATTTTATGAATACATATCTGTTAAATTATTTTATTTTATATGGATAGTCAATGAGTTGCTGTATCAGACCCTATATTTGTTTGAAAAATACAATCTAAAATTAAGCCGTGAAAATTGGTAGAACCTTAACGTGGCGTTATTACCCCAGGGTACCTTATTAATATTTTTATGACTTTTTAACTGCTTAGAGCATTAATTAAAAATTAATATTTCGACGCATTTAGTATTATCAATAATAATTACAAATTAAAAAGAGAATTTAATTTAATAATATTATTATTATTTTGTATTATTGTTATTATTATTACTATTATTATTAAGCATTATTACACCGCCAAGAGAGATTATTGAACTCTAGGGCTTAGAGCTTTTTTTTCCTCTTGTTTGCAGAGCGATTTCTTATTTAAGCTGACCTTGAGTAAAAAAAATACTATGTTTAGAAAACAGATGCTTTTTATTTTCAAACATATCTTGATATTTGTATATATATACACACACACACACACACACATATATATATATATATATATATATATATATATATATATATATATATATATATATATATATATATATATATATATATATATATATATATATATATATATATATATTTTTTTTTTAATAGTTGAAATAAGTTGGCGTTAGCAAAACTATTAACACTTGTTACTTATATAATTTTCAATTTTATTACTATATCACGGTTATATAATCTCTTTTATGGGTTCTCAAAAACCTTCTAGGTGCATAATTTAACATTAATTTTTAATTATTCATAGAGCATTAATTAAAAGTTAACATTTCTATTAATTTGTAAGTATTCTAAAAGCATTAATTAAACATTAATAGATTTATTAACTTTTAACTGCTTAGTGCATTAATTAAAATTGATATTTCGATTAATTCAATATCAATAATAATAATTTCAAATTTAAAAAAGTTTGTTTTAATAACATTATTATTTTGTATTATTACACTGCCAAGAAAAGATATTGAGCTCTAAAGCTTGGAGATTTTTCTCTCTTGTTTGCAGAGCGACTGCTTATTTAAGTTTACCATGAGTAAAGAATACTATATTTAGAAAACAGGTGCTTTTTATTTTCAGACATATCTTAATATTTGAAGAAATTTTTTTTGTAGTTGAAATACGTTGGCGTTAGCAAAACAATTATCACTTGTTGCCAATTGCGCCAACTTATATGGGCCCATGTAGCGCGAGGACACCCAATAATTTGATCTCTCCACTCATCAATTTTCAATTAATTTAATTCATAATTTAATTTTTTAAACATTTAATCGCCGAAACAAAATTTGGTTTTATAAACGTTCTAAAAATAGCTTATTTTTTATTTATTCATTTTTTAAAATCGTTTTTGAAAAATAGTAAAGAAATAAATTAGACAGACAGGAGCGTTGAAAACCCCTAAAGCGGATTCATAGTTAAATTTCACACGAAAACAAATTTCCAGTCTTTTTTGTCATCAACTTTGATGTCTCGATTGGGTGAAGCACTTAAGTGACATTTAGTATTTTTCACTCACAATAGTTAGCAATTCTAATGTTATTTTAAAAATATATTAATGTATTTATAAGGAAAAACTTATAAGAATATGATTAAATAAAGTTATTTACAGAATTCTAATTAATTTATAATATGCATTATTTATTTATTTATTTATTTATTTATTTATTTATTTATTTTAGCTCAATCAAACTGATTGGTAAATTTATCATACGATTTAAATATTTTCAACTGAGAGAAAAATTGCTCAGGCCAAGAATCGAAATACTTGGCTTACAAGGCCAATGTGCTTTACCGTTTAAGCTAGCTGGGCACGATCGTAAGCCAAGTATCTGGATTCGATTCCCAGCCTGGGCAATTTTTCGCTCAGTTGGAAATATTTAATTCGTATAAATTATAATAATTTAAAAATTTGCTTAGAAATACACAATTTAATTTCGAATTATCATCTTTAGTCATTCGCTCATCCTCTCTCTCCAAGCACATATATACTAAAAGCGGAAAAAAATGCCTGTTATTTTACTAAAAAATTTTTGAGCCCACCCAATATTTTTGAAAAGTTGGCGTTTATGTTTGTTGCTTATGTAATTTTCCAATTTTTCTACTATAACACGGTTATATAATCACTTTTATGGATTCTTAAGAAACAGTCTAGTTGCATAATTTAATATCAATTTTTAATTAGCCATAGAGCATTAATTAAAAGTTAACACTTCTGTTAATTTGTAATTATTCTAAAAGCATATAACATTAATATTTTTACTAATTTTCAACTGCTTATAACATTAATTAAAAAGTAACATTTCGATGAGTTTAATATTAACAATAATAATTATAAATTAAAAATGTCTAATTTAATGGTATTATTATTATTTTATTATTATTTATTGTTAATTATATATTTTTTTATTTCATTTTGGTTATTTGTTAATCATTTTCTAATTCAGTCTTAGGCGATTTTTTAGATATGAAAAAAAATAGTTTAAATTTTTCTTTACGAAAACCAGTTTAGATAATAACAGATTTATTAGCATTATTCAGTGAATCCTACTAAATCGGAATCGCCAGAGGCCAGGTAAAATACAGTTTTTACATGGCTTTATTCGTAACATTTTATTTATTTATTTATTTTAAAGAAAAATGCATAAAATTATCGTCAAGTTGTTATTTTTTAAAAAAAAAATTACAATAAAATATATTTATAAAAATAATAAAATTATTTAAAAATTTATTTTTTTTCTTAGAAAGTACTTTTTAAGAATTAAAAAAAAAAGTACATGTGATTTACATATTAACAAGTGTTCGCTGAATCTAAGCCAATAGTCATTATAAAAATTAAAATAAATTTCCGAGTCCGCTCTGTACACATGATGCTATCAATAATAGTATACAAAAGTCATTATATATAGACAATTACAGTTACTACAGTGATGATGCGGACTTTTGATAGAGTGTTAATTCAAATATTAAAGTTACGCTGACAGATTATCCGTGAGAACGGTTTTTCATGCGCGTTTCTGATGCACTAAACGATATTTAAATTGATCAAAAGAAGCAACGCCCATATTTATTTATTTGGAAAGGGGTAATAAGAATAAATATAGTAATAAATAATTTTAGTACAATAGTAATAAATATAATAGCAAATAATAACAATATAAATATAAAAAATAGCAATAGTAATTAATATTAATAGTTATTAATAGCTCAATAAATATAATGAGAAATAATACTAATATAATAATAATGAATATAATAGCATAGTATAGTAATATAGTATTAATAAATATAATCGTAAATAATACTAATGTAATAATAATGAATACAATAATAATTATATCATAAAAATAAAATAATACTCAATGTATGTTTCTGCCAGAAAAACGGAATATTTTTTTTCTGGTGAAACCAGACAAAACTAACATAAACAGTCGAACTTAAAGTAAAGTTTTTTTTCTTTTTTGAAATAAAGTTTGGACAAAAAATTATTCCTATGATATTTTGAATTTTTTTTTCATATTTATTTAAACACATAATTATTAGTATAAAATGCAGTATTTTTTATGCAAAGATTATTAAACAAAATAAATTACATATGTGTATCTAGGCATACTCTTAGTAAAATTTTATATGTTTACCAGAAAATCAACTCTTTGAAAATCATCGCAATAAATCATACTTTAATAAAAATTTATAAATTGAAGATAAGGTAGGGGGACTTATCTAATTTAAAAATTAATTTTATTTAAAGGGGGGGGCGGGGGGAGAAATATTAAAATTTTTCTAAAACATAAAAATTATGTACTATTAACATACAAATTATGTATAACGCATATTCTTTACATTTTGTAATACTTAAACAAACATCTTTCAACAATTAATGTAAAACTCAAGTTATTGTTTTAAAGTGAGTAAATTTTAGAGAAGAATTAAAATTGAAATAAATTTTAAAATAAGCTTTTAAAAATTAAAATAAGTTGAAAAACTCACAAAGTTTTCTGTTTAGAACTTTATTAATTTAGTATACATAAAAACTTGTTAATATTTGTAAATGCAAATAATAATTTCAAAGCAAAAATATACTGAATATTAATAAAAATTCATAAAATATTTAACAATTACCTATACTTAAATCATTAATATTAGTATTCATCCTATTATTAAAACTTTTGACTAAAATAAATATTCCTTTGCAATTCTTAAATTCTTAAGAATTCCATTCTTTAAAAATATAATTCTTTATCTCTAAACATAGGAATTTAGTAATCACTATTCTTTTAAAATAAATTAAAATTAAAAAAAATAATTATTATAAGTAAAAATAACTTCGAAGTTATATGGTATTCAAAGATTAACCTATAAATGGAATTTCTGTTTGCACGAGAATGAGAATCAGTTACAAAAATTTGCGACAGATAGCGCTGCATGTAAATTATGTTTTGATAAATGTATGACAGTTTTTACAGTAGAATAAATGTATGATAATGTTTATCAAATGCATATATAATGATGTACGTGCTTATTTATAATTTTATTAATAGGTCTTTACAGAAAATTGGTATAATTTTCATACATAAATGGAAGACGTTTTATACGTAACTAATTGAAAAAATAGATGCACAAATTTTTACCATCTCACAGTCACCATGCATTATTAATGTAATTTCAACTAAATTAAATTTGTTTGTAAGATTAGTTCCATAACAACACCGGACTTTCAAAAAGTTATGTAAAAGCACTGAATTTGTTTGTTAATTTAAAAATTATATTATTACACAAAGTTGCATAGCTTACTTTCAAAAAGTATTAAACGTCTATTTAAACTTTCCCCAAAACCTTTTATAATGCATATTGTAAGCAGATAAGGACATTAAAAGAATAAACAACTGAAATTTACAACTGAAGGTAATATTGATTGAAATTTCCGCTCATACATGCTTTCTCTCAGACCCATATACTATACATACACACACAAAAAAAGAGAGAGAGAGAGGAAGAAAACAAAAAGAAAACACCCTACCTCCCCCTCCCCCTCCAGAACTACAGTAGAAATTGCTATCTTTAATAATTTATAATAGTTAAAAACTTTCAAATAAGAAAATTTCCAAATTTCAAAAAAGAAAAAAGAGAGAGAGAGAGTGAGATAATGCTATACAATATTCTTGTGACTGAATCAGAGTTCATTTCTCAACTATTGAGCAAAAACTAACATTTCAGGGTAGACATTAAGATTTGAAATAATTTAATTAAATTAACTGTCACTTTAAAATTAAAAATGCTGCAAAAGAAAGTATATATATATATATATATATATATATTAGTTTTAATATGCTTAAAATGCACGTGGGTAGTGGGATTTGTACAAGTAAGAAGTGGAAATTTCAGCAGCAGGACTAAAATGAAATTTCTAAAAGAAGCAAAAATTGGAATCTGCAAAAACATGGAAGATTTTTCTCACTCATTATAGGAAAAAAGCTCACACTTATTTGACGATTTCCATGAAAACTTGCTAAGCTCCTTGAATTTTCCAGATATAGAATAATTTAATAAAACTTTCCTGACTTATCAGGTCAATTACCAAATTATCTGACTTTCCTAGGCTCTCCAGGTGGCGTAACAATCTTGCGAAATCACCAACAAAGATGAAAAATACTGCCTTTTTCATAAAATGCATTTCTACTGTCATTTCAAATGTGTAATACCCCGCTTCTGTTTTTGCAGAGAAACAAACATTTCATAGCGCAGACGATAACAGTTAAAATACTATGTTTTTCTCTCTATCACAAAACTTCTCACTCAGATAAGAACTTTCTTGGATTCGCGCCAGAAAATGTGAGAAAGGGAAGAGGAGGAAATAAAAAACAAACAACTAAACGGAGATAAAAAGCACGGAAGTGCAACTCCTTTTTTTTTTAATTAAAAATTAATATTTTTTGTTTTTTTCTAATACAGAAAAAAGTTGCTTTGTTTTTTGTGAATGTATTGATATTTTGCCTGTAATATCTTCCCATATTCACAATAAATTCTTATTTCTAATATATTTATATTTTAAACCAAATATACATTCAAGAAGGTAAAATTAAGAAGTATATTAAATTAAAGGATAAATTAAAATCAATTAATTACTTGAAGGGTGGTGGAATGTTTATGAACCCCCTTAATTTAAATTCCCAAATGCAACGATGGTACCAGAATTCTGGTACAAACAATTTTCAGTTTATTATGTCTGCGAAATATAGCTTTTTCTTATTTATAAATAAATTGGTTTTGAAATTTCGGTGTCACTCATTAATTTCAACACTTTTACAATGGAATTAATTGCTTTGGTACTAAAAGGCTTTTAAAAAATTAAATTAAATTAAACAATAAATAAAAGATTGAATTTTTTTTTTTTTTTTTTTTTTTGTTAAAAGGCTTAACTTATTTTTCAACATAAAATACATAAACAAAATATTTTAAATCATAATTTTCTTTATGCTAAAAGTTTTATAATCAGTTTACTGCACAAATATAGATTATACAACTATTTCTATGAAACTAAATCACACACCATAAGTTTAGAGTTCATAACTATTTATACTTAAAGGGGGGGGGGATACATTTTAAAATAAGTTTTATTTATAGAGTTAAAGTTTTGAATTTTTTTTTTGTGATGGTTAACCATATCATTTGCAAACAAAATCACATGATAAAACTTCTCATATATACTTTTTTAAATTTAAAATTTATTAAAATATGGGGTAGTTTAAAGTCGTTATAATTTGAAATATTATTCGTAAAATTTATTTTTCCCCTGAATAAATTAAAATATGTAAGTTTTAATTTTAATTTAACATTTTTAAAAATATTTATTTAAATAAAAAAGAATATATTTAAATGATTAAAAATATTAAAAAAATAATTTTATTAATGCGATGTTTTTTTTTTAACCATAATAATTATAATGTAATAGCGTTTGAAAATATTTATTATTTTAAGAAATAGATCCAGCGAATGTAATAAGCATTAAAAGCCCTTTTAAACTCATACAATATCCCTTCCTCCCAAAACAAATAAATAAATTAAAATTGTATCGAAGAACAAAGGAAATACAAGGAGAAAAGTTTGTGGAATTTACACCATTTTATGTAATCGTAATAAAATATTTCTGTACTCTTCATTTTAAATATGACGGCATTTTCCTCAGCGGAAGCTTAGATCATGATTTATAAATGCACATGCATGTGATCTTCTGAATATATGGCACCACTTCACGCATTAAAACTATATAATTAATGTTCAGAAATAATGTATTCATATCAAAACATACATTTGTTCTTGTTCAGCCTCTTTTTAAAAAATGGCAAATGGAGAGAAAAACAGTGACTAATTATAGTGAAAATAAAATAAATAGGCATTTCAAACAATCTTTACATTTAAAATTAGATAAAATAATAATATTAATAAATATAATTTCTTAAGCATGATGCAATTCCCGTCTTAAAATTTTCCTTTATGTATTGTTATCCATGCTTTAGGTATCATTAAAAAATATTACAACGCATGAAAATGAACTATTCTCTTTAAATCTGACATATATTTTTCATCAGTAAATAGTTTTTACAAGCCAAAACGTGATTATTTTAAAGTCTATTTAATTTTTAATATTCACGTAAAAATATATCAATTGGAAATGCGTTGCATAAAAATATTGTTATTCGGGTGTTTTAGATTTTGACAACAGTAAATCAAAACAGCTTTTTTCAAAATATGAATAAAAGCTCAAATAATCAAAAAAAAAAAAAAAAAAAAAAATGGAAAAATGGGTAAAAAAAGTTAAAATCAAAAAATGATTAATAACTGCGCATTAGAATCTATCAAGTATATGGCTGCAAAACAACGTTAAACTTTTATGCAATTTTTTTTTTCAACACTATAAAGCGTATGTGATTGTACTATCTTGATAGACTTCAACATTAATTAGCGCTGAAATTAATTCTTTGATTTAAAAATTATCTGCTTCAAGATATTTAGCATGTATTTCTCTTTAAAATTTTAACATGTTTTTTATACGCATGAGCATGATAAATTGAGAAAGTGAAAAAGGCAAAATAAATTAAATACCGGAAGCAAATGTATATATATGTATATTTAGGATAGAGAGACACCGAATTAATCATAATAAAAATAAATAGAATATGACAACAATAATAACGAATAAGACTTACCAGCTGACAAAGACCTCTTGTGGCCCCTTCCCGATGTTTCGGCCTTCTTTTTACTGCTCTCGATCATACTAAAAGTCGACATCGACCTTTGATATGTCGAATGAGGCTGCCGATAAAGACTCGACACCGAAGATGGACTCGGCATACCACTGCTGACCACTGCAGGAGGGCTGACGACACCACTGTCGACCCTTTCACTCCTGGGATACGGTGGAAGTCCAGAAAATACTGAATCAGCTGAGGTAGAGGATTCGTAAACAAGAGACTGAGATTCTTCATAACCCTCTTTTCTGTAAGGAGTCACATCAAAGAAAGCCATATTAAAGTCATGTTGAGATTCGTCAAACTGAAGAGCGTTTTCGACAGTGGAAGTGAGGTCCGATGTTGTGACAACTGTACTGGTCACGGGAGAGTTTATGTCTAAATCTGAAAACATATCCATGGTAGTGGCAAGAAGAGTCTGATAATCTCTTTTAATACCTATTTTTATTTGTTCGGTGGATACCACCCTGTTGGGCTGGAATGGCTTTGTTTAGGATGATAGTGTGCGAAAATTGTAGTTTATGTACAGCTGAGAATTTCCAACACACAGAGTTTGCAATTTTTCAAGAATGTAAATAATGACGAACGATACAATAAATGATTATATGTGAAACAGTCCATAAACTTTATAAAAATAAATAATTTGTACTCTTATTTATAAATTACGAGATATAAAAATACCCTCCAAATATACACCTTAATAAAAAAAATGGATTGACTGTACAGTATCTATATTTCAGTTCAGAGTTGTATATTCAATATGTACATATACTTTCAGATGGAATAAATATTTTATATTGAGCAGGATTAATAAATATAAAGGCACTATTAATAAGAAAAAATGGAAGATCCAGATAACGATAAAAGAGTATTGATTATCTTGCAAAGACACGTGAGAGGTTTTTTTTCTTCCCAAAACCTGATTATAACAAAGGAAAATCGGTGTCAGGAAACATGCAAACATTCACCGCACGTGAGCGATGCAGGAAAGTTTTCTTTCTTAAAATGAACACTTGAATATCGATAGAAAAATCCAAAGGCACAGTTGGTAAGTCTTATCTTTATATTCCACATGTATTGCTTGAACTACGTTTGACAAAATTGGACGGACGGTCCAATGCAATTAAATACGTGACGATTTTTAGATGCAAACATATACGGCATGATTGTGCACATGTGACTGCAAAAACACATGGATCAGCTACGGCAAACGCCGGTAGAAATCATCCTAGAATACGAGCAGACGACTTTGTCAGTGTTTACAGTACACGGTCGTTGAACTGAAATGAACGGAGAGGGAAGCCCCGCTCGAAGAAGAGTTTTTGGTGTAAAAATCCCTGCTCTCTGGTTGGACAGGAAGTGCTGTGGATCCTGCTTCATGAGTGGTCGGAATCGGAAGAGAGGGATGTCGGCACGATAAGCGTCCCGTAAGAAGAATGAGAAATGAATGAGAATCAGGCTCGAGGCGCTCGCAGGATAGGTTTCGCTTCGCGGCGGCCGGCAACATGGGAAGTTAATTGTGGAAAAAGTTATTATTTCCCGAATTCCGTAAAAAAGGAAAGATTTTAAGAAACTCCGGAATTCGTAATTTTTTTAAATGATGTGATTTGATAAAAAGCAAGGCAAAAAATAGAAAAAGATTTAACTTAAACAAATTTTTTAAAAATATTTTTATTATCAATTTAGTTTAAAATTATATTGGCACAGCAATCCGTTATTATTTCTTGAATTGTAATGTATGATTATTTTCTAAAATTTTTTTGAAAATTTCTTAAATAATAACAAGATGCAAAATGTAATACAAATATTATATTCCGATTTCGGTAAAATTTCAAATAAATAAATAAAATTTTAAGATAAAAAATAAAAGATCGTATTACTTTATACACAATATATAAGCTCGTGTTTGAATGTCTTCTTTAATAAGCATGTAAAACTTGCTTTAAAAAATGAAAAAGAGAAAACAAATTAACGAAATTTTAACTATCTTCTGTTAGTGCCAAAAAATATATAAATTTATATGGTGTTATGTATACCTTAGCATGCTAATAATTTTTATACTTTAAATATCATTAAATCGTGTCAGTGAATAATAAAGCATTTTGATTAATTTCAGTGGCCATCAAATTTTTAAAGGATTTTTTACTTTACTTACTTTTTATACTATATGTTTTTAAAATGCTGTTTTTGATCAGGGATTTTTGATTTCATGCCGTTTAAAATTTTAAATAATAATAAAATTTCAGCAGACAGATTTTAGGGCAGTTTAAATAGCAATTAGTATGAAAAATATGCGTTGAAAATGTTGATTCTCTCTGCAATGTTTAAATTAGTGTTTGTGGAAATAATTGACAAGTAGGGAAAACAAAATTATGGAAATAATTTACAAATCGGGGGGGGGGGGGGGGGTAAATTTTTTTCAAGCATTATTTACTTCTTTTTCAAGGATTATTTTTCTTAACAACAGCTTTATAAATAACGCATAAGCGCGTCATCGACCTGTATAGTTTTGATTGGTAATTAACTTCTGAGAATATGAAAATATTGTACGGTATTATCAGCAACATACACGACTGTACATAATTTCTAAATCTCTAGCACACCAGAAAGATATTGAAAAATCTATAACAAAATTCTATCTTTACACATGAACCAAGTGAAGTTGAATAAAGTTATATAAAAACAAATTTAACATTAAAATTTTGAAATTGTGTACAGTAAAACCCCGATAATTCGGATTAATTGGGACCGGACCTAATTCGGATTATCGAAAATCCAGATTACCCGGATAATTAGGAAAAAAATGAAATAAAATAAAACATACTTACAAAAAATTACTTTTATGTTAAATTTATCAAATTTTTACAGACAGTAAAAATGTTTACTTCGCTTTATTCCTCCAAAAAGATTTCAGAAAAAAAGTTTGTTTTAATTCAGAATGCAATGATGAAACAAATTAATGTTATTGAAATTAGCCAATCGCTTCTCAAACTTGAAAAAAAAAAAAAAAAAAAAGACTAAACCGATCCGAATTAACGGGGTCCGAATTAGCGGGGTTCTACTGTGCATGCATACCTCCTAAATATCTTGATTTTGAGGATGAATCCGATATTTAAAATTTTCTGAAGAAGTAAAATACGTGTTATAATTTTGTGCTCACGGGTGAATATAAAAAAAATACTGGAATTGCAGTCTACAGAATAAAATGCCTATTAAATGTTACATAATACAATTTCCTTTGATACATTCTAATAAAAAATATACTTGGAAGTATTTTCAAGTGACATTACATTTCTTATGACATAAATAAAATAATTAAAAGACTCAGAATTTCAGATTGTCATTTTCCTGATATATCACACTGTGATATTTGTAAAGTAAAGGGCCTTCTGCTACACTGTTTAAATATTTTTTTTCCAGTTTTTTTTTTTAACTACTAATTAATATTTATACCTTATAAAATAAATATAGGAAGAAAGTAACAAATTATGTATTTTTCAAATACTTTTTCATAAATAAAAGATGATTGTCACTGAAAATAAATATCATTTCCCTGGACTGTATTTTAGTTCTTTATCATGCATAAACATCACACTGCAGAGCAATGCTTCTTATTTTTGACATAGTTAAAGTCAAAGGTAGTGAAATCGTAGCTACTAGCAAGATCTTTTAGATATTTCTTTGAAAATAATGTAATTAAATTATTTGTAAAAATTGAGTAGACTTCTATTAAGTCATTTTCCTGGCTTCCATAAATTAACAAATACAACTGAACATGGCGTGGAATTTGAACTATTATATTGAAAACATGTTCTTTTAAACAAAATTAAAATGTTAAACCTAAAAAAAAAGAGAGAGACAAGAGTGTAAAAAAAGTATTTTAGAATGAAATTGTCATTATCCTGGCATGCATATTTCAAGAAATTATATATAATTACATAAAAATTAATTTATTATTTAATTTCTTCAAAATATAGCAATTATACATGGAAAATCCTTTATTCTCTAACGGAAAATAAATTTACCTCTGAAAATTTTGAATTGTTTCCAATGGATACTTTCAATACCTCAGATGATCAAAATCTGACATTTTGTGATATTCCCTATCACTTTGAAAATTTCAAAGTTTGTTATGATTTCAAGATGAAGACGGCAGCCTAAAATTAAAAAAGTATTTTATTTGGAACCTTTTTTGAAAATAAAAGCATCCTCATAGTAAAAAACTTACAAACAAAATAAAAAGGAGAGAATTATAGAGATTGATATTGATCTAGAAATGGCATTTGTTTCAATGGAAAACGTTCATCAGAAGTAAGTTTAATTGTGTATACTTTTTAGAAAGTTGGGGGGGAAGGAAGGACATACTGCCTATTACTCCCTAATTTGGAGTGTGCCTGAGAAAAATTCTGAGCAGCTAGTTAGTGGGCCTTTTTTGGGAAACGGTTCATTGACCAATGATACGGTGAGTAGAGCTTTTTTTAGGTGCGTTCGTAATTATGTAAATACGTAGCACATATTGTTGTCGTTCAGTCCGTCCGTCCGTCTGTCTGTCTGTCCGTCTGTCCGCATATAACAACGCAAAAACTACCCAACCGAATCGTTTGAAATTTAAAATACATAATTATAACATATTTTTGTCGAGTCATTTCAAATTTTATGAAAATCGGATGGATAGATCAATTGCAGGGACATTCAAAAGGATTACGTTACATTACGGTCAATAGGGAAAAAAGTTTTAAATGCATTTTAATCGTTTGAAATTTAAAACATATAATTATTGCATAATTTTGTCGAGTCATTTCAAATGTTATGAAAATCGGATGCATAGATCAAATACACGGACAATCAAAAGGATTCCGTTACGTTACGGTCAATGGGGAAAAAGTTTCACATGCATTTTAATGATGTTACACTCATTCGAACATAATGGAATTGGCATGAATCTATGAAATATATACTAAAATATGCATTCTATACAATCTGTGATGCAAAGAATTTTTATTATTAAATTACAGGGCCACACAAAAGTATTCCACTATATAATGCTATTCGGTGAAACATGGTTTGGTACGTGTTTTAATTATATTCAACTATTTCACATTTTATGAATAAGATATACGTTGCTGAGGTGTAATAAAAATTACTTCCTGCATATTTACAGAAATGTAAAGATTTCGACTACTATACTGTATCCGGAGTACGCTCTACTATATCAGCAAGATCTGAATATTTTTAAAACTTCGTTATCGTACGAACGCACCTCATTTTCTACGTTCACGTGCAATTTCCAACTTGTTTACTTTGTATCAATATGGGACAAAAATTAGGTATCATTGTCCCAAGCACATTACTTACTTAGATAAAAATCAGATTTTGGAAAAAATAATTAGTTTAAGAAAAAATAAATAAAATGTCATACTGGTGTAAAAATGACTATAAGAATGAAAATATGTAAATAATAATTTTTAAAAATTAAATTACTTATGTTGTTTCAAATATGATTCTAAATTTCCTAAAACATAACATTGAGAATGTTCATAAAAAAATATCAAATAAATTGGCAAATGTTTTAGCATCTTAAATTACCAGCGTATTGAAAAAAAAAATAATTTAAAGGTTATGATTTTGAATCATTTTAAGAACAATATCTTTAGCTATTGACACTTAACCAGTAAATTGTCATTTCAGCAAAAAATCTAACTAAAATAAGCGTTTTGTAAAATTCTGCAAGATAATATCATCTAGTAATAGTTTATTTGTCTTAATTTGTTATAACTTTATTGTCAGGTATATTTTTCAGAATAAGAGGAGTCATTTACTAGATTTATTAATCTTATTTAAGGAACAAATTGGAAATAGCACGTCAAACGTAGCAAATGAGTTGCTTTCGTACTATAATTAAGTTTCAAAAATATTTAGATATTGGTGTAAAGGTTGTATACAGTACTTCGGATACTGTATAAGTATCCGAAATCTTTTATGTGTTCCTGTAAATACTATCTGCTTTCTATTATACAGGAAGTAACTTGTAGTAAACCTCAGAAACGTATATTACCATAAAATGAAAAATAGTTTAATAGAATTAAAACGCTTTCCAAACAATGTTTCTGCCCTATATCATTATACAATGGAATACTTTTGTGTGGCCCTGTAAATTATAAAAAATTGTCTTTTCACCATAGATTGCACAGAATGTCCATTTTAGAATATACTTCATCCATGGATATCAATTTTATTATGTTCGAAGCAGTTTAACATCATTAAAATGCACTTGAAACTATTTTTTCTTGTCGACCGTAATCAAATGGAATTTTGATTGTCCTTGTAATTGAACTATGCATCCGATTTTTATAAAATTTGAAATGATGCGACAAAATTATGCAACAATTTTACATTTTAAATTTCAAACGATTCTTTTGGACAGTTTTTGCGCTGTTATATGCGGACGGACTGAACGACGACCATAAGTGCTACGTATATATATAATTAAGAACTCACTTAATAAAATTAATTTTGAATAATAAAGAGTATAATTTTACGAAATTTTGTCAACAGTAATATTTTAATGTGTCTCTACTATACTTTAAAAAAAGTAAGAATGAAATAGATTTAACCTTTATAACAGTGATTTAAACAAGAAAGAATCCTTAAGGTGTTAATGACTAGTGGCATCACCTTAGATTCAAATAAAATAAATAAATAAAAATAAAAATAAAAATGAAAACAATTTTTCATTATCGTATCATAAAGTACCTTTTCTAGAATATAATTAGATATGTCTAAATGCATTTAAACAAAAAAATTGAAAAATTGATAGTTTTGCGGGTATTTTTTTCTTTTTTCTTTTTTCTTTTTTCTTTTTCTTTCTTTCTTTCTTTTTCTTCTTATTTTCTATTTTCTTTTTTTTGTACCGAATTGCAGGAAAATGTAAATTTTGTAAGCGAAAAAGAAAAAAAATCTGATGTATTTTATAGATAAACTCTAACTTTGAAATATAAATGCTGTTATAATTTAAATAAATCAGTAAAATTTCAAGTTAAAACAAAAACAATTTATTTATGTACGTATTTACTATTTAAAGGCGCAATGTACTCGTGCAGAAAATGAGAAATTACACTTGTAGATTATTGAAAAGGAGTAACAAAGTCTTCATCCGAAACATGTACTAAGAGCGTATATGTAAAAGAATCTGCAAGCGATCCAAAGTCTCGCTTCAGCTGTTCGGGACATGTGGAGTTAATTATGGCGTAGGATTCCGAAAAATTCCGTGCGTACTCACACACCCATGCAAAAATGCAGAAAATATTTCTTTTTAATTACGCATCCACACACACACACATATATATAAACAGCAATTTAGCAGTTTGAAAAAAAAAAAATAGTTAAACAAAAATTGTATGCGTTGGGGGCAAACCAATATATTTCCGAATAATTTTTAAATAGAAATATTAGCCTTTGTTAAAGGGACTTGGTACCTTCCGTTTTGCAAAGAAAAAAAAAAAAAAAAAAAAAAAAAAATACGAAAATATTAGCCTTTTGAAATTTTGCTTAACCCTTTCGTGTTAAAAAAATTTTCTTTTTCAGTTTCTAGAAAAAAAATACTTTTCCGTTAAGGTTGTATTTCGATTCAAACAGCTTATTTTCCGATTTATTTTTTAAATCATTTTTGCTCTCGGATGCATCAAACTGGCAAATTGTCTTATTTAGAAAGTACACAAGGTGCCGTAATTGTCGATTCTTTGATAAATGCAGAAAATATTGCCAAAAAAAGCAACTAAAAACGGCATTTTGAACCGATTTTTCCGAAGCGGGAGATTTACGAGCTTAAAAAAGGGTCATACTGAGAAGGTAATTGTTTATAAATCAAATTATAATGGATTTAACGTCAAAAGACATCACACGGCACCTTATACGTCTCTTCAAAAATCACCTCAGCAAGTTTCATGTTTCTACTTTTAAAAATGTGTCTGAAATTGTATCGGGAAATTTCGAGCTGTTGAATGTGGAAAAACGTTTTTTTCGAATACACCCTTAATGACATTAAGGCCCCTGTCCTCCCTCGAGGAAACGCTCGCGAGCTAATGCTATTTCTATGGGGAAGCATTTTTCTAATAACTCTTTCGCATTTTGACATTTTTCGATAATTTTTTTGCATTGGATAGCTGAGGGGCATGCCGACAGCGCACCTTTTTTACTTTTTCAATTTTGGTTGCAGATATTTTTTACAAAGTTAGTTTCACTTTCAAAACCGGTTTCGAAACTGAAAGTGCTTTTTAAAAAATATCTGCAACCAAAACCGAAAAAGTAAAAAAAGGTGCGCTGTCGGCATGCACCTCAACTATCCAATGCAAAAAAAAAAAAAAAAAAAAAAAATTATTCAAAAATGTCAAAATGCGAAAGAGTTATTATAAAAATGCTTCCCCATAGGAATAGCATTAGCTCGCGATCGTTTCCTCGAGCGAAGGCAGGGGCCTTAACACTAGTTATCCAAATATATTAATTAATGTTTAACAAACATTTAGTTGTTTAAAAAATAACGATTTTTTTTTTTTTTTTTTTTTTTTTTTTTTTTTGCGTATTATTTAATTAATATTCATATGACAATAGGCTAAGGCAGAATATTTGGACATATTTGGAAAATGTCTTATGAACAATAAGTTTTAAATTATATTACAGCTTTCGAATACTTAAGCTCACAGGTTATCAAAGCCTAAGAGCTTATGTGTACACCGCTCTGTATGTGTGTACGTGCGTACCTGCGTAACGCGATAACTCATGATAAAAATATCCAAATCACTTGAAATTTTGGATATAGGTATATTCTGATAAGTCGTTTCCCTGATCAGTTTTTGGAGTTCATTCGATATGTATAAGAGGGGGAAACGATGGCTAATGTCCCTCCTCTTAATTTATATAAATGGGTTTTTCATGCATACTTATCAGTTTTCGTTCAAAATTTACATATAGGAAAATTCTGATGAAGAACCTCCGTGATTAGTATTAGGTGTTCATTGGATAAGTATAAAAAGGGGGAACGGGGAGCTCATGCCCCTCCCCTTGTTTTATATAAATGGGTTTTTCATGCAGAATTATCAGTTTTAGTTCAAAATTTAAATATAGGATCATTCTAACGAGGCGAATTAGGTGTTCATTGGATAAATATAAATAGAGGGAGCGGAGGGCGATAATGCCCCTCCCTTTAATTTATATAAATGGGTTTGTCATGCAAATTTATCAGTTTTCGTTCAAAGTTTAGATATAGGATAATTATGATGAAGCGCCTCCGTGATTAGTATTAGGTGTTCATTGGAAAAATATAAAGAGGGGGAACAGGGAGCCCATGCCCCTCCACTTAATTTATATAAATGGGTTTTTGATGCACAATTATCAGATTTCATTCAAATATTAGACGTAGGATCATTCTGATGAGGACATCCGCATGATTAGCTTTGCAAGTTCATTGGATAAGTCTAAAAAGGGCGAAATGGGAGGTAATCCCCCCTTAATTTAAGTTTTTTTCACGCAGAATTTACCGATTTGCTTCGAATTTCGGATACAAGTTTATTCTGATAAGGCGCTTCCCTGATTTGTTTTGTGAATTCATTGGATAAGTATAAATGGATAATCGCTGGGACTACTCCTCTTAATTTAGGTAAATGGTTTTTCTTGCAGAATTAACCGATTTGCTTCAATTGTTGGATACAAGTTCATAGTGATAAGATGCGTCCGTAATTAGCTGTGGGGTTCTTTTTTAAGAACAAAGGGGGTACGGGCGATTGCCCCCCCTCTCCTTAAATTTGAGAAATGGGTTTTTATACGGATTATCCGATTTGCTTTAGATTTTGACTGTAGGCTCTTTTTGATAAAGCGAATCTCTTAATAGTGTTGGAAGTTTAATAGTTAAGAATAAAGGAGGCGGATAACTCCTCTTAAATTATATAAATGTTTTTTTATGATGAATTATCCGATTTGCTCTTGATTTTGGATATAAGTTTTTTATATGACAAAGCATATTCCTTACTAGTTTAGGGGTTCAATGATTAAGTATAAAAAAGGGAATAGGGGGAGCTATCCCTTCCCCTTAATTTGTTTTTCGAACTGCATTAACCCTTGAAAATATAAAGTTATAATATGCCTAGCCTGTGAGCTCAATGCCACCAATTTAACCGGACAATATTCTTTTTTATTTCACTCTATTACACAAGATTCTTTTAGGATAGTAACTTTTATTTTAAATTTAAAGCGTGAAATATGTGTTTAAAATAAAAGAATCGCAAATGGCGCAAAGAGAATTAAGTAAACTATAATAACAATTATTATTTTTGCTAAATGCCTAAACATAAATGAAGCCATGTACTAAAATGCATAGACAAATTCTAACATTACTACGTGTAAATAGTAGCAAAAATATTTCTTTTAAAAAATAATACTCCATTAAAAGACATGTACTATTAGTAGTACACTAGATCCGAAATGATTAAAATGAATTTTGGTATCATTACTTTTGAAATCAGTTCAGTAGTTCCAGGGATTAACCTCAACAAATAAACAAACTTTACCTCTTTATAATATAGGTATAGATTATTATGTTAAGTGCTCTGGGGGTAAATAAAATCTGACAATAAGGCAGTTTTTTCATTTTTCATTTTTTATGTCGTTACATTTTTTTCAAAGTTTTTAGCTGAACATTTTAAAAATTTCTCCACATAATTGAAAAATGTTTTTGAATTCGGTTTGTCTGCCTGCTGTCTGTCCCTCCCATATACTCGGATTTCAATGCAGTTTCTATATGTTATTGGGTTTTTCCATGGCATCTTCGGTAATGTAATACGCATATATTTCGTTGACAGGGGCACACCAAAAATTTTAGTAACATTCTTGTGGGTGTACATCAAGTGCGCCCACGAGTAAGAGGAGATCATCTAGTGAGCTTGCAGCTTCTTTCCCATCTGTATCTTGTGCGCTCAAGGGGGGGTGAGATAAGTAATCCATCATTCTATTGAGGGTTGCCTTAACGAGATTTTTTTCCGAAAAATTCTTCTGGGTGCAAATTGAGCCATCGTAACTTTTGGCGACAATAGTCATAACACTTATAAACACTTGGTTTACATTCATCTAGCATTGCATTACATCTTATTGTGACTCGGATAAAAAACATTTTTTCATTTATAATGGCAGTGTTTAGTAAATATCTCAAAGGTTAAGGTAAACGGAGAAAAAGTTACCAAAAAAAGAACAGCGGGGAAAGAGAAAAAAAAGTGACACGGAAAAAAAGTGGCCAAAAAAAAAGACTGCAAAAAAGTGACAAGGAATTTATAAATATTAAACTTATCGATAAATAAAAGCTAAAAATTAAAGTGGTAACGAAGAGTGAATTTTTTACATTCTGATCAGAGGGATAGATAAAATAGTAATAGAATAAATAATGGGAATGTAAAAAAACAATGTTATCATTCATGTTATTATTGCATTAAAATAGATATTTCATTTTAATTATTAATCCTTAGATGATATTAAATATTAAACTTAGTTTCATTATGAAGAATTGATTTGAAAAATGATTACATATATTTTTAACGGAAAGATATAAAATTGGAATGCCTGATTATAGAAGGGATTTCGAATCGAACTTAATTTTCCATTTTATGATAGTTAAATTACCTATCCAGTTCTAAGCTATTTCGATCGCATGATCACCCGTTTTTCTTTATGCTTTTTGACCGATTTTCTCCTTTCGTTGGAAAATGTGCTCAAAAAGGTCAACTTTGAAGTCTTGTTATGAAAAATCTATTGTGCTTTTTAAAAAAAACAGAAAATTGAGTGCAATTAGACCGTTTTTGATTAACAACACCTGCTATTTTCATGCGTTTCCGAACAAAAATAAATTAATACATGTGTCACAAAGTGGCCCTTTTTGAATTAAGAACACCCTTAATATGTTATTTTTTTCACAACATTATTTTCATCCATTCATGTATTCGATATTTTTTTCTGATTTATTAAATAACTGATCCAATATTTCTATTTAAAAATTTGACTTTTTATTTAAAAAAAGTTATTTAAAAATTAATAAAAAAATATTTTGAAGATGAAAATCATAAAGTCAATTACAACATATTATTTAAAATGTATTTTTCTTTTATAGGAGATCATTTATTGTTGAAAATGATATTTTATATTTATAGATAAATAAAAGCTTAAAATTATATTTGGAGCAGATGTGTTAATTTAATACGAAATTAGAAAATCGTGTGGTTGAAAGTTTTAAGATTTAAGGATGTTGTAAGAGTTTTCCTTGAAATTTACAAATTTATATACTCAATTTTAAATGCAAAAGCATGTTACAGACATGATTTTGAATTGACTTAAAATTGAATAACCTTTCATTTTTATATAAACTGAATTACATGTTATAAGCGGTTGTTCTTCGATAAAAATTTTATATTTTATTATTTTATAACATCTGAAAACTCAGTTTAGAGTGCTTTATTGAAATTTAGTTCAAATTATAAATGCTTTTTTAACAGCATTTTGAGAAATATAGCTTTTAATGAAAATTGGAAATACCGTTCGATTTCATACTATCTAAATAACAGTATCTGTCACTCTCATCCAAATACAAACAAATATGAATTCTGGAATGTAACCAGTTTGAGTTTGAAAACAATCTTAAGGCTGTTCTCAAAATTAAAGAAGCTATTTTTTGACATGTTTCTGAATTCATTTTTGCTTGAAAACACATTAAATTAGTAGGTTTTTAATCCAGATTTTAATCGAATGACATTTTCATTTCATGTTAAACGCATATGATTTTACAGAACATACAGTAAAAGTTGTAGTTTTGAATCAAATTCTCGGTATATCAGTGCAGGAAAGAAGAAAAAATTGTTGTTACGTAACAAGAATGACTTATAACTCTAAGTAATTTATTTATCTGAAAATGGAAAACGCTATTTAATTAAAAATCGCTTCAATATGCCTGTTAATTTCATTCCTTTTTAAGCATAAAAATGAATCAGGCAATGAGTCATAACATTTTTTGTTGTCAGCAGGGAATTTGTGAAATATTTAAAGTGCAACTTAAGATAATAAATTTCTTTACCCCCCCCCCCCCCTTTAGATGCATGTTTTTCCAATGAGAACGCAATTCTCAGTTTTGAATTCATAAGGAGATTCAATGTTCTTCATCTTCTTATAATTAATTGTAAGCATGTGCATAAGAAAAACATGATTGATTGTAAGAATTATATATTCAGTAAAAATAAAATCTTATCAAAAAATACAGATTTAAGTTTCTGTTAAAAAATCCTAGGATGAACATCTAAACTTAGAACGAAGCATCTGAATGTACAATAAATGAGAAATTAGTTTAAAATTGAAGAAAATATTTGTTTCCATATATAATTATGCAATGTCAAATATTTAAAAAATATGTTTATGAACAAAACTTAATATGCTTGAAGAAAAAAAGTATCATATTGTTAGGTAACAAGTATTATTTCTTCATAAAATTTTCTTTTCGCAAGTAGTTTAAAAAAAATTTCTAATGTTTAAATTTCTTGTGAAAAAAAATGTATACGGATTTTTTATCACCATACTTTTATTTATTTCCCTTTTTTATTTATATACTTTTTTCAGTTTGTGCAATTTATGTTAACGGATATGCATTTTTATACTGTACATTTTTCTGTGATTTAATAGCTATTTTTTACAAAAAGATTCACTATATATTATTACATACAATTTTTGTGAGCTGAAGAAAAAACATTATTGATAACCGAAATTATCCTTCAAGCGCCCAATTTAACGAATTAACGCCAATAGAAAAGAATCTTTCTAACTACAGAAGCTGTCACTTCGTGCCAATATGCACAAGAGACGGGGGTGACAACGATATCCGGTCAGTTTGACGCTGAGCGCACTTGATGCAGTCAAAGGAAAAGAGGGGTCGGCATGGGCGCACCAAGCCGGCCTCCATTCTTGTAGCTGTATGGGGAAAAGTCATTTGCAATATATTTCAGTGACGTTATACTATTTCAAACAAACTAAAATAATATGCACTAAGGAAGTGCACTACAAAGTGTTTACTGTAGAATATGGTGTGCATACTGTTGGAAAGAAATAGACTTACTCTATTTAATGAGTAAAAAAAAAAAAAAAAAAAAAAAAAAAAAATCATTAAATTAATTCTTTGTTATCATTTATACATAGAGAACAATAATAATAATATTAAGATTAATGCTATTAAATAAACAGCAGTGATCGTTTCTCTGGGAAAAGGTTGGAATTTTAATTAACTTTCTTAAAAGAAAATAGAAATGATTTTGCGTTGTGATCTTTTTGAAGAACCTTTCCTTATGAGAATGTAGCGTCTAATCCATTATTATTAGAAGATAAAATGAACTAAGCAATAAATTCAAAATAATAAATCCTAAATGTAAAACAAGAAATCAACACATTATCTTTCTAAATAAAATAATTCTTCTACACTAGTAAACAATTAAAGAGAAAATTTATTTTACAACTATTTACAAAACTTTACATTAAATGAACAAAATCCATTATGGTGAAAAGATCACCCAAAAAATTACAATTTAAATTTCTCTAGAATAACGTTGTTAAGAAAAAAATAATAATAATAATGATATTTTGCAGAATTCCCATATTGCAGCTGACTTTAAATTTGAAACATTTTTTTGGGGAATATTATAGTAAAATATTTACTTGCCAAACAGTTGACTTTTATCACTGTCGTCGTCGGACCTCGGAGCATCTTTTTGGGGCGTTCAGCTAGAGGAATAATCCATAAGCTCCTTTGGGCACCAAGCACATGGAGAATTTTTTTCAACTGTCATCCGGCATCAGCATCGGAGAGCAGAGAGGCAGGCAGGAGGAAAAGCCTCCCTTTGTCAGCTGAGGATGTACACACGTTGAAAGATTTTTAGCCAACTGACCCCTCGAAGAAAAAATCTTTTCTTTCCCGATCTGTGGGAGTGACCAAGTTTTTTTTTTAAAACTATAATTGGAGAACAGAATAAGCTGGGTTTTCGATTATTGGGCGATGGGCGTCCTCTCCTTCTTTATAGAGACATTGACGTAAGAGAAAATTTCTCATGTCCAGAAAGCTGTAGTAAATTTATTTTATGGCCCATTATAAATATTCTTGACGTTAAAAGTCAGTGTACAATGGTGATGTCTTGGGTTCTCAGGCCTTAAAATTTTATTACTACGTGTGTTTCTTTAGACCACCCAGATGGGTAAAAATTGTTCCTTTGATTTTATTACCCTTTTGATTTATGCGTGATGGATATTTCCATCATTTTCCTCCTGTCATAGGAGAAAAAAAAAGGAAAGGGACAGAGTTCATGTCCTTTTTTTTGTTTTTTACCTATCATTGTCATTAACTTTATCACTAAGTTCAACCAGCACATCGTGATGAAATACAATAGAGTCCCGGCTTGTTCGGTCATCTTCCTCGGATATCTGTTATGCCTCAGGACAGAATTTAGCCTACTGGGTTGATTAATAAAACCAGCTGTAACGAAAGTTCGTCGCATGCCGACGACACATTCTAATACGGTGTCCTTTCGAGATACCAACGCTGATTCGTTATGAAAAGTCCTATCGTTGCGACATCAGTCGCCATATGTCCATACTATGTTGAATAGTAATCTGTGGAAGTCTGGCTGTACTATCCCCCAATTTTGAATATGTAAAAGTATTAAAAAAGCCAAATAGATTTTCAAAGCAATGAATTCCGAATAACATAAATGAGAGAAAAAAAAAATTAAGAGCCAAAAAAAAAAAAAAAAAAAAAAATCTAAAATAAAAGAAACTCTGGCATAAACTGTTACATAATATTGGCACTATTAAATAACATAAGCTATATTTATATAGATACACATAATAACACTCATTTATCATTTTATGGAAATGTATATAAACAATTTAACTGATACATCACAAAACTTGTATTTTCTCGATATGTTATACAATTCATATATATAAAGCCTGTTCACAATTAGTAAATACATGTATCATATTTCTTTTTTTTTTATGGTTTTGCTTTATATCATATAAAGAATCATATAAAAGGAATTATTTCCTCATATCTGATGCTGTTTATATATGTGGTATATGCACATCTGCGACTTACGACTCTCTGTTGTCTATTGTCATTGGTACGATAGACAGGCAAAAACTATTAATGTATATATATAGAGAGACCGTAAGAAAAAATATAAGAATAAATTAAAACAGGAACTATATATATCTTATTAATTCACTCATAACTTTATTAGAATATACTCTAGAAATGTCTCAAGAGTGCAATTTTGTTAGGTGTACCTCCTCACATCCATAATAATTGATGCTTTTATTATTATTTTTATTATTATTAGATACTCGTGAACGGGGAATATGACATGTTTTGGTTTATGTCTATCTTTACTCATAATTCTTTGTCTAATATTTTCCATGTTATCTTATATTTAAATAAGCTGTTAATTTTCAAGTTAATCGGTATTTCGAAATTCTTTTATAAATTCGTTTGTAGATACTATTTAAAATTTGTTACAAGTCTTTCGAAAATTTCCGGCAGTCACGGTGCGCACTAATTCCGACCAGCAGAATTAACGACAGCTAGAAAATCGAATCCTGTATCAAATTTAATTAAGTAATTATCAAAATGAGGTTATGGTCTAAATTGGTAATTACCTATGATTTTATTTAAATTAAAGAATTATATTAAAAAAAATACTCATTATTATTTATTTTTTTATCATTGTTTATTTATTTATTTATATTTCTAGAAAATATCAGGTCGCCTGTAATCAAGTATTTTAAAATGAAATACCATATAGTAATCGTAAATTTAAAGATGAAAGTCTGGTATCGGAGAAAAGCTAATGTAAAAGCATGATACTTATTTAAGTTTGGAGAAAAAAAAATTATGTTAAATTTGTGTGAATTGGCCAAAAAAAAAAAAAAAAAAAAAAAAAAAAAAAAAAAAAAAATTATTTATTTATTTTTTATTTATATATTTATTTATTTATTTATTTATTTTAAACGTCTAAATAGCATTTTGAAGCCAATTATTAATATGGATGGCATTACCCTGAAATATCGCTCGCATAAAAGTGCATTATTATTATCGAAGAAGAAAATAAACATTTCCAATTATCAATATAACGCCATTCTGTGCCAGCCAAAAAAGAGGAAAAAAAACACTGATCTACACTCAACAGTCTCATCACTTTTTTTTTTTTTTTTTTTTTTTTTTTTTGAGACAAGGAAAAAAAAAGAAAACAAGATTAATCCGCTAGAAAAAAAAAAAAAATATATATATATATATAACATACTAAATATATTCGATATACCCGTGTTGTTTAACATCCATAAACGAAAATCTGTATATACATTTATATTTTAAATTGTATATATGTTGACCGAAAAAAAAACTCTCTTAAGCTGACTGAGCCTCGTCAGAGTTCGTTCGCTGACAGTTTTCATATTCTACTGTCGTCGGGCTGAACAGTTTGTCTATGTGTCGCTTTATCGGGTTTCTCTGTGAATTCGTTAAATCCCTCAAATAATAATTATTGTTCCGTACTCTTTTAATAACTTCGAAAGGCCCTTCAAATTTTTTTTTGAAGAGCTCCGGGGTTCCCAGCGACTTTTAAATAGCATGTTTGTCCTATTTTTAATGTTTTTACCTTTTTTAATGCTTCTTCATCGACATATTCTTTCATAATTCTCTCTTGATTTAAGAGAACTTGTAACTTCACTTCTCGTATGTGTTGAAGTCTGTTTTTTACGTAAATTTGAGTACAAATGTCATTCGTCGGTAGATGAATTGAAAATGGATTTCTAATTTCTCTCGCAAAGAATATCATGGATGGCGAAAAACCCGTTGCTCTATGAATCGAGCTGTTGTATGCTAATTTAAAAAAATCCAGTCGTGTGTCCCATTCTAGTGTATTTTTGCTCATAGCCACTATTGAGTTTTTTAACGTTCGATTTGAGACCTCTATCATGCCATTTGCATTAGACCTACGAGCGCTGGAGAAATTTATTTCTATGTTCAAAGCAGTCATATAATTTTTGAATAACTCTGACCTAAAATATCCAGCATTGTCTACCTGTATATGGCGACACATTCCATAGGCGCTGAAATACTTGTTCAAAACATTTAGGATTGACTGAGATTCTACATTTCTGAGTGGTACCGCTTCCAAATACCTTGAAGTTGAATCAATAATAGATAGTATAAATTTGTTTTTTTTGAGAGATGTTGGTAATTTACCTATAATATCGCAATGCAGATAGGCACCCACTTCATGATTTTTTACTATCTTTTCGATAGGAGTTTTAATAGTAGGGTGCGGTTTGGTAGTGTTGCAGGGAACGCAATTATTGCAATATGTTTTTGTGTCCCTGTACATCCCATGCCAAAAAAATCTAGCCTTTATTATGTCATACGTTTTTTTTAAAAACCAAAATGCACTGTAAAAAATTTTGCGTAAGGTTCCTAAGAAAACATGTGGCAGCTATTCTGCCACAGGTTTTCCCAGGAATTTAATCCAAAAAATGCCAGGAAACTTACATATGCCAGGAAAGTCCAGAAATCTATAATCTGGGATGTTACTCATGAAATATCAGTTATGTTTCACCATTCTGAAAAGTCTAGAAACCTTTTATGTGTAACGTTACTCATTAATTTTCTGTTAGGTTCCACCGTTCTGAAACCTACAATCTGAAACATTACTCGTGAAATCTCAGTTAAATTCCTCCATTCTGAAAAGCTCTGAAACCTATAATCTGGAATGCTACTCATAAAATCTCAGTTAGGTTCCACCTTTCTGAAAATTTCCGAAATCTTTAATATGGTATATTACTCATAAGATCTCAGTTAGGTTCCGATATTCCGAAACGTATCATCTGGAACATTACTCATGAAAATTCATTTATGTTCCTTCATTTTGAAAAACTCTGAAACTTATAGCCTGGAACTTTACGCATAAAATCTTAGTTAAGATTCTTCATTGTGAAAAGATCTGAAACATTTCACGGAATACGGTAAATGTCACCGGGATATCCAGTGGCAGCAATTCTGCTATAGATTTTCACAGGAACTTTATTAAAAATTTGTTTGGAAAATTATGCAAATCTGAAAAGTTCAGAAATCGATAATCTAGTATGTTAAGGCCCTTTTACAATAAGTTACTTCTAATTTCTAGCATGATATTCGAAGAGTTTTAAGATGCCTTAGAGTTAGAGTTAAGTTTAGTTCTTGAACATGATACAGATTAATGAGTTAGTAATCTTTGTTGAGAATATAAACGATGATTACACAGCTGAAAGTTAAACATTGTATTGAAAATATTTCTAATTAGTTGCTTTCGTTTTTCAGTTGATAACACAAATCTAAAAAAATATACAGGATATCTATGAGTAAAATCTATTTTTAAATCATGGATATATTAAAATTACTTTTACAAAAATAAATTGGTTAGAATATTGATGCAAGGATAAATTATGATAAATATATACTTCAGAAACAGAAGAAATATCTAAATGAGTGATATTGTGCTGTGATCTACAAAAAAAAACATGCTTAAGTTTTTCCACATTTATATCAAGCTCAACATACCAATTTGAAGGTGTAAATTAAGAGTTAATGTAACACAAAGAATACATTTTTGGCAAAATCTCGTACAAAGCAATTGTGTATTTTTAAAATAACCTTTAGATAATTTTGCCACATTATTTAATAATTTAAACAGAATATCAACTTGTCATTTGGCTAGTACAACAGATTAGTCATTTAGCATAAAATGGTATGTTTAATCCACCAAAGCATTCTAAAAAAATTTTTCAGTATCTGAATATCTGCTTTTTTGGGGGAAGTATGTGGTCATTCGACGCTTCCCCCTCCCCCTTACCCCATTATCTTCATTTAAATTGGATCAATTACGTTTGATAATTCTATTCCTTATATAATTAACATAATACCACAGAAATCAATGAAAAAACGGTTTTTGATGCATGTGCTATACAGTACATAATTATTTTAAAAGATTATCCAAACCATTAAGGTTTAATTACACAATATTTCAAGGTAAGTTAAAATATGCACAAATTTGTGAAAGAGATTTTAAAGTTATATTCAAAAATAACTTTTTAATTGTAATTTAAGCATTAGCATCTTTAAAGGGATTCATTCATTTGGTTAAAGCACAAAATTCAATTTCAGATGTCAAAAGATACAAGGGAAAAAAAGAACAGCTGCCGAAAGAAGATAACCTTTTTTTTAAAAATTGAAAATCTTAATGCAGTGTTTTCCTGATACTTCAATTAAAATATATTTCTCAATTTGATATTATAAATTCCTGTACATGACTTATCGGAACAATTACCTATCACATAATGCTTTTTTAGAATCCCTTCGACTTGAGATATCGAGAATATTATGCAATTAAAAAATAATATAGTCAAAAATAAAAGTTCACAGAAGTTTCATAATATACACAAAACTTTATTGATATTATGGTTAAAATTACAATCTAGAATTTTATCACAGTTTGCTTAATTTTTCACATAAAGTAACTACTTTTCGAGTAACTACACTACCATTATTCAACTTCAACAATTTTAGTTCAATGAAAGCGTAAGTCCCAGTGCCTTTGAGAGAATATTTTATATTATAATAAGAATATAAAGAGATTGTCGAAACTACACTCTGTACAAATTCCACACCTTCAATTAAAATTTTATCTTCTACTTGCTTTCGTTCAGCTGTAGAGGGATTGTCTGTGTATCTGCAGATTCTCAAAGCTAAATGGTTCAGTAACTCACTTTTTTCTGTCCACTGCAAGCAATCTTCATTTAAAACTTTAGTTAGAGCAGAAGAAAAATGATGTGAAGGAATCTGAAAATCCTCGCGCCATGGGTGCTTTAATATACAAGTGACTGCTTATATTTAAAGAGCTGCTTTCCGTACTCGAATTTAATTCTGCTGTTCCAAAGTCTCCTTTTGTTTCTGTAAATGAGCTATCGTTACATTCAGATTTGATTATTATCCAAGGTGGCTACAAAGAAACAAAAATTATATTATATGTTTTATTTTTTATGCATAAATTATTGGATGCAATATTGTTTATTCAGTTTCTGTAAAAATCAAAATGTTTATTGGAAAAGTTATTCTCATTTGCAAAAACACTTTGTATTATGCATTAGCTTGAAATATAGAATTCTTGAATATGTGTCCTACAAAAGTCTGTAATAACAATACAAAAAGTACTACAACTACTTTTGTATATTCCCAGAATGTTTTTCAAAAAATAAAAGAAGTTTCAAAATATTCAATATATATCTTTTAAACAGGGGTTTTTTGCAAGTGCATTGTTGTCATGTTGCGCATGGCCAAGAATGAATATCTATGAATTATACAGGAATTTGTTCCATTTTTAAAAATGTATTGCAATATTTTGGATTTTAAGTGAAAAATTTGAATTTATTAGATAATAATTGGTTTATATATCGTTTAAACATTTTATTCTCAATTATATATTGATTTTGTAGAATCTCCAATCAGTAGTGTAACTATAGTTTTGAGTCCTCTGCAAAATTTTCCACAAGGCCCCCCTAGAATATATATCTATTTCTCATAACAAAATGGGGTTCCCGTTTCGTGACCCGTCTTGCGGGTATGATTTTTTTACGCGCAGATCAGTTTGGGAGTACGCAAAATGTACATTCGTTAGTCAATACAAAATGACTCGTTCTTAAAAGCCTAAAATGATAAACCGTTTATGACCGTTTAAGATGTTTATTTTTCACAATTACTTCCAAGCCCCTTCCTCCCGCCCCCCTACGTCACAGGGTTTTGCAGATCTCAGTTTTCCACTGTCCTCGATATTGATATACAATATAAGTTCATTTACGCTTCTTTATTTACATATCTTTTTTGGTTAGCTCCGTGCACTAAGCATAAAATTAGCAATTTCCATCGTCGAGTAACACTAAAAAACGTGGAGATAAACTTTACCGTCCTGAGTCTGCAAACTTGATGAGTGCTACTCGCAAAACATGATGGTTGTAAGATATATCGACACCAGGGATGAAAGGAGAAAAATTCGTTAATAATTTTCAGTCAAAATTAACGATTATTGCAAACACTAGAAGAAAGTAGATAACTATTTTTGGTTCAAAGGTTGTTTCACGGCTGGTGGGAGGGGATAGTTAATTTCGAAGAGATCATTTTTATCCGAGTTAATTACGCATACTATTATACAGTATGAAATATTTAACACTGGTGTCGTAGTTTAGCTTAAAAAAAATAAAAAAAATCCAGGAACGTGTAATTTTATGCTTAATACTGAATTTTTTTTAAATGTCTTTCTCCGACTTATTATACAATATGATTAAATTGATTTATGACAAAATTGATTTTGGAACGCAATTCCAAGTCAATCTTACTTTTCATGTACTTAATCCAGGAATCTCACTCCTGTCCAAATTAAAGTGTGTCAATTGGAAAAATCTGCTAAAAAACAGTTAAACCCGAAATTTGGATGAATCTGAATTATATAAGACCCATGTTCCTGCGCAAACTCGCTTAAATTTACTAAATAAATTCCACTTATTTGGTGAAACTGATTATTTCGGGTTTTGGTTGGTTCTAGATCAAATATAATGTGACTGATAAGCACTTCCTTCCCTCTTAAATAGGCTTAAACAAAAACTTTTGTTTAGAATTATCTATTTTCATTGAAGTTTGGGTGTCAATTTATTAGAAAATTAGGCGAGATTAATCAAATCAACAATGTTAGGTCAAGTATAGGTCAATTGTAAAAGAAACCCTTCCTCTCCAACTAATTCAGCTTTACATAGAATTTTCTTGTCGAGAACCAATTAGTTTCAAATTTTGGTCTCCTTTTATTAGAAGGATAAATTACACCTTTAACACGTTGAATTCCACGTCAGTCACGGATGACTGACACTGAACTTTCCGCTTACTTAATTATATCCTTTAAAGTCCTTATCCTCTAAAAGGAAAATTTTAAATAAATGTTCAGCAATTCCTTAAAACAATATAATATTTAATTTTATATTACAAATTTACGCTGTCGGTCACGGGCAACTGATGTGGCTGAAACGGAAATTTTAATGTCAGTCACCGGTGAGTGACATAGCAGTTAACGTGTTAATACAAGGGTTTATAGGTCACATATTTTTTTGGGGGGGGGAGGGATAGAATCCTCCACTTTCATTTTTTTAATTGCATTTTCCTTGCATAAAATTATTCGAATAATTTCAAATTTTGGGTACATATTCAACAGGAGGATGGATTAATCTCACGGATATTTAATTATATTTTTTAACTATCATAATAATTGCAGAAAAATTTGAACTTCCTCCGTACACCCCTTTTACTTGAAACACTCATAAAATTTGTCCCGATGTTTTATAAACGTAGTGTTGTGAAATTTTCAAAATGCATTTGCTAACCCTGTCAAAATAAAGATGCTAAAAAAATTGTCAGATTTAAGATATACTGAGTGATACTGAAAAAGTTCAGCAAATCATAACAATAGATACAATAAGATTTAAATTCAAAGTGATATTTTGCGCTTTAAATATGGAAGTAAGCTTTTGCATGTTAAGTACGAGTTTATTTTTCAGGTTTCTTCTCAATTCTTTTGGTAATAAATAATTCGGTATGCTTTTTTTAAGTTACTTTTGGAAGCCTTTTTAGAAGCGTATTTCCAGAATTCCTGTTTCTAATAGACTAGTTAATGTGCATTTAAGTTTGTTGAATTATATAACATTAAACTTCTGTTATTTTAAATCAAATCACAGAAATCCTCGGTGTTACTCGAACCCCTGTTAATGTGGTTTCGAGTACTTTTCCTATTCTTTATGCAGCTTTATGTTAAATTGAAAAATTTTAATTTTGAAAATTATTTTATAAGCGAGATTTAGAAGCCTTCGTTTGCGTGGATTTTAGTTGGGCTTTGAAAGACTTGCTAACGCGCATTTCCGAGCTCTTGTATTTCAATAAGGACATAATGCGCATTTTAAGTTTGAGTACATAGTATATTAAAATTTAGAAATTAAGTTTGAGAAATCCTCGATGTTACGCCGCCTTTTAACGCGGATTTAGAGCAGTTTTTCTAATGTAGCTTTAATTTAATAAATTTTAATTTTAATATTATTTTCTAAGACTTTTAGATGCCTGTTTACGTTGATAGACTATAACTTCGGGCTTGTCAATTAACCCCTCTCCCCCACAATACACACCCGCGTTAATACGGATTTCCAAGCTCATTTTAAATATTGTTAGTTTGACTACGGTAATTTCTTACTTATATATATTTCTGTTAGATACAATTTCAGTTTTCAGTTGAGTGTAATCCTACCAAATGGAAATTAAAAAATATTAATAAGCTATAAAGTTGATAGTTAGAACTGTACGAACACGTCATATGATTTTGTATGAAGTGTTTGTGACTTTGTTAATGGTCAATAATTAAAAATCTGAGTAACTGGCCAGTGGCCAATGATAATTTTTATCTATATTTTGCATCAACATACAAATGAAAGATTGCTGTAAATAATTATGCACAGATCTGTATAATAAAGACATACATACACGTAAAGTATTTCATTTATTCAGAATTTTTAAAAAAGAAAATAACATTAAAAAAGTATGCCTGACAAAATGTTAAAAAATTCAGCACAATAATTGAAATATTGACTTTCTTAAAATTAAGATTGTAAATTGATACTATAAAATTTTGTTTAGTTTTCACGTAATCCTTCATTTAATTTACAGAAAGTTTTTAGCTTATGATAATGTGCATAGAATTTTTATTTAATATATAAGTCTGATTATGCATATAAGTTAAATTGCTTAAATACATACTTAAGTGCTAAGTAAAATAACATTTTTAAATGGAGGATTATGTGACTTACGACAGCTTAAGTAAACATGAAATTTGCATTTAATGCACTATATAAAGAATACTATACAAACTTACCTGGTAATTATTTAAATTCTAATCCACAAACTGAGCCCTTTTTTAAACAGTTTATTGGTCAGTTAAATGAAACAGACATAGTTACTTTACGTGAATGAGATTATTTGATCGTTAAAGATCAACATTCGGGAGGTAATTTAGGGAAATTCTACAAATTTACGAAACATGGGGGCGCTATAAAAAGAACGGTGTGTATTTGATCGAAAATCTCTGAGAAAATGTTATCAATAAAGAAAAATGCTTACTGTTTCGTTAAAAATCGAATGTCTTATTATATAGCATTTGGGATTCATGAATTAAGATTTTAAGCAAAAGAACATTACCGTACTTATGTATCACATTTAGGCACAATAACGTTGCCACAAAATTAGGAATATTTTCTAGTAAACGACTTAAAATTGTACCTTTTCATCCTCTATAGATATATGTAGCTTTCAGATTCCAAAGAAGGGAGGGAAGAAGGGGGGGACAAAATTTAAACATTTCTCTACTGATATTACTTTAATTCCACGCTATAGACTCAATATTTTGAAAAGAAATAGTTGCTAGAGCTTCTCCCCTTTCCCCTTTAAGCATTGACTTTGTTTATAATAATTTTTATGCTAGATTTATTGTTTTAGGAAACAGTCGAACCCACTTAAGACGTGATACCGATTAATGCCTGAATTTACTCCAGTTCCAACATCACCAGAACATCGCTCTTACAATAAATGTAAAAAATTTTCATTTAATATAAGATAAAGTTTTCATCCCTCGGACAACAGATCTCGCTTACGACGCGAATGCATATACCTAGATATTAAGTTTTTGATATGAACATCAAACTATTTCCGAATATAATCGCTTTATTTAATGACAGAAATATTACTAATCGGAAAAAGTGATAGACATTTAAAAAAAAAAAAAAAAAAAAAAAACTTCTAAACTGACACTTAAATTAAACGAATATTACTAATCAAAAATAGTAGGTATTTAATTAATTAAACTTAATTAAACATGATTAATTAAACATGATTAATTAAACATGAAATTTGCATTTAATGCACTATATAAAGAATACCATACAAACTTACCTGGTAGTTGTTTAAATTCTAATCCACACACAGGGCACTTTTTTTAACAGTTTATTGGTCAGTTAAATGAAACAGACGTAGTTTCTTTACGTTAGTGAGATTATTTGATCTTCAACGTTAAAAATACGAGAGGCAATTTAGGGAAATATGCTAAACTTACGAAACATTTGGGCGCTATAAAATCAACGATGTCTATTTGATCGAGAATCTCTAAGAAAATGTCATCAATGCAGAAAAATACATACAGTTTCATTAAAAATCTAATGTCTTATTGTATAGCATTCGGGAATCCTGTATTAAGATTTAAAGTAAAAAAAAAAGATTACCGTACTTATGAATCACATTTAGGAACAATAACCTTGCCACAAAATTAGCAATATTTTCTAGTAAAAATCTTAAAATTGTACCTTTTCATCCTCTATAGACATATGTAGCTTTCAGATACCAAAGAAGGGAGGGGAGAGGGGGGGACAAAATTTAAACATTTCTCTACTGATATTACTTTAATTTCATGTTATAGACTCAATATTTTGAAAAATAAAATAGTTGGCTAGAGCTTCTCCCCTTTCCTCTTTAAGCATTGACTTTGTTTATAATAATTTTTATGCTAGATTTATTGTTTTAGGAAACAGTCGAACCCACTTAAGACGTGATACCGATTAATACCTGAATTTACTCCAGTTCCAACATCACCAGAACATCGCTCTTACAACAAATGTAAAAATTTTCCATTTAATATAAGATAAAGTTTCATCCCTTGGACAAAAGATCTTGCTTACGACGCGAATGCTTATACCTAGATATTATCGCTTTATTTTATGACAGAAAGATTACTATTCGGAAATAAAGATAGACATTGTAAAAAAATCCTCTAAACTGGCACTGCTGATTAAATAAGTCAAATGTTACTAATCGGAAATAGCAGATATTTGGAGAAAAATTTGCGGTATTAAGATCGAGAATTTCGTCAAACAATCACTGATAAAATAATTTCGTAAAACGATCACTGGTCGAATTTGAAAAAATAGGCTTCAAAATGAACAATAAGATAGGCATACGCACTTTCATTCCAAATTTAGTTGGTCTAAATCCCATAGTCTTTTTCTTCAACTGAGGCAACAAAATGAATCACACTCAAAAAAGTAGTTCATATGGAAATAAAGACCAAGAAGAGTCCCCAGAGTCTAAACTGGGAAAAAAATATTCGAGAATCACAATTAAATGCGTAGTTAAAGCTTCGGTAAAAATTAGTGACTCTAGTTTCCATACTCGATTTATAACTAAGTGAGCAAAATAATAAACACACAAAAAATTAGTTTTTTTACATGTAAAATATATCTCTAGAGCTGTACAGGGCAGAATTTGAATAAAAGCTTTGAAATGCACAATTACAAGAGTATACGCACCTTCGTGTTATTTTGTTAAAGCGCAAGATCTCGTAGTCTTTTCTCAGCTGGGATGATAAAATGGCATACACGCAAAATAACGATTTTTCTGTAATTAATATACCAACCACAAAATAAGGAATATTACACAAAAAACATATATAACTTTTCACAGATTACCAATGATTTCTATTTTAGAATAAATTCGAAAAGTTACACAAAAGCTCAAAAAGTATACTAAAACTAAAGAATGTTACACAGAAAATATTCGGAACATTTCACAGTTTATCAGTAATTTCCACTTTCTCAACTATTCCGAAAAGTTACACGAGATTATGGAAGGTATTACACAAGATTTCTCGGTATTCTTGTATGAGCAGAAATAATTCGAGAAAACCCAGGAATGTTACACAGTAAATGCTAAGAACTTTGCGCAAATTTTTTACAGTGTGTGGTCTATGCGCTTCTTCTAAAATAGCTATTTTGAGCGTATCGGGTGCTATTAATAATTCTTTATTATCAGAACCTGGTTTTAATATTAAAATTTCTTCTGCATTAAGTGCATATTTTTTTGTTGTTTTATTGTTCTTACCCGATTTAATTTTCATGATAATTTTACTTAAATTTTCGTCTAAACCTTGCTGTTCCTTTACATTCGTATCTGAAATCGCCATATTCACTAAGAATAAATTATTCTGCATATCAGTTGTTGTTGTTATATTATTTAAATTTCGGCTAAAAAAATCAGCAGGATTAGAGTCCCCTTCAATGTGCTCTATAGAAAAATCAAATTCTTGTAAGTGTTCTATCCATCTCACGACTATGTCCGATTGTTTTTCTAATTTTAAACTTTGCGTTAAGGCTTTTGCATCTGTCAATATATGAAATTTTCTACCAGCTAATATGTGTTTAAAATGCATAACAGAGTCATGCACAGCTAGCAGCTCAAATTTCCAACTGGGATATCTTTTTCCGCCTCTTTTAATTTTCTTCCAAAAAATTCGATGGGTCGCATTTTTTCATCAATTTTTTGGGCTAAAATGCTTGAAATTGCTTTTTTTGATCCGTCAGTTATGAGATAAAAATCTTTATTGTAATCGGGAGGTTTTAATGTAGGGTTTTGGATAATTGCTTTTTGCAGTTGTTGAAAAGCAGACTCAGCTGCCTCATCCCATTTAAATTTTACTTTTTCTTTTGTTAAATCAATAAGGGGGTCTACTATACTTGAATAATTATGGACTAAAGATCTAAAATAATTCGTTAAACCCAATAAAGATTTTACTCCTTTTTTATTTCTTGGTCTTGTTAAACTTTGTATTTTATCCAAATTTCGTTTGGATAATGAATATCCATTTTCGTTTAAAGCGAAACCAAGAAATTCAATTTCGTTTTTACAAATTTGCATCTTACTTGGGTCAATCGTAAGATTGTGTTCTATGAAAGTTTTTAGGACTCTGTCCAATAGGTTTAACACCTCATCAAGTGACGAAGCTGCCAACAAAACATCGTCGATGAAATATGCTACTTGATGCTTGTCGAAATGACCCAATACTTTGTCCATTAAATCTGCGAAAACTGGAGTTGATAATTTAGTACCAAAAGGTAGTCTTAAAAATGAATATCTCCCATTTTCCGTTATAAATGCTAATTTATAACTGTCTTCTGGGCGTACATTAATTTGAAAAAAAAGCAGAATGTAAGTCTAGAACACAATAATATTTTTTTCCACCCATTGTTTGTAAAATTTCCTTTATACCAGGGATAGGATAAGGATAGGATTCTAGAATTTCGTTTAAGAGTCTAAAATCGACTGCCATTCTATATTTAATTTGTGTTCCGTTTTCTTTGTTATCATTATTTTTTTTCTTTACAAATATGACAGGAAAAGCATAGTGAGAGTCACTTTTTTGTATAATTTTAGCTTCTAACAATTTTTTTATTTCTGTTTTAGCATATTCTTTGATGTTTTGGGCCATTTTATAAGGTTTAGCTTGTATGGGGAACTCGTGCGCTAAATTAAATCATGGAACAACTAGAGAGCATTGACCCAAAGTATTGTAACTCTTAGAAAATGCATGAGCATTAGCCAAAAGTAAGTCTCTTATTTTTTTTTTTCTAATTGCTTCCTCTAAATGGTCTAATTTAAAATCGTCGGGTGATAATTCAGCCTCTCTAAGTTTCCGAGTTTCTGCGATACTTAAATTATTGATTTCATAAATTGCGCCCTTCTCGACATTGCTTGGCTCCATGTCCTTTGTTATGGTGAAATTTTTACTAAGTTTTCCTATTTTCGTGTTTCGGGGAAGAAATATTTTTCTATCCGACTCATTCCTAAGAATAATATTGATTTGCTTTGCTTTATTAATCTCATGAATAGAAAAATCGTAAGTAATTTTTTTATCATGTGCATCAGTTGGGTCTAGTAAAATTAAGTCTTTTTCCTTAAAAATATCTGAGCACTGCAACTGCACTATTTTATCTTGTCCCGGTTTCAAATACACATGTTTCGATAATCTTGCCCACATAGAGTTTTTCTTATAAATACGATTATTTTGCCTTGATTTTTTTGATACAGTACTAACATCAATTTCTGTATTATTATTCTCATTCGTTGCGCTTTGGGCTTCGTTTTCCTCCGTCTTTTCTGAAAATATTAGATTATTTAAAACACCTTGTAAATACTTTTCAGTAAATTGTAGCGTGATTTTTTTGTTTTTTATTTTCATAGTTTTGTCGTCGAAATTTAATATTATTTTGTTGGTTTTTAAATAATCATAACCCAAAAGCATTTCGTAATCTCTTCCGAAATCTTGGTTAGTTACGTAAAATGTTCCAGTTGTAAATATGCCTTCCAGGCGAAAAGTCAATTTTATGCACTTTTTAAAGTGTATAGAGGAATTTGTTAAAGTTTTTATTTGTACCTGATTTGCCAAATATTGGAATTTAATGTTAGCATCTTTTAGTTTGTTAAATAATGTCGGTGAAAACAGGCTCACCGCAGCACCAGAATCACATAGGGCGTTTATTTTAATATCTTTTATTTCAAAAAATATAATTGGTAAAGTGTCACAATCTGGACTATTTACGCTCGCGATAATTTTATTCAAAACAGGAGACCCGCTTCTAGGAGACTTACGCGGGTGCGTATTTTGTGTATTGGTAAGTCCCCTATTTATTTTTTTGAACCACGTCTTTGTTTGTGATTGGAATTTTGATATTCCTTGTTATTTTTTTTATCATTTTGTTGATGATCTGTACGGTTTCTTTGTGAATTGTTCCTTGTATTATCATAACTGGTCTCAGCAGTTTGGCCATAATTTTGTAACTGATGATTATGTGGCCAAGCATTAGAAAAATAATTTGGGGGTGGGGGGAAATATGGGGGAAATCCGTAGTACCCACCAGGCATGGCATAATTCTGAAATTGCATGTTTTGATTGGGGTTTGTATATCTAGGAGAAAAATTTGGTCTTTGTTGAAATTTATTGTTATAAAAATATCTATTTTTGGAATTTTGTCCGCTCGGATTTTCATTCCTTTGCTGGGAATTTTTTGTTGAATTTTTGAACCAACATGTTTCTATCGAATGGGATTTTCTTTTGCAGTATTCGCACTAGTTGTTTTTGTTTTCGATATTCTCTTTTGATTTTAATTTTAAATTGTTAAGTTCGGAAGTTAAAATTTTTATTTGTTCTGCACTTTCAATATTTAATTTTAGCAATTTATCGAAATTTTCATCATTGGATGATTTTTGAATCGTGTTTATTTCATTTAATGACACCTGATTGTAGGCTTCTTCCATTTGTTTTGCAAATTTGCACGCGTCATTGAAATTTGCTGGTGCCATTCTACGGACATCCAGACTTAAGTCCGGTCTCATGGATTCTAAGAATCTAGTAAATTTTATTGTTTCGAATAATTTGTTGTTTGAATTTTCAATTTTTTGACCACTCTTATCTGCGTATAATTTTGCGGCTGCATTAAATTCATAAATAAAATCCGCAATGGATTGTGTGGGTTTTTGTCTCAGAGCAAAAAAATTATTTTGAGCGGTAGAAAAATTCGTCTTTGCGCTGAAGATATCAATTAATTTTTCTTTGAACTTTGCGAAATCTTTCTCTGTATTTAGACTTTCATCGTTAGCTAATTTTTCTCTGGCTTGTCCTACTAATTTAGCTTTTAAGATAGCTAATTTCGACTTGTCATCCAAATCGACTTCCTCCATTAAATTGTTAAATTCACTAACAAAAAAATTTATGTTCGATTCTTTTTTTCCGTCAAAGACAGGAATAAAAGTTAATAGCGTATCTACGCTACACTGTTAAAAATAAATCTATGAATTCCAGGTGAAACTACTGGCAGCAATAGTAGCCGAACTTTTACCGTTCCGTTAGTAGATTTTCCGTTGTGGCAAATACAAGAAGGGAAAACTCCGGTATAAGAATCAGTAACTTTCCGTTAAAAAATTTGATTTATAATAGTAATAATTTAATATAATTTTTAAAAATGATTTACCGATTAATTTTCAAAGAATTCGAAATCATCGAGGAATTTAAAGCTGCTATGTTATTTTACTTAATTGCTATTTTGGATAATTTAGTTCACGCCGTCCTCAGGATCGAACTCGGGACCTTCAGATTGCGGAACAAATTTTTACGAACTGAACCAAAGTTGCTGATGCTAAACGGTACAAAGCATGTCTTTTATGAGTTAGTGGGAAAATCTGTTGTGCTTTTTAAAGATTTCCTTTCAAATATATTCCTTAGAATGTTTGTAAACGGATTATTTTAGACTGATGCATAATACTTATTATTTTTTAAAATCATTTTTAATTTTTTAAATAGTTTAAATTAAAAAAAATCACAGTTTGAAACTAGTTTTTTTTTATAATTTTTTTTTTATTAAACATTTTTTTACAATATATATATATATATATATATATATAGACATTTTTTTTTTAAATTGTCGTACACTATTTATTACTTTATTTATTTATTTTTCGGCTAATAAATTAAAAGCTTTTTAATAAGAAAAAAAGAGAAAAATAAACAGAAAAATGTAATTTAAAAGGAATTTTTTGTGTTTCATTATTCCATGGCGCCAATGGGACTCGAACCCACAATCTGCGCTCGCAGGCGATTAGCGGTGTGGTGCCTTGACCACTCGGCCATGGAGCTCCCCACACAACGGAGTGTCTCCGTTTTTTTGTTTTTATTTCCATCCGTTTCGTTATTTTCAGGAAATATGGTGGAATTTTGTGATTTGTAACGGAAAATACCCTTTTGTTGTTAAAAGGGAGCTTTTCTGTGAAATTCAGGAAAAAAATGTTCGTGAATTTCAGAATTTTTTTAACAGTGTAGGTTTTGCCATTTTATTGTTGTTATTTTGATCGTTTTTTTTATTTTTAATTTTCTGTCTCTGCCTCCTCGTTTTTATTCCGGAGGTATTTAGATCTACACTTTTCCTTTTATATCTGCGTTTATTTCCTGGCATTCCCTTCTAAACTATCGTCTAGAACCATTTTTTATGTTTATTTCCTAGACATTGCTTTAATAGCTAGTTCTACTATAATTTTAATTCAACTTCAGTAGCAAAGTGAAAATATAAAACACATACATATACACATATATAAAATATTGATACCACATTAGCAAAGAAAGAAAGAAATAAAAACAAAAATATCATATATCAGATTCGGACAAAAAGAGTAATTTCCCTTTTTTTTATGTCTATGCATATGTATCATTTACTAAGAAATATTTTATTCATATATCTTAATTTGCTTGATACGAAGATAAACAACGAAAGCAAAAATTGGCTTGAATTTCAACAACACATAGATAACATTTCTTACACTCAAAATTCTCAATTCAATTTACTCTTTTACTATGTTTCATTTATTTATTTATTTTTTATATATTTATATATATCTAATCATTTACTATCTACTACAGCACATAACATTGAAAAACAATATAAACAAACAAACATTAAAAGTGCCATTTGCCAGACCTTCCTTTATTTTTTACCGAGTCAGTGTGCAATAGGGATATATCTGCGATTCGTTTATAATATCTGTTTTAAGAAAATTAATTTTACAAATCATTATAATGTTTACACCATTTACTGTTAAATTTAATATCTTACATAAATCATAACATAATCTATATATAATCGGTTATTAAAAAAATATAAATAACTATAATAACTCCAAGATCTTTATTTAAGTATTAAATATGACATCTCATAATTAATACAACTGGTCAAAGGCAACCATTTATTTTTCCAATCCTATGTTGGAAAGAAATAGACTTACTCTATTTAATGAGTAAAAAAAAAAAAAAAAAAAAAAAAAAAAAAATCATTAAATTAATTCCTTGTTATCATTTATACATAGAGAACAATAATAATAATATTAAGATTAATGCTATTAAATAAACAGCAGTGATCGTTTCTCTGGGAAAAGGTTGGAATTTTAATTAACTTTCTTAAAAGAAAATAGAAATGATTTTGCGTTGTGATCTTTTTGAAGAACCTTTCCTTATGAGAATGTAGCATCTAATCCATTATTATTAGAAGATAAAATGAACTAAGCAATAAATCCTAAATGTAAAACAAGAAATCAACACATTATCTTTCTAAATAAAATAATTCTTCTACACTAGTAAACAATTAAAGAGAAAATTTATTTACAACTATTTACAAAACTTTACATTAAATGAACAAAATCCATTATGGTGAAAAGATCACCCAAAAAATTACAATTTAAATTTCTCTAGAATAACGTTGTCAAGGAAAAAAAAAATAATAATGATATTTTGCAGAATTCCCATATTGCAGCTGACTTTAAATTTGAAACATTTTTTGGGGGAATATTATAGTAAAATATTTACTTGCCAAACAGTTGACTTTTATCACTGTCGTCGTCGGACCTCGGAGCATTTTTTTGGGGCGTTCAGCTAGAGGAATAATCCATAAGCTCCTTTGGGCACCAAGCACATGGAGAATTTTTTTCAACTGTCATCCGGCATCAGCATCGGAGAGCAGAGAGGCAGGCAGGAGGAAAAGCCTCCCTTTGTCAGCTGAGGGTGTACACACGTTGAAAGATTTTTAGCCAACTGACCCCTCGAAGAAAAAATCTTTTCTTCCCCGATCTGTGGGAGTGACCAAGTTTTTTTTTTTTTTAACTATAATTGGAAAACAGAATAAGCTGGGTTTTCGATTATTGGGCGATGGGCGTCCTCGCCTTCTTTATAGAGACATTGACGTAAGAGAAACTTTCTCATGTCCAGAAAGCTGTAGTAAATTTATTTTATGGCCCATTATAAATATTCTTGACGTTAAAAGTCAGTGTACAATGGTGATGTCTTGGGTTCTCAGGCCTTAAAATTTTATTACTACGTGTGTTTCTTTAGACCACCCAGATGGGTAAAAATTGTTCCTTTGATTTTATTACCCTTTTGATTTATGCGTGATGGATATTTCCATCACATACCACTTCTCGTTTGTTTACAGAGACACACAAGATTTTCGATACAAGAACTATGTATGAGCAAAAATTGCTGGAAATGCATTTTTAAATGGGTTATGCTATTTTAAATTTCTCTATATTTTTGGCATATTATTTTGTGCATATAAATTCTATGGATCATGTACAGGATCGCCCAAAAGATCCCGAGTGCATTTCCGTTTACTAACGAATATTTCCGAAAGAGAATTTTCAATTGTGCTATGCGTTTCCTAACAGAAGTAATTTTTAGCATTGTTATGTAGAATATATTAAAATAAATATAGATCTTATATTATATAGGACTGTAGAAAAGAAATTATATATATTCCGAGTATTGATGTAAATGGCTAATATTCGAATTTCAAATGTGTTATGCATTTTCCAAATTGTTTATTTAGGTATAATTGTGTATCCTATTAATCTTTTAATTTTTTATAGAGTATTCTGAATATGTTGACAAGTGTTTTATAATCTATTCTTGATCATTATTTGTCGTTCTTGTGTATTATTATATTCAATTAAAATTTGAGCTACAGTAAACAGATGTTTGAATTAGATCTTCAGACCTCACTCAAATACCATTCTTATAATTTTCACTAAAATCTGCAGAATTAAAATAAATAATGTTTTTTTTCACATATGTTATTAAACTAATTATTATTAAGATAAATTTTGAGAAAGCCAAAACTCAATATGCTTTTAGAAAGAAGAAATAAAATAGCAAATTAAAAATTCTTTTGTTTAACTTTTTCTTTATTTTCATTTTTTAATAATGTGAATTTGAAACAAAACATGTTGGCAGGAAATGTGGATACATAAAATAAATATATATACATATAAATAGAATATTGTAGGGTCAGGGGATGTAATTATGAACAGGGGGTAATTATGACCACATTCATATTGGAAAAAAACTGTGTACGGTTAAAATTTTGTTTCATGCTTAGATATTGACCTCATAATGTATTTTTCCTTTTAAATATTCTTTATCACCAGTTTGAAGTATTTCTTATATCCGAGTAGTAATTTGAAGCACAGTCTACTAAAACTTTTCATAAATGAATTTGTTAGCTGGGAATTCTGTTGGTCACAATTACCACAAACACATGTGTATTAGAGAAGTATAAATAGAAAATATAGTGGTTGCAGTTTCCCCACTAGTAGTCTTAACTACCACAAACTTTTATGAATGCAAAATTTTGATGAGGTAATAATAATTACCCTTTTAACTAAAAAAGGGGAGGGGGGGGACAGCTATGGGAATTTAAACTTTAAAGATGCGCTATTAAAAAGTCGAAGTTATTTCCTATTAAATACCACTTTTACAAATAGAACAAAAAAATAATAACACTGTTAAAAATGCTGAAATTGGTGATAATTACACCCTTCTGACCTTATTTACATGTAAACTCTTTGCTACAGAGTATTAATGCAATAATATTAATTATTACTGAGTTATTTCTTCTCAAATTTGACTTCAGAACAACAATGTATTTTATTTTCATTAATTCGAATCTTAGACTTCAAAAGATATAATTTTGATATCGAAATTGAAATTATGTCCGAGTATCATGAATAAAATGGGACAAAATGGAAATCCCGGGGACTCAGGGAGGGAAGAGAATATAGAACCATCATAAACCAATTCATATTATCATCAACAAATGTTAATATACAAATGTATATACATTATTCTTAAGTGTTTTATGCATGTGTCCTGGAAAAATATTATTTAACACTTCTAGGTAGATTTCGCAAGCAATACTACCTATTGCAGTCGTTACCATGGTATGACTTTTGAAAAATTTCTTCATAACGTTTCGTTATAAGACCCCAGAAACCCAAACTCACCCCCATATAAAAAAATTATATATATATATATATGTATGTATGTCTTGTCCGCACGATAAAATTTGCAATTATGCACGAATCATCTTCAAACTCACCAAATACATTGAGATAATTAATATCTCAGCAGGGATTGCAAATGAGCAAAATCGGCCCAAGGGGGTGTAAAATGAGACGATTAAAAAATTTGAATACAGCTTTAATATGGCTCTGAGAAAAACAGCTTTTACACAACGACAGGAAAAAAAAAACATTTTTTGTTATAGCAGTTGCTAATAATTGAAAAAAAATCACACACAGTGAAATACTTGCTACAACAATTACTTTACTACTGCAAGATTTGCACGTAAAAATGAAAAAAAAAACCTGATTGAAGAATGACGTCGTGAGTTTGACGAATTTAAGAAAAAATGAATATTAAGTCATAACTATTCTATAGTAAGATATCCGCACGAAAACGAAAAATAAAATAAACAGCTTGACGAAAAAAATATATAATATATCACATTGGGAATACAATAAGAAAAAAGCAGGTGATTATGTAACGTCTTGTCTGTCTGTGAACGTGATAGAACCAGACTTTAAAAATATTGGCTTATTTTAACATTTTAAAGTTCTCTGATTTTGTCTTCTAAATTTTTTAATCTATTCCACATATATATGCGTGCGTGCATGCGTATATATTAGAATTTTCACAAAAGGTTTAGGTTCCTAAGAGCTCATTCTTAGTGATGAAACTGGGTTTATCTCTAACCTTGATTTAGTTTTTGTTGGTGAAATTTGTACCTTACTTCGAAATCTACCTCCGCCTGTAGGTCGAGCCGGCAGGGATTTTAAATATTTCATTTTATCCATTATAATTTGTGAGTTTCAAATTATTCTCATAATTACCAAAGAAATTTTCCAATGCATGCAAATTCCTACAATAATATGCCATGCTATTCAAATTAATTGATTATAACTTTGTTAAGAATATTTTTTATTTTATAACTATGGGTGTGTTTTCTGGCAAATGAAATATCTATGTATATCTTATTTGTCAAATGAAAATAATTATATGCTTGTATAAATGAGCAGGCATTTCCGTATTTAAATACAAAGAACATCTGAAGGAATATAGAAAAAAAGAGAGAAGAAATTCATACTTTTACCAGTACACTTCCTGTTTGAAGAAAAAAAATAAGAAGAGAAATTGCGGCAATATCCCTTACAATAACTTCGATAAAGGGTTAAAAAACCTATAAAAGAAAAAGGTGAAAGGGCACTAGTGTATAAAGGGGTGGGGAAAATCTTAACCTAGTTCCCAAAAACCCTCCGACACCTGCGATTAACAGATGTTGCGTAGAATCTATTAAAAAGAAAAATGAAAGCATAAACCCGTATGGCGCAAGACGAATGCCACACATCTCTTCCTGGTTTGGTGTACCCTCAAATTTTACACAAAGGCCAAGAATAATTTCACTTACCGCAGAACCTTGATTTCTATAAACTTAATCGAAGACATTTCATCAATTTTCTTTTAACTGTTTAAGCATAAAACACATTTTTTTCTTTAAATAAATAATGAAAAAAGTATTATATATAAATTATGTAAGATAACCTATGTGTGTGTGTGTATATAGGTGAATTTTGTCTACTTTTAATGGTATTATATATATATATATATATATATATATATATCCTGGGGTACTTGGGGGTTCCCTTGGGGGTAATAACGTCATATTAAGTGCAATTTTCATGTCTTTGTTTTAGATTTTTTTTCCCAAACAAATATAGGATTTAATACAGCAACTTATTGACAAACAAGTAATGCTCTTATTCACTTAGTTTTTTTTTTTTTTTTTTAATTTTGTAAAACACAAATATATAGAAATAGCATGATTAAAGGAATATTTTTAGAAGACAGATTTTTATCAAAATATATAAAGCACGGAAAAGAAGGAAGCGATTTAGCGGGATGTATGAAATCTTCCCCCATGAAATCTGCCCCCGTCCGCCATTTTGACCTCTACATTAGAAGGGGGTAGATATCCAGCGGTGCAGCATTTCATTTTCCACGAGGGCCTGATATCTGCCCCCAGTATATCTTCCCCCGTCCGCCATTTTGAGCTCTGCATTAGAAGGGGGAAGATATCCAGTGCTGCAGAATTTCACTTTCTACGAGAGCCTGATATCTACCCCCAGTATATCTTCCCCCGTCCGCCATTTTGACCTCTGCATTAGATGGGGGTAGATATCCAGTGCTGCAGCATTTCACTTTCTACGAGGGCCTGATATCTTCCCCCAGTATATCTGCCCCCGTCCGCCATTTTGAGCTCTGCATTAGAAGGGGGAAGATATCCAGTGCTGCAGAATTTTACTTTCTACGAGAGCCTGATATCTACCCCCAGTATATCTGCCCCCGTACGTCATTTTGATATCACAGTAGAGGGGACATACATGGAGTGCTAGAATATTTTTTAGGTTCATCGAGAACCTAAGAATCCTGGCTATATATCCTTTCTGCGTATAGTTTTTATTGTTTCCGCTAATAATCATACGGTTTATTTATCTAGAAATTTGTAGACGACGCTTAAAATGTAACTCTAAAATTATATAATATATATGAGGACGTAAATTTCAAAACGCACTTTATCGACATTTTTAAAAATGAATTTTCTGTATGAACCTATTCTATTAATAAATCTGCGTAAAAGAAAAAAAAACTATAATTTTAGGGAAAAAATGAAAAAAAGAAAGAAAGAAAGTTTTAACGTGTGTTTTGGCATTGTAAAATCTTGGTGTTTACAATGAAAACTAATAGCTTTTATGACATTTATTTAAACCGCAAAAATTTTACTTTCTGGAAAAGGCAAAGTTTGAACCTCACGCTCTCTTATATACATGCAAGATTTTGAGTACTTTTGTAGATTTTTAGCATTTTCCAACAAAGTTAGAGTGCTTTTGCGTTTTTTTTGTTTGTTCGTCTGTCCATGCACTGATTCCCGTAAATACACTCGGATTTTTATACAATTGATAAAACTTATTTAGGTTTATTAAAACATGTTTGTTATTACATATTAAGTACTAGCGGCCTTCGCCCGCTACGCTGGTCGGTTTATCTAAAGAAATCTTGAAGAAGTAGTTAGATAAGGTTCAGACATACATTAAAAAAAAAAAAAAAGCAAGTCGATCATTCAAAAAACGTTGGGAAATATCAAATATTTACTGTAATTTTTTAAGAAAAACAAAGTTTCGAAAAAAAAAATTAAATCGAAAAAAAAATTACACTGACATATTAATGCAAGGAAATTTTCCCAGAGAGAAAATTCGCCTTGAATACAATATTTCAAATTCTTTTAATTGCTTATAGGCGTTAATGCCAACATAGTGAAAAAAAATTCCATGCTGGGAATCGAACCCGGGCCATCAGTATGGCGCACTGACGTTCTACCGACTAAACCACATGGAACGACAGCCAGCTTGAAACTTTCTCATACTTAAGTAGACTGGCGAAAACATAACGATAGCGCGTTTTAAAATCGCACAGTGACATCTATTGGATTTTATATGTACTAAAAAACGTTATGTACTAAAAAACGTGAGCAGCGCACCTAATAGTTTCTTTTGTTTCTTTTTGTTACTTTTTTGTCTGTTGTCCGATTTTGATGAAACAAAGCCTATACACTGCCCGGGAGTGTGCATTCTTCATTAGTGAAAACCGCATAAAAATCCATTCAGTAGTTACGAAGATAACCTCGAACAAACAGACAGACAGACAGACAGACAGACAGACAGACAGACAGACAGACAAAAAATTCAAAAATTTTTTTTTTGTGTTTCATTGGTTTTCTTTTATCGCCCTGACTCCATTTTTGTCAATTATCTTCAATGTACAGACACACCGGGTCCTACTGTTTTATTATATGTACTAGCGGCCTTCGCCCGCTACGCTGGTCGGTTTATCTAAAGAAATCTTGAAGAAGTAGTTAGATAAGGTTCAGACATACATTAAAAAAAAAAAAAAAAGCAAGTCGATCATTCAAAAAACGTTGGGAAATATCAAATATTTACTGTAATTTTTTAAGAAAAACAAAGTTTCGAAAAAAAAAAATTAAATCGAAAAAAAAAAATTACACTGACATATTAATGCAAGGAAATTTTCCCAGAGAGAAAATTCGCCTTGAATACAATATTTCAAATTCTTTTAATTGCTTATAGGCGTTAATGCCAACATAGTGAAAAAAAATTCCATGCTGGGAATCGAACCCGGGCCATCAGTATGGCGCACTGACGTTCTACCGACTAAACCACATGGAACGACAGCCAGCTTGAAACTTTCTCATACTTAAGTAGACTGGCGAAAACATAACGATAGCGCGTTTTAAAATCGCACAGTGACATCTATTGGATTTTATATGTACTAAAAAACGTTATGTACTAAAAAACGTGAGCAGCGCACCTAATAGTTTCTTTTGTTTCTTTTTGTTACTTTTTTGTCTGTTGTCCGATTTTGATGAAACAAAGCCTATACACTGCCCGGGAGTGTGCATTCTTCATTAGTGAAAACCGCATAAAAATCCATTCAGTAGTTACGAAGATAACCTCGAACAAACAGACAGACAGACAGACAGACAGACAGACAGACAAAAAATTCAAAAAAATTTTTTTTGTGTTTCATTGGTTTTCTTTTATCGCCCTGACTCCATTTTTGTCAATTATCTTCAATGTACAGACACACCGGGTCCTACTGTTTTATTATATGTATAGATGTACTGTTAATGTTTCAATTTTAGGGACACTTAAAAGAATTGAAGGGTATTTTAATGACATTACGCTATTCCAAATCTTTTGAAACTGGCATAAATTCTTGAATTTCTTTACGATCACGTTAAAATAGAACATTCTTAACATTTTTTATTAATTTACAGGGACACATAAAAGAAATCGGTTACGGTACTGTCTTTGCATAATAATTGCTGGAGTGTACGTTTTAAAATTCGGTATACGCTTTTAAGTTTGAATAGTTTTTTTTTTTTTTTTTTTTTTTTTTTTTTGCGTATTACTCTTTATATTAAATTCTATACCTAATACACAGTACCAAAGAACAGAATTCTAATTAATGTTTATTAAATCAAATAAAAAAATTACTTCTAAGTTTTAAATACTCGAAATGATAATAATAAAAAAAAAACGCTTTTTTCCAACTTATATAATAATTAAAAATGTGGTTTCAATATCTATATTATAAAGACCAAAAGTATCTCTGCGTAACGCATACGTCATTTTAAGAATGGCAACTACTTTAAAGTTTGAAATGCATTTCCGGTTTTGCAATTTTTCTACTGCAAATTTTTGTATTTCTTAACTGCCCACTTTTTTAATTTTTACACCATCGTATAGGGGAAAAAATGTACTTTTAAATGCGATTTATTTGAATACTGTATCTTAATTTATTTTTGAAACATTAATTTTTTTGTAGTTTGTAATACCGTTTTTCTAAACGTGGCAACAGAAGTACTCTATGCTTATTAAAAGCAAAGGGAAAAAAACCGGAAAAAAAAACAGACTACTGGATTTTTATGTTGCCATTTTTTTTATTAAAAGTGAAAAAAAAAATAATTAAACTACGTTGTGTCAAGAATATTGTCTGTTATAAAACCCAGTGAATGTTTGTTTCTTTTATAAAATTTCATTTATGCTTTAAAAAAGTATATGGATAGTTTAGTATCTGTTTCAATTAATAGCTATAGAGACTTCAAGTTTTGAATCAAAATGATCAAATTAAATTATCGATTTTCTTTAAAAAGTGAATACAGATATGAAAGGTGTATATTTAAATTTTGATATGGTGAAAATGACGTCAGATTTAGGTTTGGGGAAAATATTCTATGTTTGAGTAAAAGTACAATCAATTCTGCTTTTTTTCATATTGGAATACAAGCATTAAAACCTTAATAACTTTATTACAATAAAAGATCTTTATTTTTATTATTTTTTTATTTTTTAGATGTAGAATAAAATTTAATTTTAATAATATCTGTAACTGAGTTTTATAGAAATAGTATTTTGTTAACTTTAGATTGAATATAATTTCACATAAAGAAGTACTTTACAATTAAATTAATTAAAAAATATAAAATACAAAAACAAGTTAAAAAAGGACGTGTATACAGTGAAAAACTTCATAAGCTAAAAATTTCATGTTTTGAGTGAAAAGAATAGCATACAGTCATGGGAATAGCTCCCCCCCCCCCAAAAAAAAAACCCCACCATACTAACGCCTCAACAAATTATTGTAGAAGAAAGTTGTTGGTACCAAAGGATTGGAAATAAAGTGCACTATTAAATGATGCATATAAAATGTGCTAAGTGGGGGGAGGTGACATGTACATATTAAAACGAACTGAAACTTTTTTTTTTCAACGGCAATACCCAATTTTAACAAGATATTTCAAATTTTTGGTTTAAATTATGCCTAATATATATATATATATATATATATATATATATACACACATGTATTACCCATTTTAACGAAACATATGTCGTGACTATAGCCGAAAGATATTAAGCGAATAAAATGGTCTTATTGGTAAAAAATAATATACATTAATAGAAGAGACATAATCATTCTGTAGCATTCCAATAATTGAGTACATAACTTCAATTTAGATGCAGCCTCTAAAATATGCTTGTTTTAAAATAATTAATTTCTTGGAAATTAATTGTACAATAAGAAATTAATGAAAATTTGAATTTAGGCTAATTTAAGGGTGCAAAATCTATTTATGGTGCGAAATTATTTGTTGGTATTGAATTAAAGGGCACAATTTGGATTTATTTTTATATGAAAATGGCCCCCTAAGCGATTTTATATGCATCATTTAAAAGTAGACATTATTTATAATCTTTTGCTAACAGCAACTTTCTACTAAAATAATTTATCGCACAGTTAATAGGGGGTGGTTACCTTTTTCTTCTACGATTGTACGTAAAAGGTTCAAAATATCTCAAAGAAAGGTAATTTTAGCAATTTTTGGAGCGAATTATTATTAGTAGTATTGTTATTTGCATTTGCATATGTTTGTTAAGATTTCTATATTATACTATTTACTTTTGGATTTTCCTTGTTTTGTAAATTTGCATATACAACAATAACGCTTTCAACCATTAACAAAATGAAGTGATAACTGAATGTTCTATATAATAATTCTGAACTATAGTAGAACTTTCCTATTATGATAAAATATATTAATAGGGTATGTATCTTCACTATTGAATTTTTTTAAATTATTAAAATTTTTAATGATTTATGTGAAGTGAAAATTCATGTGAAAGGTTATAGCTGTTTCTGCACCTCTTGAGTTATAAAAAGATACATATATATAGTATGTAATTCTTTTATAATCTGAAATCCCTCTCCTTTTTTATATAGTTGTAAATGAAACTATATTCAGTAATTTAAAGCAACATTTATACAAATTTTTTTTTTATGTTATTGATGTTTTAAATCAGCAGCTCTCACTGTTTTATTGATGTTAAAAAATTAAATATAATCGACGCATTATATAAAATAAATTCTCATTTATTTGAAAAAGGAAAATTCCAAAAAAAAAAATATTCTAAAAAAACAAAATAAAGAGCGAATAAAACAAAACATTTAACATTTAACAATATTCGTTACATTTTGTAAACTTAAAATTTTCGAAATTTAGCTTTTGGTTTTCGCTTTAAATTAACATTGTTAAAAAAAAAAAAAAAACATTCTTAACAAATTATTTTGCGCTTAACAAAAGAAAAATTTTTATATATAGAAATAGAGCAACATTTAACAGACGATAGAGAATATGCAATCAATTTTAAACGTTTATTAAAAGTCTTAGTTCCTTATGTGATTGACAATTTATCTTTAAATGTTACTCACAGATTGTCAGTTTTTAACACATAAAATATTAAATTAAGAATATATTTTGGAAAATATTTTGGCAACAAAAAGAACATATAATATTCATTTCCTGGGGTGATTTTTAAACCCTAAAACCTATTCCGGGATTCATTTTATGAGAAAGAACTTATATCCAAAATATGAAATACATCTGATAAGTGTGCATAAAAACAATTTAACTAATTTAAGGGGAGGTTATAATCACTCGTCCCTTTTTAATTAGCAAAATAATCCCATATCTAATCAGGGATACACCTTATCATAATGAATCTATAATCCAAAATTTGAAGCAAATCCGATAATCCTGCATAAAAAGCCAGTTTATTTTAACTGGCTTTATTATGTTTTTATTTTTTTTAGTTTAAGGGGGTGGGGGTTGTATTCGATTCACCTTCTATTCTTAGCCATTAAAGTCTTAGAACTATTCAGGTATTCACCTGAAAGTACCTACATTTAAAAGAAATACATCGGGTAATTCTGCATGCTGGACAGAACTGGGCTCCTGTAACGGAAATCTTTATTTCGACATGTCAGCATAACCCAAATCCTTGAATGAACTATGCTAGTCACTCCTAATCATTTTAATTTAAAGTATTCATAGTGCAAACTCATGCAATTTTTTAATATCTAATACAAAAATAACAGTGATCGTTCGTTTCAATCCTGGTTAATCCCTTCGATATAAGTGAGGCAACTGCCTTCATTACCAAATTGCGTTGTGATTGTTTTTGAAGATGGAATTAACTTATGGATCGTAAATAAAACATAACTTTAAATCAGATCATAATAGAATTAAATAAAATAAGACTCAGGGTCGAAAAGATACCAACAATTTTTTAACAACTAACATATAAATTTATTTACAACTATTTTACAAATTGTCGGTGCGTCACAAGACACATTATTCTCAATATAGATAAAATAAAAAAATAAAAAAAAACACTATTAATTCTACTTGTATAATTATTGGTTTTAATACTCTAATCTTGAATACCAATTAAAGCGTGCAGAACCCCCTACTTAGCATTTTGCCCTAAACCTTTTGGGAACATATAAATTATAAGAAAAACCGTACCTTCATATTATTTCGTGCCCAGCACTCAGTTAAGGCTCGCATTCGGAGAAATCACAGGCGGTCACACATCATCACTGGCGGACATCCTTTTCGGATCACAGGCTATGTTGGTAGGTCCTCCTTGGAATTATTCACGCTTCTCTTATAAAAAATCTTCGCATCTCGGAGCGAACTTTTCATCTAAACTCTTCAAGAAAACCGTCTATATTCTTTTTTTTTTCATGGCGGGCGTGGCTAATACTCCCCTTCGATTCAATCTGCCCGAAAAATGACCATTCAGTCTCTCCCCCGGCCTATTCCTGAAGCAGATTCGTTAGCCTCTTGTTCGAGCGTGGGGGGCTGGCCCCTCTTGTCTGCAACTCGCTCCTAGCCGGAAAAATGACCGGGAGCCTCAACTAGAAAAACGTGTGCGGTCTCGCTTAATTGGCTTGTAAATCTACCAATAAACCATTCTTGACGTAAATGTCAAGCGATTGTTATGCGAGAGCCCAAAACAGGTGCCTTCTAGATGCCAGCTGAGATAGGGGTCTGCCTTGCTCCTGACATGAATAGCGTTAAACATACACTAGTATTTACAATCACTATACAAGAACGTCAAAGGATACAATATGTATAATATACCATTTACATATATATCTATAAATCTCGAAGATTGCTGGATGCTTATGTTCCCAGCACTGCATAAAAACGATTTATCTAATTTGAGGCGAGATAATTGCCCCCCCCCTTTATTAATAAGCAAAAAAATCACATAACTAATCAGAGATACTTCTTATCATAATTAACTTATGTCAAAAATTCTAAACAAATCGGATAATTCTGCGTAAAAACCTATTAATTTAATTTAAGAGAGATTATGCTAAACCATTAAATTCCCAAATCTCTTCAGGCATTATATACTATATATAAGCCTTGTTCCGGCTAATTAGCGAGCATCGTATTTAGCCAGCTTGGACGTTCTTTAAAGTATAGACTTTTTCATAAACTGAAATGAAATAATTTTTTTAGTTGATATTAGATTCTTAGATGTAATAGAATGTCGAATATTTCTCAAACTTTTATTTTATGTTTTTTCGTAATTAAATGTTTTGTTTTGTCCAAATATTCGTGATTGATCTAGATTTAAATTACACTGAACCACAATATTAGAACTGTTGATCGATAATAATTAATAGAATAAAACAATTTCGATACATTGTTGCATCGGACCGGCAAGAATTCGGGATTTCAAGCTATTGCGCAATTAGAAAAATGCTTTCGTTTTGATGACAGATTGGTGAGTTGACTTTTTGTTGTATTTTATTTTATACAATGAATGAAAATAAGGAAAGAAAGATGCGTGATACGCATCGAAATCTTTTAAATAAGTTAATAGAAGATATTGATGATTATTTTTCGAAATCAGAACATTCTGTGACATATTTTGAGAAATTACTTGATAAATTAAATACAAGATTTAATGTTATTAAACAGCTAGATAATAACATTTTAAGTTTATTAAATGCTAAAAATGTTGAAAGTGAAATTTTAAATATTGATGAATACGATCAGAAAGTGATATCGTATAGATGTAAATTAAACTTCAAGATTAAAAGTTTGAGTACAAATGCAAACGTTGTTAATGCTAATAATATTGATTCAGTACGGGCATGTCCTGTTTCTACCGAATTCAAGAAAATAAAGCTGCCTAAACTACAAATAAGTCGATTTTTTGGTGAACCAGATAAATTCCTGGAATTTTGGAATGAATTTGAAACAGCTATAGACAAAAATCCAACTCTTACCGATGTTGAAAAGTTCAGCTATTTGAAAAGTTTGGTTGCAGGATCGGCTGCAAACACAATCAGTGGATTTAGTTTGACAGAAAATAATTATGCGGCGGCTGTATCGCTCTTGAAAGAAAGGTTTGGTAGACATGATATGCTCGTACACGCTCATCTAAATAATTTATTAAGTATGAAATGTTTGAAAAGTTCTTCTGACACTTATGGTTTAAGATGTTTGTATGATAAATGTCTAGTACAAATTCGAAATTTAGAGTCATTGGGTGTAAAGTCTGATACATACAGTGGGTTGCTTTGCCCAATGATATTGAAGTTAATACCTCCAGATTTAACATTAGAATTTAATAGACATCTAAAGAATGGTGAAATGTGGAATATAGATAATCTTATGAGTTATCTTAAAAATGAAATTGAGAGTAGAGAAAGGGTATTAACTATCCATGATTTAGATTCTAAAAAATCATTTTCTAATGATAACAAGAATGAATACAAACCCAAATTTTCAGATAAACAATCAAAATTTAAGTCGAAATATCAATATACTACGAAAGGTTATAAACAAAATAATGTTTCAGCGGAATTAATGGCTTCTGTAAACAAGAATTCATGTATATTTTGTAATAGTGTTGAGCATAATAGCGAATTCTGTGAATCATTAACCTTGGCTGAGAAAAAAGAATTAGTAAAAAAGCAAGGAAGATGCTTTTTGTGTTTAAAATGTAAACATAGAATCAAGGACTGTGGAGAAACCAAAATGTGTGATATTTGCGGTAAAAAACATAGTAGGGCTATTTGTTTCCATTTAGAAAATCATTCAAATGTAAATGTTGATAAAAGTGTCGTATCCATTTCTCATTGTGATAACACTTTCACTAGTAAGGTACCAGACGAAAACACCCATTGCAATATATTTTTACAAACTTGTTCAGCAATAATAAAAGATTTGAAAACTGATAAAAATGAACCAGTTCGTATTTTATTAGATAACGGCAGTATGAGAACATTTATAATTCGCGATATTTCACAAAAGCTAAAATTGCCAGTTATTAGAAAGGAAACCTTATCAGTTTATGCTTTTGGAGCCGAAAAGGCGACTGAGAAAACATATAATGTTGTAAAAGTAAAATTAGACAATAGGGATCAACCCTCTTTGAACATTGAAATCGAAGCCCTTGAAACAGATCAGATTTCAGCTGCTTGCTTACCCACTCCTGATAAATACGTTCGAAAATTATATAATAAATTGAAAGGTCTACAACTATCTGACAGTCATGAATATAGTAATCAACAAATTGCAGTTTTAATAGGTACCGATAATTATTATAATATTGTAACTGGTAGAATTAAACGACTAAAGGATAATCTCGTAGCTACTGAAACTCTTTTTGGCTGGTGTTTGCAGGGTTATATGGGGTCAGCCAATGAATTATTTAGCATGAAAATTATAGTTGAAGAAAAGGATTTATCTGAACAAATTAGAGAATTTTGGCAACTGGAAAGCTTAGGAATTGAATCCGAAAGTCAAACTATTTCTAATGTAGATAATGACGTCATATCTGACTTCGAGTCTAGTATTGTTTTTAAAGATAATCGGTACAAGGTAAAATTTCCATGGAAGAAAAATTTAAAAATGTCCCTTAATGACAATCGCGAAGTGGCGCATCGACGATTTTTGAAGTTGAGAACAAACTTTAGAGACGATCCTTCGTTATTTTCAGAATATAAATCTGTTCTGGACAGTTATTTAGCAGAGAATATCATCGAACCTGTTGAAAACGCATCTGATGTAAATACATTTTACTTGCCCCATAGAGCAGTGATTCGAGAAGATAAGTCCACAACTAAACTTAGAATTGTGTTTGATGCAAGCGCCAATTCTAAAGGTGAATTATCACTAAATGACTGTTTATATACTGGTTTAAATCTTATCCCCGATCTGTTCAGTCTTTTAATCAAATTTAGAAACTTTCCAATAGCAGTTACCGCAGACATTCAGAAAGCTTTTTTGCAGATCGAAATTGATGAAGCAGACAGGGACTTCACAAGATTTTTTTGGGATGATGAGCCATGGGTTGAAGATCCAGGTAAGGAATTTAAAATATTTAGACTCAAGAGAGTACTTTTCGGTGTGAAGTCAAGCCCCTTCCTTCTTGCAGCTACTATCAAGCATCACCTACGAAAGTATGTAGAAGCATTTCCTGAATCTTTTGATATTTTAAATTCATCCTTATATGTTGATGACTTTATCAGCAGTCAACCAAATGTTGAATCAGCTTTTAAAATTAGTAAGGAAGCTTATGAAATCTTCCAAGAAGCTTCAATGATATTTAGAAAATGGAAAACTAATTCGTATGAATTACGTCAAAAATGGGAACAATATGGTTTGCATACTGATGACGCAACTGATAATTTTAATCTTAGTAATCAGCATTTGGTAAATTCAAAAGTTTTAGGGGTTTCTTGGGACCCAGATATTGATACATTGTCATTTAAAATTCATAATATGGAAAATTTCCTCTCGAAGAGACTTAATACTAAACGCTATTTATTGCAAACTGTTGGTCGTATTTTCGACCCAATTGGCTTTCTTAGCCCCTATACCATTAGAATCAAATGCTTAATTCAAGAGGTTTGGTGTTTAGGCCTCGATTGGGATGAGAATTTACCAAAGCATTTGGACATTTTATGGAATGCATGGTTTGAAGAAATAAAGGAACTGAATAGTATTAGCATCCCCAGATATTATTTCTCTGATATAGCTCCTGATGAAGTTGATTGTTTTGAATTACATAGTTTTTCAGATGCCTCAAAAAAGGCATATGGTACAGTAGTATATCTTAGAGCAGTTTTAAAGAACAAGAGCATAGTTACCAGTTTTGTAGCAGCAAAAAGTAGAGTCGCCCCTTTAAAAACTGTTTCTATACCTCGTCTTGAACTTTTAGGAGCCCTTTTGTCTGCTAGACTTTGTCATAAAATTGCTAAAGAATTAGTTTTTCCCGTAAGTTACTACTTTTGGACTGACTCAACTATTACATTGTATTGGATTAAGGGAGAGTCAGAAAGATTCAAAATGTTTGTTAGAAACAGAATAAAAGAAATCAGAAATCTTAGTGATCCATCAAATTGGTTTCACTGTCCTGGACAAGATAATCCTGCCGATTTTGTTACTAGAGGCTTGAAAGTTCCAGAGTTGAAAAATAGCCATCTTTGGTGGGAAGGTCCCCAATGGTTAAAGCAAGACAGATCTCTTTGGCCAAAATTGGCTAGTTCATTTGATACATTAGACATTACTGAAACTAAAGATGAGTTAGAACTAAAGAAAAATGCTACTGTAAAATCAACAGTTGTTGATAAAAATCAAGCAAACATTGATTTAATTAATCGATACTCGTCTTTTATGAAATTAATAAGAGTTACTGCATATTGTTTAAGATTTTTGAATAACTGTAAATTAGAAACAGGAAGTAGAAAATATAATTATTTAGATACTTCTGAGTTACAAAATGCAACCAAGAGACTGATAAAGATTGTGCAAAATTCTGCATTTCAAACTGAAATCCAGTGTTTAAAGGGAAAACGTCCTCTCCCAAACAACAGTAAACTCTTAAGTTTAAATGTATTTCTAGATACAGATGAGCTGTTAAGGGTCGGCGGAAGATTGAAATTTTCGAATTTAGCGGAATCACAGAAACATCAGTTAATTTTACCAAAGTCTCATTATTTCACCGAACTCTTGATTCAACATTTTCATAGAAAATTCCTGCACTCGGGTACTCAGACAACCCTATCATTATTACGACAGTTTTATTGGATACCATCTGGTCAAAGCCAAGTAAAGAAAATTATAAGTAGGTGTATAACATGTATTCGGTCCAAGCATAAAACTATTCAACAAATTATGGGTAATTTACCTCATGATAGAATTGTACCATCTAGACCATTTGAGAAGACAGGTGTAGATCTAGCTGGTCCTATTATAACAAAACCTAACTTGAAGCGGTCAAAGATTAAAATAAAATCATACATTGCTATATTCATATGTTTTTCTACTAAAGCAGTACATCTGGAAATTGTTTCAGAATTGACCACAGAAGCATTTTTAGCCTGTTTAAGAAGATTTGTTTCTCGACGATCAAAACCCTCTGTTATATGGAGTGATAATGCCACCAATTTTAAGGGTACTTATGCTCTTTTAAAATCATTCTACCAAATTTGTGCTGCGGAAGAAATTCAGAGATTTAGTGCAGATGAGGGAATAAAATGGAACTTCATACCACCTGCATCTCCACATTTCGGTGGACTATGGGAATCGAATATTAAAGCTATGAAAAGAATACTCTTGAAAATAACTAAATCCTCTATCTTAAATTTTGAAGAGTTGACAACACTTGTAACCCAAATTGAAGCCGTCATGAACTCAAGACCATTAACTCCATTATCTACAGTTATTAACGATTTAGAGCCATTGACACCTGGTCACTTCCTTACTGGGGATCCTCTTCTAAATATTCCTGATAATAATAACGTTTTAGATTCTTTGCCTTTTTCTTCTAGATGGACCTTAGTTCAACGAATAAAAGAGCAGTTCTGGAGACGCTGGAACCGAGAATACTTAAATGAGTTGCAAGTTCGAAGTAAATGGAAAAAGACCTCGCAAAATCTTCAAGATGGTCAACTCGTGTTACTGAAAGATAGAAACGAAGAGTTCAACAACTGGAGGTTAGCAAGAGTTTTGAAGACCTACAAAGGAGACGATGGACATGTCCGCGTCGTCGATCTCAAGACCTCCACAGGTATACTACGTAGGAACATCACAGGAGTTGTTCCATTGCCTATTTATGATGATGTTGGACAGTCGTCCAACGCCGGGCGGGATGTTCCGGCTAATTAGCGAGCATCGTATTTAGCCAGCTTGGACGTTCTTTAAAGTATAGACTTTTTCATAAACTGAAATGAAATAATTTTTTTAGTTGATATTAGATTCTTAGATGTAATAGAATGTCGAATATTTCTCAAACTTTTATTTTATGTTTTTTCGTAATTAAATGTTTTGTTTTGTCCAAATATTCGTGATTGATCTAGATTTAAATTACACTGAACCACAATATTAGAACTGTTGATCGATAATAATTAATAGAATAAAAGAATTTCGTAACAAGCCTTATCAGAAAGAACCTATATCCAAAATTTGACACACTTTGGATAATTCTGCATAAAAACCGGTGTATCTAATTTAGGGCGGTTAAGTGAATTAAGTGATGAAAAATGAGCCACTGCCCTTCAAGGGGTTAATAAACATCAAATTTGTTACCGAAACATGTTACCGAATTTTGTCAGAATTTATACTTTTAAACGAAAACCTAATCTCTTATCAGGATCTATGCAATATTCATATTTTTTCTTTATTCTACCTCTACCTGGAAAAAAGGATGGATTCATAAAATTTTTTGAATTTCGGTCTTCGTCGGATTTACACGTTTTAGGGGGTCAAAGATTCCAAAAAACACGTGTTTACGAAATGTCTCTCTGTGACATAAATTTTGTGGACACTCTATCTCAAGAATTTATAAACAGAATTTCACAAAACTTTATATTCAGTTAGTCCCTGAAATACACTGGTGGTAATTAGTTTTTGGTGTAAAATCGATCAATAAGTTGCGCTGCTATGTTGCATTTTTTACGATTTACTCAACAGCTATATCTTGATAACTAATACGCATATTTCCATCAAACTTCCGATTCAGTTAGTCCTTGATATGAACTGATGTTTGTTTACATTTTAGTGTAAATGTTTCAAGAAGTGGCGCTGCTATGCTGTATCTTTCACAATTTTTGCTATCGTTCTGTCTCAAGAATTAAGGGTGTATTCCAAACCAAATTTCTTATATTCCGATTTATTTTTAAATTCCTTTTTGCTCTCAAGTGCATCAAACTGGCAAATTCTATTATTAAGAAAGTACACAATGTGCCGTGCTTATTGAGTTTTTGATAAATGGAGAAAATATTGCAAAAAAAAAAAAAAAAAAAAAAAAAAGAAAGGCTGTCAAAGATGACGTTTTGAACCGAAGTTTTTGAAGCGGAAGATCTAAAACAAAAAACAAAAATAAAATAAAATAAAATAAAATAAAAAATCAGAGTGAGAAAATAATTGTTTATAAATCCAATTCTAATGAATTGGGGGGGAAATTAAATCACACGGCATCTTCAAAAATCATCTTAGCAAATTTCATGTTTCTACTTTTAAAAATGAGTCTGAAAATGTATCAGAAAATTTCGAGCTGTTGAGAGTGGGAACATATTTTTTGGAATCCACCCTTAATGCACGGAATTTAATAAAAGTTTACTTCAGGTAGTCATTCATATATATTGACGCTGATTAGTTTTGGTGTAAATCGCTCAATAGGTGGAGCTGCTATGCTGCATTTTTCACGATTTTTGCAACAACTCCATCTCAGGAACAAATACACGGAATTTAATGAAAATGTATTATCCTGGTAGTCCCTGATATAGATTGATGTTGATTAGTTTTTGGTTCAAATCGCTCCACAGGTGGCGTTGCTCTGCTGCATTTTTACGATTTATACGACAGTTTTATCTCATTAACTAATGCACTAATTTCCGTCGTCGATTCCGTTTGTGATTTTTTTTCTGCGATGTTTAAAAATTGACATCATAAATATTGAAATCAAAAACATAAAAAAAATAAAGGTACCAAAGCAGCATATCTACGTTCAATTTTCTCTCTGAAAATGACAATCTATTAAAAAAAAAATAATTTTTTGAAACTCACACTTTTGTATTATTTATTTATTTATTTATTTATTTTTGAAATACTTAAAATTTTTCACCCAGAATTTAAAATCTAAATACGAAAAGACAAATCACACACGCATAAACATACATTCATCTTTAAGAAGATTTTTTTCAATTTTAAACGATATTGACATTTAACCTTTCAGGCAAATTCGTTTCCAGACATCTCTTCAGGATTTTTTATAGGTAGATTTCGTAAAGAATACTATACCTATTATATTTTCCCCTATGTTGAAATTTCTGAAAACTTTTTGCAGATCCATGCCCATCATTAGTAATAGAATCCAAAGCCCCCCCCCCCCCAGTTTAAAACTTTATATAAATATTTATCTGTTCATATTTATTTATTTATTTATACCGTATATACTAGTGTAAATGTCGAAGAATTTTACACAAAATTTGGGAGTTAAAAATAGGAGTCGCTCGACTTATACACGAGTTAGTAAGATTTTTTTTCTTTTCACAGGGCTAGTCCTTTTATGGATCTAAGTTGGAGAGACAGGTTAAAACGAACAATGATCAGTCCCTGAGATTGACAAAAAAAGCTCAACAAAAATGTCCCTCTAATTCTTCTGCACCCATTCCCTCATGCAATGCTCCTCAAAGCAGGATATTAAATTTCAGCATTTGAATACCCCTTTTAAAAAGAGTTCAACGTGAGAATGCTTGTAGACGCCTCTTCTAAAAGTCCTACAATACAAAGAAGTTTTGTACATTAGCAGTCTAAGGAACTTTTTACTCTGGTAAATAAGGCTTAAGTAGATTTTTCAAAGATTTTTTTTTTTAAATATCGAATTGATGGGAATGGGTTTCAAAATAATTTAAACTTCTGCGTTTTTACATAATTATGCTTTTTGAAAATATTACACTTAAAAACTCTGATTAGAAACGCAGATAAAAGTTATTATTGTTATTACTATTTTATTATTATTATTATTATTATTATTATTATTATTATTATTATTATTATTATTATTATTATTATTATTATATCTTCGATTGCATATCATTTTTCAACATAAGTGCTATTGAAGTTTCAATGAGGAAAGCTTTTTTCTTTTAGCGATGAGAGCCGCTTGCGCCTAGATTTTTGCACTCCTATATATATCCACGTAATTTCTACAATTTTGCATAAATCTCTTGCAACCTCATACATAAAATCAAGGAGAAGAAAATCTCGGTCATGTTCGTTAATGGCCAAAATCAGACCAAGGAGGTTGGAAATGGGGAAGGGATTTGTGAAAACAGAAAAAACCCATAATTCCGCAATTGTGATGTGCATAAAATCAATTACCGTTATTATTACTTCTAAGAAATGTTCTAAAAATTTATCTATGACAGATTTTTGACATCGTTAAAAATGGGCTCAAATTGCGCAAAAAATAATGTTTTAACCCTTTCATGGGCAAGGCTTTTCTGCTCCCAAACTGGTCAAGTAATTAATTCAAACTGCGATTTTTGAACAAACTGATTTAAAAATAATCGAAAACTTTTCGTCATGCATATTATGCGATCAAAATTGCAGTAAAAATTTACTGCTACCGTTTGTCAGTTTGAACCTTCAGATTAACCGTTTCCAGACTGCAAAAGACGTCCTTAAAAGGATTAAAATAAAACAAAAAAATCATATCTTCGTCGGTTTACAAGATATTAAATGCAATTAAATTTATTATAAATCTTCTTAATGTTATCTACAACTTTTATATTGACAAGTTGTTCATGGGACCAAGTCTAACAAAAAAGAATCATAAAGGGAGAGGAGGTTAGAGAAGAAAGTCACAGTAACATAATTCTGATTAAAAAGGCGCTTACTGAAAATTGAATTAAAAACTCATCAAAAGCGGCTAGATGAAAATGCGTTTATTTCTAATCTTGATTTCCTTTTTTTAAAAAATTAGTAATTAACTTTCAAATATACCTTACGGCTATATTTTGAGGCGGTAGGGGCTTTTTCTAATTATTTGCTTAAATCGTAAATTACGCATGTCAGTATTGCTCTTGATGTGCAGCACTTTTAACACTAAATATCAGCCTTTTTGCATGAAAATTAAACACGGAGTTTGAAATCACCACATTTGTATTTCATAAAATTTTTAAATCGTTTAGACAATAATAAATATCTTTTAAAATAATTTAAATGTATTTATTGGTAGTCGATAAAAAAGAAAAACAGAAGAATTCTTCTGCAAGCTTTTTATACTAGATTTCCGTTTAAAAATATAAAGTTGTTCCAATTAATGAACGGTTTTATTTCAGGTGTTTTTAAAGCTAATATTTTGATCCCGACTAAAGCTAGGTGAGACACCTACTATTTATATGTTGTTAAGCACCAGTGTATTTATATGTTGTTATTTACTGTTGTTAAGTTTATAAGTTGTTAAATTGTATGTCTTTGCAAATTAGTTATAGGAAAAAAAAAAAGAATCTTCCACGCATTCATTTTTATCGAGGAAAATAAAAATAGTAATGTAATTGGAAAATGTTTCCTTAAAATTTTATTAGTTTGCGGGAAATATTTCTAGATTTCGAGAAAGAATCGTAAATATTCCAAGCTAAAACATGGTTTTACTTTAAATTTTGAGTCTTGAGCAAATTTTAGCTTTGGATATGAAATTGGAATCCACTCGCTCAAGAATTATTAAAATTATAAATGTATAACTTTATTTTGCACCCTGAATATTTTTTAACATTAGTACTAATCATCCTAAAAATATTACAATTTTTATACATTTTAGCAACATTTTCCTTTTAAATATGAGCTTTGACATTAATAACCGAAAAAATTATTTAACTATGATTGCAGCAAAAATTTGTGCTTAAAAACAATTTTAAGGACATAAAAGAGATTGCTCGCCAACTAGCAATTGATTATAATCAAAATCTAAGATGCATTATGTTTATAGGGACATATTTCTTAATTCCTTAAATTTGACTAAAATTAGCCGAAATTTTCGTTTACAAATGTATAAAAAGTATTAGGATTGTCAAGCTTGTAAAAAGTTTACCTTTTATATTAACACTGTTTGTAAAGCAGAATTTGATTCGATTAAAGAAGACGGTGCTGATTAAACAAATGACAAACGTTGTTTTCTTAATTAAAAAAAGGACTTATTCAATAGTACAATGATTCAAATAAGCGGCAAATTTCCATATGTTTAATTGTAGGAGGGGGGCCGTATGTTTAGTCTGCCCAGGAGCCCGTGAAACCTGTTACCGGCCGTGCACACTAGAAATTCAAATTGCCACACCTCAGCCATTTTTTAAGATATGAACGAAAGAAAAAAATGCTCCGACCCTCTTTTTATAAAGTTCAAACACATAAAAAACGCTTAATTTTTTCATTTTTTGTACTTCATTTTTATTTTTTAGTTTTTTAGTTTTAAATGGCCACAGGGCCGGTTAGAGGGGGGGGGGGGGCACAGTGGGAAACTGCCCAAGGGCAAGGGCACTGGGAGCAAGATGGGGCCCGCACCGTATCAAACAACTATAGAGATTACATAATATTACAAATCTGAACTTGCACACATTTTTTTAATTATTATTCACAAGTTAACTGGAAAAATGTTTCCCAGAATTGTTGTGATAATATTTTCACCCAAGACATAGAACCATTGGTAAAAGAATCCCTGCATAAGAACCATTACTAAAAGAATCCCTGCATAGAACATGGAACAAGACAAATATTATCTCTTCTTGTTTTGTACTGAGGTGAGTACTAATCTAAATCTGTCACTTCATTCATCATACTTTTTACAAACAGCCAGGCACTTCCTGTTTTCCTAAGAAATTCAGAAAGAACCCTTCTTTGACCACGGATTGCCATACCCATGCCTTCAGGCCAAAGAACCTGTGGACTACAACGGGTCTATCTGATACTGGCAGCTAGACCGACTCAATTATCGGACAAACGATGCGACAGTTAGGGCACGGCCCGCGCTAATTGGGGTCTCCTAGGGAGTTCCGATTTACTGATAACCGAATAGGTACGAGAAGTACATACTTCCCTTAAAAAGTTTTGAAGGGGCCCAAAATTGAGAACACAGGGGGCCCTGAATTTTGCATGGAATTAACTTAATTCTAAAATTTTACCTAATTTCTTTTCAAATTATTAATTATGCATATATGCATATATATATATAATTTGTATTATTTAAGTGCTTCGTAAATGCAAATAACAAATTAATTTTTCATGTAAAAGATCAGTTTTTGTACATTATTTTAGATAAATTTTTATTTTACATATTGAATTTTAGAATTGTTAAATTTAGCTTATATGTACAAAAAAAATAGCTATTGCCGTTATTGAAAGAAGTATATCAAAATATTGACACTTTATGTTGTGCATACATTTTTAATTCAATGTTTCCATCCAATTATATTTTTTATATTAGCCCCATGCTAATCTCTTTTAGCATATTTTGCTTGATTGTATTCAATTTTAATGTAAAAAGACAAAAAAAAGGCGGGGGAAATATTGATTAATGAAATACATATGAAATCAAGTGAGCCATTGTTTTGAATAATATTTATAGCAGTGGTGAATTTCCAGGTACCTCGAATGTAAATTCTTTACAAATGAAAGAGGGCCCCCGAAATGACACTGTGCTTCCCATAGCATCAGAGCTTAAACGGGCCCTGCCTTTTTACAGGGAAATATTGTTTTGAAATACCATTTCCTCTGTACAAAATAACATTTTCCCCATGATTTGTTTTTAACACTAGAACCGCGGAGACGGGTCATTTTGACCCGTATTCTGTGAAAAGATGTCGATTCGAACCAGATAAATCTTCTTAAAATAATTTACATGCAAGCTGCACAAAAATTATTTAAACTAAGTAAGTTAAATAGACTTAAATACAAATTCTGATGTGAATAATTTTTATAAAACTTGGGTAAAATTTCCCGCGGTTCTAGTGTTAAATATTTCTTTTGAGAATTTCTGAAAGTCGAAGTTGGTATACTTTTCAGAGAGTGTGTAGTTTTGACAATCTCGAAAATAACCATTCACACAAAAAATCACAAACTATCTTATAAAATTGGTTCACTAATTTATTAATGGTTTTTATAATCTTCGATTAACCCTTTATCTACGGACGGTACTTATAAGTCCATTAAAATTATTCATTATAAAATTCTTTTAATACGTCAATTAGTTGTAATACTGTTTAGAATGAGTTACAGATACATTACTTTATTTTGTTCCAAAAGCATTATTAGTTACACAAAACAAATATGTTTTTAAAAGTATAATTTCTTTTCTCTTTGTATTTTTTCAGCTTTATTGGCGCTGAGGGAGGGGGATTGGGATTTTTCAATTCGGAAATACAGTCGGCTCTCGTTAATTCAAAATCGGATAAATCGAATCTTCACTTAATTCGAACTAAACGTTAAGTTCCGAAATTTTCAATGGCAGAATAATGTTAAAATTTTCAGCTAATTTGAAATCATTTTCTCTTGATATCGTTTAATTCAAACTAACGGGAACTCCAATTTTTCATTTTTCCTTTTTTTTTAAACTCCAGATCCTTGAAATAACTTGATTTCTTTCATTTTAGTAAAAATTGTTCTGAATTAGTATACACATAATCCCATCCATTTGATATCCGCTTTCTAATTATCCGTATGCAGACCCTGACTATCGCACGGGCACTCGAGTTCTATGCCCTGGGAACGAAATTTCTGTGGAACACAAAACATTTCCTATTTCATCTAAATTTATATTATAAAAATCATAATTGCGGAACGAAAAGTGATATTAATTCGGTAAAATGACAAAAATATACATCAATTTATGTTTAAAAGCACGTTTCAATAAATAGTAGAATTTCTTTCTTAATTTTTATTTATGGAATTGTTTTTAAATTTTCGAGGAAACTTTTTTTCAGATAAGTGTATAATGTGTGAAAAAACTACTATCAGTAAATTAACTAATCTACGGGGGCACGAAAATTTGAAAGTGCCCAGGGCATAGAAACTTGTTAGTCGGGCCTGTCCGTATGTCTGTAAATGACACATCCACCTCTTCTTCCATTGCGATTGTTCCTAATTCCTTAATTGGTTTATGTATTTATGTATTTTAATTTAATATTAAGTCACATTCTAACTTGAACAGCTGAAATGAATTTAGAAAATACTATAATTCCTTTGTAAAATAACTCTTTTAATTATGTTTTTCTGTCATACTTACCATAATTCGAACATTTCTTATGGTCCCAGTAAGTTCGAATTAACGAGAGCCGACTGTATTTCTACATTTACATTGTAAGAACACCATATTTGTACATTTTATAATTCTACAAAATACGAAGAAAACAATTTAAAATAAAAGATTTGAGTGGGCTATAAATATTGCACAAAATCCCTGTAAATTCAAATTTAATTAATCCTTCTAAATAATTCAATCCTTCTAAAATCCTTCAAAAATTTATTAAATGATTAATAAAGAAAGCGTCTTTTCAATATGGGCGTATATCCAAAAATTGGACCAAAACCGTTAATTCAGTATGAAAAACCCATTTACCTAAATTAAGAGCCTCCGTCTGATCAATGAATCCCCAAAATCAATTCCTTGTCACTTTTTTTCCTGTAACTTTTTTTCCATAAACTTTTTTCCGTGTCACTTTTCTCCGATTTTATAGTTTATGTCACTTTTTTCTGTTTACCTACCAGATGGGGGAAATGGTATCCAGATGCACTAAGTAGCTGCCACTTGTTTCGTCGGTCACTTCGTGATAATTTAAAAGCAATGATCTTATACAGGATGAATGGATATATGTTTATAATAATTGATTTATACTTGAAATGATATAATCACATGTAGAATTTTAAATTTAATTATAGCGAATTGTTAAATGACTAATTTTATAATTCATATTATTAATGAAATAAGGTCAGGCAAAGTTAGTTTTAACGAGAAACAACATCATCACTGAATTGAATCGTGTTTAAAACAGCCATCACTTTAAAATAATCTAAAAATTCGTCGGAAAACAATTGATAAAAATTACAAATACAATCAGTTACAAAAAATTAAACCTGTGGAATTAATATATTAAAGTGTTTTTTAAATATAATAATAAGTTTCTGCATTATGAAATTAATAATTTTAGGAATATATAATTATATTCGATTTATATTTATATCTATTCTAAGGAAACTTTAAATGTTGTTTAGAAAGCTAATATTTGCTCTTCACTGAAATACTGTGTAATCAAAGTTGCGTTCTCTTTAAATTATTTCTGAATGGAAAAATACAGTTTAAATCAATGTCCAATGCATAATTTTATTTTGTTTCCTTCTGTGGAGTTATCGGCTGTTTGAAAATTGTTTTAACTCTAATTAATACATTTTACTCATCATATGGATTTTAAACGGAATCAAGAATAATTTTACTTATGGCATTTTCCAAAATATGTTCAATAATGTCAAAACAGCAATGAGAATCCAAGAAAATAATGCGCATGTGCTATCCATCAGTTTTCTTTATTAATAAATAAATCAAGTTATTATTATTTTTTAATGAATTGAAGAATGCTATCTATATTTTACATTAATCATAACAACAACCTAAGACTAAATCTTATGGAATGGAGAAAAGTTCAGTTTTAAGTAGGCTTTCTTATCCCTTTATGTCCCGACGTCACTTTAAAGCACCTTTAAAATAATTTGTTTTAAAATGCATGTAATACTCGATTAGTAGTAACACATTTTAGAATGCGTTCTAAATACTACATTACTTCATCTTATCTCAAGAGCATAATTGGTTGAACAAACAAAAATATTTTTAAAAGGACGATTTCTTTTTCATTTGCATTTCTCAGCTTTCTTAGTGTTGAAAGATTGTGGGGGGAAATTTTCAATTAAATATCATTTTATAATTCTAGACTAAGACCATTATGTTTGTACATTTTGTAATTCAATAAAAATCTAAAAAAGTATTTAAAATAAAAAATTTGAGTGCAGTTATAAATATTGCATAAAATTTCTACAAACACAAATTTAATTAATTAATTTTAACTGTCAAAACTCTTTTAAATTTTATTAAGAGGAACTTCAGTCATGAGAAAAGACCCGCTAGCTTATGCTAATCCAATGGAAAAGATTTATAAAGATATCTCGATTGAATTTCAATATTTTTAATATTTTTTCTTAGATGATCTGTATGCAGGCCGTTTCTTACTTTTTCGATTTTGATTATATGTTTTTTTCTCATAAATATGCTTTCACTTTCGAAACCGGTTCCGAAAATAAAAGTGTTTTCACTAAAATTATCTGTAAATAAAATCGAAAAAATCTCTAATATTCAATGAAAAAAATCATTTAAAAACTTGTAAATTCAAACGAGATATATATTTTTTTAATTTCTTCCACAGGATTAGCATTATCGAACGGGCCTTTTCGCTTGACTGAAGTAGCCTCTTAATTAATTGTGTACATACAAAAAATGCTTCAGAAGATGAAATTTTCATGAATTCATAATTTGGGAAATACAGGGTTCAGAGGTACACCGCTCTTAATTATTTTCCGGTGATCACGAATATTTTCCATTTAGGAAAATTCCATTTTAAAGAGGTTTCGCTTTAATCGGGTTCCTTTATAGACAGATCCATTTTATCAGTTTTTAAAGTATTTAGTTTGCTTAATTACTGCATTAATAATTGCTAAAAGATGTTAGCCCCCCCCCCCAAAAAAAAAATTTCGGAGTCCACCCCTGACATGATTCGCTGGTTGGCACATGATTCGCGCCCTGCTCTGAAATTACAGATTTTTTTTCTTTTACGCAGATTTATTAATAGAATAGGTTCATACAGAAAATTCATTTTTAAAAATGTCGATAAAGTGCGTTTTGAAGTTTACGTCGTCATATATATTATATAATTTTAGAGTTACATTTTAAGTGTCGTCTACAAAGTTCTAGATAAATAAACCGTATGATTATTAGCGGAAACAATAAAAACTATACGCAGAAAGGATATATAGCCAGGATTCTTAGGTTCTCGATGAACCTAAAAAATATTCTAGCACTCCATGTATGTCCCCTCTACTGTGATATCAAAATGACGTACGGGGGCAGATATACTGGGGATAGATATCAGGCTCTCGTAGAAAGTGAAATTCTGCAGCACTGGATATCTTCCCCCTTCTAATGCAGAGCTCAAAATGGCGGACGGGGGCAGATATACTGGGGGAAGATATCAGGCCCTCGTAGAAAGTGAAATGCTGCAGCACTGGATAGCTACCCCCATCTAATGCAGAGGTCAAAATGGCGGACGGGGGAAGATATACTGGGGGTAGATATCAGGCTCTCGTAGAAAGTGAAATTCTGCAGCACTGGATATCTTCCCCCTTCTAATGCAGAGCTCAAAATGGCGGACGGGGGAAGATATACTGGGGGCAGATATCAGGCCCTCGTAGAAAATGAAATGCTGCACCGCTGGATATCTACCCCCTACTAATGTAGAGGTCAAAATGGCGGACGGGGGCAGATATACTGGGGGCAGATTTCAGCATTCCCGATTTAGCTCCTAAATTTAAGAAAATCACAGTATCATTTTGGGGTTATCTTTCGTTTAAAGAAAGTTTTCTATAAATTACACACATTAAATTGCATCAGTACGAATAAGAAATGCTTTTTTTTTTCTGGAATTTAGCAGAATTCAGATTTATAAACCCCCTGTCTTTTTGTGTATGTTGTCCTTATGATCCACATATGTTGTCACACTGTAAATGTTGTCAGCGCATGGATTTTCAGTAGCGTGCGAAAATTCCTCTGGCACTTTAATTAATAATAATAACAATGATAATAAAAACAACCTCAAAGTATGCATAAAGTATGAAATATTTTGTAATCGTGAGTGCAAATATTGCATTTTGTTATTTTTCATATCAGTATGCTAATTTTCATCCAAACATAAAATCTATAGAAAAATCATGTTAAAATTGTCACATATTGGCAAAAATTTAAAGCAGAAGTCAATGTTCAATACAGAATATGGCATGGGGATATCGACATCCTTATTTCAAACTATGCAGATAAATTTCACAGATTATTCTGGAAAAAGCTAATTTTGTAAAATAATCTTTCTAATTATGAAGCATTTACTTAATAACTCATCAAGTATATTATGAAATCTACAATTTGCTGATCGATATTTTTCAGTTTCTCATTACTGCGTGCAAAATATCGTAATGTATTAGTTACAATTTTAGAAAAAATTATGAAAGATATGTTTCTGTTTGAAATAATGTCATGCATAAAAGGGAAAATTCTATCTTTATTTAATTACTGAACTATAAATAGCTGTATATATATAATGTAATATGACTTAAAAGTTTGACATACACTCTAAAAAAAATGTGTAAATTTACACTCAAAAATGTGTAAATCGATGATACAAAAACGACATGTCTATATGTGTAATTTGGTGTGTAAAATACGCCAAATGTGTGAATTTCAAAATACACATTTTAATGTGTAATTTGATGATAAGTCTAAATGTGTAAAAATTATCCGATAACTCCTGAAATACACGCTTCAATGAGTAAATTGCTGGAAAATACACATATTTCTGTGTAATATTCAGTTTTTGCACATATTTCTGTGTTATACTTTTACACATATATCTGTGTAATATTCAGTTTTTGCACATATTTCTGTGTATTAGGGAAATACAGATAATGTTGTGTAACATGCAAAATACACAGATTTGTGTGTAATATTCTGTTCTTACACGTATGTCTGCGTAACAAGCAAAATACATAATTTTGTGCAGTATTTAAAATACACAGATTTTTGTGTATATAGTTTTATCCTATACTTTGGAGTGTAAAATGTGAATTAAGTGTTTTCATTACCGAAAAAAAAAAAGAAAAAAAAAAGAAAAGAAAAGAAAAGAAAAAAAAAATGCATGAATGACAAACTCGTATGTTTGTTGTGTTCTTTCCTTTTAACAGATTTGTAGTCTAAGTAATCGAAAACAAGATCAAAAATCACTGTACGTTCAATCTGAAAAAAAGTTATAATTGCTTCTGTGTCTGTAATTGGATTTGGTGTAAACATTTGAATTTTTCGGACTAGGTTAAAAAAACTATTTCTTTTGAAATCAAATGACATTTTTTTAGAGTCTTTATTTATTTTTCTTGTAGTTTTTGAATGCAATACGCTTATAAAAAGTCTTCAATTAAAAAATCACAAACGAAAAACCATGAATTGAAATCTATGAAAAGCTGTCTTTTGTCATCGGTAGAAAATGAAATAAGAAATGTATAGCATGAAAAATAATGAAAACTCGAAGTTTTATAGAAAAATATATTATAAACACGCTGAAATATATAGTATTTAAACCGAATAATTATTTTAAATGCTATATAATGTTAAAACTGCAAATATTTACTCTAATGTTAGAATATGTGGTTTTAAACATGAAGAAATGATTTAAAACACAAAAATAATAAATTATTTTTTCCAAATTTGTAATAAGCGGAAAATAACACACTTCTCATCCATATTATAATTTTGAAGTGTTAAATTGTAAAATAAATGAACTTACCTTTGAAAAAAATCTGTTCTGGGCTATCTCTAGCCGTTTTAATTTTACAAAATTCATTTTAGCAATAATGATCTAGAACTGCTCAACTGATCAAACTCAGTATCGTCGTATGTTGAGAATTCTAAGAACATATGTGGCAAAAATGCTATGATGGATGATAGCAGTAATAAATAAAACCCCCGATTAAGGGTGTATTTCAATACAAATTGCTTTTTTTCTGATTTATTTTTAAATTCGTTTTTGCTCTCAAGCGCGTCAAACTGGTAAATTCTCTTATTTAGAAAGTATATTAGGTCCCGTGCTTGTCAATTTTTTGATAAATGCAGAAAATATTGCAAAAAAAAAAAATGCTGTTAAAGTCAACGTTTTGAACCGAATTTCCCGAAGCGGGAGATCTGGGAACGAAAAAAAAAGGGTCATACTGAGGAAATAATAGTTTATAAATCTAATTCTAATGTATTTAACAAAAAATAAAATCACACGACATCTTATAGATCTCTTTAAAAGTCACATCAGCAAGTTTTGTGTTTTTACTTCTAAAAGTGAGTCTGAAATTGTATCAGAAAAATTCGAACTGTTGAAGGTGAAATTTTTTTTTTCGAATGCACCCTTAATGCTCACTAGTCATTTTGACTTTAGTGTATATCGCAGTTATGTAACACGGAGATACAAAGGTGTAATTCACTTTACATTATGATTTGACTGAAGCAAAATTCATACTTAAAAAAATTTAGTTATTAAAAATAATTTTAATAATTCATTGCGAAAATTGCATTTTTATTTATAAAATTGTACATTCAAAAATAATAACTCTTGCTATCTATGATTATTATTTTTTAAAACAAAGCTCATTTTTCAGGTCTTATATGAAAGTTTTTGCACAATTTTCCAAGAATCTATGTTGCCAGGGCCAATATCACTCTGATATCGTCATAAAATAATACAAGAAGATTTATACTAATTTACTATAGTGGCTTTAAATGAAATCTGATAAAAAAATTTCCATATAATTGTCTGTTAGAAATCCATATAACCGTACTTATTTTTACCAGACACAGCTAAAAACAAAGTAGGAATACACAGTTAATCACTTTTTTTTATGTGAATGAAGTATAAAATTGCAGACCATACATAAAATAAAATCACACTTTGGTATATTATCATTAATATTTTATTTACAAGATTAGAGGATAGTTATGAATAACAAAACTTATTTTAACAGTCCGCCAACCAGAGAGTTCCCCCGTCGGATCGGCCAACAAAAATTAGTTTAAAATTCCGTAAAAATAGGGTGTAAAAAAAATCATGATTTAAAAAGCAACAATAATAAAAATCGAATTTTTGTATTTAAATCATATTTCTTTTTATTTAAATCGGATTTTTTTTTTTCTCCAGCATTGAAATATTGAATAGATGTAGGTTTAGCCTATAGGTTTCTAAGATTAATAGATTCTAGGTTTTTAAAAAATTAGACTTCTATTTACTAACATAATCTATGTTTTTACACTTTAATTAAATAAAATTTAATTATTAGTTAGTAACTACAAAAATTATAAAAACTGTAAATTAGTAATTTCATTAACTAATATAATACTATAAAGTTATATACATTAATATTTTGCAATAATTATGTAAAACTATATTAAAAAATAATGATTTTACATTTATTAAAATTATCAGTAGCTGCATTTAATTTTAAATTGATTACAATCTTTAATTAGGTATATAATGCATATTGTAATGCTTAAATTAGTAAACGATAATTCAGTATTTACTATTTATTCTAAAAAGAAAAAAGGCAGTATGCTTGTTCAAAAAAAAAAAAAAAAAAAAAAGACACTATTGCATAAGAAAATATATTACTAATGTGCTTAGTAGCAATAAAAATAAGTACATAATTTTTTAGTATGATAAATAGAAAAATCATTAATTTTCAATACTTCTATAAATCACGAATTGAAAAATACATTTAAATAACATGTTTTAATAATATCCTGATTTTTCTCAAGAAACAAAGTTCTATCATTTTTGTAAAGTCTTGGGTACACATATTTAGAAGTACTGCGGTATGGAGAGATTCATTACAAAAAAAAAAAAAAAACTTCACTAAAAGTATTACATTAAAGTAAATTTCACTATATTTTAAAAGGTAGGGTGCACTTTGTTAATTTCATAAGGGGCAAGTGTGGCAACCTTAACAAATAGCCAAAATGAAACAGTAATCAACAGAATTAATAAAAACTGCAAGTAAATAATTTCATTAGTGGCTTAACAACATAACTAACAAATATTATTGGCAGCTCGTTTTGCATTTGTAGTAAGAAAAATTACTGTCAATTGCATAAATCATAACTTACACAATGTATGTGCATGCGAATATATATATATGTGTGTGTGTGTGTGTGAAAAAGAGTTATAACGATTTATACACACTTACAGAATAAATATATGAATATCGAGTTATATCTGAAATCCTTATAATATTTAGCAACAGTATTACACTATTGATACATTGCTGTGCTTAAATAACTTTATTTACTTTATTAATTAAGCTGTGTTTAGCATTTTTATACCAATTAGTTCTTTTTCTGTTACACCTTTTTTACAACATTTGTTGAACAGTTGTTATTATTCCATTCTTCTTTAGCTCTAGTATTTGATATAAGTTCATAATTGCAAAAGTAGAATGGAAAAATAATACTCTGCTTCTTTATTCTTTTATCATACTTGAAATGCTTATTTCATATAAAAGAATGAATAATGTAATTACTTAAAGGAAATTATGACATCACAAATTATATTAGATTTAGATTTAAATATATTTCTTAAATGATAGGGTTTTTATGCCTTTAAAAATTTATTTTATTTAATGTTTTGCAGAACTCAGGAATTAAGCTTAGCAACAATTATTTAAAGCTTTTTTTCTTTATAAGGAAAAATACATGTAGAACCTTTCCAAATTACATCAATCATAGATTAATACATTTATGTCGTTTAAAACACTTAGATTTAAATCAATTTTGAATTAAATCAATGATTATTTTTAATTGTTAGTTAAAATCACGATTTAATCGCTAACTTAAATCAACTAGTTAAAATAGTTGACACCCTAAGTAAAATCCAAATGAATGTGATAAAATTAAGAAATTGGTTTGTAAACTTGTTTTATTAGACCTAAATTCGAAAAAATCTCGAAAAACTAAAAAAAAATATATTGAATAAAAACTAATTAATTTTACCTGCGGTTATATGCATTATTGTAATTTTTGTTTACCTTTTCTTTACTTTTCTTTTTCCTTGGGTTAATCATATTATTTTCTGATAGTGTATATCGTATAGCTATTTTGAAATTCCTCTCATTAAAATCATTCACATAATAAAATAATAAAAACTTCTAGAATAAAAAAATAAATAGACAATAGAATTATGACATTTTAGCCTCATTCTTTCAATTATATGGATTATTCATAGATTTTTATTTATTTCAACAAAATGATTGAAATTTAAAGAAAAGCAAACAGAAAAAATATTTTGTCATACCTTTTTTTCATCTACGTATTTCTTTATTTTTTCACGTAATCCTTAGCATTAATTGTAGAAAAACATATTCCAATACTAATTACAAAAGCAATGGCATGAATCATTTACACATGCTAAAACATTTGTAAACTTTCTTGGAGATATTTAATATTGTATATACAGAATATTGAGACACTCTTGTAATATATTTTGCCTAAGTTTTTAAACTTTGACGCACTATACGTCATAAACGGCTATTTTTACAAAGAAAATGTTCTCGTTCTCTGTGTATTCCAAAGATCAACAAATGAATTATACTGTCTGTAATTTAAAAATCGTCTGCGTTTTTCTCTATTGCACATGACATATGCGCAAGTAAAAATTATAAAGCAAATAATGCATATATTACTAAACTTTGAAAGTTTATCACCTGCAAAATCAAACCAGCAGGCTTAAGATTTTTTTTTCTTTTGAATGAAACCACAGATGTAATTGTCGCAGAAGTGCGTTTTGTTAAAGACAGCTGATCGTTAACAAAAAATCACAGTAAACATAAATTGGCATATGTATACCTGAAACATTTTTACACTCTTCTATTTTTCCAATAGCTCTATCTCAAGAACTATTACACGAATTATTTCATAAAACTTTAGATTCAGTTATAGTTTGATTATTGCTGTATAAATTGTTCAAAAAGTGGCGCTTTTATGGTGCAATTTTCCTGATATTCACAATAGTCCTGGTTTAAGAATTAATGCACGGAATTGTATGCCTTTCGAATCCTCTAAAGGATCATAGATTGTTATTTAATTTTGGCACTGTGGTAGAGAATTTTAAATATTAACATGCATGAAACAAAAGAAAATTTTGAAATTGCCACATCCGACTTGTTTAATTATATGAAATTCATATAATAGAAAATCATTCTGTTTTGTGCATGAATTAATTACATTTTATTTACATCAAAATATATTTTTTTTTTCTTAGAGTTACAGAGAGCGAATCGGGCACGGAAGATGAATTTTTCAAACCTTCTTTGGGATTTGAAAGGGATGAGAGTGTTGGAGAAGGTGGGGAGAGTACATTTTGATTTTATTTGAACTTTATACATACACGTGCATATATATGTATGTCTATTTGTGTGTTTGTCATATCATTCTGCATGTCAATAATTATTTTATAACAAGCTGGAAATTGCACGTCAAGCGTAGCAAATGAGGTGCGTTCGTGCTATTAAAAATATTCAGATTTTGATGTACTGTATATAGTATTTCGGATACAATATAGTGGCCGAAATCTTCCGTGTGTCCATGTAAATACTATCTGCTTTCTATTATACAGGAAATAACTTGTAATAAACATCAACAACGTATATCAATTTCATAAAATGTGAAATTGTTTAATAGTATTTAAACGCACCCCAAGCAGTTTTCCCCCTTTAATATTATGTAATAGAATATTTGTGTGTGGCTCTGTAAATTAATAAAGTAGACAATGTAAGTATTTGTAATTAATTCATCATCCACATAGGATCTTAGAACTTTTGAAAAATAGCATTCGAAACACCTGCGGTTACTGTTAAGCTTGCACCTTTTAATAAGCAGGTGAAAAGCGTCTTAAGTGCGAGCATGTTTATTTAATTTGACTTCATGTCATTAATCAGCCATGGTCGATAATTGTAAACAATAAAGTTCATTCATAGTATTAAATAAGGTGTTTGCTCATCTGAGCGGAAACAGCTCAAATAAACAAGTCATGTAAAAAATTTCCAACGGAAAAAAGAAGATTTCTGGAATTCAGATAGTTTCGGCTGAATTTTTAACAGCATTTTTGCCGATAACGAATTTTCGGCGAAACTCAAATTTTGGGCCGAAAACGAAAACGAAAATGAAACCGAATTTTAGGCGAAACTTCAATTTTGGGCCGAAAATGAAAACGAAACCGAATTTCAGAATATTCTCTACTTGTAATTATAGGTAACAAGCGTAGTTCCAGTTATTTTTCAACATTTACACATTTGTTTGAGTTTATAAAGAGATAACAAATTGCACATTCGATTTCACAAGTTAGATGCACATAAAAAAAAGGCAAATTTTTGTTCAAAATGTGTAAATTTTATGACAAGTATGCATTTTTAAAAAATTACACACTTATCTGTGTATATATTGTTGCGTATATAGGGTTCTTTTGATCTTATGGTTAGACGACTTCAAACTCTTGTCTCTTAGAAAAGTAGAAAATAATTTATTTACAGATCTTCAGAACAACAGAGTCTTCGAAACTCACAAATATTACTAGATATTCAAAAATAACTGTTCAAATCTATCGTACAAGTACAGATATAGGTCCCAGAGACTCTTTATACAATGTCTCAACGCTAAATCACATTCAAAACAATGTAGAGAAAACTCAAGCAAACTTGCTTACAATCGCAGCTCACTCAATGACTGACTGATAAATAATAACAACAACAGCTCGTATTGCTCTCCTTATATAGGCTCGCAGCATGTGCTGGAAATTTCTACAACCTTCTCGAAAAATCCACAAAACCACGGAACAACATTCAATGTATCAGTATATCTGAAGGGGGGTTATCATAGAGAGGGAAGGGTTACCATCGCCAACAATCGCCAAGTTTGTCGCCAACTTGGCGATATCTCTAATATTTCGCAAAGCTGCCATAGACATTCACTGAAAATAATAGACAAGTTTGTTTGATAACAGGGACAATGTAACAAAAACTAATATTAGTAAAGGAATGGAGCTTAATAAGATTATTTACATTATTTTACAGTACAAACACTAACCATTTACAAAATTCGTAACAATAATTATGTTAAATTTAGAATAACTCACAAATTCGTGTAAATAATGGCATTTTCAACATTTACACACTTGTCTGAGTTCTTCAAGTGATAACAAATTACACACTTACTTTCATAAGATAAATACACATAGAACTAGTTAAATTTCAGAGAAAAATGTGTAAATTTTACTACAGATGTGTAATTTTAGAAATTTACACATATCCATGGGTAAAATCAGCCAATTTACACATTTATTTTTTAGAGTGTAAAAGCACAGTTTTGAGCAATTTATGTAAGCTGAAACTATTTAAAAGCATTTTTGAACACTTTTAAATGCTTAAGATAATTTTTCAACAGTTAAAAACGTTAAAACCTGTTTTGACGGATCAAAATTAGAACTGCAGTTAAACCTGTTACAAAATTGTAATTCATAAGCGAAATATTGTCCTGTATTACCGAAATATTGTACACTAGGGTGGAGCGAAAAAAAATTTTTTTTGAAAATCAAAAACGGGTAGGTACCAAAAGTTGCCTTTATATTAGTACATCAATTGTGTGAAATTTTACCGCTGAAAAAAAATGGCTTGAGTCTGCGCTTTTGCTCCAAAAATCGAAATTTTGGGTAAAATTTGTCATTTTTTGACATTTTTTCAAAAAAATTAAAAATTTTCTACAGAGCTGGTTAGTATTTAAAAGTATTGCCTAAATCTTTATATTTATCTGCTTAACATATTTAAACTATAAAACAATATCTGTAGTCTGTATAATTGGAGCAAATCTGATAACTTTTTGTGAAAAATCAGCGTTAACCTGTCTATTGCAGCATACAACGAATTGTTGTTTTAAATGCATTTCTTACCTAGTTGCTTTCAAAACTACTGTGTATATAACTCATAGAGGTGGTTGCATTATCACACCCGTCTCAACCATCCAATCATCTAGGCCCAGTGTTTTATTTATGTATCGAATGGTTATTTTTTTCCCGAAGACGAGTATAAGTTTTCTATATATCAAAGTAATTTGTCTCTTCTTCATATTCACTGACTTTGGATGATTTGGATCATGCTGGTGTGACCTGCTGCACGTATATTTTTATACCATGTATAACAGAAGAGAAGCTGAGCAATATATTGGGTATGTTCTTAATTGAACCTCTTCAGCAGTCTATTATCTTCATTAAAATTTCATGCAATTAGTACATTATGATTGGAAGTTTTGTTATCACAGCATTCTTTCAATCAATTACATTTTATATATAATGATTTGCCTAAAAATTGATTGTATGAATTTAATTTCTAGTATGTCATCATTTATTGAACCTATTACATTGAATATATGCTGAGAAGCTAGCTGTTTAATATTATAACGATTGTCACAGAGGATTGCAAACAAAATTTGCAAAAACTACTTGTTGTAAAACAACAATATTTCTAAACAAGTTTTAGTATGCTTTATGTCGTTTCCTGTGTTGTTCCGTAGTCTAGTAATTACTAATAAGATTTTAGATCTATTATTTAGGTGTGTAGTACATTTGGTATAAAACATCCCGCGGTATAAACTTGGATTATACATTTTGTAAGTGAACATATAAACGCTGATTGATAATCTGTGCTTATATAAAGCGGAAATTTTTATTAACTTTATGAGCTGTCTTTTGTGTGAGATGTTTTCTAAATTCCTATTCGCCATTCTTTCTGAGAAATAGCTTTCCTTATGAATTAGCTTTGCAATCTCCGACAGAAATTTCTAGTCTGTTCTGAGTATCTTTTTCTCAATTTGAGAAAATAATTTTTCAAAATTATTCTCTATTTAAAAAAAAAAAAAAATGCAATAGGAAGTGAATAGTACGCAGACAAAGATTTTCCTTATTGATCCGGTGAATCCATGTAGCTTAGAACGTTTTATATCGACTTCTCAAATAATTGACGCAGAGGAAATTCACTGGAGTTGAAGTAGCGAATGATTCAATATTATACACAATTCTAAGCTTACCCCATGCAAAATGGTTCACAGTGACAAATAAAATTCTCCTAATTTTAAATGAGCACTTATAGTCGATTAGAATCCGTACATTATCTCATAAAGTACTATGCATTATAAGTTTATGCCCAGGACAATTCACCATCAAATGTTGTCCGCTCATAAAAAGGGGATCTAAAAGTTAATAGGAAATTGCCTATATACGAAAACACTTAGAAAACGGCATAAAACTAATGCAAAAAAAAAGTTATTTACAACAGCGGTTGCTTTACACATGGAGAACAAATTTTCATTGCAATTCTCTCTGACGATCACCATCACATGAAACAGCTCGCTTCTCAACATATAAAAAATGCAAAAGTAGAATAAATGATGGCATACTTATAGTTGAAATATCTGAAATCATCTTTGAAACAAATCATTACGTAAAAAAATATAATTGACTGAAAAAATGTTGTGGTAACAGAACTTCCAATCACTATTCATCAACTGAATGTAAGTTTGATAAATATAATAGATGGCCGAATAGATCCCTTTAATAATATTCCCATGCATTACTCTGCTTGTCATTTTTTTTGTATAAACTGTAAAAATATACATGACGATAGTTACAGCAGCATGTGGATGCAAAGAACAGATGAACAAGGTGGAAGCATCGAAACCATGCCAAATTTTTATAAAGAAAATCACAAATCAATGTATAAATAAAACACTGTACTAAGATGATCGAATAGATGGGCCGGGTGCTATAGGAAATATAACCACCTCCACGACGCATGTCCAAGGTAGTTTTGAAAACAAGAACTGTATTAAAAACAATAATTCGTTGTATGACCCAATAGAGTGGTAATGCTGTTTTCTTACTAAAAGTTGTCTGTTTTGCTCCAGCTATAGGGAATAAACATATTGTTTTATAGTTTAAATATGTTAAGCAGATAACTATAAAGGTCTAAGCAACACTTTTAAATACTAACCAGCTCTGTAGGAATTTTTTAATTTTTTTGAAAAAATGTCAAAAAATGACAAATTTTACCCAAAATTTCGATTTTTGGAGCAAAAGCGCAGACTCAAGCCATTTTTTTTCAGCGGTAAAATTTCACACAGTTGATGTACTAGTATAAAGGCAACTTTTGGCACCTACCCGTTTTTGATTTTCAAAAAAAAATTTTTTTCGCTCCACCCTATTGTACACTATATGACCAATGGTGACCGGTCACTTGCTATTTTAGACATTTTGTTAAATATCTTTAAAAATACATGAGAAATTATCCTGAAACTCTAAGTGTGTAAGTTAAATAATACAGGTAATATATTTGCGCAAAGAATTATTTCTGAAGCCCTCATAAGAGACTATAAGCAAATTAATAAACAACGAATATCTTGTGGAAAACCCTGCCAAAACTAATTTAGCAAAAGCGTTCAAACTATAGATTATGATTAAGTGGCTTATTGTAATAAACGTTTATGAGAATAGTATGTATACTCGCAAAAAAGAAATCAAGGTTTTCATGAAAAAAGTCCCAAATTTCGCCAAGGTTTTATGCTTATAATTTGCAGCGATCTGAATATAAAAAATTGTTCTTTTTATAAAATATGACGAAAAACATTGTACACAATACCCTGTAATCAGAATTAAAAAGCTATTCAAATTGCATGAAAAATGGGCAAGTCTATTAAATAATGTTTCACTGCGCATAAATGAATGCAATCAAAATTAATGTGCATAATGTGTTAGCTAAATTTATTGAGCAAATATTACGTGCAATATTGTGTATACTATATACATATGCTATCATATTGTGTATACTATTGTGTATACTATATACATATGCTGCCAATCATGCTATACTAATACTGATGTTTCACTGCGCATAAATGAATGCAATCAAAATATAATGTGCGTAATGTGTTAGCTAAATTTATTGAGCAAATATAGTAGTACGTGTAATATTGTGTATACTATATACTATACTAGTAAATGGATATATGGATACAGCTCCTCTATTTTTTTTTTTTTTTTTTTTTTTTTTGCTTCATTTTGGGAAAAACGGATTTTGAGCTCATTCTATCGACGATAACTTTCCGAATTTTCAAGCTATTTTTTTTTTCAGACTTTTACAAGAATTGCTCAAAATACTTAGCTAACACATTACATACTTTAAATTTTGATTGCGTTCGCGCATGAGCAGTAAAACATTATTTAGTAAACCTGCTAAATTTTCATACAACCCTCATAACATGCATGGTAACAGTGACGTCACTGTGAGTCACTTTGATCACATCACATTTGTGACCAAAATGCCACCACTCAGTGACGTCACATTGTGACTGAGATGTGACTTTCTTAAAAAAATTTTGAAAATTACAAAGATTCCTCAAAACATGTTACTTTAAAAACATGTTTCTGGCAATTTAAATATCATCGCTTTTGTCACAGTTTCGTCACAATGTTAATGTCAAAGTAGTCACAAATGATAGATTTTTCACAAATTTGTCACAGCGTGACTTAACAAAGTGGTCACAATGTGATGTCACAAAAGAGCTCTAAAATGGCCATAACGACTTCACATTTTAGTCACTGTGACTTCACATCGACGTCACGTGGCGTCACATCGACAATCGATGGTCATAAAGTCACAAACTGACTTCACAACGACGTCACAGTGACGTCACCATGCCTTACGGAAATTTTCATTATTTTGTATTTATGATTACAGGGTATTGTTTACAATGTTGTTTATTATATTTTTTGAAAGGAAATTTTATTTATAGTAAGACCTTTGTGAATTATAAGCAAAAAATTGGCGAAAATTGTGACTGTTTTTATGAAAACCTTAATTTCTCTATGGGTATACATACTATTCTTATAAAAATGAAGAGAGTTTATTAAAATAAGCCACTTAATAATAATCTACTGTTTGAACGTTTTTGCTAGATTAGTTTTGACAGGGCTATCCAAAAAAGTATTCGTTCTTTTTTAAATTTGTTGATGGTCCTCTATAGGGTTTCGGGAAAAAAATCTTCGCGGAAATATATCACCTGCACTATTTTGTTTACACACCTGGAGTTTCCGGATAATCCCATCTGAATTTTTTTAGATATTTTAAAAAACATCAAAAATCTTAAGTGACCGATCACTTTTGGTCATATAGTGTAGTATGTATAGTACAGATAACAAGTTTAATTAAATTTGACCCATGTATATTTTAAATAATAATGTGCAATCGATATAACATGGAAATTGAACGCGAGCTTAAATTTTAAAGTAAACACTTTAAATAACTAACTATAATTCTGTTACTTTAAGCAATTTATTTCAAAAAATAATTAAATAAATAAATAAAAATAAAAAATAAAAGTTCATTACAAAAAATATTAAATACAAATGAGATTAGCAACCCCGATAATCAGGAAAAGCAGTTAAAAATTTTTGTTATAAAAATATTATAAAATTACAGCATTATTTATTTATTTTTTCGTTGTTTTTACCCACTCATATTGGTACATAATGATTTTCTTAAGAAATATGATTTGTTGAACTTCTAGATATACAACGAATTATATTTAGGACTTATTTTTTTATACATTTCCTGGCCGAAGCAATTTTTGAAATATATAAATTTCTTAAACTAAAAATATATAAATCTATAATTAAAGTTTTAGAAATTAGCTATTGGCCAAACATAAAGTGAAACACTCTGCATTTATCTTATGTCTTTTTAATTTCTTATTTCTCTTAGCTTCAGCCAAAATTATGAATTTATTATTTCAAAAACGCATTCCAATAACTGTGTCTGTTTATCTCAGATATGCACTCAACTGGAAAACGAGTTTTCCCATCTCTGAAGTAAGCTGACTGGGAAAACAAAACAAAGGTGTTAAGTTGCTACGAATCCATTCAAAGAGAGGGTGGAAAGGATATAACAAACGCATCAGAAATATTTGCTTAAAAATGTATCGATTTTTTCCAATATTTATCATTTCACAGATATTTAGGAACTTAGATATTTCACTTATTAAATTTGATGTTTTCTATTATTTTTTAAAGATCTTTTTGGACAATTTTTTCCTTTTTTAAAATAAACTTTTACTACTCTTTAATTTGTTTAACGCTGAAAATACAAAAATATAAAATGAACGTTTTGAGAATTAACTAATCGATAACGGTAAGGCTATATATATACATTGTGGCTTTTTTTTAATTATTATTATCTCCTAGCTTCAATCTAAAGTATGAAGTCCTGATAGTTGACACATTCCAATGAATGAGTTTAGTATGCACTTAACCGGAAAACGAGTTTTCCCATCAATGAAGCGTGCTGACTGGGAAAACGAAACAAAGGCCTTTTGTTGTTACAGATTCATTCAGAGAGAAAATGGAAAAAATATAACAAATGTGTAAGAGATATTTGCTTATCGATATCGATTTTTTTCCCAATAATTATCATTTCGACGATATTTAGAAACAGAAGTATTTTCATTTACTAAATTTGATGTTTTCTGTTGCTATTTTTATTGTACTTTTTGCACAAAACATTTTTTGTAATAAACGTTTAGCCTTCTTTAATTTGCTTGAAATTAAAAATATCTAAATCTAAAATGAACATTTTAGGAATTAAGTAATCGACAACGATTAACATTATATTTATATTGTGTCTTTTTAATATTTTATTATCTCTAAGCTTCAATCGAAATTATGAATTCTGATAGTTGACTCATTCCAATAAATGAATCTGTTTATCTCTAGTCTGCACTTATCTGGCAAATGGGTTTTCCCATCAATGAAGTATGCTGAATGGGAAAACAAAACAAAGTGGTTATGTTACTACAGATTCATTCAGAGAAAGAGTGGAAATGTTATAACAAATATATCAGAAATATCTGCTTATCGACATCGATTATTTTTTTTAATACTTATCATTTCACCGACATTTAGTAACAGGAGGATTTTCATTAACTAAATTTGATATTTCTTATTAATTTTTAAACGTTTTATTTTAAACAAAACATTTTTTGCAATAAACATTTACCTCTCTTTAATTTGTTTAAAATTGAAAATACGTAAATATATAATTGACCATTTTAGGAATTAAGTAATCGACAACGATTAAGAATATATTTATATTGTGTCTTTTTAATATTTTATTATCTCTTAGCTTCTCTTAGCTTGAATTCCTGATAATTGACTCATTCCAATAAATGAGTTTAGTATGCACTGCACTTAACTAGCAAAAAAAAATTTCCATCATTGAAGTACGCTGACTGGGAAAAAAGTTTTTTATTGCAGCATTTTCACTCAGAGGGAGAATGGAAAGGTTATAACTAATGTATCAGAAATATTTGTTAATCGATATCGATTTTTTTAAATATTTATCATTTCACCGATATTTAGTAACTGGGGTATTTTATTAAATTTTATGTTTTCTATTATTTTTTCAAAAGTCTTTTTTTTTTAACAAAACATGTTTTGTAATAAATCTTTACCTCGCTTTAATTTGTTTAAAGTTGAAAATACGTAAATCTAAAATAAATGTTTTAGAAATTTGCAAATCGACAACGATAAGACTATATTTATATTGTGCCTTTTTAATTTTTTTTCTCTTAGCTTGAATCGGAACTATGAATTCCTGATGCAGACACATTACAATAAATGAGTCTGTTTATCTCTAGTATGCACAAAACTGGCAAATGAGTTTTCCCATCTTTGACATACGCTGACTGAAAAAAAGGGGCTGTGTCGCTGCAGATTTATTCAGCTAGAGAGTCGAAAAAATACAAAAAATGTATCAGAAATATCTGCTTATCGGTGTCGAAATTTTTTAATATTTATTATTTCATCGATGTTTAGTAACTGAGATATTTTCACTTTTTTAATTTGATATTTCCTATTATTTTTTTTTAAAAGTCGTCGATAGCTGACTCATTCCAATATATGAGTCTGTTTATCTCTAGTATGCACTTAACTGGGAAACCAGTTTTCCCATCACTGAAGTACGCTGATTGGGAAAACAAAACAAAGGTGTTTTGTTGCTACAGATTCATTCAGAGAGAGAGAGAGAGAGTGGAAAAGATATAAAAAATATATCAGAAATATCTGTTTATCGATATCGACACTTTTTAATATTTATCATTTCATCGATATTTAGTAACTGAGGTATTTTCAGTTTTTAAATTTGATGTTTTCTATTATTTTTTTAACGTCGTCGATAGCTGACTCATTCCAATATATGAGTTTGTTTATCTTTAGTATGCACTTAACTGGAAAACAAGTTTTCCCATCAAAGAAGTACGCTGACTGGGAAAACAAAACAAAGGTGTTGTGTTACTACAGATTCTTTCAGAGAGAAAGAGAGTGAAAAAGATATAACAAATGTACCAGAAATATCTGCTTATCAATATCGATTTTTTTTCATTATTTATCCTTTCACCGACAATTAGTAACTGGGGTATTTACATTTATAAAATTTTATTTTATCTGTTATTTTTTTAAACGTCTTTTTAGACAAAATATTTTTTGTAATAAACCTTTACCTCTCTTTAATTTGTTTAAAGATGAAACTACGTAAGCCTAAAATGAATATTTTAGAAATTAGCTAATCGAAAACGATAAGACTATATTTATGTAGTGTCCTGTTATTATTTTTATTATCTCTTAACTTCAATCGAAGTTATGAATAACTTACAGTTGGCTCGTTATAATAAATGAGTCTGTTTATCTCTAATATGCAATCAACTGGAAAACCAGTTTTCCCATCACTGAATTATGCTGACTGGGTAAATAAAACAATAATGTTGTGTTACTACAGAAGTAGTATAGTGATGACAGTTCCAGCTCACCCGGTGGACGGTGGTGACCTCTGCATGCTGCTTGAAGGTCATCGGGCGTTCGAGCTGTAAGAGGGGGGTGGGGTGAAGGTCATCGTGCGTCATGCAAGGTTAAGATGACGTCATCTTAGATGATGAGTGTGTTTTAGATAAGATTTTTTTTTTTTAATTTTAAGCGGGAATTTTAGGGAGTTAGAATTTTTTTGGTGTACTATAGTACGATGATGTTTTTTTAATTTTAATGCGGGGACTTTAAAATTTTCGGTGCGCTTTCGTTTTAGATAAGAATTTTTTTTTTATTTTAAGCGGGAATTTTAGGGAGTTAGAATTTTTTTCCATACTATAGTATGATGATTTTTTTTTTTTAATTTTAATGCGGGGACTTTAAAATTTTCGGTGCACTTTAGATTAAGGATTTATTTATTTTATTTATTTTAAACGGGAATTTTGGAGAGATTGAAATTTTTTTTTTTTTTTTTTCACACTGTCCTGATTTGAGGACATTTGATTTTAAGCGGGAGATGATTATTATTTTGTTGTACTCATGTACAAGAGGTATTTATTTATTTTATTTATTAAAATTATTTATTTATTTAATTAATGTTTGAGTGAATTTTGTGAAGATAAAAATTTTTTGGGAATCATTTTTTTTTTTTTTTTTTTTTTTTTTTTTTTTTTTTTTTTCTGAGATTTAATTTTTTTAAGTGTTGAATCGGTGTTAGGATATTTTAGAAAGACTCCCATGGAGGGCACTCATTAAAACTTAATTTTTGTAATGAGATGTATTCGCGCGCGTCGACCTAACTGTTCGGAATATGTGATTTTCCTCGAATCATGTGTGAATAACTGTTAGATTTCCTTAGAAAGATCTGAATAACCTTAATCCCTGTCTGCCATCATAAATAACATATGCTGGTAATGGGAATTTGAGAATAACAATTTTGAATATTTATTTAATGAAGGAACTTTAAAATTATTTCGAGTGTTATTTATAGTCAACTATGTTATACACTTGATATTTTAAAATAATTAAAAAATAACTTTAAAATTTGAATGAAAAAAATATCTTTTAAAATGGGATTTTACGTACTAACATTTATTCGCGCTCGTTGACCTAACCGTTCGGAATCTGTGATTTTCCTCGAATCATGTGTGAATAACTGTCAGATTTCCTTAGAAAGGCCTGAATAAGCTTCAACCGTCATTAATAACGCATGTCTGTAACGGGAATTTGAACTTATTTTTTTTTTTTTTTAAATATTCATTTTAATGAGGTGACTTCGAAAACAATTTGTAGAACTTTTGAGTGATGATAATTTTTATTGGGAAACTTAAAAGAATCTTGTGATTTTTTGGGAACCAATTTTTAATTGTTGAATCAATCTGTATTCGCATTTCTTTTGTGTGAGATTGTATAAATGTTGATGAAAACTATTCCTATTCCAATTAAAGAAATTTAATAATAAAAATAATAAAGTGTACCTCACCAGACACCCCTTTTTCAAAATTCATGCATATTTTTAAACATAACAATGTGTTTAATATAAGTAATTTTTGTGTGTCCTTTTCTTTCTGAAAGTGTAAGCGATTTTTAACATAAATATCTTTTGACATGTGTAATTTTTCCCTGGCAGAACAATTTTCAAATAAATAAATTTTAATATTAATAGAATTTTTGACTTGCCGAAGAAAAAAAAAAAAGGAACTTATTTTTAATGTTTTAATACTTGTCGGTTAAAAAAAATAAATAAATAAACTATATTTATTATCGAAATGAATTCATCTTCATTATTTTAAAAAACATATAATATTTATAACCAGTAACGCGGAACTTTTTCAAACCCTGTTAATGAGATTTTATTTAACATTGTATTTTATCTTCAGATCAAAATAATTTGTGAAAAATGCTTTTAAATATTTTTAAAACTGTATTGAAAATAATATTTTACATACCTTAACATCAAAGAAATCCGAATCGATCAAGAGTTTAATAATTAGTTTCTCAAAAAAGTTCGTTCTAGTATGTGTGTGTGTAAACATAGATGAATCATTCTTATCTGCTTATCTGATAGCGTTTTCCGGAAAGGGTTGAATCTCTGAATCATAGTTAATAGGAACTGGGGTTCATCTGTTATCTTAATTAATCTTAATGAGTACTATGTCTAATTAAAATTATTTGACTTGAAATAAAATAAGGTTTTTTGAGTAATATCTTTTGAAAATTTAAGATATAATTATTTAAATCAAATTAGAGGCTTTTTTTTTTTTTCTCATCGATTTATTTTAAATAAAACTAAAATATTTATTTATTACTTTTTTTTTATACTTTGTTAGAAAAATAAAGAGTGTAATACATTCATTTCGGATTTAACTATTTGAAAATTTAAACTAACCTTTGATTAAAATGATTACATAAGGTTGAGTATATGATCTTTTAAATGAAATCTAGTTAAAAACAGAACACGCATTTATATAAAACTTTAAATACTTATGCTTATGTGTATAAAATAATGTATGTATTAAATATTAAATGAAAAATATTAATATGGGAATACGCATCCGTATAAAACTTTAAATACTTATGCTTTGGTGTATAATATAATGTATGCATTAAATATTAAATGAAAAATATGAATTAACAATAAATTAAAAATATCAATTAACATTAATAAAATATTAATTAAACATTGCATTGATTAAAAACTTAATGAAAAATATCAATTAACAATTAATGAAAAATATCAATAAACATTAATAAAATATTAATTAAACATTGCATGGATTAAAAACTTAATATTAATATGGGAATACGCATTCGTATAAAACTTTAAACATTTATGCTTTGGTGTATAATATAATTTATGTATTAAATATTAAATGAAAAATATGAATTAACAATAAATTAAAGTTATTAATTAACATTAATTAAATATTAATTAAACATTGTGTTGATTTAAATATAGATTAAAAACTTAATGATAAATATTAATTTCTCATGTAATTAAAATAACACTTTATAAATTAATGAATTATTAATAAATGAAAAATGTTCATTCGAAACAACTTGAGAAATACTAATTTGTAATGAAATAAGAAAATAACAATGAATAAAATATTAATTAAAAATTGAATGAAAATTATGCATTGAAAAAAAAATATAGATAAAAATCAAATATTCTCACCTAAAAATTTCTCCCATCAGGACTCCAGTTGCAACCTTCCTTGTTGCATGCTACTTGAAAACTGAGTGATAACACATATGCCTTATCTTTCGTACCGTGATAACCTCGACCATTGATAATTTTGTACTTGCGCGCCCTCTAACTGAATAGACAGCGTGTGAAACGTGACGTAATCGTTATTCTGTATGCTGCTGTCAACGTGTAAGAGATTGGTGTCTTAATCATTTTAGTTAGTATTATTATTTTATAATTAGTTTACAAATGTCATTAATGGAAACAGTTCGGTGAGTTGACGAATTCTTCACCCCGATTGAAGGAACAAGACATGGAAGTCTCAACAATGTTCTTATTTCGCATGTCCTCTAATTAATTTTTAGAAATTAGATAATCTTTTAATTTTTAGAATTTAGTTAATGTTTTAATTTTAGAAATTAGTTAATCTTGAATAATTATCTTTACTTTTAACAAAATATAAAATAATTAACATTTTATTAACAAGACAACTCTTCTTAATTTGCGCGAAATAAAACCCAACTTTCTTCTTCACTGATCACGAAGGAAATGGCCGATAACACACATGCTTATCTACTGTTATCTCCACGCATGCGCACTGCTGATAAGTGATGTGCTGATAAGGTGAGTCGAAAAGACTTCATTTCTTCCCAAGCAAGTGTATGAGTCGGTTGTGTCTAGGTAAGTACCCTTCTTTTATTATTATTTTTCAATATGTTTGTGTAATAAAGGCAAAAAATGAAAACACAGTTTATTATAATTTAAATTTCTTTTTATTAAAATAAACTCGCCCATTGGGGATTAAGTAATACATTGTTAGAAGGTTTTTTCTTTGGTTTCACAAAGTTTCTTCTTGGTGATACATTTTTCATTACTTTCTTCAAAGTTCCAGATGATAAATATTTGTTTTTGATTATAGTTGAAGGTACTCCAATTTCACGAAGCGCTTGAAGAAATTCTGTCGGTACTTTCTCAGGTCTCTTATTCACATTAAAAATGAGATGAAAGAGTTCTGCTAAATTCGTATCTTGCAAGGTGTTTCCATTATAAGTCACTTTTCCAGTTCGATCCCAGCTCATCTTACTTGAATTCGATTTCAGTAACTTCAGCAAAGATTTAGCTTGTTTCATCATATGACTTGGTGCTGAGCTTATCACAAACGAGTCGTAAGAGATTTTGTGTAATAAATATCACACTGATGTTTAAATGGTGACTTCCCTTTGTAAAGAGATAAGTCAGGCGATCGTCTGATCCACATTCAATCATGAGATCGTCTAAGATAATTAAAGAATTTGTCCCTAAATACTCAGTATAATTCGAAGGAAAACCTTCCACAAAGGTAACATCGGGTATTTCATCATACAGTTTTTGGTAAATACCGTAAAACCAAATCACTTTATCGGGAGGAGGATCAAACATTAGATTTCTTTCTTTTAATAAATCACGTAGAAACCAACTTTTACCCACACCCGTGGGACCTGCAAGAAGCATAGTACAAGGGTGTTGAAAGCGTGGAAACTCCATTGAAAATAAACACAGACAAGTAAAACACACACTTTAAATAATCACAGACACATAGGTTCTTGGTTTAAATTAAGATTTATTGATAAAAATGAGCACGAATGCCAAATCGTTTGGCTACAAAATTATAAACTCGTCGGTCGTTTGACACATCTTCAGTAACAAAATGTGACAGAAATTGTCTCAGAGTTTTACCTCGACATCGAGAATACAGATAAAATATACAATATTGGCCACAGACGGCAGTTATATGGGTTTGTAAAACAAGTGGATTAAACAAAACTCGTGAAAAACGCGATGCATAGTTCGATATTCCTTGAAAAAAGGTAGGCTTATTTCCATAAGAATCGAAGAATTCCACTTCATCAGGTGAAGACAGGTAAAAAGCCACCCAGTGACTTCCGGCTTCTGTAGACTTGTCCACGTTGCAGATAAAACAGACAGGATAACACTTGATTCTTCTTGGTAGTTGATCACTTGGAAAAACACCCAAAAAGTAATTTCGGGTCACTGCTTCATGTGATAAAATGTTCTCGATTTGTAATGAATCCATTCAGTTGGGAAAGTCACAAATCACGTGACGCGATTTGTTGATTTCAATAATATTTTCAAATTCCGCATAAATCAATACAGTGGTCGTTTTTTCTAATGCTTCAGCGAATTTGATTTCAATTCGTAAATTTCCTTGATGTTGTAAATTCAAATGAGGTCCGTCGCAAAGGTCAGGGCTTAAGTCGAAATTATATAAAGTGTGACCATCAGCAAATTCTTCACGTGTTAAATAAATGCCAGTGTCGTGATTAAAATCAGAGAACAGTCGATGATAGGCTCTTATATAGTTGTTTCCATCGAAGTCCAATTCTAGGGGTTTACTGGGTACCGGTTGACCGTCCACATAGACGCTTAGAAAGTTGACTTTGTGATGATAAAAATAAAAGGGGTTCAAATCGTATTGCCCTGTATAAGCACTATTGTCTAAAAGTCCAATAATAATACGTTTCGGCATGGCCCCTAAAAACACATTATCTTGCATGAATGATTTACTTCCAGTGGAGATTGAATAAGTTTTACATAGGACTCGATCAATGGGATATTTCGCAGAATTTTTTTCCAGGGCTTTTGCATGACCCAGTAAAACACCAGGACTCACTTTCACTTTACGAACAAACACTGAAGCATGTTCTAAAATCACTTTATAATCTTCAAAGGGTTTGACCTTATCCTTCTTAGTCATCAAACAAAAGTCTGATTTGCTGCGAGTCATTTTAATTTTCAGATCAACCATATTCAAGAGCAGTCGATTTTGTTGGAAAATATCACAATGAATGGGTCCAATCATATCCAATGTTTTGCTGTTTTTAGTCAGTTCATAACGTTTCTTCAATCCTGAGTTTCCATTGGTGGTGGGATCCGACACAGTCAAATTTGTATCTTTATAAAAACATTCACATCCCAGTAAACTCTTCTTTGTGTCTTCTCCGTAGTTCAGCAGGGTTTCAATATAGGCACGATAAGGATAAGTGTTACTCGAAGAAGAGATGGCTCTTTCGTTTAAACTGATGTCCACTTGTGAAAACAAAGCTTGTAAAAATAAATTGACAGGGGCGACAGGTTCATCTACAGGTAAGACCGTTCCATCTGACTTGGTGATTTTCACTTTTACGTAGAGGTAAGAAGACGACAAATCCATATAATCTTCGCCGTTCCCAGAAATGTTAAACTCCACAGGTCCTCCATCTCGAATATTAGCAAGGGGATGATATTCAACGAAATACCCTTTTTCAATAGCTGTTTGAGTAGGTGGAATTAAAAACAAATCCAATTCCGATTTGGCACAAGCAGCAGAATCTTTATGAATGAGTCCAGACATCTTTAAGAGAAAATATCGTGTACTTTCACTCTCTTGACTTTGCGAGGAATGGTGATATTGTTAGAACGTTTCCTCTTTTTATACTGGTGACCTGAACCAATCATTGTCTTCATTTTGGTTGCAGCTTTATCCGTCAAGTTTTGACCAGCTTCTTTTAACCGTCGCTTGGCAGCTATTTTAATATCTTCTCCTCGTGAGAGATCACTGAGGACGTTCACCCCAGAATGAAACAATTGTTTTCCGACAGCTTTTGCTCCTGATTTGAAAAGGGGCACTGCTGCACGAAACAGCGACCGAAATAACCCACCGAATCCATAACCTCTTTGTAAAGTAGTACCTTGATAATAGTTTAAGCCACTACCCGACTGATGGGTATAATAATCTTCAAAAGATTTCGCACAACACTGGTAGGGAACAAACATCACGAGAGATATTTTTGACGAAAATGAAGTTTCACGTACGAGCGTCCACGTTCAAAAGGCGTTAATTCACCCAGGTGGTTCCTTATAACGATTTCTAATGAGTCGAATGATTTTCGACTGATGGGTAAGTAATGCGGTCGATCAAATTTCACGCAGATCACTTCTCCGTCTTTTCCTGTGACATTTACAATTCGTAACAGGGGTGCCAACACATCTCCAATAACTTGTGGTTCGACAATATCCGAATAAATCATCAACACTCTGTAATGAGCACACGGATCTGCCACGTATGAACTATCGACTGTTTGTTCAATATTACTCTCTAAAGAAGCGATTTCACACGGCTCAAACCCCAACATTTCAGATAATCCAGTTTCTAAAATCACTTTAGCTTTATCTCGCACGTTGATAGTCACTCTTTTCGTGATGGGACTGTAGGAAAACACAATTTTTTGTTCAATATCTTTGATAGAAATGGCTTTTAAAATATCAGGCACCGTCTCATAAAATCCTGGTGGGATCCGTCTTCCAATTATCCTCCCATCATTCAAGTCGAATCCAATTAAGTTCGTATGTTGATTCACGTTATACCAAGTATGAGGGTAAATAAACTCTACGAGTCCTACTTCCCATTCTCCTTGCAGTTCGATAGGAGTGGGCAATCGTGTTAGAAAATGTGAAATTTTATTCCCAGGAAAATAATTTCTGGAACTGTCGGAAGGTAACGTCAGGTAGAAGGACATGATGACAAATGATCTATCATGCTTTTTGCACTCACTTATAAAGAAGACAAATCTGAGGAGGGAATCCATTGATTAAATTTATTCGGATAACCCTTAAATTTGACAAAATATTCCACTCGTCTTTTTCGCATGCGCTTCTTTAAAATTTTTTCAATAGTATAAGTATCTTTCATTTTCACTTTTTGAAGTTCTTGTGGATAGAAGGTTCCTTGAATGGGTTCGTCTAACAAGTCTTTTATTCGGTACACGGGAGGGTCTCTCGCCACACATTCCGTCACCACAAACAACTCTTCGGTCCAATTGGTTTCATACCCTTTTTCGAAGGTTAATTTTTGTTTCGACACACGCACCACATCGCCTGCTTGAAACACACAGGGTTTTCTTTTCGCATCTTCCATATCCCCATAAAGAGTAAACCACACATCACTTTCATTTTCTCTTGTCACTTCCACTGGGGCTCTTTTAATGCTTGAATGATAGGTGTGATTATAACTGTACAGTAATTGATCCAATACATCTAAATAACGATAAGTATGGTTATGTGTGAAATATTTCCACATTTTCGTTTTCAAGGTTCGGTTAAATCGTTCGACCACCGATGCCTTGGTATTATTATTTGTTGTGAAAAAACGAACACCTTCTTGCTTTAAAAACCTTTGGAAGAGTCTGTTCTTAAATTCTTTTCCGGCATCTGATTGAAGAAATTTGGGTTTTCGTGTTGAAAAAATAGAACGAAAGGCTTTCACAATTTCTTCTCCTCGTTTCGTTTTTAAGGGAATCGCCCAAGCATATTTAGACAGAATGTCTATACAGGTCAGTAGGTATCGAAATCCTTGATTGTGTTTTTGTAAACTGATGAGATCCACCAGATCAGTCTGCCATTGCTGATCTATTGAATATACGATGACTCGGTTTGTCGGAAAATTTCTCCGAACCGGTTTGTGAAGCGTATAAGAATCGACTCCGCTCAACCATTTCTGAATCTTCTTCTTCGATATTTTGCCTTTGGCAACACGATATAAAGCACTTACACCACCAAAACTTGCTGCGTGACTTGGAACCGGATAAATCGCCTTCATTGCAACAAAAAATCTGATTATTTGTTACATTAAACCGAAAACGCATCATCTTCATTCGGGTCTTTCTCGCATGATGTCATCAAATAGAATGAACCCTTGGCTAATCGAGCTCTTATTTAAGTACTTTTTTTTTGTTTCGAACCTTACCGAAAACATTTTTTTTAAAAAGCCGATTATTTTTTTTTTGTTCCACTATTGTTAGTAAGCTTTAAAGGCGTGCAAGTACAAAACTTATAACTCGAATAGAGAAGAGTAAACTTGTTAACAAAATGTTAATAATTTTATATTTTGTTAAAAGTAAAGATAAAAGATCTTCTAACAATGTATTACTTAATCCCCAATGGGCGAGTTTATTTTAATAAAAAGAAATTTAAATTATAATAAACTGTGTTTTCATTTTTTGCCTTTATTACACAAACATATTGAAAAATAATAATAAAAGAAGGGTACTTACCTAGACACAACCGACTCATACACTTGCTTGGGAAGAAATGAAGTCTTTTCGACTCACCTTATCAGCACATCACTTATCAGCAGTGCGCATGCGTGGAGATAACAGTAGATAAGCATGTGTGTTATCGGCCATTTCCTTCGTGATCAGTGAAGAAGAAAGTTGGGTTTTATTTCGCGCAAATTAAGAAGAGTTGTCTTGTTAATAAAATGTTAATTATTTTATATTTTGTTAAAAGTAAAGATAATTATTCAAGATTAACTAATTTCTAAAATTAAAACATTAACTAAATTCTAAAAATTAAAAGATTATCTAATTTCTAAAAATTAATTAGAGGACATGCGAAATAAGAACATTGTTGAGACTTCCATGTCTTGTTCCTTCAATCGCAGTGAAGAATTCGTCAACTCACCGAACTGTTTCCATTAATGACATTTGTAAACTAATTATAAAATAATAATACAAACTAAAATGATTAAGACACCAATCTCTTACACGTTGACAGCAGCATACAGAATAACGATTACGTCACGTTTCACACGCTGTCTATTCAGTTAGAGGGCGCGCAAGTACAAAATTATCAATGGTCGAGGTTATCACGGTACGAAAGATAAGGCATATGTGTTATCACTCAGTTTTCAAGTAGCATGCAACGAGGAAGGTTGCAACTGGAGTCCTGATGGGAGAAATTTTTAGGTGAGAATATTTGATTTTTATCTATTTTTTTTTCCAATACATAATTTTCATTCAATTTTTAATTAATATTTTATTCATTGTTATTTTCTTATTTCATTACAAATTAGTATTTCTCAAGTTGTTTCGAATGAACATTTTTCATTTATTAATAATTCATTAATTTATAAAGTGTTATTTTAATTACATGAGAAATTAATATTTATCATTAAGTTTTTAATCTATATTTAAATCAACACAATGTTTAATTAATATTTAATTAATGTTAATTAATAACTTTAATTTATTGTTAATTCATATTTTTCATTTAATATTTAATACATAAATTATATTATACACCAAAGCATAAATGTTTAAAGTTTTATACGAATGCGTATTCCCATATTAATATTAAGTTTTTAATCCTTGCAATGTTTAATTAATATTTTATTAATGTTAATTGATATTTTTCATTAATTGTTAATTGATATTTTTCATTAAGTTTTTAATCAATGCAATGTTTAATTAATATTTTATTAATGTTAATTGATATTTTTAATTTATTGTTAATTCATATTTTTCATTTAATATTTAATGCATACATTATATTATACACCAAAGCATAAGTATTTAAAGTTTTATACGGATGCGTATTCCCATATTAATATTTTTCATTTAATATTTAATACATACATTATTTTATACACATAAGCATAAGTATTTAAAGTTTTATATAAATGCGTGTTCTGTTTTTAACTAGATTTCATTTAAAAGATCATATACTCAACCTTATGTAATCATTTTAATCAAAGGTTAGTTTAAATTTTCAAATAGTTAAATCCGAAATGAATGTATTACACTCTTTATTTTGCTAACAAAGTATTAAAAAAAAAGTAATAAATAAATATTTTAGTTTTATTTAAAATAAATCGATGAGAAAAAAAAAAAAAAAAAAAAAAAAAAAAAAAAAAAAAAAAAAGCCTCTAATTTGATTTAAATAATTATATCTTAAATTTTCAAAAGATATTACTCAAAAAACCTTATTTTATTTCAAGTCAAATAATTTTAATTAGACATAGTACTCATTAAGATTAATTAAGATAACAGATGAACCCCAGTTCCTATTAACTATGATTCAGAGATTCAACCCTTTCCGGAAAACGCTATCAGATAAGCAGATAAGAATGATTCATCTATGTTTACACACACACATACTAGAACGAACTTTTTTGAGAAACTAATTATTAAACTCTTGATCGATTCGGATTTCATTGATGTTAAGGTATGTAAAATATTATTTTCAATACAGTCTTAAAAATATTTAAAAGCATTTTTCACAAATTATTTTGATCTGAAGATAAAATACAATGTTAAATAAAATCTCATTAACAGGGTTTGAAAAAGTTCCGCGTTACTGGTTATAAATATTATATGTTTTTTAAAATAATGAAGATGAATTCATTTCGATAATAAATATAGTTTATTTATTTATTTTTTTTTTTAACCGACAAGTATTAAAACATTAAAAATAAGTTCCTTTTTTTTTTTCTTCGGCAAGTCAAAAATTCTATTAATATTAAAATTTATTTATTTGAAAATTGTTCTGCCAGGGAAAAATTACACATGTCAAAAGATATTTATGTTAAAAATCGCTTACACTTTCAGAAAGAAAAGGACACACAAAAATTACTTATATTAAACACATTGTTATGTTTAAAAATATGCATGAATTTTGAAAAAGGGGTGTCTGGTGAGGTACACTTTATTATTTTTATTATTAAATTTCTTTAATTGGAATAGAAATAGTTTTCATCAACATTTATACAATCTCACACAAAAGAAATGCGAATACAGATTGATTCAACAATTAAAAATCGGTTCCCAAAAAATCACAAGATTCTTTTAAGTTTCCCAATAAAAATTATTATCACTCAAAAGTTCTACAAATTGTTTTCGAAGTCACCTCATTAAAATGAATATTTTAAAAAAAAAAAAAAATAAGTTCAAATTCCCGTTACAGACATGCGTTATTAATGACGGTTGAAGCTTATTCAGGCCTTTCTAAGGAAATCTGACAGTTATTCACACATGATTCGAGGAAAATCACAGATTCCGAACGGTTAGGTCAACGAGCGCGAATAAATGTTAGTACGTAAAATCCCATTTTAAAAGATATTTTTTTCATTCAAATTTTAAAGTTATTTTTTAATTATTTTAAAATATCAAGTGTATAACATAGTTGACTATAAATAACACTCGAAATAATTTTAAAGTTCCTTCATTAAATAAATATTCAAAATTGTTATTCTCAAATTCCCATTACCAGCATATGTTATTTATGATGGCAGACAGGGATTAAGGTTATTCAGATCTTTCTAAGGAAATCTAACAGTTATTCACACATGATTCGAGGAAAATCACATATTCCGAACAGTTAGGTCGACGCGCGCGAATACATCTCATTACAAAAATTAAGTTTTAATGAGTGCCCTCCATGGGAGTCTTTCTAAAATATCCTAACACCGATTCAACACTTTAAAAAATTAAATCTCAGAAAAAAAAAAAAAAAAATGATTCCCAAAAAATTTTTATCTTCACAAAATTCACTCAAACATTAATTAAATAAATAAATAATTTTAATAAATAAAATAAATAAATACCTCTTGTACATGAGTACAACAAAATAATAATCATCTCCCGCTTAAAATCAAAAAATAAGATCTCGAATCAGGGCATAGTGAAAAAAAAAAAAAAAAAAAAAAAAAAAAAAAAAGTCGCTTCATTCCTTATTTTTAATTACTTTTTAATTACCTTTTTAAATGAATAACAGCAAAATTTAATCGAAAAACATACCCCACGTACTGTAACACGCCGAAAATTTTAAAGTCCCCGCATTAAAATTAAAAAAAAAAATCATCGTACTATAGTATGATTAAAAAATTCTAACTCCCTAAAATTCCCGCTTAAAATTAAAAAAAAATTCTAAAAAATTCTTATCTAAAACGAAAGTGCACCGAAATTTTTAAAGTCCCCACATTAAAATTAAAATAACACCCTCATACTATAGCACGCAGAAAAAAAATTTTAACTCCCTAAAATTCCCGCTTAAAATTAAAAAAAAAAAAAAATTCTTAGCTAAAACACACTCATCCTATAAGATGACGTCATCTTAACCTTGCGTGACGCCCGATGACCTTCACCCCACCCCCTCTTACAGCTCGAACACCGGATGACCTTCAACCCCTCTTAGAGGTCACCACCGTCCACCGGGTGAGCTGGAACTGTCATTACTATACTACTTACAGACTCAATCAGAGAGAGTGGAAAAGATGTAAAAAATGTATCAAAAATATCTGCTTATCGATATAGTTTTTTTCCCCCAATATTTATCATTCCACCGATATTTAGTAACTGGGGTAGTTTCATTTATTGAATTCGATGTTTCTTGTAATTTTTTTAAACGTCTTTTTGGGCAAAACATATTTTGTAATAAACTTTTATCTCTCTTTAACTTGTTTGAAGTTGAAAATACGTAAATATAAACTGAACATTTTAGGAATTACCTATTATACAGCGATACGACTATATTGATATTGTGTCTTTTTAATTTTTTATTATCTTTTAACTTCAATCAAAGTTATGCATTTCTTTTAGTTTCCTCGTTATAATAAATGACTTTGTTTATCTCTAATATGAATTTAACTTGCAAGCGAGTTTTCCCATCACTGAATTACGCGGACGGGTAAACAAAACAATAATGTTATGTTACTACAGATTTATTCTGAGAGAGTGGAAAAGATATAACAAATGTATTAGAAATATCTGCTTATCGGTATCGATTTTTTTTTTTTTTCAATATTTATCATTTCTCCGATATTTAGTAAATGGGGGTGTTTTCATTTATTAAATTTGATGTTTTCTGTTATTTTTTAAGGTTGTTCTCAACTGCTCCACTCAACAAGCGCAAAACGTTTTTACATATTTATAAATTCACTTTTCAACGGAAAGACACAAAACTAGAAAGCCTGGCTTTGAAATTGAACTAAATTTTCCATTTTTTTTTATTAATAAATTTTCTATTGAGTTATAAGCTTTTTCGATCACGTGACAAACACTTTTTTTTACTCTAATTTGAATGGTTAATCTTCTGCGCTGAAATTCGGTTCAAAACATTTTCTTTGACACCATTTTCTGTAAAATGTGTTACGTTTGTTAAAAAAAAAAAAAAAAAAAAATCGCGAAAAGGATTGCGATTAGACAGTTTCCGAAGAACAGCAGCTGCCAGTTTCATGTAATCCGAATAAAGATAAATTAAAACTTATATCATAAAGTTGCTCTTTTTGATTTAAGAACAGCCTTAAACGTCCTTTAGACTAAACATTTTTTAAGCAGTTTAAACTTTAAACTTTAATTTCTTTAACTTTACCTCTCTTTAAATAGTTTAAACCCCAAAGTGTGTAAATCTAAAATGAACGTTTTAGGAATTAGCTAATAGGCAATGATAAGGCTGTATTTTTCTTGTGTACTGTATTTTTAATTTTTTATTATCCCTTGGTTTCAATTAAAATTATGAATTCATGATAGTAGACTCATTCCAATAAATAAATCTGTTTATCTTTATACCCTTCGCGATGAGAGCCTTTTATGTAATTTTTAATGTTTTGTCACCAGTTTTTAAAAACAGAAATTTGTCCCTTTTTAAATCGAAAAAAATGTTCCGATTAAATAAGGCAAATTTTACAGTAAAATTTTACTTGTTAGGATAAACAAGAATTCTTAAGCCTTTTTGCGGCACGAATACGTGTCGTTCGTCCCCAAGGGATTAATATGCAAAAACTGGCAAACGACTTTTCTCATCACTGAAGTATGCTGACTGGGAAAGTAAAGCAATCGTGTCATGTTGCTGCAGATTAGCTCAGCAAGAATGGATCGTATATAACATAACATATCTACCTCCCTACACCAATTTTTGTATATAATCGATGTAATTTATCATTATATCGATACTTTGTAACAGACTCATTTGCATTTATTACAATAAATTTTTCTTTTTTAAAAACTTTTATTATTATTATTATTATTATTATTATTATTATTATTATTATTATTATTGTTATTATTATTATTATTATTATTATTATTATTATTGCAAATACTTATATTTGAAAATAAATTAAATTAAATCTATTTCATTTATTGTTAAAATGTTATGAGGTAGTAAATAATAATTTAAAAAAAGTAAAATCGACTTCAAGTAACCTATTTATTTATTACACTGTACTTGGCTTAGTTAAGGAAGATGGTTTGTCACCAAAGAGTATTTTTGTGACAAATTTTTATCGTTAATTATATCAAAAAAAAAAAAGTTTTTTTTTTTTTTTTTTTTTTTTTTTTTTTTTTTTTTTTTTTTTTTTTAGAAAATGTCTGCATGTATGCAAGCTATTTGAAGAAAAGAATATTAAAAGAGCTTTTAAATGCATAAAATATAACTGCCTACCTCATTCCAATAAATAAAATAAAGAAAAGAGGAGAAAAAAGAACTGAGAATACACAAGTTTTCGGAGTTTATGTCAGCTAAACAAAATATTCAGTTTTCTGAAAATATTTAGGTTTTCGGAATATTTCATTTTAAATATGACATTACTTTCACCAGCGGAAGCTTTAATGTTCTTGATTTATAAATGTAAATTCATCTGGCATAATAAATAGGGCGCAAATTTCACATATAAAAATCCTAAAATAAATGTTCAAGACTATATCTTTTTTTAGGGAAAAAAAATGCTAACTCTTGATCAGATTATTTAGTTTTGGATTTCGATACATGTTCATGCATCTTAAAGATGACATATTCGATGAAACGACATATATTTAATACAAATAATTCGTATGAAGCTCTTTAGAAGAATCTATATTTATAGTATCTTATATTTGCACTTTAACTTTTAAAATTTATCATATAATTATATACTTGTAATATCAGTAAATAAGTTATGTTTCTGTAAAATCAATAACCAAATTTTTGGAAGTATCAATTTATGTTCAGGCTTCAGACATTTTTAATATCCATTATTATATTATTTATTTAACGTTTCAAATATTTTTTACTACGTCGTTAGTAATTTCTAATTGTTAGTAATTTCTAATTGCGGTTGTCGTCAGCTCCAGACAGTCTGATCATCGAAGGATTAGAAGTTGTGGCGGTCTGAGGAGTTGGTATAACAAAAAAAGGATTACATGGCTTTGAACATGTTTTTATTTCGAATATTCCACAAATAGGTCACAACTTTTAAGAAGAAACATTTCAGTATATCTAAAAAAATACAATGATGAAAGAGAGGAAATTGGAATGATAAATTTTCTCGTCAAATTTAAATTTGTTTTATTAAAAGAAAAAAAAAAAAGAAAAAACGCATTACAAATATTTTTTTTTAAATATTAACACATTAGAGAAATTCACCTTTTATTTTTTTTAAATTGTACTAAAGTTCAAGGTGAGAAAAATATTCGATAAAAAATTCGGTAACCTTTATTTGAATGAATCTAGTTTATAGGATTAGAATTAGATTTAGGGCCACTAATTAATTTCATGTTAGATGCGAAGAGAAAAGTAGACACCAAGTAGTTTAAAAAAAAAAAAAAAAAGAGCACAAGAAAGTCCGAAAAACGTAAAATTATTTTTAGTGTCTATAAGATACAATCGTTTCAGATTTAGATAAGTTAATGAAGGGTTTATAAATTGTATATTTTTTTATTTATAAGGTTTATGGAATTACATATATTGCAATTGTAAGTAGAATAACAGATACAGTATTAAAAATTGCTATTTTAATCAATTCGAAACTGTTTGTTTTACTTTCATGAAACTAAAATAAGCAATTAATTATGTTCTCAAATCCGAACTGGCTACTTTCTGACACATTTTTAAAATCTTTTTTTTTTTTTTTTCTAAAACGTATAAAATGAATTGATGCTATAATTAAGAAACTATGTATTTGACCTGTAATTTCATTTTTCTTTCCCTAAAAGCACAATATGTTAAAGAAAATGACATCAAAGTTAAAGTTTTAAACTGAATTTGAGGAGTTGACAAGAACGGACAAAAAAATACTGCAGAGCTGCGATTTCTAACTGAAGATGTAATACATTTATCAGAAAATAATAATAATAATAATAATAATAATAATAATAATAATAATAATAATAATAATAATAATAATAATAATAATAATAATAATAATACCATGAACTTGTTCAATAAAAAATCCCCCAAATAATCATATAATCATGCCTACAAGTATCATTCTTTTATGTTTAAAAATGAGTCAGAAAATATTGCATTATTCAGCGACAAAAATAGTTTTTGAGAACCGCTTTAAAAGAATGTTAAAACTAACTCAAAAAACTATGAATCGCTTTATTTACACTAAATTTTTGGAAATAATGCAAACTTGTTCAAAAGTGAATTTTCAATTAATATAAAAATTTTAAAATAAATTGTATCATTTCTTAGCTGAAAAACAATTTACTGTAACATAACTTTAAAAAATGATTTGTATAAAAATATTGAAAAGTCTTGAGTGGAAAAAATAGTTACAATGTTCTTAGAGAATTTATTTGAATGATAACCAACTCATGTATATTCACGAATTGTTCAATTAAAAATTTATGTCTATAATCAGATTTTTTTTTTTTTTGGGGGGGGGGGAGAGTAGAGAGAGAATAAACTTTATAGTTCTTGAGCTCAATAGGCTTTTCTTCTAAGTAAAATCACATGGGTTGATTCTTTCCTACTTTTTTGTGTGTACGTCTGGTTAAAATACTACTAAAGTAATACTTTAAAAAATGTTATTAAGTCCTATTGTTCCATTTACATCAGAATTTTTTTTCGTCGCCAATGGTAGGTAACAACTATTTGTCCCCCCTCCTCCCCCCCCCCCCAAAAAAAGGAAAGTTTTTTATAAATCAAAGTTATTAAAGCTTTTGTTAGATAACCGCAAATATTCTAACCACATGACTAGTTACCACAGTATGAGAGAGAACTAATATTTTTTAGCTGCATTTTGCTTTTGATTAAATAATTTTTTTTTTTTTTTTTTTTTTTTTTTTACAATTAGGCACTTTACAATTTCTTTTTGAGTTTTATTCAGACAAATTGTAAGTGCTATGTTCTAGAAACCTCCTGATTTCGAACCGAATATGACCATGAAGCTAGATAATTCTTACAATTAGGCACTTTGCAATTTCTTTTTGAGTTTTATTCAGACAAATTGTAAGTGCTATGTTCTAGAAACCTCCTGATTTCGAACCGAATATGACCATGAAGCTAGATAATTCTTACAATTAGGCACTTTACAATTTCTTTTTGAGTTTTATTCAGACAAATTGTAAGTGCTATGTTCTAGAAACCTCCTGATTTCGAACCGAATATGACCATGAAGCTAGATAATTCTCTGACATAATGTCATTCATTTGGTAAGAACAGGAAATATTGCAAAATTTTCCAGATTCGTTTAAATAAAAATTCTGATCATCACCGATGTTTAAATATTCTTAATTTACGTTACTTATTTCAATCTGCATTTTACCAATACAATCTTTTACATAACTTTACCAGTTTCATTTTATGCTTCAAACTGTAAATAATTAAAATAAGTAATTATAATAAATATGTAAATAAGTAAATAAGTAATTGTCTAACAGCTTATTTATTGTTCCGTTTATTAAACATGACTTTTATTAATCATTATTTCATTATTAATCATTAGAACTATGAAATCTTGTATTAATAATCAGTTTATGCGTCACTCTCGCACAAAACTTTGTTGAATTGCGACAAGATATATCATACAACATAAAATATTGTTTACTTAGTGCACTGTAAAGAAAAAAAAAAAAGGACGCCAGTACAATTTACTGTTTTTTACAGAAAATTTTCTGCAAATTCCAGAAAAGAAAAAAAAGACAAAAATAATTTCTGGAAAATTTTTTGGAATTTACGGAAATTTTTTCGTTAAAAAACTGTACATTGTACTGGCGTCTCGATTACCAAAACAATTTCCGTAAAACTCTTTTTATTTTTTAAAAATTATTATTACAGTATGTGATTACCAGAAAAAAACTTATATACATTACAAAAAAAAAAAAAAAAAAAAAAAAAAAAAAGGGAAGAAAGAAAAGAAATAAGAAAAAAAAATCATGCATTAAACATAGATTTCCAACACCTCCTAAAATCGTAACAAAACTTTGTTATTTATGAAATAAGTTAAATAAGGCAACTAAGTAAACATTTTAGAAAGCAGATGAAACATTTGAAAATCTGGTTTCAGCAATTACCTTCCATAGTCAAATATGAATACAATTCTTTTGAACAGCTCTGTATTTGATTTGTAGGTTGATATAGATACATACATATATAAAAGGAAAATTTAATTTAACAAGAAAATGCATAACAGTTTGAACTTTTGTACCCAGTACATGGAAACATATGTAAATACATTTGTTCTGCCCTGTGGTTTACCTAATACCTTATCTTACACGTTGTTTGTAAATCAAGTTCTAATTAACTGAACGAAAGATTTCTCTTATCGTTGCTTATAAAACTCTTTAAAAAAAATCGCGACAGCAAGTTTCATGTTTTTGTGCTTAAAATATCATTTAAGTTTTCCTGAAATATTAATATGAAAATATAAGCATAAAAAAGAATGTTAAGCAGATAAAATTGAATAATTTAAGCTCATTTAGTTGCAAATAAAATATATCAATACAATATTTTAAAACTCTAGTTGTGTTCACATGGCACACCTTATAAAATATCAAATTTTTAACTGAAAATTCTAAATTTAAATTTTTTTACTAGTTTTCTTATTATCAGACCAATGTATATATTTCAAACAATTGTTTTCATAAAAATAGAAAAAAATTCTACAATAAAGGGTTAAGATGGTCTTAATGAAAAATAAATAAATAAATAATAAAATAAGTAAATAAATAAATAAATAAGTGAATTACTGTGTGTTTCCAACACTGAATGAATTAGGAACAAATTTTAATATTCATGTCTGCTGACAAACCGCAGGTTGTCACTTTAGAGTGACAACCTCCGGGTGCTTGAAGCTGAGCTTCTTAGTAACAGTAATAATAGTATTTAATAGAAGTGTTGATAGTGGAGTACAAAACTAATAACGTCAACAAATATTGTGTATAAATAGCAGACCAGTTTAGGTAGCATTTAACGTACCGTCATCAGTGCTTCATAGAGCACAGATAAATAACTATAAATTTTTAATTAATATTTATACTTTATAAGACAAATATATCGGAAAGTAACAAATTTCATATTTTATAAATAGTTTTATAGCAATTAAATATGATTGTCACTCAAATGACTGTCATTTTCTTGGCATAATCATTTTAGTTCTTTATCAGACATAAATATGGCACTGCAGAGTAATTCATCTTATTTTTTAGATCGTTAAAGTTAGGAGTAGCAAAATCATAGCAACCAGCAAGATCTTTTAGATATTTCTTTGAAAATAATGCAATTAAGGTCCTAAAAAAAAGTTAGGCTTAATAATAATAATAATAATAATAATAATAATAATAATAATAATAATAATAATAATAATAATAATAATAATATATAACATGTTTTAGAATGAAATTGTCATTATCTTGGCTCTCATTATCCTGGCATACATATGCCATGAAATTACATATAATTTACATAAAAATTAACTTGTTATTTAAGTTCTCAAAAATTTTGCAATTTTACATGGAAAATACTTTACTCTCTAATTGAAAATAAATTTATCTCTTGAAATTTTGAAACATTTTTAGTGGATAGTTTCAATATCTCAAATGATCAAAATCTGACATTTTGTAATATCCTCCCTTAAGTACGAATTAGTAACGTGGCTAGATTTGTTTTTCGTTTCAAAATTGCGAAAAGTTATATTTGAAACCATACAGTAATAAAATACTTTTAAATTGTAATTGATAAACAAAGTATTTATTTTCTCAAATATTTTTTGTTACTTTAATAATGTACTAATATTGATAAAAAGGCGAACAAAATTAAAATTATTGTAGCTAGTTATGTTTCGGGTCGTTTCGTTGGGTTTTGATACGTAACGATGTTAACGATGGGTTTGATGGTAACGATGCTGTAAAAAACCGGCGAAAAAGAACAAGACCTGCTAGCCTTCATAATTTCACTTTGATCTTTAAAAACAAAATCGAATCTTTCTTGTCCTGAGCAAATAAAAATAATTCATCGACTTTCTTGCTTTAATTAACGCCTTGCTTGCCTTAAAACGATATAATCGTTACTAAAAAAGAATAGCAACTTAATTGATTTTATTTTTCATTTAAATATTTTTATTTATTTACGTATGCATTGTGGACCTGAGTAAATTGTGTAATTTAGGTATTTTACGCGTGTAATTCTACGGTTTAGATCATTTACTGTTGAATTTATTTAAGGAACTTTAATTTCTTTGTGTGTGGGAGGAGGGAAAGTGTCAGGATTTAATATTTTTTACTCTTTAAAAAGAAAAAAAAGATAGTGGTGAACTAAAACACAAAATGTGCCATTCTACTGTCAAAAAATAAATTACACAACAGTGTCTTGGTAAAACTTTAGGAGTTTTTCACGTCTAACATCTTTACGATTAGAATTGAAGGTTTTTCTTTCAGTTTAAGAATAAACTCATGCAGTTGTAAATTTCACAAAAATATGTAAAAGTTTGCTAAAGTTAATATATGCAATCTTTAATTCTTTTAATTCGATAGATTGCAAATTATATCGTAAACTAAATTAATTACACATAGCATCAACGTCTTTTACTGTGTTTTGACTGAGCTGATTGATTCGACAATTATTCTTTAACATTAGTGTCGAACAGTTTAGGCATTTCTTAGGCATTTTAGTTGACGGTGACTTAACAACCTATCTAGGAGTGACTGTATTTTTGAAACTTAGAGAATGATAAGAGAGAAGAGGCATAACTGTAGTCTAACCTGAATAAAGTGCATAACTAAAATAAGTAAGTACATAATGATGAAGTATAAAATGAGTAAGTGCATAACTAAAATTTAAGATTAAAAAAAAAAGGTGTTTACTGTAGATTTAAAAAATGAAAAACAGATTTAAATTTAAGAAACAAATGTTGTAATTACATTTTTTAATGATAAAACATTCAAATCAGTCGCCAACAATGGGGAAAATGACAATAAGACACTTTTCAATGATATCTATACATTTTTATTTATTTACTTATTTATCAATTTTTTTTAGAAGTAGCAGAATGGCTATAAGAATGAAATATAAAGTATAATAAGTTTATGAATTTATCTATGTGTTTGTAAATGTAAAATATATGTAAGTAAGAAGTTTGAAATAAATGTATATTTAAAAATAATAATGCTGTACTCTAAAAGTATTCTAGCTTATTAAAAAAAAAAAAAAAAAAAAAAAAAATTAATTGCATTTTCTAGTGGCAAAAATGTTATTTCAATTTTCTCAATAAATCAAGAAAATAAATAAATAAATAAAAAATAAATGCAATCGAAATTTAGCAAATTCAGAGGGAGGAATCTAGAGGGAGGATTATTTTATATTAATGAACTAACGGCATTTTAAAATCGCGTTTATATCTTTAATTTGCTCTTTAAAAAATCAGTACAATACACTACCTCATATCCGCTCAGATTGGGAGCAGTGGCATAGGCGTAACTAGAGAATTTTTCTAGGGGGGGCACGGCCCCATCTATTTGATAATTTTTAAACAATAATTGTAAAAACTATTATTGTTTGAAAAACCATAATAGTGTGACAATGTTGTTTTATAGTAAACTGTTTGATAATTTCCAAACAATAATAGTATTAGTAACTAGTCATAAGTGGCAATACCTAAACTTTATTTTTTTGATTTATTTTAAGATTCACTTTTGCTCTCAAACGCGCACCAAACTGGAAAATTTTCTTATTTAGAAACTATACTAGGTGCCTTGACTGCCGATTTTTTTATAAATGCAGAAAATATTACAAAAAATGCAGTCAAATTTCGTCTTTTGAATCGAATTTTCCAAAGCCGGACATGTGGGAACGAAAAAAAGGATCATGCTAAGTTAAGTAAATAATTGTCGATAAATCAAATTCTAATAAATTCAGCGAAAAATGAAGTAACACGGCATCTTATAACATCTCTTCTAAAATTATCTCAGCAAGTTTCATGTTTTTACTTTTAAAAATGAATCTGAAAATGTATAAGAAAATTTTGAGCTGCTGAGGGAGAAAGAACATTTTTTCGAATACACCCTTAATGAGTCAAAATTTGCTACCACAGTGCCAAAATTAAATGGCAATTTATGATCATTGTGAAGATTCTAAAGACACAAAATTCCTTGCATTAGTTCTTAAAGTAAGACTATTGCGGGAATTTGAAAAAAATTCAACATAAAAGCGCCACCTGTTGGGCTATGTATACCAAAACTTAAACAGCAACAATATTTATCAAGCTATATCTGAATCTGAAACTTAATGAAGTTCGCTGATTAGCTCTTGAAATAGAGCTATTGCAGGAATTGAGAAAAAATCAGCATAGCAGCGCCACGTATTGGGAGATTGACAACAAAACATGAACAAAACTAGTTCATTTCACGGATTTACTGAAGCTAAAGTTTGATGAATCGGTGCACCTGAGAACCTGAGATAGAGTTATTGCGCAAATCGTGAAAAATGCAACATAGCAGTGCCACCTGTTACACCAAAATGCAAACAGCATCGATTCATGTCGAAGACTAACTGAATCAAAAGTTTAATGGAAATCTGTGCATTAATTATCGATATATAGCTGTTGCATAAACCGTAAAAAATGCACCATAGCAGCGCACCTGTCGAGCGATTTGCACCAAAAACTAATCAATATCAATCTATATCAAGATTTACCTGATTATAATATTTAATTAAATTCCGTGCGATAGTTCTTGAGATAGAGCTATTGCAGAAATCGTGAAAAATGCAGCATACCAGCGCTATCTGTAAGCGATTTACACAGAAACAAATACAATATCAATTCATGTTAAGTAAAAACTGAAGTTTGGTTGATATTCATGCCTTAGTTCTTCAGATATAGATGTTGCGTTAATCGTAAAAAAAGCAGCGTAGAACCGCTATCAGTTGAGTGATTTGCAACAAAAACTAATCAGTATCAATTTGTATTAGGGACTCCCTGAATATAAATTTTTAAAACATTCCGTGCATTAGTTCTTGAGATAGAGCGTCCACAAAATTTATGTCACATATAGCCAGACTCACAGATTCACATATACACAGACAGACATTTTGTAAAAGCTTGTTCTTACTAAAAACTAGGAATCTCTGATCCCTAAAACAGGTAAATCCGTCAAAAACCGGAATTCGAAAATTTTCACGAATCCTACATTTTCTTCCGTAAAGATAGAAGAAAGTAAAAATAGTTTTGTTAGAATTGATAATACTCAATGGAAAGTTTACTTGTTAATAAATTCCTGAAAACGTGTATAGTCTGTCAAAGAAACTAATTGGATAAAACTTTTTTCTGTCTTAAGCTGCTATCAGATCCACAAACTTTAAGAGCAACAAACTTTGAGTCGATTTTAACCCGAACTTTTTCCCTTTCAAAGAGAGAAATGGTTATAATTATTTGCGAAAAAGTTGGAGAAAAAGCAGGAAAACCAGTTCTACTAGTACCAGCCGTTAATATTTATCGCCTATTCCTATAAATCGCTTAAGGGTTTTCTTAACTGATCCGCTCAACAAGCGAAAAAAGTTTTGACACATTTACAAATTCATTTTTTAACGGAAAGTTATAAAATTTTAATGCCTGACTATGAAAGCGATTTCGAATTGAACTTATTTTTCCATTTTATGAAAATTAATTTACTTATCGAGTTATAAGCTATTTCGATGACGTAATCACCCGTTTTTCTCCTCCTTTTCGACCGGTTTTTCTGCTTTCGTCGGGAAATATGCTCAAAAGGGTCAACTTTGAAGGCTTGTTGTGAAAAAGCTATTGTGTTTTTTAAAAAACAAAAGAATGAGTGCAATGAGACAGTTTCTGAATAACAACACCTGCTATTTTCATGCATTTCTGAACAAAAATAAATTAATGCATGTGTCACAAAGTTGCCTTTTTTGATTTAAGAATACCCTTAACTCTGATTCGTTGAAATGCTCGATGTTCGATGAAAAATCTCGGCTAGTGGAGATTTTTTTGGAACAGCAGAAAAAAGTTGGGGGACATTGCTGTTTGCTATCAACTGGGTGTTGTGAGGATATTTCGCGAAAAGTTGGAGAAAATCAAGTGTTGGCTCAAAAATCTTTCGAAATGTTGGTGAATCTGATAGCAGCTTTATACAGAGAGTTTTCGATTCAAAACAGTGGCTGGGAGAGAGGAAGAAAATTTTCTTAATGCATTTGGTGCAGCCAGAATTCGGCTCTGGAGGGAGCGGAATAGAATTGCTTATAAACAACAGAATCGCCAATTTTTCTTTAAATAAATAAATTAGTTAATGAGTTATAAGCAATTTTGATCGCATGACAACCATTTTTTCTCATTTTTGTCGCTAATGCGTCGTAAATTCGTTTCAGATCATCCACTGTGAGAATCGTACCCTGAAAGATCTTATCAAAGAATGAAGAACATTTCTGAGTTACATAGCTTTTTAATCCTGAATCTAGAAAAAAAAAGTTCACGGGGAAAAAGGACATAAACTACAAAAGCGAAAAAAAAGTGACACGGGAAAAAAGTTACCGGAAAAAAGGGACAAGGAAAAAAATTTGCCGGAAAAAAAAGAGTGACAAGGAATTGATTTTGGGGATTTATTGGTTAAGTAGGAAAAGGGGGGGGGGGTCGGGGAAGGCTCTTAAGTTAGGTTAATGGGTTTTTCATGCTGAATTAACTGTTTTGGTTCAATTTTTGGCTATACATTTCATACTGAAAAGACGCTTGCCTGATTAGAGGTTTGGGAACGGACGACAAACAAAGTAGAAGGATACAAGAACTCAGCTTCGAAAACACGTAACTAACACCATTTGATGGCACCTTTGTAATCCCTGCATAGCAGGAAAGCAAACAATACAGGATGAAGCATGAAGCAAAGAAAGTATAGGATACTAAGTACCTCCTATAAGACCTTTGCGGACGATTACAACTTCCCCCTCCGCCCTAAATAAGAGGAATGGGTTTTTATGCAGAAGCATCCAACGTGTGTAAAATTTTCGATATAGGTTCTTTCTCATAAGGCTTTGTAATAACTTAGCCCTTAGTAGATTAAAATTCTAAGTGGTAGGTAGCGTGTGTGCCGCTCGGCAAATAATCCAGGCAAGAATATTTAATGGAGAATCTATTTATTATTTGTAGAACAAAAAAGATCCTCTGGAGTGAATATTTACAGCATAAAAATTATTATAGAACACGTAGGCTCTTATACCAACTAGCTTCAACTAAAGTTCTGTATGAGTTCCAAAAACACAAAGTTCGTGATAGTCGTAAAGTCTCTAAAAATTACGAATAACGTAAAGGTAAAATAGTTCACAGATTACGGCGTTATCAAACCACTCAAGACGAGAGTTATCGCTGTCTCTCCTGGCGAGAGAACACTCCGTGATGCTGCACGGGCGCTGAGATCAGAATCACTTTCTAAAATCCGCTGGCGGGATTTATCTTTCCAGCTCTCAAAACAGAGCTGCTTCACTTCGTTGAGAACGAGAGAACACTCCGAGCTAACCGCTCTGCTCTCTCTCTCCACTCTGTGCGAGAAAATCTCTCTCAGAATTCTCCTTGCCAGTTCCCTGGCTTCTCTTTTTCTTACGATTCCGGAGCTCCCCTAGACCTCCCTTTAGAGGTCACAAACCAATCATGAACCTTAATGGTCTTTTTCTCATTATATGATTAGTAAAATCGTGCTATTATTGGTACCTGAGATTTCACACCCACGGCGCCGGCCTGTCTGGCGTTCTCGACACCTTGTTACTTTCACTTCGTGCCTGAGCGACGTCAAAGGCATGATGCGGGCGATTGTCCATTCACCCTAGTGTCACCCGCCTGTCGATTCCGTTGATCGATAATGATGTAGCGATCCTATGATATCGCCGACATTCTCGCGAGGGTCACTTTGAGTTTGCAGCTTCATGGTGAAACCTCTTTCAGAAATAAATGCCTATTTCTGTTACTTTGCTTTAAAATCCTATGATAATTCTGAATTATCACAGCTTATATATAGTATTGTGGTGTCATGTCCTCCGTTACTCTTTACGCAGTTGGTTTATTTGTTAAGTTTATAAATAACACATTTTTAGTTCCTCAAGTTCTTCATTAGAACTATAGATCAATTAGTAAAAAAATAAATAAAAAGACATTAGAACTACATAGGAGCCACACTCCAATATTACATTTCGCTAAGCACGTCTAAGACACCTTAATCTACGTACTCTCTTGTATATTACCAGTACACGTCTCTCTTCCAACTGCTTTCCTTCATTCTCTACGCTCAATAATCCCAGGGCCCCCTCAGCTCATTGCCACTAGGCCAGTGCAATCATTTTCTAGGCATGTTCTTTGAGGTCAATAGCACGTATTCTTCTCAGCTTTTGAATGAAGATACTTTCAACCCTGCATACCTTTTCACATTGGAACTTCGCTATCTATCTTCTGCCCGGATTAAAGTTGTCAGTACGTCATCGCAGTATATAATGCCTGAAGAATTTTGGGAGTTTAATGGTAAAATATAGAGGGGGGACGGGGGATAACCTCTCTTAAATTAAATAAATGGCTTTTTACGCAGAATTATCCAATTTACTTAAAATTTACAATGTAGGTTCATTATGGTAAGGGGTATCCCTGATTAGTTATGGGGTTCTTTTGTTAATTAAAAAGTGGGGAGAGGGCGATTATTCCCCCCCCCCCCTTAAATTAGATAAATTGTTTTTTCTGCACAATTATTCGAAGTATTTCAAATTTTGGATATAATGTCTTTATCATAAAGTGAATCTCTGAATAGTTTTAAGGATTTGTTTATTATCCCCAATAGTTGTTTGCATTTAAAACTGGGGTTTGTTTCTGCATAGCATTTTTCAGTATTCTATAAATATCCTAATAAAGAAAAAAAATACACTATTAAAAATCTGCTGCATTTTGCTGCAACGCACTTCCTGCTTGTACAGAAAACGTTTACTTGGCCGTGAAATGGAGCTTTCTCATTGGTTGGAATAGAGATATTATATATAAGCGGTGGAGTGCGTTGCAGCAAAATGCAGCAGATTTTTAACAGTGTACCCTGTTTTTATTAAAATCGTTTTTTTTTAATTTAAATTTGTTTTTTAAGCATTCAAACACTGAAGATCTATCAAGAACTACAGGTTTTTAAACAATTAACTTTCTAATTACTAACATAAGCTAGTAATAAAAAACTACTATTATTACTTTAAATTAATGAATTCACAAATTTATTTGTTCGTGACATACAACATAGTTTGTACATTAAATTTTTTTAACATATATTTTTTAAATGTTTTATACATATTTTGTGATGTGTAATATGGGACATTAATTAGTAAAAATCCAGTTTTAAATGATAAATATTCGGCGCAAATTAAAATGACGATTACAACAAATGATTCAGCATATTACTTTTTAAAAAAATAATAAAATAAGTAAACCAGTTTTAAATGCAAAATGAATTGTAATTAATAATTAATCAGGAAAAGGGTAAAATGTGTTATATTTTCTGACATAATTGTTTTCAATAATTAAATTAAAAAATAAAGAAAATTTGTTTTTATTTGTTATTTGCGTTCAGTTGAATTCAACTCGTTTTTTTTTTTTTTTTTTTTTTTTTACTTGGGTATTTTTGCGGCAAACCTTTACCGAGAAATCCCCTGATCGACAAATTTCTTTAGAGACTAGCCGTCGCGATATCTACCGGACATCCCTCTCCGTCAACTGGGGAAAACAAGCTTCTTTCAATAATCGCCCGTTCCCCCATTTATACTTTGCAAAAGAACCTCATAACTAATCAGGGATACGCCTTATCATAATAAACCTACATCCAAAATTTGTAGCAAATCGGATAATTCTGCGGAAAAAAGCCATTTATTTAATTTAAGGGGGATTACCCTCTGTTTCTTCCTCTATGCTTAGCAATTAAACCTTTGAAACTATTCAGGGATTCACCTTATCAAAAAAAAAAAAAAAAAAAAAAAAAAAAACCTATACTTAAGATTTGAAATAAATCGGATAATTCTGCATAAAAACCGATTTATCTACTTTGAGAGGGAGATAATTGCTCGCCCCTCCTCTTTATAATAAGCAAAAGAGCCTCCATAACTAATCAGAGATACGTCTTATCATAATGAACCTATGTCCAAAATTCGAGGTAAATCGGATAAATCTGCGTAAAAAGGCATTGATTTAACTTAAGAAGGATTATCTATCGTCCCCCCTTTATACTTAGCCATTAAACCCTTAAAACTATTCAGGAATTTACCTTATCAGAAAGAATCTATATTTAAAATTTGAAATAAATAGGATAATTCTGCATAAAAACTGATTTATCTAATTTGAGGGGGATTGCCCGTTCCCTGTTTATAATAAGCAAAAGAACCCCATAACTAATCAGAGATACGTCTTATCATAATGAACCCATGTCCAAAGTTCCAAGCAAATCGGATAATTCTGCGTAAAAACTATTAATTTAATTTAAGAGAGGTTTCCCCCGTCCCCTTTTTTCTTAACCATTAAACTCCTAAAACTCTTCAGGCATTATATACTATATATAATCATTATCAGAAAGAACTTATATCCAAAAAATGACACACGTTGGATAGTTCTGAATAAAAACCCGTTTATCTTATTTAGAGCTGATGAGGTGTGTGTGTGTGGGGGGGGGGGGATAATCACATGTCCAAAAATTGAGCCAAAACAATTAGTTCAGCATGAAAAGTGCATTTACTTAAATTAAGAGCTTCCCCCAGATCCCCTCTACAGTGGTGACCATCTCCCCAAAACAAAATGACGCAAATCCCCCCCTCCCCCCCAAAAAAATCTTCATACTTTAACATTGACCCCCTTAAACAGAATATCAATCGTAAAATATATTCTACTTATAATCTACTGTACATTCAAAAGATAGCGAGTTGAGCATAGCGAAATGAGTTCTTATTGCCATTTTTTAGAGTTTAAAGAAAGAAAACACAGGAACATTTCTGAAAATTCAATGTTGAAAATTTTTAAAAGTGATATTAAAATAATCAAGATTTACAAAAGATAGAGAGTTCAGTATAGCAGAATGAGTTCTTATTGCCCTTATCTAGAATTTAAAGAACGAAAACACAGGAACATTTCTGGAAATTAAATGTTGAAGAAATTTAAACGCGATATTAAAAAAAAATCAAGATTTAAAAAAAAAATCTGTTTAAAAAATCAAGATTTTTTTTAACAGTAAAAAAAGGAAATATTAAGAATTTAAAAATCCCTCCCTCCCCAAAACTTAATTGTATGACGCATCTTGCGGCACCAAACCCCTTTCTGGGTACCCCTGCCCCCGTGTATACTTAACCAATGAATCCCCAAAATCTATAATGAAACCCCAAAATTAATACCTTGTCACTTTTTTTCAGGTAACTTTTTTTCAGGTAACTTTTTTCCTTGTCCCTTTTTTCCGGTAACTTTTTTCCTTGTCCCTTTTTTCCGGTAACTTTTTTCCTTGTCCCTTTTTTCCGGTAACTTTTTTTCTGTGACACTTTTTCCGCTTTTGTAGTTTGTCACTTTTTTCCCGAATTTTTTTTTTTTTTTTTTTTTTTTTTTTTCGTGCACTCACTTGCCTATTTCGTGCGTTTTTAAAAAAAATATTAATATTAATTAAAAAAATTGTCTGAAAGTAGTAGAGGACTGTACGGGCCCGGGCTTGGCCCGTGGTCCGTACTTGGGAATCGTTTCGAATTTTCTAACGGGCCGGGCCGGCAAAAAAATTGAACGGGCTAAGCCGGGCCGATAAAAAAATTTTCGGGTCAGCCGGCGCGTTTTGAAGATTTAAGCAGAAACGATAAAATATGAGATATTTTCAACGAAAATGGTTTTAACGAGAATAAGTATAAAGTGCGTCACGAGCCATACTAGTTTGACAGCATAAAAATAAAAATATACAGTGTAGAGATTGGCATCAGGGAGTTACATTGTGTGTAACCCGTTTTAATATTTTTTTAGCTGACTCATGCCGAGCCAAGATCAAGCTTGCATTATTTTTCGACATATAGACTGGCCGGACGGAACTAGACTTAACTGTTCTCAAGATCTGCAGGGCAGAAAACATGATTTGTAAAATTATTAAGGGTGTATTCGAAAAAATGCTTTTCCATCTTCAACAGCTCGAAATTTTCCGATACAATTTCAGACATATTTTTAAAAGTAGAAACATGACACTTGCTGAGGAGATTCTTCAAGGGGCGTATGAGGTGCCGTGTGATGTCTTTTTACGCCCAATTCATTAGAATTTAGTTATAAACAATTATCTTATCTGTATGACCCTTTTTTTAGTTCACAGATCTCCCGCTAGGGGAAATCGTTTCGAAATGCCGTTTTTGATTTTTTTTTTTGCAATATTTTCTGCATTTATCAAAGAATCGACAATCACGGCACCTTGTGTACTTTCCAAATAAGAGATTTTGAAAGTTTGGTGTATTTGAGAGCAAAAATGAATTCAAAAATAAATCGGAAAATAAGCAGTTTGAATCGAAATACACCCTTAACAGCGATAAAGAACTTATGTTAGCTTAATCTTTGGATATATACTTCTTGATGGTTTTTAAATTAATTTCTCAATAATGCGAAAGTTTGACACATTTTCTGATTAATTTTAAATTGTAAAAGTATAAAATTTATAAGTTTAACTATTGAAGGGATTTGGAATCGAATAGCGTTTTTCTTTTTTGGTAAATAAAATACTTATATAACCGTGTTGAGGTATAATAGTTTCTGAAATGACCGCAGGTTTTTCTCCCTTCCCATGCTATTGCTTCCGGAAATTCTATTCAAAACGCTAATTATGACATTATTTTATTTGCTTGGAGTATTCTTAAATTGCTTATATCAAAAAATAAATAACGCCATTCGATTATATAGTTTCTGAATAAAGATACCTGCTAATCTTATGGGTTTCTGAGAAAAAAAATGAATTTAGAATTGTATCAGAAAGGAGCTTCTTTGAATTTAAGAATGAATTTGGATTTAAAATCTTTAATAAAATGATATAGAAATGTTTTTATATGTCTTTTTTTGTTAAACAGCTATAAAAGTAACGATGCTTTTAGCTTTCCTCTTTTTTTCTTTATTTCTAAGCCATATTAAATTTTTAATGAATCTTTATTCGAATGTTGAAAGCCTAAGAATCTAAGTAATCATTAATGTTGTTAAGAGCCCACAATAGTCACAGGAAAATTACAGAAAAAGACCCGGATGACCATGTAAAGTCTATGGGAGCGTTCTTTTCTAATATCTCGTTCAAATTTTAATATTTTGACATGATTTTTTTGCATAAAATAGTTCAGGACGATCCACAACCGGGCTAGTTTTCACTTTTTCGATTTTGGTTATATATTTTTTATATTATGATAGTTTCAGTTTCAAAACCGGTTTAAACCGGTTTTGAAAATTAAAGTAATTTTTTTAAAAAAATCTAAAACCAAAATCGAAAAAGTAAAAACTAGCCCGGTTGTGGATCGTCCTGAACTATTTTATGCAAAAAAAATCATGTCAAAATATTAAAATTTGAACGTGATAATAGAAAAGAACGCTCCCATAGACTTTACATGGTCATCCGGGTCTTTTTGTGTACTTTTCCTGTGACTATTGTGGGCTCTTAATGTGTATTTCCTCTAAAATATACTGTAAAATCCTTTCATAGATGAATCTAGGAAAAAAAAGTGACCGGAAAAAAAGTTATCGGAAAAAAGTGACCTAAACTACAAAAGCGGAAAAAAGTGACACGGAAAAAAGTCACAAGGAAAAAAAGTGACACGGAAAAAAAGTCACAAGGAAAAAAAGTGACAAGGATTGGTTTTGGGGATTTATTATTGATTTTGGGGATTCATTGGTTAAGTATGAAAGGGGGGAACGGGGGGGGCTCATAATTTAGGTAAATGAGTTTTTCATGCTGAATTAACTGTTTTGGTTCAATTTTTAGATATACGTTCATACTGAAAAGAAGCTTGCCTGATTAGTTTTGGGAAAGGACGATTACCCCCCCCCCTTCCGTCCTCAATTAGATAAATGGATTTTCATGCAGAATTATCCAACATGTGTCAAATTTGAATATAGGTTCTTTTCGATAAGGCTTATATATAGTATATAATGCATGAAGAGATTTAGGAGTTTTAATGGTTATATATAGAGGGAGAACGGGGGATAGCCTTTCTTAAATTAAATTAATAACGTTTTACGCGTAATTATCCGATTTGCTTAGAATTTTGGACATCGGTTCATTATGATAAGACGTATCTCTGATTAATTATGGGGTTCTTCTGCTTATTATAATGGGGGGGGGGGGGTGAGCAATTATCTCCCTTTTAAACTAGATAAATAGGTTTTTATGCAGAATTATCCCATGTATTTCAAATTTTAAATATAGGTTCTTGCTGATAAGGGGGATCCCTGAGTAGTTTTAAGGATTTGATATCTAAGTATTGAAGGGGAATAGAATAGAACCTACCTTAAATTAAATTATTTTTCACGCAGAATTATCGGATTTGCTACAAATTTTGGATTATAGATTCATTATGATAAGGCGTATCCCTGATTACATATGGGGTTATTTTTCTAATTAAAAATTAAGGCGAATGATTATCCCCAACCCCCTTAAATTATATAAATAGTTTTTTATGTTCACTTATCCGATATCTTTCATATTTTGGATATATGTTTTTTCTCATAAAGTGAATCCCAGAATAATTTTAAGGGTTTAATGGCTAAGTATACAGTGGGGGACCGGAGGATAACCCCCCTTAAGTTAATAAATGACTTTTTACGCAGAATTATCTTATTTCATTCAAATTTTGAATGTGCGTTCATTATGACAAGGCGAATTACTGATTAATTGTGGTTTATCCCCCGTTCATCCCTCTATACTTAGCCATTAAACCTGTCGGACTTTCCTCTCAGCCTGCACAACTTTGAAGAAAGTCCGTGGTAGTTATAGCTGCCACCACGATATTATTAGGTGATATCGGTCACCCACTGTGAGGATTGTGTAAATGAACACTGACGCTGTCAATTAACTGAATTAACAGTTTATTTAGAATATATGTACACACTAAATACGCTATTTACAATTATATACAATTACAACTCGGATATAGGTGATCCGGTTAAACATTAAATTAAATACAGTAAAGGTTGGCTGTGTACTGTTCAAATTACACCTTCTCCCTCACACTCAATGCACGTTAGATTCACTTTATCGGAGATCAACTTCGAATCTCCCAACACATGTATACTCGGCCTAGGCTATCCGGCCCAGAGTAAAACACCAGGACGCCTGTGTCCCTTGCCCTCCAGATACGAACTGATCACGCTCTACAACACAGAGCACTCTCTACAAGGACCTCTGTCCTACACACTCTCTAGGTACGAACCCCAGATACGAACTGCTCCAAACTGAGACAAGACTTGCTCTTCTCAAGTCACTGTGTTTCCCCAATGTCAACCCCCTTTGGAGCTTATTCATTGACACATCCTACATTCCTTTCTTGATTAGTGACATGTTGCTTGTTTGCTCATCATCCACATACATCCCTGACGGATGAACACGCATCTCAGCAATCTCCTCTTACTCACTCACCACCTGTACAGGATTACCTGTCAATTCTCTCTTCAACCAAGAAAGAATGCCACCTTGAAAATTCTAGTACATAGCCAGTACAATACACAAAATATTAAGATAGAGAAATAACGGTAATTCCAAACTTTAGCAGAGGTGGTCTAAGAACCTGACAAAACCCTTAAAACTATACAGGGATTCACTTTATCAGGAAAACCTATATCCAAAATTTGAAATACGTTGGATAATTGTGAAAAAAATCTTATTTAAAGCGTGGGGGATTAATCGCCCGCCTCCCCTATTTAATTAGCAAAAGAACCCTATAATTAATCAGAGATACGCCTTCTTATAATGAATATACATCGAAAATTTGAAGCAAATCGGATAATTCTGCGTAAAAAGCCATTTATTTAATTTAAGGGGGTTTATCCCCCGTTCTCCCTCTATACATAGCCATTAAACCCTTAAAACTGTTCAGGAATTTTCTTTATGAGAAAGATCCTACATCCAAAATTTGAAATAAATCGGATAAGTGTGGATAATTTTTTTAAATCTAATTTAAGGCCGGGGGTAGTAATCACCCGCCCACCTTTTTAATTAGCAAAAGAACCCCAAAACTAATCAGAAATACGTCTTATCATAATTAACCCATGTCCAAAATTCGAAGCAAATCGGATAGTTCTGCATAAAAAGCCATTTATTTAATATAAGAGGGGTTTCCCCCATCTCCCCTTTATACTTAGCCATTAAATCCTTAAAACTATTCCGGAATTCCCCTTATCAGAAATAAACTATATTTAAAAATTGAAATGCATCAGATGATTCTGCATAAAAATCTATTTATCTAGTTTGAGGGAGAGATAATTGCTCGTCTCCCCTTTATAATAAGCAAAAGAACCCCATAACTAATCAGAGATACGTCTTGTCATAATGAACCCATGTCCAAAATTCGAAGCAAACCGGATAATTATCCGTAAAAAGCCATTAATTTAATTTAAAAAAGGTTATCCCCCGTTCCCCTTCTATACTTAACCATTGAACTCCTAAAACTCTTCAGGCATTTTATACTATATATAAGCCTTATCGAAAAGAACCTATATGCAAATTTGACACAAGTTGGATAATTCTGCATAAAAATCCATTCATCTAATTGAGAAAGGATGGGGGTGGGGGGGTAATCGTCCCTTCCCAAAACTAATCAGGCAAGCTTCTTTTCAGTATGAACGTATATCTAAAAATTGAACCAAAACAGTTAATTCAGCATGAAAAACCCATTTACCTAAATTATGAGCCCCCCCCCCCGTTCCCCCTTTCATACTTAACCAATGAATCCCCAAAATCAATAATAAATCCCCAAAACCAATCCTTGTCACTTTTTTTCCGTGTCACTTTTTTTCCTTGTCACTTTTTTCCTTGTCACTTTTTTCCGCTTTTGTAGTTTAGGTCACTTTTTTTCCGATAACTTTTTTTCCGGTCACTTTTTTTCCGTTTACCTCATAGATATGTATACGTAGTATTCTTTAAAAAAACTTAATTACATGGTAAAATTCTGAATTTTTCAGAAATCTTAGAAATTGTAATGGGCCGGGCCTGTTATCACTGATTTCTGTACTGGCCGGGCCGTCGCGAAATAAATTTTCTACGGGTCGGGCCGGTCCCGGGGCTGGAAATTCCGGCCCGTGCAATCCTCTAGAAAGTAGTCCCTTTGGATTTGAGAACAAGCTTAACAAAAGGATAATATACAGTTGGCAAAAAAAGTATTTGTACACTTTAATTTTTTTTTTATTTTTAACTAAATAAAAACAGATATTTTGTCAAAAATAGTTTTAATACAGTCTGTTTACCGTGTGTTTTAAATTACACAACAGAAAATTTCGATAAAGATGTAAAATAATTTTCCTACAGGAAAAGATTAAAAATTTCTTGCAAAAAAAGTATTTGTACATTTCTCCGTCCTGATATGTACTGTGTTTTATAGTATTTATGGTTCAAAAGACTACTTTTACAGAAGCTGTTAATAATTTTTTACTTCATATTATATTTGTCTGACATTTAATCTAATTTTCTCTTGAAGTAATTGAGTATAGAACCTAAAACTAGAGAGGCACCTCTAGATATATGAAATCCTATGATTGAGCGTAATAAAAATTTAAATTCGCAACAAGAAATTGTAAAAGCTACTAAATTACCATTTACAACTATTGAATATATAATGAGAAACTATGAATAAATTAAAAACATCGAAATTCAATGAAAATCAGGACTTCTCAGCAAACTAACAATGAGGGAAAAAGGGAGTGTTGTTAAAAAACCTTTAAAAAATCCTATGCGTTCGGTTCAAAAATTTGCTAGAGACCTTGAAACATCTTCTTGCATCAGAGTAATACCTCAAACAATAAAAAATATTCTTCTCAATGCAGATTTCAAAGGAAGAACCTCAAGGAAAAATCCATTCATCAACGAAACAAATAGGCAAAAACGCATGGTATTCGATTTCGCATACAGAAGTAAATCATTAGATTTTTGGAAAACAGTAATTTTTTCTGATGAGGGAAAATTCGGAATTTTCTTACTACCAAGCATTCGACAAAATTGGCGTAAAAATAAACCTGTTCTAGATCCAAAACGTATACTTCAAACTATCAAGCATGTTGGGGGGAATATTATAGTTTTGGGGTGTATAGCTCCTAATGAAGCAGGACATTTCAAATTTATTGACAATGGAAGGACAGGTTTAACATACATTGATATGTCGCGGCATAATTTATTAAACCGTGCCAAGAAATTATGTGTAGAGGAAGCTTTTCACTTTCTGCAGGATAAGGACCAAAGCATACTGCTGTGATCACCAGCATATGGTTACGACAATACTCGAAGACGACTGGTAACTCCTCTAAAATCTCTAGACTTGAATCCAATAGAAAATTTGCAGATGCTATTGGATGCAAAAATCCGAAAAAATATGTATCAGTAAAAAACAGTTTTAAAGAAGCTCTTATTGTGTCATTGAATAAAATTAACAAGACCGCTACAAAAAAGTTGGTGGAATCTATGTCACACCATCTAGAAGTAGTCATAAACGCTAAATGAATTCACACAAAATATTAATTTGTATCATTTTACTAAATTTTCCTTAATTATATTACATTAATATAGTGTACAAATACTTTTTTTGCATTATATTTTTGTATATTTGTTTATTATAATGTAAAAAATCGATTCTTAATTTTGTTTTTGCTTCTATAATATTATAATGCATTAAATTAATGTATTACAGTATTTTTTGCTTAAATCTTTTGTTCAATTTCATTATAATTTAAAAAAAATGAAGTGTACAAATACTTTTTTTGCCAACTGTATGAAACTGTTATGTTAAGGTTAATATCTTTTTAGAAACATAAATATAAATGAATTTTATACTTTCCAAACATACCTGGATTTAATGAATGCTTAAATGAATTCGAAGATTTAAAAAAATGATCTCTTATATCCATCTTTTTCATAATTTTCTTCTCTGAAGAAGATTTAATATGAATCATAGCGAAACGCACAATAAAAGAAACTAATACCGTAATACCTTAGCACAACAGCAACTAACAGAATACTTGTAGAATTAAGTCTGCCCTTGAAAGCATGTTCGCATGCTTTGAAGCCAGCGTTTTTCCTGGAATTCAAGAATCCAGTCCCGTTTCCAAAAAAAAAAAAAAAAAAAAAAAAACAAGAAACAGATGTAACTAATTAAGCCCCCCCCCCCCCAGTGGTGCCAGGACTATAGAATAACAGGGACTATAGAATATCTTCTATAGCCCTGCAGTGGTGCAGTCTTGAAAAACCCGAGACAGTGACAGGAAATGACCATTCCTTTTAGCCTTCGGCTGATTTCCAATAGTATAAATGAATGCCATCCTCTTTCAAAATGAGTGATCAGTTTTCGTTAAAAGCTGATACTGTTACCATGTGCTGTTGGGGCCGATCGATGAGTAAGAAATAATTGTAAAAAAGCGAGAAAAGACACTAAATCTGAAAAATATAGAGTAAAAAAGAAAAATGCAAAAAATAGAGAGTTTAGCGTCCCACTCCGAGATATGTGTAATCTCTCAAAAAAATAAAATTTTTACGTTCTATCATTACCATAAGAGTTTAAAATTCTAGGGGGGGCACTGGCTTGTCTGGGGTGGGCCCGGCCCACCCGGCCCCCCCACTAGTTACGCCTATGAGCAGTGGTTGTGCTGATTTTAGAATTTTGCGGATTTCTGGTCATTGTTATGTTTAAATTTTTAAAATAGTAATTCAATGTAATTAATAATGCAATTAAGATTATAATGAATGCTTAAATGTTGTAAAATACTAAAATAATTAAATGAAGTTGTAAACTTAAGTAAAAAAAAAAAATTATTTATCCTTTTAATTGATTAAAATATTAAAAACAAATGTCAAGTAAATAATCAATGATGTACAGTTAAAAATTCATTATAAAGATGAGATGCATTTTTCCTAAATTATTCAGTGAAACTTGCCCCATAAAGATGCACTATTAATTAACATTAAAAACATAAATTAAGGAAGTTTCATTTCAGGTTTAAGCCTTAATAATAAAAAAAGCTTGGTTAATACATAAATACTTTTTCAAAAAGATTGTAATTAGCAGTGATATTAGCAATATCTTGATATTTTCAGAAATAAATTTATTCTTCCTTAATGAAAAAGCATGAATTCAGTAATGTTAACAAAAGTACAGATTAAGACATAAATAGAATTGATATAAAAATAAAAAGTCAAATTTTTTCTCTACATCCGAATTGAAAGTTTCATTGTTTACATCTGTAAATTGTGTGTGGATTTTAGAGAGTTGCGGATTTAGGGTTGTGGATTTAAGGAAGTCTATTATAGTATAAAGGAAATTTTCTAGGAGGATCACCAAATTACAAATAGAAAATGACAAAAAAATTATATCATTATTCCAAACATCCCCCCCCCCCTTCATCGAATGCATTTTCCCCTTTCACAATTCATCAAGCCTCAGTGTTTTTCCCGTTCCCCATGACTTTCCAACCTCATCCCTTCCTTTCCTATAGGAGGATTTTTGCATCTGCCGGAACATGCATAACTTTCACCAAAGAGGTAAGAGAGCCCCTCCTACTTCTGTTAGGGGTCAGCGGATCCCTAAGCCTTTATCTCGAGTTCAAAAAGCACTAGAGATCCAAAGAATCAACAATAATAAAGAGTGACGGTAGAGCACCTAACATCCCTCCTTAAATCTTCCTGTTTACCGAGATGGCATAATGGGAGACAGGGATGAATCGAAAGGGCGCAAAGAGAAAGGGAACCCAGTTGCAGAAGGAAACTGTCAGCAAGTTGGATTTTTTTTTTTTTTTCTTCTTCTTCCAAACAGTATCTGACAACCATTCAAAATGCAGATGAGGTTTGTTAAAGTAAAATAATGTTGGTTTGCTGCCTGGCTTTATTAACTCATTAGGATATTGTATTGTTGTATAGTGATATGTGAGTATGGCTCCATCTTGGTTATCAGTCTGCTCATCTGCACTGCATCATAAAATAAAACAAGAAAGAAAATTATTGTGTCTAGCAAAGGTTATAAAACACTTTCGAGAGCATTAAGAATAACGTAACAAAACTGCGCCGTTAAATATATATATATATATGTAGATTAAGGAGTCCAGGGGTATTGTTACATAAGTTTAATATTCTTGATTAATGCGTAATATTTACAAGGGAAAAGTGCAATATTTACAAGGGAAAAAATACTTAAAGGATTGAAATTATGGGGCATCTTCTGTCTTTTAGCCCTGAGCTCTGCTAAGTACGTCTTCATCAGGCGGGCTCTGGCATCCTTCTGTACTTGTTCTGTGCTTGTTGCTGGGGCCCTTTCGTGTGAAGGTGCTAACTCAGCAACATTTAGTTAACACGTGGCTAAAAAGGTCAAACACGTGTCGTACCTTGCCATGGGGCGGATGCCGAATCGGCCAAATGCATCTGAGTGAGCCTGTTACCATGGGCTCGCTATATCGACACTCGGCCAATCCGACATGCAGCTGACCACAGCTGAACGTGTACATCGATCAGGATACTTAAAATAAACTATTTCTTCAAGGGAGAGAGAAAAAAAAAAACCAGACGATCACTGTAAAACATGAATTTAAAAAAAAAAATTAATATTAATAAGAGAGAAGAACAAAAAAGGAATTTTGAAGACGTCATTAACAGCACACACAATAAAAAAAAAAAAAAAAAAAAAAAAAAAAAAAAAAAAAATGACAAAATATGATGTAGCAGGAAAACTATAAGTTTCGATTTTTTTTTTTTTTCCTCTACTCTTTCTTTCCTTTTGACAGACAAAAGATAATTATTTTTGTTTGTTTGTTTTGTCTTTGACATAAAAGCTTTTACGATTATTCCAATTTGAGCAATTTTCTTTTGCATAAAAATAAAAGTTTTTCTCTATTTTTTTTTGAAGACGTATTAAGCAACACTATAATAAATTTGAGACTTTTTTTTCTTAGACGAAGACGAATATCGGTTTCGAAGACGTTGTGTTGGAAACCCCCTTTGGGGAATGATGATAAAACAAAAGACAGGTGTGCAAAGAGCACATTAACGACGCTAACTATTATGATATAATTTTTTTTTCTTTTCAAAGCAGAAAGCATAAACATCATCTCGCTGTGTCGGATGGGGACTAGGGGAAATATAATCTTTCCTCTTGCACACTGCACATCAATCCATATGCAAAAATAAGAACTCTTGCAGTGCAGGTTGTTTGGGGGTCCAAGTAGGCCGCAGCCCCCATGTAGATTAAGGAGTCCAGGGGTATTGTTACATAAGTTTAATATTCTTGATTAATGCGTAATATTTACAAGGGAAAAGTGCAATATTTACAAGGGAAAAAATACTTAAAGGATTGAAATTATGGGGCATCTTCTGTCTTTTAGCCCTGAGCTCTGCTAAGTACGTCTTCATCAGGCGGGCTCTGGCATCCTTCTGTACTTGTTCTGTGCTTGTTGCTGGGGCCCTTTCGTGTGAAGGTGCTAACTCAGCAACATTTAGTTAACACGTGGCTAAAAAGGTCAAACACGTGTCGTACCTTGCCATGGGGCGGATGCCGAATCGGCCAAATGCATCTGAGTGAGCCTGTTACCATGGGCTCGCTATATCGACACTCGATATAGCGAGCCCATGGTAACAGGCTCGCTCAGATGCATTTGGCCGATTCGGCATCCGCCCCATGGCAAGGTACGACACGTGTTTGACCTTTTTAGCCACGTGTTAACTAAATGTTGCTGAGTTAGCACCTTCACACGAAAGGGCCCCAGCAACAAGCACAGAACAAGTACAGAAGGATGCCAGAGCCCGCCTGATGAAGACGTACTTAGCCGAGCTCAGGGCTAAAAGACAGAAGATGCCCCATAATTTCAATCCTTTAAGTATTTTTTCCCTTGTAAATATTGCACTTTTCCCTTGTAAATATTACGCATCAATCAAGAATATTAAACTTATGTAACAATACCCCTGGACTCCTTAATCTACATATATATATATATATATATTACGTTTCATTTTACCACATGGAAATGCATAACACATTTCAAAACTCAATTTCAGCTGTTTCCATCTAAAAACGGAAAATTTTCCGAATTTTTTAGCAGTCTTGTATAGGATATAGAGATTTGTATCTATTAACAACATGCATTCCACAATTTAGTTCATTTATGCTATACATATATTTCAGTTAAAAAATACCCTTCAGTAATTTCTTATAAGCAAATACTTTATCGTACTTTATCGTACTAAATCGTATATGCAAATACTTTTGTGCAGCCCTGTATGTGAAGTATAGAATTTATAAATAAAGAGTAATATGCAAAAAACTAATTGAATTTAAAAGCGCATGCCGAATTTTAAAACGTACTCTCCAGCAATTATTACACAAAATATAGTACTGTCAGCGATTTCTTTTGTGTGGCCTTATAAATTAATAAAAAAATTATTGAATGGTCTCTTTTAATGTGATCGTGGTGAAATTCGGTGACTTATGTCAGTTTTAATACATTTGAAATAGCGTAATGTCATTAAAATACTCTACAAACGATTTTTTCATATATCATAATGTAATAGAATTCTTTTGAGTACCCCTGCAAATGAACTATTCATACTTCATATGCGATACCAACCGTGCTTCGATAACCCTAAATAAGGTTTATCCATTGCATGAAAATCCGAATACATTTACAGAAGTTAGAGCGTGAAGAGACAGACAGGCAAACCGAATGCATAAACACTTTTCTACTTTGTTGGGAAATGTTAAGAAAGACGATCATTATAAAGTAACATTTGGCCTTTTTTTTATTTTTATGCTTTTAGTAACTATGAGAAATTTTTTAATTGCTAATTGAATTTTTATTTACAGTCTCAGTTTTAAGTATGTGATAATGCTGTTAGATATTCTCTATTATCAAAAAACGTAATAATGTAAAATTACTGTAAGAGAATAACATATGGGGCTTTCGTAATAGAAAATTATTATTTATTTATTCCTTTATTTTTAAGATGCTGAAATGGATAAACACGTATAAAAATTTATGAATAAAATATAATAAGTATGAATGATTTAAAATAAAGAAAGATAATATAATTATGAATTGTACTGCATCTTGTAACATAATTAAAGCATGCAAAAAAGTAGTACATCGATGCAATCCCAAATGCAGAAATTTAAGGAGGAAAAAAAAGGAAGAGGGTGGATAAAAGAAGAAGAGTCAAAGCTGAAAAATTCCTAAGAGTACGGATTTTCTTGGAAGAAAATTAAAAGATTTTGATTGCTGTGCAATAAATAAGCCAAAATAAAAATTAAAAAATTAAACCATTTAGATGTGTTAGTACTTATGACTAAATTTTTTTTCCAGTTATAGTTACTTACTATTACATTGACATTTTAAACTCTGAAAAAAAAAAGTTAACTATTTTATAGATAACTACTTAAAAGGGATAAAAACGTTTGAAAGTTGTTTTAATTTAAATTCAAAATTTCGGACCTTCCCCGGAAAGGTATTCTGGCTTATATTCCAACTATGCCAGCTAAAATGTGAAATTGTGTATACACATTTTGTAACTGAACTAAAAAAAAAAAAAAAAAAAAAAAAAAAAAAAACACTGAGCGTACGCTGATAATGCATATAATGCTATTAAAATGCAATAAATTCATTTAAAAAATACAAAAAAAAAGAAAAAAAAAGAAAAAAAAAAGAAAACAAAAAGAAAAAAAGAAAGATTAAAATAATAATAATAATAATAATAAATCCTGGGAAACTAAATTAAAGTTTACAAGTAAGAAAAATTATGCGTTAAATATAGATTATGAAACTCTTTCCACTGAAATCTTTAACAAAACTTCGTCATTTAGGGAAATAAATAAAGTTTACTAGCCATTGCCAAATACATATTTTAATTTTTTTGAACAGCCCTGATTTATATATACTATATAATGGGAAAATATAGCTTAGCAAAACATTGCACAATAAGATAAAATTCCTCTTTCTGAAATTTATGCAAATAGATGTAAACACACTTAAATACTTTTGTTAAGCTCTGTAGTTTACATAATGTCTTTATTACACGCTAGTATTCAGCTAAAATTTAATTCAAACGAAAATAATCTTAAAACTACTGAAATTACATTTCGAGAAATTATCATCCATAGACGGCCATGTATACAATTTTTTGCGTGACACTGTATATAATTTTATCTGTATTCTACATACATTTCTTAACTGAATGCAGTTCAGCGCAAAAATGCATAACTTATTTAAAAGCCTACGCTCTCTACCTTTACGAACTTTTTTGGTAGCCCTGTATATCAACTATACCATTTATACACATCATATATGCATAAATATAGAGAAACTTATCAACGCATATCCATAACTAAAATTGTATTTCCTGCCATCATGGCTAATATAAAGTACTTCCGATAGAATATACGATTTGAAATCTTTTGTATGCTCTTGTAAATACTATTCAATTCATATTACATATGAAATAACATATATTAAGCATCTGCGACGTACATCAATTTCATTATACATGATATGGTTTGAAACAACTAAAGTACGCTGCAAACAGCTCCCCTCTCCCCTACAACATTCTGTAATGGAATTATTTTATGTAACACTGTAAATGAATAAATTAATAATAATTACTTTTGCACCGCATATTCTACCTGCATATTTTAGTGCACTTCCTAAATGCATATAATTTTTTATTTTGTTTGAAAAGGTGTAACTACTGTAAAACTCATTTGAAACGATTTTTTTCCCATTGGCTGTAAAGTAACGGAAAACTTTTGACTATCCCGGTGAATCAATTAAACATGCTACAAACTTCATTTGAAATAGGGTTCGTGCTAGGATAAACATCAATAGCATCTAAAAAATTCCAAGCAAATCGAGTATATTTACAAGAGTTAGAGTGCGAACAGATGGTCAGACAAACTGAAGTAATAAGCATTTTTCAACTTCGTTGGTAAGTGTTAAAAATTTCTGGGATTATTACAACAGTTCCAAATAAAACGGAGTAACTGGTATTAGTTTAACCGTTCTCGGAAAAGAAGTTGTGAAATAAAAAACACAGGCAGATTTTAATATAATATAGATTTTTTTTTAAAGTGAAATATTCCTGATAGTATTATAATGCATATGTTTGCCTCATAAAATATTTATTTTGGTATGTATCTATTTTTTTTTTTTTTTTTTTTTTTTTTCGGTGAGTAAACAACTTATTCTTAGACACCTGCGTGATCCTTTCGGCTCTTTTTTTCAAATGTTCAACAACATTGGTAGAGATTACAAGGAAATAGCCTGTACAGAAACACTTGATACTGCTGTGACCAGATGCCCCTCAAATAAACCCCCACTGACTTTCTCAAAAACTCCTTTCCTAAAAATCTTATCACAAGTGCTCTCCAGGACGCTCTGTTTACGCTGTCCTTCCTGGGTAAGAAAGAGTTAAGTGAGGACCTGTAGGTTTTTCTGCTGCCATTTTAGAGCATTTTCTCATGAGAGATGAGAAATGAGCAGATGGTCATAAATTTACTGAAATATGGCTGTTGTTACCAGTTAAAGAAAAAAAAAAAAAAAAAAAAAAAAAAAAAGAGTTTTGATTTATTATGATTTGGTTATTTAGAGTGCTTAGTTTTTCTCTCTCGAGCTGTTTTATAAAATATCTATTTTTATTACAAAGACTTTTAAACCTTAAAAAAATCATCTTTAGATTTTAAATATGGCAAGATAATTTAAAATAAACTTTTAAATTCATATTAGAACTGAATGAATAGTTATGTATATAATAATCATCTGTAAATTTCAGAATTTTGGTGGATGTTTTCAAACAAAATATTTTGCATAATTTGCTCACTTGCTGTACAGCAACATATTAAATGTTTTGTACCATATTAATATGGTATTTTTAACTGTAACGTAAATTATTCAGTAGAATTGATATAATGGTTAATTTATATATTAATACGTTTAGAAATTAAATAATGAACAATAAAAGAAATAATGAGGTTATGTGCGCAGTTTATTGCACCTAAGTAATGCTAAAGAGAATGCAAATTAAAAGTATTTTCTTTTAACAACATCGTTATAAATTTATTCAGCATTGGGAACAAAAATTCTCTTGTGAAAATGCATTCTAGCCTGATACTAATTAAAAAGGTCACATGCTTCATAAGTTATATCTTTTCGCAATCATAATGCTAGTTTTAATTTAAATATCAATATGTGGATTTTAGGAAAGATTTATACAAGTCTAGCAATTTTTTAAATGTGATAATCTAAAAAACGATGTTTTTTTTTTTTTTTTTTTTTTTTTTTTAATATTCCATAAGAAACACATTGCAGCAGAAAACTTATTGTCTATTGTTATATAAACACTTGATCAAAAATAGAATTCAACTTCCTAACACACAATTCTACAGGAAAAGATACTGTCCCTATTCGTTCTTGCAGTTCAGAGAAACTTCAAACTCACGTGTTATATACTCTAGAGCAGCGATTCTCAAACATTCTTGGTACGCGACCCATCTTTCAGAGATAAAAAATTTCGTGACCCACCCAAGATAAAGTTGTATATCAGCATAGTTATTTTTTACGATCTCTATAACACTCGGCTATCCTGTCCTATGAAAACGCAAATTTTCGTACTGAAGATACATTATCAACAAAAACAAAAATTCAATGTGTGTAAGTGACTAGTAATTAAAAAAATCCCTGTCGGCTGGGCCTATAGGCGGAGGTAGATTTCGAAGAGTGCTCATTTCAACAAAAAAAATATATGATTAGAGATGAACCCAGTTTAATAACTTCATTTGGCCGTTAATGAAAATTTTTTAATTTCATTTTTCTGCAAAAACTGGTTTTATCAAAATCATCTTAAGAAAAATTCAGCTCAAATGCCCATTTTGACAACATATTTTGAAATAGATTCTGAATTTATTAAAAAATCGACCAAAACAGTACATTATACAGTTCCTAAATAACAGAAAACTGTCATTTGAATGCATTTGAGAAAAAAATTGAATTTAAAAATGAGTCATAAAATAACCGATTTGTTGTTTGAATACATCCTTAATTCTTTAATCATGATTGCTTAGGAAAATTTTGTGCGAAATACTCACTTTGACAGCATTTATAAAAATATATTCTATCTTTATCAAAAAACTGGCCAATGCGTCACAGTATATAGTTCCTAAATAAGAGGATCTGTAAATTGGATGCGTTTGAGAGCGAAAATGGATTTTAAAACGAGTCATAAAAAACGCAATTTGCTGTGTGAAAACTTCCTTAAATTTTGAAATCACGAAGACTTCGGGAAATTCTGTTCAAAATACCCTTTTTGGTAGCCTTTTTTGAAATATATTCCGTCTTTATCAAAAGACTGACCAATGCATCACATTATATAGTTCCTAAATAAGAGGATATATAAATTGGATGCGTTTGAGAACAAAAATTGATTTAAAAACGAGTCAGAAAAAAACGCAATTTCTTATTTGAATACTTCCTTCAATTTTCAGACCCGATGACTTTCGGAAATTCTGTTCAAAATACTCTTTTTGGTAGCCTTTTTTGAAATATATTCTGTCTTTATCAAAAAATTGACCAATGCGTCACTTTATACAGTTTCTAAATAAGAGGATCTACCATTTGGATGCGTTTAAAATCAAAAATTAATTTAAAAATGAGTCAGAATATAAGCAGTTTGGATTTGAGGTTTTTTCTCCAACTCCTATTTTTGTTTAATTTCTTTTTGCTATACGAATTGGTCCTATGAAAAACTTGTCAATATAAAAGTTGTAGATATTTTTGAGAAGATGTAAAATAAATTTAATCAGATTTGGTATTTTAAAAATTGACGGAGTTATGGATTTTTCTCTTTTTTCAGCGCCCTTTTTCTTTTCGTTTTTAATATTTTTCATCGGTAAAAGTTGGTTCTATCAAAAATTTGTAAATACAAAAGTTTTAGATAATTTTAAGAACATTTACAAAAAATTTAGTTGGACTTGATATCTTGAAAATTGACGAAGTTTTGAATTTTTTTCTCTCAAAATCCCTGTTTTTTTCGCCCCCTGAGCCCACTTCTAAATTTATCAAAAATCTGTTATGCATATACTTTTGGCCCATTTTTAAGAAGTAATATAAATTTTAAACCGATTCGATATCTACTTTAATTAAGAAGTTATAGCGTTTTTTTGGTTTTCACAAAAACGCCCCCTATTCCGACCCCCTTGGTCCGATTTTGCCCATTAACGAACTTAGCCAAGATTTTAACCCCTTTGATTTTATGTACCAGTTTGGTGGAGATTGGTGAAGAATTATAGAAGTTATTACGAAAGTATTTCTTACGAAATCTACCTAACAATGCACAAACTACAAAGTTAGCTAAAAATACGTTTATTTATTATGAGAACATGACTTTATAATAATGAGATTTCTGGTGCTGATGTTTTCCAAAGTGGGAAGACATATTAACTCGCAGTTTGACTCAGTACTTCTCTTTCAAAATCAACAAAGAAGAAAAAGCATATTCTCCTGGGCGCGAAGTGTTGAATTTCATCAAGGACCTCAAAGCTGAGTTAAATATTTTTGGATATTCTGTTCATATATTAATCTAGAAGGAAATTAAAGATTTTCCCTTGGAATATTATTTCCTGTTGAAATTGTCATATCTTTTTAAACAGATGAAATAAAAGATATATTTTGAAGACAAACCTTGATTGTTTCGCGACCCACCAAAACTACTGCCGCGGCCCACCAGTTTGTCGCGACCCATAGATTGGGAACCGCTGCTCTAGAGTTACTTTACTTACATAAAATCAAAATATAGGAACGAATAGGTAACAACAATTCTCGGGCGACCGTGTCACATTGATATTAAAAACAGAAGGTTGAATTTTATTAGCCATCTGCTTTGAGCAATCTACCGAATCAATTTTGATAATTATTTTTTATAAATGAAATCTGTTCCTTTTTAGACATGCTTGCACTAGCTATTTTATAAAATACTTTTTTTTTTGTATTTTAATTCTAATTTTAAATGTTTTCTTTAAAATTTCATCAAACTGGTGGCAATTGGATTGGTGGCTTTCTTCAAATGGTGACAATAAGCTTATATTGTTTTTTGATAAAAGAAAAATAATGAAAAATATTCAGGCACGTGGCTTTTTGGGCATATACATTCATTTGCAAGTTATTTTTGGTAAAAAAAAATATATGCACATGTACATTTTTTATAAGTGTATAAAAATTCATATTTATTGTGACTTGAGAATATTGCCTACTGGATTCATTTTATCTTTATTCATTTTAAGCTTAAAAGTGCGTATATAAGTTATACTTGAAAAATTTGCGTCGGTGACATGATGCTTAGCTCGAAAACTTTTAGATTATACAATTTAGTCGAACAATTCATATATTTTGTAAACATTATGTAATTTACGCAGTTTTTTTTATCCCTTAATTGCAAACCTTATAACAGGAGCCTTTGTTTATCGCTAAACTATTTCAAAAATTGAACATTGAGTAAAGCAAACATCCCCATCATTTTCATTTGCAGTAATCATTTGTCATTTTTAAAATGTACTTTCCTACAATGCAAACGTTTCGGTAATAAAACCTCCATTCTCTTTATTTTCAGGGGATCTTATGAAAATGAAACTCAAATCAATATTCCTTAATATTTGACAGCATTTTCGTAGTATGACTTTTATAGTATTTGACTTTTATGGTATTTGACTTTTACTGTATTTGATTATGTATATAGTAGCCTTAAGGGGAATCACAAGCTTTAAAACCATCTCTTCAATTTTGAATAATAGAGTAATCAGGGTTGGGTTTCTGACGTCAGAAACTGGTTTTTGACATGACAAGTGTCAAAAACTGGTTTAAACCGTCAAAAACATGTAATGCGCTTTAAACATTTTAAGAACATGAGAGAAACATTGAATAATTTTTTATTTAAAATTAATTATACTGTAATTTAATAATTACAAAAAAATTAAATTACTTTAACTGCAATAAAACATTGTTTTTTAGAATGTTCAAACTGAAGAAAATGATTTTGTACAGTTAATAATCTGGATCAATTTTACCCCACAGCATCCTATAGCACTTAACCAATTTAGCACATTTATTTACACCCAAATGGTTTATGAGTTTAGAGTGTATGAAGCCAAAGTTAGAAAATACTCTCTCAGTTGGTGGTGAGCTAGCAGGGCTTGATAGCAGAAGCATTACTAGTTGAGCAAGTTTGGAGGCAGGCCAAATTTTCAGATTTATGACAATTTTTTTTTTTTTTTCCAGTAATAATATACAATACAGTAAATGTGAATTTTTAATATTACATCTAATATTGTATATTTGTGACAGATGTTTAATGTGAAATTTTACAGATCAGTGTAGTATTTGAGGTTTCTGAAGAGGTTTTTGACAAGAGGTTTTAGCCATGACGGTTTAAACCACGGTTTTAACCGGATAAAACCGCACACTGTCAAAAACTTGCCAACCCTGAGAGTAATATATGTGGTGGCACAATACGTAGTACTAAAAGTTAAATAAAAAAAAATTTGTAAAACAGCCTATTTTTCTAAAATTTAATTATTTTTTAAATTTTAACTTTTAAAAAATCCTTACTACTTTTATAAATACGAATATTTATGCTTGGATTTTTTTTCACATTCAGTGAAATACTATAAAACTGTGTATGGATTTTTAGATGTATGGAATTTCACATTAAATTTTTTTCTTGTCTGCATCGAAAAATGAAGGAAATTCAACAAACTCTTAATTTAAATATTAAAAAATAATAATAACTATCAATTTGAATGTTAAATCCACACTCAAAAATATGAAATATACCATGAAAAACAACTAAAAAAATTTTCAAACCTCTATCTAAATTAGAAAAATAGCCTTAGTATTTTTCGAACAAGCAAATTATAACAATATGAAGAAAGAGAAAAATCAGTTTAAAGTTTGTATTTGTATAGGTAATTGCACTGGATCTATTAACAAAATTTACAATATCTCGCGATATAACTGTGCTGAAGATAAAAATGAGGTGTCAAAATATTCACAATTAAAGAAGATTCCAGTTAATAGAAAAAAAAGAAAAATGATATCTTGACCATTTTCAAGGTATTCTGTTCCCTTAATAAGTAACCTCTTTATTTAATAAGCACTCTTACAAAGTTTTAATTTTTACTAGATGTTTTTGCATGTAGATGTTAATATAATTTTGACTATCCCTGTACATATTTTAAAATTTTTACTTCATTTTAGCATACAGAATAATTTTGACAGTTACTTATATTTTTTTCGTAAACAACCCCTCTCTTCCCAACACACATTCTAACGGGACAGGGCTTTATTCATTTTTCCACGATTCTTTCTCGTGGGAGTTAAACAAATATGAAGGAAAAAGCAGGTGGGATTTTTGCACAACCTGCAGACCCACACCATTAGCCATCTAAATATCTGGACGAAACATCCCTTTCCCGCTAGGGTGAACTTATACCTTAAATCATATGTATTACAGTTAGAGTTGAGAGAATTTCTTTGTGCAACATTGTTACTTTTCATTGATTCTTGGCCAGATTTTTTTTTCTTTTCTCTCATTCCCTTTTCAAACGTTGTATAATTTCTGTGGGTGAAGGCCGAAGTAAGGGGTTTGAATTCACAAAAGAAGAGGGAAGAGTTTAAAAAACGACTGATGTGCTTACGAAAGTTAGGCTTCCTGTTTTTCCGGAAGAACGGAAGGACGTGGTTTTTTTTGATAGGAGAGAATATATTAGGGAATTTCACACGCAGTTAACGGTTCCCCGAGTGATACGCAGATGACTGGATGAAACACATTAGAGTCGTACCTCTTACATTGAATGCTGTTTCATAGTTCACTAACTTATAAAATTCTTACGATGTATGCTAACTAAATCTTCAAAAGTAATGATCGATTATTTAATGCGGTATTGTAGTTAGATTCCAGATGTTGAAAATTTTATATGAAAGTAATCATGAGGGAACGTTTACTGAAAAACAAATCTGTAATTGTACAGATATAAAAATACAGCAATCTGTATGCTTACTAAATTTTTCAAGGTACGATGTACAAAATAGATGTAAATCTACAAAACTAGTTTTTGTAAATCTACAGAAATCTGTAGCTTTACAAAAGAATCTACTAAAATTATAATAATTTTATTAAAGTTTTATCTGAAATCCAAGTTACAAGTCCATAAAAAATTCTAGGCATCTTAGTTTCTTACCGAATTCTTATTAACCTCTGAGATTTTTTTTATTAACAGTGTATTATAATGTGTATCTGTTACATAAATTTTTGTTGTTGCTATTGCACAAAAAAGTTCTAGAAATTCTAGTTTCCTAAAAAATTTTAAGTAATTTAATAGCTTTTTTTAATAGTGTATGATACTTCAAAAAATGTGTTAATTGTATGACTTGCCAGACTCATAAAACAATTCCATACTTATATTATTAGTTTTCTTATTGAATCTAGTTTTTTCTATGCATTTTTAAAAACTCTGTTCTTTTATACGTTTATTATCTGGCATTCATGCACTGAATTTGATAATATATTATTTTTTAAAATTGAGTGCGTACGTGTCTAGCGCATTATAAATTCATGAAAATTTTACATTCGAAAGCATTTCACGAAAATTGTTTAAACTAAATTAAAAGATTTGCATAGTCATTTAATAAATATTTGAAGGATTTTATAAGGATTGAAGGATTTAGAAGGATTAATTAAATTTGAATTTACAGGGATTTTGCGCAGTTTTTATAACCCCACTCAAATCTTTTATTTTTAATTATTTTATTATTATTTTGTAGAATTATGAAATGTACAAATACGATGTTCTTACAACATAATTATAGAAATATTTCCGCATTCAAAAATCCCCATCCCCCTCTCTCAGCGATAAGAAAGTTGAAAAGATGCAAAGGCAAAAGAATTCATCCTTTTACAAATATTTTTGTTTTATGTAACCAATAATGCTTTTGGAACAAGATAAAGTAATGTATCTGTAACTCATTCTAAACAGTATTACAAGTAACTGACGTATTAAAAGAATTTTATAAATTATTTCAATGGTACTTATAAGTACGTCGTATATAAAGGATTAAAATTCTTCTCATACGTTTATATATAAATTTAATCTCAATGTACTAGTTTCCATTAATGCAGTCAGAAGTTTTATGACTAATATTAATAATTTGAAGATTAAGATTAACGCATAATTTCAGCATAAAATTGGTTTTCAGTAATTTTTACCCTTTTTTGATTAATGATGCACTCTCAAATGGTGGGGAGCTAAGAGGTTGAAAACCCCGCCTTCTTACCTACAGCAGAGACTAGATGAATTAAAGTTTTTGTAAAATCAAACAAGGATATTGTTTAATAGGACCTTATGAAAATAGAAATTTTGAGAAATATTAATTTTGTATTATTATTCTACTTTTTCTTATTAAATTAAAAATATTACCGTGTTTAATATTTGCTTATTGAAATATTTTAAATTTGAACAATATTTATATTTTCTTATTAAAATATCTTTTAAAAAATTAAGCAATTAATTCTTTTTTTAACTTAAAATTTTAGAAGAAAGATAATTTTTATGCATCAAAAATTCTTTTATTTTTATATTCATAACTTTCATAAAATGAAACGATGTGGTTCAGTAAACAAGTGAATTAAATGTATTAACATTTTTTTTATTTCTGTTTCTGTTTAAATTTTCAAAAAAAAATAGCATTCAAACTTTATTTTTTAAAAAAATGTAATTTCGCGCAAGCACTTGTGCTATTTTAGGCCAATTTTATTGAATTATTTTAGGCATTTATCTTTCTTTTAAAAGCTTCCTTTAAATTATGTGTGTACATATGAATGCATCTGTATATTTATATATATGTGTGTGTGACTATTTGCCTCTTTTTTTTAATGTCACAAATATGGGCTGCTGGTCTCTTATTTTCGGCATTCCCCTCCGTAATGCAGAAAATGCATCATACGTCTATGGGCGTATGATGCATTCTTATATTCAAAATATCTCCTCAGGAATTTAAACTTTAATTTATTTTTTTAGTGTTCTCTTCTTTAAGCATGTCTATTTTTTTTCTTCGTTTTCAAAATATCTCTAAAAGCTACGCTTAATTTTATACGAAGCGTTAAAATATTATTCTTCCTTTTTCAGTTTTTAAAGCATAAAATATTAAATTAAGCAAAGATTTTAGAAGTATTTTGAGAATTAAGGGGAAAAAAAGACATCCTTTATAAAAAAAATTATACTGAAACAAGTATGAAAAATCATACGTTAAGCATAGATTATGAAGCACTTTCCAACACTTCTTGAAACCTTTATCAAAACTTCGTTATCCAGGGAAATGATGTATTATTGTTCATATCCGAATATGTATTCCAGTGCTTTTGAAAAGCCCTGTATTTGATCTGTTGGTCAATATATGGACTATATAATGGTAAAATTTAGTTTAGCAAGAAAACGTCTAACTGATTGAAAATTTCCTTTCAGCAATTTATACTTATAGATGGAAACATACTTGAATACTTTTGTTTAGCCCTGTAAAATACATTAGTACCTTACACGAAAGTATTTTGCTAAAGTTTAGTTTAAAAATAAATTCTCTTAAAACTACTTAAATCAAATTTCTAGAAATTATCATTCAAAGGCGACCATGTATCGAAAATGTAGGCGACCAGTTTTTTGCGTGACCCTGTATATCATTTTATCTATATTCTACAAATATTTATTAGTAAACTAAATGCAGTTCATCGTAAAACGGCATAGCATATTTAAAAATCACCTATAAGTAAATTACACTCATATTCAGTAACCTTTCGGAGATCTTTTGTGTAACCCTGTATAGCTAAATAGTGTAACAATTAGCATATATATAAACCATATAATATACATACATCTAGTGAAACTTAAATGCATATATCACAATTAAAAATACATTTCATCCATCTAACAGCCATCTTCCATACAATACTGGACTTCCGATAAAATATACTATTTCTAATCTTTTGTGTGTCCCTGTAAATGCCATTCACTAGTATTATGCATGAAATAACTCATATTAATCCTCAACTTTGATTATATATGAAATCGTTTACCATAATTAAAATGTGTCGCAAACAATTCCCCCCTTTATTATTTTGTATTGGAATTCTTTTGTATGACCCTGTGAATGAATAATAACTATTCTTTTCGCTGAATACTTTACAAAATGCATATTTCAATGCACTTTAGGGATGCATATAAATTTGAAGATGTTTGACGGTGTAACAACTTTAAAATTCATTTGAAACAATTTTTCCCCATAGGCTGTAATGTAATGGAAAACTTTTGACTGTTCCTGTAAAAAAAACTTATCATGGCAGAACCTTCATTTTCAATAGGGTTCGTCCACGGGTAAATTTCATTAACGTCCAAAAATTTCATGACAACCTGTGTATATTTACGAGAGCTAGAGCGCGGACAGATGGCCATCCGGCCAAACGGACAGACGGATAGACAAACAGAATGCATAAGCACTTTTCAACTTTGTTGGAAAGTGCTAAAAAGAAGTTAAAAATATTAATTTCCTGAGAAGATATTTTGATTATTTATTTTATTGGAAGGTTTTAAAAATGAATTCAGATTGAAAAGTTCTCACTTTATTAATAAAGGTTAGATGTGTCAAACATGAAAATGCTATTTAAGAAACTAAACAAAGTTTCAACTTATTTAAAAAAAAAATCAGAAAAGGAAGTAATAGACATGCTAACTTCGTTAGATAGAGACTTCGTTAAAGAGAAGTTCCATTGAATGACATTTGAACCTTAAGGCTCCTGTCCCTGCAAGGGAAGACACTCGTCAGCTGATGCTAACCTATGGGGAGTTTATTTTTTAATATCTTGTTTGCATTTTTATTTCTTTCGATCGACATTTTTCTTAATTTATTTATTTTTGCATTGGATAGTCAAGGTTTATCTTTACACCGCTGCTTTTTTACTTTTTCAATTTTGGTTGCAGATACTTTTTAGAATGAAACTTTCATTTCTGAAGCCGGTTCTGAAAGCGAAAATAACTTTATAAAAAATTTCTGCACCCAAAATCGAAGAAGTTAAAAAAAAAAAAGAGCGATGTAAAGATAAATTTTGACTATCTAATGCAATAAATAAATAAATAAATAAATAAATAAATGAAATAAAATAAAATAAAAATGTCAAAATGAAACCAAATATTATAAAATAACCTCCGTAGGATTTTCATTAGCTGCCAAGTGTCTTCGTTTGCAGTAATAGGAGGCTTAATACATTGAATTAGTTTTATAAGGTAATATTTTATTCTTTAAACATAAAACTTTAATGAACTTTTCTAGTTATTTAATGCTTTCATGGGAGCAATTATTATTAGAAAGTATCATCCCGAGTACTGAAAGTTAGTAGAATTCTTAGCAGAATAGTTTAGCTTAGCAAAATTAATACTCAAATTAAGCGGACCTTTATTTTAAAACATACTGAATTATATTCTAAAGGGGGACTAAAAATCAAAATGCTCGATATAATGACAGTGAAAAATAATGTCTTGATGAAATGCTTTTCCTGATCATCTTGCACCAGGTGATGCTTTTTTCAAACTTCGTGAAACAGATTTCTGCCGGAGGAAAAAAAAATGATATTATGTTTTACACGATTCAATTAAAATCATCACGTTCTAAGTTTTACAAGATGAGCTATGAAGTTTTAGTTCTAAACTTCCAATAAATTAAGAACATGCAGGTGATAATAGCAAAATTTATTGTACATGTTATCTCCAAATGCCTTTTCTCATTTTGATATTTTTATATATAATTGAATATGCAAATGTTACTCTACTTGGCTTTGTCCATAGTCTCCATTCACTGCTAAAAGTGATTTACTTTTTCTTTTACGTTAAATGCAATTCACACTGTTAATAATTTACAGCATACTATCCAGTCATTTGATATTTCTATGGAAAATGGTTACATAATCATGATTAAACTGTGTTTTACTGTATTATTGCCAATATTATTGTTAGTATAAAGTTGAATAACGGTTTGGAATTGTTTTCTTAAAAAACCGTCAAATGACTGGACAGTTTGTTACAAATTTTTAGCATGCATAAAGTTGAATAACGGTTATGGAATTGTTTTCTTTAAAAACTGTCAAATGACTGGACAGTTTGCTGCAAATTTTTGGCATCTATTATTGACAATATTATTGTCAATATAAAGTTGAATAACGGTTATGGAATTGTTTTCTTTAAAAACTGTCAAATAATTGGATAGTTTGCTGCAAATTTTTAGCATGTATTATTGCCAATGTTATTGTCAATATAAAGTTGAATAACGGTTATGGAATTGTTTTCTTAAAAAACTGTCAAATGACTGGGCAGTTTGTTGCAAATTTTTAGCATGTATAAAATTGAATAACGGTTATGGAATTTTAAACTGTCAAATGACTGAACAGTTTGCTGCAAATTTTTAGCATGTATTATTTGCCGATATTATTGTCAGAATAAAGCTGAATAACGGTTATAGAACTGTTTTCTTTAAAAACTGTCTAATGACTGGATAGTTTGCTGTAAATTTTTAGCAGTGCAAAACAATGACGCCTTAGAATCAGTTTTAAAAATGCTTTGTTATAGCTCTCCGCATGCTTTAATTTGAAGGAAAAATAACAAAGATATCAATTTACAAATTGTTATATTTAATTTTTCAGTTTTTTGCGTATTTAGACACCAAATATATTTTGGCGAAATTATTTAAGCATCCGAAGATTACAAATAACGAAAAAAGATTTTACTGCATCCATTTTCTTTTAACATCATCCATTTTCTTACAGCATCCATTTTCTTATCCATTACTTTTCACACCACAAGTTTTTTTTTTTTTTTTTTTTTTTCCAACTCATTTTTACGATCTTTAAAGTGAGTTTCAAAAAATTAGGAATGAGATTTTCAGCAATATAAATACTTTTCAATATTATGTAAAAATAAAATAAATATAAGTTTATTAAATGATGTATAAAGAATGTTGTAAAATTAAGTGCTAAACAACCCTTAAACTAAAATGATAAATTTGACGTTTAGTGCATCATCTATGACCTGACCATCTTCACGAAGGAGTTGTTATATTGCACTGTTTAAAAATTTCTGTAAAAACATTGAAAACTAGTTCGATGTGCCAATCCTAAAACTTTCTTCTATCTCATAAGTACATTTTAATATTTCAAAATTTATTTACACATGTTAATGCGTTAATAATATTAATTCAATACTGTATCAACTATGATTTGCATCTTAAATTTCAGCTTCTGTCAATTAATCGGAATAAAAACGAGTTTCCGTATTTGCACGAGCCGATGACAAGTAGAACGATATTCAGATATTTTTTTCAAATCCAGGAAGGATCTACTCGTCATACTCCAATAAAATTATACAAAAAAAAAAAAATGTTCAGTTCTATGCATAACATCAAACACTTTTTAATGGTAAAATAGTAAAAATGGCACAGCCATCGCAATTATAGCGCCTCCTTTCGGCGGATTTTTTTCAAATTCAGGGAAGGTCTGCTAACCATAGCCAAACACTTATACAAAAAATTTCATTCATTTCTATACATAACTTCATACACTTTTATGTGGTAAAATATTGAAAATGGCTGAAAGATCGCTATTGCAGCGCTCCCTTCAGGCGGATTTTTTTTTTTTTTTTCCAAATTCAGGGAGGACAAACTAGCCATAGCCAAACACTTACACAAAAAATTTCATTCAATTCAATGAATAACTTCATACACTTTTAGTCGGTGCAATATTGAAAATGGCATAAAAATCGCTATTGCAGAGCACCCTTCCGACGGATTTTTTTCAAATTCACAGAGGACCAACTAGCCATAGCCATACACTTACAAAAAAAATTTGGTTCAATTCGATACATAACTTCGTACACTTTTGGTCAGTACTGAAAATGACACAAAATTGTTATTGTAGCACCCTCTTCCGGTGGAATATTTCAAAACTGAAGGAAAACCTGTTTGCCACAGCCAAAAACATTCGCAAAAAATTAGGTTCAATTCTATGCATATCTTCATACATTTTTTGATGGTAGAATGGCAACATACGGACACATACACACACACACAGACTGACAAACATTTTGTAAAGACATGTTTTTTGGAATCTCTGACCCCTAAAGCTTGTGAATCCGTCGAAAACCGGAAGTCGAAAAAAGATTTCGATTACAATACTTTCTTCTATTGAAGATAGAAGGAAGTAAAAAAAAAAAAAAAAAAAAAAAAAAAAGGCGAGACTCTCTGTAATTATACATTAGTTCTCAATTAAATGGATTTGATCGAGTTTCTCGGTCATCATTTTACCGACATTTCCCTTGTATGATATCTAATTCCCTGTAGGGATTTCCATGCCTTTATTTAAAGATATTTTTTATCTTTGTTAAAAATTATAATTCAAAATACAACTGATTAAATTATTTTGCAATTTTATTAGAAATACCAAAAAAAAATTTAGTTTAAAAATTGTTCTTTAAAAAAAAAAAAAAAAAAAAAGTTATAATAATTTAGAAAGGGAAAAATCATCTACTCCGTGTAAGTGGGGATTTTTATTGATTTTTCCCCGCTGAAACATAAAAGATATATTTTGAATAAAATAACAAAAATTCCTACAGTTTAGTCAGTAGGGTGTTCTTCCGCTGGTAAGAGATTTCGGTTTCAAACCCTAATACGGTTAGGAACGAATAGTCTAAAAAATAAATAATATAGCATTTCAAAGCTACTCGAAAGATTTAAATTCTTTCAGACTCATTGAAGATTGTGTGATATACTGATTTTGAAAATTAAATTAAATTATTATCATTAAAAATAAATTTACAAAGTCTTGTGTATTTTTAACGATGATAATTTACAGCATTTTTCGTAAATGTAACGAATAATTCTTTATTATTTAAAAGAATCTCTGTTTTTCTAATCTCTTTAATTTTACATAAGACTTAAGATAATGAATTATCCGTAGATTCTTTGTAATTTCATAGAAGATTTTTTTAACAGTGTGCTTTTAATGTTCTAATGAACAGAGTGAAACCGATTTGAATTTGAAAACTTTGTTTAATGGATTTTTCAAATTCACGATTGTTTGACTCTGCCTCATTTAAATTAATGTAGCAACTCTTTCATGAAGATGGCCATAGAGGATGACCAAAATGTCGATAGTTATAACTTTAGTTTAATGCTTTGTTTAGCTCTTAACTTTGCAACATTTTGTATACATCATTTAGAAAACTTATGATTTATTTTATTTTCACATTAATATTGTAAGTTTTTCATGGTTTAAGTATCCGGATTATTTATTTATAAATACTTTATTTTTTAAAGATAAAAATTTTAAATAAGTAGTCCTTTTTAATGTATTTTTAATAATAATAACAAGTCATGCTTATTATTTACTTTTTTAACAAAATTATTTTTTTTAGAAATCTTATCCATATTCTTATAGACCACACTTATAAGGAAAACCTTCAACAAAGAAAAAAAGGTTTTCAAAATTTTAAAATTACAATAGAAGAAAAATTTTAAAAATTTCTCAAATCTTTCAAACTTTTATTCAAGAGTTTTTTCTTGGCTAAATCATTTTTATACATAAATCATTTAATATAATGTGCCAAAAATGTTTTATACACATATTACACACTGAAATAATAATAATTTTAAAAAATCAACGGTTGACTCCCCCTTAAAGCACGAGTTTGATATATTTTTGTAATGATTGGGAAAATTTCCATATAAAGGGAATGTGTTGCTCTACCGACGCTACCTAAATGCATTTAGGGGGCTCTAAACTCAATAGGGAGATCCCTACAACTAAACTTAAACTCTCTCTCTCTCTCTCTCTCTCTCTCTCTCTCTCTCTCTCTCTCTCTCTCTTTTCCTGAAAACAATTAATTGTCTAAAGGTATAATTATGAGATGCAATCTATTCATGCTCTTTATTTTTTCGGGAACTATAGCAAAAATCATCGCTGAATTCGTAAGCTTTACTGATACGTTTAATATATATTTCAAAATAATTTATTACAGTTATTAATAATGGTAACGATAATAATAACAACAGTAATGATTAAAAAATATTATTATTAATGTTCATAAAAATCCATTTTTTTAATCTGAACTATATTTTTTAATTTTTAAATCTAATTTTTAAAAGAAAATATATGCTAGCTCATAAACAGCTAATTTTGGACTCTTGACTGAGTGGAAGTCCAATCAAACATGTCGATCAGCAAAACCTTTGTAGCTGGTAATATTACAGTTGCGAAACAATCTACTTATTTTTCACTTTATATTGTATTGATATGGCTTTCCCGGTTTGCTTTTTATTATTCTTACTTTTTTCACCTTCTAAGAAATCCATCATAACCTTTCTACAAGAAAGTATAAAAGCAAGTAATGGGCGGGAAAATTAACACCTCCTTTACACCTCACGCTTCCTTAAATTAATACCTCATCAATATCATTTGCATAGAACAGAACTATTAAACACCATATAGAATAATGGAAATGAGTTAGATTTTCTCGCAAAGAAATGAAGTATTTGAAAATTTTAAACCTCATTTATGAATTTCCTTGTTAAACCTGCGTTAAAATAGAGACTATAAACATAATATAAGTTTAACTAAAAATGTTTTGCAAAAAATCCTCGCGCCAGATTTTTTAATTTCTTCTATCTGACATAGAAGAAAGTATTGTAATCGGATTTTTTTTTCGACGGATTTATACGTTTTAGTGGTCAGAGATTCCTACAGAATGTCTGTCTGTCCGTGTGTGTGCCCGTATGTAGAAATTGCACCATCAAAATAGTGTATGAAGATATGCATAGAATTGAACCAAACTTTTTATGTATGTTTTTGGCTATGGCAAGCAGGTCCTCCTTCAATTTTGAAATATTCTCTTAGAAGGAAACTCTGCAATAGCGATTTGTGTGCCATTTTTAATATTGTACCACCTAAAAGTGTATGAAAATAGAATCATATGTCATAGAATGTCATAGAATTGAACCAAATTTTTTGTGTAAATGTTTGGCTATGTCTAGTTGGTCCTCCCTGACTTTGAAAAACATATGCGGGAATTGGGCATTATAATAGCGATTTTTGTGCCATTTTCAATATTGTACCATCGAAAAGTGCATGAAGTTACGCGTAGAATTGAACTAATTTTTCGTGTAAGTGTTTGGCTGTGGGTAGTTGTTCTTCCCTGAATTAAAAAAAAAATCCACTGGAAGGGGGCGCTGTAATAGCGGTTTTTTATGTCATTTTCAAAATGTATCACCGAAAAGTGTATGAAGTTAAGCATAGAATTAAACCAAATTTTTTGTGCAAATGTTTGGCTATTGCTACTATGTCTTCCCAGAATTTGAAAAAAATCCACCGGAAGGGGGCACTGTAATAGCAGTTTTCAAGATTGTACCACCGAAAATTGTGTGAAGTTATGTACAGAATCGAACCAAATTTTTTGTGTATGTTTTTGGCTATGATTAACAGATTTTCCTTAAATTTGAAAATATTTTGTGGGAAAGGAACATTGTGATTGCGTAGCGCTTTTTGTATCATTTTCTCGATTCTTCATCATTCTATTGTCTATCGGCTCGTGCAGAGACGGGAACTCGCGTCTTGCTAAACCGGCTATTTGCAAACAACTGATTATAACAGAATAAAGGACAACTATTAATCTTAAGAAATATCATGATCCACATTAACTCTTTTTTACTTCTATTAATTGACTGAAGCAGAAATTTAAGATGAAAATAGAAATTGGTATAGTATTGAATTCATAATATTAAAGTATTAGCATGTGTAACAACTTTTTGAAATATTAAAATGTATGTAATGAGGTATAAGAAAAATTTGGGATTAGCACATCCAACTAGTTAATAATAAAGCATATCAATATGATACGGAATGTAAAAAATTCGCAATTAAGAAATATTAATCTATTAATGAACTTCTATTCGTAAGCGAGGAGACTCTTTCCTCTGAACTCCTTGTTTAATATAATTTTTAAACTCATGAATTATAGTATTTATAACTTGCTTCGGAAAATTCTATGCAAAAATCTTCATTCCTTTTTCTGTTGGTGTTTGCTTATTTTAAATTATTTTAAAATTATAAATTTCACATAAAAAGAAGAAGAAGAAGAAGAAGAAGAAGAAGAGAGATTAAAAAATGAATAAATTTAGCTAATTAAACTTAAAATCAAAGAAGGAATTGCGCATTTCTGTCACCTGTTGATTGTGGTAATCCTTAACTATAGAAATTTAGAAATACTAGACTTGAACTCTTACATTATGTAGTAAATTAAAAGGAAAGTATATTTGCACATTTTATTTGTAGAATAAGAATTCTCTATAAAACATCAATTTGTAAAAATTGTTGACATAAAGCCTCCCTTCCATCATTCTTACTCTTTTCACCTTCAAAGATATCCATCATAACCTTTCTGCAAAAAAGAATGGATGAAAGTAAAGGCGTGAAAATCAACACCTTCTCATTCAAAATAAGAAACTTCCCTGGGAGTATCGTTTCCATAGAACAGAACCATAGCGCTCAATAGGAATGGACACGAGTTGGATCGCAGCTGGTCAGTCTGATCGCCTGTTAGTTCTTTGTTAGTTATATATTTGATATTTTCCCACCTCATTTATGAAAGAGAACCCCCTATGAAAGGCGTGAGTGGTGGGTTTGAGAAAGTTTTGAATTCACTTCCAAAATGCAACAGCTTAGGTCAGTGGACCGAACTAACTATGTTTATTGTTGCCGCATCGCAATACAAATAGTCAAACTACTAGTCTACATCTTCGCCCAAAGTTAGAGTGCAGCTCCGATTTATAAGTTTTTTAAGGGGAGACATGATTGGGACGCCATGTCTACTTACATTAATTTTACTCTATAATTTATACTCATTTATTACATGTAATTAATTTTTATCCAAGTGTTTATAAATGTTTTTGATTCATGTAAACACATGAATCGTGAAAAACATTGCACGTTCATGAACACATGAACGTGCAATGACTTTACACAAGTTTGAAGTTTCTAAGTTTTTTAGCTCTCCAAAAAATTACTACTTTTCAGTAGTAATTTTTTAAGTAGTAAGTACTTTTCAGCTTTCTGGTCAGAAAAAATTCATTATCAGCGGTAATGACAGCGTTAGATACTTTTTTTTAGAATAGTGAGACTCATTAGAATATAATAGATAAATTGTGCATGGATTTGTACATTTTTAAATGTGTGGAATTTTAAATTTTTTTTCTCTCTCATTTGTATTAAAGATGAAGGAAATTCAATAAACTCTCAATTTAAATATATATATTTTTTTTTAAACTATAAATTTGAATGTTAAATCTATGCACAAAAATATTAAATACACCATGGAGAACAATTTAAAAAAAATCAAACCACAGTCTAAATTAGCAAAAAAGCATTAGTATTTATTGAACAGTGACTGACACTTCAACAAAAATCAAGCAAGTTATAAAAATATGAACATGGCGAAAAATCCGTTTACATTTTTCATTGGTATGAGCACTGGACTAATTAACAAAATTTCATATGTCGCGATGTAGTTTTCGCATTAGGTAAAGATGAGCTGTCAAAATATTCACAATTAAAGGAGCTTTTCAGTTAATTTAAAAAAAAGAAAACCGATATTTTGACCAATTTCAAGACACTATGTTCCCTTAACTATTATAACTTATGTTTCAGTTTTTGGTTCTTAAAAGTTACGGATGGTGTCAGTTAATGGAATTTTTGACACTACTTATGACAAAATATACAATTTTTCAAAATTTTGCAATAATTTTCCTAATGTATTTCTAATACGCTTTCAAAAATACAAACACAAATAAAATAGATCTAAAACTTTAAATAAGAAAGAATTCTTAAGGATCAGTTACTGGGTTTTTCATACCTATCTAATCAATGTAAATAACATTACTACAACAAATTAAATATTCCGATTCAACGTACGATAAATAAATATGAATAAAATATTTTCAATGTTTCGGTTTATTCTTCTTAGCTATCTTCAGGAAAAAATTTTAAAACATAAATCGGCAGAAAATATTCATAGTGTTACATCATTAGAAGTCAAATTTAGCAATTTACATTTAATTTTTAATGATGTAACACTGTGATTGTTTCAGTTGATTTATATTTTAATTTTTTTTCCCGAGGATAGTTTAGAAGAATAAACCGAAGTGTTGAGATATGTTTTATTCAAATTAATTTTTATACGTTGAATAGCAACATTTAATTCGTTATAGTATTAGATATTACAAAGTAAAGTCCTTTGTTATTATGTAAATAATATTTATTTTCTTTAATGAGCATAATTAAAAATAAATTTAAAGCTGCATTTTATGGCAAATATAGAATCTTGCCATTAATTATATCTTATTTCTAAATGTATAATTCGGGGAAAAATTCATCATTCCAAGCTATTTTACTACTAAATTGCTTCAGAGAGAGATGAAAGAAGTATCGCATTGATGCAATTTTTGAAATAATATTAAAGAATGCACTAACTTTGAATTTTTAAGTGGTAACATTTTTGACACCTTATTTGAGTTCCTTGAATTAGCAGCCCGGAAAAAGATATAATATATGGATTTTTTTTTTTTTAAATCTTCACCAAGTTATAAAATAAAACATATTAAGAATTTATTCATAAAATTTAAAAAAAAATTAAAATTAAATTGTTGAAAAGAAAATACTTAAAACTCACAGTAAATTATCTAAAAAATTATATTGTAGTTTTATTTAATAAACAAACAAAAATAAGCAACCAATTATAAAAAATTTCCAGTTATTGTGTAAATATTTCTTTCATGTAGATGCTCTGATAACAGAATACTATAATTTTAGGATCTTTTTAAAAAAAAATACTATTGGGTTGTTTTAGGTTGTAAAACCCAAAAGTTTCTTCCATTTTTTTTACAAAAAAAAAAAAAAAAAAAAAAAAAAAAAAAAAAAAGGCAATTTTGAAAACGGTAAGATTTTATTGGAGAATATCTGTGGTATTCTGTTCTGCGTACCTTCTACATTTCCAGGAGTCTTATAATGCCTTCTTTCCCAAAATTGTTTAATTTCGTTCCAAAATACTTACCGAGATGATTTTTTATGTCATTCAGTAGTTAATTTTTTAAAAGAGAATTTTCGAAAGAAAAAAGTAAGTAGTGATTAGATAGATCAATGTCCGAAGTGTAGGGAGGGTGTTTCAGAACATTTCAATCGAACGCAAAGAATTTGTTTTTCCTAGTCAAAGATTGTCAGAAAAGCTTGCAATTCATATGCTATTTCTTTTTTTTTTTAAAATTGGTACCAGTTTCTGAAAATAAAATTCTTTTACTCACGCTTTGACAACATTTGCAAAAGGAAAATACTATAAAACGTGTTTTTAAACGTATTAGTGCAAATAGAATATAAAAATATAGTTGCTAGTAGTCGATCTGTTGGTGAGAAACTTTTTAGATAGCATTTTCAACTTCAAAAACATCATTTTTTGAAAAAATAGGTCCCTGTGGATGAAAATTGGCAGTGGCGCCAACTTATATGGGCCCATGGGGTGCGGGCCCACCCAATAATTTGATATCTCCATTTACCTATTATTAATTGAGCCCACCCAATATTTTTCAAAAGTTGATGCCACTGAAAGTTGGATATTTTATAACAATCTGGAATTAAAAAAAAATCTTAACCAGTTGAGACATAGTTCCCATTCCTATCGTCAAAGGTCGAACTCTTACAGAAGAAAGTTTTGGTCTCTATTTGGTGAAATCGGATCTACCAGGAGCCATTTCCTCCTAACCAAACTATCAATTCTGAAAAATAATACCGGCAAATCTGTATCTGTTACATTAATTTTTGCTGTTTCTGTTACATAAAAAGCTCTAGGAATTGCAGTTTACTAGAAAAATTTTAGTAACTTTACAATTTTTTTTTTTTTTTTTTTTTTTTTTTTTTTTTTTTTTTTTTACAGTGTATGACGACTGAATTCCACATGTTTCTTTGACTATTAGAAACAAACTCCTTGCATTCGATTGATACATTCAAATCCATCCTCCTAACTCTTCGGACATTGCTACGTCCGACAACTATTTGTTTCTTTCTCTCAAAAATTCTATTCACCAAAGAAAAACAAATTCTTTGATTGACATAAAAAATCACTTCCGCAAGTATTTTGCCACCAAATCAGATAAGTTTTGGAAAGAAGATATTATTAGACTATCGGAATGATGAAAGAAGGTTTGTTCAAAGAATTTGTTTATTGAAGAAGCATTCCTCAATTAAATATTGCCTTTATCAAAATTTCCATATTTTATTTAAAAGTTATTTTAAGTTATAAAAAAAAAAAAAACCTTTTGGGACAATCTAATAATTTGGCGCTTTACTCACAAACAGTTTTTTGTAAAAACAACATCTACATTAGACTTGTATAGTACTGGAATATATTATTTCGTATTAAAGACCACCCATTTCTTACTACAGGAAAGCACATTTAAAAGACGGAAATTTGTCTTAGAGTTTGTCTTTTCGATGAAGGAGCTATTTTTCTGAGAAAAAAAGGTACTAAAAGTTCAAAGCGCAGACACAACTTTCTATTTGTCTTCGACGTATATCATTTTAAAGTGGTCAGGGAAGTAATTTTCTTCTTTGTGATTCATAGCGAACGAGTTTCGAGAAGTCCAAGAAAGAAAATTTCATCCTCTGTATTTAGTTCATGATCTATTGCAAACATATAAATTAACTCTCATTTAAAATCGAGAAAACTTGCGATGCAAATCTCATTCTTGCAAACATATATTTATTAAAGTAGTAAATATATATTTCACTTTAATTTATTCTCTGAATGGATTTTTTTTTTCTAATTTAACGGTGTAGTTTTTCAGATTAATTGCATTCTAGTAAGTTCTAAATTAAATTATTAAATTTAAATAAACATTTTTGGAATTACATTATCATAATGCGGTTTTAAAGCATGTTAAGGGGCTACTTCGGTCAAATGAAAAGAGTCGTTCGCTAATGCTAATCCTATGGAGGAAATTTATATCCTCGGTTGCATTTAAAATATTTTTAAATGATATTTTTGTAATGGATAGCTGAAATAGATCTGAATGTTGGTTTTTTACTTTTTCGATTTTGGCTGCAGATACTTTGGTGTCGAACGGGTCTTTTCATTTGAATGAAGTAGCCTCTTAAATGCGATAAATCCATTCTCAAGGTGGCTAGTCACTCAGGGCAAGATTCCATTCCGCAATGTTAAGTCTAGGGCGTTTGATGCATTTTTATATTCAAAGTATCGGGAAATTAATGTTTGTAACTTCTTTTTTCAGTGTTCTCTTATTAAAAGATGCATCTTTTTTCTTAGTTTTCAAAAGATTTCTAAAATTTATGCTCAATTTAATGTTTTATGTTTTAAAAACTAACGAGCTGGAATTAAAATTTTAACACTTTCTATAAAATTATGCATAGATATTAGAAATATAGTAAAGCCACAGCGAAATGAACGATGCTTCGATTACGAATGTATCTGTTACTGATCACTCATCGGGACGTAGCTCATTTCGTTTTGATTTATTGCAGTCCCAAAGCAACATCCATCGGTATTTTCGACAGAAAGGAAAGAGGCTGTTTTCGTGATCATTTAAGTAAGACCAATTTCATATTTGAAGATTAACTAGCATAAAATGATTAACTTAAAGATGTCGCTTCTTCTAGACCTATCAACAATGCATCTTCATTCTGAAAAAATGAAGAAAACAGATCAATAAAAACTGCGCCTTGATCAAGAACAAATTTCTAACCCTTCCCTTTCAAAATCTTCCTTTATAAATTTATTTTTTAAAGAAATATCTTCTCTCGCACCAGGTGCATCCGCATTTAAAGTAGGGCAAGATGGTTAGAGAAAAAAAACCCTTTCGCTGGGTCCAGTCTTACCTCCTTTTCTTCTGGTATTAAAATGAACTAATAGAAAAACCCCAGAATTTCTTTCACTTACATGATTTAATCACAGACCTTACTCTGAAGTTCTTTGAAAGGCAACGTGATCTCGAACAAAATAGAAAGTTGGGGAAGGGGTCTGAAAGCAACTATTTAAAGCGAAAATCACAGCGAAAGGCTTTTGATGCATTCTTTAGAATTTCTTTTCCTTTTCCTCAACCCCCACCCCTTTACTTTTACCCTTTTTTACGCTCCCAGAATGAAAACTATATGTATAAAACTTGAGAGAAATTGCATTTGCTCTGAATAAAAATTTTACAAAGTTTTAAGCAGCCTGTGATGAATTTTCATCAAAGTATAGAAAAAAAAGATTTATTAAAAACAGACCAGCCTCTAGTTTTTCATTAGTACCTTCGAATGTAATATTAAGTAAATAATACAGTAAATTCTGTCTAAGGCGGAATCGATTAGTACTGAGAAAGTGCTCCGCAGTTGACAGTATTACGCCTTAGACAAATTTTATTCTATAAGGATTCCAAAATCTTTCCTAGTTAGGCAGATTTTCACGTTTGAGATCGTTTACTATACCCTCAAAATTTTATAATCATATTAGGAAGAGTTTTTGACATACAGTGGTGACCAAAATTATGGTTACTTTTAGGTAGCTTTCATTACCAAAAGCAAAAAAAAAAAAAATAAATAAATAAATAAATAAATAAATAAATAAATAAATAAATAAATAAATAAATAAATAAAATAAAATAAAATAAATAATTAAAAAAAATAACTACCTATTGCAGCCGTTAGGAGAAAGCCCATCGGTAAATCTTGTTATATTTCCGTCGATCATGACCCCTAGATCCCAAAACCACCCTCCGTTGAAATGTTGACTTACATATATATACTATATATAGAGATATATCCATGTATATCGATATACACATCTGAATTTTGTCATGCTGTAACTCTCAAATTTATAAACCAATTTGGATGAAAATTTTTTATGTGCATAATAGAAATACTAATGTCTTGACCGAGTTTGTTGGCCAGTTTCATCCACCATCTTGTTTCAAAATGGCGGCCATTTGATTCTTTTGAAACTTTTATGTTTTTTAACTTTGTATACTTATAAAAAAAGTGCCGTTTCACACAATGCAAATTCTTATGTATCATTTTAAACGGAATGTTAGAAACATCAAAAGACAATTTAAACAGTCACGCAATGTAAGTTAACAACATAGGTCATTTTAAAGAAAAAGTTAGAAAACATAAAAATTTTCATAAGTGTCCACAAATTTAAATGGCCTCCATTTTTAAAAAAGACGACGGTTGAAGCTGGCCAACGAACTCGGTCGAGGCATTAGTACATCAACTATGCACATAAAAAATTTCATCCGAATCGGTTCATAAATTCGAGAGTTACAGAACGAAAAAATTCAGATATCTCTATATGGATATATATTTATATATATGTAGTATATACAGGGTGTCCGAAAAGTCTAGAAACGGTCGAATAACTCGAGAAATATACATCAGATTGAAAAACAAAAATATACCTATTAAATATTTTTAAATAAGCTACTCAGTGATACTAAATTTGGCCAACGCAACCGGCCCCCTGGGGGTCCAAGGGGGTCCAACTTTGAAATCTTAAATTATAACCCCCATTTTTTATTGCAGATTCGGAATCTACAGACAAAAATACGTAACTTTTGTATTTAATGTTTATTTCAAATCCTCCTTGATCACGGTGTAATCGAGCATATTCGACAGATACATATTTTGGTTTTCCAAACCATCTTTCCCTTCTCTAAGCCTGATTGTCCAAAACTTTTGGCGTCGAATTCCCTGTCTTTTGCAGGAATACCGTTTCTTGAAAACCACGAGTCTCGATTATTTCTAAGATGCTATAGGCTTTTATATGATTTTCTGCACAAAAAATCATTGAAATATATTACCTATATTAGTTTTCTATTCCGATTTTTATTTTATCCTGACAAACATTTCTAACTAAAAACTTGTGTATTTCGAACTTTTAACGTATAAATAAGCACCTCCCCTCCTGAATTGAAATAGTATAATCTTTCTTATTTGGGGGCAGGATGTGTGTATATTATGCGTTTCAATGGATTCTGCTGTTTAAAAAAAAAAAAAAATCATCTAATAAAACTGAAAAGGATGTTTTTTTTTTTTTTTTTTTTTTTTTTTTTTTTTTTTTTTTTTTAACTATTACTATAGAAAAATGTAAGACAAAATACTAAAAAATAAACATATGAAATCTTTTTATGCTGGCTGTGTAACGAATGATGGAGCATCGTAAACTCAGGGTACTTAAAGGCAGTGTTGCCAGATGAATACAAAAATTTTATTTTGAATATCACTATTGTCATAGACAGATTTTTGCCTTATTTACTTACAATTCCTTTGTGATTAAAACAATGGAAAATTACAGTACGAAAATAGTGGTATTCAAAATAAAATTTTAGTATTCGTCTAGCAATACTGCTTATAGGTCCCGTTATTTTCCAAGTAAAATATCAGTATTTTTTTTTTTTTTTTTTTTTTTTTTTTTTATAAAATAAATAAATGTACTTCAAACACTCGTATTTTTTCCTTTTGAAACCAGTTATTTTCAACTAGAAAATTTTCCTGTTCTAGAAATTCCAGGATACGTACAAACCCTTAAATTTCAGGTGAGGGTGGGATTAAAGGTTTTTATGATTGATTAATTGCTGCAACTTTAAAATAACAAGTAGGGCAGAAAATTTTTCAATATTTCTTAGAAATATATCATAATTTTTAGTAAATTAATGTATTCTTTTAAATTTTAAATTGTTTTTCATAAATTTAACCACTTCACTGATCAATATTTTAGCAAAAGCTTTCAAATAGTTCCTATTTTATCAAGTCTTTTGCAGAATTTTTATTATTTTATCACCGGTATTCCGAAACAGAAATTTTTTCAAATTGAATCAGAATAATGTAGGCATCCCGTGAAACGAAAAACAATCTGTTCGCAAATCTGTTTAGATTAAACAGCACAAAATTTACTGGTGAGAATAATAATTTATGAATGGAATACGGATGCCCGTACGTGATGTGGGCAGATCATGATTGGCAAAAACACGTTGCTCTTATGAGGTACGTCCAAATCAGCGAAACGATTAATCAATAGAAAAAAATGGTATTTTAATCTTTTTAATCTAAAATGTAATTTAATTCTTTAATATTTTCGGGTGCATATGTGCATCATCAAAAGGTGCATGTGTAATTCATTTATGGCACCATTAATAAATAAAAATTAATAGCTGATTTTTTTTTTATTAATTAGAATATTTGTTGGTGATTCACAAGTAAAGGAAACTGTTAAAAAACACGGTGCATCCCCCCCCCCCTCAAAAAAAAAAAAAAAAAAAAAAAAAAAAATGTGTAAGTGGTGCGGTTTCGGAAAACTTTAGGCAAAATGATTATTTGTTGATGCAGACGAACAGAACGTTAGTTTAGAAAATTATTTATTTACTAGCTGACCCGCCCGACGTTGCCCGGGTCCGTATTAACAATATTAAACGAACTTGAAATTTGTATGATTTTATCATTAACTGGAAGCATGCAGAAATACATTGTCTGAAATACGTCGCAGCTGACTTTGTGAAAAATCGGTTTTAAAAAGAACAACTAATATTGAGCTCTAAAAATACTTAAAATGAGCAATGAGAAACACGGGAGGGAACATGTATCCAACGATTGCGTTAGTTTCGTGTTAAAGTGTTGATATTTACCCGTAAAAATCACTGTTAAATCACGTAACTAATTATTTTTTTCGCATAGAAATCCTAAGTGAAATATTTTGAATTTCAAACTAATTATATCACTCTTAATTCCGTCTATACCGTGAATGAAATCGATACGCGATGATAAAAGATTGGTATATAGTATTATAATTTCAGAACCATTTAACAAAAGTGTATATTTTTAATCAAAGCATGCGTAATGTATACACTGTGGACAAATTCCTAACCGTAAACTTTTGTACCATAACCATAATCTGTCTGTAACCTAACTGCGACTTAACATTACCCTACCGTAACTTAAATATAACATAAATGTAACCTAGCCGTCACTTTGAAATACCAATATAGAAGCATCATTTAAGATTTTGCTTGAAAAGTTAACATTCTTTCGTTAATGTCTTAAAATCGTCTGCACTCTGAAATCTAGATTTTAGATTAATATTTGTTATTTAAGTTTTCGCGCATGATTTTAAAAGATTGTTTTCATAAATATATTTTATATATTGACACAGAGTTATTAATATGTTGTTAAATTAAAAACATTTTTTCATCTACGTTATAAAGTATTAAAAAGTTCTGAAAAAAAAAGAAAACTTTTAGTAATACAATTTTTAGTTCAAATCAAATGTTTTCAATATTCTTTTTTATTTTATTTTGATATTTAATTATTTCGAATTTATCAATTCCAATTATTTTAAAAGCAAACATTTTTTTAAAAATAAATAATATAATGGAAAAAAGACCATTTTAAAAAATTACTATTTCTTCGCAAAATACGCTTCAGCTGTAATTCATTTCTTTCAATTCGTCTTATTAATACAAAATCTCTTATATTGACATAGAGTTATTAATATGTTGTTAAATTAAAAACATTTTTTCATCTACGTTATAAAGTATTAAAAAGTTCTGAAAAAAAAAAGAAAACTTTTAGTAATACAATTTTTAGTTCAAATCAAATGTTTTCAATATTCTTTTTTATTTTATTTTGATATTTAATTATTTCGAATTTATCAATTCCAATTATTTTAAAAGCAAACATTTTTTTTAAAATAAATAATATAATGGAAAAAAGACCATTTTAAAAAATTACTATTTCTTCGCAAAATACGCTTCAGCTGTAATTCATTTCTTTCAATTCGTCTTATTAATACAAAATCTCTTATATTGACATAGAGTTATTAATATGTTGTTAAATTAAAAACATTTTTTCATCTACGTTATAAAGTATTAAAAAGTTCTGAAAAAAAAAGAAAACTTTTAGTAATACAATTTTTAGTTCAAATCAAATGTTTTCAATATTCTTTTTTATTTTATTTTGATATTTAATTATTTCGAATTTATCAATTCCAATTATTTTAAAAGCAAACATTTTTTTAAAAATAAATAATATAATGGAAAAAAGACCATTTTAAAAAATTACTATTTCTTCGCAAAATACGCTTCAGCTGTAATTCATTTCTTTCAATTCGTCTTATTAATACAAAATCTCTTCTACATGCTTTTGTTTGGGACATTAAAATTTGAGCGATAAATGGTTTAATATTGCAACCCTTTTTTCGGTTTACTTCACCACCACCTATCTTTTTCCTCCATGGTTTACAACCGCTGTGATAAAAAATCATCTTTTAAACTGACAGCTTGCCAGTCTATAAATTTTAAAGGTCGGTTCCAGCTTTTTTAATTATTTATGCCAAAATTTTATGCAACCAACCAACCATAACTAAATGAAGGGAAAAAAAGAAGAAAAAAGGCGATTTTTTATGAGAGTGATCTTTGGAATTTAATTAATTACTCAGTTAATAAATAGAATTTCGAAATTCTGAAGCTCAGGTGCATCAGGAGAGATATTGGGCTACTCTCATAAAAATTTTGAGCTTCGTACGTCCCATAGATTTTGCTAGCCATCGCAGACACACACACACACACACACACACACACACACACACGCAGACAGAGCGATTTGTTATTTTATTAGTATAGATAGATTCATTATAGCGATAAAATAACAAATATGCCAAAATACAGAGTGAACGAAAAATTGGAGAACGGTCGAATAATTCGCGAAATAAATTGATTAAAAAATGAAAAAAAAGTATTAAATATATATGTTTTAAATGTTGCGATCACCTTTTGATGATGCACATATGCATCACAAGTCCCGAAAGTACTAAGGAATTAAAATATATTTTAGATTTAAAAGATTAAAATACCAATTGTTTTCTATCATGATTTGACCATATCATGCACGAGCATCCATATTTCATTCGTAATTTATAATTCTCAAAAGTAAATTTTATGTTATTTAAACCGAACATTATTCTGATTCAGTTTGGCAAAAATTTCTGTTTCGAAATACCGGTGATAAAAGATTAAAAATTCTGTAAAAGACATGAAAAAATAGAAATTATTTGAAATCTTTTGTTAAAATATTGATCAGTAAAATGGTTAAATTTATAACAAACAATTTAAAATTTAAATGAATATATTAATTTACTAAAAATTATGATATATCTCTAAGAATTATTGAAAAAATTTCTGTCCTACTTGTTACTTTGAAGCTGCAGCAATTAATCAATCATGAAAACCTTTAATCCCACCCCACATGAAATTTAAGGGTTCGTACATATCCTGGAATTTCTAGAACAGGAAAATGTTCTTGTTGAAAATCACTGGTTAAAAAAAGGAAAAAATACTATCGTTTGAAGTAGCTATATTTATTTTATTTAAAAAATACTAATATTTCACTTGGAAAATAACAGAACCTATAAGTACCCTGAATTTACGATACTCCTTCATTCGTTGCACACCCAACATAAAAAGATTTCATTTTTTTTTTTTGTCTTTTTTTTTCTATAGTAATAGTTAAAAAAAAAACCTTATTAGCCTTATTAGCCTTATTAGATGATTTTTCTTCTTTTTTTAACAGCAGAATCCATTGAAATGCATAATATACACACATCCCGCTCCCGCACGCAAATAAGGAATATTATCCTATTTCAATTCAGAAGGGGAGGTGCTTATTTATACGTTAAAAGTTCGAAATGCGCAAGTTTTTAGTTAAAAATGTTTGTCAGGATAAAATAAAAATCGGAATAGAAAACTAATATAATATATTTCAATGATTTTTTGTACAGAAAGTCATATAAAAGACTATAGCACCTTAGAAATAATCGCCACTCGTGGTTTTCGAGAAACGGTATTCCTGCAAAAGACGGGAAATTCGACGCCAAAAGTTCTGGCCAATCAGGCTTCGAGAAGGGAAAGATGGTTGGGAAAACCGAAATCCTGTCAAAAACATGAATGTGAAAGAATGCCAAGTTCGTTAAAGGTTTCGCTAATAAAAGAAGTGAGATCTAACTGCAAACCAAGTTCTTTTGGAGCTCCTTAAATCGCAACTCCTGTCATGCATAATATTATTCAATTGCTTAAAATGATTTGTTATGTTACTTGTTATTCAATTGAGCGACTTAGCAAGTTTTCTCTTATTCAATTTTTTCTATTTAGTTGATCAGAAATTAAACTTGATCCCTTCCTTAACTTATCAGTACCTTAACTTCAATATACTTATTCGAACACTCGATTGACTAGATCTTTGCCAATCAGATTCTAGATTAAATTGTACTCCGACTCAAAGATTAAAGTTGGTAGCTGAAAACTTGCCAAGTCGCTCTATTGAATAACAAGTAACATAACAAATCATTTTAAAGTTTATGTTTTTAGGCCCTTAACATACAGACATCGCATTTTTAGAACGCTTTTTACTCTTTTACCCTCTTTGGATTAGTGGAATCGACATAAGATATAGCCTATATTGGAGCAAGGACTATCACCATCATTTTGATATCATTACTTTTAAGATCGGTTTGTTGTTTGCTGAAATTCCTTAAAATTCCAATTTAGAACATTTTTAGAACGCTTTTCGCACATTTTCACCACTTTTAAATTCCGTATTTTTTATCAAATGCCCTTAGAGATCATTTATATCTTATAAATAATTAACATGCCAAATCTTATAGTTCTAGGTCCTTCAGTAACACAAAAGTTGCATTTTTAGAATGTTTTTTGCTTCTGAACCCTCTTCTGGTTAATGGTATACGCATAAAATATAGCCTATGTTTGAACCGGGGCAAATACCATCATTTTGGTATCATTAATTTTGAAATCGGTTCGGTAGTTTCAGAGATTAGCCCCGATACTCGCCAAAAGTGTCGCCAACTTTGTACTATTTCTGATATTTCTCGAAATTCCCATAAGCTCTAAAATGCCAAACTTTATGTTTCCAGTCCAGTCCCTTAATATACAGACATCGCATTTTTAGAATGTTTTTTGCTCTTTTATCTCCTTTGGGTTAGTGTAATCGACATAAGATATATCATGTGTTGGAGCAAAGACTGTCATCATCATTTTGATATCATTACTTTTAAGATCGGTTTGTTTTTTGCTGAGATTGCTTTAAAATTGGTCTTTCGAACTTTTTAGAACGCTCTGCGCGGATTTTCACCCATTTAAATTTGATATTTTTTAGCAAATGTCATTAGTGATCATTTATATCTTATAAATAATTAACATGCCAAATTTTGTGCTTCTAGGCCCTTCAGTAAAACAAAAATCACATTTTTAGAATGTTTTTCGCTTCAGAACCCTCTTTTGGTTAGTGGCACAGACATAAGATATTGTCTATGTTTGAACCGAGGCGAATACCATCATTTTGGTACCATTACTTTTGAAATCGGTTCGGTAGTTTCAGAGATTAGCCCTGATACTCACCAAAAGTGACGCCAACTTGGCACTATTTCTGGTATTTTGTGAAATTCTCATAAACTTCCATTGTAATCCAATAATTTATCCTCTAACCAACCCTTAATGTTTAATTAATGGTGATTTCTGATTTTTTCCTATTTATAGATCCAATAACCTACCTCCACACCAAATTTCAACTTCCTAAGTCACCTGGAAGTAGTCAAACATTTTTATGAGTGAGTCAGTGAGTCAGTGAGTCAGTGGTAAAAGCAGTGGTTTTCAGACGTCAAATTCTCGTGAACGATAAAAGATTTTTTAACAAAATTTTAGGATTCGGAAATTAGAAGATGGTCTTACACGACACAAAAAATTGCAAGTGTGTAAGTCAAATAGAATTTAAGTTATTGAGGGGTCAAAAGTGGCTCGAAATGGTTCGGGTAATATAACCCAGGCTGGTGTGTCTCCTTTTACTTTGTGAACTTGGCTGACACACTGCCGTGTGTCTAGATATGTATCTGTCGAATATGCCCGATTACACCGTGATCAAGGAGGATTTGAAATAAATATTAGATACAAAAGTTACGTATTTTTGTCTATAGATTCAGAATCTGCAATAAAAAATGGGAGTTATAATTTAAGATTTCAAAGTTGGACCCCCTTTGACCCCCAAAGGGTCGGTTGCGTTAGTCAAATTTGGTATCGCTGAGTAGCTTATTTAAAAATATTTAATAGGTATATTTTTGTTTTCCAATCTGATGTTTATTTCTCGAGTTATTCGACCGTTTCCAGACTTTTCGGATACCCTGTATATGTAAGTCAACATTTCAACGAAGGGTGGTTTTGGGATCTAGGGATCACGATCGACGAAAATATAGCAAAATTTCCCATATAAAAGTGCTTTTCCTCTGGACGGCTGCAAAAGGTAGCATTTTACTTTTTGGAATGAGAGCTATCTAAAAGTGTCCACAGTTTTGGCCACCACTGTACATTCTGTGGAAGGTTCTTCTCTTTAACTTCTGCGACTTACAGCCAGTAGCGTAGCTATGTTTTTTGGCGCCCGGTTGGTTGGTTGGTTGGTTGATTTTTGTCGTCCGATTATCTACGCTAATGGGATATAGGACCAGGGGGAGTGCCCTCCGTGGGGGTCTTTCTAAGGGAACCTAACCCGTATTTACGCAAGGTTCGAAGAAAACCACGGAAAACTCCGAACGGTTAGGCCGACAGCCGCGATTGGGTTCGAACCCAGCACCTGCCGTCTACCAGTTGAGAGGTCCGAACCTCTCGGCCACTGGTGGGGCTTTTGGCGCCCGGGGCCAGCAAGAAATTTTGCGCCCCACCCCAATATAGATATATAACAATTTCTCTCAATTTGGCGCTCTTAGGCCTCGGCACCCGGGGTTGACGCCCCCCTTCCCCCCCCCCCCCCCCCCCTTAGCTACGCCACTGCTTACAGCTACATGTGCGAACAGTATGACTAAATGCGGAATAATTAATTTTAATCCAAAACATCAAATGAATTATCATACAAAACAAATCATTAAAAAGCATCACTAAATGTGTATTTTCCCCGTGAATATGAAAGATCGCAGTGAATATCCACTCAAATTTCTAAAGGTCTTATCTAACAGGAGAAATTGTGCCTATTTAAGTGGTCATCACCTAAATATCCTGTAATTGCACTATTAAATCCATAATTGAATGGATGTATGTACGAAAGTACGATGTTACAAATTTCGAAAAGTTGGCTTTTCTGTTGGAAAAGGGTGCATGTGAAATGAATGATGATTATCCAATGTTGAAAATTTCATTTTCATAATACAAGGTTACATAGACAACTGAGCCATCATTTTACAATGTGATATTGGAGATTCTAGCATTTCAGATTTCAGAAGCCAATGTTCTGTTTAAATTGAACTCTGAATTTTTGTAAATGTATTTAGTCAGGCTCACTTCAAAAAATTTTTTTTTTCAAAATTACATTTTAATATCTAAAAATACATGTACATATATATATATACACATACACACACATTTCCTTCTTCGTTGGTCCAATTGCTTTTTTGTAATGCGCTCTTTTTTTTTTTAATTTAATTTAATTTAATGAATGTTCGATAAGCCTGATAAATCTGTGGAGAATGCAATTATGTTTTTTATACTGAGCATAATTATTCTTATTGGTTTGGATAACAATATCGCTTTGTCTCATCTACATATCTTTATCTGTGTCGTAAAATTTCTATGTTTGGCTATCTCATTAAAGAAATTTGGTTTGATACCTACCAACATACCTCTTTAAAATTTTATTATACTATTTTAATAATATATTATATAACTTCCTTTACTTAAAAAAAAAAAAAAAAATTCCCAAAATTTATTTTATTACTGTTGCGGTAACTAGATCCCCCAGGTCCAGTTAACTTGATACATGTCTAAGTTACCCCATTTTTGTAAAGTATTAAAAAATGTTTCTGTTTGGCTAACAGGTTGGGAAACAAAGAAGAAACAGTTTTGAATTTCAGAATTTGTCTGCTGACACGCGCAATGTCTCACTTGTCGTTTAGGTCCTAAATAATGCTATCTCATGATTTTGCTTACAAGGAAGGTCTTTCAACATGAAATTCTAAATTTCTTTCAAAATTTTTCTGGCATAATTAAATGTAGCTATGTCTTAACCATTAACTGCTAAACTAAAATTGAAAAGCCACAAAAAACATTTAAAAACTGCGCTGCATTTCCTGAAATGACAATTTATTGTCTATGCCATCGTGGCGAAATTTGCCTCTTGAATTAAATTGATTTTAATTGGTGCGGATTGTTTCATTTTGCAACATTAAATTATAGAAATTCATAGTTTTTGTGAAATTTCTGTTAATTTTGCTTCCTTTGCTATCATAAGAATAAAATGAAGGTCAATTTGAAAGATTCCCCCTCCCTTTGGGAAAAGTAATAGACTATCCAAGGTCAGGATTTTAAAAATTACTTTAAATGTGTTTTGGCATAAGTGGTTTGGTTCTCTTGACGCGGTGGACTATTGGTCGATTTCTGGCGCCACTAGATTAATTTTATTTATTTATTTATTTATTAAGTTTGAGTTTTGCCATGGAATGAACATGATGCAATATACTGAATTTTAAAATGAAACTTTCGAAATCATCACTGTTGATTCCTTGTAGAGAATATGATCCTTTGATGTGTCTTTTATGATGATAGTAAATTTTAGTGAAAAATAGAATTAAGGTTTAATTAACATCTGCTCCATATATTTTGAAAGAAATGTTGCTTTAGAGACAAACTTGGCTTTGTATAATAAAACTGAAAGCGGTCCTTGATTAAATATGCGGCAGAACTGTGTTTTTATATAAAAATAATAATTCTTGACATCCGTAGAGCCTGAAAAACTTTATGTGAATTCACGTTGAACTCCATTCTATAAATATAGAATCCTCCAGATATATCTATACGTTAAAATCATCTCTGAAAAATTATCTAACTAACACTGCAAGTCCCGTCAAAATCTATTCAGCAAAACTTAATCTTTAATCAGCCTGAATGAAATCTTTATTTCTATTATATATAGTGATTTAAAACTTATCGTTCAAATTTCGTGGAGAGTTAGGGAATATGTCAGAAAACCGATTTTACATGGGAAAGGAAAGTATGTTCCCAAATACATGCATGCGCACGTAGAAGGCGCTGTATGTACCCAGCCTTTCATTGTTTCCCCATCATTGTTTTGACTTTCCTAAAGCTAGGTATTACTTCCTTTGCTATTTCCACTTCTTATTTGGATTTTCCCACAAAGCCTTTTACAACTTTAAAAACTCCAAAAAGTTTGTTAATGACCTTTATTCAACTCTTACATTATCTAACGTTTAGAAACTTCTCGTTTAATATTTATTTAATATATTTTTAAAGGTTTGTTTTTTACGTTTTGTTTTTTCATTTTCATTTTAATTATTTTTTGTTAATTTTATTCTTTGTTTCTAACTTTCCTCATTCATGATTTTATAAATTTTGGTATCATAACAGAATTCTATAAGAATCTTTTTAATCCACATTTTTGCTACAGTTATCTATTGTTTTGCACGTTTTGCAGCACTTCTTTTTTATTCGTGCTTGCCAGTTTTGTTAGTTATTTCGACCTGAAACAATTGTTGCATATTTCTGCATTTTATGGAGTTTGTTTGTAAAGTTCTTATTTATTTTTATTAATCAACAACAGTTGTGATACATTTTACTGCACCCAACCACTCTTGCTGTCATCAGTGTACGAGATGATTTACTACTGATGAGATAAATAATTTTTACTGTACTTTAAACCGTACTGTTTCCTTGCGTTCAAATTACATGTCCATTTTGTTGATGTAGATGACGTTTACAGACATATTCTCTCTCATATGTGAAATCGGTTTCCTGACTTATTACCTACCTCCCCACGAAATTTAAACGTTAAGTTTTAAATCCTACAGTATGTACAGCGGGAAATGCAGGTTCTGGTGGGTGTAACATAATATATATATCATTTTCCTGGCAATACGAAGAAAAAATACAAAAATGCCATCCAAACGCATAGTATTTTAATAAATTATATTTCACATGGCATTATTTTTTAGTAAAAACTTACATTGTCTCTCATAAAAACTAAATACAATGATTACGTTAACCCTCTAATTCCCATGGTAAAATACGTTCTAAAAATTCCGTAATTCAGAGAATCTGAATTTATGTCAAAAAATGACAATAATAAATTTTGTTTTATTTAAATATGAAATTTCTATTATTAAATAAAGTTAATATTCCTACTTTATATTTCTAATATGAATTAGGAATATCCGAATTAAAAAATCTACTACATTCAAACTACTAGTAGAAGCAAATATTCTACCATGGGCATCAAAGGGTTATAATTAAGTCAGTTTCTAACATGCTTTTAGTTGTATGAAGTTTTTTCAATTATACTAATAATAAATTACGACAATAGTTTTAATTTGGTTTAGATTGATTGATGTCTAACAGTTAACAATGTTCTAGAGAATTTTCTTCTAGTTTTTCAAACTTATAAAGTTTTTTTGTGTTATTTAGTACAGATCTAGATTGACAACTTCTTTGTGAAGTTCACATGGAAATTTCTGAACTAATCGGTGAAACGACGGTGGATGTTTCTCCTATTGTTATCCCGAGCACCTATGTGACATCAATAGAGAATAACTCTCAGGCATTTAAAACTACCGTGTTACCACCTTAAGCGTAGCACCCAAATACTTTCACCTTTTTAAAAATATCCGGTCTATATTCTTCTATAAAATGCAAATTGTTAACACTGAGTTAGATATCAGAACGAAAAGAGATGTTGTGAACCACCAGCTAGACATTTAATCCCACACTACAAATGGGTGTCAGTCAAAACGTCAAAAGAGAACCGACTCCAATGTGTACCGTCTTCTTTGGACGTTTACTGACCCTATTGACCATTGTCCGGTCTCACAATGGTGGCAGCACGCCCAAAAGAAACTTTGATCTCGCTCAATTTGATCCGGACTTTGTAGTTTGGGCAACATGGGGTCCGGACTGAATTCGTTGAGTTCTAGGGGGTGGTTTCGAATTACGCAAAGCCAAAGGAAAGATGCAGATGGGACCAGTCGGCCATATAAATTTGTTGGTTTAGGAAAACGTTTATAACAAAAATATGCAGCTGGTTTGTTGTAGATGCAAAGAGAGTATTGGAAAGAAATTGCTATAATTCAGACCTAACAAATTGTTACAATGCCATAAGTAGGACTTGATACACATTAAAACTCGAAAGATGAAGGCAGATGTTTTCGTAAATCATTGATTATGTAAAAAAAAAAAATAATTTTTAAACTTTTTTGTTAACTCTTTCCGACAAAGATGAAAAGTGTTTATGAATTCGGTTTGTCAGTCAGTCTGTCTGTCCACGCTCTAACTCACGTAAATATACTCGGATTTTCATGCATTTGATATAGGGTAAATTGGGTGAAGATGCCGTAGTTGTTTGATTCAATTGTTTTAAAAAATCTCCTGTTGATTTTATTTAATATTCATTGATTTCTTGTTAAATTCTGCACTCTTATGTATGATTTAAACACATATTTCGATGCATGAAAGATGCAGGAATTCGATGCAGATGCATCGAAAGTACAGAAAACATAATTTTTTTTTTTTTTTTTTTTTTTTTTTTTTTTTTTTTTTTTAAGCATTGCATTTTGGCATTTTACACAAGGTATGGGTAAGATGGCCAACGTGAAAGCTCCGATCCCCCTTACTGACGTAAAGAAGCGTGATCCAGCGGCCATTTATGCTTTACAGAAAGAGCACGTACAAGTAATCTCTTAAAAATAAATAAATAAATAAAAATAAAAATCATATTTATTTTTTTGGTATAAGACTAGAATGCTCTAGTCTTTATTTTGCATCTAGATCTTTATACAGCTAGATATATAAGTATTTTATTATACACAGAGTGCTGTAACCTTTATAGTCTTTTATAGATATAATTTCTTTTCTCTAGATTCATTCATTTATTTACTTTTCTTGTATGTATCAAGCGAAAGAGTGGGTTGATTATATATATATACAGTGAGTATAAAAATTATACGGACAGCAAAAAAATATGAACTTTTTTGATAAATTTCAAGACAAATGAAAGTTTTTTTCATATAGTATGTATCATCAAGCTTAAAAGCTAATAAAAAAGTCAACAAAATTCAATTGTCAGTATTTTATTATAAAAGCACAGTAATTTTGCTATTTTTGCTTGTGTAAAAACTATAAGGACATCAAAAGAAAAAAAAATATACAATATAGTAACCAAAGAAACAAATATTTAATGTGTTATGCGCTCACCTATGAATTTAATGATTGAAAATATTCCATCAGTCTTCGACATCATTAATTTTTTATACAATTGGAATTGTTTTGTACTATATTCATCTTCATTGTAGACCTGAATTCCAATTCTGAAGAAAAATGCCTTTCATTTTTATGAATTCATCTTACTTGATCTCCCTATAAGTTATCGATATGGTTTAAATCAGGTAAGAGCGGCCATTGCAAAGCTTCAATATTTTTCTAATAGAACTGAAGTTTTTTTCTCACAATTTGTGTGGATAGGCGCATTATCTTGCTGTTATATCCGTTTTTTTCTTGCCAGAAGTGTTGCAAGAAATCAAATATAGTCAGAAAAAGTTTGAATACATGCCTTTTAATTAAATTTTCCTGAAAGATAAACAAATGACACCACGTCGTTGAATCAAAAGCAGCCCCATGTTGCAATGAATCCTCCACCAAACTGATTCTTAAATAAAATCTCTTTTTCTTTTCTTAAATCATCTTAAGGGTGCTCTTAACTGATTCGCTCAACAAGCGAAAAACGTATTGACACATTTCCAAATTCATTTTTTAACGGAAATATATAAAATTGGATTGCCTGACTATGGAAGCGATTTCGAATTGAACTTATTTTTCTTTTTTATGATAATTAAATTACCTATCGAGTTATAAGCTATTTCGACCAATCGGTCACCCGTTTTTCCCCTGCTTTTCGACCGGTTTTTCTGCTTTCGTCGGGAAAGATGCTCAAAAGTGTCAACTTTGAAGGCTTGTTATGAAAAATCTATTGTGCTTTTCAAAAAACAGAAGAATGAGTGCAATTAGACAGTTTCTGAACAACAAAACCTGCTATTTTCATGTATTTCCGAACAAAAATAAATTAATGCATATGTCACAAAGTTGCCCTTTTTGATTTAAGAACACCCTTAACGATATTTCCAGTCATCAGGACCATTTAAGTTTCATTTCTTTTTATGGGAGAAAATTAGTTAAATAGAGAAAAGGAGGTTTTACTAAAACATCAGTTAGATGACGGATTCAATGCAACATGGGGCTGCTTTTCGTTGAGTGACGTGGTGTCACTTATATATCCTTCAGGAAAATCGAATTCAAAGACACATATACAAACTCTTTTTTACCATCTTACATTTGTTCCAACACTTCTGAAAGGACAAAAACGGATATAACAGCGAGATAATGCGCCTATCCACACAAATCGTGAGAAAAACTTTAGTTCTATTAGAAAAATATTAAAGCTTTGTAATGGCCGTTTATAAATCCTGATTTAAATTCTATCGATAACTAATAGGGAGATCTGGTAAGATGAGCTTATAAAAATAGAAGGCATTTTTCTTCAGAGTTGGAATTCCAATCTACAATTGAAGATGAGTAGTACAAAAACAATCCCGAACTGTACTAAAAATTAATGATGTTGAGGACTGATAGAATATTTGCAATCATTAAACTCAAAGATGAGTGCACAACACATTAAATATTTGTTTCTTTGGTTACTGTATTGAATTTTCTTTGGTGTTCTTATATGTTTTATACGAGCAAAAATAACAAAATTACTGTGTTTTCATAATAAAATACAGACAGCTGAATTTTGCTGACTTTTTATTAGCTTTTCTGCTTGATGATACATAGTATAAGGGAAAAAGTTTCATTTGTTTTGAAAATTATATACAAAACTTAATATTTTTTACTTTCCTTATAGTTTTTACACGCTCTGTATATCTTTAAATGGTTGAGTTTCTATATTTCCGATCCTTCATCCCCTTTAATTTGTTTTATTTTTTTATATTTTCACAGAAAAAAATTAACGGGATTTTACAGCCTTCGTGCCTGAATATATAAATATATGTTGAATAAGAAAATAATAAGATCAAGAAGTCAATGACCTTTTGATTGAACTTCTCATTCTATTATATTGTCTTTGAAATAGTGTGAAATTATTACCATTCTGAAAGATACTATTATATTTAAAAAAAAATAATGTATATGAATTGATAAAATTTCATGCAACTAACTTTCGACAAAAAACAGTCAATGCTAATAAAACATTTTCTGGGTAAATTTTATTTACTTCTGTGACGTTTTATTGCCAATGAAAAATTCAAGATGTATATTTTAGTAGTGCTGCCATCTATTGTATTCTAGAGAAAATGTAACTTATACTCAATTTTACTGGCAATAAATTAGTGCTATTTTTTTTTATTTTTCTTTTAAAAAGTAGCAAACGTTCAGAATATATGTACTTATTTAACATAAGAAAAGACGATGAAAATTAGTAGGTACCGGCTTTTTCAAAGGATCTATCTCGCGCCAGAATTTTAAAATTAAAATTTTAAAGTAATAGACCGAACACATTTTTATTTCACATAAAATTTTCATGTTGAAATAAATAACAAATAAAAATTATAAAAAGTCAGAACTTGAATTGTATAATTTATCGATGTTAATATCAGTATACACAATATAAATAAGATGCAATTAAAAATTAAAAACAAAATAGCAAAGGAATAGAACCGAACATTTTTTATTTGCCGTAAAATTTTCATGTTGAAATAAATAACAAATAAAATTTATAAAAAGTCAGAACTTGGAATTGTATAAGTTATCGATAATATCGGTATACATTTTGACGCCATATTGTTTTTCTATGTGAATTCTGACGATTTTTAAATTTTACATTCATTATAAAGAAAATAGTACATTGGGGTAATTGATTTAAATGTTAGGATGTTCATTTAAATGTTATGGATGTTAAAATTTTCCAACAGGAAGCTTAAATTATTCAGACAGTTTGAAATTTTGTTACTATATTTTGTCAATACTGAAGATGTTTTGTAGTTGGCAAGTAAGCAATTACTGCTATATTAAAATAACACGAAATCTCTGTCCAAACTTTTGCTTATCCTAAAAACATCACAGTGTAAAATGAAGCTCGAGATATACAACAACCATAATATTGCACAATTAAAGAAAATTAGGAATGTGAAATTAGTGGCAATATGGAAGGAAAGATCTGAAGTGGGCTGACCATCTCTGAAAAATGTACTTTGTATTCTAAAATTGTTGCAAAAATAAGCAGTTTAAGAACATCAAAGAATCAAATCGTGTTTAATGTTTAACAAAATAAAAGTTTTTTTTCCCCCTTTAATATCTAAGAAATTTGATATATTCATATGTATATACCGGTACTTACGTATTAACGCCACCGCAGCAGAAATTGCACTAATGCGCCAATAAAGAGTAATCTTGTTGTTTGCACGAATACAAAAAAATGGCGTCAAAAATAAGCAAAAAAAAAAAAAAAAAAAAAAAAAAGCACTAAAAAAGCACAAAAAACGGCTTGCGAACAACACAATTGCTCTTTATTGGTGCATAAACACAACTTCTGCTACGGTGGCGTCAATACGTAAGTACCTATATACATTATAAACTAAATTATGGATTTCAGGATATCAGACAGGGGCGTAGCTTGAAATTTTCATTGGGGGGGGAGACCAAAATTTGGCGCCTTTTAATGTTTTGCCGCCCTTGAATTATTCGTAAACTTTTTAGGAGAGGGGGGGGGGTAGTTATGCTACTTTTTATCTTTAGTTACTTATTCATGGTAATGACATCTATTTAGGTGATGTAAGTGATGCAGCCATGGTTGGATTTAGATTTTAAGAGTGCTTGCCACTGTGCGGCTAAAATATCTCTCCCAGCTCTTGTTTTTTCAAAGCTAAAAAGGCAATGTGGAATGTTTATAGAGAAATCGAATACTTATGAATATTTATGATTTAAATATTCGAATATTTATGATTTAAATAAATAAACAGGCGCGGATCCACGGGGGGGGGCGATCGCCCCGATCGCCCCCCCCCCAAACCAGTGTTGAATTCAGACTTTTCCCGGAAGGGATTTCTGCGACTTCGCCGGAGACAGTCTTTTGTTCCGGAAAAAACGCGAATTTTATTAAAATGTCGCTAAAAAGCGCTAATTTTGTCAAAGTGTAGCGGAAAAAGAGCGAATTTTACCAAAGATCGCGAAAAAAGCATGAATTTTGTCGAAGGTTGCGCAAAAGAAAAAAAAAAAAAAAAAGAGTTTTGACAAAGGATTGCTAAAAAACGCGAATTTTGACACAAGATCGCTGACAGCGCGAGTTTTGTCAAAGTGTCGAGGAAAAAGCTCGAATTTCGTGAAAAGGTCGAAGAAAAGCACGAATTTTGTCAAATGTTTGCAAAAAAACGTTAATTCAAAGTATCGCAGAAAAAGAGCAAATTTCGCCAAAATGTCGTGAAAAAGCGCTAATTTTGTCAAAGGGTTGGAAAAAAGGAAGGCAAAGTATAGCGGAAAAAGTGCTAATTTTGACATAGGATAGCTGAAAAAGCACAAACTTCGACATAGGATTGCTGAAAAAGAGCTATTTTTGGCAAAGTACCGCGAAAAAGCGCGAATTTCGTGAAATTAATACGGAAAAAGCGCGAATTTCACCATATGGTGGCAGAAAAAATGCGAATTTCAACAGAAATTCGCGTAAAAAACGCACTCTTTGACATAGGATCGCTGAAAAAGCACTAATTTTGTCAAAGTATCGTGAAAAAGCGCGAATTTCGTCAAATGATCACTGAAGAAGCGTGAATTTCATGACAGGGTCGCGGAAAAACATGAATTTCGACAGTGGATTGCGTAACTAACGCGAAATTTGACATAGGAACGCTGAAAAAGCGCGATTTTTGTCAAAGTGTTGCGCAAAAATTTTGAATTTCGTCAAAAGGTCGAGGAAAAAGCGCTACTTTTTCAAAGGCTTGCAAAAAAACTGGTAATTTTGTCAAAGTACCGCGGAAAAGGGCGAATTTCGTCAAAGGGTCGCGGAAAAAATGCGAATTTTGAGAGAGGATTGCGTAAAAAGCGCGAACTTCGACATAGGATTGCTGAAAAGGCGCGATTTTTGTCAAAGTGTCATGGAAAAACGTCGAATTTCGTCAAAATGTCGCGGAAAGAGAGCTACTTTTTTCAAAAGCTTGCGAAAAGGGAAGGCAAAGGAACTCGGAAAAAGTGCGAATTTCGACATAGGATCACTGAAAAACCGTGAACTTCGACATAGGATTGCTGAAAAAGCGCTAATTTTGTTAAAGTATCGCGAAAAAGCGTGAATTTCGTCAAATGATCACGGAAAAAGCGCGAATTTCGTCAAATGATCACGGAAAAAGCGCGAATTTCGTCAAAGGGTTGAGAAAAAACGCGAATTCTGACGTAGAATCGCTGAAAAGCACGTATTTCGACATAGGATTGCTGGAAAAGCGCGATTTTTGTCAAAGGGCTGCAAAAGAAGCGGTAATTTTGTCAAAGCATCCCGAAAAAAGAGCGAATTTCATCAAACGATAGCGAAAAAAGCAGGGATTTCGTCAAACGAAAATCTCGGAATCGCCCCTCCCAAAACGATTCTCTGGATCCGCCCCTGTAAATAAAACATACAACAAATCACTGAATGTGTAATTTGGATTAAGCATTTATGTCATACTCATTTCCTATTCCATCAAAATATAGATTTTTAAGATATTTTTTTGCAATTAAATTTAATATAACACAAGTAAGAAAAAATACAATTTAAAATGAATATATAATAATATTACAAAATGCTAATTGTCGCAGATTGTTTTAATTTTTCTATTTTTTAAAGCATTCCATTTCGTCACAGCTGAGGTTAGGTCCATTGTTTCTGCCAATGATTTTTCACATTTTAGTATCATTAAATTATTCAACCGTTCATCTGTCATTGTTGTCCGTAAGGAATGTTTAATGAGCTTAAGTTGACTGAAAGAACGTTCATTTGAACCAGCTGTTATTATAAATTTTATTATGCGAAAATTTTCTTTGAGTACTGAACGTAATTTTTTAGATTCCTCAATAACTTCATTTAATGTATTGGAGGTTCTACATCGGTCAAATAAAATTTCCATTTCAGCCTGTAAGGTACATTTATCTGGTTTTAAAACAGATGGAGGCATCATGAAAATCAGAGCTTCGACATTAGAAATTTGTTTTTGAGAGTGGAAAGTTAAAAATATCGAATATGGGTGTGGCGGAATCAACAACTGCTGTTATATTACACTTTAATTGCATAATTAAAGTATCCAAAACGCATTTGAATTCTTTTCGGTAAAATGTATGTATTAATAATGTAAAAGTTTCAAAAATCCCCATTTATCAAAAAATAGCGATCTGTTTAGGAAATAAATAATAAAAACCATTAAAACTTAAGACACAGATGTCATATACGCACCACATTGGCGCGATTTTTTTTCTAAAGCCAGTTTGGAAAAAAATTCGTTTTTAAATATCAGCTACATACATATTTTTTATTATTTTCAATTATTTTAAAAAGGAAATGCTAATAAACTACAAAAGTTTAAATAATAATTTTTAAGCAAAATAATTTATATCGATTTATAAAAGAAAATGTAAAGTAAATAAACAGTTTATTAATAAACTAGAAGATAGCCCGTCAAAATGACGTGTTTGCATTTTTAAAGGATGATAAAAAATTATAACAACTGTGGTCAATCATAGCCACTTTAGGCTGAAACAATTTTGATAAATACAGCGATTAAACTTGGAAAGGAAAAAATCTAACAAAAAAAAAAAAAAAAAGGAAAAGAAAGAAAGAAAGATAGAAAGAAAGAAAATTTCAACAGAAATCTGCATTTAAATCTATAGCAAAACTATCTGGTAGATGGGGGTGGTGATTATAATGAAATTTAAAACGCATCCGCGGTTTGCTTAAATAAAAAGTTTTAATTAAATAGTGTTTTTGAAATCGTGAAAAGATTTCAAAGCGAAGTAAAATGTAGTGACGTCATTTACAGCTCGCACTGTAAATCTGACCATTGAGAACGCTCCATTACGACTATGGAACGGTTTCATTGGTCAGAAAATAGATTGCCTTTAAAATCGGAGGTAACTTCTCACAATGTTTTTGATAAATTTGAAATTCTCAAGAGTCATTCACGGCTGTAAAGAAAAAAAAAATAAAGCAACCCGAATATAAAAATTTTAACAATATTGCATTTAAAGCGCACATTCGCTTTCCTTTAATAAAAAGTTTTAATTAAATATACACTGTAAAAAATTTGACTCATTTGCTACAGCGTCACTCCACCGCTTTTATAGAAAACGGTTACTTTACTGTGTTATGGAGCATTCTCATTGGTCATAAAAGAGATATTCTATAAAAGCTGTGGAGTGCCGCTGCAGCAAATGGATCAAATTTTTAACAGTGTACTTTTTGAAATCGTGGAAAGATTTCAAAGCGAAGTAAAATGTATGACGTCATTTACAACTCCCACTGTAAATCTGACCAATGAGAACGCTCCATTACGACTATGAAACGTTTTCATTGGTGAATGAATTTCTTTTTCTCGTGGATAGGTTGACCCCGGAATTGTTATACACGGATGGGTTTTATATATATAATAAACAACAATGGCCAGGTTACCATATGAGGAAAAAAATCGCCATTTTGTTGCACTCACGCAAATGTGGTGCGTATATGACATCTGTGCCAAAATTAAATTTAACGGAAAACTGAGAATGCTATTCGATTTTTTCCACTAATAATAGAAATAATAATAAATGAACTCACAACTGCGTCAGAAATATAAACATTGTACTTTAAGAACATGCTCAGCTAAAGGTAAATATGTATATTTTTTACCTTCCACTGCATCATCATTTTTCATCCACTTTTTCATAAATTTCTATCCTTTATCCGCTTTATAACTCCTTTTTCTGTTTTATTGTCTGTAGTAAGATCCTGGCTTTTTGTTTTTATGTTTTATTTCAGTCAGATCACTCATGACTGAATTTCTACTCTCTGGACGGCTACGAAAAACACCTTTTTATTTTTATTTTAAAAATTGAACGAAATAAATCTCTAGTTTTAAAAAGTTCCGCAATCAGCTTCAGTATGACAATCGGACAATACAGGATCATAGGCGTAACTAGAGAATTTTTCTAGGGGGGGCACGGCCCCATCTATTTGATAATTTTTAAACAATAATTGTAAAAACTATTATTGTTTGAAAAACCATAATAGTGTGACAATGTTGTTTTATAGTAAACTGTTTGATAATTTCCAAACAATAATAGTATTAGTAACTAGTCATAAGTGGCAATACCTAAACTTTATTTTTTTGATTTATTTTAAGATTCACTTTTGCTCTCAAACGCGCACCAAACTGGAAAATTTTCTTATTTAGAAACTATACTAGGTGCCTTGACTGCCGATTTTTTTATAAATGCAGAAAATATTACAAAAAATGCAGTCAAATTTCGTCTTTTGAATCGAATTTTCCAAAGCCGGACATGTGGGAACGAAAAAAAGGATCATGCTAAGTTAAGTAAATAATTGTCGATAAATCAAATTCTAATAAATTCAGCGAAAAATGAAGTAACACGGCATCTTATAACATCTCTTCTAAAATTATCTCAGCAAGTTTCATGTTTTTACTTTTAAAAATGAATCTGAAAATGTATAAGAAAATTTTGAGCTGCTGAGGGAGAAAGAACATTTTTTCGAATACACCCTTAATGAGTCAAAATTTGCTACCACAGTGCCAAAATTAAATGGCAATTTATGATCATTGTGAAGATTCTAAAGACACAAAATTCCTTGCATTAGTTCTTAAAGTAAGACTATTGCGGGAATTTGAAAAAAATTCAACATAAAAGCGCCACCTGTTGGGCTATGTATACCAAAACTTAAACAGCAACAATATTTATCAAGCTATATCTGAATCTGAAACTTAATGAAGTTCGCTGATTAGCTCTTGAAATAGAGCTATTGCAGGAATTGAGAAAAAATCAGCATAGCAGCGCCACGTATTGGGAGATTGACAACAAAACATGAACAAAACTAGTTCATTTCACGGATTTACTGAAGCTAAAGTTTGATGAATCGGTGCACCTGAGAACCTGAGATAGAGTTATTGCGCAAATCGTGAAAAATGCAACATAGCAGTGCCACCTGTTACACTAAAATGCAAACAGCATCGATTCATGTCGAAGACTAACTGAATCAAAAGTTTAATGGAAATCTGTGCATTAATTATCGATATATAGCTGTTGCATAAACCGTAAAAAATGCACCATAGCAGCGCACCTGTCGAGCGATTTGCACCAAAAACTAATCAATATCAATCTATATCAAGATTTACCTGATTATAATATTTAATTAAATTCCGTGCGATAGTTCTTGAGATAGAGCTATTGCAGAAATCGTGAAAAATGCAGCATACCAGCGCTATCTGTAAGCGATTTACACAGAAACAAATACAATATCAATTCATGTTAAGTAAAAACTGAAGTTTGGTTGATATTCATGCCTTAGTTCTTCAGATATAGATGTTGCGTTAATCGTAAAAAAAGCAGCGTAGAACCGCTATCAGTTGAGTGATTTGCAACAAAAACTAATCAGTATCAATTTGTATTAGGGACTCCCTGAATATAAATTTTTAAAACATTCCGTGCATTAGTTCTTGAGATAGAGCGTCCACAAAATTTATGTCACATATAGCCAGACTCACAGATTCACATATACACAGACAGACATTTTGTAAAAGCTTGTTCTTACTAAAAACTAGGAATCTCTGATCCCTAAAACAGGTAAATCCGTCAAAAACCGGAATTCGAAAATTTTCACGAATCCTACATTTTCTTCCGTAAAGATAGAAGAAAGTAAAAATAGTTTTGTTAGAATTGATAATACTCAATGGAAAGTTTACTTGTTAATAAATTCCTGAAAACGTGTATAGTCTGTCAAAGAAACTAATTGGATAAAACTTTTTTCTGTCTTAAGCTGCTATCAGATCCACAAACTTTAAGAGCAACAAACTTTGAGTCGATTTTAACCCGAACTTTTTCCCTTTCAAAGAGAGAAATGGTTATAATTATTTGCGAAAAAGTTGGAGAAAAAGCAGGAAAACCAGTTCTACTAGTACCAGCCGTTAATATTTATCGCCTATTCCTATAAATCGCTTAAGGGTTTTCTTAACTGATCCGCTCAACAAGCGAAAAAAGTTTTGACACATTTACAAATTCATTTTTTAACGGAAAGTTATAAAATTTTAATGCCTGACTATGAAAGCGATTTCGAATTGAACTTATTTTTCCATTTTATGAAAATTAATTTACTTATCGAGTTATAAGCTATTTCGATGACGTAATCACCCGTTTTTCTCCTCCTTTTCGACCGGTTTTTCTGCTTTCGTCGGGAAATATGCTCAAAAGGGTCAACTTTGAAGGCTTGTTGTGAAAAAGCTATTGTGTTTTTTAAAAAACAAAAGAATGAGTGCAATGAGACAGTTTCTGAATAACAACACCTGCTATTTTCATGCATTTCTGAACAAAAATAAATTAATGCATGTGTCACAAAGTTGCCTTTTTTGATTTAAGAATACCCTTAACTCTGATTTGTTGAAATGCTCGATGTTCGATGAAAAATCTCGGCTAGTGGAGATTTTTTTGGAACAGCAGAAAAAAGTTGGGGGACATTGCTGTTTGCTATCAACTGGGTGTTGTGAGGATATTTCGCGAAAAGTTGGAGAAAATCAAGTGTTGGCTCAAAAATCTTTCGAAATGTTGGTGAATCTGATAGCAGCTTTATACAGAGAGTTTTCGATTCAAAACAGTGGCTGGGAGAGAGGAAGAAAATTTTCTTAATGCATTTGGTGCAGCCAGAATTCGGCTCTGGAGGGAGCGGAATAGAATTGCTTATAAACAACAGAATCGCCAATTTTTCTTTAAATAAATAAATTAGTTAATGAGTTATAAGCAATTTTGATCGCATGACAACCATTTTTTCTCATTTTTGTCGCTAATGCGTCGTAAATTCGTTTCAGATCATCCACTGTGAGAATCGTACCCTGAAAGATCTTATCAAAGAATGAAGAACATTTCTGAGTTACATAGCTTTTTAATCCTGAATCTAGAAAAAAAAAGTTCACGGGGAAAAAGGACATAAACTACAAAAGCGAAAAAAAAGTGACACGGGAAAAAAGTTACCGGAAAAAAGGGACAAGGAAAAAAATTTGCCGGAAAAAAAAGAGTGACAAGGAATTGATTTTGGGGATTTATTGGTTAAGTAGGAAAAGGGGGGGGGGGTCGGGGAAGGCTCTTAAGTTAGGTTAATGGGTTTTTCATGCTGAATTAACTGTTTTGGTTCAATTTTTGGCTATACATTTCATACTGAAAAGACGCTTGCCTGATTAGAGGTTTGGGAACGGACGACAAACAAAGTAGAAGGATACAAGAACTCAGCTTCGAAAACACGTAACTAACACCATTTGATGGCACCTTTGTAATCCCTGCATAGCAGGAAAGCAAACAATACAGGATGAAGCATGAAGCAAAGAAAGTATAGGATACTAAGTACCTCCTATAAGACCTTTGCGGACGATTACAACTTCCCCCTCCGCCCTAAATAAGAGGAATGGGTTTTTATGCAGAAGCATCCAACGTGTGTAAAATTTTCGATATAGGTTCTTTCTCATAAGGCTTTGTAATAACTTAGCCCTTAGTAGATTAAAATTCTAAGTGGTAGGTAGCGTGTGTGCCGCTCGGCAAATAATCCAGGCAAGAATATTTAATGGAGAATCTATTTATTATTTGTAGAACAAAAAAGATCTTCTGGAGTGAATATTTACAGCATAAAAATTATTATAGAACACGTAGGCTCTTATACCAACTAGCTTCAACTAAAGTTCTGTATGAGTTCCAAAAACACAAAGTTCGTGATAGTCGTAAAGTCTCTAAAAATTACGAATAACGTAAAGGTAAAATAGTTCACAGATTACGGCGTTATCAAACCACTCAAGACGAGAGTTATCGCTGTCTCTCCTGGCGAGAGAACACTCCGTGATGCTGCACGGGCGCTGAGATCAGAATCACTTTCTAAAATCCGCTGGCGGGATTTATCTTTCCAGCTCTCAAAACAGAGCTGCTTCACTTCGTTGAGAACGAGAGAACACTCCGAGCTAACCGCTCTGCTCTCTCTCTCCACTCTGTGCGAGAAAATCTCTCTCAGAATTCTCCTTGCCAGTTCCCTGGCTTCTCTTTTTCTTACGATTCCGGAGCTCCCCTAGACCTCCCTTTAGAGGTCACAAACCAATCATGAACCTTAATGGTCTTTTTCTCATTATATGATTAGTAAAATCGTGCTATTATTGGTACCTGAGATTTCACACCCACGGCGCCGGCCTGTCTGGCGTTCTCGACACCTTGTTACTTTCACTTCGTGCCTGAGCGACGTCAAAGGCATGATGCGGGCGATTGTCCATTCACCCTAGTGTCACCCGCCTGTCGATTCCGTTGATCGATAATGATGTAGCGATCCTATGATATCGCCGACATTCTCGCGAGGGTCACTTTGAGTTTGCAGCTTCATGGTGAAACCTCTTTCAGAAAGAAATGCCTATTTCTGTTACTTTGCTTTAAAATCCTATGATAATTCTGAATTATCACAGCTTATATATAGTATTGTGGTGTCATGTCCTCCGTTACTCTTTACGCAGTTGGTTTATTTGTTAAGTTTATAAATAACACATTTTTAGTTCCTCAAGTTCTTCATTAGAACTATAGATCAATTAGTAAAAAAATAAATAAAAAGACATTAGAACTACATAGGAGCCACACTCCAATATTACATTTCGCTAAGCACGTCTAAGACACCTTAATCTACGTACTCTCTTGTATATTACCAGTACACGTCTCTCTTCCAACTGCTTTCCTTCATTCTCTACGCTCAATAATCCCAGGGCCCCCTCAGCTCATTGCCACTAGGCCAGTGCAATCATTTTCTAGGCATGTTCTTTGAGGTCAATAGCACGTATTCTTCTCAGCTTTTGAATGAAGATACTTTCAACCCTGCATACCTTTTCACATTGGAACTTCGCTATCTATCTTCTGCCCGGATTAAAGTTGTCAGTACGTCATCGCAGTATATAATGCCTGAAGAATTTTGGGAGTTTAATGGTAAAATATAGAGGGGGGACGGGGGATAACCTCTCTTAAATTAAATAAATGGCTTTTTACGCAGAATTATCCAATTTACTTAAAATTTACAATGTAGGTTCATTATGGTAAGGGGTATCCCTGATTAGTTATGGGGTTCTTTTGTTAATTAAAAAGTGGGGAGAGGGCGATTATTCCCCCCCCCTTAAATTAGATAAATTGTTTTTTCTGCACAATTATTCGAAGTATTTCAAATTTTGGATATAATGTCTTTATCATAAAGTGAATCTCTGAATAGTTTTAAGGATTTGTTTATTATCCCCAATAGTTGTTTGCATTTAAAACTGGGGTTTGTTTCTGCATAGCATTTTTCAGTATTCTATAAATATCCTAATAAAGAAAAAAAATACACTATTAAAAATCTGCTGCATTTTGCTGCAACGCACTTCCTGCTTGTACAGAAAACGTTTACTTGGCCGTGAAATGGAGCTTTCTCATTGGTTGGAATAGAGATATTATATATAAGCGGTGGAGTGCGTTGCAGCAAAATGCAGCAGATTTTTAACAGTGTACCCTGTTTTTATTAAAATCGTTTTTTTTTAATTTAAATTTGTTTTTTAAGCATTCAAACACTGAAGATCTATCAAGAACTACAGGTTTTTAAACAATTAACTTTCTAATTACTAACATAAGCTAGTAATAAAAAACTACTATTATTACTTTAAATTAATGAATTCACAAATTTATTTGTTCGTGACATACAACATAGTTTGTACATTAAATTTTTTTAACATATATTTTTTAAATGTTTTATACATATTTTGTGATGTGTAATATGGGACATTAATTAGTAAAAATCCAGTTTTAAATGATAAATATTCGGCGCAAATTAAAATGACGATTACAACAAATGATTCAGCATATTACTTTTTAAAAAAATAATAAAATAAGTAAACCAGTTTTAAATACAAAATGAATTGTAATTAATAATTAATCAGGAAAAGGGTAAAATGTGTTATATTTTCTGACATAATTGTTTTCAATAATTAAATTAAAAAATAAAGAAAATTTGTTTTTATTTGTTATTTGCGTTCAGTTGAATTCAACTCGTTTTTTTTTTTTTTTTTTTTTTTTTTTTTACTTGGGTATTTTTGCGGCAAACCTTTACCGAGAAATCCCCTGATCGACAAATTTCTTTAGAGACTAGCCGTCGCGATATCTACCGGACATCCCTCTGCGTCAACTGGGGAAAACAAGCTTCTTTCAATAATCGCCCGTTCCCCCATTTATACTTTGCAAAAGAACCTCATAACTAATCAGGGATACGCCTTATCATAATAAACCTACATCCAAAATTTGTAGCAAATCGGATAATTCTGCGGAAAAAAGCCATTTATTTAATTTAAGGGGGATTACCCTCTGTTTCTTCCTCTATGCTTAGCAATTAAACCTTTGAAACTATTCAGGGATTCACCTTATCAAAAAAAAAAAAAAAAAAAAAACCTATACTTAAGATTTGAAATAAATCGGATAATTCTGCATAAAAACCGATTTATCTACTTTGAGAGGGAGATAATTGCTCGCCCCTCCTCTTTATAATAAGCAAAAGAGCCTCCATAACTAATCAGAGATACGTCTTATCATAATGAACCTATGTCCAAAATTCGAGGTAAATCGGATAAATCTGCGTAAAAAGGCATTGATTTAACTTAAGAAGGATTATCTATCGTCCCCCCTTTATACTTAGCCATTAAACCCTTAAAACTATTCAGGAATTTACCTTATCAGAAAGAATCTATATTTAAAATTTGAAATAAATAGGATAATTCTGCATAAAAACTGATTTATCTAATTTGAGGGGGATTGCCCGTTCCCTGTTTATAATAAGCAAAAGAACCCCATAACTAATCAGAGATACGTCTTATCATAATGAACCCATGTCCAAAGTTCCAAGCAAATCGGATAATTCTGCGTAAAAACTATTAATTTAATTTAAGAGAGGTTTCCCCCGTCCCCTTTTTTCTTAACCATTAAACTCCTAAAACTCTTCAGGCATTATATACTATATATAATCATTATCAGAAAGAACTTATATCCAAAAAATGACACACGTTGGATAGTTCTGAATAAAAACCCGTTTATCTTATTTAGAGCTGATGAGGTGTGTGTGTGTGGGGGGGGGGGGGATAATCACATGTCCAAAAATTGAGCCAAAACAATTAGTTCAGCATGAAAAGTGCATTTACTTAAATTAAGAGCTTCCCCCAGATCCCCTCTACAGTGGTGACCATCTCCCCAAAACAAAATGACGCAAATCCCCCCCTCCCCCCCAAAAAAATCTTCATACTTTAACATTGACCCCCTTAAACAGAATATCAATCGTAAAATATATTCTACTTATAATCTACTGTACATTCAAAAGATAGCGAGTTGAGCATAGCGAAATGAGTTCTTATTGCCATTTTTTAGAGTTTAAAGAAAGAAAACACAGGAACATTTCTGAAAATTCAATGTTGAAAATTTTTAAAAGTGATATTAAAATAATCAAGATTTACAAAAGATAGAGAGTTCAGTATAGCAGAATGAGTTCTTATTGCCCTTATCTAGAATTTAAAGAACGAAAACACAGGAACATTTCTGGAAATTAAATGTTGAAGAAATTTAAACGCGATATTAAAAAAAAATCAAGATTTAAAAAAAAAATCTGTTTAAAAAATCAAGATTTTTTTTAACAGTAAAAAAAGGAAATATTAAGAATTTAAAAATCCCTCCCTCCCCAAAACTTAATTGTATGACTCATCTTGCGGCACCAAACCCCTTTCTGGGTACCCCTGCCCCCGTGTATACTTAACCAATGAATCCCCAAAATCTATAATGAAACCCCAAAATTAATACCTTGTCACTTTTTTTCAGGTAACTTTTTTTCAGGTAACTTTTTTTCAGGTAACTTTTTTCCTTGTCCCTTTTTTCCGGTAACTTTTTTCCTTGTCCCTTTTTTCCGGTAACTTTTTTCCTTGTCCCTTTTTTCCGGTAACTTTTTTTCTGTGACACTTTTTCCGCTTTTGTAGTTTGTCACTTTTTTCCCGAATTTTTTTTTTTTTTTTTTTTTTTTTTTTTTCGTGCACTCACTTGCCTATTTCGTGCGTTTTTAAAAAAAATATTAATATTAATTAAAAAAATTGTCTGAAAGTAGTAGAGGACTGTACGGGCCCGGGCTTGGCCCGTGGTCCGTACTTGGGAATCGTTTCGAATTTTCTAACGGGCCGGGCCGGCAAAAAAATTGAACGGGCTAAGCCGGGCCGATAAAAAAATTTTCGGGTCAGCCGGCGCGTTTTGAAGATTTAAGCAGAAACGATAAAATATGAGATATTTTCAACGAAAATGGTTTTAACGAGAATAAGTATAAAGTGCGTCACGAGCCATACTAGTTTGACAGCATAAAAATAAAAATATACAGTGTAGAGATTGGCATCAGGGAGTTACATTGTGTGTAACCCGTTTTAATATTTTTTTAGCTGACTCATGCCGAGCCAAGATCAAGCTTGCATTATTTTTCGACATATAGACTGGCCGGACGGAACTAGACTTAACTGTTCTCAAGATCTGCAGGGCAGAAAACATGATTTGTAAAATTATTAAGGGTGTATTCGAAAAAATGCTTTTCCATCTTCAACAGCTCGAAATTTTCCGATACAATTTCAGACATATTTTTAAAAGTAGAAACATGACACTTGCTGAGGAGATTCTTCAAGGGGCGTATGAGGTGCCGTGTGATGTCTTTTTACGCCCAATTCATTAGAATTTAGTTATAAACAATTATCTTATCTGTATGACCCTTTTTTTAGTTCACAGATCTCCCGCTAGGGGAAATCGTTTCGAAATGCCGTTTTTGATTTTTTTTTTTGCAATATTTTCTGCATTTATCAAAGAATCGACAATCACGGCACCTTGTGTACTTTCCAAATAAGAGATTTTGAAAGTTTGGTGTATTTGAGAGCAAAAATGAATTCAAAAATAAATCGGAAAATAAGCAGTTTGAATCGAAATACACCCTTAACAGCGATAAAGAACTTATGTTAGCTTAATCTTTGGATATATACTTCTTGATGGTTTTTAAATTAATTTCTCAATAATGCGAAAGTTTGACACATTTTCTGATTAATTTTAAATTGTAAAAGTATAAAATTTATAAGTTTAACTATTGAAGGGATTTGGAATCGAATAGCGTTTTTCTTTTTTGGTAAATAAAATACTTATATAACCGTGTTGAGGTATAATAGTTTCTGAAATGACCGCAGGTTTTTCTCCCTTCCCATGCTATTGCTTCCGGAAATTCTATTCAAAACGCTAATTATGACATTATTTTATTTGCTTGGAGTATTCTTAAATTGCTTATATCAAAAAATAAATAACGCCATTCGATTATATAGTTTCTGAATAAAGATACCTGCTAATCTTATGGGTTTCTGAGAAAAAAAATGAATTTAGAATTGTATCAGAAAGGAGCTTCTTTGAATTTAAGAATGAATTTGGATTTAAAATCTTTAATAAAATGATATAGAAATGTTTTTATATGTCTTTTTTTGTTAAACAGCTATAAAAGTAACGATGCTTTTAGCTTTCCTCTTTTTTTCTTTATTTCTAAGCCATATTAAATTTTTAATGAATCTTTATTCGAATGTTGAAAGCCTAAGAATCTAAGTAATCATTAATGTTGTTAAGAGCCCACAATAGTCACAGGAAAATTACAGAAAAAGACCCGGATGACCATGTAAAGTCTATGGGAGCGTTCTTTTCTAATATCTCGTTCAAATTTTAATATTTTGACATGATTTTTTTGCATAAAATAGTTCAGGACGATCCACAACCGGGCTAGTTTTCACTTTTTCGATTTTGGTTATATATTTTTTATATTATGATAGTTTCAGTTTCAAAACCGGTTTAAACCGGTTTTGAAAATTAAAGTAATTTTTTTAAAAAAATCTAAAACCAAAATCGAAAAAGTAAAAACTAGCCCGGTTGTGGATCGTCCTGAACTATTTTATGCAAAAAAAATCATGTCAAAATATTAAAATTTGAACGTGATAATAGAAAAGAACGCTCCCATAGACTTTACATGGTCATCCGGGTCTTTTTGTGTACTTTTCCTGTGACTATTGTGGGCTCTTAATGTGTATTTCCTCTAAAATATACTGTAAAATCCTTTCATAGATGAATCTAGGAAAAAAAAGTGACCGGAAAAAAAGTTATCGGAAAAAAGTGACCTAAACTACAAAAGCGGAAAAAAGTGACACGGAAAAAAGTCACAAGGAAAAAAAGTGACACGGAAAAAAAGTCACAAGGAAAAAAAGTGACAAGGATTGGTTTTGGGGATTTATTATTGATTTTGGGGATTCATTGGTTAAGTATGAAAGGGGGGAACGGGGGGGGCTCATAATTTAGGTAAATGAGTTTTTCATGCTGAATTAACTGTTTTGGTTCAATTTTTAGATATACGTTCATACTGAAAAGAAGCTTGCCTGATTAGTTTTGGGAAAGGACGATTACCCCCCCCCCCCTTCCGTCCTCAATTAGATAAATGGATTTTCATGCAGAATTATCCAACATGTGTCAAATTTGAATATAGGTTCTTTTCGATAAGGCTTATATATAGTATATAATGCATGAAGAGATTTAGGAGTTTTAATGGTTATATATAGAGGGAGAACGGGGGATAGCCTTTCTTAAATTAAATTAATAACGTTTTACGCGTAATTATCCGATTTGCTTAGAATTTTGGACATCGGTTCATTATGATAAGACGTATCTCTGATTAATTATGGGGTTCTTCTGCTTATTATAATGGGGGGGGGGTGAGCAATTATCTCCCTTTTAAACTAGATAAATAGGTTTTTATGCAGAATTATCCCATGTATTTCAAATTTTAAATATAGGTTCTTGCTGATAAGGGGGATCCCTGAGTAGTTTTAAGGATTTGATATCTAAGTATTGAAGGGGAATAGAATAGAACCTACCTTAAATTAAATTATTTTTCACGCAGAATTATCGGATTTGCTACAAATTTTGGATTATAGATTCATTATGATAAGGCGTATCCCTGATTACATATGGGGTTATTTTTCTAATTAAAAATTAAGGCGAATGATTATCCCCAACCCCCTTAAATTATATAAATAGTTTTTTATGTTCACTTATCCGATATCTTTCATATTTTGGATATATGTTTTTTCTCATAAAGTGAATCCCAGAATAATTTTAAGGGTTTAATGGCTAAGTATACAGTGGGGGACCGGAGGATAACCCCCCTTAAGTTAATAAATGACTTTTTACGCAGAATTATCTTATTTCATTCAAATTTTGAATGTGCGTTCATTATGACAAGGCGAATTACTGATTAATTGTGGTTTATCTCCCGTTCATCCCTCTATACTTAGCCATTAAACCTGTCGGACTTTCCTCTCAGCCTGCACAACTTTGAAGAAAGTCCGTGGTAGTTATAGCTGCCACCACGATATTATTAGGTGATATCGGTCACCCACTGTGAGGATTGTGTAAATGAACACTGACGCTGTCAATTAACTGAATTAACAGTTTATTTAGAATATATGTACACACTAAATACGCTATTTACAATTATATACAATTACAACTCGGATATAGGTGATCCGGTTAAACATTAAATTAAATACAGTAAAGGTTGGCTGTGTACTGTTCAAATTACACCTTCTCCCTCACACTCAATGCACGTTAGATTCACTTTATCGGAGATCAACTTCGAATCTCCCAACACATGTATACTCGGCCTAGGCTATCCGGCCCAGAGTAAAACACCAGGACGCCTGTGTCCCTTGCCCTCCAGATACGAACTGATCACGCTCTACAACACAGAGCACTCTCTACAAGGACCTCTGTCCTACACACTCTCTAGGTACGAACCCCAGATACGAACTGCTCCAAACTGAGACAAGACTTGCTCTTCTCAAGTCACTGTGTTTCCCCAATGTCAACCCCCTTTGGAGCTTATTCATTGACACATCCTACATTCCTTTCTTGATTAGTGACATGTTGCTTGTTTGCTCATCATCCACATACATCCCTGACGGATGAACACGCATCTCAGCAATCTCCTCTTACTCACTCACCACCTGTACAGGATTACCTGTCAATTCTCTCTTCAACCAAGAAAGAATGCCACCTTGAAAATTCTAGTACATAGCCAGTACAATACACAAAATATTAAGATAGAGAAATAACGGTAATTCCAAACTTTAGCAGAGGTGGTCTAAGAACCTGACAAAACCCTTAAAACTATACAGGGATTCACTTTATCAGGAAAACCTATATCCAAAATTTGAAATACGTTGGATAATTGTGAAAAAAATCTTATTTAAAGCGTGGGGGATTAATCGCCCGCCTCCCCTATTTAATTAGCAAAAGAACCCTATAATTAATCAGAGATACGCCTTCTTATAATGAATATACATCGAAAATTTGAAGCAAATCGGATAATTCTGCGTAAAAAGCCATTTATTTAATTTAAGGGGGTTTATCCCCCGTTCTCCCTCTATACATAGCCATTAAACCCTTAAAACTGTTCAGGAATTTTCTTTATGAGAAAGATCCTACATCCAAAATTTGAAATAAATCGGATAAGTGTGGATAATTTTTTTAAATCTAATTTAAGGCCGGGGGTAGTAATCACCCGCCCACCTTTTTAATTAGCAAAAGAACCCCAAAACTAATCAGAAATACGTCTTATCATAATTAACCCATGTCCAAAATTCGAAGCAAATCGGATAGTTCTGCATAAAAAGCCATTTATTTAATATAAGAGGGGTTTCCCCCATCTCCCCTTTATACTTAGCCATTAAATCCTTAAAACTATTCCGGAATTCCCCTTATCAGAAATAAACTATATTTAAAAATTGAAATGCATCAGATGATTCTGCATAAAAATCTATTTATCTAGTTTGAGGGAGAGATAATTGCTCGTCTCCCCTTTATAATAAGCAAAAGAACCCCATAACTAATCAGAGATACGTCTTGTCATAATGAACCCATGTCCAAAATTCGAAGCAAACCGGATAATTATCCGTAAAAAGCCATTAATTTAATTTAAAAAAGGTTATCCCCCGTTCCCCTTCTATACTTAACCATTGAACTCCTAAAACTCTTCAGGCATTTTATACTATATATAAGCCTTATCGAAAAGAACCTATATGCAAATTTGACACAAGTTGGATAATTCTGCATAAAAATCCATTCATCTAATTGAGAAAGGATGGGGGGGGGGGGGGTAATCGTCCCTTCCCAAAACTAATCAGGCAAGCTTCTTTTCAGTATGAACGTATATCTAAAAATTGAACCAAAACAGTTAATTCAGCATGAAAAACCCATTTACCTAAATTATGAGCCCCCCCCCGTTCCCCCTTTCATACTTAACCAATGAATCCCCAAAATCAATAATAAATCCCCAAAACCAATCCTTGTCACTTTTTTTCCGTGTCACTTTTTTCCTTGTCACTTTTTTCCTTGTCACTTTTTTCCGCTTTTGTAGTTTAGGTCACTTTTTTTCCGATAACTTTTTTTCCGGTCACTTTTTTTCCGTTTACCTCATAGATATGTATACGTAGTATTCTTTAAAAAAACTTAATTACATGGTAAAATTCTGAATTTTTCAGAAATCTTAGAAATTGTAATGGGCCGGGCCTGTTATCACTGATTTCTGTACTGGCCGGGCCGTCGCGAAATAAATTTTCTACGGGTCGGGCCGGTCCCGGGGCTGGAAATTCCGGCCCGTGCAATCCTCTAGAAAGTAGTCCCTTTGGATTTGAGAACAAGCTTAACAAAAGGATAATATACAGTTGGCAAAAAAAGTATTTGTACACTTTAATTTTTTTTTTATTTTTAACTAAATAAAAACAGATATTTTGTCAAAAATAGTTTTAATACAGTCTGTTTACCGTGTGTTTTAAATTACACAACAGAAAATTTCGATAAAGATGTAAAATAATTTTCCTACAGGAAAAGATTAAAAATTTCTTGCAAAAAAAGTATTTGTACATTTCTCCGTCCTGATATGTACTGTGTTTTATAGTATTTATGGTTCAAAAGACTACTTTTACAGAAGCTGTTAATAATTTTTTACTTCATATTATATTTGTCTGACATTTAATCTAATTTTCTCTTGAAGTAATTGAGTATAGAACCTAAAACTAGAGAGGCACCTCTAGATATATGAAATCCTATGATTGAGCGTAATAAAAATTTAAATTCGCAACAAGAAATTGTAAAAGCTACTAAATTACCATTTACAACTATTGAATATATAATGAGAAACTATGAATAAATTAAAAACATCGAAATTCAATGAAAATCAGGACTTCTCAGCAAACTAACAATGAGGGAAAAAGGGAGTGTTGTTAAAAAACCTTTAAAAAATCCTATGCGTTCGGTTCAAAAATTTGCTAGAGACCTTGAAACATCTTCTTGCATCAGAGTAATACCTCAAACAATAAAAAATATTCTTCTCAATGCAGATTTCAAAGGAAGAACCTCAAGGAAAAATCCATTCATCAACGAAACAAATAGGCAAAAACGCATGGTATTCGATTTCGCATACAGAAGTAAATCATTAGATTTTTGGAAAACAGTAATTTTTTCTGATGAGGGAAAATTCGGAATTTTCTTACTACCAAGCATTCGACAAAATTGGCGTAAAAATAAACCTGTTCTAGATCCAAAACGTATACTTCAAACTATCAAGCATGTTGGGGGGAATATTATAGTTTTGGGGTGTATAGCTCCTAATGAAGCAGGACATTTCAAATTTATTGACAATGGAAGGACAGGTTTAACATACATTGATATGTCGCGGCATAATTTATTAAACCGTGCCAAGAAATTATGTGTAGAGGAAGCTTTTCACTTTCTGCAGGATAAGGACCAAAGCATACTGCTGTGATCACCAGCATATGGTTACGACAATACTCGAAGACGACTGGTAACTCCTCTAAAATCTCTAGACTTGAATCCAATAGAAAATTTGCAGATGCTATTGGATGCAAAAATCCGAAAAAATATGTATCAGTAAAAAACAGTTTTAAAGAAGCTCTTATTGTGTCATTGAATAAAATTAACAAGACCGCTACAAAAAAGTTGGTGGAATCTATGTCACACCATCTAGAAGTAGTCATAAACGCTAAATGAATTCACACAAAATATTAATTTGTATCATTTTACTAAATTTTCCTTAATTATATTACATTAATATAGTGTACAAATACTTTTTTTGCATTATATTTTTGTATATTTGTTTATTATAATGTAAAAAATCGATTCTTAATTTTGTTTTTGCTTCTATAATATTATAATGCATTAAATTAATGTATTACAGTATTTTTTGCTTAAATCTTTTGTTCAATTTCATTATAATTTAAAAAAAATGAAGTGTACAAATACTTTTTTTGCCAACTGTATGAAACTGTTATGTTAAGGTTAATATCTTTTTAGAAACATAAATATAAATGAATTTTATACTTTCCAAACATACCTGGATTTAATGAATGCTTAAATGAATTCGAAGATTTAAAAAAATGATCTCTTATATCCATCTTTTTCATAATTTTCTTCTCTGAAGAAGATTTAATATGAATCATAGCGAAACGCACAATAAAAGAAACTAATACCGTAATACCTTAGCACAACAGCAACTAACAGAATACTTGTAGAATTAAGTCTGCCCTTGAAAGCATGTTCGCATGCTTTGAAGCCAGCGTTTTTCCTGGAATTCAAGAATCCAGTCCCGTTTCCAAAAAAAAAAAAAAAAAAAAAAAAAAAAAAAACAAGAAACAGATGTAACTAATTAAGCCCCCCCCCCCCCCCCCAGTGGTGCCAGGACTATAGAATAACAGGGACTATAGAATATCTTCTATAGCCCTGCAGTGGTGCAGTCTTGAAAAACCCGAGACAGTGACAGGAAATGACCATTCCTTTTAGCCTTCGGCTGATTTCCAATAGTATAAATGAATGCCATCCTCTTTCAAAATGAGTGATCAGTTTTCGTTAAAAGCTGATACTGTTACCATGTGCTGTTGGGGCCGATCGATGAGTAAGAAATAATTGTAAAAAAGCGAGAAAAGACACTAAATCTGAAAAATATAGAGTAAAAAAGAAAAATGCAAAAAATAGAGAGTTTAGCGTCCCACTCCGAGATATGTGTAATCTCTCAAAAAAATAAAATTTTTACGTTCTATCATTACCATAAGAGTTTAAAATTCTAGGGGGGGCACTGGCTTGTCTGGGGTGGGCCCGGCCCACCCGGCCCCCCCCCACTAGTTACGCCTATGTACAGGATGCTGGAAAACCAAGATGTGTGTAGGTGACGCCCTGAAATTATCTAACCTACACACGGAAGGGCATAAGAAGGGAGTTAAAACAGTCTAAAGGTCAGATGACCCTCTCGAGGACCACCAACCTTGGATTGGAGGGGAGAGCTTTTCTCCGAAAGATCAAGTTACATGTAGTGATCGAACAATGCCCATTTCCGGAATGTGTTCTTGTTTTCGCACTAGGGATAGCGCCTGGTAGTAATCTTAAAATGTCTCAAACGTAATGGATCTCCTATATATTTTTTGAAACCATAATTTATTTTCTTATAAATTTACTGTAATATTAGTTCCAAATCATGTTTCTGTTATCTGATTTTTTTTTTCTGTGTAAATAAGAATGTCACATTAATAACAAAAATTTTAGGTGCCTAACGGCGCCCTTAAACATTCCATCGCCCCCTTTTTGAAACCCCTTATTTTAGGTGCCTGACTGCGCCCCTAAACCTACTGAGGCGCCCTACTACTAAAACATATTATATAAACATTCCATCGCGCCCTTTTTGAAACCCCTTATTTTAGGTGCCTGACTGCGCCCCTAACCTACTGAGGCGCCCTACTACTAAAACATATTATACAATCATTCAAACGCACTACAGTCGCTTCCACGCTTATTTTCCCTTTCTATCTATTTCTAAGAGTGACCAACAACTACTATAAGAAAAAAATAACTGTATCAGTGCCGAAACTAGCCTTTTTTGCGCCCGGGGCAAACATGGATTTTGGCGACCCCCCCCCCCACCCCTCACATATATGCATTCTTAATAACTAACACATCTTAATTTCGCGCCCTCTTCACCTTCTGTTCTGTTGGCGCCCGGGGTACGTGCCCCCTCTGCCTCCCTAACCTACTGAGGCGCCCTACAACTAAAACTTATTATACAATCAATCAAACGCACTGCAGTCGCTTCCACGCTTATTTTCCCTTTCTATCTATGTCTAAGAGTGACCAACAACTACTATAAGAAAAAAATAACTGTATCAGTGCCGAAACTAGCCTTTTTTGCGCCCGGGGCAAACATGGATTTTGGCGACCCCCCCCCCCCTCACATATATGCATTCTTAATAACTAACACACCAAAGAAAATCTCAATTTGGCACCCTCTTCACCTTCTGTTCTGTTGGCGCCCGGGGTACGTGCCCCCTCTGCCTCCGTCTAGTTTCGGCTCTAAAGTGTATATCTATCCCGGAATAGATTACAAGTCTGTTTTCGAAATTTTTATTTCAGATGCATAAATTTTCTTCGGGATAGGAGTGGGAGATAAATGTAGTAACAAGTCTAAAATTAAATGCCTTATTTATGTTTTGTAAGTGAAAAATAACTTACTTTGTAATTTTACATTTAAAATTAAGTTATTTTATAATTACTTTTAACCACTAACAAAGTCTTTTTTACGGGCGCCTAGCGGCGCCCTTAAACCTTCTTTGGCGCCCTATTGCATGAACATATTGGGGGGGAGGCTCCCCCCCTCCCCCCCCTAAAGCTACGTCCCTGATATCAGATATTATATAAAGTTATCTGTCATGAAAATTTGACTTGCGGCTATGGCGTTTTTTAATCAAGCATAAAAACACAAAATAAAGCGATTGAAAGAGTACTTTTTGCAATTATTAGTCATAGATGATTACATATACAATTTTTTTGTGTGGCCCTGTAAAAGAATGTTAAATTTTATGTTACATTCAAACTATTATTATCAGCTGAGAGTAATTCAATAGTAATCTATAAATAAACTATTAATGCTATATACATCATTTTCTTTAATAAGGAACATCATATTTATCAGCATTTCATGTAAATTTCTTAATGACTGAAGCAATATAACATTATTAAAATGTTACTTCAAACAATTTTTGTCTATAGACAATAATGTACAAAAAATCTCTTTAAAAATCTTACTAAAAATTTCTGTAAGAGACAAAGGGAAAAGAAGCTGGACGACCAAACTTACATTTTTGAATACATAAATCTATACATTATAATGCACTACTATTATGCACTACTGATCAATACGTAAATATAAATTTAAAAAAAAATGTTAGCCATTTAATATAAACTGCGTGTGAAAACGAGATAAAGGGCTGTGCATACATAAAATGTGCATAATATGCAATATGTCATACAAAATGTACAACGCGAACTAGGGACTGTGCAAATATAACGTTATCATTTTAAGGGGGAAGGGGGGGGGGTGGCAAATGATATCGTAAGATATCTCTACGGGGAGGGGGGAATTTTTCTTTTGATATCCATATCGATTTTTAATGCAATCAATTTTTTTTTTTTTTTTTTTTTTTTTTTTTGTAACATGGTTTTTGATTCAAAAATAATATGTTATGGTTATTTAGTCTGTTATCTATGTCTATATTTATGAAAACACAAAGTTTTTGATAGAATCACTAAATTATTATAGCAATATTTAATTATAAAATATGGAATACTACCCCAATATTTGACATTCCTATTATTATTTGTATGTGTATGCATATATAATCATAATTCGTGAAATGATATGTGAAGTACATTTGAAAAGCAGCTTGGTTCTTTGATAAGAATTTCTATCTTTCCATCCCCAACCCCCTCCTTCGTGTGAGGCAAGCGCAACAAGACATTATTACTGTTGAGTACATTATGTATCAAAAAACTGTTATAAAATACTTTTAAATAACAATTTCTTTTAAGTACTACATGATACAAAATGATATTGTATTGACTTCTCTTTATTTGAATCAATGAAGTATGCGAAAAATAAATGTTACCAGATTTTATATATATCACTCCAAATAAACAAAAAAATAGACATTAATAAAGATATCATTACCGGGGGGGGGGGGGGGGGGGTTCGATGTATGATAACGTATGGTATGGAAAGGGGGGGGGAGGGGTCCAAAATTACCAAAAAAGTTTATAACGTTATAGGGACAATAAATGTTGAACCGCCCACGTATTTATGAGAACAAACAGATAGATGTACAAATAGATGAGATGAACCGTTTTCGTAAGTACTTTTCAGTTATATGTTATAAATGTAAATTAACATTAACATTAATAGCAACTCTCTTTAAGTCTGTTCTCAAATCCACACTGGCAACTTTTTGACACAATTTTTTTTTCAGTTTTCTTTTTCTTTCTTTCTTTTTTTTCTTTTTTTTTTTTTTTTTCCAACTTTTTATACTGGAAACGATGTCGAAAGTGAAAATGCCCTCATTATAAAAATAAAAATAAACTTGCAACCAAAATCGAAGAAAGGAAAAACGAGTCTTTGTAGAGATCGAAGTAAACTAGTTAATGGAAGAAAAAAAAAATTAAATATTGAAATGTAAACGAGATAGTTTTAAAGAACCCTCCCCTAGATTTAACGTTAGCTTGTAAATGTTTTCGCGTAACTGAAGTAGTCCTTTAACATTTTCAGTTTTCTTCAACATCGCTTTCTACACGGGCTTGTTTCCACCTATCTTTAAAGCGATTTCAAAGCAATAAAAAATATTATCGTTCTATTTTTTTAATAAATAAATAAATAAAACGAATTTTTTGCCGATGGCATTACATTCCTTAGAGACCGATAACATCCGGAAAAAGATAAACTAATGAAACGAACATGGCAGGAGGTGCATACTCAATTCATATTCCAGAATGCTGCCTATAACGCTATATATATTTTTTTCTCCACATTTTAACCTTACGACCGTGATTTTTGTAATCTGAAAGAAAAATAGTTCACAAAGTCGCCCGGAATTGAAACAGAGTTGAAGATGGATTGCAAGATTTTTGGATGAAGATTATTATCCAAAATTTATGATGCCGATTTCTCACTGCATAATCTTAATGGCGCTCAAAGGAAAAAAAAAAATATTTGTAATGCATTATAGTAAATAAATCTTTCTGCTAGCGTAGAAGTTTTTAATAAAAGAACAGAATTAGGTTTCGCCTTTATAGCTTTTGATTTTTTTTTCTTTTAGCAGAACTGTATATGTTTGCGTCAAAGATTCGCAAAAAAGAGAAGGGCACATTAAAAACAACAAAACTGACCCCCCCCCCTTTTTTTTCATTTTAACAGCTTTATTCTTGGCACAACATGTAGGCCCTTTTTATCGCATGAGCAAATCGGGATTTTGCCCATGGGCCCCGAAATCCATATAATAATTTACAAAATATTTATTTTTTTCTCAATTCCAACTCTGAAAATTTTTAAATACAGATACAAATTTATTTTTAAAAAAATTTTACCTAACTGTCTGGAAATACAAATCATTTTGAACTCACAGAGTGTAATGCTTTCACAAATTGGAGTTATTAAATTCATCTTAGTAATATAACAAGTTGCTAAAGTTATGTAAAAAAGTCTTATTCTGTACTAAAAAAAAAAAAAAAAAAAAAAAAAAAAAAGTACTTTTATTACTACATATTTTATTACTATTATATTTTATATTTAATTTAAAATTGACGGAGCTATGAATTTTCTTCTATTTAAAATTCAAGGTGCGAAAATATTGTTTATTACACACATGACTCACTATCAGTTCGATTTGAATAATGTTGCTACGGTTCGAATGGGGGCCCCCTAATTTATCTTTATTCAGGGCCCCAATTAGTCATGATCGGGGCCTGACAACATGTATTATAAACACGCCAATATTTCAAAATTAAGCTTTCATGGTGTAAATTTACAGGGTTTACCATTTAGTTAAAGAAAAGAGACACATTTTCAGAAAAATTCTAATGCTAAATGCCCATATATTTATTAAAAACATGGAGTAAGACTTTTGTAGATAGTTTTTTAAAGGAGCGAAAATTCATTAATTTAAAGACATTGAACCGCTTCCGATAAATTCTGCATCTTTCAAGAAAAACTTGTATTACAGCAGTCCATTTTATTGATCGGCTCCGTCCTTTGGGTAGAATCATGGAATCCAAGAAATTCAATACTGGACTGATTGCTGAAAACTGTGCTGCTGACATTCCTGTAGAATGAATGGCAATTGTAAAATTGGAATTTCCTTTATCAAATTTAGCAGCTAAATTCACGCAACTATGTATAGATAACTTTATTATTATTGTTATAGTAATTTAAAGAATTTAATAATTAAACAATGCATGACATGTTTACATACATGTTATTTAAAAAATCTCAAGAAGCAAAATCGACGCTATTAAAAATTTGAAAATTTGTATCTTTATTCTGACAAATGAGAATGCTCAATAATGTAGTCAAATAAGCGTTTTCTCTCTCTCTCTCTCTCTCTCTCTCTCTCTCTCTCTCTATATATATATATATATATATATATATATATATATATATATATATATATATATATATATATATAAAAGTATAGTGGTTATGTAACAAAAGCTACAAAATTCTTAAGGCTCCTGTCTTTGCTAGCGAAGACACTCGCAAGTTAATGCTAATCCTATGGGGAGGTTATTTTCTAATAACTCGTTTGCATTTTGATATTTTTAAATGATTTTTATTTTTATTTTGATTGCATATATTTTTTATAAGCTTAGTTCCAATTTCAAAATCGGTTCCGAAAATAAAAGTATCATTAAAAAAAAATCTGCAATCAAAATCGAAAAAGTAAAAAAAAAAGAATATTGCCCAGTTAAACTGATGGCATTGAGCTCACAGGCTACGCATACTAATTGTACATTTCAGCCTTGTATTTTCGTTTATTCCGCTCGAAAAAAAAAATTAAGAAGGGGAAACAGCCCTCCCCTTTCTCCTTTTTTATACTTAATCATTGAACCTCCTAAACTATCAAGTACAGGCTTTATCATATTAAAAAACCTATATCCAAAATTCAGAGCAAATCGGATAATTCTTAATAAAAACCCATTTAGCATTTATATAATTTAAAAGGAGTTATTCTCCTCTTTTATACTTAAGGCCCCTGTCCTTCCTCGTGAAGATGCTGGCGAGCTAATGCTATTCCTATGGGGAGGCAATTCGCTGATTTCTCATTCGCATTTGCATATTTTTGAATTTTTCTTTTTGCACATGATAGTTGAGATCATAATGAAGTGCACTCGTTGATTAAATTATCGATTTTTGTTGCTGTTTAATTATAATATGACTTACAATTTTGAAATATGAAAAAATACAGGTGTTTTTTCATTCAAAGCTTAATAAAATGTCATCTATAAAACATTCGGAAAATTAAAAAACACCGCCCCCTAGCTTAAACATTGGACTTTTCAGATAATTTTGTTTCATATTTTTATCCTAATTAGGGAATGTAGAATCAGTTATTTCGAATGGAATTTTTGATGAAAATTTAAGTGAAATGTCTTAAAATCCAGCTTTCATAGGTCACGCCCATTTGACATTGATCGATAAGAGCGCTCACCATCTCAACGGAGCTTGCGTAAGGGGGAGAATATCTAACACATGTGTTTTTAATAGGGGTGACCACAGAGAAAGCCCTACAGGCAAATAAACTGGTCCAGGATTTTTGCTTGAGGCAAAACAGCAAATTTTACGAGGTCCATTATAGAAAATTTTCTCCTCTACATTTTTTGAGTTTTCACCGGGAATGTCCCAAATCTACACATCTATAAATCAAGGGTGTGACACGGTGCGTCAACTATCTCATTAACTAGATGGTTGCCGGAAATTATAAAGAGGTTGAGAACTCTTTACTTCTACGCAAATTCTTTGCCAGAGATGGTCCCTTTTCAGCTAAAGGGTATTGATGGTAATTGCCACATGTTCTCTTTGCTTTAGCAACTAGAAATAATCATTTTAACTTCCGCAAAAATGCACGTGTTGCATTTATCTGTTATTTTGCAGTATTTGTTTTTTATGGAAGGCTCTTAAAATGCTGTCCTTTAAACCTGAGTGGAAATTGAAACACTTTCTGTTTAAAACTAAATTTATCTTTTTTAAATTATTATATTAAGATAATTTTTATACGTTATTATTAAAATTTAGTGAAATTAGGATTTATTATTAAAATAATTTTTATACATAATTATTAAAATTGAGTGAAATTAGGATTTATTATTAAGATTAATTATTGCTTCTTGCTTCTTGAAAATGACTACACTGGCAATAGCTATTAAAATTTAAACTACAGCATAGATTCCTTTAAGATTTCTCATATTCCCACGCACCAATCTCACCTTTTCTTTTACTCGAGTTATTGTACCTATAATTTGACAACTTTCAATTTTTCAAATAAAATAAACTGGTTAGAATAAATTATTTGTGTGAAATACATAATTTGGAAGTAGCATATTTTGTATTGAGATTTCAGTAAAATACAAACTCTATGAATTTCTAAATTCAGAAATCATTACCAAATTTATGCTCGTTTTATGTATTGTTATTTTACTTTCATTTTATTTACTCTATCTCATATTTTAAATGCGGAATGTATTTCTCGCACCATCATTGGCGATCTCTCTGTTAGGAAAATAAAAACACTTTTGACATTTCTATAGTAACCTAGAATGAAATTCTGAATACTAAATGTCATTGTAATCTATAAATCATTATGGATTGAATCAAATTTTTATATATAAACGTTTTAATGATTTTAAGCTTGCGTCCAAGTAATTTCACATGTCATAATATTTATAGAATTTATCTTAATTTCAGAGAAAATAAGAAAAGTACACTTAAGGCGTTCAGTTACATTAACTAGAATTTAATTTCCAATGTGTATTTCATTTTATTATCAGACGCTTTTACCCCAAAACATTTCTTTGTGTGAGAGGAGTCAAAAACTGTACATGAATCTGGAAAATTGTGATATCTAATTTAAAAGTAGTGTGCTAATAAATGGAATCTTGACTTATTAATTTTGCACTAAAATGAATTCCAGTATACTTAAATGATTACATTGAATATTTTAGAGAAATACTTTTAATGATTAAAAGAGAGAGAGAGAGAAACCCCACAGATTTCGGACTACGTTATTTTAAAGAAAAATATTTTCATTTAAGACCTGCAAGATATTTTTAAAAAGTAAAAAATCTAATAAGAATTAAAAAGTAATATTTAGAAATCATTAAACTGCGTTTTTGTTTTAAACATGCGTTTTTATTTTATCATATGAAATTTTAAATTGAAAAAGAAAACTTTAAAAAACAAGTAATATCTATAATCCGTAACATAATTTATGATAAAATGAAAATTGATTGATATTTATTGTGAATTGTAGTAATGTCTTTATAACGAGAAAAATCGCTAATTATTAAATACTATTACTTAGAGTTTGAGATGTAATGGAATTTTTTTTAATTATCTACTTGTCAAATTGCAAGTTTGTTCTCACTCTGAATCTCGGAATTACATTAAAAACAAATATTTAAAAATAATAAAATTGGAACATTAAGCTAAAATTATTCTGTGTTAAGATTGTTCGGAAATCCAAAAGATCTGATCTAATATCTGATATATTTGTGAATTTGTTTTTGGTCTGAAACGCATGAGACTAACAGATGCTAGTCAGAAACCATGATATCGAATAGCTTTCCCATTCTTCGGTTTTTTTTTCTTTTTTCTGGGAATTAATTAAAAACAGAATTTTATCTAGAAGGACATTTTGCACAGAATTTCCGGACGCTTCAGCTTTTAAAATGTTGTGAGACAACAGTAGCTTATAACTTCAGATTTAATTCCTTTATAGAAAAAAATATATTCTAAAGCATGCCATTTATGGTATTTAGAATTTTTTTTTATTATTGAACAGGGATTTTTTTTCCAAAACCGCCTTAAAATTGACGTGAATTTGTTTCACAAGCTCTCAAGCTCAATTTAAAAAAAAAAAAAAAAAAAAAAAAAAAAAACTTTACACATCATTCTTATAATGTAACTCACTGCTATATTTTACATGATTTTTTTCTGAATTATTTATAATGATGTCAACATGGAAAAAACAATTTTTCGAACAAAATTTCTGAAGGCTAAATTTTCTGTGGCCGAAAAACAATAAATTAATATATATATATATATATTTTAAATATTTTGAGACCTGTGGCCGTAGCATATTATTTGCCAGTTACAATATTTAACAGGACAAAATTCTCCATAACTTTCATGCTTACAATTTTTTATACACTCAATAGCAAGAGCAGTACACTATTTTAGAAATAGGACATTTTTTCAATTTTCTTAAAAGCGGTGAAAAATGTAGTTTTGCCTCGATTATTCAAATGTTCCCCACAGATTTAATCATGTATGTCACCCTCAATATATTAGTAGCAGTACATAATGTGCTTCAGGACCAAAACTAGCCTTTTTTCCACACGTGGCAATCACGGGTTTTGGTGTTCTCTGCCCCTTCTCTTAAAAAGAAAATTTACCATGAGAATTTAAATAAATCTGTAATAGCCGGATCTTGAGATTTTTAAGTGTGTTATCAATAAATACATAATCAGCTTTGTCAAACATTGATTCAATAAAATCTTGAAAACCGAAAAAGAACCGAAATATATTCCGCTTTAAATAATATACAATTCTCCTTTTCAAAGATTTTACGCATTTTACATTTTTTCGGTTAATATAAAAAAATAAATATATATATATATATATATATGTGGGAATATTGAGTGATTATCTTATGATTTAAGTAAAACTAATATTCTTGATAAGATAAAAAGGTTTAATAGACATAAAATATGTAAGTAACATTCAATGATAACAGTAGAACTGAATAATATTTAAAATAAATAAGCTTCCCTGAGCTTTTGATTAAAAATCCATCCAACTCGCCATTGCTGAAATCTATAGAACACCTCGTTCTTTTTATGCATCATCACGTGAGTCTCAATTGGGATATCACGTTCATTAAATCATTGAGTATATTATCTTTTATTGCTTAATACTTCATCCTTTATACCCACATATATATATACATACATGCGTATGTGTATGTATATGTAACCATTAATTATATTATAATATGAACCATTTGAACTTAATAGAAAAAAAACCATATTGAACATGAGAAAAAATTAAATAAATAAATAAAATGAATACAAATGGAATTTGTAGAACCAAAGCAGAATAATCAAGCCCCAAATCTTTGGAACTACAAATGAAGTGTGTGGTTTCATCTTCGTATCAGCCATGAAAAAGCAAAATAATACGATTTTGGGGCTACCAACCCACATAAAACCAAAATTCAATCAAAAAATAACATTGAAAACAAGGCACAACAAAATTACTAAATTCGATAGAAAAATGAAAACAGAAAAGGGGAAAAAATAAAAAATAATTATCGTAGACATGATAATAATAAATTAATAAATAAATTAAAAGCAGAGTAAAGTGATAACAGAAAAAATAAACCCTACACCATAGTTTACCCTATTAATATTTAAATCAATAACATTTAATTTGACTATGCTAAGCTAAAACGAATATCTTAATTTAGGATATAAAAGATTAAAAAACAGATAATTAATATATGTACCCTATACATTTAGTAGTATTATAGGTCTTTCATTTATTAAAAGTGAAGTGCAATTTAATAATGTAAATGAATAAAATTATTTTAATATAATTGATATAACTAAACAATAATCCATACATTGGTGTTATTTAAACTCCATAGAAACTTTGTTCCAATTTATTTAATGTATTTCCCTCTCTCAATTTTTTTTTTAATATAAAATAACCTTTGTGTTTTATCCAGACAACAGCGCCCTCCGCCGTACTCTAACATCTACCCACCTAACCATCCTATTATATGCATTTTTTATTATTTTTTTCATTTTTAATTTTTTATTATTATTTTTATGTTTTATTAATTTTTTGGTTCATTTTTACGCAAAAAGTTAATAAATTTTTAAATCATGTAATAACTAATTGTAAATTAAAGAATAAGTGAATTTTTTAGGAAAACCATTATTTATAGCATCATAAACAAGCTTTTTAATATTTGCATTAATTAAATGAGAAGAACATAAACATTTTATTCTATATAAATGATTAATGATTAAAATACGATATACAGAATTATGAAGATAGGATTTAAAATTAGTAAATGTATTAACTTTAAAATTAAACTCATTCCGTTTATCATAAATATCAGTTATTAGCCTCCGATGCTATTTCTTTCAGACAAGCTAAAAATGTCGTGTCATCAGCCCTGAATTTTCTACTGAACCGATTTTGATAATTATTTTTTTAAATGAAAGCTATTTATTTGTAGTTGTGCCCATTTTAGCTATTTTTTAATTTATTTCCATTTTTATATTTTATTTTTAATTTTAAATGCTTTTTTACGATATTTCTTCAAAATGGTGGCAACTTAGTTTAGATTTTCTCTCTATAATAAAAATTTATTTTCCATTATTACTTTCCACAAGTCAGAAACTTTATTTCATCAGTGAACATGTCCTCGCATTTAAAAGAAAAAGTTAATTGTTTTCGTAAAATTTAACCACAATAAAATGATTGCATATAATTATGCACTAATTGAAGTAAAAAAATACTGAGAAATAATATTAATAATGTAAATAAAATAACAGAAAATAATTTCTGATAAAAATTAATGTCTAAAGCAAAGTAAGAAATATTTCAAATGAGGAAAATGATGGCATTCAGCAACCAGATAAAATGAATTTACAATATTATTACGGGCGCCTTTTTCATATTACTAATAACAGTAACTTTTAAAAAACATTTGAAGAGAAAATGACGTCATTATTTAAAACATCGCATTTTTACTCATAACGATATTACATTTCAATATTTCTTTTCATTATGGACATTGAGATTGAGATTTTACTTTCAGATGACTTCAGTTAGTAAAAATAATGTCATAGTAAGAATAAAATTATTTTTATTTATTTATTTTTTTATTTTATTTTATTTTTATTTTTTTAATAAATCGATTTTTCTGTAGTGCATATAAAATAAAATTTCTGGATTTCGCCGGCACTCAGATTACAATTTTAACTGAAGATGTGCTAATATTTGCATGCAAAATTGTAACTGGAAAACTTGACATTAAGTTTGGAAATATATTTATTATATATTGATTAAATAATGTAATTACTTTTGCTTTATTTAAGCCAAATCGATCGGGTCTTTTAAACATTTCATTCGTCGAATTCGACGGGATTTCACTCGTTTTATTCTTAAAATGCATTTCCTTTTTCCCAGAGTCTATAAAAAAGCGTTTAAACTACAGAAAAAATCCGTTTTTGATGAATCTAGTCAATGAAGAAGTAGCACGTCAAATTGTATCTCTTTATTATTCCGCAATTCCAAAGTCTCAGAGAGAAATTGCTAATCAACTGGATATTTCACGCCGTTCTGTTTGCTATTATATTGATAAACACAAGAAAAATGAAGTTAGTTCATTGCATTCTAAACGGGGTCGCCCTTCAAAAAAACCTCTATCGATTTTTTTTTTTTTTTTTTTTTTTTTTTTTTTTTTTTTTCTAATCGGAGACGAAACTGAATTCTGCAATGGCAGTATCTACATTCAACTTGTTAATTTGTTTTTCTTTGATATAATTTTAAGATTTAAAAAGTTAATGGAATTATTATAAAGCAGGTGTTTTGTAATTTCTAGATTAGATGGATAATCAACTGGGAATTGAGATATACTGGTATTATCAGTATCAATTAAAATTATATTATCAATATATGGATCGCAATTATATCGATATAAATGTAATTTATTATCAAAATATTTACGTTCATGATTGTCGGACGTTCCTCTCAGCCCGCACAACTTTGAAGAAAGTCCGTGTTAGTTATAGCTGCCACCACCGATATTATTAGATGATATCGGTCACCAACTGTGAGGATTGTGTAAATGAACACTGACGCTGTCAATTAACTGAATTAACAATTTATTTAGATTATATGTACACAATAAATACGCTATTTACAATTATATGCAATCACAACTCGGATATAGGTGATCCGGTTCAACATTAAATAAAATACAGTAAAGGTTGGCTGTGTACTGTTCAAATTATACCTTCTCCCTCACACTCAATGCACGTTAGATTCACTTTATCGGAGATCAATTTCGAATCTCACAACACATGGATATTTTGCCTACGCTATCCGGCCCAGAGTACTACGCACAAGGACCTCTGTTTTACACTACTCTCTCGGTACGAGCCCAGCTACGAACTCTACACTAGGACCTCTGTCCTACACTCCTCTAGGTATGAATCTCAGATACGAACTGCACACAAGGGCCTCGGTCCTACATTGCTCTCCAGGAACGAGCCCAGCTACGAACTACTCAAAACTCAGACAAGATTTGACCTTCACAAATCACTGCCTTCCCCAATGTACACACCCCTGTGGAGCTTCTTCATTGGACGCATTCCACATTGCTTTCTTGATACGTGATATGTTCCTTGTTTGCTCATCATTCACATACATCGCTGACGGATGAACACGCCTCTCGGCAATATTCTCTTTCTCACTCACCACCTGTACATGATCACCTGTCACTTCTCCCTTCAACAAAGAAAGAATGTCATCTTGAAAATTCCAGTACACAGCCGGTACAATACATAAAATATTAAGATAGAGAAATAATAGAAATTCCGATTTGTAGCAGATGCTTACTCAGAACCTGACAATGATGATATAAGTCAGATAATATACTAGATGTACAACCACCTTGTGGTATACCAACTTTTTGTACATATATTATGTTATCTTGCATTATAAAATTTTTATAAGGTGGTTTGGTGTAATAACGCCAGGCGGAGTAAAAACCAAGTGCTAATATTTTGCATAATTATGAAATAATCTGGTAAATGACACACATGTGCTCTGCGCAGAAGGGTTTTGAGTCATATAAATCGCAAAAAACAGCTTCAAGATAGTTTGTATCATTTTTAGGTCTTATTGTTTTTACAAGCAACTAAAATTAACGCTTGATCTAAAATTTGCGAGGTACGTTTTGTGATGTGAAGATTATTATTATTTTTTTTAATCCGGAAATACTTTGTTAATTACATAACTTTGTAATACATTTCATGGACTTTCAAAATGCTGTTGAAGATTTTGGATATCTTCTCGAGATAATTGGTAGTTTAAAATATACAGCGCAATAACTATAACGGGGTAACAACGCCAATCCTTGGCATTAATACCTCGGTTGATTCCCTACAGTGGCCGAGCTACATCCTAAATACTGATTCAAATAAGCACAGTTAAAACTGTGCAATGTTTCTAATAATTCTATTTAAGCGGTCCTTTTTAAGCAAAAAGAAGTCAGGGTCTGTTATTCTTTCGCTTCATCCCCCCCCCCCCCCACACACACACCACACCTTTATTTTTCTTACACTTTCACAAAAAAATTGAACATTTTCAATAGCTTAGAATGCAATTTGTCTATTTCTAAATTTCTAGAGTTTGTATTTTTAGAATTGGGCAATCTACATGCAATTATTCCATCTTATTTCATAGTTTTGTTTGCATGGCGTTATTACCCATATAGGTGGGTAATAACGCCAAATAGCATTGGTCAAGAAATCACGCCATTACATTTTATGAATACATATCTGTTAAATTATTTTTTATATACAGATAGTAAATAAGTTGCTGTATCAAATCATATATTTGTTTGAAAAATACAAAATAAACTGAGCCGTGAAAATTGGTAGAACCTTAAGGGTGTTCTTAAATCAAAAAGGGCAATTTTATGATACATGCATTAATTTATTTTTGTTCGGAAATGCATGAAAACTGCAGGTGTTGCTATTCAGAAACTGTCTAATAGCACTCATTCTTTTGTTTTTTAAAAAATACAATAGATTTGTCATAACAAGCCTTCAAAGTTAACACTTTTGAGCATATTTCCCGACGAAAGCAGAAAAACCGGTAGAAAAGGAGGAGAAAAACGGGTGATTGCGTCATCGAAATAGCTTATAACTCGATAAGTAATTTAATTATCATAAAATGGAAAAATAAGTTCAATTCGAAATCGCTTTCATAGTCAGGCATTAAAATTTTATAACTTTCTCTTAAAAAATGAATTTGTAAATGTGTCAAACGTTTTTCGCTTGTTGAGCAGATCAGTTAAGAACACCCTTAATGCATAATCTAGATTATGATGTTATATGCATGCATGCATGCAAAAAAAAAAAAAAAAAAAAAAAAAATCAGCCATTCCATCAAATAGTTTTTTTTAAATCTTGGTGTTAGTCGTCAAAAAATCAAGTTTTAAGAAAACACGACTTAAAGTTGAAATTATATGGATGCGGCTATGTAAGTATTGATACATAAATGCTTATAACTCCGTTAAAAATGCTAATATTTTTATGCGGTTTTTTGCATTGAGAAATTAGTTGAATAATCAAACTAGATCATAAAAAAATCGATTTTTTGAAAAGTTTTCAACCCCTGAGCCCCTTTAACGTGGCGTTATTACCACAAGGTGCCTTATGACATTAGTTAAAGTAAGAAAATAATCAGTTTCAATGTTCATTGATAGATCCAAATCATGTTGATATTTTTTAAAAAGTGCATTTATTATATTATGTAAATCTAATAAATCGATATTATTAGAAAGATCTTTGAAGTCATATGCAGTTATATTTTTTATACATTTAAGATTTTTCATAATATTGACCAATTCATAACTATTCTTTATAGTATTTATTATTATCACTGGTTTTTGTAATTTTATATATTTGATTAAGAACTATTAATAGAAGTTTGTTAGCAGCATTTTTATAAGTATTGCAACCAATTGTAACTGTTCTAAATTTAACTGGATTCTTATCAAATTTGAGTATAAGAACTAGATAAGGATATTTAAAGTTAGTAGAGTTAATGTCTAATAATTCATAAAAGCCTTTAATTTTATGATTTTTTACAATTATGTTAACATTAGTTTTTTGGAATGTGTTATTAGAAGATTACTAGATTTAAGCAGTTGATGATAATAGGATTTATATATAACTGCATAATTATTTGGAGATTTGTCAACATAAGTTATTACAGTTTTGTTGCAATTTAGTGATTTGCTGGAAAAGATGCTTTGTATTTATATAATCCAGATGTGAAATATTGTATTTTAAAGTCTTAGTTAATTTATCAATAACTAAAATTTTACATTGATTGAAATATTCAATAGGTTTGTTATAGTATATTGCGATTTTATATATAAATATATATATATATCATAAGTAAATTGTTTTATTACATAATTAATGTTTTATTTGAATGTAATTCTATACTTAGTACCATAACCCATGAATTTTTTCAGAGTTAAGTCATATACAGCATTTAGATTTCCAGTAATAATATGCCCGTGATCATTATTAATGTATTTGTGTAGAGAGGGGTGATTGCATTTGCAGGGGAAAGTACTATCATCAGAAGTATTTTTAAGAACGAATTATAATTAAATATATTTCTTCCTATAGTTATTGAATACTTTGAAGTTTTTGATACTTGAATATTATTTATAGGAAAATTTCAGTTTTTATCATTTATTATAGTATTTACATTGAATTTATTAAATATTTGATTAGAAAAAGTTATTACCATTTGAGTATTAGTATTTTGAGTTTTAGGGGTTTTTTAGTAAATTTATATTGAAAAGATTAACTCTAGTTGTCAGGTTCTGAGACCACCTCTGCTAAAGATTGGAATTTCCGTTATTTCTCTATCTTAATATTTTTTGTATTGTACCGGCTGTGTACTGGAATTTTCAAGGTGACATTCTTTCTTTGTTAAAGTGAGAATTGACAGGTGTCATGTACAGGTGGTGAATAAGAGAAAGAGGAGATTGCTGAGAGGCGTGTTCATCTGTCAGTGATGTAAGTGAATGATGAGCAAACAAGCAACATGTCACTAATCAAGAAAGGAATGTGGAATGTGCCCAATGATTAAGCTCCAAAGGGTGGTTTATATTGGGGAAAGCAGTGATTTGAGAAAAGCAAGTCTTGTCTGAGATTTGAGTAGTTCGTATCTGGGGTTCGTACCTGGAGAGTGTATAGGACAGAGGTCCTGGTAGAGAGTGCTCTGTGTTGTAGAGCGTGAGCAGTGCGTATCTGGAGAGCAAGGGACACAGAGGTCCTGGTGTTTAGTGCTCTGGGCTGGATAGCATAGGCCGAGTATATATGTGTTGGGAGATTCGAAATTGGTCTCCGATAAAGTGAATCTAACGTGCATTGAGTGTGAAGGAGAAGGTGTAATTTGAACAGTACACAGCCAACTTTTTACGGTATTTAATTTAATGTTGAACCGGATCATCTATATCCGAGTGGTAATTGTATATAATTGTAAATAGCATATTTATTGTGTACATATATTCTAAATAAACTGTTAGTTCAGTTAATTGATAGCGTCAGTGTTCATTTACACAATCCTCACAGTGGGTGACCGATATCACCTAATAATGTCGGTGGTGGCAGCTATAACTACCACGGACTTTCTTCAAAGTCCGTGCTAAGAGAGGGCTGAGAGGAACGTCCGACACTAGTCATAGTAAGATTATAAAAAATATCTGAAAAATGTTTAGAGCAAGTTTTACTCAGAAATATATATTTAAATATTGTACTATATGTTTCTTTTTTATTCCAAATAAAAACAGTAATCAAAATAGAAAACTAAAGTAAACACTAATCCCGTTAGAATTCTAGCAGCAATTGTAGCCGCAATTGTCCGTCAGCAATTGTAATCTGAAACAGAAAAAAGACCTTTTAAAACTATTAAATTACAAGCGAGAAATTGTAAAAAAAGAACGCTCCTATAGGTTTAAGTTTAGCGTTCTAGTTTGTTCGTATGACTAGTGTAGTTTCACGCGAAAGCATTTGCATGCTAATGTTAAACCTATGGGAGCATTCCTTTTAGAATTCAAGCTCGAATTTTTACGTTTATTTTATTTATTATTATTATTATGATTATTTTGTTGTTGTTCATTTGATATTTAAGGTCGCTATCTAACGTTGCGTACTTTTAATTTTGTAAATTTGGTTGCATTTTTTTAATGAAGCTACTTTAATTTCAGAAAACGCTCCAAACAATTTTCCGAAATATTTAAAAAATTAATTAATTAATTAATTAAACCCGAAAAAGTACAGCATTAGATATTGATCTCAACTATCTCTTGAATATATATACCGGGTGTCCTGAAAAGGACTGAACGATTTTAAAAATCAATAACTTGCAAACTTTTACAGATATTTAAAAAATTCTTGCACGAGAGTCATCTTAAAGGTCAAAAGTTTTTTTCCTGCGATTCTGGATTTTAGTTCAAATTACAAACAATAGATGGCGCTGAGAGCGCTAGGTGCTCTGTTGAGACGGATATTGACGTCACTTGGCACTGAAGCAAAAGAAGGAGGTTAAGGCTGTGGAGTGGATCTTATTCGAAAATGAACTTTTGCTTTTACCGTCCGATTTTGAATGCAATCCATATAATTTTGATTTTGCTGGCGTCAGCGCAATGATAGAGAAAATTTTTGTTTTCATGGGTACGACTCCTTTGAAATCGAAATGCGTGAAACAAAACGTTCGAATTACCGACTTTTGTTATTTTTTTTACATTCCAAAATTGTTAGTACTTTTGAGAACAGGATATCTTATTTATCTATTTATTTATCTACGTATCTTTTAAACCTTTTCTATGTCACCTAGTCATGTCCTGTATTGTATATTAAGTATGTGGGATTAACAGTTCATTTACAGGTTACACCCAAAAGATTGTATCACATCATAGTCTATGGGGGAAAATCGCTCGCAGTGTATATTAATGAAATACACTATTTCAAATGTATTCAAACTGATATAAATCACAGAATTTCAGTATAAGATGATTATGATAGAATAGGGTATTTGGTATTTATAGCATTTAACGTTCATTTACAGGAGCACACAAAAAGAAATAGGTTACTGTCAACGGTGTACTGTCTTTAAATAATAATTGCTGGAAATGCGTTTTCAATTTCGGCATGCGCTTTTAAATTTAACTGTTTTTTAGATGTGTTAGTAATTATATAAATGCGTATCACCTATACTCGTCTCTGGTCCGTCCGTCCGTCTGTCTGTCCGCATATAATAGTGCAAAAATTACTCTGTCGGATCGTTTGAAATTTTAAATATACATTTGTTGAAGAATTTTGTCCAGTTATTTCAAATTTTATGAAAATCGGATGTGTATTTCCAATACAGGGACAGTCAAACGTATTCCGTTACATTATGGCCGACAGGGAAAAAGTTTTTCAAATGCTTTTTGAAACGACGTGCTTTGAAACGAAATGCTTTTTCACCCGTCCGAACATAATGAAATTAATATGAATTTATGAATTAAATTAAAATCCAAATGATGGATTTTAATATATAGAGAATATGCTGCACAAAGAATAGTTATTATTCATTTACAGGGCTACACAAAATAATTATGTAACATAACGGTAAAAAAGGAACATACTTTGCGGCATATTTTAATTTTGTTGCACACATAATAAAATTGTTATAAGTTGCTTAGGTTTACTGCGAGTTACTTACTGTGTATTAGAAAATACGAAGTATTTACAGGGACACAGAAAAGATTTCGGAAACTATGCTGCATCAAAAATGCTGTACGCTAACGATAATTGCTTGAAGTTTTTAGTTTTGATATAATTTTTTTATGTTTCACTAAATTTTTGCATATTACTCTGTATATATAATTGGTGTAAATCATATACAGGGCTACACAAAAGAATTCGCACTCCTTACTAAGTATGTAAGTAAATATATTAAAGGTGGTTTGTAAATGAGTTATGCATTTTTTACGTTGAACAGCTTTAAGTATACAATGATATGTTTAAAGAATAGAAATGAAATGATATACAGAGGCGCTCAAAAATCGGATTAATAGCGGGCTCTAGATGGTAATCTCTGGAAGTGTGATTTCATAAGTTTAAAGCATGTTTCGGTTTTAAATAGATTTTAACTAAATAATGGCGTGTATTTAAAGATAGTAGGTAAACTACAGGGCTATACAAAAGAGTTCAAATATGCTTCCGTCTATTTAAATAAATTTCAACTTAACATGTGTTTTTAACGCTTTCCAACATAGTTGAAAGTGTTTATGATTTCTGTTTAGTTAGCCGACTGCCTGCCTGTCTTTTCAAACTCTGACTTGCGTTGAAATAATTGAATTAGTCTGTAAGTGATATATGTTAATGATATTTATTGTGCTGTGTTGGGTATTGTAAACAAACTATGCATAATTCAAGATTCATTTACACAGACACTCAAAACTATTCCATTACATTATGTTCTGTGAGGATAATTATATATGTAGCACCTATATTCGTCATCTGGAGTGTTCTTTTATCTGTTTGCACATAATAGCGCAAAAACTACCCAACAGAATGCTTTGAATTATAATATATATACTCGTTGCAGAATTTTCGTTACTCATTTAAAGTTTTATGAAAAGCGAATCAAAGTTTAAAAGGATATTAATAAATGTTTTCTTCATTCTATTAAAACCTATCATGCGTGACTAATTCAATGATATCCAATGATAGATGATGATTCTAAATGATTATGGCTCATTTAAGATGGAGGTAGTATTATTTCCCTTTTACCATGAATTTAATATACATAATCGTAATAAATTTTGTATTTAGGTATTTTTTCAAAAGAGTGCAACAGTTATTGCGCCAAGTTTTCAATGTTTATACTATAAATATTTTTGTTCTAAAGAATAAACCATTTCCGCAATTTTTTTACAACATACATAAAACTCTACTAAAAACTTCTTTAGAAGAACTGGCATTTCTTAGAATATAACAATTTTTTTTAAATAGCAAAATTGATTAATTTTTAACAACAAAAAAAAAACTACTAAATCGTTTCACTTTGTTTTAAAATATGATGCAGAAAATATTCTTTAAATTAGATGATAAAAAGTAATTTAATCCGAGAAAATACAGCTTTCTTAAATGTGAAATCGTCTGCAAAACTCGTATACTGCTCGTTAAATTCATGCCCAGTTTCAATTAGAGTTGCAAAAAGTCGGTTTATTCCCGGGTTTATTTCCAATAGACCAGGTTCATTCCCGAGTTTATTCCCAAAAAAAACGAATTATTCCAAAAAATCCCGGGTGTTTTCCAGGTTTATTCCTAAAAACCCGGTTTATTCCGGGGTTTTTTCTAACCTTTGCAACGCTAGTTTCAATCGCTGCTATTATATAAAAGGATTTATTATTTCCATGACAACAACACATTTCATTGAAATCATACCGACTGAATCAAAAATATGGCTTCATGTCGAGTACACATGTCAAATGTATGTTGTTCAATAAAAACGAATAAACAAAAAAGTTCAAAATCAGGCTCTAAGAGCAAGATTGCATTGTCAAACGAGACCCACTCCACAGCCTTAACCTCCTTATTTTCCTTCAGTAACAAGTGACGTCAATATCCATCTCAACAGAGCACCTAGCGCTCTCAGCGCCATCTATTGTTTGTAATTCGAACTAAAATCTAGAATCGCAGGAAAAAAACTTTTGACCTTTTAGATGACTCTTGTGCAAGAATTTTTTAAATATCTGTAAAAGTTTGCAAATTATTGATTTTTAAAATCGTTCAGTCCTTTTCAGGACACCCGGTATATATATATATATGTTGCGGCCAAAACCCGGAGCCTGGCCAATTCTAGAACTGGCCGGCCAATACCCGAACTGGCCAAGCTTCCCGGCCAATACCCGAAATACATGAAATGAATAGCGTATTTCGGGTTTTGGCCGGCCACTTCGCGAACTGGCCGAGAAGCCTTGGCCAACACCCGAATTGGGGATTTAAGGCTACCCAGTAGATGCGGCGCCGTCATGAAATTCTTTTAGAAATTGTTTCTTATTCAAAGAAGAACGTAATTTGCGACGGTTCCGTTTGATGGCACTGATATGCACACGTGACAGAAAAGGATATTTCCATGCTATTCTGATATGCCACCTTAGTGGTCTAAATTGCCATTTTTTCTAATAGAAATATTATTTTTTATTTGTATAAAAATGGTCTCAGTAAATTTATAGTATTTCGCATTATTTCCAATTCTTTTGAACCTGATTAACTACATTCTGCAGAAGATTCTTTACAAATTAAAATAAACACGAAGGGGGATTTTTTAAAAGTAATAAACGTAACTCATCGACAAATATGCAATTTTAAACTTAAAACAAGAAAGGAAATGAATCACTGTGTAGATTACAAAATATCATGCAACTCTATCGCAATGTTGTTAAGAGAATTTACTCCGGTTCTTTTTATGTAAAGAGATATCCACATAAGCATAAAAAAAAAGTAAAATTTCATTTCAGCAATAGGTTTCCGCAACTAGTAATCTATTTATTTTATCTTTCATTAAAGCTTTCTATGATCTACAAATTGCTTTACAAATAAATATTAAAAGTTTATCGCAGCTGGAAATGCACATGAAAAACAATCGGAATATAAATGGTAAATTCCACCTACTCAATAATCTATAGAAAACATGTTGTAGAGCATATTAGAAATGTATAAAGGGTTTATTATGTTTGAAGTTGTGAAATATAAAAAAAAATACTCTGTAAAAGTATTTCTCGCATATATCATAATTCCTTATCGGAATACTTTTTTGGAGTCCCTATTAACGATTTATAATGATTTCTTAATCAATATTCTACAAAGAAACCTACTGCTTCCCTCATGAGTGAGGCATATAAATTTTACTATGTTTGAAATATGCCATAATTCTTTATTGGAATTGTTTTGGCGCCCCTATAAATGATCTACAAATGCTACTTAATCAATACGCAACAAAAGACATTGTTTCTCACATCAGTGAGGCTCATGAATTGCATTATGTTTGAAATAGTGTAATATCATTAAAATAACCTATAACAGATTTTTTGGCATACATCATAATTCTATACCGGAATTCTTTTTGGCGTTCCTGTAAACGAACTGTAACGGCTATTTAATCAATACTTTACAAAAAAAGTATCACATGTGCATTATGTTCGAAATCGTGTAACATCATTAAAATGCCTTATAAAAGATTTGTTCGCATGTATTATATTTCCTTATAATGGCTACTTAATCAATATTCTAAAAAAAAATATTGCTACTCACATGAGACAGGCTTGTAAATTGCATTATGTTTGAAATAGTGCAACATCATTAAAATACCCTATAAAATGTATTTTGGCATACATCATTATTCTTCATCGGAATTCTTTTTGGCGTTCTTATAAACGTACATTAGAATGGCTACTTATTCAATATGCTACAAAAAATTTATATCCCACATATGCATTATGTTGAAATAGTGTAACATCATTAAAATACTTTATGAAAGATTCCTTGCATTTATCATAATTCTTTATCGGAATACTTTTTGCGTCCCTACAAATGAGCTATATTGACTACATAATCAATACTCTACAAAAAAGCATTGCTTCCCACATGAGAAGGGCATATAAACTTCATTATGTATGAAATGTATCATAATTCTTCATTGGAGTCATTTTTGATGTTTCTATTAACGAACTATGATTACTAATTAACCAATACTCTACAAAATATATATTGCTTCCTACATAAGCTAGGGTTGTAAATTGCATTATGTTTCAAATAATGTAACATTATAAAAATGCCCTAAAAAGGATTTTTTGGCAAAATCATAATCTTTATCGGAATTCATTTTGGCGTCCCAATAAACGAACTAAAATGGCTACTTAATCAATATACTCTATAAAAAAAGTTCTTCTACACTAGAGAAGCATGTAATTTTCATTAAATTTGAAATAGTGTAACATCATTAAAAGGCACTAAAAAATTCTTTCATCATTTTCTTAGTAATAAAATTTTCAGTGTTTCTGAAAAAATCTAGAATTGCTATATTTCATGCACTGTAATAAATAACTGTTTGTCGTCTTTATTAATGATACATAGGTACCAATTTTATTGTAATGTAACAACATTAAAATGTACCGTAAAAACGATTCTTATTGATTATATTGAAACGAAATATTTTTGTATATCCCAGTAAATTAACAAAAAACAGTACACAATTCCCTATCAGTGCCAAAATAAATTGATAAACGAAATAAGATAACAAATACAAGTCATCCCGAGCCTTTACTCGAGTTAGAGAACGGCCAGGTAGACGACTACACTATTTGAATTCATAGACACTTTCAACTGTGTTAGAAATGATTAAACCGAGTGCCTCTATCTATTTCGGGAATTGGCCAATCACATCAGGCCAGTTCGCGAATTGGCTAATCGCATCTGGCCAGTTCGCGAATTGGCCGGCCAATTCTAGAATTGGCCAGTCATTTTTAAACGTTACTGGCCAGTTCGGGAATTAGCCGGCCAGTTCTAGAATTGGCCGATTTCGGGTTTTGACCGCAACATATATAAATATATATATTTATTTATTTATTTATTTAAAAGTAATAAAAGCAAGCAAGATATTCGACATGAACACTTCAATAGGTTTAATATTACAGGTGACTAATTTAGTCTCATAGTTGTAAATTTAGAAATTATTCAATTACCATTGAATGATTATTATTATTACTTACCCATCATACGTAGTATTCGGTAAGTCTTGCAATCGTTTTGAAAATCGATTTCTTTTGACGGATTTACACGTTTCGAACACTGGAGATTCTGAAAAACATTAAAAAAAAAAAAAAAAAAAAAAAAAAAAAAGAATTTTGCCGTCCGTCCGTCTGTGTGTCTGCCTGTCTGTCTGTAACCGCTCTATCTCCCGAACAAATTGAGATAGAGACTTGAAGTTTTGTATGTGCTTAGTATGTAAGAATGGGACGAAGCTTATTTAATATCAGTAACCTCGATTATCCGGAACTATTTTTTTCGGACACTCGAAAAATTCGTTCTGATGAAAGGTATATATTTCATATATTATGTTATGCATATCCATGATGGGTAAGTATTACGGTGGCCTCCAATGACTAGTTATTATTGTTATTATTATTTCAAGAAAAAAAATATATGAACAATTATGCCTGCTAAGATGGAAACCTTTTATAAAACTGGATATATTTCGATTCCTTTCGTTTAAATTTTCAAAGTTTTATTGAATCAATGTTTAACAAAGCTGATTACGTATTTAATGATTACATACTAAAGATTTCCCAAATCCGGCTATAACAAATTTATTAATATTCTCATGATAAGTTTTCTTTTGAACGGGGCGAGAGAGGGAGAGCGGGCACCAAAATTCGAGTTTGCTACGGATGCAAAAAAGGCCTAATATTAACCTTGAAATAAATAACTTACTGCTACCAATCCCTCTCTCTCTCTCTCTCTCTCTATATATATATATATATGTATATATATATATATACACACGGTTTAATCCGATGAATACATTTGAATAATCGTGGCTTAACTACTTTTTTCACGGTTTTTAAGGAAAAAAAATGTCCTTTATTATTATTATTAATAATTTTTTTTTTTTTTTTAACAATTCTACCTAATAGAATTGTTATATTATAATAATACCCGTTTATTATTTATAATTTTAGATGTACCTCACTTTCAGGCATTAGTTTTTCTCAATACAAAAACTACAAACACAAATTTTCTTATTTATACTCCTTAATTTTAAATAGAATGGTATTTGGGGGGATTTTGGCGTACTGCGCTTGCTACTTAGAGTATAAAAAAGTTGTAAATAAGAAATATTATACAGAATTTTGTCCTATTTAATATTGTAACTGACATATTTTGCTATGGCAACAAATCTCGAGATATTAAAAAAATAAATAAAATAAAATAAAATCCCAAAATTTTGTTGTTTTTTGACCACAGAAAATTTAGCCTTGAGAAATTTTTATTCGAAAACGAGGTTTATCCATGTTAGCATCATTATGAAAATATCAGAAGAAAAAAAATCTTCCACCCGATTTTTGAAAAGTAAAATGTTTATTTCGCCTGGACTAAAACAATCAGGAGGGGGAAAATGTTGTTTAAGGGTGCTGGTCAGTCAGCTTCCGAATTCCCTTTCGTAAGGTTAAGTATATAGACGTTTGATGCATTTTTATATTTAAAATATCTCCAAAAGTAAATCAATATTTTTAACCTATTATTGACCGTAAGGTAACGGAATATTTTTGATTGTCCCTGTAATCGATCTATGCATCCGATTTTCATAAAATTTGAAGTGACTCGACAAAATTATGTAATAATTATGTATTTTAAATTTCAAACGTATAAAATACATTTGAAACTTTTTCCCCATTGACCATAATGTAATTGAATACTTTTGATTGCTCTTGTAATTGATCTATGCACCCGATTATAAAAAAAATTGAAATAACTCGACAAAATTATTTAATAATTATGTATTTTAAGTTTCAAACGATTAAAGTGCATTTGAAACTTTTTTCCCCTTTGACTGTAATGTAATAAAAAACTTTTGATTGGCCCTGTAATTGATCTATGCATCCGATTTTCATAAAATTTGAAATGACTCGACAAAATTATGTAATAATTATGCATTTTAAATTTCAAACGATTCGGTTGGGTTGTTTTTGCGTTGTTATATGCGGGCAGACGGACGGACTGAACGACCACTATAGGTGCTACGTATTTACATAATTACGAACGCACCTAAAAAGCGATAAATATGAGAACCTAACGTTTATCGAAAAATAGTGAGATGCACTCCATTTTTTGGAATTCATTGTTGCAAATGTTTTTGTCGAAATTTATCTGGAAGGTTTAAAATATTAATCACCGCTCATTAGCTTTTAACGCATAAAATATTAAATTAAACACATATTTTATAAATATTTTGACAATTTTGAAACATCCTTTAAGAAAAGTACAAATAAATAAGACAAAAATGTTAATTTTCTAGGGAGATTTTTTTCCGCATATAACAACGCAAAAACTACCCAACCGAATTATTTGAAATTTAAAATATATAATTATTATATAATTTTGTCGAGTCATTTCAAATTTTATGAAAATCGGATGCATAGATCAATTACAGGGACAATCAAAATTATTACGTTACATTACGGTCAATGGGGAAAAATGTTTCAAATGCATTTTAATGGACTACACTAATTCGAACACAATAAAATTGTTATGCCTCTATGAACATACATATTATAATATACATTTTGCACAATCTGTGGTACAAAAAGCATTTTTTATTGATTTACAAGGTCACACAAAAGTATTCCATTACATAATGGTATAGGGAAAACATTTTTTTTTTTTTTTGGTGCGATAATTGTAATTGACTATTTAACATTTGATATTGACTATTTAACATGAGATTGATATAAATTGCTGAGGAATACTACAAGTTATTTCCTGTATAAAAGAAAGTAGATAGTATAGCGTATGATATACGTCGCTGAGATGTAATAAAAATTATTTCTTGTATATTTACAGGAACACACACACACAAAATATATATATTTCACTACTGTACTCTATCCGAAGTACTATCTACTAGCAGCAAGATCTGAATATTTTTAAAACATCGTTATCATACGAAAGCACCTCATTTGCCACGCTTTACGTGGAATTTCCAACTTGTTTAAATATACGAATGTGCAAATCCTTTTAAGCACTTAAACTTTCTAATTTACTATACGAATGCATTTTATTCCCATACATTTAACATTAATAAGGGGGTGGGGAGTTAATTGATTAAACCTCTTAATGGAATTTTAGAATATTAATGATGTGAAAAAAAATAAAACTATTGTTCTAAAAATGTTTGCATGTTTGTAATTTTATTTATGCGTAATACATTTCGTATATTTTTAAGTTATTCATAATGGATTATAATTCCCGTTAACGCTGTAAAGCGTTACGGAGGTTAGTTATATTTCATATGGGAACTATATCTACAAAATGGTTCTTTATATAGATATGTACTGTGAAAACAAAGCAGGATGTTGAATTCCCCTCGAAAGGGGAACTGACCAGTGACCATGACATTGAAGAATCATTGGGACAGGAAAGAGTGCGAAAACAGATGTCTAATGAGGAAAAAAATTATCATTCGTCTTATCTTACTCCAGGGCCCGTACACCAAAAAGTGTTTGTCAGAAAGAAGCGAATAAGCGCCAATGTGGTAGCCTCTCTTAATTACAAGTCAGTTGGCTCTTATCTGTTGTTTCTTTCCCCATTCCTGCATCCCCATATGTAAGATCGGTACTGAGCCTTTTCACCGGTCTTTCTTTTAGGTAGATTTCGTATGAAATACTACCTATTGCGATCGCTCCAATGTTGGAATTTCTGAAAATTTTTTTGCAGATCTACACCGATCACGACCCCCAGACCCCAAAACTACTATTAGTAAAAAAGTTTATATATATATATATATATATATATATCTGTCTATCTATCTATCTATCTATCGGTGTATATCACTTTTTTATGGACACGATAACTTATTTAATTCTGCTCAGATCTTTTCAAAATTGATACATAAAATCAAGGGGCATAAAATCTCGGCCGATTTCGTTAATGGGCCAAATCGGACCAAGGGGGTAAAAATAGAAAGGGCTTTTGTGAAAACAGAAAAAAACCCATAACTTCTTTATTAAAATAGATATCGAGTCAGTTTTAAGTTTATATTACTTCTAAAAAATAGGACAAAAGTTTCTGCATAGCAAATTTTTGATAAAATTGAAAATGGGCTGAAAGGGGAGGGGCAAAAAATAGGGTTTTCGGGAGTTAAAAATTCATAACTTTGTCAATTCTGAAGATATCAAATCCAAGTAATTTTTTTTTATAAATGCTCTTAATATTATTTAAAACTTTTGCACTGACAAGTTTTTGATAGAAACAAGTCTTATTGCAAAAAAATAAATAAATAAATAAATAAATAAAATAAAAAACGAAAACAAAAAAGGAGGTAAAAAAAGAAAAAAACCATAACTTCGTCAATTCTTAAGATATCAAATCCGATTAAATTTAACATACATCATCTCAATTATATCTACAACTTTTATATTGACAAGTTTTTCATAGGAACAATCCTTATATCAAAAATAAATTAAACAATAATAGGAGTTGCAGAAAAAAGTCTCAATTCCAAACTGTTTATATTCTCACTCATTTTGCTCTCAAATTCATCCAATTGGCAGGTTCTCTTTTTTAGGAACTATATAATGTGGCGTATTGGTCAGTTTTGTTTTAAAAACAGAATATAATCTCGAAAAATGCCGAAAAAATGGCATTATGAGCAGAGTTTCCTGAAGTTATCGTGATTGAAAAATTGAATTATTCAAATAACAAACTGCTTATTTTCTGATTCATTTTTTAAATCCATTTTTGCTCTCAAAGGCTTTCTATTCACAGATTCCCTTATTTAGGAACTGTATAATATGCCTTATTGTCTAGGTTTTTGATAAAGGCAGAATATATTAAAAAAAAAAAAAAAAAAAAAAAAAAAGCCGTGAAAGTGGGCAATTTGAACAAAATTTTCAGATTTCATCGAGATTGAAGAATTGATGATGTATTCAATTTAAAAATTGCTTTATTATGACTCATTTATAAATTCAATTTTACTCTCAAATGCATTCAACTGACAGTTTCTCTTATTTAGGAACTATATAATGCGCCTTATTGGTCAATTTTTCCATAAAGTCAGAATATATTTCAAAAAATGCTGTTAAAGTAGGCATTTGTGCCGAATTTCGCTTAAGATGATTCTGATAAAACCATTTGTTACAGAAAGATGAAATTAAAAGTTTTTCAAAAGCGGCCAACTAAATTGTTGCAGAGTTTATCTATATTCATATTTTAATTTTTATTGTTGAAAGGAGCACTCTTCGAAAACTTCCTCTGCCTATAGGCCAAGCCGACAGGGATTTTTTTGTATATGTGTGTGTGTGCATTATTAACAGAAGAATTTTCAAGTACATTAAAATATTGTCACATTGCTCCAAAATCTACGAGCTGGATATAAAATGATGTACCCATCCTTTCTCTCTTCTCCCTCCCTCCTTCGATACGTTACTGTACGCCCCCCAAACTTTATTAGAAAACAAGGAGGTTGAATTTCAAAATATAACCTGCATGTTGTGTTTATATTCTAAAGCTTATCCCCAAACTAAACGGTATTATCAGACTTATCTGATATGCAAATTGTGATTTATTTATTTAATTATTTTTATGTTTAATAAAGAATTTTTTTTTTTTTTTTTTTTTTTTTTTTTTTTTTTTTTTTTACTTGCGCTAATTTTAAATAACATATATTTATATATTTTACAATAAAGCCTTTATAACGGACATTCCCAAATAAAGGATATCTCTATGTAGTAAACGCATGTTTCAATTCACAACGCATGCGAAGTTATATGTTTTTATATCAGAAAAGCAGACTCCGCCGAATAGTGAATAAATTCCATGTTTTATTGTTTATTAAGAGGTTAAATTATGTATAGATATATATACCACTAATGGTTATATATACAGTAGAATCCCACAAATTCGGACCCCGTTTATCCGGATCTCCGGATAATCCGGATCGATTTGGTCAGTTTTTTTTTTTTTTTTTTTTTCAAATTTGAGAAGCGATTGGCTAATTTCCATAACATAAACTTGTTTCATCGTCATATTCTGAATGAAAAAAAAACTTTTTCTGAAATCTTTTCGGAAGAATTAAGCAAAGAAAACATTTTTACTGTCTGTAAATATTCAATACGTTTAACATAGTGGTGATTTTCTGTAAGTATGTTTTATTTCATTTCATTTGTTCCTAATTCTCTGGATAATCTGGATTGGGTCTGGTCCCAATTAATCCGAATTATCGGGGTTTTACTGTATATATATATATATATATATATATATATATATATATCATATTTTAAAATTGCAAGTATATACAAATTCAAGGAATAGAGTGCATATCTATATGTGAAACAATTAACTATGAAATATTCAATTTAAAAAAGGACAGACATTCATTTTTTAATAATAAATTTAGAATTATATATAAATATATGCATATATAAATCTTATTTTACTCAATAAGTTACAATTATTACTATGTTACAATTATTACTATTATTTTTACATAAAAAATTTTGTGAGCCAAAATGCATTTTGGAAAAACGGTTGAAAGAAATCTCATTGATTAATATTCTATGTTAACTTTTCATGAACTGTTTAGAATAATACTTGTCTTTTTAATTTCTTTTTTCCTAGTACGTTTAGTTATTTATTGGAGTTTCATCAAAAAACATGTTTTTGGTAAATTCTGATCTCCCCGATTATTTTTGGTCTCCATAACGGATAAAACTGAATTTTATATCAGGTCTCTTAAAAAAAATAGCGAATGAAAAATTTTAATTTTCCAGCAGCATCAGATATCAAGTTGGTGTATTTCAAGGATGTTGTAAAACAGTTTTCACTACCAAAAACAACTGGAGGGACACTGTGTTTTATCAACAATGAGTTTTTACATCAACTTTGGTGGATTTAAGTTTGGTTAAATAACAAAAAAATTAGTATTTTCAACAAAATGTAATTATTTAATTTCATTCATATTACTTTAAATTTCTGTAACACATGCAACTTTTTATTAAAACACTCAATATTTTCATATTTATTCATTTGTTCAAAGGTGCCCAACCCTTAGCAAAAAATGGCATAGGATTTTTTATGGAAACACATGGTTTTATATGGAAAATCATAAAAAAATTATGTCATTATATGTAAACATATTGTATTCATATGGTAAACATTCATCGCTCTATGGTATTGCAGAGCAATATCTATGGTAAAGTTATAGGATAATGATATATACCATACATTTAATGGTATCCAGATAAATGTGTATGGTAAAGTTATAGGATAAAGATATGCACCATACATGATATGGTATTCCATAACCAGGTGTATGGTAAAACTATAGGGAAATGAAATTTACCATACATTCAATGGTGTTCCATAGCGTGATGTGTAGTAAAATAATACATAATTGTTTGCACCATAAATTGTATAGTATTTCAAAGCATGGTGTATGGTAAAATCTTAATGCCTTTTGAAAGTTTATAATATATTAGAATTTGTGTAACTATAATATAAAATTACTCGGTTGTGGTCATCTCAAAACTTTCTACTATCTTTATGTATGTCTTATGCACTTCCAAAAAATAGAATCATAGCAACGCCACTGGTTAGATAGTTAAAACCAAAATCTATTTAGGAACAACTTATGTTAACTTATAACCAGTCTAATGAAAATCCCTTGATCTCAAATTAATATAACATAAAATAACATATTATTTTATTCTTATATAATTCATATATATGAGTGTGTAAATGCGTTAAAAATAAAGAAATCTTGTGAAAAATAAATTATTCAACAAAAATATATAATTGACATATTTCCTATAAAATTCTAACAGCGATTAAAGGTGTCAGGGACACACTTAAAAATACTGCATTAAAAATTTATCTGATTTTTTATGCTTATAATGACATTTTTTTAAAATCATATTTAGAACAGGAAATATTAAGTGTTTTTTTTTTTTTTTTTTTTTTTTCGTTTTTAGCATCTAGCTTTTAAGCATTGATTGTCATGGATAAGACTTCTTGTATGCGTTTTTCTTCATGATGGGTTTTCACAATTTCTCACATTTAAATTGTTAGAACCGTTAAACATAAATGCTTTAAAATTAGAACATGCCTTTTTTTAATTGCTTTACTTTAATTTTGATTCAGCAAATTTGAAAAAAAATATTTATTTTTGAAAGTAGTATTTATTTTCGAACTTTTACTTTAAATAAATTTTTTATTAATATTTTTAAAAAGGCTGAATCAAAATTAAAATGTAGGTGTTTCTGTTTATTTAATTGCTAAAAAACTAAAATTCTACAATTATTACATTGAGTTACGATAATTTTTAATTTCCCTCCACTTTTTTTAATAAATTTTAAATTAAAAAAATATAGATAAGTTTCATCATGTGATTTTGTTTTAAAATAGTATGTTTAATATCACAAAAAATTGCGAAATTTTAATTCAATAAAAGATTTTTTAATGTGTCCCGGACCCCCTCAAAATAAACAAATTGTCAAAAATAGCCTATAATTATTAAAAGAAAATCTTTTTGAATTTATTTTAAAAAGGACCTACAAATATTTGATTCACCAAAAGAATTTTTGAAATATCTTTTAAAAATATTAACAACAAAATATTAATACATATATATTAATATAATATATTATAATATGTTAATTAAATATTAATAAACTTAACAGTGTAAAAAAAAAAAAAAAAGAAAAAAAGAAAAAGAAAAAAGAGGTACATAATTAATTTACGTTATTTGATAATTTTAAAGTCATTTTATATAGAACAACAAGGATTTTTATTTTATTTAAAAGTTAAAAATTATTAAAAAGATTAAAATTTATTTTACGATCTATAAAAATATCAAAAAATCTACCGATATTTTTATCGACCTCAAATTATGATAATATATGAAATAATAGTGTTATTATTTTGTTCTTATGTATTTCATATATGTGAGCAGAGTCTATGCGTTATAAATAAAAAATCCTATGGGAGAAATAAAATGATTTAACAAAAATATATATTTGATGACATATTTCCTATAAAATTCTAACAGCGATTAAAGAAGTTTGTAATTACAAACTTCAAAATTACAAACTTCTGTAAATACAAACACATTCTTAAAAAAAAAAAACTGCATTAAAAATTTCTTTATTTTTTCTTATGCTTATAATGATGTTTAAATCATGTTTTCTATTATAATTCGAAGGGACAATAGTCAGACAATAGTAGTATTTTTTAGTTTTGGTTTTTATATTCATTTATATTCATTTTATATGCAACAACAAAGCTTTTATTTTATTTTATTTAAACGTTAATAATTATTGAAAAGATTAAAAATCATTTTACAATGTATAAAAATATTGAATATATCTATTAATCTTTTTGGTATTAAAATTTAAAAGAAAGATTCAAAATTTCCGTAAAAATTATCTAAAAAATAGTAATATATATATATATATATATATATATATATTTTACTTTAAAATTAAAAAATGCTCGTAAGTAAGGAATTAATATAATACATTAATATAATCATTAAAAATATTATTATATACTAAGTTATCAAATGATTTCTCATTCTTATTAAATATTATTTCTTATCGACTTTCTATTTTTTTTAAAAATTTATTTTAATAAACAGAAAATAGTTTTTCCTTTAATTAATTGGATTTTATAACTAAATAATATTTGCTAAGCTATTTACTCCATTCATTAAAATAATAAATTAATTTATAAATACATGTCTATAAAACAATTTATTAAAAAAACCCTTTAAAACTACCTTCTTTTGTCAACCATTAAGTTAGAACGACAAATAATGATGATTTACCCAAACGCTTTATTCTTATAACGTTTTATAAGCACAGCTCATCACCCCGCATGGCTGAATGGTTAGGACGCTCGCCTCCCATCCCTACCGTCCCTGGATCAAATCCCACTGCTTCCCAAGGTCGAAGTGCATTAGTAAGCTTAGTTCCCCGTATTCCTAAAAGATGGCGCCACCAAAGTTGATATCGTTATTATTTTTTAATATATAGTACCATAAAGAATTACCATACACTTAACGTTTATATGGTTTTTCATAAGAATTACCATACACTTAACGATTATATGGTTTTCCATAGGATCACTTTTACCATAGGCAAAAATCCATATGATTGCACTTATGGTGTTTTTTTTATGGTAATTCTATGCCTTTTTTTGCTAAGGGAATGCTTGTTCAAATGTACCTCTACATGGGGCAGGTTTGAACAAAAATCTTTCAACTTTTTAAATCCACACAACTTATTCAATTTCTTTGAAAAATGTTTAATTTATGGTTCATATGATGAAGAAATGCCTTGTTTTTATTATGTATCATTTAAAACTCAATAAACATAATTCAAGTAAGAAATATATTGATTTTTTGAAAAAAAAATGTTCAAAGGTGCCCTCCTCTCCCCTATGAATATAAGAATGTAAAAAAAAAAAGAAAAAAAAATCACAAAAAAGAAAATTTTTTTAATAGGATAAGTCCGAAAACTAAAAAATCCATGCATCAAAAATTTACTAGGCGCACTATACAGAAGCAAAATTAAGATAAATTTTTTTATTTTTCATATTTTCCGAAAAGTATATTTTGAAACTTTCTCGTGAAGAAACATTCTTTTCATATCCACCCCCTCTCGGACTTTTCCTTCTACTGATACTTTTTTTTTTTTTTTTTTTTTACATGATCGATCATCAAAATCTTTTGAAGAAATTTGATTTTTGTGATCTTTTGGCGACATTTGCTGTTTTTGTCATCTATTTACAAAATTTTTGGGTTTTTTTGGGGGGGGGGGGGGAAGGGGGTATTTTCATGAAATTTGCTATCTATTTTTTCAATTTTTTGACCAAAATTTGCCTTTTTTGTGATTATTTGTGATTATAATCATAATGAACATTTCTCATTAATAATTTAAATAATTGCCTTTTTTATTTAAAGTATATGCACCTAGAGTGAGCCGAATACTTCGGGTCACTAATTTTTTAAATTACGGGAAAAAAAGGGACCAAAATGCATTTCTGAAAAATGACTGAAAGAAATCTCATTGACTAACATCCTTCAATGTCAACATTTTGTGAACTATTTGGAATATTTGTTTTTGTTTTTAATTTCTGCTTGTACATTTATTTATTTTCTTAGGTGTCTTCAAAAAAATTTGTGATAAATTGTTAGAGATTTACCGTTATTTACTTAGAGACTCTACTGAAAAGAAAACTGAAATCAACACTGCTCATATTATGTTATACTTTCCCTGCTTCCCCTCCTCTCCTTACATTTTTTTAAAAATGCAATAATATATATATATATATGTGACGATTTAAGGAGAACTCGAATTATTTCTACTGGTTAAAAAGAAACACACAGTCATGGCAAGCGAGGGAAAAAACAAAATAAATAAATAAATGTAGAAGATCCAATAATTAGTCATGGGCTGCTGTAAATTCATTTATTAAATTCGTAATAATGAGGAAGGAAAAGCTCCTTTTGCAAAAATTCCATCATTATTTCAGCGAGCTGTCCTCATCGAAGAAGCAACCCAAGAAATCTTCTTTTTCATCTCGAGACTTCCACCTTTTAAAACTAAAAAGAAAGTTCTGGAACATTCTGTAACCTCCAACCATCATTCTTTTATGTAAACAGAATTCTTGTCCAGCTACGAGATTATTTTCCACAAACGATAAATTTATTTAAAAAAAAATATTATTTAACCAATTTATAATTGACTCAGAATTTTAAATATCTTAGGCAGACGATTTTTAAAAATGATTAATTTTAAGAGAAAAAGAAAAGAAATGAATTTATTAATATGCACACATCAAAGGTTGACGTAGGAAAAATAAATAAATAGATAAAATAAAATAATGATATTTTTTGAAAGGTATGGTTTTGGAATAAATTTAATAAGACTTTCTTAAAAAGGGTTGATAAAAACATAGAAGAAATCAGTTTTATTTGGAATATTAAGAAATAAAGTTTTAATTAAGAATATTTTTAATTTAGAGCCATCTTTTTAAATTTACGCATACTGGAATAATGTTTTTTAAGGCAAATTAAGAATTTATATCGTCTGCATAAGGATTAACAGATTAGATTTAGAAACAAGATTTTAATTCAATAATTTGAAGTAAGTACGGAATATTATTATAAGAAAATTAAGATAGTATAAAGGTTAGTTTTGGCGAAAAAATTTTAAATTTGTAATATTATCCCCCCTCCCCAAGACTTTGTATGAAATTGATAGTTAAATAAAACTACAAGTTCAGACAACAGAAATATAATAATTTAGAAAAGTTAAATTTTGGAATAAAACTGTCAAACTCAGGAAGCCAACAGATGGAAGAAAAGAAAATTAACGCAATATAAAAAATATTAGCGATTAAAATAAAATAGTTAAGAGAAAATAATTCTGAATTAAATTTAGGTAGGAGCATTTCCCTGAAAGAAATACAATAATGTTACAACATCACTTACCATTTGTAAGTGCATAGGAGATAATACATATAATAACAGTAAATAAGTTATGAATATTAATAAGCAAGAGATAAAAATATAATAAAAACAATAAAAATTCGTTCTCATGGAAGTTTAAATAATTACAATGACTTAATGCATAGTTTATTTTAAATAAGTCCTTTAAATGAAACAAGTCTTTCAATAGCATATATAAAAGAGTCTTTTCCAATGTTCTCTGAATACAGTCTCTTTAATTAAAAATCTTCAAACCTAGTTTAATCTTTGGTTTTAATGTTATGTTGGATCCAACATCTTTCAGTAATATATCAATTTTTCAATAATAAATAGCATCACTCTCAATATCAATAATAAATAATATAGAAAAATTTAAATAATAACAATAACAACAATAATAAGTAATAGTATAATAAGACTCCATATCCTAATATTTTTCAATAAGAGTATAATTAATACTAAACTTCATTATAGAAATCATAATAATAATAGTAAAACAAGAGTATAATCAAAAGAAAATATCACTATTTGTTTATTATTGATAGGGAAAATATTGGTTGAGGATAAAAATAATTACATAGCAACTAAATAATTTTCTTATCTTCTAATAGCATAAGAAAGTATTTTTTGCTAGCCGAAAGTATAAATAAAAAAAATCATAATAATTCCAAAATCCAAATAAAATTAAATCTAACTATTTAGAAAATGGACTCTCAACCAGTATTTCCTTACAATAATTCCTCTCTGATACTCTTTTACAAAATTGTCAAATTTGGTTATAAGTTTTCAAATGCCAAATGTAGAATAATGTTTTATCTACACATGGTTTATAAACTTTAATAATAAAATACAATAGGAATAAAAGGTGTCATTCTTAATTGAGAAATATAAATAAAAATAGTGTGCTTTTCTGAAAAACTCTTACTATCTGTAGTTTTCACAATCACTGAAAATCACATATTATGTTATAGGTTTGAGTAGAATCATTAGATTTTATAACTGTTATAACATAAATATCTGCTGAATAAATAGAATAATACTAATGTCAAATACATGAGTAAATATAGTTAGACTTAAACATCCTTAAAATTAATTTATCAACATCAATTTGAAAGCTTTTACAATCAAAGTGTTCACCTTATGCCTGCATAAGGAGCCCAATTTAACCCCAAAAACTCCCAAAAACAAGTAATATTCTTGTAGGCCTCCAAGAACATACCTGCTAATGTTGAAAATTATGGTGATAAACTATTTAAAGAATAAGAATTAAAACTTAATCTACTGTCTTGACTTTAGTTTGATCTAGTGATTGTGATTGTATTTGAGGTTTTGTTTGTTTTTTGGGTTGCTCATGAAACAGTTTAAAATCTTCTGGTGAAAAATAGGGTCTTAATTTAGAAACATGCACAATAACGGAATTCTGTATGGTCCAGAGAAAGTAGGTTCTAATTTTCGAGTGTTAGGGTATTTAAATTCTTCATAAATTACAGAGTCTTGTATTTTTAATGGGCATTCGACAAAATTTCGATCATAGAGCCTTTTACTTTTAAGGTGAAATTCCTGAGTTCGCGCTTTCGCAATTTTGAGGGCTTTGTCTACTGATGGGTAATAGTTTTGTTTTAAAGGAGATTCATAAGGCAATTGACCATAAAATAAATAGGCAGGTGGGAACTTGGTGATAGAATAGGGCGTATTGTTGTATTCTTCGATGACTTGGTTTAATAATCTAGTCCAAGGTATTTTAGAAGAAGTGGAATTAACTTTACATTTAAAAGCCTGGTAACTATAGTCTGATTAACGCGCTCTACCTTTCCATTGGTCTGAGGATGATGTGCGGATGTAAAACGCTGTTGAACACGATGATTTCTAAGGAATTTCTTAAATCTTGGAGATCTGAAAGATTTATGCCTGTCACTAAGTATTTTTTGAGGTGCTTTGATATTGAAAATTTGTTTTAAACAGTTAGTGTATGTTTCAGTGGTAACATTTTTGGAGGGAAAAGCCCAAACAAACCTAGTTGCATGATCTATTATTATGTGTAAGAATTTTTTTGTTGAGTTGTAATAGTTAAATCCACCAACAGTATCAATAGAAAGACATTCAAAAGGTTGATCTGTTGCTGGCATAGCTTGTAATAAGCCGAATCTTTTCTGTTTTGGTTTTTTATTTTTCTGACAGGTATCGCAATGTTTAACAAATTCTGTAATGTCTATTGTCATATTAGGCCAATAATAGTTGGGAGATATTAAATTAAGCATTTTTTGAATCCCTAAATGTCCAAAATTATCATGAGCAATATGGAGTAATTTTTTTCTTAATGACATTGGTACAACAATTTTTTTGAATCGCTTTTTCTGAACTATAATAATTCCATTCTCTTTTTTATATTTTTTGTCACAAACATTGTCTTTGTCTTGCATCTCTATAATTTCTTTCCTATCTAGCAATAAACTAATATGTTGATTAAAATGACAAACAGGATGCTTCGACATTTGTTGAACCCTTTTCATATTTTATCTCATAATCAAACATACTAAGTTTGAGCGACCATCTAAAAAGCCTACCTCTTAAGTTTTTAACACTCTTTAACCATACTAGAGATGCGTGGTCCGTATGAATTGTAAACTTGACACCATGAAAGTAATGATAGAATTTGTCAAGAGTATCTATAATAGCTAAACATTCTAATTCAGTTATGAAATAATTTTGCTCATAACTCTTCAAAATTCTAGAATGATAAGCAATAGGATGTAAGAAATTTTCTTTATCAGGTTGTTTTAGAACGGCACCTACTGCTATCTGAGAGGCATCTACAAACATATGTAAAGGTAATTTAGGATCATAAATTTTGAGGATGGGTTTTGCAATTAAAGAATTTTTTAATTTTTCAAAAGACTCCTGGCACTCTGAGTTCCATTCCCATATTGTGTCTTTTTTAAGTAATCGGTTCAGAGGATATCTAATTTCAGCATATTTATTTATGAATTTATGGTAAACATTAATGGAACCTAGAAATCGTTGTAACTCTTTCACATTTGAAGGAGGTTTTAAATTTTTGATGGTTTCAATATTGGCATTTGCTGGTGTTATAGTTCCATTAGTGATTTCATAACCTAAGAAATTGATTTTATTTTGGCCTAATTTACATTTAGAAAGTTTAAGTTTAATGTTTTCTTGTTTGCAAATGTCAAAAATTTGAGCTAAATGGTTTAAATGTTCTTCTAATGAGGAAGAGAAAATTATAATATCATCAAAATAGTGGCATGCAAAGTCGATTTTATATTTATTAAGGATTCTTCGAATGGTTCTATTGAATATGGGAGGGCCCGTTTTTATGCCAAAAGGGAGCACGAGCCACTCAAAAAGTCCAAAATTGATTGCAAATGCTAATTTTTCTGTATCGGATGGATGTATTGGTATGTGCCAGTAGCCAGAGGATAAATCCAAAGTTGAAAAATACTGAGCACTACTCAATTTATCTAAAATTCCATCGATACGGGGCAAGGGTTCTGCATCATTTTTAATTATTGCGTTTAATTTTCTATAGTCTATACATAATCGCGTTTTTTTTACCTTCCTCTCTTTTCATAACTAGTGTAACAGGGGCAGAATAGGGGCTATTACTTTCCTTTATCAGTCCGGCTGCTAACAATGATTGAATTTGGTTTTTTATTTCTATTTCTTCTAGAGGAGATGTTCGGTAGGGCCTCAAAGATATAGGTAGGTCTGAGTTTAGTATAACGCGTTGTGGTTCAATATTAATCCTACCCACATCATATTTATGCTTTGCAAAAATATCACTATAAATATGAACTAATTCCCTTAAATTTACATCTTGAATTAAATTTATTTCCCCAGTTAAATCTGAATCCGAATTATCGCGAAAATTTTGAAGAGTCATGGAACCTCTATAATCAGGATGCACATTAATTGCGTGATCATATTCAACACAGTCTTCATTTTTCATAATATTTCCACAAGTAGATTGTAACTCTATATCATGATTACTTACATTCAGTGTTTCATTATCATAATTATCTATTGCTACAGTATTACCAGTTTTTAATTTCATATTTTTTTTATATTCTGAGGTTACAAATTCATTAGATTGATCCCTGTTTTGTTGTACTTGGTCCATATTTACTGTATTGAAATGAAGGGATCTCTCATTATGTATGGATATACTGTTAGTTATAATTTTCCTTCCCTGCCTTACAATACAATTTTTACATTCTATGGTTAATTTAAATTTAGAACATTCTTTTAACCCCAAAATAGCATAATCCAAATTTGTATTGCATACTAAAAAGTTAACATATTTTTTAATTTTACCCACTTTTAGAAGAACACTACATTTTTTATTTATATGTAAAAATCCTTTTGCCTGACCAATGGTAACTGAGGGTATAGTCTCAATTTTAGCATTAAGTTTTTTAACAAATTTAATTGGCAATATTGCAATAGTTGAGCCAGTATCTACAACACATGGCAAATTATAATTATTTGTACATCCATACACAATTAATAGTCAAATATTATGAGAATTATTTTGTGAGCTACTTGGAAGAGTATCAGAGGATGGCAACTCACTCCTAAAAATACATTCTCTTTCCCAATGAAAAGCATTACTGACACCCCTATTTGTGCATATCCTACAAGGTCTTGAAGGGTATGAATTTTGAATATAATTATTTTGACAAACTCTAGGTCTTTGAAACTGAGATTGCCTTTGGGGAATCCAATTCCTAGGTGTATTATTGGGCCTAACTGGCTGAATCCAGGGCCTAGTTGGTTGAAAAGGTTGAAAATTTTGTCTAGCTGATGGTTGATTTATTACTTGGTTTGAAACTAGTGGGGTGGAAACTTCCACGAATTGTTTGACAACCCGGTACCATTCGGTGGTACTACTAGGAGGATTTATAATAATACTGTTTTTGAATTCTGGTTTTAAACCATCAGTTAAACCTTGTAATAGTATATTTTCACTAAGATGTAATTTCCTACCAATTTCCACTTTCTTACGAAAATAAGTTTCTAAATTGTCTAAATTATCTAATTTCAGATTTGAAAAATCAGAAAATCTCGGGATGTCTAATTGAATGAATCTTTCTATCAAAATTTTCTTAATTTGTTCATAATCCGTACAATTTAAACAGTCATTGATATAAATTTTTTGCGCTTCCCCTTCCAGATATTGCGCAATAGAATTAAATTTCCATTCTAGATTTTTCTTCTCCTTTTCACATGTTGTATCAAAATAAGTTAACCACGACAAAATGTTCATTCCAGAACTCGGGTCAAACGATACGAACTTAGTATCTTCCATAATTTTTTTATTCTTACTCATTAGAATAAATGAAGCACTTCTATTTTCTTTATTAAATCCTGATCTTAAAATCATTCGCAATAAATTTCAAAGTTAATAATTTCTATCAATTACATATTTTTTCAAAATTACCATATCAGATCCATAACATACAATAAATAATAAAATAATAAATAAATTAGTAAATTAATAAATTAACTTCAAATTACTCTCATCAATAAAATAATAAATAAATAAATAAATAAATAATAAATACTTTCCATCAATCATAAATAGAATAGAAATAATAATCAAAACATTTAATAAAATAACTTACAGTTCACGAAAAATCTTCAATAAAATCCATTCTTCATTAAATTCCTCATCAAATACCTTTCGCATACTCACCACTTTGAAGTCATTAATTTTCAAAAATTTTCCTATGACCATGAATACTGAATCAAAACTTATGCGCACAGATCAACATCAAGCGTCAGAAAATCCACATCAGACTCGAAGCAAGTACTATTCATTAGCAAGCTGAAAATCGAACTTCGGCGATAGCATGCTTTTCTTCGTTCCATCGCAATTTTCTTTAAATATCATTCATTAAAAAGGCAGCACAGATAACAAATCCTGTCCGACTTTTCGATTAGTTGTGACGATTTAAGGAGAACTCGAATTATTTCCACTGGTTAAAAAGAAACACACAGTCATGGTAAGCGAGGGAAAAAACAAAATAAATAAATAAATGTAGAAGATCCAATAATTAGTCATGGGCTGCTGTAAATTCATTTATTAAATTCGTAATAATGAGGAAGGAAAAGCTCCTTTTGCAAAAATTCCATCATTATTTCAGCGAGCTGTCCTCATCGAAGAAGCAACCCAAGAAATCTTCTTTTTCACCTCGAGACTTCCCCCTTTTAAAACTAAAAAGAAAGTTCTGGAACATTCTGTAACCTCCAACCATCATTCTTTTATGTAAACAGAATTCTTGTCCAGCTACGAAATTATTTTCCACAAACGATAAATTTATTTTAAAAAAAATATTATTTAACCAATTTATAATTGACTCAGAATTTTAAATATCTTAGGCAGACGATTTTTATAAATGATTAATTTTAAGAGAAAAAGAAAAGAAATGAATTTATTAATATGCACACATCAAAGGTTGACGTAGGAAAAATAAATAAATAGATAAAATAAAATAATGATATTTTTTGAAAGGTATGGTTTTGGAATAAATTTAATAAGACTTTCTTAAAAAGGGTTGATAAAAACATAGAAGAAATCAGTTTTATTTGGAATATTAAGAAATAAAGTTTTAATTAAGAATATTTTTAATTTAGAGCCATCTTTTTAAATTTACGCATACTGGAATAATGTTTTTTAAGGCAAATTAAGAATTTATATCGTCTGCATAAGGATTAACAGATTAGATTTAGAAACAAGATTTTAATTTAATAATTTGAAGTAAGTACGGAATATTATTATAAGAAAATTAAGATAGTATAAAGGTTAGTTTTGGCGAAAAAATTTTTAATTTGTAATATATATATATATTTATATAAATACTTTTATAAATACATCCAAAGTTATTCAGACAATACCATTAAATAAACCAATGAAACCAGTATTTTTACAATCATATTATTAAAAACAGTTGAAGTTTGAAGAGAAATAGAAGGCAGATTACCAAATTACTAAAAAATATATGGATAATTGGATATATATACATTAGTCATTGTATTGTGAATTATCTTTTGTTTTAATATTTCTGAAATTTCTGTGTTACTTAGAATGTTTTGAATGAAATTTGAAGCTTTATTTTATAGAAATTAATTTGTAAATTGTTCTTTAAAACTAAACGTATTAATAAAATTAAAAACTTATTTGTCTTTCATTCAGATAAGATAAAAGAAAAGGCATATTCGGATATTAAAGAAAATTAAATGACAATTACAAAACAACGCTCTCTGCCGATTTTGAATGGGTGAAAGAACAGATTTATAAGCAATTTAATTAAATATATCCCCCGTTAAATAAATACTAATTAGGTATTTCCTGACCTTATAGAAAACTCTATCTCGTTGTTTTGATAAATTACTTAATTAGAGAACAATAAATTAGGATAAAAATAAAGAGATTTCTGTTATATCTGACACTGAAAGCTGTTTTTTCTCTCCTGACTACATTACTTCTTCCGGGTGTATTTCGAATTTCATGCAACTGACCGCAAGTAAAACCTCCTTTTGTACGTGCAGCTCAATGCTATCTGGTTAACATCTGTTTATAATCCAGTTGCTAATGATTCTTTTGTACATGAGAAGGGAAAAAAGCAGACACCTAGCATTGATAGTTTAGTAACCAGGAGGTGTTGAAAAAACACGCCTTCGTCGTAATTAATCACTGTAATTTGACAGCCAAGAAAATTATTTTTACCCTGATTGGATACAAAATTCTTCCGAAGGCACCTCCCTTCCTGGCGGTCATAGCTTGAACTAATTTCCCAATATAACCAGTTTGAAGATCAAGCTCAGAGGGACAGAGGCCTTAACCATTAAACTTCCAAAACTATTCAGAGATTTGAACGAAATCTGACAATTCTGATTGAAAAATCCATTTATACAAGTTAAGGGGAGGGGCATTAGAACCCTCGTTCCCCCTGTTTATACTTATTCAATGAACACCTAATAACAGCCATGGACTCGCCTCATCAGAATGATCCTATATCTAAATTTTGAACGAAAACTGTTAATTCTGCATGAAAATCCCGTTTATATCAATTAAGGGGAGGGGCATGAGCCCCCCGTTCCCCCTGTTTATACTTATTCAATGAACACCTAATGACAGTCACGGAATCGCCTCATCAGAATGATCCTATATCTAAATTTTGAACGAAAATTGTTAATTCTGCATGAAAATCCCGTTTATATCAATTAAGGGGGGGGGGGCATGAGCCCCCGTTCCCCCTGTTTATACTTATTCAATGAACACCTAATGATAGTCACGGAATCGCCTCATCAGAATGATCCTATATCTAAATTTTGAACGAAAACTGTTAATTCTGCATGAAAATCTCGTTTATATCAATTAAGGGGAGGGGCATGAGCCCCCCGTTCCCCCTTTTATATATATCGAATGAACTCCAAAAACTAATCAGGGAAGCGCCTTATCAGGATATACCTATATACAAAATTTCAAGTGGATCCGATATTTTTATCATGAGTTATCGCGTTACGCACGAACGAACATACGAACGTACATTACAGAATGGACGGGCACATAAGTGTAATATAATCGTAACTATGACAATATCTATTTAACTGTAACTGCCCGAACCTGTTTTCTAACTGCAATTAATTTAAGTTCTTCTTGTTACTTGTTGTGTTTACCTGTCCTTATTAAAGATATTTGTTAACAAATATAAATGCGTAATAATTTCAACATATATCGTGACGTGGTGTCAGAAGTTAAAAAAAAAAGTTAACTAGTTTTACTTTTAATTTCATATCTGAAAGTATTAAATAAATACAAATGGCTGAAAATTCTATCCGTTCTCCAAAACCATTGATGTTTACGGAAGATTCCAAAGATGGATGGGAAGACTGGTTACAAAGTTTTAACTGGTACGCTGCTGCTATTCAACTTGAGAAGAAAGAGAAAAAAGTACAGGTAGCAACATTTATGGCTATTATTGGTAGTGAAGCACAGCAAATTTATAAAACCTTTAATTTAAGTGCCGATGAACAACAAAACTTGGAGATTATTAAAGTTAAGTTTTCTGAATATTTCACTCCTAAAGTTAATTATACTTTTGAACGTTACAAGTTTAATCAAATTAAACAGAAGCAAGATGAATGTTTCAATGATTTTTTAACAAGGCTTAAACTTCAAGCATCTCGCTGTAAGCTAGGGATTATGCAAGATGAATTACTTTGTGATAGAATTGTTGTAGGAATTGAAAACAACGATGTTCGTGAAAAGCTTTTAAGCGATACTGATTTAAACTTAGATAAAGCCGTACAGATTTGTTTAGCTTCTGAAAGTGCTTCAAAGCAATTAAAAAATATTGTTGATGATAATAAATCGCAACCTGTAATTTCTGCGATATCGAAAAAATACATGCAGTCGCACAAGCTTAGTTCACAGATAGATAAGCCTAATTCTAATACTAAAATCTTTAAAATGATAACTGATTGCAGAAATTGTGGTAGTACCCATAAAATTAATGAATGCCCAGCATTTGGCAAGAAATGTAAGATATGTCAAAAACAAAACCATTTTGCAAAGAAATGTAGGTCGAAAATCCGGAAAAAGTATAAAGTACAAGAAATTGAAAATGTTGACACGACTGTGGAAGATAAAAATTTCATGATAGCAAGCGTCGATGTCAATAAATCAGATTGGTACGAAACCGTGATAATTAACAATAAGGCTATTCCTATGAAGCTTGATACTGGTGCTCAGTGTAATGTTATACCATTTCGCTTAGCAAAAGAATTACATTTACAAATAAAACCTTCAAATATCCGCAAACTCCTCTCATATTCGGGTCATGCTATTGATGTGGCAGGAGAATCTTTAGTTTCTTGCAGAATTAAAGATAAGCATATGCAACTTAAGTTAATAATAGCACACGGAGGGATAAGCCCAGTCCTAGGTCAAATTACCTGTATCGAAGCAGGATTAATCCAAAGAATTGAAATAGTTAATGCTTTGGAAGTGGAATTTCAGGATTTGTTTCAAGGAATAGGGTGTATAAAAAATTTTGAATACACAGCCGAATTTTCAGACGAATGCGCTCAAAAAGAGATCAAACCACCTAGAAGAGTTCCGTTTAAGATAAGAAAAATCGTGAAACAGGAACTTGATAGAATGGTTAAGGATGGGATTATTAAGAAAGTAGACGAAGCTACACCAATTTGTAACCACATGGTTATCGTGAAACAGAACGGAAAAATAAGAATTTGCATCGATCCTTCTGATTTGAATAAAATACTTATGCGAAGGCAATTTCCTTTAAAAACTTTAGAAGAGGTTACCGCTAATGTAAGTGGATCAAAATATTTCACGAAATTATATTTAAAAAAGGGCTTTTGGCAATTGAAAGTTTCGCCTCATACCCAACCGTTCTTAACATTCAGTACTCCTTGGGGAAGATATTCCTTTCTTCGAGTTCCATTCGGTATTAAATCAGCTCCGGAAATTTTTCAAAGTGAAATAGCCAAAATTCTTCAAGGCATACCAGGAGTTGAAAATTCAATGGATGACATCTTGATTCATGCACCTGACATAAATACTCTCCGTTCGAATACTCGATTAGTCCTACAAGCACTAAGAAATGCAGGAGCAAAACTTAATAAAGACAAATGTGAATTTGAAGTTCATAAAGTAAAGTTTCTAGGACATATCCTAACAAGTGATGGTATTATGATTGATCCAGAAAAAGTTGAAACCATAGATAAAATTAAAACACCAACTAGCAAAAAAGAGTTACAAAGATTACTTGGCATGATTCAGTATCTGCATAAATTTATTCCTAACCTTTCGGAAAAAACACATAACATGAGATTGTTATTGAAGAAAAACACAGTATGGAATTGGAATAATGAATTAGATAGAGATTTAGCAGAAATCAAAGAATTATTAAAGAAAGCGCCTTCACTTAAGTACTATAATCCGAACAAAAGTGTTACAATTTCAGTTGATGCTAGTTCTTTTGCATTAGGAGCTGTACTACTCCAAGATGGAAGACCTATAGCTTTCGCATCTACAGCTCTGAATGAAGCTCAACAGTCTTATCCTCAGATAGAAAAAGAAGCCTTGGCAATGAAATTTGGATGCCGAAAATTCCATCAGTACATCTATGGAAATGAGGTAATCATCGAAACTGATCACAAGCCACTGGAATCAATTTTTAACAAACCAATAGATCGAATTCCACCGCGACTTCGAAAAATATTTCTAGAAGTTCAACAATATGCTCCAAAAGTTTGCTACAAACGTGGCAAAGAAATGTATATAGCGGATTTACTTAGCAGAGATTGCAGTAATGAAGATTTGCTAGAGGAGAGCAATTACCAGATTCTGTTTTCAATCCCAACTACAAACGCTGGTTTAAAAATTTTACAAGATCTCACAAATACAGATCCAGAACTCATTTTGTTGAAGCACTTTATATCTACTGGTTGGCCCCAAAACAAAAATTTCGTCCCAGACGCATGTAAGAAATATCTACCATATTTGGATGAACTCTCAGTTCAAAAAGATTTAATATTTAAAGGCCTTAGTATAATTATCCCAGAGAAATTCAGAGCCAAAGCATTAGAAAATCTTCATAAAGGACATTTGGGTATAACAAGTTGCCTACGAAGAGCTCGAGAATCCATGTTTTGGCCGGGAATGTGTAAAGACATAATTTCGCTGATAGAGAATTGCATAGTTTGTCAGAAAACTCAGAAGTCATCTCCGACAGAACCATTAATTTCAAAGGAGATTCCTAAACTACTATGGGAAATTCTTGCATCTGATGTATTTACCTATCAAGATGTAGATTATCTTCTTATCACTGATAGTTATTCTGGTTTTATTGATTTCAAACCTTTAAAAGATTTGACGAGCAAATCTACAATAGAGATCCTTAAAGATTGGTTTAGTATTCATGGAATTCCTAGAATTTTAGAAAGTGACAACGCTCCTAATTACTCATCTGCTGAATTTAAGGATTTTTCACAAGAATGGATGTTTAACCATCAAACTTCAAGTCCTCTGTATCCTAAAGGAAATGGATTGGCAGAAAGAGCAGTACAGACAGCAAAGAATTTGCTAAGAAAATGTAAACTATCAGGCCAAGATATACGTTTAGCATTATTGAATTTTAGAAACACGCCAAGAGAAAACTTAGGTTCACCATCTCAACGTCTTTTCAGCAGACGCCTTCGAACCACAATTCCAATTGCCGAAGAATTGTTAAAGCCTAAAGTTATGAGCCAAACTACAGAACATCTAACGGAAGCTAGATTAAAACAAAAATTCTACCATGATCTTCATGCTAAGCCATCTTCCAATACTCCGTTACAACCAAATCAAAATGTTATGCTAAAACAAGCGCCAAGGAATTGGATACCAGCAACAGTAACTTCCCAAGCCGCTCCTAGATCATATAATCTGAAGACGCCTGATGGAGAATTTAGACGAAATACTAGCCAAATCAAGCCAACTAAATTGAAGTTTCAAATTGAAAGGAAAAGGAGGATACCCATAGAAATAAAAAATCAACATCCTACTGCTACTACTTCCGATGACAAACCAAACATTTCTACTGGAAAGGATCTAAGTGTGCCTGTTTCCAATATGACTGACAGAAAACCCGTTGTTACAAGATCAGGAAGAGTTGTAAAGCCTGTAAAGAGACTTGATCTGTAAACGAACTTAAAAAACATTTTTGAAAGGGGAGATGTAATATAATCGTAACTATGACAATATCTATTTAACTGTAACTGCCCGAACCTGTTTTCTAACTGTAATTAATTTAAGGATTTTCTTGTTACTTGTTGTGTTTACCTGTCCTTATTAAAGATATATGTTAACAAATATAAATGCGTAATAATTTCAACATATATCGTGACGATAAGCTCTCAGGCTATGATAGCCTGTGAGCTAAAAAAGGAGCGATGTAGAGGGGGACCTCATTTATCCAATGCAGAAAAAAAAATTAAAAATGTCGAAATGCAAACCAATTATTAGAAAATAACCTTCCCATAGGAATAGCATTAGCTCGCGAGTGCCTTCGCTCCAGGAATAGAAGCCTTAACAATGTACACAGTCTTTTTTTTTCCTTACAACAATATATAAGTTTGTTAGCATCAATATAGTTCCATCACATTTTTCATGGATTGTAGAAATTATACATACGTTATTGAAGGGATTAAAATCCTAAATCACATCTCTTCCATTAAATCATTCCCCATCCATATAATCAGTTCAATTTTCACTGTTCGAAGGTTTAGTGACAGCTCTGCACTTTTGTGTGAATCGATAGGGTAATTATTCTAAATAGACAAAATGAATAGTAGACCAGAAGGCGGCAGCACAGACATCACCTCATCGAGTTTATGCCTGAAATTCCAGAACTAGTTAAAACTCGATTCGCACATTAAAACGTAATCGGTCTGCTAAGTCATATCTTGGTGGAAAATACCCCAAAAACCAATTTTAGATATTGACTTGTAGGTTTACATTGTGTTTTCTTGCTCCCAGTCCTCCATGTTTTCATACCTTTGGCTGTAAGGAAATACAACGGTAAACCTATGAATCAACCGCTAAAATGGAGTCATGTGTTTTCCCCAAGATATGACTCGGCAGACCGATTGCGTTTTAATATACGAATCGAGCTTCAACTAGTTCTAGAATTCCAGCCGTGAGCCCGATGAGTTGACTTGACTAGTTAACTAATCAGGTGCCTGTGCTGCCGCCCCCCCCCCAGTCTATTTAATTCAGGTATATTCGGTAATAGATTTAATTGCAGCTTAAGAGAGGACTTTTCTACAACATTATGGAAAAGAGCTGTTCAAAATACAGTCGGCTCTCGTTAATTCGAACTCGTCGGGACCACAAGAAAAGTTCGAATTATCCGAAGTTCGAATTATGGAAAGTATGAAATGAAAACATGCTTAATATGGTACTATTACAAAGGAATTAATGTTATGGTGTTTTTTAAATTTATTTCGTCTGTTATCATTCGAATATGACTTAATATTAAATTAGAATGTATAAATACATAAACTAATTAAAAGATTAGAAACAAGCACAATGGAAGAAAAATTTGAAGCGTCACTCATGGACATGGAGGGGCACTAAGAAAGTGGATATCAAATGCATGGAATTATATAGTATACTCGTTCGGAACAATTTTCACAAAAATCAAGGAAGGAAGTTATTCAAATGATCTGAAATCAGTGAGAAAGAAAAGAAAAATGATAAATTAGAATTCTTGTTAGTTCGAATTAAACGAAGTCAAGAGAAAATTAGTTCGAATTAATGAAAAATTTTAACGTTATTCTGCCATTGAAAATTTCGGGACTTCATGTTTAGTTCGAATTAAGCGAAGATTCGAATTATCCGATTTCGAATTAACGAGAGTCGACTGTATCTCTTTAAAAAGTTTTCGATGAATATATGCCATTGGTTTGTTAGTGTGTTAAAAAATGTATTTGTGTGTGTGTGTGTGTTTTAATATATTTTTTTATTTAAATGCAAAATTTTTTGTTGGATTACTTTGAGTCTTGATTAGTTTAACGTGAAATATTTAACTGTAAAGAAGTAATTTGTGTTTTTTTTTTTCTCATTCAAATATATACATTTTTTAATTATTAACTTGCTGTTATTTTTGGAAAACTATGAAACTATTTTGTTAACATGTAAATATTTTTAGAAAACTTTGAAATTTATTTTCATATTTTGGATTATTTTTTTAGAAAAAGAAATTTTCTTGCTTGTATTGTTTTTCATCCATCTTTTAATTTTTGTAAAAAATTTTAACTTGCGATTAATTTATTTTCTCTGACCCCTAAAACGTGTAAATCCGTCGAAAACCTGATTTCGAAAATATTCACGAATCCAATAATTTCTTCTTGTAACGATGGGAGAAAGTAACAAAGTTTTTCCTAATAAATTTATAGTTTTCAGATCACAGAACTTACAATCTCAAATTCTAAATCGAGCGTTAATTCTTAGGTGCTTTTTTTTTTTTTTTTTTTTTTTTTTTTTTTTTTTTTTCCCCAGCGATAAGTTCAATAAATGGAGCAAACTAATTTTTAGCGGTTGTTTGTGATTCAAATAACTTAGATTTCTTCTGCGAACAACCCGTAAATGCCATCTTGAGGATTTCTTCTTACCCTATACCTCTTTATCAAAAACTTTAATCTTATCACGTAAAAAGCTAATCGTTAATAATTTTTTTAATTAGTGTATTGTAATTATAACAGTGCATTCTAAAATTTAAGAATTGCTAAAAATAACTATTAATTAAATATTAATGTCAGCTAATTACAAAATTTATGTAGAAAATCCTAAAATAAATCGAGAAATATGCGAGAAAATCAAACTAAGCAATATAAAAATTAACCTGTGCGTTGTAAAAATCAGCTGTTCTTGTAATAAATTGTTTCTATACCTAAATTCGTGAAAATATACTTGTATTTGGAACGAACAGAAAAACGATGAGACTACTGTGACGATGAGTTTTAAATTGGGTTTTAATCTCCGTAAAGAAAACGCAATGAATCATTATTCAAATATTTTTTTATTTTTAGCACTTTCCAATAAAGTTGAAAAATGCTTATGCATTTGGTTTGTCTGTGCGTCTGTTCACGCTCTAACTCCCGTACATGTACTCGGATTTTCATGCATTTGATAAAGCTTATTTAGGGCCATCAAAGCATGTTTGGTACTGTAGATGGAGTATGTACGCTTAATTGTTCATTTGCACTCAAAAGAATTCTATTACGTTTTTGTATATGAGGAAAGATCGTTTGAAGAGCATTTTAATGACATTTCGCTATTTGAAATGTATTGAAACTGATATAAATCAATGAATTTCACTAATATAGCGTTAAAACAGAGCATTCAATAACTTTTTTATTAATTTACAAGGCCACACAAAAGAAATCTCTTACAGTACTGTATTTGTGTAATAATTCTGGAGAGTCCGTTTTAAAATTAGCTTTTAAATGTAATTAGTTTTTTGCATATTACTCTTTATTTATAAATTTTATACATCATATACAGGGCTGCACAAAAGTATTCGAATACCGTTCTCCTTATAAAAAGAAATTGCTCAAGGGTAATTTCTAATTGAAATATATGTATCGCTTAAATGAATTAAATTGTGAAATGCATTTTGTTAATAGATAAAAATCTCTATATCATATACAGAGCTGCTAAAAAAATCGGAATTTTTTCCGATTGTAAATGGGAACAGCTGAAATTCGGTTTTGAATTGAGTTATATATTTCCACATGGTGTAATGAGATATAATACGATTTTAATTTTTTAAAAGGTGGAGTTTTGTTATATTATTCTGAATATGTTGGAAAGTGCTTCTTAATCTATGCTTAACGCATGATTTTTTCTTTTTTGTTTTTATTATTCTAAGAATATAAAAACGTAAAAATTGGGATCAGCTCGTCCTACCTAAAAATAATATGAGTATGACCTATCCTACTTATATTTTTAAAGCTTATATTTTTAAACTTATATTTATTTCGCTCCTCGAAGAAAAATCGATTTAAATTCTCTAATATACTGCTATAGGACGATATCAGCATAAAAAAATTGATTACATTTCTCCCTAGCTAAGTTTTACTACAAGAAATAGAAAAAAAAAAACAGAAAAAATCCATTCAACGTAATTAATTTCCTAATATTCAACCAAGTAGCAGAACAAAAATGTAAAAAAATGGTGCTAAAAAATCCTGAGTTGAATTTATTCTAAGTAATTTTAACTTTTTTTTTTTTTTTTTTTTTTATCTGAAACTTTTTTTTTAGCAAATTAGTAAATATACATTCTAATCATTTTTTCAAAGTGTATTACTATTTTATTTTTTGTTTAAAAGATTATACCTTTTAATCAAGTTTTTATGTTTGCAATATCTTAATTATATTCGTTGATAAACAATTTTTTGTTCAACTTAATTATTTTCATTAGAAGCATTTTTTTGTATTTCAAAAGCAAATGGTTAAAATAAGACAAACTACCGTGTTGTGAAAATATTTTAACCTCTCCCCCCCCCCTGCCCGTTCAAAACACCTACGAAATTATATATACGAGCTGGAACCCGTCGAATTTCGACGAAAAAAAATGTTTAAGAAGGAACTGTTTCATTCATTTATAATAAACCTACAAAACAGTAAAAAAAATCTATCTTATATTGGGCAGTCTAACTCCCGAAGGAAAAAATTATTAATTTAAGCTAAAATTAACCAAATACTATTTCTATAAAACTCAATTGCCCAAATAATTAAAATTAAACTTTAATCGTAAAAAAATCAAATTAATCAGAAAATCAGTAAAATATAATAAAAATCAGTTATTATGATAAAGTTATCAATTGAGGCTCTTATGCTTGGTGTAAACGCGAAGGAAAAAAACAAAGTTCCAAATTGACATGATCATAGAATTTCACGTGAAATCTAAACCCATCATCTTTTTCATCTTCTCAAAACTTACAAATGCACTGCACATCTCTATCCGTACTCACCATGTTAAAAAAAAAAAAAAAAAAAAAAAAAAAAAAAAAAAAAAAATAGTATTTTAATTTGATCATTTTAAAATTACTTTAATCACTTTAATTCAAAGCTTAATGTTACGATTGACAACAACCCCTTGCATGTGAACAATAAACTAAAAAACATTTAATTGATGAATAAAAAAGAAATAAAAATAAATATATGATTTTGTAACAAACGATTTTCTGACACAGTATTTTAATTAATTTTTTTTTTCGATTTTAAGAGAAAATGGCGTATTTCTGTTACCACAATTACAAAATTCGTACTAATACTATAAAAAGTTAATTTCTCAAAAATAAACTGAGATACAGCTTTCAAACAAATTGCATTTAAAAGTACATTTTTTTGTTTATATGACGGTGTAAAAATTGAAAATTTGCGATATTTAGAAGTAGTTGGCAGGCGGCTTGAGACTGCCAACTACTTCTATAAAATTTGCAGTAGCGAAAATTGCAAAAGAAAGTGTTGGCATTCGCAAAATGACGTATGCGTTAAGAACAGATTACGTTTGGCCTTTATAATATAGATATACGTATTGTGTATTTACATATATAGTCGGCTCTCGTTAATTCGAAATCGGATAAATCAAACCTTCGCTTAATTCGAACTAAACATGGAGTCCCGTAACGTAACGGAGTCCAAAAACGTAAGGTATCGAGTATCGAGCACAAGAACGGAATTTATTTTATGGAAGAGTAATAATAGGAGAATTTAATGATCCATGTCTGTGGGAAGTGAAGCGGTGCATAAGCCAAAAATTAATACCACTGCTAGTTTATTCGTAGGTTTATCATTGTGTTTATGCAGTACAGTTATTTAACACCTTTGATTGTAGAAAAACGTCAGTATGGATTATGGAAGTCTTAAAAACCCCCAAAAGATATTAGCTAAAATCATACGCTATAGCTTTTTTTGAAAAACAAAAAATGTGCGAAGCTTAAAAAAATAAATAAATAAATAAATAAATAAAAAATAAAAAATAAAAAATCCAGAAGGCGTGTATTTCCGACTACACCCTGAAAACCTTAATTTTATCCTTTTTCTAGATGAAAACTGAGAAGAAAAGAAAAGAAGAGAGATCTTGTGTTGACCTATCGCTTTTTTACTGTGAATTAATCCGAACAGCTACACCACTATGCAGAAGAATAGAGTTCATCAGTGGTGACGCCACAACTCCAGAAAATGGGACAAAGCAAACCACAGAGTTCAGAAAAGATAGAGATGAAATGCGTTGTTTTATCGTGAAGCTAAAAATTCAACCCTGAAACTGATTTAAACAAGTTACAATTCGGCCCAAACACTTGCAGATCGCTTTTAAAACTTCACCCAATTCAATGAATTCAACCTTTGAACGATATCTGATTTCATATTGAAAGCCTTTTTGATGATATATAGCGCATCTCTAACACACTCTAAACTCTATCGGTTTGTATTGACCCAGTTACCATGGAAATGCGAGGTTGAGTTGTCTGTGACGTCACACTGATGAGCTCTATTAATCGAATTCGTCTTTTGTGATTGTGAAACTATTCTGTTTGTTTTTTAATAATCTTTAATTCAAATAAACCGCTTTTTATACTGTATTATTTTAAGATAACTTTTTAAAATATAATTCTGTAGTTTTGTTCTAACTTTCTTGGACGCAGCATGTCCATAAAAGGAATTTGTACCATTAAATCCCAATCAACTAAAAACTGAACAACTTATTTTTCAGAATCCCCCTCCCCACTCCCAATAAATAAAGTCTCAAAATGGAGTTTCGAATTTTTTTTTTAAATAATTAATATTTGTATTTTTAAAAACTGATTGCACCGTTGCAAAGTTAAAAGTATGTAGATGTAGTATGTAGATTTTTATTTTTGGGTAGTTTAAATGGTCGGGGCAATGCGGGCTACGAAAAGTGTGAGAAAGCTAAAACACCAAAAACGACGTTTCGAAAAGAAAAATTTCAAAGTGTTAATATTCATATTTGTTTTAACAAGTTACACCGTTATTTAGATAAAAGTGCGATAATTTCTTGGCATTTTTTTCCAGTATTTCGAATGGCTTCTCAAATGTGAGATGCGAAAAATGAACAAAAAGGAGCTATTTTTATCTTTTCGGTTATCTAATGCCAGCGAGTCCCAAAGTTTCCTGCTAGCGCCATTTTGATAAAAAAGCGCTTTTTTCATGAAAGTTCGTTATTTCTCTCTCTTCTATTTTTTTATTTCAACGCAGTTGCTGACCTCTATTGATGGATCATTGGAATTTGTTTATCAAAGTTTATGATTTTTGTGTTGGCCCGTTGGGAAGCGTTTAGGAGGCTGAGGGAGATTGGACACCGGTTGGTTTTGATCTGAGGACCTCGTGATCAGGAAGCGAGTGCGTTAATCGTTGAGCAAAAGGCCATGCCAGTTACTCGCAGGTAGTAACTCGCTTTATACTGATCGAGATCGTTACAGAGTATACCCCCAGTGAGAAAGACGTATTACTGACGTCTGACGAGCGATATGCACTCGTGATTGAATGCTGTCGTACGCATAGTGTGATGCGAGGACAGGCTTTGCGTAGAGAAATTTTGTTTGGTGCTGCCATCTGTTGATGATAAGGTGAGTTGATTGTTGTGCGCTGGAAGTTGATGATGAGAGCGAGAGTTGCGTGCGTGTCCAGGGTCACCAATGAGGGAGATTGGGAGCCGGTTGGTTTTGATCTGAGGACCTCGTGATCAGGAAGCGAGTGCGTTAACCGTTGAGCAAAAGGCCAAGCGAGTTACTCGCAGGTAGTAACTCGCTTTATACTGATCGAGATCGTTACAAGGCTAAGAAGATTTGTAGATAATTTTCGGTCACTTAAATGCATACTTGCAGGCTATTTCACATTCAAAATTAAAAGGGAGCTGCTTCTGACTTGCGCAAGCTTATACTTTTAAAAGTAAGTGATTGATAAAAAAAAAATAATAATAAATATGTTTCTGTAAATTTTAATTTTCAGCTCTGAAATACAAATCCATTTTCTTTGTTCTTTTACAATATTATGCAGTGAAGACTGTTTTTTATGTTTGTATTTTTACACTTTGTATTACAACTGTCAAAATCAAAAATAAGGTAAACATGCATCTCAAAGAATTTTTCTAAATGTATAATTACATAAATCTAGCAACATTATTAAATTGATTTCAGTCGATTCGCATTGTAATACAATTCACATTGTAAGTAAAATTTTAAGCAATAACAATTTATTGGAATAGCAGAAATAAATTGAAATATTTAAAAATTCATTACTGCTTTGGAAAATTTTATTAATGAGCAGGAAAATTTCTACTCCATACAAAACAATACATATTTTTATGTGTGTTTGTATCTGGAACCAAAATTTAATAAAGGTGAATTCCATTTTGTGACAGACATGACTGAGAGAACATTTTTGCTCATTTTAAGGCACTAAATATTAATTGATAGTTAAAAAATTGCATGTGGGGTTGTTTCATTGAGAAATTTTAATGGATTATGATCCATAATGATCTCAATTTGAGATCCATAGATCCACTTCTCAAACTTTCGCAACCCAAAGAGAACACTCCAAGCCTCTTTCTAAATACTCGGCCAAGCACGCTGAGCCCCTGACAATTTCTGACTGGCAAAAGCTATCGGTTTAAACTGACCCTTTTCATCTTTTTGAGTAAGACAACATCTTCTGCAAGGTCGGAAGAATCTGCGTGGAGCTGATATTCCCGTCCTACGATAGGTGCAGCCAAACTCGTCACTTTACATAATTCATCTTTAAGAGTATTAAATGCTTTTTCTGCCCTTTCATCCCATGGTACAGTATTTTTAAACTTCCCTTTGGTTAGTTCTGTTAAAGGTATAGCAATTTCGGCATTATTTGGAATATAAGATCGGTAAAATTCCATTAATCCCAAAACAGATCTAACTTCTTTTTAGTTTTTGGTCTTTTTAAATCCCTTATTGCTCCTATTTTCTCCTCATCAGGTGCATGCGTTCCACCTTGAATGACATGACCTAAAAACTTAGTCAATTTCTCTCCAAATTTACATTTATCCAGCCTAATCGTAAAATTTCTATATTTAAGTTCTTCAATGACAGCCCTAACATGCTCACAATGATCTTCCCAGGTGTCGGAGAAAATGATGACATCATCAGTATAGGCTTCCGCATACTTCCGATGACCTTGAAGAACCTCATTCATATCTTTCTGAAACGTAGCAGCCGCCCCTGATTATCCAAAAGGCTTAGTACGCCATTCATAAGTTCCGTTATCCGTTGTAAAAGCTGTCGAATGTTTACACTCCTCAGCCATTTTAACTTGCCAATAACCCCTCAATAAATCAATTATCGATAAATATTTAGCCGCCCCTGCGGTATACATGATTTCTTGCGAATCTTCCATCGGAAAGTTTGGAACCTGAGTTACCGAATTTAAAGCTCTATAGTCTATACAAAGTCTAACAGTTGCGTCTTTTTTCGCCACGCAAACAATTGGATGACTAATTTCAGCATTTGTCACTTCGATTAGATTTAGTTCTAATAACTCCTGAATCTGCCTATCTACTTCCTCTTTATAAGCTACCGGTACATTATATAACTTTGGCTTTTTCCTTGTCACCCCCGGTTTAAGATCAATACGGTGTTATCCTACATCCGCTGGTCGCACAGGACCCACAAACACCTCTTTATTCTCCCTCAAAATGGACCTTATATCTTTGACTTGACTATTAGATAACCCTTTTATTTCGAACCTCTCTATATCTCGTTCTACCTCTTGATCCCGGTTCAAAATAGGAATTTCCCCAACTGCTCCAAATTCCTCATCACCCTCGAAAACAATATTAACTATATTACATTTAGCAATAAATTCTCTTATTTTATTTAGGTTCACATGCTTTCTACTCCCGTCGGCTAACGCAACTATAAACGAATGCTGGTTTCGTTTTTCGACGATAGTTGCCGGCGCTTGCCACCTAGCATTACTTTAACAGCATTAATTAGATTAACAGCAGATTACAAGCAATAACAACAGATTAACAGCATTACTTTATCGCCTACTTCAAACGTTTTTTCTTTTGACCTTAAGTTATAATGATACGCCATTCTATTTTGTTGCACCTCGGACGATAATTTTGCCTCATTTGCGGCTCTTTCTAAACGTCCCCTAAGGTTATTCAGATACTCATGAATTGGCGTAGTATCTAACTGCGCCCCCTTATTTGACTTGAGAATCGATAAAGGTCCCTCCGGCGCTCTACCATATAATAACAAGAAAGGTGCGATTCGCGTCGTAGAATTTGGGACTTCCCTATACGCCCATAATACAAATGGTATTTGTTCATGCGATCTTTTCCCTTCTTCCCTAATAGTATGATGTAACATACGTTTAAGGGTCTGATTAAATCGTTCCACAAGCCCGTTAGACTGTGGATACTGTGGGGTCGAAAATCTTGAACTAGCGCCTAACATTTTTTCAAATTCTTTCGTTAAGTCGGCAGTGAAATTGGTTCCATTATCACAGGGAATTATATTTGGAATTCTTGTCCTCATAAATATTTGAAGTAACGCATCACACGCGGATTTAGCCGTTAAATTTTTTAGAGGGATCGCATCCGCCCACTTGGTATGTTGATCAATTAAAGTTAGTATATACTGATGCTCTTGTGAACTTTTAGGATCAATAGGCCCAATTAAATCAACATTAACTACCTGAAATGGAAGTTCCGGCCGTGATACTGGGGAAATAGGAGCTCTATTATTCACTTTAACCCCTCTAGTCAAGTGGCACTCTAAACATGACTCACAAAATTGTTTAGTTTCTTTCGCCATCCCCTCCCAATAAAATGAATACCTGATTCTCTGTAACATTTTCTTGGCTGCATGATGTACTCCAAATACCGAACTATGCGCTAATTTTATGATTTCTTCCCTTCTTACTTTGGGTACTACTAATTGCGCTATAGTTTCGCCTAACAACTTCTCTTTATGATTTAATAAGCCATTTACAATATAATAATCCCCTTTATCCATTTTAGCTAATTCCCAAGCTTTTTCTAACTCTTTACATACCAACTGGGATTTCTTAAACAAATCTGAATTGCTAACAATAGTTTTATTATTTTTTTCCACTTCCGTTTTTTCCGTATTAGTTTGTCCGAATTGCGGAATAGCTAACGGTAGTTTAACCAACGGTGATTTAACTGCTTCACCAATTAACCCTTCCAAACAAATACTACCCGCTCCTTTTACTTTCTCTTCTGGTACCAAATCTTTATGAACAACGCTAATTTCACATCCAGAATCAACCAATCTCTTTGCTTTTTGCCCTTTTACACTAACTTCAATTTTCTCAAGTTTATTTAATTTCTCACCAATAACATTAGTTCTCTGTTCGGCCTTTGCCAATATTCTCGCCACAATAGATCCATTAGGTGACTCTTTGTTTTCTTTTACCACAATCTTAAGTACACCCGCCTTCTGGCCTCGCCCTTTATTACCATTACTGTTTCCCTCATTACCCACTTTATTACAAAAACGTTGGTAATGACCTCTCAAACCACATTTAATGCATTTAGGAGCTGAAGCATCACTAGGCTTCTTAAAACCTATTTTCCTATCCGAAAAAGAATTAGTCTCATTACTCCCGTTTTGTCTTCAATTACCACTAACTTTACTATCCTCCCTTGGTCTCATTTTTTCATTGTTTACATACCTATCTTTACCTTTAAAACTTTTAACGTAAACGCATAAGCTTTGTGTTTAGCATCAAATTAATTGTCACATTCTTTAGCAATTTTAGAAACTTCTAACCATTTACCCTGGCGAGTTAACCCAATATATGATGCAGTATCCTCATCTAAGGTGCTTACTGATTTATCAGTAACTATTAGCTGGTTGACCTTTTCATATGTGACCTTTGTGATGCAAATATGTGCTTTAAGTTATAAAAAACACTAAAATTTTAATTTATGAAAAAACTTAATTTAATAGAGGGTTAAAGCCTGCCGTGACAGACATGACAAAATTTAGACACAGATTTTGACTGGCCATATATTATTACCATTTGCTCTTAATTGGCATGCATACCAAGTCCAGAATTTTTTAGGAATCAAAATAAGACTTAAATATATATGAAGCATAAAGAAAAATATTAAAAAATTTGTAAATAGAAAAAATAAAAAAATATTTATCGGCGTGACAGACATGACAAAGTTTTGTGACAGACATGACACGTGTACAATTTTCTATGAATTTGAGTATTTTTTTCTTAAATATCACTTTCTTTTCTTTTTATCACAACTCGGAGATCACAATATGTTATAAAATTGGTATATTATGTTATAGGAATCACAAAATGAATAATAAAAAATATTTAAAATTTATCACTAGTGTCGGAGCTAACATTTGCTGATATTTGGTCCTTCTCATACCAGATATGATTTTCAGGTTCAAATTTAAACATACTTTTAATTTTAGTTGGTACTAAGCATTTTATTTTATACTGTGTCTGTGCGATTTGTGTTATTATTCCATGATAAATCTTATTATCGTATTGCACATTCACCCATTGGCAGTATAACTTTGATGCATTTTCCAAGAGGTAATTTTCAGTATAGGCACCAGTACTAAAATTGAAAAGAGTATTCCTTTTTTTTATACTCAGAAATGAGGCTATAAAATATTATGCCGAGTACACATGATCGGAAATAGTGTGACTTTCTTGTTCCAGGCTTTGTTTTGATTACTTGCCATGTCAGATTAAGTTTTATTTTCATTATTTGTATTTTTTCTTGTGATTCATGCAAGACATTGATTCCAGGACCAACTTTCCTCGCAGCTTCAGCACACTTACATGATGTTGTAAGATTTATACTTCTGGCTTGAGTAGCATCACGGAATTGATGCTTAATAGTCCCACCAATACCACTAATGCACTCTTTTCTGTGTGATGTTGCTGAAAAATGCCAGACTGTTGGGAATTTGTTTTGTGTCATTGAAAATATCATACTTTTTTATCTGAAGTGTTGTTTTTGTTGTTCCATCAGATTGGAATTCAATCTCTTTGATTTTTAACTTTGAAATATTTATCTTGAATTTTTCAATGATCGAATTGTTAAACATTATAACAGCATATTTTTAATGATTACCATAATCAGATATCACTATATAATGCTCTGAAGAAAGAGTGACTGAGTCTCTATCACAATAATATACCATTGTTGTATATATAGCAGAGGAAGTATTCTGCCAATGAGCAGATTGAATCTCGTCCTGATAAATATGCGAATAGTTTTCACTGAAATCGGTTTGTATCAGAAGTTTTCTATTTGGCAGATTTTCTTTTATTATAGAAAACTTTAGATTGTGTACGTTTCACATAAAGAAATACCATAGTCATCAATACTAAATTAAATAATAATAACTTTCAAATCACAAGATTAAAGTAAAACTGCTTGAAAAAATAATTGTGGCAGATAATATATCCATTACAAAAAAATTGGTATCAACATAATTATCTGGTAATTATTACATATGCGTTCTAAATTTAAGCATTTTGTTGAGTTGAGTTGTAAAGAAATATTATTGCCATCAACACAAAGTTAAATAATTACAACAATAACTTTCAAAGCAAAAGATAAAGGTAAAGTTGCTTGAAAAACTAATTGTGACAGACATGACTAGTGTGACAGACATGACAAATGTGACAGGCATGACAGAATTTAATGCTTTATATTTCACTCAAATTTTAAATTCATTTTTCAATTTTTTTATCAACTGTTCCTTTTGACATATAAAAAGAGAAAATAAAGTATTAATAATTTTTATCCAGTAGATTTTCTTGAAAATAAAAAAATCGAAATTTTTTTGTGACAGACATGACATGAAGACTAATAAAAAGTTTAGGGGCAATAGCAAAATAATTAAAATGGTTTGGGTGAAAATTTTGGTGTTTTTATGCATACTGTTAGCCATTCTTTTGAACGATATATTTGTTTCAAAAATCTATGCAGCATTAAAAAGCATCAAGGGACATTAAATTAGAGGTAAAAATAGCAAATTTTTGTCTTCAAGTTTAGTCTTCAGAGTAATAAACTAAAAAAAATTATTTTTACTATTATCTCATTATATCTTGTTATTTTCATTAAATTTGACTTATTTTCTATCAACTGGAACAAAAAAAATTCAAATTTAGTTCAAATTAAAAAAATGATGTCTATGTCGCATTTTCATGGAATTCGCCTAAAAGCATACTTAGTACAAAAGACTGAAACTTAAGGTAGGAAAATCTTATATTGCACAAATCTATTATTCACCAACTAGATATTATGAAGCAAGTGGAATTCTAGACTTATTTTTTTTTTTAAATATAGATATGGAAAATATATCAACAATTTATACATTTCATGTTTTTTTTTTTTCTTTAATTGCAGCAATGTAAACATAGCATTACGTTTTATTCTACCCTAAAATTTGTCCAAATATTTTCCAATTATGTAAATTTTGCCATAATGATTTTAATGTGTATTTCATTTTTGCTGCAGCATCAATAATTAAACAATAGTGACTGCAAGATTTTCCGAGAATAAACCCATCTTTGTTTATCATGAAAATACTTATTTTGCCATAATGATTTTAATGTATATTTAGCTTTTGCTGCATAAAAAAAAAAAAAAAAAAAAAAAAACAGTGATTGCAAGATTTTCTAAAAACCCTTTTATTTATCATGAAAATATTCATTAGGTTTGCAATAAGTTTAAATAAACGGAGATTGCATTCTATTGAATTCTACAAAGTGAAGATACAAGGCGCAAAATAAATTTGTTACAGCAACTTGAAAAAAAAAATAATAATAATATAATTTTAATTATTAGCCTCCGATACTATTTCTTTCAGATAAGATAAAAATTGTCGTGTCATCAGCCCTGAATTGTCTACTCAACCGATTTTGATAATTATTTTTTTAAATGAAAGCTATTTATTTGTAGTTGTGCCCATTTTAGTTATTTTTTAATTTATTTCCATTTTTATATTTTATTTTTAATTTTAAATGCTTTTTACGATATTTATTCAAAATGGTGGCAACTCAGTTTAGCTTTTCTCTCGATAATAAAAATTTATTTTCCAAAATGATTGCGTATAATTATGCACTAATTGAGGTAAAAAAAAAAAAAAAAAAAAAAAAAAAAAAAAAAATATTTATTGAGAAATAATATTAATAATGCAAATAAAATAACAGAAAATAATTTATGATAAAAATTAATATCTAAACAAAATTAGAAAAATTTCAAATGAGGAAAATGATGTCATTCAGCAATCAGATAAATGAGAATTACAATATTATTACGAATGCCTTTTTCATATTACTAATAACAGTAACTTTTAAAAAACATTTGAAGAGAAAATGACGTCACTATTTAAAACATCGCATTTTTACTCATAACGATATTAGGTCTATTCTGTTATCCCGTCGACCAATTTCGACAAATTATACAAATCGCCAAACTAATAGCCAAATTATACATATTGACATAATTTTTATTTTAAATAACGAAAAAACAAATAATTAGTAGAATATTAATAAAAATATTAATAAAAAGTCGAAATAAAAATCACTTAATGACATTTTAAACACTTGAATCGTATTTAATCTCATTGAATGTGACATTCATGATCATCCCTTATTGGCATTTAAACTTATAGTTTGGTGATAATTTTTTGGTCGACGGGATAACCTAGTAGTACCCGATATTACATTTCAATATTTCTTTTCATTATGGACACTGAGATTGAGATTTTACTTTCAGATGACTTCAGTTAGTGAAAATAATGTTACAGTAAAAATAAAATTAGTTCTTTTTTTTTTTTTTTTTTTTTTTTTTTTTTTTTTTTTTTTTTTTTTAAAAAATAAGACTATTTTTCTGTGAGTGCATATAAAATAAAATTTCTGGATTCTGCCGGCACTCAGATTATAATTTTAACTGAAGATGTGCGAGTATTTGGATGCAAAATTGTAACTGGCAAACTTTACATTTAGTTTGTAAGTATATTTATTATATATTGATTCAATAATGTAATTACTTTTGCTTTTTTAAAAAACCAAATCGATCGGGCTTTTAAACATTTCATTCGTCGAAATCGATGGGATTCCACTCGTTTTATTGTTAAATTGCATTTCCTTTTACTCAGAGTCTATAAAAAAGCGTTTAAACTAAAGAAAAAATCCATTTTTGATGAATCTAGTCAATGAAGAAGTAGCAAGTCAAATTGTATCTCTTTATTATTCCGCAATTCCAGTGTCTCAGAGAGAAATTGCTATACAATTGGGTATTTCACGCCGTTCTGTTTGCTATTATATTGATAAACACAAGAAAAATGAAGTTAGTTCTTTGCAATCTAAACGGGGTCGCCCTTCTAAAAAACCTCTATCGATTTTTTCCCCCTAATCGGAGGCGAAATTGAATTCTGCAATGGCAGAATCTACATTCAACTTGCTATTTTAATAAATTGACTTGAAATGATTTGTTTTAACACACATTTTTGAATATTCAGCATTTTAAAAAGTTTGATCTATGAAATTTGAAATATATATGTATATAATTATTTTTATGTATAAATTTTGAAAATTAAGGAGTATAAATCATATGCATTAAACTGTGGCACTAAGCACTACATGGCATTAAGCATTTATACATTATAAATAAAATGATGTTTATACTTTTTAAATATCAAAGTTATATATGATTATGATTTGTTACATATTTTTTTTTTTTTTTTTTTTTTTTTTTTTTTTTTTTTTATAATTATTACAAAACTGAAGTAATTTTGTTTAAAAAGTATTTTTCTTTTTTCAGTATTTTTTATTATTAATCATCATTTGAAAATTACAAGTATTTGTATTCAATTCTATCCTTTTTTTTATATATTACAAATTATTACACTAATCTCGTATCTTATCCTATGTTTAAAATTTAAAGCATTATTTATAACTATTAAGATTTCAAATCAATAATAATTATCATTCAGTTATAAGCAATACAATATTATATATATATTTCCCTGTCTGTCTGTTTGTAGCTTAGCAAACAAACTTCTTTTGATAAATAAATTATTAAACAAGTGGGTAAGTGTGATCTCAGTTCGCACAGAGGGTTTCGTTTAACATCTCCTTCAAAACATTTTATCATTAAATTAGCAAACGAAAAGTGAATTTTCGGTGCCATTTCGGATTTATTCACCAATCGCGCGAACCAGAACAGAGTACTGAAATTTTCCCCTAAATACTGCTTTGATCGCTTAGATATATTGATCTCTCTAGCAGTATCTACAGACTTAATGAAGGTATGCCAGTAAATAAAATTATGCATAAAAGTAAAATGTTACAAAGCTTAGCATAAATTTAAGGGAGACCGAACCGATTACCAGAGGCGGCTAATAATTTAAATGAATAGGAATTAAATAAATTTTTAATTTTTTTTTCCATTTCGCATGTCAAAATAGAGGATAAATATGATGTAATACGATGAAATAAAAACATTTTTCACGTGATTCATTTAATCCATTAATTTATGTTACATGCATAATAATTTTATTTAAATTTGCGTGCAACAATTAGAAGAAATGAAATTTAAATTTTGAAATTTACGCTATTGCAAATTTTTAAACTTTTAAATATCGCACATTTTCAATTTTTACACCATCGTATAGGAAAAAAATATACTTTTAAATGCAATGTGTTTAAAAGCTGTATCTCGATTTATTTTTGAGGTATTATTTTTTTATAGTTTTTAATACCAATTTTGTAATTGGGACAACAGAAGTGCACCTTTTATTTTTAAAGAGTAAAAAAGAAATAATTTTAGGTAGATTTCGTATGAAATACTACCTATTACGGTCGATCCCATGTTGGAATTTCTGAAAATTTTTTTTCAGATCTACGCCGATCATGACCTCTAGACCCCAAAACTTCCATTAGTAAAAAAGTTCATCAATCTATCTATCTATCTATCTATCTATCTATCTATCGGTGTATATAACTTTTTATGGACACGATAACTTCTCCAATTCTGTTCAAATCTCTTTAAAACTGGTACATAAAATCAAGAGGCATAAAATCTCGGTCAAGTTCGTTAATGGACAAAATCGGACCAAGGGGGTGGAAATAGGAAAGGTTTTTGTGAAAACCAATAAAACGCCATAACTTCTTAAATAAAATAGATATCGAATCAGTTTAAAGTTTGTTCTACTTCTAAGAAATAGGCCAAACGTTTATGCATGACAGATATGTTAAAAAAAAATTAAAAATGGGCTCAAGAGGCGAGAAAACATGGTTTTTAGGAGAAAAAAATTCTTAACTTCGCCAATTCTTAAGATATCAAATCCAACTAAATTTTTTATAAATGTTCTCAAAATTATCTAAAACTTTTGTATTTACAAGTTTTTGGTAAGACCAACTTTTACCTCTGAAAAAAAAAAAAAAAATAAAAACGAAAAGGAAAAAGGGGGGGGGGAGAAAAAAATCCATAACTTATTCAATTCTTAAGCTATCATATCTAAATAAATTTATTTTACATCTTCTTAATAATATCTACAACTTTTGTACTAACAAGGTTTTCAGAGGACCAATTCTTATAGCAAAAATAAATTAAACAAAAATAGGAGTTGGAGAAAAAACCTCAAATCCGAACTGCTTATATTCTGACTCATTTTTGATTTTAAATGCATCCAAATGGCAGATTCTCTTATTTAGGAACTATATTATGTGACGTATTGGCCAGTTTCCCGATAAAGGCAGAATATATTTCAAAGAAAGCTTCCAAAAAAGGCACTTTGAACTGAGTTTCCCTAAGCGATTGTGATTGAAAAATTGATGAAGTACTCAAATAACAAATTGCTAATTTTATGACTCATTTTTAAAACCATTTTTGCTCTCAAACGCATCCAATTGAGAGGTTCTTTTATTTAGAAACTGTATAATGTGCCTTATTGGTCAGTTTTTCGATAAAGGTAGAATATATTTCAAAAAATGCTGTGAAAATAGCCATTTTGAACAAAATTCCCCTAAGCGATCGCAATTGAAGATTTGAGGATGCATTCAAATAACAAATTACTTTTTTATGATTCATTTCTAAAACCATTTTTGCTCTCAAATGCATCCAATTGACAGATTCTCTTATTTAGGAACTATATAATTTACCTTATTCGTCAAATTTTTCATAAAGCCGGAATATATTTTTAAAAAATGCTGTCAAAGTGGGCATTTGAGCCAAATTTAGCTTAAGATGATTCTGATAAAATCGGATCTTAGAAATTAAAATTTCTTCAGAAGCGGCCAAATAAAATTGTTAAACTGGGTTTTTCACTTATTACATTTTTTTTTTTTTTTTTTTTTAATGTTGAAATGAGCACTTAACGAAATCTACCTCCGCCTATAAGCCAAGCCGACATAATTTTTTTTTTTAATATCTATTTAAACTTGCGCGCAACAATTAGAAGAAAAACACTAAAAAAATGGATTGATTATACTAAATTGATTATTTTGATTAAAATAATAGTCTTTTCCAAAATTTTATGATATGTTGTGTGACAAAAGGTATTCAGCTATAAATACACAAAATTTGAACGCTCTGATTTATATAGTCAGATGTGTAGGACTATGCGTGGGACTCTGTGACAGACAGACAGTAAACAGAGAAGAATAGGATTTCGTCAAATGAACGAAACCCTTAAAAAAAAAAAATCCTAAGTTGTGTAATGTTATTTAAATTTGCATAGCGAAAAATTAAAATATATAACAAAATTTTCTTTCAAAAAAAAAAAAAAAGTTTGGATTAATTTTTTAAGAAATAAAATCGATCCAATGGACCACAGGCATTTCTGACGTCATAGAACGTCACGATGGATTCTAGCTAATCAGCTTCTCGATTTATCCCACAACCGTTCACCAAAAGCCAATCAAGTACAGCAATGCTTGTGGGAAACATTGCGAACTCCGCCCAATGCTACTGGTCAATTTTAGCACACTTCAGAAAAAAAAAAAAGTAATAGAAGATATACATACACATACTGACATATTTTGTTTACGTTTTCGAGAGATATTACAGGCTTGAGACGGCTTTTAGGCAGTTGCAAATTTTTATGGCAACTTTGTGACGGCAGAAGCCGGTTGGCGTTTCATTTGTATCCCGTTTCGCAGGATTCGTGACTGTGACACGAGTTGTTACGGGAAGCGTTTCATCTGCATTCTGGCCTCAGTTGATAGAGTCTATTACGATCGCAAGACCGGTCGCAACTCTCAGATACAAATATACATCTCAACTTAACCACGTCATTCTGAAATGTTTTCCATGGCGCTCTGATTTTTGTTTACAAAAAATTATAAAGAACCGGCCCTTTGTTTGTTATTTTCATCTTTTAATTGACTACCCTAAAAAATTATTTCGAATATTGGAAATGAGTTTCAACCACTTTTTTGGTATTTATTTTGGTAATACAAATATGTGCCTAGCTGTTTATAGAGTATGTTAAATTTATTTCTTCTATAAAAATTGTTAAAATGAATTCCTTATTTTAAAATATTTAATTAAATTGGAACAAGAATTAAACTTATATTTTGAGTTTTTTTTATGTATGATTTTTAATATTGTCACATTTTTGATTAATTATTTAATAGAAATTTCTATGAAAATTTCATTGGATTATCTGATTATCCAACTTGTAAAAAACTCTTATTGGCATTTAATTTAATCTCTATTATCTGCTGTTTCCTGGTTTGATCTTCAACAGGAGTAGTAAAAATGTCTGTGATCATTGTTGTAAAAGACCACTTTCATTTTTTTTATGGTCATTTGTAGGGATGCACCGAATATTCGGTATTCGGCCATGTTACCGAATATTCGGTTAGGCCGAATATTAAACTATTCGGTTGAGCCGAATATGAAATTATTCGTCCTGCCGAATATTCGGTATGACCGAATATCAAAGTATTCGGTATGGCCGAATATCAAAGTATTCGGCCATTCAATATTTAATAAAAACTTTTCACTATTTCCACTTTTAACTGTCAATTATTTAAATTATAATTAAAACAATTAGAAACAAAATCATTTTTAAATGAAATAGAATGTTTTTACATTATTTATTTGCTGTTTGTAAAGTATAACTTAAAAAAATTATCAGGGGTGGGGAAATACATCATTTTGCTCGCCAGTGGCGAGTGGATTTTCTCATAAGGCGAGTGCATTTTTAGTTTTTCAAAAACTGTTAGGCAATAGGCACATTATCAGAAACACTTTTTTAATCTAGATATTTTAACTTTCCAAATTATTACAGTGTAAGTAGTACTATACTCTGTTCCACCTTAACTTGGCAGCACTGTGAAAGGTAAAAATAGTAACATTCCGCCGTGAAAAATAGTTCTCCGGTATTTTTTAATCTTGTTATGAAAATACATAGAAATTTACATGGTTATGTTTATAAATTAATAAATTCGAGATTTTGTAACATATATTCAAAGTAATTTCTCTGTTAAAAGTATTTAATTCAAAAGTAATTTCTATTTTAAGCGCACGTATAAAGTAAAAATCTTGGCGTAAAAAATTCTCCTTTGGCGAGGAACAAATCTTCAAGGTTAAATATCTGGCGCGCTTTTTAAGCGTCTGTCAATTGTTTAACTTGTCTTACTCTCTTATCGCATTCTTATTGTTTTTATGAAAAGTTCTGAAGTATAAAACTGTATATTAAAATTATGTTACTACTTGCAGAATTAATTATTTAATAATTATTAAGATGCTACTTCAATTATGAAAAATCCCGTTCGCTAATATTACTTCTATGGAAGAAATTATAAAAAATATCTAATTTGCTTTTCCGTATTTTTAAATTATTAACTTTGCATTTAATAGCTGAGGTCGACAGTGTTGAGTTCAGATATTTTTCTCTGGGAGAGATTTCTGCGGCTTCGGAGGGGGGGGGGGGATATTTTAAACTACTGGAAAGAAATTGCAGTTTTTTGGCCATTGAAAACCCATAATTTCAAAATTTTCAGAGGGGGGGATTTCATTGTTCCGGAAAGGAATGTCCCCATAGCCACCTCCTGAATTCGACATTGGAGGTCGAGTTTTTCTTCGACCCTTTTTACTTTCTTGTTTTTGTTTTAGGACTTTTTTTGCTAGGTTAATTTCACTTTCAATACAAAGTCTGAAAATTGAACCAGCAAACCCTGGTTTCTACGGCAACGGCTGTAATTCGGCTCTTGTAGCCTATTCAGTACTGCCAAGTTAAGGTGAAACGGAGTATAAGTTCTATCTAATATTAATCTTACCTTTGTTACATATATTTCTTAATATTATACAAAAAAGAATTATGAAAATGCATTGTAGTGATAGTAATTTTATCTGTAATCGTGTGCGATTTTGTCATAACTATTTTCAACTGCGTGTGTTACATCTTACGGGCTGGCGGAATAAATCCTTGGCTGGTAAGAATTTGGAAAATTTCCCCACCCCTGAAAATTATACATGAGAAGGATTAAAATGGTGATTTATTAGGATTCTCCTTAGGAATAAATTATGTGCAGATACAAGTTTCTAAATTTTGTTTAGTAAATAATCTGTTTCTTGCTTTCCCCCAAATAAAAGTCCTTTAAAAGAAAAAAAAAAAAAACATCTTTTGAGATTAGTAATAGCTATCAAGGCAGACAATTTTTGTTCATAAAACCATAACCATAATCAACTTATTGAGTCATAAGTACATTGTATTTCATCTCACTCTAGGTCAAAACTTGTGTGTTCGTTTATTATATTAACAATAAATAAGATAACATATTTTCAACTCACATGCTTTGATTTCTGTAAAATATGACATGATGGGAAGTGTGGAAAATACCACCATTCATAAGAAAAGAACTATGAGCCAAACATGCCTTTATTCAAAATTAAGTTGAAAGTATTTGTACTTTATATTGAAAAAAATTTGCCTTGAGTTATTTAAAAAGGACAATTATCAGACTGTAAAATTTTTCTTCGGCCATTTTTTCATTATTTGATTTTAAAATGTTTGTTTTGATTCGTAGAAAATTTTATTAATTAAAGTTTCATAATTGTGTTTCTTAAATAACTCAAGGCAGATTCTTTTTCATTACTAAATGTTTTTATAAAAAGCTCTTGTTTATTAAAATGTAAGTTTCTTTTATTAAATACTATGTAAAACTGTTTTAAAAAGTAACATTTTAATACCTTTAAATTTTAAAATATAAAAAGAATTTGGAAAGCCGAATATTCGGTATTCGGCCCAACAATTAGGTACTATTCGGCTAGCCAAATATTCAGTATTCGGTCCACCTGTCGGCCGAATATTCGGTATTCGGCCAAAATCACTATTCGGTGCATCCCTAGTCATTTGTTTTTATAACATGATGCTTTAATCTTTTGTAATCTTCAGGTTTATTTATTTTTTTTTGTTTAATCATTATGCATGGTTTTTTTTTTCTTTATGAAAGTTAACTAGTTTGATTTGTTATCCTTCATGAGCACAAGGCTTTGCTTTTTTTAAAATTAATTGCCAGGGTTATGTTTTTGATTTTAAAAATTTTGAATTATCAAAAAATAATAATAATCCATTTTTTTTTATTCCTAATTGTTTATGCTCTGATTTATGTAGAAAATGGCGGCATCATTTAAAATGTGAAAAATGTTAGTTATACATACTTTTTCATTCGTACAAAATAAAGATATTGAAGTGTAATTTAAAATTCTCACTTTACATGTGAATTTAAACTTCATGTATTATCTGAACCCTTGGGGATCCCATCATACAACTTGGGGAAATGTACAAGAGCAATATGAAGTCAATTTGAAAATTTTTTAAAAACGGCATTTGAGAAATTTTTGTGTTTTGAAAAATTTAAATTTGAATTAAAAATATTTTTCATAAATTTAATTATGTTTCATATCTAATTAAAAATTTTAAAATGATATGTAAACCAAGTTTGTAATTAATTTTTGAGAAAATGGCAATTAAGGGATTTAAAGATGTAGCAAATTTTAATAAAAAATGCTTTAATTAATTTTTAATAAAATTAATATGAAATGCTTTAAAAACATTATTGTTAGTGTTTACTTTCATAACTATATGAAAACACATGATAATCCAAGCTTCATCAAAATCTGATGTGTCAATGTCAAGGGAGAAAAGTTGCATTGATGCAACATGGAAAGATTCTAAAATAAAATTGAATGAAATGCATCGTTTAAGGCCGATTAACATTTGGTTGAAACTTTCCAAGTTATTGAAATTTTATTAATGCTACTTTGCCATGTGTCTATGCATAGTTAAATTTAAATCATATGTAAAAATAAACACAATGGTGAAGATCATTTTCTCACTTTCCCAAAGAAATTTATTTTCCACCATGTAAAAATGTTGATAAAAAGACTTAACTCTCCTATAAAAAATTACATTCCAAGCCCTACAATCTGTGAATATTTGTAGGAAATTGAAAGGTAAAATTCTGCCTATTATCATTCTATTCATTATGATTAAGATTTGGCTGCATCACAGTAGCAGAAACTTCCCTAAGTATCTGCGACTGATACTGCAAGGACAATAAATAATCTGCAGGTAAAATATTTTTATAATTGAAGTGTTAATTAATCAAACAATCAATCACCTGCCAGTGATTTTAGTGTTTTTGTTACTTATTTTACAGGAAATTTCACAAAACATATAAAAATACAGTAACAAAAACAACTCAACTTTATTTTAGATATATTTTATTATGACTGAACTTTGCAAATATGAATCTAACTCCCAACATTCCTTTTTCTTTCCATGTGATGCAATGCTCTAAAGAGCACATGTTCTCGTATATTTTTTGGGTTTTGAATCCGTTTTATTTAAAATTTGCATCCTTAGTTATGATTGGTCATTTTTCAAAGATGCAACTTGTAAAAACTATCAATAAAAAAACTTAACAGTTTAAAAGTTTTGACGCAGCTGTTTATCTTATGGCTCTAAGAATTTTAAATATGAATTTTAAAAATAATATCAAATTTTGAGTGACACCATGCTAACATTTAATAGCATGGTGGTTTTAATTAAAATTAAAAAATGCATTTTTGTATTATTTGTTTCATCATTTTATTTTTGTTCTATTTATAATAGCATGTGCAAAAGTTATCTTATAAAAGATGCATAAAACTTTATTCACTGATCTTTTTCACATGCATCTCTTATAAAGTCAAAATATGAGTTTTAAAATATATGATATAAAATTTAAGTGATGTCTTTATGTAGCTTAAAAAGGTTTGTTTTAAATTTCAATTTATTTATTTATTTTATTTGGTAAAGTATATTTACACAAATAAAAAATACTTTTAATTTTCCAATTCATTGTTAAATTTATAATTTTAATTGAATCTATACTATGCATTGAAATGTATTTGTTTCAATAAATTTATTTATCTTTTGTGCCACATTATTCAAAATTGTAAGTAACATTCATGTCAATGGTTTTTTAGTGTCAAATTATCTAAACTAAGTAAAATGTATGGAAATGGATAATTTGACCCAAAGGAACTATTGACTTAAATATTACTTACAATTTTGAATAACGTGAAATATCAAGTATAAATATTGTAAGGATATTGTAATTATTAAATATTGACCAGGAATTACCTCACAAATATGGGCTTAGTTTGGCTTGCTCTTATAAAAATGTTTAATATAATAGCAGTGAAGTGTTGTTTTGCAGAAATTTGAGTAGCAGTTTTAAATATATATTTGTATGTATTCAATATTAAATTTCAGTTAAATGAATAAGAAAGGCATTACATTAAAAATTCTAAAGAAAATAGTTTAGAGTATCTTTATGATTTTTTTGAAAATAATTTATTTATTTTGGTGGTGACATTTTTAAACATTTAAAAGTAGTGTGATCCAGAATTACCCAGGGTGATGGTAACCCTATATATACCGTGATTAGAGATGTAAATTTTCCAGAAAAATATAAGTGGCGGAAAAAAAACTGGTTTTTTACCGTTTTTTTTTTTCGGAAAAAAACGGAAAAATTGATTTTTCATGACTGTTTCTCCCAAATAAATTATATTTTCTTAGCGAATATTAAATAATAAGCATTTTTTCCCATTTATTTGTATTAAATGAAAATTATTTTCACTTTATATTACAAAATAAAAAGAAAGTAGCAAAGCCTGCTTTTAAAAGCTTAGTTTTTTTTCCCCACAGCCTAAGAATTTTTAAAACACTGTTGTTTGTTATATCATATCTCTGTTGAAATGATTTTTCAGTTACATGTTTAACTACTAATTGACCTAATGTAAGAACCTGAGCCAATATGTTTGCAGTTTGGAATTAAATAAATTATGCATTCCATTTACATAAATATAGTTTTTAAGTAAATTATACTAGTTTAAAGAAATTGTTGCAGTTTTGTCATTATTATCAATATCAGTATTAAAAAAATTCCATTGTTTGTTTAAAAAAATGTATATTTTTACATTATTACACTTTTTTCTTACAATTATAATTTTATTTCCTTTAAAAAATATGTTTAGTTTTGGTATAGCTTTCCAATCTCAACTCAAAGTTTTGTTTTAGTTTTATAATCTAAATTCAAACAAAACTATGTTTTGGTTTGGCTTACTCAGGTCTGCAACTATAAAATAGCATAGGATTTATTGACTGTTAGATTTTTACTGACTGAAACCAGAAATTTTTTTTTTTTTTTTTTTTTTAAAGTTTAATTAAACGTATTTTTTTTTTAAATCCTGAAATCTGGTATTCTATTCTTGAGTAAGAAACCATATTCAATAATGTTTCCATATGGTAATTTCATATTTCTAAGAGTGGAACTCAAAAGTTATGAAAACAGAACACTACAAATAGAAAATGCTCGCTATTTGAGGAATTAACAAAAGCAGTTACATACAGAGATAAACTTCTACTGTGCTTTAGAAAACTACAAAAATTCAAAGTTTAATCAAGAGGGAACATATAATTTGGAATATAGTTACTTGTAATAAAATGTTTTTTTTTCATCGCAGTTGCACTTTTTTAATGCAAACTGCCCATGTTTTTGCAACATTACTGTACATTAATGGAGGTAAAATGGAGGTCAATTTTAGATTCAATACCTTGAAAAAACATTCAATTAATCAGCTATAATGAAATCTTGAAAAATGCAGCATAGTAGTGCCACCTATAGGACAATTTACACCAAAAACTAAACAAGATTAATATATATCAGTAGTGTTCATATTTCTTTTGAAAAAGGGCAGGGCGCATTTATCGAAAAGGGCACTTTTTTGTCAACAAAAAGGGCACTTTTTTATCAAGCAAAAGAACAGTTTTTGATAGGAGCAGTGATGAATTCAGGGGGTGGCACGGGGAGACATAACCCCCGGAGCTATCAAATGTCTCCCACCGGAAAATTTGAGGTTTTGTGTTTTCAATGGTAAAAAATATAATTTCTCCCTCTGAACTCTGTTGTATCCACCTACACCCCCCCCCCCCCCCCAAGCCACAGAAGTCCTTCCCGGAGAATAGTGTCTGAATTTAACACTGGAAAGGAGACTTAAATCAACACGTTCTATGCCTTCAGCTGGATTATTTTCATAGCAGTATTAAAGTGAACTGGAATTGTGCTATATTTACAAGATTTCTAGCACCTTGGAAAATTTGGACAGTCAGGGAACTTAAAAGTAGTCATGGAAATTCGGGAAAATTTAGAAATAGATAGGGAAAGTTAAGAAATTAAAAAAAAATTTCTAAAAATGTCATGGGAAAGTTTGGGGTAAAAAATGAAAAATGGTACAAAATTCATCAAAATCGCAAAATATGCCAAATGGAAAAAAAAAAAAAAAAAAAAAAAAAATCAAAGAAATTTAAAGAGCGATTATAATAAATCGCTAATATTGACAAAGGATTCCGGAAATAAACAGCAAATCTCTTTGAATGCCCAATTGTCATGGAATAGATCTGGTCAAGGCAATTGTCAAATATTTTTTGCTGGAAACCCTGATTTATGTAAGTCTGATATGAAACAGCTTCACTTTCCGAACATCCTACTTAAAATCTTAGCTTGTTTCTAAAAAGTGTGAATATATTTCTTTTACTAGGGCAAACCAAGGTTGCAAAAAGGGCAGCTAAAAAAAGGGGGGCAAACCACTGCTTTTTATTGTTTTTTTTTTTTTAATAATTAGCTTCTATTTTTTTACTTTGGCTTTTATATCCTTTTAATTTTACTTTATATCCTTTTAATCATTGCTCCAAATCGCGCCAAAACGTACTTTGTACCAAAATAAAAATTTTGTAGGATTTCGTCGATCCGAGAAACAAAGAAAAATTTCTTTTTTAATTTTTTCCAGATCGCAAATGTCGCTAAATCGTCAAAAAATAAAAATATCGCGGTCAAAAGATCGCATAAAACACGCAGTTTTTGTCAAAATTGCGAAAAACATCCAAAAGTTTTGAAAAACATTAGAATTTTGTGAAAAGATCGTGAAAAACACGACATGTTTGGGTAAAAATCGAAAAAATAACGTGAATTTTGTCAAAAAATCGCAAAAACACGCCATGTTTGGGTAAAAATCTGGAAAATAACGTGAATTTTGTCAAAAGATCGCGCAAAGACGTAAATTTTGTCAAAAGATCGCGAAAAAAAAAAAAAAAAAAAAAACAGAAAATTTCGTCAAACGTGAAAAGCAGAAATTTCCGTCAAAAAGATCGCAAAAACACGCAAATTATTGAAAAGTGGCGAAAAAAAAAACGTGAATCTTGTCAAAAAATTGCTAGATTCGGGAAAAACGAACAAAAAATCTCAAAAATAAATAAATAAATCCGTAAATTTCGTTAAAAGGTCATCAAAAAGCTAAAATTTTGTCTGAAGATCGCAAAAAGACGCAAATTTCATGAGAAGATAGTGAAAAATCTGATTTTGCTACTAATTCATGTTTACTACTACAAAGTCAGATTTTTGTTGCAACAAAAATGGTTTTTGCTGCTCCAAAATGTGATTTTTGTTCCTACAAAATTGGATTTTACTTCTCTAAAATCAAATTTTCAATGTAAAAAAAAAAAAAAAAAAAAAAAAAAAACACCAGAGGCCGAAAGGTTCTGACCTCTCAACTGGTAGACAACAGGTTATGGGTTCGAACCCCGTCGCGGCCGTCGGCCTAACCGTTCGGAGTTTTCCGTGGTTTTCTTCGAACCTTTGATTTCCTTGCGTAAATACGGGTTAGGTTCCCTTAGAAAGACCTCCACGGAGGGCATCTCACTTCTTTAGGACCTATATCTCACGTGCAGATAATTAGCCGACATAAAACAAACCAAACAAACAAAAAAAACCCGAATTTATTGCTCAAATTCTGTTTTTGCTGCTGCAAAACGTCTTTAGTGTAATTTCATCCATGCCCCCTCCCCCTCTCTACATTTAAAGTCGATCATTTCCAACCGATTAATCATTTTAGGCACATTTTAAATCAATCCGCGCATTGCAGACGTATTTTTTAAAAAAGATTTCTAACTCTTATGTTTTTTTTTTCATTCATTTGAGATTGCAACAACCTAAAGCAATAAAAGAAAAAAATAAATAAAATAAAGACAGCCTGTGAGCTATGATTCAGCACGTGAATCCTTTAGTTTAGTTTAGATTGAGTTCTTGTATTTATGGCCTTTATCTCTGCACAGTGCAGAGGAGAGGGTAGAAAATATAGGTCATGCGGTTTCTTACAAATGGACGATTTGATCTAGGCTTTTTTTTTCTTTTGCAAATTAATTTTGAAAGATAATTATGGAATAGAAAGGTTATTTAGGAATTTTCAATGTTTTTAAAATGTATAAATTCGCTTTTTTTTTTTTCAAAACTATTGCAAGACTTTAGAGATCTGCAGGTGCCGGGCCTTGGCCCGAAACCCGACACTGGTCCGGCCCGATTTTCATTGTCGGTTTCGGGCCGGGCCTAGGATTTACTTTTTTCCGAAGACTCGGGCAGATATTCATTGAAGGCATTCGGGGCTGGCCTGGGATTTACTTTTTTCTGAAGACTCGCCCCGGGCCTTGCCCTAATCTTGCCGGGCCAGGCCTTACTTTCTTCTGAAGAATCGGCCTAACTTATTTTTTCTGAGTAAAGCCGGGAATGATTTCATTCTTCCTTGTCTTCACACAGACCAAAATATTTAGTCTTGGTTGAATCATCCTGTATGAAAATCCTTTTTTCGACGTCGGGAGTCCGTTAAAAAATCTGTAAAATTTTGCTTGGTCCAAAAATTCTCGCAAAATCATTGCATGCTTTTAAATGCCATTGTTCTACAATTAAACATTAAAATTTATTCTTTTTAAAGAATCATAGATTTCTCGGCTTATTATAATAGAGTTAAATGCATGAAAAAAAGAACCTGCCTATGACGAAATCTTCTATTAAATTGAAAATCAAATTTTTTTAAAAGCTGTTCATCCATGCAAAATGACTAGAAAAATGCGCGCGAGAGAGAAAAAAAAAGTATTATACATTTACACCTACTAAGAAGGAAGCTTGTCTATAACTTATTTTTTTTTCTTTCCAATGCAATACCGTGTTAGATTTTTCTTTTACCATATATCGTTTTTTAGATTTTTATGTCTTGATTGTATGGAATATGGATTAATAATATTAATGATAACTGAAACATTTACATACAAAAAAACAGAAGTTCATTAAAAACATATAAATATCGCAACCTACTATACTTCTGCATAAACAAAGATTATAAATATGGGAAAAAGAGGACTAAGATTTTTTTTTTTTTTTTGGTCAGAACTCTTTTAAAAGAGTAAAAATCAATGTTATGTAGAAATTCACTGGGGCCGGGCGGGATCGGATCGAAATTTTAACTTTTTTTCGGGCCGGGCCATGTTTTTAGCCAGTATATCGGGTCGGGCCTCTACATTTTACTTCCGAGCCGGGCTGAATTTTTTTTCTATGGATCGGGCCTGGAAATTTCGTCCCGTGCAGACCTCTTCCAAACTTGTCCTATACAAAGTATGATGGATAAAGAATAAAGAATGGAAAGCTAAGCTTTTCTTTTCCATACTGTTTAAGTACTTAAAGTGTTTATTCTAAAAACAGTAATATTGATAAACATCAAATTACTTCATATTTCAGAAGTGACATTAATTACATTAACTGTTTACTTTAAAACCATAATATTTATAAACTATAAATTAATCCATTATTCAAAAGTGACATTAATGAAATATTTAATATCATTGTTTATTTAAACAATTCATAAGTGGATGATTGCACAGGATTGCGAAATCATTTGTGTTGATTACTTCAAGGACAACATTTTACTGTGAACGAACTCAGTTCAGTTGCTCTTATGTTTTTGTAAAGCACACACGGTGCTTATATTTCTCTTACTGTGTCGCATTCTTGGATATGTTAATCCCGCAACCGCAGCAGGAAACTGCATTCCTGTATCTTGTTTTTTTCAATTTACTAAATGTTTCTTTAAGTTGTTAATATAAAGCAAAAAAGATATATTAGTGTGGATTTATTAACACTTGATAACACCAAAGAACTGCTTTGTCAATCTCGGACACCAACATTATGGAGGCACCACCGGCGAGATAACCTGCGCACATCGCTTTTGATGAATTACGCCGTCTCAAAGTCGCCATAAAGGAGTACCATTCATCCCAGCTGTTTCAGATGTACCTGCGCACATCGCTTTTGATGAATTACGCCGTCTCAAAGTCGCCATAAAGGAGTACCATTCATCCCAGCTGTTTCAGATGTACCTGCACACATCGCTTTTTTTGGATTACAACGGTACAAAGTCACCATAAAGGAGTACCCTACAGCCCAGCTGTTTCAGATAAGTACATTTTTGGTTTATTATCAGTTTGGCTTTGTTTTTTAACTTGGTTCCCTCATTATTTTAATAATGAGTCAAGAAGATTTAGAAAAGACAGCAATAAATTTACGTGGCAGAGCTAAATCTGCATTAACACGTATCACGAACTTCATTGACGCTGATCAAGTTTTTCAAAAGAATGATTTATTGAATAAATTAGAAAAATTAGAAACAGCTTATTTCGATTTTGATAAATATGATGCACAATTACCAGAAGAATCCTCGGAAATGGAGGAATTTGAAACAAAATATTATGAAACCAAAGCCAAACTGCAATTAGAACTTGAAAAATTTTCTATAAATAGTATGAATGCACATTCTCAAGTTGTTAATGAACAATTACCTATAGTTAATACAACTAATAATTTTAAATTACCCAGATTGAATATTGAGCAATTTGATGGTAATTTCAAAAACTGGATGTCATTTAAAGACTTATATTTATCGTTAGTGCATAATAATGCCAGTATAACAAACATTCAAAAATTTCAATACTTAAGAGGTTTGCTCGGTGAAGAGCCATCGTCAATTATAAAACATATTCCCATTTCTGAAACCAGTTATGCAGAAGCATGGGAAAAATTATTGTCAAGATACGACAAAAGAAAACAAATTGTCGCAGCTCTTATCAAAACATTTATGGATATACCTCCCATTATTCATGCTAATGCACTTAACTTACGCAATATATCAGATATCTCTGACGAGGTAATTCGTGCTCTCAAATCAATCGATGTTAAAGCATCAGAGAGAGACATTTGGTTAATTCATATTCTTCTTCAAAAGGTTGATAATAAAACACGTGAAGAATGGGCTCAATATTCATCGAAGGATGATTTTCCTTCTTTTGATCAATTTATTCAGTTCATTAATGACAGATGTTTATCTTTAGAATTGTATAATAATGATTATACAGGGTTACATAAAAAAGAGAAACAATTTAATTTTCACAAAGCTCCCGCCAATAACGTTATCAAATGTTTATTTTGTAAAGCTAATCACTTATTGTACAAATGTATTAAATTCAAGGAATTAAACGTAAGAGATAGAAAACAATTTGTGAGAAAAAACAAATTATGTAGCAACTGTTTATCTGACAGACACTACACATATCAATGTAATTCTACATTTAGCTGTCATCATTGCCAGCTTAAACACCATACGCTATTATGCGAGAATAAGCTACAAAATTATGCGATGTCAACTTCACGTCCGAATGAAAAACAGAGTCGGAAAAGCAAATCTGATTCAGAGGACCTTTCGATTCCTGATGATAATAAAAAAGAAGTTTCTCCTTCAATAAATTCTGTTCAAACATCTTTCGCACTTTTGCCCACTGCTACAGTATATATTTATGATTGCATGGGTCAAAAGCATACGTTAAGAATTATGTGTGACAGTGGCTCAGAATCTACGTTCGTTTCAGAATCATGCATGAAAGTGTTAGGATTCAAAAGGAAAAATGCCAGATTTCCCGTGAAAGGTCTTTCTAATTCAAAAATTGCAGTAACAAAGGGTTACGTAATGATTGATCTTATATCAATTCATAATGCTGACAGTAAGTTGTCAGTGAAAGCTTTTATTTTAGACGAATTAACAGCTCCATTACCTTCTGAGAAAATAAGTGAAGAGCATTATTCACACTTAAAAAATGTAAACTTGGCAGATCCACATTTTGGGACTCCAAATAAAATCGATGTTATTTTAGGATCAGATTACTTTTTTTCTATTTTGCTTCCTGGTCAAATAACATGTGCTCAGAGCAGTTTAATTGCACAAAATTCCATCTTTGGCTTTCTCGTATCGGGAAAAATGCCGCATCTTAACACAACTCCTAATTCAATGCATAATTTACATATTTATGAACTTAATATTGATAATGAATTAAAACGGTTTTGGGAAATGGAAGAAGTATTCAATAATAATGCTCAAATTCTGTCTCCAGAAGAACAATTTGTTGAATCACATTTTCAGAAAACTTACTCAATTAATTCCGAGGGTCGTTTTGTGGTAAAATTACCTTTTGTTAAACCTACGACAGAATTAGGTAATTCTAGACCTGCCGCAATTTCTCGCTTGTTGGCGATGGAAAGGAAATTTAAAGAAAACCCAGAATTCGAAAAGCAATACAAGGATTTTATGCGCGAATATATACAGTTAGGCCATATGGAATTAATAACACAAAATGACATTAACGATTCTGAAAATGAACAATATTTTCTTCCTCATCATGCGGTTATTAAACCTTCTAGTACTACTACCAAGTTGAGAGTTGTGTTTGATGCATCATGTAATACTTCAAAAGGTAATTCCTTGAATTCAATTTTGGGAGTAGGTCCTAAATTACAAAGGGACATATTTGAAATTTTACTTAATTTTCGAGTTCCGAAAATTGTTTTTTGCGCTGACATAGAAAAGATGTACCGCCAGATTTTAGTTTCTGAAGAAGATCAAAATTATCAGAAAATAGTTTGGAGGTTTAACTCTAATGAGGAAATAAAAAATTTCAAATTAAAAACAGTTACTTATGGGCTAGCTCCAGCGTCTTATCTAGCCACTAAATGTCTCAAACAAATTGCTGATGATTATACAAAAAACGCTGTTATTTCTCAAACATTGGAGAAAGATTTCTATATGGATGATCTTCTTTCAGGCTCAAACACTGTTAGCGAGGCAATAGAAACTTGTAAAGAAATTAGCGATGTTTTGCACGCGCATGGTTTCCACTTAAGAAAATGGAATTCAAATTCAAAGGAATTTCTTAGAGAGTTTCAAGATGATTCCAATACCGAATCGAATTTTGAAATAATTCCTAGTGATAACGGAAGCTCTAAAGTTCTAGGATTAAGCTGGAACTCTTCTTCAGATACTTTTATTTTCAAGGTTTCACTAAATCTCACTCCACCTCTTACAAAGAGGCAAATTTTAGCAGAATCGGCTAGAATCTTTGACCCACTGGGTCTAATTTCACCATGCACTGTAACTTTAAAAATATTTTATCAAAAACTGTGGTTGACAAAAGGGGACTGGGACACTATTATTCCAGAACATCTAACTGAGGAATTATTCAAATTTCAAAATTCATTCAATGAAATCAATCAATTTTCGATACCAAGATGTGTTACGCTTTCATCCGAGAATGCCTTCGAATTACACGGATTCTCCGATGCGTCAACACTAGCTTATGCTGCCGCAATTTATTGCCGACAAACTTGCAATGGAAAAACCAATGCTTTTCTTTTGGTTTCTAAAACAAAAGTTGCACCAATCAAGCAAATTTCTGTCCCTAAATTAGAACTTTGCGGTGCTCACTTATTATCTAAATTATTCCGCACAGTTATGGACACACTAAAGAATTACAAGTTCGATATTTTTGCATGGACTGATTCTAAAGTAGTCCTTTCATGGTTATCCGCACACCCCCGCAAGTGGAAAACATTTGTCGCGAACAGAACCTCTCAAATAACAGAAGTTTTACCTACTAAGCACTGGGGACACGTTCCCTCAAAAGATAATCCCGCAGATATCGCTTCTCGCGGTATCGACCCAAAGTGTTTGCCAGAATGCGAGCTATGGTGGAAAGGGCCAGGCTGGCTACTTCTAGACCCATCTAATTGGCCGAAAGATGACTTAAATGTTGATGAATTCGATGAGCAAATCAAATCCGAGCAAAGGTCGGATCCCATTTTTTCATTTCACACGCATGCTTCAAATGATGTACTAGATAATTTGTTTCAAAAGCACTCTTCACTTTCAAAAATTATCCGCATTCTGGCATATTGCATAAGATTCATTAAAAAATGCAAAAATGCTAATGAATATCAAATCCCTTCAACAGTACTTACATTTAACGAAATAAAATCTGCTGAAGAAATGATCGTTCTTTGGATTCAAAATTCTTACTTTAAAGAAGAGTTAAATTGCATCAAAGAACAAAAACCTCTAGCTAAGAAAAGCAAATTACACTCCCTATATCCGTTTATTGATGCTAAGGGTATCTTACGGGTGGGAGGACGCCTGCAAAATTCACAGTTAGCATTTAATCACAAGCATCCGGTAATACTTCCATCACAACATAAAATGAGTGAACTATTGATAATACAACAGCATATTGCCACTTTACATGCTGGACCTTCTCTACTATCGCACATCATAAAACAATCTTTTTGGATAGTTGGTGGAAAAAAGCTCATCAACAAATGCATTAATAGATGTTTAAAATGTTTCAGATACAAGAAAGCTATTACAACTCCTCCATTAATGGGGAATTTACCTAAACCTCGAGTAAATCTTGAACGCCCCTTTTTTGCCAGTGGAATTGATTACGCAGGCCCCATATTCATTAAATTTAGCAAGGGTAGGGGTGCAAAAACAACTAAGGGTTACATTGCCTTATTTATTTGTCTTGCTACGAAAGCGGTCCATATAGAAGCTGTAAGTGACCTAACAACTGAAGCATTTATAGCAGCTCTTCGACGTTTTAGTGCAAGAAGAGGTACCCCACGTCACCTTTATAGTGACAACGGGAAGAACTTTGTCGGGGCATCAAGAAAAATCGACCAAATACAGAGGGCATGGTTGTCATTTCCTAAAAATGAAATCATGTCTCGATATTTAACTGAAAAATCCATTGAATGGCATTTTATCCCTCCTTCTTCCCCTCACTTTGGCGGAATTTGGGAGGCTGCGATAAAATCCGCCAAACATCATCTAAAAAGAGTAATAGGAGAGACACTCCTGACTTTCGAAGAGCTCGCCACCCTACTTAGCCAAGTCGAAGCCTTGTTAAATTCGCGACCTCTCATACATTTAAATGACATTGATAGTGACTGCATAAATGTTCTCACACCCTCACATTTTCTTACAGGTGATGTAATCTTCTCAATACCGGAGGAGACCTCATCCATCACATGCAACCCTAGAAATCGCTGGGAGCTGCTGCAAAATTTAAAAAGAGGATTCTCACAGCGATTTAAGAAGGAGTATTTGATCTCGCTCCAAAAAAGAAGCAAGTGGAGAGTCGAGCAACGTAATCTTCAACCTGGACAAGTTGTGCTACTCCTTGATGATACCCAGCCACCAGACTCTTGGCCATTGGGCCGGGTAACAGAGGTGCACCCAGGAAAAGACGAACATGTCCGTGTTGTGACCATACAGTGTAGAGGATCGTTTTTGAGACGACCTGTACACAAATTAGCGCTCCTTCCTATATATCAGGACTAAGGCCTGATAGGGTGGGAGTGTGTTTAAGTACTTAAAGTGTTTATTCTAAAAACAGTAATATTGATAAACATCAAATTACTTCATATTTCAGAAGTGACATTAATTACATTAACTGTTTACTTTAAAACCATAATATTTATAAACTATAAATTAATCCATTATTCAAAAGTGACATTAATGAAATATTTAATATCATTGTTTATTTAAACAATTCATAAGTGGATGATTGCACAGGATTGCGAAATCATTTGTGTTGATTACTTCAAGGACAACATTTTACTGTGAACGAACTCAGTTCAGTTGCTCTTATGTTTTTGTAAAGCACACACGGTGCTTATATTTCTCTTACTGTGTCGCATTCTTGGATATGTTAATCCCGCAACCGCAGCAGGAAACTGCATTCCTGTATCTTGTTTTTTTCAATTTACTAAATGTTTCTTTAAGTTGTTAATATAAAGCAAAAAAGATATATTAGTGTGGATTTATTAACACTTGATAACACCAAAGAACTGCTTTGTCAATCTCGGACACCAACACATACTATTAATATGTATATCGTTTGTTAATTATCCGATTGCATTCAAATTTTCAGAGAGTTCAAATACTAATAAATTAGGCCGCATACCAAATTTCTATTAAAATGTAATAAGTTTTCAGATAATTAGAACCCTCTAAAAAAAACCCCACTGTTAAGGTTACTTGGATAAAAAAATGCTGCAGTTTATTTGTTCAGATAACAGAACGGGCCGTTATCAGCTTGCATCTGATGATGTACTATGCTATGTTGAAAGGATTTATTTTTGTTTCATCGCAAGCATAATTTGTAAATATAATACAATAAAAGTTAAGCTAGTTAAGTATATTTTCAACACAAACATTTAAATAAAATAAAACTGAAAAAAAAATTACTTATTTTAAACTTATCCACTAATTTTTTGCATGATTTTCTTTCCTTTTTTCTTGCATCTTTCGATAATTTTCTCTTACAGTTCGATGAAGGCATAGCATATCTAAATGAAATGTATGTAACAAGCACGTGATCTACGAGGGGGGGGGGAGGATTTTAAAACTGCAAATGACGCTTTGGAATCGGGAATACAGAACAGAAAGTAATGGGAAATATTGATATCTTGAATACACAAAGATTTGGGGTTCCTGCACCTTTTCTAGCTTTGCGTAGGGAGGGTCCGATTGTCCGATTATCGTCACCTGTCATGAACAGGTACAGGGGCGTTCCAGCAGTATTCGGCGCCTGTGTGTATAGGTGAAAACTGGGAAATTCGATTAGTAGTCAGTGGCCGGTAGACCCAGTTTCATTAGTGGCCACTTTTTAAAAGTTAGTAGCCACTTTTTAAAAATAGGTCAAAATGGCTTTTTTTTAAATTTATTTAACGGCTAGTGAGTTACAAAGTTACACATATTTGGTTAAAAATAAAACTCTCATTGCACTGAATGGAAAAGTATGAATAGGTGATTAATACTGCAGATAAAATTATAAGTGATAAACTATATTTAAATATAGACTAAAGCATTGTATAAAACAAACAAGGAAATTGTATTTTTATATTCAAAAATAATTTCACATCTTTCTTGGATATTTTATTCTTACTTAAAATTGGTGGTAATTTTTAAGTTTGGCGAGTGTACAGATAAATATAAATATTCTTTGCTTTGGCTGAGATTTCAACACTCCAGATGTCTTATTAAGACAAAATCAGAGAATGTCAATGTGTTGGTAAGGTGGAGGAAGTCTACTTGGTAGTAGTAAAGTCAGATGCTAAATTTGCAGTATTATTCGCCAAAGTGGCGAGCAGTGGCGTAGCTAAGGGGGGGCAAGGGGGGCGTCCGCCCCGGGCGCCGCGGTCTAGGGGCGCCAAATTGAGAGAAATTGTTATATATCTATATTGGGGTGGGGGCGCAAAATTTCTTGCTGGCCCCGGGCGCCAAAAAACATGACAGTAGGTGGCTACGCCACTGGTGGCGAGTGCTAATTTTGTCCTATATTTTAAAAGTAATTGGCTATAATGTTTCAATCTTTCTTGGCACCTACATAAACTTTAATCATAAATTTAAAAAAAAAATGCACCAACCAACTATTAACTGGTACAATTAGTGAGCATATGGCAACAGTGAAAGATTTAAGATACAGCAATGTCCTTAAAATCTCCTTGCATTCAGAGGTAAAATTGGTAAAATTTATTTGAAATGCATATGGAATTAAATTTAATGACTATATTTCGAAAAAAAAAAAAAAAAAAAAAATTTCTTTAAAACATAATCCAAAAAAAAAAAGAATTCATGGTAAAAAGCCAAAATATAGAAAATACAACAAAGTTGCTAAATATGCTTGCACCAGAAAGAAATAACCAATCACTAATTAGATGCAAACAAAGTAGAGATGCATATATATTCATGAAAAAAAGCTGCATTTAACAAAGCAAATAAATAAGATTTTTTAATCGCCAAGTGGCGACTAGGGTGGCGATCAATGGCCGATTTTGAATTTAAAGAATTCACCAATTCACTAATTAGATGCAAACAAAGTAGAGATAATATATCCATGAAAAAATCTGTATTTCACAAAGCAAATAAATAAGATTTTTCAATCGCCGAGTGGCGACTAGGGTGGCGATCGATGGCCGATTTTGAATTTAAAGAATTAACCAATTCACTAATTAGATGCAAACAAAGTAGACATGAATATATCCATTAAAAAATCTGTATTTCACAAAGCAAATTAATAAAAATTTTCAATCGCCGAGTGGCGACTAGGGTGACGATCGATGGCCGATTTTGAATTTAAAGAATTAACCAATTCACTAATTAGATGCAAACAAAGTAGACATGCATATATCCATGAAAAAATCTGTATTTCACAAAGCAAATTAATAAAAATTTTCAATCGCCGAGTGGCGACTAGGATGGCGATCGAAGGCCGATTTTGAATTTAAAGAATTAACCAATTCACTAATTAGATGCAAACAAAGTAGACATGCATATATCCATGAACAAATCTGTATTTCACAAAGCAAATTAAGATTTTTCAATCGCCGAGTGGCGACTAGGGTGGCGATCGATGGCCGATTTTTAATCGCCACTTTTACAACTTTAATCGCCACGTGGCGAGTGGCGACCGCTAATTTACACCTATACCTGTGTGCAGAACTGCATTTGGCGCCCCCCCCCCCATCCAATCATCTGTAAAAATAAAACTGTGTCCCCCCACCCCCCCCCCCAAAAAAAAAAAAAAACTATGAATATTTAAAAATGTATAGTTGCCATTCTTTTGGCGTTTTTTGAACCAGAAAATTTATTTAATAAAATATGTCTTGTTTCTTTACAATTCGTACTTTATTTCATTAAATAAATAAATTTCTGTTTCCAAACATGCTTAAATTACTTGAAAAATAAAGAAGGATGGCAGCTATGTAAATAAAATTTGTAACACAGTAAAACCTGTGTAAATGAAAGCACTCTCTATCAGAATCCTGCGTTGCAGTAAAATTTCATTATCCCGGAGAAAATAATTTATATAACATGCATAACATTTATATAAAGATGCAATAACAATAGATTGCATCTAAAAGAAAGAAGTATTGGCGATGGCTACGAAAATCTACTGCACATAGAGATCTGAAAATTTGGATAAGGATAGATGATGGTAGATGCACTGTGCACCTGACACTAAAATTTTTTTATTTTTTGTTAATTATCCGAAATATTAATTAAAAACCTTTAATGATAATCGCAAAATGGCGAACTTTTATTCCTCAACGAGATTATGCTTGTGTGTAAGCAGTCCTTTTCACTGACGAAAAGCGTAACGTTTGATTTCTTCTGCATTTTCAAATTGGGATATAGTGAGATCCCGGTAGAATTACAAGTAAATAAATAAATAATAATAAAGAAAGAAAGAAATGGTATTTTTCAATGATATTTTTAATTACTATTTCAAAAATCTTTTTATTTGGCAGCGATTCGCATCAGTTTTCAAGTTTTCCATTTCTCTGAAGTTTCAAACGTAAAAAAACAAACAACAACAACAATAAAAACTGTTGATACATTCACGGTATTTTTCAGGTTCTAATAATATATTTTGTGTGAAAATATTAATATTTACTGTTCAAAAAAAATTTTGAAGTCTCGCCAAACATATTTTTTCTCTCGGTGCAAATTATCTCAAGATATCGTTTCCCAATTAAGAAATATGTGATTTGAATATCATTTCGTGTTTATAAATAAAAAAATATGTATGATGGGGTTGTGCACATTTCCATTATTTATTTTATCAAGATTTTTTTTTTTTTTTTTTTTTTTTTGTCAAAATTGAAAGTTTTATATCTAAATGTCAGAAAATAAATACAAATTAACGGTTAGCTTGAAAAGTCAGACCGGAAAATGAATAGCACCGCCGCCGGTATACTCTACTGAAGGCAGTGGGAAATCAACTCGAGCTTCGATTGGATGGACTTTCATTTAAAAAGGAAAAATCATACAAATTCAAGATTATACACTGCTAACAATATAACGTTCGTTCGAAAATATTTTTATTCAAAATTATAAAGTTAAATCAACATGCTGCTGAAGACATTGCCCTCCCCACACCCCATCTCTACATTCGTTTGGAAAAGAATAACATTCAATATATTTGACTTTAGAATATTTAAGGTTATTGTAATTGGCCTAGGTGATCCAAGGTGGTTGGTTAGTAGGACATAAAGTGCACAGGATTTTAAAACACCTTTTACATAAATCTATATTTTTCCATGTATATTAACAGCCATCATTGTAGTTTCTAATTTATTTATGTCTAAATTGATTTTTTTGGGGGGGGCATTTTAGTCTCTGTATCGTCTACGGTTATGTGTAATGCTAATAAGTGCTCTTATTTCAAAACAGGGTTGGGTTTCTGACGTCAGAAACTGGTTTTTGACATGACAAGCGTCAAAAACTGGTTTAAACCATCAAAAACTGACTTAAGCCGTCAAAAACGTGTAATGCGCTTTAAACATTTTAAGAACAAGAGAGAAACTTTGAGTAATTTTTTATTTAAAATAGGGATGCACCGAATATTCGGTATCTATTCGGTATTCGGCCATGTTACCGAATATTCTTTTATGCCGAATATTAAACTATTCGGTTAAGCCGAGTATTCGGCTTGGCCGAATATGAAACTGTTCGGCCTGCCGAATATTCGGTATGGTCGAATATCAAAATATTCGGCCGAATCCAATACTTAATAAAATCTTTTCACTATTTCCACTTTTAACTGTCAACTTTTTAAATTTATATTTAAAATAATTAGAAACAAAATCATTTTTAAATAAAATAGAATGTTTTTACATTATTTATTTGCTGTTTGTAAAGTATAACTTAAGAAAATTAACCATGAGAAGGATTAAACTGGTGATTTATTAGGATTCTCCTTAGGAATAAATTATGTGCTGATACAAGTTTCTAAATTTTGTTTAGTAAATAATCTGTTTCTTGCTTTTCCTCAAAAAAAAAAGTCCTTTAAAAGAAAAAAAAAACTTTTGCAATTAGTAATAGCTATCAAGGCAGACAATTTTTGTTCATGAAACCATAATCATAATCAACTTATTGAGTCATAAATACATTGTATTTCATCTCACTCTTGGTGAAAACTTGTGTGTTCGTTTATTACATTAACAATAAATAAGATAATATTTTCAACTCACATACTTTGATTTCTGTAAAATATGGTATGATGGAATGGGTGGAAAATACCACCATTCATAAGAAAAGAACTATGAGTCAAACATACCTTTGTTCAGAATTAAGTTGAAAGTATTTGTACTTTATATTGAAAAAAATCTGCCTTAAGTTATTTAAAAAGGACAATTATCAGACTGTAAAATTTTTCTTTGGCCATTTTTTCATTATTTGATTTTAAAATGTTTGTTTTGATTCATAGAAAATTTTATTAAAATTTCATAATTGCACTTCTTAGATAACTCAAGGCAGATTTTTTTTCAATATTAAATGCTCTTATAAAAAGCTCTTGTTTTTCAAAATGTAAGTTCCTTTTATTAAATATTATGTAAAATGTTTTAAAAAGTAACATTTTGATACCTTTAAATTTTGAAATATAAAAAGTATTTGGAAAGCCGAATATTCGGTATTCGGCCAAAATCACTATTCGGTGCATCCCTAATTTAAAGTTAATTATACTGTAATTTAATAATTACAAAAAAATTAAATTACTTTAATTGCAATAAAACATTGTTTTTTAGAATGTTCAAACAGAAGAAAATGATTTTGTACAATTAATAATCAGGATCAATTTTACCCCACAGTATCCTATAGCACTTAACCAATTTAGCACATTTATTTACACCCAAATAGTTTAATGAGTTTAGAGTGTATGAAGCCAAAGTTACAAAATATTATCTCAATTGGTGCTGAGCTAGCAGGGCTTGATAGCAGAGGTATTGCTAGTTGAGCAAGTTTGGAGACAGGCCAAATTTTTAGATTTATGACAAATATTTTTTTTCTTTTTTTTCTGGAAATGATAATATACAATACAGTAAAACTGAATTTTTAATATTACATCTAATATTGTATATGTGCGACATATGTTTAATGTGAAATTTTACAGATCACTGTAGTACTTGAGGTTTCTGACGAGGTTTTTGACAAGAGGTTTTAGCCATGACGGTTTAAACCATGGTTTTAACCGGATAAAACCGCACACTGTCAAAAACTTGCCAACCCTGTTTCAAAAATTCAATTTTATGTTCGGAAATGAAATGTACAAATCTTACTATCATTACAATAATTTATGTAGTATTTGAATAAACATATGTGTACGCAGGGAGTGCAGGGAAAGGCACCCCCTTCAACCTTCGAAAAAATTAGAAAATTTGGACATCTAACGGCCAAATTTAGTCTATCTTCATCAACTCTCCCCCTTTTTCACTATCATGATAATTCCAGAGTACTAGATGGCTCGAAAAATAGCGTTCCCGGGATCTCGGGGAACCCAGAAATCATTTCTGGGAACGTATATTTTTTCACTCAGTTGCCCAGGCGGAAACCTAACAAATCGCCGGAGCCGATAACGATGCTGCAGGCGCGTTATAGTATGTAAATTGCACTAAAAACGAAGACGATACGCAAAAAAAAAAAAAAGCTTTTACGCGGCCCGTGAAAGAGTAATTTAGTCAAAATGTTATGGAAAAAGCCAAAATTTCATCAAAAAATCGCGGGGAAAAACGCAAAATTCATCAAAAAATCGCGAAAAACAGCAAATTTCATTAAAAAAAATCGCGATTAAACGACAAATTTTGTTATAAAAATCACGACAGAACGGCAAATTTCGTCAAAAAATCGCGATAAAATGGTTAATTTCGTAAAAAAAAAAAAAAAAAATCGCGAAAAAACGCACAGTTTGCCAAAAATATCGATAAGAACAGTAGATTTCATTAAAAAAAATTACGAATAAAAGGCCAAATTTTGTCAAAAGACTGCGGGAAGCAACGCAAACTTCATTAAAAAATCGCAAAAAACGGCGAATTTCTTTAAAAATTTCGAAAAAAGTCAGGTTTTATGAAAAGATTGCGATAAAACAACAGATTTCGTCAAAAGATCGTGAAGAACAGCAAATTTTGTCAAAAAATCGCATTCAATCGGCAAATTTCATAAAAATTCTCACACATAAATTTTTCCCGGAACCAACACTTTTCATCTGGGAACCTGTACTTTTCATGTAGTTTCTCGGCTGGGAACCTTAAAATTTTTATAATTTTTGAGCCCGAAAAAAATAGATAAAAGGTATTTATTTCGTTCAAAAATCTATAACGTGGGAAAAAAAAAAAAAAAAAAAAAAAAAAAAAAAACTTTTGTTCAATACATAATAGTTTCCACCGGAAATGATCATTAGTAGAAGTGCTGAACAAAATTATTGCTTTGGCCGCTTAAAGTAAGCTTTGCTCTTTAAGTGTGAAAACCAGTGTTAAACCTACGGCACGGAATGCCAAAAACTTCACAAACGGCTGATACTCCATTTTTACCAGTTAAAATTTGTTACATAGCTGACGCCAGTAACTCCAATCAAAAATCTGTACACTTAACAGAACAGAGAACCAGGGCCGTAGCTAGAAGTGTACGATGGGGGGGGGGGCCTCAGGGGAATATAGGGGGGGGGGCTCATATTTTTTTGTTCCCTCTCTAATGCAGAAAGTTAAAATTAGTGCATATTCACATTGTAGGTACTATGTTTCTCATTAAATTGTTGTAATAACTTCATTTTAAGCTAAGAAAAGTATATAGTGATGAAAATTTTGAATATATAACTGGTGCAAAAATAAACATCCTGTTAGCTTCATATGTACCAATAGGATGAGGGAGTGTTGAAACACGTATTTTAGATACAATTTAGTAACTCTGCAAAACTGTGAAAGGGTCTCAAAACTAAATTAGATTTTTGAACAGAATTTCATTTGAATTTTCAGAGCATTTAGTGACCTTGGAACTTTTTCCAGGGGGGGGGGGGGGCTCAAAATATTTTAGGGGGTTGAGCCACCCATAGCACCCCCTTAGCTACGGCCTTGCAGAGAACACTAACTTACAAAAGGCTATACAAATGTAATGAACGTTGTCAACTTTTTGGCAATTTCTAGACCTCCGCTATCCCTTACGATATCATACGTTATCATTCCTCAATAACATTCTCTTTTCTTTATTGGTAAACACAAGTATTATTTCAAATATACTTTACACCTGTTTTCTTAAACGCAGATTATATATATGCATACACATAAGACGGAAGAATAGGAATACCAAAAATTGAGATATTAAATATTTTGAAAATAAATAATTTTATAGTGATTTAATTATTTTAATTTTCATAAAAATAGTTAACAAACTAATATATATATATATATATCATATTGCAGACTATTTTGATATAACGAACAAGTTATAAATGAAATGAAAAAAAACTTTATATAAAAAAAATGGAAACAGAAAGAGTTAATTTTGGTTGGATCATTCAAAAATGATAACTATATCAAGACCCATCCCTCACTAGAGATATCTTCTGATATCATATGCTAGATTCTCCCCCCTTCCTCCTAAAGTAATAACTTTTTTATGCATAGCCAGTGCCGTAGCTAGAAGTGAATAATGGGAAAGAGGTGGGGGTCATATTTTCTCTCTTTCTCTCTGTGACGCAGAAAGATAAATTAGTACATGTTCACTCTGTAGTTACTATGTTTCTCATTAAACTGTTGTAATAGTTTCATTTTACGCTAAGAAAAGAATAGAATGATGAAAAATTCGAGTGTAAAACGAGTGAAATCTTAAACAACTTGTTAGCTTCATATGTGTAAATAGGATGAGCAAGTGTTGAAACACTTATTTTAGTTACAATTTAGTATTTTTGCAAAAGCTGTGAAAGGTCCTCAAAACTTAATTAGATTTTTAAATAGAATTTCATTTGAATTTTTGGAGTAGAAATCAATTTAGTGACTTTGGAATCTTTTCTAGGGAAGCTCAAAATGTTTGAGGGGAAGCTGAGCCTCCCATAGCACTCCCTTAGCTACGGCCCTGTGCATAGCCCCCAAGTTCTGGTTTTACATTGTTTCTCTATTCAGGATTCTCCAAAGCGTCCCCCGCGGATGCCGCGATTGCGCCCTTAGGTTTTCATGGCACCCATTCGAATGTATCCTCTTATACTAGCTACTTTTAAGATTAAATATCCATTTTAAGGGATGCATTTTTAAAAGCAAAAAATATTTAAATAGTTTTCTTGTAATACTTATCGATGACCTTAAATAAGTTTTAATTATTTAATGCTATTAAATTGTTATTCAGTGATTAAGGTTTCTATAGCTTCTTCATCTACAAAACTTTTGAACTTTTTTCTAACACTTCGCTTTTTCAAAACCGGTGAACTCTGTAGCTCAAAATCTACTGAACCGATCTTTATAAAATTGTACACACTCTTTCTTTGTATAAATTACGAGATAACGCTGTCGAGTTTTTTTTTATTTTTTTATTTTAACTTACTTTTAAAAAACAAAATATCAGATTTTTTTGATGAAAAATCAGTATTTTGACTTCCGAGCCTTGTAAAAAATTGAAAAATTAATAAAAAAGAAAAAACTCGACAGCGTTCCCTGAGGAAACTTATCAACTAATTAAATCAATTTAGTTTTTTAATTTCAGTTGATCCAGTCATGAGTTATGCGGTTCACCGCGAATCAACTTTTTTTTGGGACGTCTTCGAAGATTCGCTGTCATCGGCTCATTTTTTAATATTTCTTAATGAAAATTTCACAGAATACTCTTTAAATGACATATAATTATACTATAACTATACAAATAAAAAAATATTAATTGTATCCTTACAAAAAATGATAGAAAATATGCTTTTTTTCCCTTGAATTAACCTTACTACCCCCTTAATCGGCATATTATTGAAATAATTTTGCACATGAATTAATTTTTAAAAAGAGAAGTTGGATTTAATTATATATCTAGATTTTTTTCATGTAATCCTGTTGTTGTGAAATTGTGAATTTTTTGTATATATACTTATACAAAATATATTCAGAATTTGTGAATAAGAAATTATTACTATTTTTAGAGTCCTATTTAGACATTTTTAATAAGGTTATTTATGCATATATACAACTTGATAAGATTCAGCTGCTATATGGCGTGAGATTTTTCTTCTCTTCAATCACTGCATTTGCGAAAGATTCAATTTGTAGATTAAACTTTTTTCTGAAATGTCTATTTTCAAGAGAAATTTTTCGAAGGGTCTTGTGTTTCAAACAAGAAAAAAATGTGAAGGATCCTTTCTAGTCCTTTCAAACAGATTTCTGCTCAGAGATCAGATTACCCACATTAAAGTTTTCATGTGGGACACTCAACATAAAAATAAATAAAATAAAAAGTATGAGAATATAGCTATTACAAAATTTTCACTTTATTATTTCATAAATGAAATTTCAATTTTTCCGGTTCGGAAAAATTGAAAAATAAGCCTTTGGAAAAAAACCGAAAAAACCCAGTTTTTTTCCCAATTTTTTCGTTTTTTTTCCGAGCATTCCCATCTCTAACCGTAATATATTTATCTATCAGTATATATATATATTATGTATATCAGTTGAACCTAACCCTGTCTGTATTAATTGATTTATCATTGCTTTCTCATGTATTTTTTAATTGTATTATATGATTTAATTATTTTTCTCAGGATTCCAAAGTTGAAGTCTTGGCCAATGCTGCTGGTTATCGTGTGACACCATCTGTGATAGCTTTTTTAAATGACAAAGAAAAGGTTTGACACATTAAAATCTATTTTTTCTTTTTAAAAATCTTTATTATCACTAAGATATGAATTTTGTATTAGTTGCATTAATAACCTTAAAAGAAAGATTAGAAATTTTGACAAGTTTTAACTGGAACAAAAAATCATGCATCAAGTGTACATTTTAAAGTTCTAACACTTTGAGAATATTGTAACTTAACTTTCATCTTCAATAAATTGAAATACAGTAGAGGACTTATTATCCGGAATTCCGAAATCCGGAAGGACCCAAAATCCGGAAATGAAGGCGATTGAGAACGGTATGAATCATAATGAAATGAATGAATCATGAATCTTTGATTAAATGTGCGTTTTTCGAGATTTTTTAATAGATTTCATGCTTTTTGGCTTTTTTTTTTTTTACAAAAGTCACCTTTTTTCTGCGTTTTTTTGACAGAATTTACATTTTTTAAACGCACATTTTTTCAAGTATTGCTTCAAGTATCAAAATTCATAATTCATAAAAAGATTCATGATTCATTCATTTCATCATGATTCATCCTCATAAAAAAACGCAAATTTTTTCAAGTATCGCGAAAAAAACTCTGCAAATTCTTCAAATATCGCGATAAAACTGTACAAATTTCGTCAAAAATCGCGATAAAACCTTGCAAATCTCGTCAAATCTCGGGAAAAAATCCTGCAGATATCTCACAAACAATGCAAATTTTGTGAAGCGATCGTGGAAAAATCCAGTGTAAGCACCCCCCTCTAATTATTTTACGATTTTTCGTCACCTTTTGGGGGGGGGGGGGGTGGATTAACGGTAATATATATAAAGCCAGTTAGCAAAAAGTCCGGATTTTGAAGAGCTCTGAATTTTGGATGCCCGGATTTGAGACTTTGTACTATAGTACAAGAGTCAAAGTTGTAGCTTAGTGTTTTTTTCCACAGACTTCTCATACAACACACTTTTCATTCATATTTTAGATAGCAGTGCTATAATTTTGTGATTATTTTTAAATTTTCCGTGGTTTTTTTGTTTTGTTTTGGGAAGGGGGGGGGGTGTCAAGTTTCGGACGGACCCAAAATCCGGAAAATTCCAAAATCCGGAAAGCTTTCGGTCCCGACGATTCCGGATAATAGGTCCTCTACTGTATGATATTTAAGTAAACAGTTTGTAAAATGCATAACATATTTAAAAAATTAATTTTAGCTATTACACCAGTTATAGTCAAACAACATTAAAATTCGGTACTTACGTATTAACGCCACCGCAGCCGCAGCAGAAGTTGCGCTAATGCGCCAATAAATAGCGATCTTGTTGTTCGCACGCTCATGCAATTATCTCTACAATATCTTGATGCGTCGTTTTTTGCTGATTTTTGACGCCATTTTTTAGTGCTTTAGTTCTTTTTCAGTGCACAACTTCTGTTGCGGTGGCGTTAATAAGTAAGTACCTAAAATTCTTCTGTAAAGCCCTTTATATGATCCGCAGATTTGATTTTAAAAAAATCATTCATTAAAATCACACAATTACATTTTTTTCATTAATAATGTTAATATTTAATCTATACTCTAATTCAAAATAACCTTGAAAAGAGTATATTTTATTTAAACAAAGCAAACAATCAAGGTATATGTTCTCAATGTACTCTAAGAATGTTCTTTTATTTTCAACAGCAATCTTTTGTTTGCTTTTCTTTGTAAGACGCTTTTTTGATAATTAAATAAATTTATTGATTGGCGTGGTATCCCAGAGTAAATAAACATATAATAAAGAATTTTCCTCTTTTGATCACTAACCAATAGGTGTTACAAATTTGGGTACTACTTGGTTATCCCATCGGCCAATTCCGCCAAATTGTACAAATCGCCAATCTAATGGCCAAATTACACATGTTGACATAATTTTTCATTTTAAATAACGAAAAAACAAATAATTATTAGAATATTAATAAAAATATAAATAAAAAGTCAAAATAAAAATTATTTAATGACTTTTAAACACGTTTATACATTTAATCTTATTGTATATGACATTCACGATAATCTATTATTGGCATTTAATCGTATAGTTTGGCGATAGATTTTTAGTCGATGGGATAACCAAATAGTACCCAAATTTGTTTTTAAGCACCCTTGGGCTTTATTTTGATATTCTGTCACTTTTTTTTTTCTCTGAAATTGTCAGTATAAGAATTTTTTGTTATGAAAAAGTTTAACCCTCTCGCTGACAAGCCCATATTAATACATTCATTAAGCTCCAAGTTTCATTGTGATACAAGCAATATTTAAAATAGTCGAATTCTATTGATTTAATAGATTTTTAATACATTGTACAATGATTAATATTTCTAAAGATTACATTTGTATTCTTTACTAAGCTTTTTTATATAATGTTGAAATAATCATATTCTTTTAGCATTTAAAACAAACTGCTGTGAAAACCAAAACAGCATTACAGTTCTGCCTTTTTATAAAACTGTTAGAAGATTAAAAAATTTTGGATTTATATTGACCTTAAATAATTTTATAGTTTGGGATTTTATTGAAAAAGTATGTTGATTCAGTTAAATCACAAATTCTAAATAAAACAAGATGGAACTGACAAATAGCTCGTTTAAAATTTTTTATGCCTAACAGTTCTTTTTATCTTCAAGTTGTGGATAATCACGAAAGATGAAATTGATGATGGCATTTAGTGTTTAGTAGATAATCTTTATGTGTATAAAGAAGTAAAAAATATGTGCAGCCATTTCGAACCAGTTGCGGGTCATTCCATGTCAAATCACCCAGATTTTTCCAAAAATGACACCCACCATCACCAATTTTGAAAAAATTTAGTGAATTTATAGAATTTTTAATGCTGATTCCAAAAATATCAACTATATTGAAATTGATCAAACAGTTTGTGAGTTATGAGCTTTTAAATAGCTCCCAAGATGGCCGATTTGCCGCCATTTTGAATAGCACATATAACAACAAAAAAGTCCACAACTTTTTTTACGTTTAAGCTAGAGCTTTCAATTTTTTTTTTTTTTTGTTCAGAATAAAGTAAACTTTCTTTTAAACAGATTTTTGTAAACCTCATTCCATAAAAATGCTGTCAGAAAATGACTTTTTGTCATTTTTTTAAGTAAAAAAAAAGGTGCAACTTCAATGGCCAATTTCCTCCAATGTACCTCCTTCAATTTTCCTCTAATTGCATAAATAGGCAACTCAAAGTGTGTTTTGATGACTGATAAAAAAAATTTAATGGGCAGTTCACAGGTTTTTATTTGAAAAAATAAATTCAATTTTACTGACTTTCTCAATAACAGAAAACACAAGATAATGTTGATATTTCTTTTATTACCAGAAATATCATACATCTAAATGTTTGATAAGGTTTTTATATTACATAAATATATATATTTAATGTGGCTAAAAAAGAGGGGAATCTCATAGAAATAAATAGGAATAAAAATAATGGATTCTTGCAAGACAGTACTTTAATGACAAATTCAAATCTATTGCTGTCTCAGTAAATTATGAGTAAAACAGAAATGATGTGAAAAGTTCTACAAATAGGTGCATTATATAACAAAATCATACTTGTATATAAAACAAAACATGATAAAATTAAAACTCAGGAACAGAAATTATGGTACTTTAAAATAATACAAAATAACGTACCACATACACAATAAACATGCTATTAAAAATATATCTACATCAATAAGTAATTTAAAGTAAAGATAATTAATATTTTTAAAAATCCTTGCCAACAGGCCGTTGTAAATTTTGAAGTTAAATACAGTAGACTCCTTCAAATCTGTACAGCTTGGAACTAGAAGTTTTGCAGATTTTAGAATTTTGCTGATTTCTAGTCATTACTTTGTTTACATTTTTTAAACAGGAATTTGAAAGCAATTAATAATGCAATCAAAACTAAAATGGATGCTTTAGAATATAGTAATAAAATATTAAAATAAGTAATAAATTAAAATAATAAAAATTTAGATAATTATCAAAGTGATAAAAAAATCAAAAACAAAGGTCAAGTTAATAATCAACAATACATGATTAAATATTCATTATAAACATGAAATATATTTTTCCTAAATTATTCAATGTAGCTTACAATGTACCTCATAAAGGTACATTACTAATTCACAACAAAATCGTAAAATTAGGAAGTTTTATTTCATTTTTAGCCAGATTTATATTTTATAACAAAAAAAAACTTGATTAATGCATAAATATATTTGATAAGAAGATTGTGATCACCAATGATATCAGAAAAATCTTGATTTTTTTCATAATAAATTTATCCTTTCTTCATGAAAAAAACATGAATTCAGTAGTATTAATGAAATTTACAAATTAAAATAAAATGGAATTCATATAAAATAATAATAGTCAAATTTTGTGTCTATATTTGAACTGAATGTTTCATTATTTACATCTGTGAATTATGTGTGGATTTTAGGGTTCCAGATTTGAGGAAGTCTACTGTACTTGTTTCATTAATAAAAACTAAATCAAATTTAGACATAAACCTAGTTTAATAATTTTATCTGTCTGTTTTTAAAATTTAATTTTTCTGTAAGAACTGGTTTTATCAGTATCATATTAAGGCAGTGTATACAAAAAAATATTTTTGTACCCTCAACAACTCAAAATTTTCTGACACATTTTCAGATTCATTTCTAAAAGTAAAAACCTGATGCTTGTTGATGTGATTTTTTGCAGAGATTTATAAGCAACCTCAAGGCTGCTACAGGTAACTATTTGTATATTCTGTGCGCACCAGTATTTTTATAATGTAAAGTTTGAATTGTATTTTTCTTGTAAATGTTATCAAAGCATCTATTACGGATTTCAGCTTTAGGAAAGTGGTGCCAGTTATAATTAAAAAATAGTCGCTTGTGGCAGCCTTGCAACCTGTGTTCTTACTTTTTCTGTTTCCAGTACTATCGCTTTGAAAAATTCAATTCAAATTGCCCATTTTGACAGTGTTTTTTTAATATATTATGCCTGATATATATAGAGCTAGCCAGGGTTGGGTTTTTGACGTCAAAAACTGGTTTTCGACATGACAGTGGTAAAAACCGTGTTTTTACCGGTTTATTCCGTCAAAAACCCATCATTTTCAATTTCTGTCTGATTTATAATGCAAATGCAGCATGAAATTAATTTTTAAGTTAATTTTTCCTTGTTGTTCTTATTATTTTCAATTACATTTGTTAAATTTATTTAAAAGAAGGATTTTCTAAGTGGGAAAATTTAAAAATACAAGAGTAAAAAGAAAAAACAATATTTGTCATAATCTCCATTAATGTAGATTCTACTAACTGCAAAGAACATTAATATTAAATGATAAAAGGTTATTATTATTAAATAACATTCAATATAAATTTCTAATAAACTATTTAAATCATTTTAGGGATGCAAAAATGTTATATGATATGAAAATAGATGTCAAGAACTGGTCATTGAATAAATTTGAATATCATAATATGATACAGTAGACTCCCTCAAATCTGCAACTGTCTAAAATCCGCACATAATTTACCGATGTAAACAATGAAACTTTCTGTTCAGGTGAAGGAACAAAATTTGACATATTTATTTTTATATCAATTCCATATATATTTGTAATTTTGATAAATATTACTGAATTCATGTGTTTTCATGAAGAAAGAATAAATTATTTTGGAAAAAATTAAGATATTGCTGATATCACTGATAATCACAATCTTTTTACCAAATATATGTGAGGTGCCTCTTCGATCCAGAACATTTAAAAACTGTCAACAGATGGCGCCACATGCGCATCGGACAAGGACTCTAGGCAGGCTGTAAGAGACTGCTGGTTCGGTGAGTCAGTTACTGGACTGCCGCCGCTTAAGTAGCACGCAAGGAAAATCACCTTGTTCCGAGAGACAAAACGTGTCTCAAGATAATTTAGAAATGTATTCTACTTCTTTATAAGTTTAATTAAATTTATGTTTGTTTAAGTACGTGCTATTAATATTTATCCATATACACCGTGTTTCTGTAAAAAACATCGACTAAACGAAAGATTAATTAAGATTGAGCAGCCGTGATATCCCATAACCACATGGTAGCTTCAAGTGTTGACCGGACAATTTTGAAAGACGCCTTCTGATATATCGTTCCTGGACAACTACAGCGATGAAAAAAAACGGTATGTGCCATTTTCTATGTTTCTTTGTGGTATTCTCTGGCCCAATTGTTATATTTACCAGTTATTTTAATTAAAAAATTTTCGAGCCCAAGCGTTCTCATTCAAAATTTTACTAAATTGTATATTTATTTATTTATTGCTCTATCAATATATGTATTTTTAATTCTGCGCTCACAATGCCTGATGATATTCCTGCCGATAATCCGACAGAAACGCTTGCTAGGGTAGCTGTTAAAATTCTTCCCTTATGGAAAAGTAATATTTCTGTTTGGTTTGTACAAGTTGAGGCAAATTTTGCCGTGGCGCAAGTAACGAACGACACTACTAAGTACAATTATTTATTATCTGCTATAGACACAGATACATTAAGTGCGGTATCTGATTTAATTCTTACGCCGCCTCCAAATGACAAATATAATGCTTTGAAACAGAGACTAATTCAGGAGTTTTCAGATTCGCAATCGCAGCAGATACGTAAATTACTCTCTGAACTTGTGCTAGGTGATAAAAAACCTTCCGTTTTACTGCGGCAAATGAAAGAATTAGCGCAAAGTTCCGTTACCGAAGAATTTTTGAAAGCTATTTGGTTAGAACGTTTGCCGACGCATACGCAAGCAATTTTGTCGGTTTCAAGCTCCGGATTACAGGAATTAGCAACCCTAGCTGACAAAATTAATGAAATTAAATCTGAATCGGCAGTGTATGCAGTTTCCAAACCCACCGAATCGCCTCGGAACGACCATAACGCGATCTTAAATCTTCAAACACAAATTGAGCAATTGACACTGCAGGTTTCAGAGTTATCCAAAAATGTGTTTAGGCGATCGATGTCTCGCGGCCGATCGCATTACAGGGAAAGACGATACAGTAAAAATAGAGATTCCCAAAAATCGAGTCGTAAACAAAACGAATCAGACTTATGTTATTACCATCAGAAATTTGGTAGTGATGCTCGAAAGTGCCGCGAACCTTGTTCTTTTGATGAAATTAAAAAAAAACTAGTGGCTGCTGCTAGGTCAACAAGCGAAAATACAGTTGGCGTAGCAGCATTAGAACAATGTAGGTTGCATGTGTTTGATAAAAATTCAGGGTTCAAATTTTTAATAGATAGTGGTAGTGATATTTCTTGTATCCCTGTACCAAAACAAGTAAACAAAAAGAGTCCTTCTAATTATCTTTATGCTGCAAATAATTCCAAAATTCCTGTTTATGGTAACAAACTGCTTGACCTAAACATCGGCTTGAGAAGGAGTTTTCGCTGGTCATTTGTTATTGCAAATGTCTCTTGCCCTATAATTGGAGCAGACTTTTTAAGAAATTTTGCTTTGCTTGTAGATTTGCACAAATTTCGATTAATTGACTCTGTAACTGGATTGTCCACTAAGGGTGAGCTTACTTGCTCAAAACAGTCCCAAATTAAACTAATTTCTGAAGACATGTCTTTTAAAACTATATTTGAGGAATTCCCAGAGCTCTTAAATCCCATACCAAATTTTAAAAAACCAACTTGCCATGATACAGTTCATCATATCGAAACTACAGGACCACCACTTTATTCCAAACCTCGCCGATTACATCCAAAAATTTTAAAGGAAGTTCAAAAAGAATTCCAATATCTTATGGATGAAGGTATATGTCGTCCTTCCAAATCCCCTTGGGCATCCCCTATTCACGTTGTACCAAAACCGGATGGTTCTTACAGAGTTTGCGGTGATTATCGACGTCTAAATTCAGTAACTCTTCCTGACCGTTATCCAATACCCCACATCCATGATCTTACCAATATTCTACATGGAAAGAAAATTTTTACAAAATTAGATATAGTCCGCGCTTATTTTCATATTCCAGTGCATGAAAAAGATATTCCTAAAACAGCGGTAATAACCCCTTTTGGAAGCTTCGAATTTCTATATTTAAATTTTGGACTTAAATGTGCAGCAAACACTTTCCAAAGATTTATTAATGAGGTTCTCTATGGTCTTCCATTTGCTATAGCTTATTTGGATGACATTCTAATTTTTTCCGAAACGGAATCGGAACATATAGACCATGTACGAGCTGTTCTAAGCAGACTCTCTAAATACGGACTTAACATAAATATATCCAAAAGTGTTTTTAAACAAGACAGCGTATCATTTTTAGGACACGAAATTTCTCTTGCTGGAATTCGACCATTACAAACTAAAGTTGAAATTATTAAGCAATATCCACGACCAAAAACTCTTTCTGAACTTCGTACATATATTGGCTTATTCAATTATTTTCGACGTTTTTGTCGCAATGCTGCAACTATCCTTGCACCCTTAACAGATTTGTTGCGTGGAGCTAAAAAGAAAGATTCAACTCCTATCGATTGGTCTGAAAATGCAATAAATTCTTTTGAAGCTTCAAGAAAGGCATTAACGGATGCAACTCTTGCATTTCCTAGCCATGACGGTCAATTAGCACTTCATTCTGATGCTAGTGATTTTGCTATTGGTGCTACACTAAGCTTAGAAACAGAGGAGGGTCTCAAACCACTCTCATTTTTTTCCAAACGTCTAAATGAAACACAATTAAAGTATTCTACCTTTGACAGAGAATTGTTAGCAATTTATGAGTCCGTTAAGCATTTTAGACACTTTTTGGAAGCCCGTCAATGTACAATCTTTACCGATCACAAGCCAATTGTTTTTGCCTTTAAAAAAAGAACAGATAATTACACTAACAGACAAAGTCGGTGGTTATCTTTTATATCTGAATTCACCACTGATATGGTATTTTTAAAAGGAAACCAAAATGATGCAGCCGATGCACTTTCCCGAATTAACGTAATACAAATGCCTACTCCATTAGATTACGATAAATTAAGTATGGAGCAAAAAGAGGATTCAGAACTTAGAGAAATTATGCAAAGCGGTCAATCCAGCTTAGAACTCAAATTAATTACCCTTCCAAATTCCACAACAGAAATTTATTGTGACATTTCTAGTGGCAAAGCACGTCCATATTTAACTCCAACTTTTAGAAAACAGGCATTTTGGAATTTACATGCACTTGCTCATCCTGGAACTAAAGGTAGTGTGAATTTATTGCGACAACGATTTATCTGGCCTTCCCTAGCTAAAGATTGTCGAACTTGGGCTCGTGAGTGTTTGGATTGTCAGCGCTCCAAAATTGTTAGACACACAAAAACAGAGTTAGGAAAATTTGATCTTCCAACAGATAGATTTGCACACATACATTTAGATTTAATTGGACCTTTACCGGAATCAAATGGTAAAAGGTATTGTTTAACCGTAATTGATAGAGCAACGCGTTGGCCAGAGGCATACCCACTTAGTGACATCACAGCAGAATCAGTGGCACGTGCACTACTTTCCGAATGGATTGCAAGATTTGGATGTTCTGAGAAAATTACCACGGACCAAGGACGCCAGTTCGAATCTGAACTTTTCCAGCAGTTAGCCAGATTGTTAGGTGCTAGAAAGTACCGATCGTCTCCGTACCACCCTCAGAGTAATGGGATTATCGAGAATTGGCACAGACCTCTAAAATGTGCACTAAAAGCCAGACGAACTGGAAAATGGACTGAAATACTTCCAACAGTGTTATTAGGGTTTCGTGCTGCACTAAAAACAGATATAAATGTTTCGCCAGCTGAACTTGTTTTTGGGTCTACTCTCAGACTTCCAGGTGATTTCTTCGATGACAAATCCACCATTAAAAGTCCTGAAGAATTAGTGCAGCGATTAAGAAATACCTTCAACGAATTCAAACCACAACCAACTAAGTCCCATAATAGCACAAAAACATTTGTGTCTCAGGAGTTTAAAACATGTACGCATGTATTTGTGCGTCAAGAAGGTATTCGGCAAGCTTTACAACCGCCGTATGATGGACCTTTTGAAGTTGTTGAGCGCAACGATAAACTTTTTAAAGTGGCCATAAAAGGCAAAATAGTAAATATATCGCTGGACAGACTGAAGCCAGCCTTTTTGGTGAATGATTCACTATCTTCGACTCCTGAAACAACCTCAACCCTGGAAACAACTGCTTCGACTCCCGGGACTGCCTCGAATTCTGGAAAAACAAAACCACCTCACATCACACGATCCGGCAGAACTGTCAGATTTCCAGAACGTTTAGTGGAAAATTAAGAGTATCGTTTGCACTAGGAAGGGGGTACTGAGGTGCCTCTTCGATCCAGAACATTTAAAAACTGTCAACAGATGGCGCCACATGCGCATCGGACAAGGACTCTAGGCAGGCTGTAAGAGACTGCTGGTTCGGTGAGTCAGTTACTGGACTGCCGCCGCTTAAGTAGCACGCAAGGAAAATCACCTTGTTCCGAGAGACAAAACGTGTCTCAAGATAATTTAGAAATGTATTCTACTTCTTTATAAGTTTAATTAAATTTATGTTTGTTTAAGTACGTGCTATTAATATTTATCCATATACACCGTGTTTCTGTAAAAAACATCGACTAAACGAAAGATTAATTAAGATTGAGCAGCCGTGATATCCCATAACCACATGGTAGCTTCAATATGTATTAACCAAATTTTTTTGGTTATTAAGTTTGGCTAAACCTAAAATAAAACTTGCTTATTTTATGATTTTGATGTGAATTAGTAATCTTTATAAAGCAAATTTCATGTGAAAAATGCATCTTATTTTTATAATAAATATTTTATCATACATTACTGATTATTAACTTGACCTTTGCTTTAATTATCTTAATCATGTTAAAAATTATCCAAATTTTTATTATTTTAGCTTATTACTTATTTTAATATTTTATTATATTGTAAGCCTTCATAATAGTTTTGATTTCATTGTTAATTACATTCAAATTACTGTTTAAAAAATATAAACAAAGCAATGACCAGAAATCCGCAAAATTCTAAAATCCACAAAACCTCTGATCTCAAGCTGTGTGGATTTGAGGGAGTCTACTGTATTTCAAAATGCTTATCTTATTCACTTCATAAATGCAACTAAACAGTGATTTTTATTTTCAGTTCAATAAGCAAAATCTTAAATTTTTTATATTAATAAAATTTTGATAAGACTCGATTTCAATTGAAAGCTTTTGGATATAAAATTTAATGAATAACAAAACAATATTTAAGAAATATCAGAGTATAATTGTCTGAGCGAAGCGAAGTCTTTATACTCAGAGACACGTAACGATATTAAAAGTCAAAAAAATTCTTTCGTCAAGCAAATCTCAAAAAGTACTTGTCGGATTTTGATTCTGTTTGTACCAATAGGTACCTATGAAGGTAATCTGGTGAATGCACTACATACGAAAAATTAGTTCCAAATAGTTTAAAAGTTATATTAAAAAAACTGATAAAAAAGCACACTTTATTTGCATACGTCACAGAAATTTGGTGTGCGTGCTTTTCACCAGCTGGATATTTTCGTAGATAACCGAATCAGTACATGGAGTAAATAATAATCATTAACGCACTCAAAAATATTGAATGCAATAAAACATTCTAAAATTTAATCATGCAGGAAAATAAAACTGTTATTTTTTTATATTAAAAAATGTCATAAAAACTTTGATTTTGAGATTTTGTGATAATGTCTTAATAGCATTTTTTGATCGCTAAAAGAATGTTTTATATATTTCGCGTGTGAAAATTAGAAACAATTACGTTTTTAAATAAAGAGTTTCTTTTATGACATCATTTTCCCTTTATATTTATTTTTATTGCATGTTTTCTTTTAACTTGTATTTTGTTTGTGTGTGGAAGTCAATTCTGGTCACTAATTTTTCGGCACGGACACCACAAGCGCATCAGATTTGGCACAATTTTTTTCAAAGCCCATTTGGCGAAAACTCCGTTTTCAAATAACGCTTACATACACATTTTTAAAAAAATTTCTATTTTCAAAAAGAACTTACAGTAAATAAAATAATAATAATAATTAATAACTATAAAAAGAAATATTTTATATAATTAAAAAAGGAAATGAAAGTAAATAAACATTTTATGAGTAAATAAACAAATAATAAATAAATAAAGCCGGGTTATCATCTGAGGTAAAGTAATGTCATTTTGACGCCAATTGTGTATCCTGGTGCATGTGTGACATCTTTTCCCATTTTTCATCCATTTCCTGTTGGCATACAACTTTGAAATTTGGAATATGTATGCATACCTGGGAGCAATACTGGAATTAGACATTAATTTTTTTAAAATTCGATCCAAAAAAGGGCAACGGGGGCTATTTTTTAAAGATTTATACTGCATAAAAGAGCCACTTACCTATTTTTATATACAAGAAGAAATAAGTGGTATGTAAAAACAATTATAGTATACATAAACAAAATACTTGAGATAATATAGAGATATAAGCACTGGGTTTGGCGAGATATTTTATGCCAATTAGGCGAAAACATCGTTTTGATTACCAGATACATATAGCATGCTATAATAACACGTTATTTATTTATTTCAAAATGAAAAAAATGAATAAACGAAACACTTTGAATTAAACATCTTTGTTATTAAAAAAAAGAAATAACAATCAATAAATGATAATATTTTTAGAACAAACAATTTATTATAACATTTATATGATAACCAGCATGTTAGGCAACTGAACGCCATTTTGGCACCAATTAGGTACCTCGGTGTGTATAGGGCATATATGTGCCATATTTATTTGTAAAACTGAGGATGAACGTTTACCAAGTGTGTTTTCATAGTCGCTTATATCTTTTTGCAACATAGTGCACCTTCCGAAGCCAAAACTGCACAAAAGAAAAAAAATCAATATTTGCAGTATTTTTTTTTTCTATGTAATGCACATTTTGTAATCATTAGGCTCGATAATCAGACTTCGTTTTTTTGCTTTCAAAGATGATATTTCAACGACGTCTTTTTTGGATTCGTCGTTTGTCTATATTTGATAGTATGCGTCTACTCGTTTTGTAACTTGCTTCTTTGGATTTTCTATTTAAATAAAAGTTCTTCTCAATACAAAGAATTTTGTTAAAATAAATAAATAAATGAAATGCGGACATCTGTTGCTCAAAGCACAAAATTTTTCCTATTGAGTTAATAAAAATCAGTAAAAACATAATTTTTATGATAATAAAAAGGTGACTTATGTAATAACAGAGTCATATATTATGTACGTTATGGATTAAGTATCAATATTTCTCCACCATTTATAAATAATAATAATAATAAAATAAAATGCGGACAGACCAAAGTCTATATTTGACTGAAAACAACAACCATTTTCTAAATGCTTTAAAAAGATGGCCAATGAAAAGTGATATTTCAAAAGTATTATGAAATTAGTTAAAAACCATTTATTTTAAACTAAATGAATAAAAGATTTATATTTTTAATGAAATAAATGGGATTTGAAAAATTATTGGAAATTTATCACCATAGATGTATCAATATTACAATCAATACTTTGTATGCAAAATGGAACAATTAACAATACTTTTTGAACCCGAAAAATGGTCGTTGCTTTTTTTAAGGTTAAAAAGGAGGTTACGAAATATTCCTATACAGAGATGCCAAGCCCCCGCTTATTGCACAGCAGAATTTTCTTATAGGAAAAGTTATTTTTTAAATCCGCAGAATATTCCTATTTAATGAAAGATTTTCTGTATTAAAATACCGGTATCCAAAATGCCGGAGACTTGGCAGCTCTGCGTATAACATTTTAATTAATCACGGTACTTTTTTTAATCGGATTCAAATTTAGTGAAGACAACGTTTTTTGGCCAAAAGCAGCTTTTTTCCACATGTGTAACTACGATACAATTCCTTGATGCTGAAATAAAATGTTTTGACTTATGCTATTATTGCTTCCCCTTATTTATTTATTTGAATTTTAAATAAGATGACTCAAAATCGTGTTTTTTAAATGTACGGAAAAAATGCATTTTGAGAGAGGGCGAAAAGAACAATATTTGGCGATTTATTACCTGCGTTTGGCTAAGTTTCTTACTACCTTTTATTTAATACTCTTCACAATTCTTCACTGTTATATGGATTTAAGCGCTTTTATAAAAAGTTTGACGTAGTTCGAGCTTAAGAAAGTGAGTATTTTACTGAATAATACAAATAAATGAAAAATGAATACTAAGAAATACTAATAAAAGAAAAATGAAGCATTATATTGATCTATGTATATTTAAAAATGCATCTGCTAGCACTATTTAGATAATTTATGTGTATATAATAGGAGATAAATAGCTTTTGATTCTGTATTTCTATGCTCTAAAGCATTAATGTTTGTGTGTTTTTCGTTATCATTGGGAGTACCTAGCCGATTTAAAAAATAATGTGGGCAAAAAATATTAGTAACTATCTTTGCTGCAAAATATACTATATTTTGCGTAGGAACAATAATCACCATCAATGCACGAGCAAAAAAAGTTTTAAAATTGAGAATTCTTTGATGTCGATATGACTAAAAATTTAAAATCTTTTTTTTTTTTTTTTTTTTTTTTTTCGTGGCAACTTTTAGGATATAATATTCTCGTTATGAACGATTTCTAAAACATTCGACAATTTAATTTCACAAATTAAACATTTTTTTTTTCTAGAAAAAGTTTTAAACCCAATTTATTGAGAATATTGCAATTTCTTGGATACTGTTGGGGTCAGAAACTATAACTTTGGCATCACAGTAACTTATAAGATGTAAGTGCTCGTTTAGGACAAATTTTTAAAAAAGGATTCCTTAACTCTTATCGACAACCTCATTGCATCCGTGGAAAACAGATATTCAACATCATAAACTATTCGGACGGATTTCACACTGTATAAAATACACTCCATTCTCTTCAAACATAATAGTTTATGTTATTTATAGTTTCTCAAATCGGTGCGAAGCTTCTGTTTATGATCATGACATCATTTCAAAGAGTTATATTTCTAATATAGGAAAATTTGGTGTTTTATTTTCTGTATTACTTTTAACATTTTGCATATTTCCAATTTTATATCCATGCATGGTTTGCTTTTCTTTTATAAAAATAGTATATGCAACTTTATACATAAGATTTTGTAATTCTATGATTCAATATGCTTATTTTCATCATATTTTATCACAATGAATGAGCAATTAAAGGTAACATCTCATTTTCTTTACTTATCGCAAGTTATTAAATGTTTATTTTCAGCAATATCGCTCAGACTAATCCCTCTGAGGGAAGTCCTAGTAATAATTTATATATTCTAGTTTTTATTTTTTAACTTTAGTGCTAATATTTATGAGTCCTGTAGACAATTCCAGCACCTATATTTTTATATATAAATTTTTACCTGAATAGTCATGAAACATTTTTTTTAATCAAAAGTTACTAAAGTTACCATAAAGTCAGACTAATTTATATCCTGCTTACATTTTATTTAAAATTTATTCAGGTATTATTTAAAGTGAATTAAAAGGAATAACACATTGCATATTTTTTTAACATGTATATGACTGTATGAGTAAAAATCTTTTACCTTTAAAATTATTCTTAAATTATTATTACATTTACAGAGAATCTTAAATGCTTTTTGTTTTAATGCAGATTTTGTTTTTGTTTTTATGAATAAATGTACTTGAGAATCTTTTTGATACTGAATATTTCTTGTAAAATGGCTTAATACTAAAGATAGAATGAAAAAATAATTATTGTTATAATATAAAAACAAGCAATTAAAAAATAGGTTTTTGACAGTTTTCGACATTTTTGACAAAGAGGTTTTTGACATGACAGTAAAAACCATGGTAAAATCCGGTAAAAACCGTCAGGTGTCAAAAACTTGCCAACCCTGGAACTAGCCAATTGAATGCATTTGTGAGCAAAAATGAATTTAAAAATGAATCAGAAAATCCAATGCTTTTGCTTTGCCGGACCGTCCTGTTCACATAGAAAGCAAAGCATTTTTGTGTACCCAGCTTTTTGTGCCAATAATATTGATATAAATTTGAAGTCACTGCAGATAAACCATTTGTATACCTCATGCTGAATACAGTCAGATTGTATTCTAAAAGTCATTAGATAAGTTTGCAAGCATCCACAAGTATACATTTACATCATTTTTTACTATTAGATGATGCTTGTTCTCAGCAATGAATCTTCGAAATCAACTCTGGTTGATTGCAAACAAACTATATGTTATAGAAGAAATCTAAGAACAGTTGTATAATTAGCATAAAAAATGCATTAAGGGGATGCATTGGTTCTTAATCATCTGATATTATGCAGACTAGTGTAACTTTTACTTAAGAGATTTTTTATTTAAGAGTTTTAATTTTATCACATTTTGTTTTATATGCAAGTATGATTTTGTTATATAATATACCTATTTGTAGAACTTTTCACAATATTTCTGTTTTACTCATAATTTACTGAGACAGCAATAGATTTGAATTTCTCATTAAAGTACTTCAATGTCTTGCAAGAATCCATTATTTTTATTCCTATTTATTTCTGTGAGATTCCCTCCCCCCTTTTTTAGCCACATTAAATATATATATTTATGTAACATAAAACCATATCAAACATTTAAATGTATGATATTTCTGGTAATAAAAGAAATATCAACATTATCTTGTGTTTTCTGTTATGGCGAAAGTCGATAAAATTGAATTTATTTTTTCAAATAAAAACCTGTGAACCACCCATTAAAATTTTTTTATCAGTCATCAAAACACACTTTGGGTTGCCTATTTATAAAATTTGAGGAAAATTGAAGGGGGTACATTGGGAGAAATCGGCCATTGAAGTTGCACCTTTTTTTACTTAAAAAAATGACAAAAAGTCATTTTCTGACAGCATTTTTATGGAATGAGGTTTACAAAAATCTGTTTAAAAAAAAGTTTACTTTATTCTGAACAAAATAAAAAAAATTTGAAAGCTCTAGTTTAAATATAAAAAAAGTTATGGACTTTTTTGTTGTCATATGTGCTATTCAAAATGGCGACAAATCGGCCATCTTGGGAGCTATTTAAAAGCTCATAACTCACAAACCGTTTGATCAATTTCAATATAATTGATATTTCTGGAATCAGCATTATAAACTCTACAAAGTCACTGAATTATATCAAAATTGGCGATGGTGGGTGCCATGGTCTGGGTGATCTGACATGGAATGACCCTTGCATAAACCTTTATGAAATTACAACACTGTAATAATGCCAATATTGCTGATATTTGTGAAATTGAAATGTACTATGTATAAAAAAAAATCAGATGCTATTTTTAAACATCTATCTTAATTGCATTTTTAAAACTATAGAAAATGGCATACTATAGCCAGTTTAAAATAATATTGTTAGTTAATTAAAATGAAAAAAAATCTGATTTAAATTTTAAAAAGGTTTGATTTAAATTAAAAAAAAAGATTTAATTTTTTAAAAAATCCAATTTAAATCAAAATACAGTCGGCTCTCATTAATTCGAACTACTCGGGACCACAAGAAATGTTCGAATTATCCGAAGTTCGAATTATGGAAAATATAAAAGAAAACATGCTTATTGTACTATAACAAAGGAAATAATGTTATAGTGTTTTTTAAATTTATTTTGTCTGTTATCGTTAGAATATGACTTAATATTAATTTAGAGTGTATAAATACATAAACTAGTTAAAAGATTAGAAGCAAGCACAATGGAAGAAAAATTTAAAGCGTTACTGATAGACAGACGGAGTACTAAGAAAGTGGATATCAAATGCATTGTATTATATGTATACTTGTTTGGAACAATTTTCACAAAAATCAAAGAAAGAAAGTTCTTTAAATGATCTAAAATCCATGAGAAAGAAGAGAAAAATAAAAAAATTGGAATTCTCAAGTTTGAATTAATGAAAATTTTTAACGTTATTCTGATATTGAAAATTTCTGGACTACATATTTAGTTCGAATTAAGCGAAGATTCGAATTATCCGATTTTGAATTAACAAGAGTCAACTGTAATCTGATTTTTTTTTTTTTTTTTGAAAAATACATTTTGAACATTCTTTCAAGTTGTAACTGGCATTGAAATTTGAGATTAATTTATAAGTCATTTATACAGTAGACTTCCTCAAATCCGCACATCTTGGGACCAGAAGTTGTGTGGATTTTAGAATTTTGTGGATTTCTGGTCATTGCTTTGTTTACATTTTTTAAAAGGTAATTTGAATATAATTAATAATGCAATCTAAATTTTTATGAATGCTTACAATGTATTAAAACATTCAAATAAGTAATAAACTAAAATAATAAAAATTTAGATAATTTTTAAAATGATTAAAATATTAAAATCAAAGGTCTAATTAATAATTTATTATTAAGATTATAATTAATCATTATAAAGATGAAATGTATTTTTCCTAAATTTTTCAGCGAAACTTGCCTCATAAATAATGTACAGTACTAATTTATATCAAAATAATAAAATAAAGAAGTTTTATTCCAGGTTTAGCTAGCCTTAATACCCAAAAATGCTTGATTAATACATAAATATATTCGGTAAGATTATGATTATCATCGATATCAGCAATATCTTGAATTTTTTTAGAAATAAATTTATTCTTCCTTCAAGAAAACACACGAAGTCAGTAATAAAATCAAAAATTACAAATTAAAATATGTCTAGAACTGATATAAAACTAAAAAAGTCAAATTTTGTCCTTATTTCTGAACTGAATGTTTCACTGTTTACATCTGTGAACTATGTGCGGTGCGGATTTTAGAGAGTTGTGGATTTTTTTAGGTTTGCAGATTTGAGGGAGTCTACTGTATTGAAGTAGAATCTAAAATATTTAATTGATTCTTAGGTCTACAAAAATGATATTAAAAATCTGTATGTATTTTTCATATATTATGTGAATAATGCCAGTTGAATGATAATAATTTTTCATATTTAGATTGTGGGGCTAGATGCTAAAAATGCTCTTAAAAGAAATGCTGCTACAGGTATTACAAATGTTAAAGATATGCTAAGTACAACATTGAATACTGAAAAAGATCCTACGGTAAATGCAGATGTATCAAAGGTATGTATTTTTTTTATTAATATGAATAATAATAATGTTATAGTTTTAACTTTTTTCAATATGTTAATCTTTTTTTTTTTTTTTTTTTTTTTTTTTTTTTTTTTGTGAACTATTTTCTTATAAAAATAATCGGCCACCAAACAATGTGCTTTTCATCTATAACCAATAAATGTATTGTCAAAACTAAGTTACATGAAAATTTTTTTTATATTGAATGTTTAGTCAAAAGGTTTGACAGAATTCTTGGTATTTGGCTGAATCTAAATGTATATAAAATAGTTTGTCCTGACTGACTGATAATCAATGCATAGCCCAAATTACTGAAAGTAGAAGCATGAAAATTGGGAAAATATACTTCTTATGATGTAAGCTTGCACTAAGATGGCATTTTTGAAAATTCTCTCCTTAAGGAAGGCAAACAGGGGATCGAAAATTCTGGAACACCTTCCTGTATCTTAGCAGCTATTTAAAATAGCAGTGTGAAATTCAAGAAAATAAGTCTACTACAAAAATAATTATACACATATTTCAGCGATTTTAGAAATTACCCCCCTGAGAAGGTCAAAAGGGGGATCAAACAATTTAGATTTGGCACATCTCAGCAATCGTTTTAAGTAGAAGCATGAAACTACAGAAAATAATTTTATTAAAAAAACATACTTGGAACGTTCTTTCATATTATGAACCTTTCTTCACGCATCCCAATTTGCTCCCAAAAGGGGGGAGGACCAATTTTCGAAATTTTTGTAAATTGTAGCATTTTATCATTACAGATCAGATTTTTTATGGAGCCTTCTGATAAATATTATTTATAATATATGAAAATATCAAAGAGAAGAGAAGATTCTCTTATGCTGGGGAGGCATGATATTGGGAACTGAGGAAGGGGGAAGGGGAATTTTCTAAATTTGACCTACAGGTCTCATTTGATATATTAATGGAAAGCTATCTGATCATTATTTCAAATTATATACATCCTGCACCTTTTTTCCTACTTTGCTCTTTAGGGAGGGAGGGGGGGTACTTTTTAAAATTTATTTCGATACCACTCATGTCATACACTGTTGGAAATCCCTGTGACCATTTATTTATGTTATACACTTCCCATCCCCTTCCTCCCTAATTTGCCTCTTTCGGGTGTTGCAGTTATCATATTCCATCATGAGGTTTTTCAATAATGGGAAAATTATCAAACTTATTTCAATGGAGACATCAATAAAAAAAAAAGTTGATCAAATTTAGCATCCATTTAGTTCCTGTTCTTGCCACCAGGTGTGACTTTAAAATTTTTTTTTTGGACATTTTGTTGCTAATTTTCAAAAAATTCTAATTTTTGATACTTATATTTCTTTATCTTTTTATACTTATTCACACCTTTTCAAGTTTTTGCAACCAGGGGATATCGTCACATGACTCTTCAACTATTGTGACTCCCTTTTAAGCTTTTTTAGGTGTGTTGTTTTTTAATTTCATCCATTTTTAGTTGCCATGTATTTACTAAAATCCTTTATAAGTATGTAAATGCAATTATTTTAACAAATGATTGTAGATTCTAGGAAATAATCGATAACTGTATCGATTGTATTTTTTACAATGGCGATTTTTTTTTCAATTGGTAAATTTTTTGGGAATCGCCTATAACTAGCAAAAGCCATGCTTTGTTTGAATTCGCGAAGCATGATTTTATAAAACAAATATTTGAAAGTAACAATATATTTTTTTTTTATTATTTTTGAATCTTTATTAAACAAAAATGTTATTTTATGTTTTGGCGCATTTTAATTTTTTATTTATGATGTAAAACTGGCATAATAAGATATTTTTGAAGCAAACTTTTACAATTTTTTTTTAAATTTTCAACTAAAAGCTCTTTTAAAGATGTTTTTACAATTTCAAGTAGCCACTGGTGTTTTTTAATTGTTTGAAATATGCATGTTTCCAATCTTTGTAATCAACATCCGATAATCTTTGATAGCTATTTTAGAATAATATATTTGAAGAAAGCTTGAAGAAAGTTACTTCTTCAAAATCCTATTTTCTGGAAAAAACATTTGAAATCTGCTTTCGTTAATACTATGAATTTTTAACTGTAAAACATTTTATTTTAATTTCTTCGTTTTAATACATGTTAGCGTATGAGAATTGCTGTAATTCTCTCCGCGTGGGAGAACTTTTTACTTTCTGCGAATGGCAACTCAATTAATGGAATTACCTTTTAACGAAGCGCTCTCTCATTCTCGCAGTGACGTTTTCACGAATAATTATTGTTGTGTTTGCGAACTTATTAAAGTCTTATTTTTCTATAAAATCCTTCTGATTAATGAGTCGATATTATTTAGCCACAATACGACCTTCGCAAAAATATTTATAAAGAGCTTGAACCAACAACTTCACGCAGATCTTTTAATTTTTCATTTATATAACAAATTTAAGAATTAATTTTATTTGTTTACAATTATTTTGTTGCCAGTTTACAAAAAAAAAAAAAAAAAAAAAAAAAAAAAAAAAATCCATAATACAATTCTTTTAAAATGTTTAAGTTTCATCTGTGCAAACGATTTTGCGGGATAATGAAAACATGTTTTATTTAATAAATTAATCATGATTCTATCTATAATTATTTACTCCATGATTTAAACTTTTTTTTCTGAAAATATACGCGTTTCATTTTTTATTTATTTGCTAAAATGCGTCCGTATTGGAAATGCATGTAAAATAAATTAATTAAAATAATAATTTTTTTAACGTTTTACTGTAAAAAAAATTATATTCTGCAAATCTACAGATCATAATTTATTTTTGTGTTTAATTTGAAGTTAAAATATTGAATAGTTTTTTTGTAAAGCGTACTACAAATTGTAATTTGAGTGGACTAGTAGAGGATTCGCTTCGCTCATCCTAATTAGCCATAGAGGTTATGCAATCTACTAAAATAAATATAAACATCTATTTTAGAAATCCCGACTTAAGCAGATTTAATGGAATAGTCGCATTCTTAGGATAATTTGCATGTCTCAGCAGAAGATTTGGGTAGAAGCAGGAAATTGAGGTAACACATTTTTAACACTAAGAAATTAATTAAACGTAGGTACTTCAGTGATTTTAGAGCTAAAATCGAGATAGAGCATGATAATGTAAGATTATACAAATAAAATAATAATTATGGATGTTTGATTAGAAATTAAATTAATATATTTAAAAAAAAAAAAAAAATCTCTATTAGATGTATTTCGTTTGTTCAAGAGAAACTGACCAGTGTAGTGGTCGAAAACTGCTAGTATTTTATAAATAAAAGTACTTAACCTATTAACCGCTACTGTTTCATTTATGCAACTGCCAAATAAATGCATATAAAAAATAGGAATAAATGTATTTTACATAACACTAGGGGGCTCTGCAGTCTGCGAGCTATTTCTGCTAACCCCCATTTAGACTTTGAAAACATGGTAATGTGTCTTTTCTTTAAAAATATTACCATGTTATGGAAGATTAAGTGATATCGTGAATGAAAACTATTTTTTGTAATTCAGTTATCATGTTTTTCCATTTTAATAAGGCATTTTTTGATTACCTTGGTTTCAACCACTGCTGCATGACAGTTGCTTTTGGAATTGATAAATGAAATCAATTGCAAATTTGAAAATCTGTTTGTATAAAATGGTTATATTTTAAATTTTTCTTCCAGTTAAGCTTTTATAACAACACTATAGACAATATTCTTCTGTTAGACTCAAGAATTAAAAAAAAAAAATCCATTTGCTTGGGTATAACATTCAAAACCACGAAAATGTGTAATGTAGTAAAATTTGAAACTAATGTTTTATGTTTCATTGACTTTTCCATATTCCCAGAAACAAATTTAATTCTTTTCTCTATTTTAATTCATCATCATGTAAATTTTCATTTTATTTTTAAAACTTAAATTGTTTATTTTATTTATTAGTTTACATACAAATATTCTATTAAGTATTTATCAGATAGTAATTCGTATTTGTACAGAATAAATCAAAAATATTTTTTGCAGGCAACCTACATCTATGTTGCATCAAGTGATGAACTATTTCAAACTTTTTTTTTGCCCGTGTTACTTTTATGCCATGTAATTCCCAGTGGTACATCAAATGGATATTATTAATAATAAATTGTTTAAAATGTATAGTTTTGATGTATGGCATAATTTTTACCACATTTTTTCTGCATGAAGATTTATGTGTAAATATATAATTCAATAATGTTATTGAAATGTTTATTTGTTTAAAATTTCGATGGCATTACTCTCATAGCGACAACATTATTTGTCTTGCTACAAATGAAAAAGGTGAAAAGAGCAAATGATGACATTTTTTCATTATTGATTTCATTTTCACTAAAATTATAAAGGAAACCAAGGATAGAATTTTTTTTTTCTATTTGCATTCTGTTGGGTAATTATTTTATGTATTCATTTCAAAGATATTTATTTGAATAATTCCAAAGGAAATAAATTTCTAAATGCAAAATAATAACAAAGTAATATTATTGAAAGATTAATTTGTTTTAAATTTTAATGGCTAATATTTATCTAATCGCTGGAAAAAAAAATTGCTATAATAATGGTTGGGATCTAGATAGATTTTAAATTTTAATGGCTAATATTTATCTAATAGCTGGAAAAAAATTGCTGTAATAATGGCTGGGATCTAGATAAATTTTTTGCTGTTAGTAAAATGCGATTGACTACTCAGAAGTCTGCATTTTTGCAGGCTTTTTTCTTTGGCACTTACATAAATGACATCGTTTGGAAAAATGCATTTAAAATATTTCCAATACAAGAATTAAAATATTTATTTAGACAATTGTATTTTTTACTCTAAACCTTTAAAAAGCTACAGTTGAATTATTACTTTTAAGTCAATGGAATTTAAGTTAACAATTAAAATTACAGACGATTTTTGGCTTTCTAAAATAAAATGATTCTTGAAGATGGGATAGTGAAAAAAAGATTTTATTTATTCATAAATTTTTGAAAAACAATTTAATCACAATATTGTCTTCATTATAAAGATGAAAATAAGGAATTTTGCTTAGTAGCCACTGGCTGTTAGGTTGATTTTTTTAGTAGCCAGTTATTGGCTAGTGAGAATAATTTCTATAGTAGCCAATAAATACATTTATGTCACTGAATATTTAATTATAAGATATAGACGAGTTTAGAATAAAAAAGTAGTACATGAACTAGATAGAAATATTTTAATTTATATTGTTTGGAATAAACTTGAGTTTCCAACCTATTTTAAATTAAGTTAACAGCAAAGTTATTTGCAACATGCATATGTAGCAAGCAACATAAATCCAACTATGCTTAGGTACTTGTGTAGCTAACGACATAAATAAACCCCTACCCTCTTTTTTTATAATTATTTGTGTAAAATTAAGATCCAGCAAAAAAAAAAAAAAAAGTTTATCTACTGATTAGCGAATTTGATTAAATATTTAAAAAAATTGAAATTCACAACAAATTTTCTAAAAAATAAAGGGAGGGGGTGTCTTTTCTGATACTATCATTATACGGTTTTTCAACACAATCCTTGGACGTACTATGATTTTTTTTTTTTTTCTTTTTTTGTGATTATTTGGCAAAATATGTGCTTGTTTTTGTGACTTCAATTAAATTTGAGTTCGTTTGAACAATTTTTTGACAATATTTGAGTTTGTTTTCATGATTTGTTTATGATATTTGCAGTTTTTTCACAATTCTATGACGATTTTTGTGTTTTTTCGAGATTCTATGACGATATTTGCGGTTTTTTTTTCACCATTCTTTGACTATATTTTCTTTTTTTTTTTTTTTTTTTTTTTTTTTTTTTTTTTTCACGATTTTTTGATGATGTTTGCATTTTTTGTGTGTGTGATTCTTTGAAGATATATATATTTTTTTCAAGATTCATTGACGATATTTGCATTTTTTCCTTGATTTTTTGATGATATTTGCATTTTTTTACTGCGATTCTTTGACGGTAATTGCATTTTTTCACGATTCTCTGACAATGTTTGTGTTTTTTCACAATTCTTTGACGATGTTTGCAATTTTTTTTGTGATTCTTTGACGATGTTTGCACTTTTTTTGCAATTCTTTGACAATATTCCTGTTCTTTTTGCGATTGATTGATGATATTCGTGTTCTTTTCGTGATTCTATGGCAATATTCATGTTTTTTTTTTTTTTTTTTTTTTTCGCGGTTCTTTGACGATATTTGTGCGATTTTCGTGATCCTTACACAAAATTCAAGCCTTTTTTTTATTCCATTGATGAAATTTGTGTTTTTCTGTGATGTTTTGACAATATTTGCATATTTTCCACATTTTTTTTAAAATTTATTTTATTTATTTTTAAAATTTGTATTTTTTGTGATTTTTGACTAAATTTGCATGTTTTTATTCCAAGATTCTTTGATGAAATATTTTTTGGAAATCTTGCATTTGGTCGGTACTTTTTATATTTTTAATCGCCAGTTTTCCACATTTAGTCACCAAGTGGCGACTCATGAAATTACTGTTTGAAATAAAAGATAATTTCAATTGCAGTTTGAAAATGATTGAAAAAAAAATCAATTAAATAATTCCTGCAGTTTCCATTTTTTTTTTTCTTTTTTCCACAAAACTGAACCCATTTTGTTGCCATCATTAGAGAATGTCATTAAAATTAGAAAAAAATTTATATATTGAAAACTTAAATTTTAAAATTCTAACGCCATTTTTTAAATGTGTTAATCAAAATAGATAATTGGTATTAATGTCATCGCCAAACATGCAATATTTTAGAAGAAATAGCAATGAAAGCCATCAGTCCTTTCATAAATTTGTTTCATAAATTGATTTTTTATGGCAATCATTTGTCCAAACATTGTAGATTTTTTATGTTTAAATTTTCAGATTGATGACTTTTTAAACTTTTGGAACTGAATGCTTTAAATTTTTGAAAATTTCAGAACAGAATCACCTTTGATATATGGTGCATATTATTCTGGAATTAATTTCGCAAAGATCGCCTAACAGATCTTTTTATTTGTTGTGAAATTTTTCAATCTCAGAGAATTATGGAATTCATGAAATCAATTGAGTATGTTTCTTTAAAATTTCTCCTAGATTGCCAGATCAGACATATTCTGCACCCCTTGCTTTTATTTTATTTTCTATATTGGGAATTCAAAATTATTCCAGTTAGGCACGATTTTTCTTCCACTTGCTTTTAATCCATTTTGAAATTATCATTTTGTAATCTGATACACATATATATATCTATTGTATAAAATGATCTGTTATATAATTTATTATTTAAAAAAAATGTCGTTAACTTTCAAATAATAAAATTGCACAATTATATGCATTGAAAAAAAAAATATTTAGCTGTTTATTAAAAATTATTGATGGATATATTTATGATTAGGACTAAATTATTTATCAGTATATACCACAAATATTGATATTTTTAAATTATCGAATAACAATGTTCAGATGTTGACTCTTTAGATATATCCCAATATCGATATCTAAGTTCTGTAATTATCGATGTATTCCAAAAAATTTTTTCTTTCTGTACATCAATGTCAAACCAGAAAAAAAGTGCAAATTATTCCACATCAGTGTCACAAATACCTTCTCATATCCTTGCTTTAGCAAGCACAATCATTCACTGCCCTGCTCTACTCATATCTAAATATCCCCCTTCTTCCGATTACCTATCTCTCTTTCTTCATATCTCAACATACCCAAATATGTTATCTAGATTCATTGTTATTACAATGCTAATTTCATTGCCTGTTCGCACTGAATAAAGTTGTTATCCTCTATACTTAATTCTGCCATGTTATTGGTCTAGACTTATTTCAACATAGGGTCATTCCATATCAAATCAACCAAGCTTACAACCTGACCCTCACAGATATTCATGAAAATTGGTGCACTTGTAGAACATATAAAAATAGTGGTAAATTATTTTTTAAAGATTTTTTGGACCTCCGGTCTGTGATTTATAACTCTTCAAAAAATGTCAAAAATTTGAAAACTTAAAATTTTTTAACTTTTGTAACTCAGCTCCTAATTAAGGTACAAATCTACAAATTCTGAAGTTTTCATAGTGGGCCTAAAATGGGTTCATTGGGAAAAATAATTTTAAGTGAGCTGAAAACAAGAAAATAATGCATATACTCACTGTTTATATATTCAGTGTATTCTTGAAATTGATTAAAATTTTTGTACAAATTTTTTATTTACAGTTTCAGTTTCTTCTTTAGTTAATAGATTTGATTTTTCATAATAAACATAAACCATTTTTACAAACTATATTTCCCCTCTATCCCCGCCCCCCCCCCCCCCCAAAAAAAAAAAAACTAAAAAAATATTCACACAATTTATAGTATTTTTTGCTTTATATTAAACATTTATGGTTTTACTATTAATGAGCTCATTCCTATTAATGAGTTACTATTTACGAGCTCACAGGCTATTCACACTAACTGTATATTACAGCCTTATTTTTTTTTTCAAGGAATAATGCCACACAGAAAACAAAGTAAGGGGTTTTGAATTCCCCTTTATACTCAACCATTGAACAACCAAAACTAATCAGGAATCAGCTTTATCATGTAATAAACCTACATTCAAAATTTGAAGCAAATTGGATAATTCTGCATAAAAGTTCAAGTATCTAATTTAAAGGAGGGAATCCCCTGCCCCACCCCCTTTATATTTAACCATTAAATCCCCCAAAAATATTCAAGAATTTGCCTTATCAGAAAGAGCCCATATCAAAATATGAAGCAAATTAATAATTTTGCATAAAAACACATCTAATTTAAGGGGAGGTGGGGAGGCAATTGTCTCCCTCATTTATCTTAACAAAAGAACCCTCAAAACTAATTAAGGTTGCGTCTTGCCAGAGTGAACTTATATCCAAAAATTGAAGCAGATCCGTAAATTCTGCGCAAAAACTCCATTTACCTAAATTAATGAGGTTATTCCCAATCCCCCCCTTATTATCCCCCAAAGGATACCCAAAACTAATCTTCGAGACGCCTTACCAGAATGATCTTATATCGAAAATTTGAATGAAATCTAATAATTTTGCAAGAAAAATACATTTATTTAAATTAAGGGCGGATTAATCTCCCCAGTCATCATTTCTTTTATCTCCAGAGAGCATATCATAGAAACATATCAATCAACTCGTATTTTGGAAAACTAAGTTCAACAATTTAATTAATTCTTATAATGTTTATGATGGATAATTTTTTTTATTATTATTTCATATCAATCGCTATTGTTTTTATTAACTTTGTTCTGTAACTGTAGTAAACTTGCATCCATTCTTGAGAACATTTTTCATCTTGTGGCTCATGATCAAAATTATTCTGATTATAAAACTTATTTTTTTTCTTACAATACAAGTAGGTTTGGTGAGCATAAAAAAATAATTGTTTTTAAAATTATTGGTACTACACTAGCTATGTTATCTGTTCTCAACACCCATAGATTTTTACTTGCTGTTTTGCACAAATGTTAATTTCAAAATAGTCATTGGAAAAGTATCTACTTTAAACAAAAACTGAAACTGTAAATTAAAAAGTTTAACTGATTTCAAGAGTGCAGTGAATATGTAACCAGTGAATATATGCATTATTTTCTTGTTCTCAATTCACTTAAAATAATTTTTCCCTATGAACCAATTTTAGGCCCACTATGAAAATTTCAGAATTTGTAGATTATCACATTTTGCAACAAATATATTTTTTTCAGATTTTTAAAAATACTACTTTTTAAAATTTAAAAATTTTAAGTTTAAATTTTTTTTTAATTATTTAAAATTTTATTTTATTGTATCAAGTTATATGTCATATTAAAGTATAATTCAGAAGCTTTCAAATGACACTAAATTTAAGGCTGTGCCTTAATTAGGAGCTGAGTTACAAAAATTCAAAAAATTTAAATTTTCAAATTTTTTACATTTTTTGAAATTTTTGATGAGCTATAAATCAGTGACCCGAGGTCCAAAAAATCTAAAAAAATAATTTATCACATTTCTTATATGTTCTAATAGTGGACAAATTTTCATAGAAATCTGTGGGGGTCAGGTCAGAAAATGTATTTTTTTCAGTTGATTTGACATGGAATGCCCCCAATCAAACCCATTTCAACATATCAAGGCTTTGATATGTTGAATAGGTTGATAGGTTCTGCTATATGCCAGAAAAAATGATTTAGTTAAAACATTAATGAATAATGCATGAAATAGGAATAATAAGTAACCTACTTTTTTAAGAAAAAAACTTATGGTAGAAATGCAACTGGATATGGAACATTGGTTTTGCCAACACTATTTTATAATAAATATATATATATATATATATATATTTTATTTTTTATTTTTTTTTTAAATTTAGTTTGTATTTATAATTTTATCAATAATTAAATAGTTAAAATGGTACTGATAATTAATGCATAGAATATGAATAATAGGAAACATACTACTTTTTGACGAAAATATTTTCCAACTAAAGGTATAGGTGCAAAAAGATATCATACATTGTTTTCTTTTCTAAACTAATTTTTGCATACAGGAGTACAGAAAATGTTTCTACTCCCAACATTTCCCCCAATCTACATGAAAATTTCTCTAAAATTTTACGGTATGTTATAGATAAATACTGTATAACCATAGGCATAGAAAAATTATTTTTCCAATATTTTCCAAGTATGTATGGCAGATTGGCATGATTCTGATATTGTATATGTTTCTGAGTGAATAAAAAAAAATCTGAAATTCACAACAATTTTTCTGAAAGGTTACAGCAGAGTAAAAGCAGAGAGGCGCAGGTGTTGCGGGGGGGGGGGGGGGGGGGGGGGGGTTGATTTTGACGAAATTTGCTTTTATTTCGAGATCTTTTGAGGAAATTTGCGACTGTTTTTTGGCCATATTTTGATGAAAATCATGAATTTGTAACCCATTTTAACAAAACTTGTGGTTTTCTCATGATCTTTTGACAAACTTTGTGATTATTTTGAGATTTTTTTTTTTGATGAAATTTGAGATTTTGTAACAAAATTCACGTTTTTTTGCGGTAAATCATGGGCTTTTGTGATTCTTGGATTTTTTATGTCCAGATTTTAATATTGATGACCAATTTTTTTTTTTAATTTTCAGAATGAAATGCTTTAAATTATCTGAAAATTCGTCCAGAATCACCCTAGATATACGGTATATGCTATTCTGAGATCGATTTTGTGAAGGTCGCCATATGGCTCTTTTTAATTGTAATGATTTTTTTTTATCTCTAGAAATTATGGAATTCCTTGTTAAAATCAATTGTACATGTTTCTGCAAAATTTCCCCAATTGGTTCGAATTTCCCCCGATCCTAGATCCCTGTATAAAAATATATATACTTATTTTAATGATGGTGTTTGAACATTTAAGAATAAGCTATTGATTCATTGTTCTCTACATCTGTTTTTACTTAAATTGCTGTTACTATATAATTTATGTTCCGAAATTAGCAAATTTTGTATTTTTGCACAATTTAAGGTGGTTATTACGATGTATCACAAATATCAATATTAACTCGCTGATATATTGTGATATTAAATTTCTGATATCATCCAGCCCTAGTTATGATACTGTTCTTAATTTTCATTCTCTATTTTTTTTTTAGCTTTCCATTAGACTCTTTCTCTCCAACCTAATCTCTTCAACCAAGTCTAATCACATAATTTATTTGATGGTTTTAAATTGATTGTGTAATTTTTATTATTATTATTATGTATTAGTTGTTTTACGTAGAACTACGTCTTATTTTTTTCATTCACATTTATAGTAACTATGTTGTATTTCCTGATTTTCATTTTTTGTTTATCTAGATAAATGGCAAAAAAGAGCCACAAGGTGATACAGAAAAAAATGCAATAGTTTTGCAATATGGTTTAACTGAAATTTTATCAATGCTGTTTTCCACTTTGAAAGGTATTGTAAAGATTAATATCATTAAATAATGATTAATAGTATATACCTTTAAAAAGTTTCTGTATTTTTAAATCTCTAAATTATTATTCATATATCCTAACACTGATGTTTTTACCCCCCAAAAATAAGAATATTATGTTTCCAGGGATCTATTCAAAGAAAAATAGTTCTGTTTACAAACATTTAATGAATTCAGTTTCAGAAAATTAGTTGTCAGAAAAGAGAAAATGCACAATACATAGTTGCCAACTTGTACGGTTGGCCGTACAATATACGGATTTTGTTCTAAGTGTACAGTTGTACGGATAAACAGTATGATTGTACGGTTTTATGAACGGTAAAAAAAATCATGGAGAAATGCGAATTTCGTGAAAAGATTGCCATAAAAGCGCTAATTTCATCAAAGTTTGCATGAAAATTCCGATTTTGGCATTAGATTGCTGAAATCGTGTTAAAAAACGCTGATTTCGCCAAAAGATCGCAGATAAAAAATTGCTTTCGTCTGACAACCGCGTCGATTCCATCCAAAAGTCATTTAAAAAGAGCTGATTGTTTTTAAATGATCGCGGTTATAAAGCCGATTTCGTCAAAAGAGGACTGGAAAAACACTGTTTTCATGAATAAATTGTGCAAAAATGGAAATTTTGTCAAATGTTCGCAGATAAAACGCTGATTTTGTCTGAAGACCACAGGAAAACACTGGTTTCGTCTAAAGATCGTAAATAAAACGGCTATTTTGTCAAAAGATCTTGCATAAAACACAAATTTCGTCCAAAGATCACAGAAAAATGCCATTTTCATGAAAATATTGTGCAAAAATGCAAATTTTGCTAAAGTGTCGTTGAAAAAACGCAGATTTCATCAAAATATCTTGGTAAAAACGCTAATTTAACCAAGAGATCGCAGTTAAAACGTGGATTTTTTCTAAAAACTTCAGCAAAACGACAATTTTGTCTAAAAATAGCGGATAAAACGCTGATTTTGTCAAAAGATAGCAGATAAAATGCCAACTTCGTGAAAAGATTGCACATAAATGCAAATATCGTGAAAGGGTCATAGTAAAGAAGTGAATTTTAACAGAGGATTGCGAAAACAAATGTGCATTTCGTCAAAGATACCTCTAAAAAATACATAATTATTACCAGCAGGGATAATCTCCCCCCCCTCTGCTGTAACTTTTCAGAAAATTTCCTGTGAATTTAATCTCCCCCTATCTATTACAGGTCATGCAGAACAGCTTTTCGGAAACATGTTCCCAAAATGAAATTGCAAAGTATTTTCTTATGTAATCTCATGTTTTTATTTTGGCAAAACATAAATTAATAAATATAAATGTAGCATAGAAAATATTGTTAAGAAATTATATTATTTTTTTTCATTGCATATGCATATCTTATGCATTTTTAAGCATGTAAGCATTTTAAGCATCGTAAAAATTGTAAGGATTTCAAAATTGACATGTTGGCAGGTATGACAATATGATGACCACCTATCATCATATAAAATATTTTATTGTGGAAAATTATCCTTAATTTTTTGGTGTTAAAATTTTTTGAATGATTGACAGTTATCTTACTATCAGCAATTTTTCTGATTACGAATGATATCAAAAACTGCAGGATTGATTTTCATGAAACTTGCCTATTGAGCACAGGAAAACAATTTAGCTAGGTCTCAAATTCAAGATAATTCATTTTGATTTGTTAAAACAAACTCACACTGAAAATGCTGTTTGCTATAAATCGATAAATGTTCAAACTATTTACAGAAAATGTGTCTTCTATACAAATTTGAACATGAAAAAATAAGTTATCCAATTCCTAAATTTAAAAATGTTTGTTTTGACAGGTTAAAACTAATTCAATTCTGAAAATGCTGCTATATGCCCAAAAAGTTTTGAACAATTTTTTCAAAATTTAGCTTTTGTATTAATTTAAGCATGAAAAATTTATCTGGTTGGTAGCTAGGCCATTAATTTGAGAAAATTCATTTTATTTGGTTAAAACAAACTCAATACTAAAGCTGATGGTATAAATTTAAAATAGATCCATTGATTTTCATGAAAATAAGCCTAATTTGAATACAAGATTATGATCTAAATAGATCTGAAAAATTTGTTTTTTATATGTTTAATCAATTTTCAAAATTAATTTTCAGTAATCAGAATTTTTTCCAATGGTATTAGTCATTGATCAGGAATGTAATTATGTGTGAGACAATTTCTTTATATACTAAATTGATGACCAGAAAACGGACTTGCTAGTGTCCTCATTTGAGAAAATTTATTTTGACAGATTAAAACTGCTGAACAAAATTTTTTAAATCCAAAATGGTTAGGACAATTTTCATGATTTAAGTTTTATATATAAATCAAGTATGGGAAAACCATCTAAGACTCAACTTCAAAAACATGCTCTGTGAAGACACGAAACAAAAATAAATCCAGCATTGATTGAATATATTAATACCTGGAAATTTTTCTTTAGAAAGAAAATTCACCTTGAATACAGTATTTTAAATGAAAATTAATTTTATGTTGTTCAATAGGCGCAAATGCCAACTTATTGAAAAGTGTCAGAAATAGTAGGACCTTTTTCTTATCACCCTTGCACTAATTTATAACACTTTTCAAATTAAATATCTTTAAGTCATTTATTAAGTACCTACATTAATTATCCCCATATATTAATTACTTCCATTTAACTTACCATAGCTATTATAAAAACCTCTTTAAAGATAAAAGTAATTTCAATAGTCTATTTAAAATAACTTTATTAAAGTAACTGAATAAATTTAACTTACCTTTTTCAAATAGTCATTTTCTCATAAAGTATAATTATATAGTTAATAAATTAAAAGAAACTTGTTTCTAAAACACCTGTCTGTTCTTTATAAACACAGGCAACATATTAGACTTCCATACGTAATTCCCGGTCTAATCCCAGTTGTTTAATTGAGTAATTCATAGAAGCAATAACAGATGGCGTCGCGATCGTAGATCGCATCGCAATCCACGTCACCTTTAGTTTTGCATATGACGTTCTGGAAACTGGTAGAAGGATGGGCTGTCATGCATAGAGTTTCGTTTTAGACTGCCGGTAAGATATAAATAGAATAGCAGGTAGGTTCTTGTCAGTTCATTCACGCTTTCTATCCGCCGCTGTTAGTTCGACTGTTCTAATGTTTTAAATAAAGTTTTATCAGATGTCTGGTCAGTATGGAAAACATTTAAAATGATTATAGTTCAGCTGAGTTCCTACTTTTAAGTTCGTCTTCCTAATTAAAGGACCTTTTTAATGTGAGTCATCTTGATGTTATAAAGAGCTTTGGCTGATGTCTCCTGAGGTGAATTGACGAGCCTTGTTTTTGATTTTAAATGCTTTGAGGGCGATTTAAAGAGTTTATTGGGAGGAGTAACATTGGAGTTTATGTAAACCTCTTTTCCCGACTGAACTGGTAGTCGTCAGATTCTCAAGTAGAGACTTACTGTTGTGTAATTTCCATGGAAGCTTAAATATGCCGATGATAAGGACAGGTGTATTATATTGTGTCAGACTATTTCTAAGGTAAAGCACTTCCTTTAATGAAGTAGTAAGATCTTCCTAGGAATGGATCAAACCTCTGCATCAATGTCCTGGATTGTGGCTATTAATATGCATAAAAGCAATCATGTCGTGAGTCTAGTCTTTTTCGTTCTAATATTCTCCTCTATAAATAAATTCTATGGGTAAATGTTATATTATTTAAAGGTTTTAATGGATTTAATTGTTGTTTTGTTATGATATGGATTAAATATGTTTCTGTTGAATATATATTGAAATTTAATAAATGGATATTTATTTTTAAATATGTTATCTTTACTTTTGTTTAAAGTACTTATATTTAATTTAAACATTAATTTAAATTAACAATATCTTTATTTACTATAGTTAACATAATTTAATTTTGGGGGTTTGATAAAATCAGTAATAACGCTTTCCACTGTATTTTAGCACTCTGCTATATATTTTAAACCCCAATACATTACGTCTTCGTAATGTTAAACTAACAAAAAAGGTTCCATGCATTTGCGCAGTTGGCATTTGCGCCTATTAAGCAATCTGAAATTGAGTTTCATTTGAAATATTGTATTCAAGGTAAATTTTCTCTCTCTGAAAAAATCCCGCTTATGTTATAATTTATATGTGTTTCGTGTTTGCCCCAGGTCGGTGACTCACGGAATATATTTCATCTTAGGCTGCATTTTGTACCCTTGCTTACATGTAATAGTGGAAAGTTCCAGGCTGGGTGTCGTTCCATGTGGTTTAGTTGGTAGAATGTCAGTGTGCTATACTGATGGTCTGGATTTGATTCCCGACATGGAACCTTTTTCACTAGGTTGGCATTTGTGCCTATTAAGCAATCTGAAATTGGTTTTCATTTGAAATATTGTATTCAAAGTGAATTTTCTCTCTCTAAAAAAATTTCCATGTATTAATAGAAATTATATTTTTACATAGAAATAAATACAATAGACTCCCTTAAATCCGCACTCTTAAAATCCGCAACTCTCTAAAATCCGCATATAATTTACAGATGTAAACAATGAAACATCCAGTTTAGATGTAGGGACAAAATTGTACTTTTTAAATTTTATATTAATTTCATATGTATTTTAATTTGTAATTTTCATTAATGTTACTGATTTCAGGTGTTTTCATGAATGAGAAATAAATTTATTTCTGAAAAAATTCAATATATTGCTGTTATCACTGGTAATCACTATCTTGCTATCAAATATATCTATGTATTAACTAAATTTGTTTGGTTATTAAGTCTGTCTAAACCTTAAATAAAACTTCCTTATTTTATGATTTGATGTGAATTAATAAATGTATCTTTTTAAAGCAAATTACACATGAAAAATGCAGCTTATCATTATAATAATTATTTAATCAATACATTATTTATTAACTTGACCTTTGCTTTTAATATTTTAATCATATTAAAAACTGTCTAAATTTTTATTATTTTAGTTTATTACTTACTTTAATATTTTATTATATTGTAAGCCTTTATAATAGTTTCGATTTTCATTGTTAATTACATTCAAATTACTGTTTAAAAAATGTAAACAAAATAATGACCAGAAATCTGCAAAATTCTAAAATCCGCAAAACGTCTGGTCCCAAGCTGTGCGGATTTGAGGGAGTCTACTGTAATAAAATTTTAATTAACTCAAATACAGTATGATTTTTTTTTTTTTTTTTTTTTTTTTTTTTTTAACCATTGATGTTTTTTTTTTTTTTTTTTTTTTTTTTTTTTTAACCAAAAACAACAACCAAATGGTTGTTGTTTTTGGTAGAAAATTGACAAAATGACATGGTCACTTTTGAATTTAAATTAAATTCTTTATTTTTAGAAGAATTTTTATTTGAATTTAAATTAAATTCTTTACTTTTAGAAGAATTTTTATTTGAACAGGAAATTAAAATGTTTAAAATCATTGTAATAAAGGAGAAAATTAACAAATTTAAAAATGGGTAGACGGAAATTAACAGATACGGAAAAGGCCGAAGCCAAAGAAATGAATGATCGTGAATGTCGCATTAAATGACATTAAACACAATACGCGTACTTAAACAATCATAAAGTGATTTTTATTTCGACTTTTTATTAATGTTTTACTAATTTATTTGTTCTTTTGTTATTTAAAATAAAAATTTAGTCAACATGTATAAGTTGCTTATTAGTTTGGCGATTCGTATCATTTGGCGAAATTGGTCGACGGGATAACTAAGTAGTACTGTATTTGGTTTGGCGCAAAAATGTCTTTCAATGCAGAAAATGAGAAAATCAAAAGATTATCGAGCCACTGAAAACCAATTAATTGTAAAACATCATGTCTCAAGGGCAACCAATCCACTAGCCATGGCGTTTTACAATCGGTCGGTTCTAACCAGGAAAATTTGAGTGCCAATAGTGATTCTAACAAGCTGGAAAATGTTATAGCTATTACTCTTGATTTTCCACCACTTAAAAAGAAAACTAAAAAGCAATCGGCTTGGGGAAAATTGCAAAAAACTTTTTTGATTCAATGTCTGATGGACCCATTCACAGGTGCATGTGCTGCGATCGACTTTGGTTTAAAACTGTTGGAAATATGGGTTAATTTAAGTTTATTTTTAGTTTCCAACTATTTCTTTAATATTTTTAATCCCCATTTAATCTTTTCGTCCACATCTGCAGAGAACAGCACGATATCTTTTTGCCGCGATGTAATGTTTACGTTTTTCAGCTATCGTGCGGAGTTGAGTTGTCGCGCGCTTGCTTTTCAGGAAGGAAAACTTCCATTTTCAGAATCTATAGGTGACGCATGTGTTCCGGCGGAGCATGACGTATTTTCAGTTTGTGACGTTTGCAGTACTGTGATTCATTCAAATCAGGTACCTGTTCGTTTCGCGGTACATTATGCAAATATCTTACCTTTTGATTTCATATATATATTTGTAAATCTTTCAGACAGTCATGCATGCATGCATGCTTGCTTGCTTGCACTTTGCTCTTTGGCATGCATCATTGTGTTCATTCTTTGAACGCCTATTATGTTTCAGAAATTGCCGATGCTAATGTTTTAAATCCAGTAGAGCTCTTGAAATTATACTATGCTTTAATTTTAAACTTTAAATAAATTTGTTATGTTTCTTTTAAAAAGACTTTGTCATATTTTACCACACCATCTCAATTTCAGTTTCAATCTTATCTAATCTAAATTTAAGACCTCACTTTTTAATTTGGGTGAAGAGGACAATGTTTAATAAAACATTGGTTATGGGCCGTTCTTTTTGCCCATTAGTGAGAACTGTTAGATATTTAATTATGAGATGGTGTTAACGTTAAGCAGTCTAAAAGTTTTAAAAGTCTAAAGATAGGGGGGCTGCGAATTAGAGCTAAAAATGGAAATTGACAAATTGAATAATTTTAATTATGCCACTTGGAAAGACGATGTATCAGCACTTTTAATGGAGAAAGGGGCATATGAACATGTAATTAACAAAGATTTAAAACTTAAAGAAGGGGCAACCGCTAAAGAAGCTCGCGACTTTGAAATAAAAAAGAATCAAGCCTATAGTACTATTTATTTAAATATTAGTAAAGATTTAAAGCCATTGATTCGTGATACTAAAATAGCTTCAGAAGCTTGGGACAGATTAAAAAAATCCATTTTCAGCCAGCTACAAGGGGAAGAGCTATTGGTATATTGGACGCCTATTTTAGTTGTACCTATGATTCAGATGAAGCAATAGGACTTTATGGGGCTAGACTAAAAGAAATTTTAGTGAGTATGAGAGATACAGAAATCGTATTGCCCGAAATCGTAAAAACTTATCAACTTATCAGATTCCTCCCAAGTACGTTTTCTGGTATAGTGCAAGCCATTTATAGATGGGAGAAAAAGGATTTTACTTTTGATAAAGTTTTAGACGAATTAATATTAGAAGAGGACCGTTTGAAGCAAAGTAGAAGCGATATGCTTAAAGGGGAAAATTCGGTGTTTGAAATAAAATCTGTAAGGCCTAAAGAAGTCCGAAAAAAAGATAAACCCCAAACTCAGAATTGTTTTAAGTGTGGCAAACCTGGACACAGGGCAATTGACTGCAGAAATAACTCTAAAAGTTTTAAAAAGAAAAGTTACGTGACCGAAGCAAATTTTGGTCAAAATGACCATTTTCAAGATAAGTTTAATTGGGTGTTCGACACGGGAGCATCGAGTCACTTCTGCAATAATAAAGATTTGTTTGTAACGTATAAACCAGTAAATAATACAAAAATGACTTTAGCTGTTGGTCAAGTGACTAGTCCTATAGAAGGCATGGGTAGTGTAGATGTAAATTTTAAAGTAAATGGGAAAATTAATGAAATACGTTTAAATAATGTGATGTATTCCCCAAATTTGAGAAGAAATCTCATTTCAGGAGCGGTTTGTGAGGAAAAAGGGTCAACATTTGTGGGGAAAAACGGTAAAATTACTCTGTTTGATGAGAAAGGTGAAGAAATGTTTTCTGCTTATAGGAAAAATGGACTCTACAGTGTGAAACCTATATATCCAGAGCACCAAACTTATGTTGACAGTAATGTAATCACTTCAAATGTTTCAGAGCTAGCAAAATGGCATGAGCGGTATTGTCACATAAATAATCAATATATCGTAAATACATCACAGAATGAAAAAGTAAAAGGTCTGCCTAAGATGAAGTATCAAGAGTTAAGCTGTGAAGCATGCAAAATTGCGAAAACCAGAAGAATATCCTTTCAGTCTAAACAAGACTGTAGAACGAATAGACCGCTGCAATTGCTCCATATGGATGTCTGTGGTCCAATGCCCACTTATTCGCTAGGAGGTTCAGAATACTTTTTGACGATTATAGACGATTTCTCAAAAAAGGTAACTGCTTATCCAATTCAGCATAAAAGCGAAGCCTTTGATTGTTTTTTAAAATTCCAGAAGAGGAATGAAAAATTTTTAGGGAAGAAAGTGATAGCTATTAGAACGGACAACGGCAAAGAATTTGTGAACGACAAATTTAAAGTTCATCTAGAAAGAGAAGGCATTCATCATGAGAAGACTAACACATATTCTCCTGAACAAAACGGACTAGCTGAACGTTTCAATTATACAGCATTAGATGCCATTAAAGCCATGCTGAAAAGTAGTAGCATGGATGAAAAATTTTGGGCGGAGGCGCTTTGCTGTTTTGTCTATGTATGGAATCGAGTAGCCAGAAAAGGTCAAGAGAAAACACCATTTGAATATTTTTGTGGAAGAAAGCCATCTGTAACACATCTGAAAAAGTTTGGAAGTATTGCCTATGTTGGAATGCCAAAGCAACAAAGAAGAAAATTTGATATGAGAAAATTTGATTTGAAGAAGGGAATTTTAGTTGGTTATGCCCATCAAACCAAAGGTTACAGAGTTTATGTTCCAGAACTTGGTCGTGTTATCGAGACCATAAATGTTTCTTTTGATGAAGAATTTGACAGTATTCAACAGAAATCGAAAACTTTAAGAAGCAGACAGGAAACAAGGCGCAAAAGTGGAGCAGAGCTGGACCCAAAAAGTAAAAAGACTATCCAAAGAAGAAAGCATAAAACAATTGAAGACTATAAAGAAACTCCGGAATTACCATCAGAATCTGATTTAGAAGACGAAAGAAAGTACAAGTATCAAATTTCGAAGGAAGAATCAAGTACTGACTCTGAGGAAGAACAAATTCAATGCAAAGATATAAAGTGGATAAGAGAAGCAAAAGAAAGAAAAGATGGTTCAAGAACTGACATCTACTACAAAATTGAAGGGACAAAAGTATGTTTAAGATCACATCCAGAAGCCAAAAAGTATTGCCTGAGCAACAACATCAAGTACGATCCAAATTTCTTTAATTTCTCAGGAAATGATAAGTATTGTGGACCAGAACCGAGAACTGAACCTATAATTGAAGATAAGAAATTGTCTGACAACAATGAAGAATCTGACACAGAGTTAGAAGCAAATTGCATAGAAGTAAGAATACCTAGATCATTTAAAGAAGCTGTTGAATCTGACCAAAAGAAAGAGTGGATTAAAGCCATGGAAGAAGAAATGAAGATGATGAACCAAAGAAAAGTATGGGAATTAATTCCAAAGAAAGATGGTGAAAAGATAATACATAATCGGTGGGTGTATACTATAAAGAAAAATGAAGAACAGAAGATAGTAAGATATAAAGCAAGACTGGTGGCGAAAGGCTTTGGCCAGAAAAAAGGAGAATCATATGAGGAGGTATACAGTCCTGTTGTTAATTTTGCCATAATTAGATTATTTTTCACTATTTTAGTTGGACTTTATAGATGGTTTCATCAACAATTAGACATAAAATGTGCATATCTTTATGCAAAGTTAAAAGAAAGAATAGTGATGTATCAACCAAAAGGATTTGAAGATCAGAAACATCCAGATTATGTTTGCCTTTTAAGAAAAGCAATCTATGGTCTCCGACAAAGTGGAAGACAGTGGTACTTCGAGATTCAAGACGTTTCAGAAGATTTAGCTTTCACCAGGTTAGAATGGACAAATTGTGTATTAATTTTTAAGAAAAGAATTTTATTACTCCTATATGTTGACGACATAATAATATTTGGAAAGACAGCAGAACATATAAAAGAAACCATTGAACTTCTGAAAACTAAGTTTGACCTAAAACTCCTAGGAAAAACCAAGAAACTACTTGGCGTTGAGTTTGAAAATGAAGAGGGAAAGTTGTTTATCCATCAGAAAGAGTACATTGAAAAAATCTATCAAGCCTATTCAAAGTACAAAATCCCAATTGTATCCTTACCTATTGCAAAAGGCGTAATTTATTCTAAGAATGACTGTCCGAAAACTGGAGAAGAAATCATCGAAATGGAAAAATACCCGTATAGAAATCTAGTAGGATGTTTAGCCTTTTTAGCAAGTCGAACAAGACCAGATATTGCATTTGCAATAGATATTTTCAGCCAGTTTCAAGAAAATCCAGGAATGATTCATTGGCAAGGTCTACTTAAACTGTTAGGATATGTTCAAGCAACTAAAAACCTCAAGTTGAATCTATCAAATCTAAAATCTCTCAAAGTAACATGCTATAGTGATGCTGACTATGCAACTAACAGAGACGACAGAGTATCCATGAGTGGAATTATCATGTTCATCGACAAAGCTCCAATCATTTGGCGAAGTTTTAAACAAAAATGTGTATCATTATCAACGATGGAAGCTGAGTATATTTCATTAAGTGAAGCAGCAAAGGAGATGGTTTGGATAAGAAGAGTTTTAGAAGAAGCAATTAAATGCAAGTTAGTTCATCCAGACTATACCGAATACACTTTATTATGTGATAACAGAGCAGCTATGGACTTTTCAAAATCACCAATCGAAAATGCACGTACTAAACATATTGATGTAAGGTATCACTTTTTAAGAAATTTAGTGTTCGACAACATGTTTGAATTAAAATACATCCAGTCATCAAAGAATCTAGCGGATGGTTTAACAAAGCCACTGATGAAAACTACCTTAAAAGATTTCACTGACGAACTTTTTACTGATCAGTGATTGTTGCTTTAATGAACTGTGTTGCTTTAAAGACTGTGTTTAAAGTTAACAGAAATGAACTTTCAAAATTTTTCTTATATTTGCAAATTTATTTGTTATGTAAAAGATATTTGCATAAATGTTTCAATTTATTAGGAAATTTTCAGTTGCAACTTAGCATATCTTTAAAGTAAGTCTAAAATTTTGAGTATTTGTTTAATTTGTATTTCGGCAAAGTACCGTTTCGTTTTGAAAATTTAAATTGGTAATGTAAGTTTATGTGTAAATGTTTAAACTTTAATGAAAAAGAAGAGAAACTTTCATTAAACCCTTTTTGTAAATTTAACTTTTCAGAAATTTTTTATGTCAAAATTTAAACTTTGTATATGTTTGGCATAACTTACCTTTTTAAAGTTTTTTTTGATTTGTTCTCTGTCAGAGTGTACGAGGGGGGCAATGTTGGAAATATGGGTTAATTTAAGTTTATTTTTAGTTTCCAACTATTTCTTTAATATTTTTAATCCCCATTTAATCTTTTCGTCCACATCTGCAGAGAACAGCACGATATCTTTTTGCCGCGATGTAATGTTTACGTTTTTCAGCTATCGTGCGGAGTTGAGTTGTCGCGCGCTTGCTTTTCAGGAAGGAAAACTTCCATTTTCAGAATCTATAGGTGACGCATGTGTTCCGGCGGAGCATGACGTATTTTCAGTTTGTGACGTTTGCAGTACTGTGATTCGTTCAAATCAGGTAACTGTTCGTTTCGCGGTACATTATGCAAATATCTTACCTTTTGATTTCATATATATATTTGTAAATCTTTCAGACAGTCATGCATGCATGCTTGCTTGCTTGCACTTTGCTCTTTGGCATGCATCGTTGTGTTCATTCTTTGAACGCCTATTATGTTTCAGAAATTGCCGATGCTAATGTTTTAGCTCCAGTAGAGCTCTTGAAATTATACTATGCTTTAATTTTAAACTTTAAATAAATTTGTTATGTTTCTTTTAAAAAGACTTTGTCATATTTTACCACACCATCTCAATTTCAGTTTCAATCTTATCTAATCTAAATTTAAGACCTCACTTTTTAATTTGGGTGAAGAGGACAATGTTTAATAAAACAAAAACCTCTATCACCAAAATTCCGCTCTGTAAAATCAAACAGTATATGCCAAAGTCTTACAAGTATAAGAGTATATGCTAAAGCTGTATTTTAATAATGATTACTTTCGCACCAACAATGTTACATAGTTTGAAATCAGGGGTGATTCTCGTCCGAAAATTCTGAATTTTCCAAAAATTTTAGGCATCCTCTTCCGAAAATTTGAAATTGGATTATCAGTTCCGCATAGTTGCCAACTTGTACGGTTTTGTGCGCAGAAAAAACAGTCATGGAAAAATGCGAATTTCGTGAAAGAATCACCGAAAAAGCACATATTTCGTGGGAAAACGATGATTTCGTCAATGTTTTTTGTCTACGAACTTGTCAAATGATCGCTGAAAAACGCGAATTCCCTGTGCGTATTGCAAAAAAAAAACGGCAATTTCACATCACAGGTAAAATGCTGATTTTGTCTGAAGACCGCTGGAAAACGTCGATATCATCTAAAGATTGCGAATATAACACCGATTTCATTAAAAGATCGCAGAAAAAAATGCCGTTTTCGATAAAAGATCACTTAAAAAATATTTTGTTAAAAGATCATTGAAAAAAAACATTGATTTCATCAAAAGATCTCGAAAAAAATGTCATCACTACAAACGTAGTGATGACAGGGTTTAAAGAAAGCTTAGTATATGTAGCAGAGGCATATAATGCAGTAAGGAAGCGTTACTGATTTTAAAACCCCAAAAGTTTAAAAACTAATTATATGAATGAAAAATAAATGTGGTTACTCAATTAAAGATGACATAGATTAAAAACAATATCAACGTTTATTTAAATATTTAAAAGACATTAACATACATTAAAAGGAGATCATAAATTTCATTAAATTGTATTTCATATTAAAAAATAGAAAAGATATAAATAAGTTACTTATCTAATATCTGAAATCCCCATGACACAAATATTGTTTTCCAATAAAAATAAATATGAAATTGATCATATAGCAAGACTCAAGAGCTCATCAACATGACTAATAAATTAGCTGGGTACGATGCCTTTAAGAAAACAGCAAAAATAGAAAAGTAAAGGACATTACGTCATTGCTTGTTCACCAGTCATCCCCTGCACAACATCTAGTAGTTGAACCCAAATAACATTCTTTCAATCAATAGTCCTCGATGAAATATTCATGGAAGTTCTCACATATTACCACAACATGCTGTCAATGAACTTGTAACGATGAAAGGCGAATTCAACTTAAAACAGATTCCATTTCTCAAATAATTAAAAGACCACAAGCTACTACTTATTACAGCATAAACTTAACTAAACATTAAAAGAACGTCTGCCGCATTTCACACCATGACACATCAGCTGGAACGATGAACACCACAAGAGTCAAAGAGAGCAGAAAGTCGAACTATTTATCTCCCGCCGATGTTAGAATATTTGGCAGTATGCATGTCCGTACTCTCATCCACCAACTTCTAGAGCTCAACATGCCAATACGAAATAAGGGGGTGTGGTTCGTGGAAGTGCATCACGATTACATCACATTCTAACGCCATCTAGTAGTATTGGCTGAAACCATTCAGAAAAGCATGAGCGGAGCTAGACATGTGGTCAATGATACGGCAGGTTATTGATTTCAATTATTGTGAAACGAAAGTAAAAGTAAAAAGAACTATTTTATGTATTAATAAGGTAAAAACAGAAAAGAAGATATCTATCGTGAAAAGGTAAGTTATTATTTTTCTTTAAGAATAAAAATAAAAGTCCTGTTAAGTTAAATAAATTTAAATAAATAAAGCATATGTTCACTAGAGGAATATTTATGTGGAAGTAGAAAAACAAGCATGTATATTAAACATGATTCAAATGTTATTTAGCAAGGTGATAAGAACTAGGGTACTTCTAATTCCTGACAAAAAACGGCAATTTCGTCAAAAGATCGTGGGGATAAAATGCTATTTTCGAGAAAAGTGCGTGTAAAAATGTAAATTTTGTCTAAAGATTGTCAGAAAAAACACCGATTTCATAAAAAAAAAAAACCATGGAAAAAAGCGGGTTTCGTCAAAAGATCACAGAAAAACCCCCAATTTCGACAAAAGATCGCAATAAATTGCCGATTTTTCTAAAATATCGCAGATAAATCGCTGATTTCATCTGAAGATCGCAGATACCTCCACCGATTTCTGAAATTTTTTTTCACCTGGAATCACCCCTGTTTGAAATGTTTCTTTCGTCGCCAACTTTTATGCTTGGTGACAATGGAGTTATGTAGCTTAAAAGAACCGTACCTTCAAATTACAGCATGTATAAAGTCATTTATAGCAGTGGCATGGATAATACACAATAAAACAACTGGTATTTAGCTTAAAATGATAGATGAATGTTTTTAGGGAAACATTTTTCAAATGGTTGGTGTAATTTCTTATATTACATTTTTTTTTTTTTTTTTTTTTTTTTTTAAACTACCAAGCTAGGTTTGGTTTACTGGATGCTTTAATGTAAGAGAGTAAGAGGAATCTGTTGGGCACCCAAGTGAATTAGAAGATGAAATTAGTCCTAGTGTTTATAAATTGGAAAATAAATGCATAAAAAAGAATAAAATAAAAACCACTCTTAGATATAAAACTAAATTTACTTTTATCTATTTTATTAATAGCTATTTTCTAATTTTAGATTAATGTAATGCCTTATGTACTGTTAAGGGGGCTGCTCACTCACCTTCTAAATTTCCCTCACTAATGTAAAGTCTATGGGCATTTGATGCATGTGTATATTTAAAATAGCTTCCTTAGAAATTGATATTTTTAACTTCTATTTTTTGTGTACACATCTTAGAAGATGTCTTTTTTTTTTTTTTCCTTAGTTCTCAAAATATTTCCAAAATATATACTTAAATTTATATGAAGTGTTACAATGTGGAGTGTCTGTTGAGCAGAGTACACAGAAAAAAGAACTCAAAAATATTGATTTCCCCAAGAGATATTTTAAATATATGCATGCATCAAACACTTGTAAACTTGACATAGCAGAGGAAAATTCCAAAACTGAGTGACCAGCACCCTTAATTTTTTTTTTTTTTTTTAAATACATATAAGAATTTTATTTTTTACCACCTTTGTACTGCAAAAGTTGGATTAAACTAAAAAAATATTTCAGCTAATTTCTTTATTTAACTAATTATGTCTGAATTGTTGAAATTTTATTATTTTTGTACATGCAAGCAAAAATTAATAATATTAAAAATTTATCAAACACACTTTATCTAATTGTTTATAAAATTTTAATAGTTGCGCTACATATGTTTTACTTCAATTAAAAAAAGTACTTGACACTTTTTTGCTACAGTAGTGTGCTACGATGAATTACTAAGTGATAGGGAGCTATCACAAAAATATATTTTTTAATTCTGACATAGCTTATAACTGATCCTATTAACTTGAAATATTGCTCATTCTACATATATGTTTAGTAAATATTTTAGTATATGTATATATCTTTTAATAAATATTTTATTACTGTTATTATTTAATAATGTTATTTTCAGTGAATTCCCTTTTTTCCTAATGTGAAATAATCAGGGTTCGAAAAATAGCGTTCCCGGGAATCATTTCTGGGAACGTACATTTTTTCATTCAGGCTCCCGGCCGAGAACCTAACAAGTCGCTTGGCTGCCAACGATGCCTTGGATGCGTAATTTCATTAAAATGTTACGGGAAAAGCTCGAATTTTATCAAAAGATCGCAGAAACGACACAAATTTCATCAAAAGATCATGCAAAAACGGCAAATTGCATTAAAAAAAATGCGAAAAAAGGCAAAATTTGTTAAAAAATATCAAAAAATGACAAATTTTGTAAAAAAAAAAAAAAAAAAAAAAAAAAAAAAGGCAAATGTAGTTTTAAAAAATCGTGAAAAAATGGCAAATTTCGTCAAAAAATTGCAAAAAAACAGTTAAAGTTGCCAAAAAAATCTTGAAAAAGGACAGATTTTAATAAAATATCACGAGAAAATGGCTAATTTTGTCAAAATATCTCGATAAAATGGTAAATTTTGTCAAAATACTCTCACATAAATTTTTCTGGGAATCTACACTTTTCATCTGGGAACTTTAGAATTTTTATGCTCTGGAAATAGTAATTAATATCCGACCAGTCGGGTGCATAATGGGTCAAATTTCTTAGCTTATAGCACAACCTATAACAGAAACTGGTTTGATGTTTTTGCTTTTTTACTAAACCATGCACCCCTGATGAGTGGTTTAATAAGAGAGCCCTCTACTGTCTATTTATCCATTTGCATTTCATGATTTTGGTAATCTGCCTTCTCTATCACTTCACACTTCAATGATTTTAATAGGATGATTGTAAAAATACTGGATTCATTGGCTTGTTGTTATGGTAATATCTGAGTTACTTTGGTTATATTTGTAAAAGTATGTATGGTACTACTTGGTTATCCCGTCGACCAAAAAACTGTCGGCAAACAATAAGATTAAATGCCAATAATGGATGATCGTGAATGTAACATTTAATGATATTAAATACAATATACGTGTTTAAAATGTCAAGTGATTTTTATTTATGTTTTTATGAATATTCTACTAATTATTTGTTTTTTCATTATTTAAAATAAAAATTATGTTGATATGTATAATTTGGTGAAATTGGTTGACGGGATAACCAAGTATTTCCAATATATATAATATATACAGGGTGTCCGAAAAATCTGGAAACGGCCGAATAACTCGAGAAATACATATGAGATTGAAAAACATAAATATACGTGTTAAATATTTTTAAATAAGCTACTCTGTGATACCAAATTTGACCTTCGAAACCAACCCCCTGGGGGTCAGAGGGTGTTCAACTTTGAAATCTTAAATTATAACCCCCATTTTTTATTGCAGATTCGGATTCTACGGATAAAAATACGTAATTTTTGTATTTGATGTTTATTTCAAATCTTCGTTTATGACGGTGTAATCGAGCATATTAAATCGATACATATTCCCGCTTTTCCAACGGGATTTTCCCTAATCGAAACTGATTGGGCGGAATTTTTGACGTCAAATTCCTCGTCTTTTGTAGGAATAGCGTTTCCTGAAAATCACCCGTCGCGATTATTTCAATAGTGCTACACTGTTAAAAATTTGACCCATTTGCTGCAGCGTCACTCCACAGCTATTATAGAATATCTCTTTTGTGACCAATGAGAATGCTCCATAACACAGTAAAGTAATCGTTTTCTATAAAAGCGGTGGAGTGACGATGCAGCAAAAGGGTCAATTTTTTTACAGTGTACTTTACTGTGTTATGGAACATTCTCATTGGTCATGAAAGAGATATTCTATAAAAGCTGTGGAGTGACGCTACAGCAAATGGATCAAATTTTTAACTGTGTAGCACTACTGAAATAATCGGCACGGGTGATTTTCAGGAAACGCTATTATTGCAAAAGACGAGGAATTTGATGTCATAAATTCTCCCCAATTAGTTTCGATTAGGGAAAATCCCGTTGGAAAAGCCGAAATATGTATCGATTTAATATGCTCAATTACACTGTGATAAACGAGGATTCGAAATAAACATCAAATACAAAAGTTACGTATTTTTGTCCGTAGAATCCGAATCTGCAATAAAAAATGGGGGTTATAATTTAAGATTTCAAATTTAGACCTCCCCTGATCCCCAGGGGGTCGGTTACGAAGGTCAAATTTGGTATCACTGAGTAGCTTATTTAAAAATATTTAACACGTATATTTACGTTTTTCAATCTCATATGTATTTTTCGAGTTATTCAACCGTTTCCAGACTTTTCGGACACCCTGTATATATATATTTATAAAATTGCTAATTAGCAACGGATGTTATATATAAATTATATATAAGATACCAAAATAGGAAAAAATTCATTATGACTATTCAAAATGAAAAGATATCAATTAAATATCAAATTGTATACATTCATAATTACATGCTCAGAGTAGAAATTACATTTGCATTCATTTTATTTATTTATTTATTCAGATTTACTCGTTTCACTATTTTTTTTTTTTTTTTTTTTTCAGTTCAATTCTAATTTTTCGTTTTGGTTTATTGTTTTATTGATAAAATCCATTGATGAATCATGTCTACTTTTAATGGTATTATATATATATATATATATAATCTTGTCAAGTGTTTTGCAATCCTAAAGAAACAGTTTGTATTTATATTACTGTCATATTGTGTTTTTGTTGATATTCCAGAACATACTTTATATGTTTTTTAAATTGTGTGTTGCATTGTTTTTCTTAAATCATTCATATTTATTTTTATAGATATCGAAACAATCTTGACTTAGCTAGCACTGTTATAAATTCATTCTCTCGCTCTCTCTCTCTCTCTTTTTTTTTTTTTTTTTTTTTTTTTTTTTTTCAAAAAGCAAGTTTTTTTCCTAGCAAATACCTATGCAAGATTACTGTGATATGAAAGTTATTACTGTTATGTTACTTTCACAAATGATGAAACTTTAAGGAGAGGCAACATACAAAATTGTAAACAAAAAGAAAAAAAGGGTCTCTGTGTTGAAAATAGGTTTAGTGCTTAATTTATGTGTGACAGGTTTATGTATTATTCAGCTAATGTTAAATTTTTCTGGAAAAAATAAGTATAGGAAAAAGTTTTTTATGAATCATTGAAAGCAATTTCATAAATATGTATTATTATCTAAGACATAATGTGAAAAAGTTGTTATTCTTGTGAAGCATTATAAGAAATTGTTATGAAGCATCATAATATATTCTTATTAGAATACAATATTATATTATTTAATACTGTGGTATTTTTTTTTTTCTTTTTATTGCTGCACCTTATATTTTATGCTTCATAAGCTTCGCTGAGAACTTTTTGAAAATGATTTCAGCTTCGGTAATTGCAGGGGCTGCTATAACAAAGAAGTTCCAAATGCTTAATTTATTTATTTAAGCTTTATTTATTAATTTATTTTTGAGAGTATTTTTGACAAAATCTGTATTTAAAATTATTATTATTTACTTAGTATCTTTTTCCAATGTAGATATTGCTTGCAGTTTTAGCCATGAAGATACATATCCTACAGTTGTAACTGTTCCCTTAGCGTTTACTTCTGCACAGCGTCAAATTGTAAAGTAAGTAAATTACAAAGTTTATGATGACTTTAAGTAAATTCTTTTAATACATACATTTAACATTAAGTTCTATATTATATTGGAAAGTACAGGATTAGATACCTAATTATGATACCTAATTTCAAAAGATCTAGGGTACATTCTACTTCTCAAAATTACACAAAATTTAAACTATATATAACTCAAATAATGTGTTAGTGATATCTTAAATAAAAAATTTATACTAGGCATGTTCAAATGAAACCAGTCCAAAGCGTACAAATTCACGTGTTGATGCTTTAAGTGAGAAATGTGCCTGAGCAAGCTACATCATATGTATGCAGCATGCATTGCATTGTGAAACAGCCATTCTGCTTTTTTTATTTGAAGGTATCAGAAAGTTAAAAATGGCTGGAGTGGTTACGAATCCAACCAAACAAGACCAACATATGGTAATACAGTTTTTATTGGCAGAAGGATGCAAGCCTTTTGAGATTCACCAGCGAATAGTTGCTGTGTGCTTATCATCAAAGACACTATTACGAATGGGATACTGCTATGGATTGGTCATGAATGTTCTGCAATGGCTGTTCGTGAATGTTCTGCAGTACAGAAAAATCTGTCATATTTTCTGTAATTGTTAATTTAAAACAGTTAAAAGATATGAAATGCGCTTTTAGATGTAGAAAATTTGGTTTTGTAATCTTTGCTGGCAAAAAATAAGAAAAATATTTTTTGCCTGGACGGTTTTTACAGTTTTTATTTATTTTTATTTTTTTTATTTATTTTTTTTCCCTCTCATCTGCAGCAAAAACTTACCAATCCTGGTAACAAATATTTTGCAATTTTGCATACTCTACAATATATTTTATATTGTGCTACAATGTAAGTTAAAAGTTTTTATTATCTATGTTAATTCATAATTGAGATCCATGCCATCTTAATAAACATAACATAATTATATTTAAAAACTTATATATACAGTCAGATAAAAGGCAAAATTAGCACTAGCTACCGGCCACAGGGCCAGTAAATGAGAAAAAGTGGCCAGTGAAAAGTTGTCTATCAGCGGCCAGTGAAAAATTGTCTATCAGCGGCCAGCTTGTGGCCACTTTTTTACAAAGAGAGAATGCAATTTACTTACATTTCATCAACAATTTTACTTTTTTAGGTTTCAATATATTTATATTAACATATTTATTTGTGCTATTCAGTCGTACATTAATATTTATAGAAATTTTAACTATTTAAATAGTGAAATTTCCATTTTGTGTTCTATAAACTACGATAGCTGGATTTTTTGGGCTTCGCGGCACAAAAATATAAAATATATAAATTAGATAATATAATATTTTTAATTTTAAAGCCCTAAAAAGGTAACCAGTGCCAAAATAATGAGGTTTTAGCTTTATTTTTCTTATATTTATTCATTATTTTAACCAACAGGCAAACTAATAATACCCTAGCCCGAATATTAGTGTTGCCAGCTCAGATTCAGAATAGTTAAAATATCCTGGAGTCAAAGCTGGCCATTTTCCCCACCAACTCCACAGTCCCTATCAAAATAGACATTCATTTTTTTTTTTTTTTTTTTTTTTTTTTTTTTTTTTTGTGAATCACAGCTGTTCTGTGCGATTTAAACTTGGCAATTTGAAATTTGGAAAAAAATGCATTTTGTGTATTTTCAAAATACAAAATACTTTGTAAAACCATCAGACAACACATCACAAAAATATTTTGATTTTATCAATTTGAAATATAAAACACAAAATGTATTTTGAAAATGTATTTCAAATGCATGTATTGTCAATGTTGTCTAACTCTGCATATAATAAAGAATAAGATTAATGTATTGTATATAAATATAAAGTAATGATACATATGTAACACAATAAAATAAACTAAATGTTATATAATAAATAGAGAATGAAAAAAATAATCTGGTATAATGACAAGCTAAGCTTTTTAGATGCTTATCAAAATGAATTTCTATATTATAATCCTCATCTGCTTGCATTTACGATGGTTTCTAATGTTTTATTTTGTCATATTTCCATTTAAAAGCAGCTCAATCATCCACCTAGTGCTCACGCATTCAGACAATCACAAGCAAGAAAAGAGTGTGGCATAGATCTTTGGATTTTTATATATGCATCCCAAGCAAGGAGCATTAAACATTAAAGTCTGCGAAATTAGTTTAATCTTCCTTTTCATGAAAAAATAAGCATATATAATAGAGAAAACATGAGTTGAAGTTTTTCTAACACTTGCTTTATGGTACTTCCATAAAAAAAAATTAGATTAAAAAAAAAAAAAAAAGAAAAAAAAAATGTACTCATTAGAACATTTTGAAATTTTTGTAGGAAATGTAAATCCAGTCTTTCTAGAGCTCTAAAAAGATTATGTTGAAATACAGATGTGTTGCTACTTTTTGTGTAGAAAACAGATTGTGTCTGAGAAGCGGGAAGTGATTTGTGGTCACAAAATTTCTTGGAACTTAAAATTTGTATTTTTTAAAACTGATTGTACTGTCAAAAAGTAAAAGGTTTTAGCTTTAAAAAATGTTTTTTGGTAATTGAACCCTATAGAAACATTGCTGAATTTTTAAAAAAAAAAAAAAAAAAAAAAAAAAAAAAAAAAAAAAAAAAAAAAAGAGAGAAAATTACAAAAGCAATTTTTTTTGATTTTTTTTTTTTTTTTAAGTTTTAACAGCAATATCTTTTTATACTGATTATAGCATTTTACTGTATTCCCTTGCATTAGCCGGCATGCCGGAAAATTCAAGGTAGACTAGATTTTAAAAATTTAGTCTCTGGGCTTTTCTGGCATGCTGGAATAAGCAAGAAACTTTGAAAACAGAAAAGAATGTAATTCATTAGCTATAATATTCAGTAGTAGTGACTTCTATTGGAGAGTAAAAGTGCAATATAGAATTTGTTTCCACTTTTCTGATTGTTTAGTTTACTTTTTTTTACACAAAGACAGTAAAAACATATTTCATGAGTCTCATACCATTTCACACAAAGCTCTCTCCCAAGCATGCATCTGATATTTATAATGCAGGAATAGATTATCTCATAAATTAATGCAATCAAAAAAATATTCTTACTATATAAAATAAGAAAAATATTATAATAATTATTTAAATATAAAAAGAGAAATATGTGCTTGCCTTATATCAAAAAAGTAATTTTATATGATAATTTTATTAATGTCATTATCCTGGTGTAGAAACGTTATGCATGAAAATTTTGCATAATAAGATAAATAAAACCTAATATCACTTAAATATAAATTAATACATATATATATATAGAGAGAGAGACAGAGAGAGAAATAAGTATTCATGTTTTTTTCCTTTAAAATGAAAAATGTTGTTAGAAAAACTAAAATAAATCAACCGCCCGTCCTCCAGTAGCAAAACCTTGTATTTTCCGACATGCCAGTAAATATGAGTTTTCTGGCACATCGGCAAATGTGGATGAATACGGTAATTTCTGTGATATATAGTCCTATCTTAAAGTCTCATTATCATTCAGTATCTGCATATTTCTTTTTTCAGTGTTAACTGGACAGGCCTAAAATGCCAGAGTTTCCACAAGGCAGTTTCAGCGAGGTGCTACACACTGCCTGATTTTTAGTTTTAAAAGTAGCATCCTTATTCTCCCTTAGTAAAAAAATTGTGCCTTTTCTGTACAAAAAACTTTGTTTGCCTAATAAAAATTGATTCATTGTTGTGTCTTGAAAAAAATGCCCTAACTTTTAAGCACCTTTAAAAATAGAAAACATGAATTTAAAAATCAATAGAAATTTCCATAAGATCTAAAATGTGCCTTTCTTCTACCAGCAGCAACCTAAACCTTTTAAATGAGGAAAAAATTCTGAAATTACATTGTTTTTTGAATTTCTCATCAGACAATAACATTTTTTAACTATATTTTTCTGTACTGGGTCAGGGTTGCCACGCCACCGGGAAAACCTGGAAAACCGGGAAAACACAGGGAATTTCAAAATACCCTCTCAAAACAGGGAAAATCCAGGGAATATATCAAAAATTCTAAAAAACCTGGAAAACACAGGGAATTTTTTTCCTGTTATATCCAAACATATTTTTTTCTGCTTTCAAAATAACATTCTAATAAAATTCGCGGAAGAAATAAAATCCTGGAAAAGCGGAGCGAAAATTCACTTTAAGCGGCTCTTCCATGTGTCTGCCTACACCCCTTTTTTGCCATGCGAATAGTTGAATCCACAGAGCACCTCCTCTCATGTCTTCCATCTGCGACTGCGCATAGTATTCTTTCCCTTTCTCCTCATCTGTTTCTCCCATGTCCCGTCGCGTCAGTTCAAAACAAGCATGAGATTCTTTCGCGGATCCGCGATTTTCCGCTTTTTTTTGTCATTTTAAGCTTTTCCGATTTTTTTATATCATTAAAAGTCCGTGTGAAAAAAAATAGAATTTTCGCGAAAAAAAAAAAAAAAAAAAATTTCTGTTTTTTTGTCACTTTTAGCTGTTTTTTTTTTTTTTTTATCATCAAAAGACCGCGTGAAAAAACTAGAATTATCGCGAAAAAAAAACGTGATTTTCCGCAAAACATCACGAGAAAAAAGCAATTTTCGTCTAAGGATCCCAAGATCGCGAAAAATACGTGATTTTCGACAAAATATTGCAAAGAAAATGCTGTTTTCGTCAAGAGATCGCGAAAAAATGCTGTTTTCATCACAATATCGCGAAAAAAATGCTGTTCTCGTCAAAAGATCGTTGAAAAACGACGATTTTTATCAAAAGGCTGCGAAAAAAAACGGCAATTTTTGTCATAAAGTCGAGGAAAAAAAAAACGTCAATTTTCTTCATCGTATCGCAAAAACCGGCAATTTTCTTTATCGAATAGCGAAAAAAAACGTGGTTTTATTTTAAAAAAGCGAAAAACAGCGATTTTCGTCAAAGTAAACGTCAATTTCTGTCAAAAAATGGCGATTTTTGTCTAAAAAAGCATGAAAAACGCAGATTTTTGCCAAAAATAGCCGTTGACAAAATTCTGACAAAATTTGTCTTTTTTTTTTTTTTTTTTTTTAACAGCAATTTTTTTGTTAAAAAAAAAAAAATGCAGAAAATTTTGTTTTTTGCAATATTGTCTTCAACAACTTTTTTTTGCAGTTGATTGATTAATATTTCAAAATATTTTTTAGATGAATGCTTGAGTATTGCTCTACCGTTTTTATTATTATTAACATAAAATGTGGGATTTTAATAATAAGTGTAATAACTTTAAAGAGTTATTTTTATTTGCTCATATTACATAATGTATTATATTTGCTCAGTTAGTTGCATAATGGGAAATTACAAGGTGGTTAACTGGCATACATACACGCATATATTTTTGCACACTCAACATAGAATAAACGCGTTGCAGTACAGGGAAAACACAGGGAATTTTTTTTCACGATTAGAGTGGCAACCCTGTGGGTGTGTGAATTAATTTTAAGGGTTTTTTCTGTAAATTAAAGGTTTTATTATGAACAACTAAATATATCATTATGTTTCAAAGTAATGCCCATTGCTAGCCACTACTTTCTCCCATCTTTCTGGTAGCATACGGATTCCGCATTGAAAGAACAACTCATCTTTTGATGCAATCCACGAATCAATCCAATCTTTCGTACCTTCGTAAGATTGGAAGCGCTGCGCAGCCAGGCTGTGTTCCATGGATCTGAACAGGTAGTAATCCGATGGAGCAATATCTGGTGAATATGGCGGGTGGGATAAAACATCCCATTTTAACGTTTCCAAATATTTTTTCACTCCACAAGCAACATGTGGTCGAGCGTTGTCATGAAGAAGAATAACTTTATCATGCCTTTGCTGAGTTGGTCCCACCAAATACAGAGCATCAGTTTTGCACCATGAATATTCGGTTTCGCCGTCGATGTCGATGCATGACCAGGCAAACCCCATGATTTTTTCTGCTTAGGATTATCGTACCAAATCCATTTTTCATCGCCAGTGACGATCCGATGCAAAAATCCCTTCCTGTTTTGGCCCTGAAGCAATAATTCACAGGTGAATAATCGGCGTTCAAGGTCTCTCGCCTTCAGTTCGTATGGTACCCAATTTCGTTGCTTTTGAATCATACCGAGAGCCTTTAAACGTTTAGAAACTGTTGTGCGATCAACATTGAACGATTCAGCAAGTTCATCTTGTGTTTGACATGAATCTCTGTCGAGTAATTCTTCCAATTCCATATCTTCGAACTTTTTCGGTTCACCTGGGCGTTCTCTGTCACATGTATCGAAAACAGCACTTTTAAAACGTCCAAACCAATACTCACATGTTTTTATCGACGGATAATGTTCACCATAAGTTTCCAATAGCATTCGATGACTTTCAGCAGCACTTTTCTTCGAAAACAGGAACAATAACACTTCCCGCAAATGGTGTTTTGTTGGCTCGTACTTCGACATTTTCAGACCTGCATACAAGTGTGTTGTTTACACATCGGCCCAAAGTCACATATTAAACAGTAAAGCTTATTCATAGAGCTTACACGAGAATATAGCTACAGACGAGATTGATGCGATATAGCACAAGTTACGCCATCTATTGTAAATCCCTCAAAACTAATTCACACTACTAATATATTTTTCTCAAGACATGTTTCTTTGTTTTTTGCTTGGCCAAATATGTATTTAATTTTATATTACACATGCTAAATCTTATTGAATAATGGTGCTATGAATAAGATTTTAACATATACAATGTAATTAAATGCAGCAAAATCTTTGAATAATGGATTCCTTGACAGCCTAATCAGATATAAAATGTACAAATATATAAGATCTGGGGAATTGAAAAAGTATCTACTAAACAGAAATGTCTGCTATTTGGGAGTGTCCATTTAGAATTTGACTATATATTTTTTACCAAGTAAAAAGCAAAGAAACTAGAAACTTCTCTTAAGAAAAATATAATGAAAAGTGAAAAAATACTAATTTTTTGTTGAAAAATTTGAAAAATATTATTGTATTCCAAACTCATAGCGCATTGATAATCTTATGATGATAATTAATCCTGAAGTGACATCCTGATTTGGATGATAATCATTGATGTCTTAAAAATGTAAGATTTAAATAAAATTTCATTTGTTCATTTAAAGTTTTATTTTATTTATTTTTTCTTTAGAAAATCTGTCACAGATGCAGGATTTCAGCTGTTAAGAATTATCAGTGAGCCAGCTGCTGCTGCGCTTGCTTATGATATAGGTCAAAAGAGCAATGATTCAAATAGGTATGTATTATGTAAAAAAAAAAAAAAAAAAAAAAAAAAAAAAAAACAGTTGAGCATTTGAAATTTCTAGTCTATTATAATTGCCATTTATTATTAAAAAAATTAAATAAAATTTTTTAATCTTGTATGCTGAAAATTTTGTAGTTTTTATATAACTTTAAACTTATTAGAAAGAAAGTTTTTTAAAAATTGTTAAACTTTTTACTTTTTTTCTGTGTTCTAGAATCAAGATTTATTTCAACCTTTTATCGTTTTGGGTCTGTAAAAGTGCTGTTAAACATATTTGGAACCTAAACATTGAGGGTTCCACACAGGTTTTATAAAAATTCAAATTTTTCTTGGGGGAAAAAAAAAAAAAAAAAAAAAAACAGCTAACATAGGTTTTTTTCTATAGAAAACTTGATTCTTCCTGGGAAAATCGGGTTAAGTATAAATCCAAAAGTATAATACGTATGTGACATTGCATTATTATGTATTAAATTATTTATGTATTATAAAGACTATACTACATAACAAATGTTTATTGTTCTTGTTCGCTTATATACAATATAATTGTAATGCTTACTTTACAAATTATAAATTGTATAAATTATATGAATTTAAATTAAATAAATGGCATGTTTCTAACAAATTAGTTTTAAATATAAGATGTAAAGTTATTAATTTGCTTTAAAATCAAATAATGAACAGAATATTAAAATAAAAAATGCATGAGTAGAAAGGAAAAAAGGGGTTTAAGTTGGATGAACCAATAACAAAACCTTCTTCTGCATTATACATGTTAATAATTAAAAATTTGTTATCATAATGCCAAAATTAAATGACAATGTATGCCCATTATGCGATTTATAAAATATAGGTTTGTTGTATTGGATGCCTTTAACAAGGAAATGCAAATATCACACTGTTTCAAATAAATCATTGAATTTTGGAGCCCATTCTCTTAGATGTCTGAAACGAAAATTTAAAATGCTCAAAGTATAAAATTAACATGTGCTGTTCAAGGTATGTACACCCTAATCTAATAAGGCTCTATTTATGTGAAAATGTAATAGAATATTAAGTTTGATTAAAATGTGTGCAGTAGCTTTGGAGATACAAATTTTGCAAAAATTGTGAAAAATTCAGTATATTAACACCAGAATTGTGCAATATAGATGCACGCCGTGAAAGCACAGAAAACTTTAAGAAAAAAACACTTTTTATTTTTGTAACTTTTTTTAGTACCAAAAAATAAAAATATTACCTCAATTTTATGAACAAAATATTTACTGTTAACGTGGACATTGTCAAAAACCCTAAAAAAAATCACAAATTTCACCAAAGAAGCGCGTAAAAACACGCATTTCGACAAAGAATCACGTAAAACAAAATATTGCGCAAAAAAGTGAATTTCATCCAAAGGCTGAGTAAAAAATGTGAATTTTGTTCAAAGACTGCGCTAAAAATGTAAGTTCCATCCATGAATCGCATAAAGAAAATGTGATTTTCGTGCATGAATCTGGTAAAAAACATTAATTTCATGCATGAATTGCATAAAGAATGCGAAATTTTTTCTATGAATCGTGTAAAAGGCACGAGTTATGTCCATAAATGTTCAAAAAATGCGAATTACGTCCATGAATTGTGTAAAAAACACAAATTACATTACATTCATAAATTGCATAAAAAATGTGAATTATGTTTATGAATTGTGTAAAAAAATACGAATTACATTCATAAATCGCATAAAAAACGTAAATTACGTCCACAAATTGCTCAAAAAATGCAAATTTTGTCCGCACAAAGTTCAAAAAACACAAATTACGTCCATGAATTGCATAAAAAATGCAAATTACATTCATGAATTGCATAAAAAACGCGAATTACACTTAACATTAAATTTATTTGCAGAAGGTTTTTAACCCAATATTACATGAACAGAAAGTTTTTTATTTTATACAAGTCTGATCTATACTTCCTATTGTTCAATTTACACCAAAAACATATCACTGACAGCTTATGCCAATGTTTAACTAAATGTGAAGTTTGATGAAAATCTGTTCCCTTGTTCTTCAGATAGAACTATTACGGAAATCGTACAAAACGCAGCACAACAGATTCTAATTCTTGAGATAAGAGTTATTGGTGGAATTGCTAAAAATGCAACATAGCAGCAGTATCTGTTAGGCAATATACACCAAAACTTAATATGCAACAACTTAGTCAACTTGAAACTGAATCTGAAGTGTGACAAAAATCCATACATTAGTTTTTGAGATAAAGTAGCTGCAAAAATTGAGATAAATGCAACATTGTAACGTCACCAGTTGGGCTATATACACCAAAAAACTAATCAGTTTGTGTCAAGGTCTAACTAAATCTAAAGTTTTGTGAAAATCCATGTATTAATTCTTGAGGTAAAGCACTCACAAAATTTTTGTCAAATACAGACAAACATTTTCTTAAAAAAAAAAAAAAAAAAAAAAAAAAAAATCTTTAGGTTTTTTTAAAAGTATAAATACATCATAAACTAGAAGTCAAAATTTTTCACGAATCAAATGTTTTCTTCTCCTAAAGATAGAGGAAAGTAAAAATACATATGTTTTATTTTCATGAATATAGCTGATTTGATTTTTTGATATAAAGACATGCTTATGATATGCCTTTACCTATAATGGGGAATTTTCATGTTTTCTAATTTTATCTAAAAACAATAGAAAACTAAAAGGTATGATGGGCAGTGAAATTTTTTTTATTTTTATTTTGAGCTGTAATTATTGATTTATAAAGGATTTTACATTGTACTGTATACTGTATCACGAAAATGATGCTTTTCCTATGCCGTCAGTTATGATGTCATAGTTCATGACAACACACATCAGTTGATACGCGTTCAGACGGATCAAGCATTGAATACCACGCTTCGTATATTGACTTTTTCTCTCGGTATAAAATCCATATGTACTCATTATTTATTATGACTGATTATATTTATTATTCACCCTTATATAAACATGTATTTTGGTTATAGTTTTTATATTTTGTCTAATAATTAGTACAGGTATGTAAATTAAGACATATTATCTAAATAACTTATTTGAAACAGATGCAATGATTTAATTTGCAGAGCTTGGCATTTAATTATTCTAAATCCGGAATGATTCTTTTATCTGATATCACAATGACAATAAACCAATTTTACATACAGTGGTGTAGTAGTGAAAAAAAAAATGTACTTATTAAGCTGAGAATATACCTACAGAGTATATATTAAAGCTCTTTTGATCAACAGAGGGTATATGGCATTAATTTAAAAAATGAAGGTATACAGTCACAGTGTATGTCACGTTTATCTTTTCTTTTTCTTTGGGGGGAGGGGGGGTTAAAGGCAGAAAATGCAGTTAATCCAATGTTTAGAAATCAATTTCCAGATGTTATGAGGCAGGAGAAGAAAAAACTGCTCTAATGAAACAACAATCACTTATAGATCAAGATTTAAATAAATAATTTAAATAAAAATGAAAAATTGTTCAGTTACAAATCACTTTGATAATCATGTGTGAAATTGATGTATTTTTAGATTAAAAAATTAGTCAAAGTTCTGGTTTATTGATTAGAAAAAAATATTTTTTCAAGATTATTCTTACAAAACTGCACACACAGACTACTGGTACATTTGCTCTGAAATTTTGCACCTCCCTGGATTTTGTTCTCTGAACCCATGGGGGCTCTTAAATTTAAAATGGCAATTTTATGATTTAAGTTTTATTTTATTTATCTTCGGAAATAGAAGGAACTACAAGGTGCTGTTTTATTTTATTATTATTATTTTTTTTTTTCCAAACTTAGTAAATCTTTCAAAAAAGAGTGTCACAGTGGGCATTTTGTACTGAATTTCTGCTAGAAAGAATTATAATCACTCAAACAGGGGTGAAAAGCGTGTTTGTCATATGATCAAAATCGCTTATAATTCAATAGGCCTTTTTTTTTTTTTTTTTTTTTTTTTTCCCCACAAAGTGGGAAATATATTTCAATTCCAAATTGCTACCTTAGTCAGGCTTACCATTTATTTATATCTTTCCATTAAAAAATTAATTTGTAAATGTGTCAAAACATTTTGCGCTTGTTGAGTAGAGCAGCTGAAAACAGCCTTAATAAAGGCACAAATAAATATGCTAATATAAATGTGTTGCAACCAGAAAAAATAGAATAACACAATGGAATGCAAGAAAATTTTATAACTACTTTTGCTCTTGTTTGTGTAAAATTATTTTAACATGCTACAATGTACAAGCATGTAGGGGAGGGGGCAGTAAAAAAATTGCACATACCTGTTTTTGTTTTTTTAATTCCTTATCATGACTAGTCTGTGCACAATGAATTCCGAAATCATTGTTGTATTCAATGTCTGTGTCTGATTTTGTTTACTTCTGACTACTATTTTCTAATGTTCTTTTATTTTATATTCAAACTTATCAGACCCTGAAACCAGGCTATTTTAATATACAAATCTCCATTTAAAATTGAGTTTGTTTTAAAATTTCACTCGCTAGGAAATATAAAAATTAGACCATGAAATATATATATAATATATATATATTCTTGAGTTCAATATTCAGTGTATAGTAAATATACAGTTAAAAAAGATAATAAAATGAATTACATACAGATCAGGGTTGCTAGAAATTAAATATTTCTTTATTGACAACTACAATTTCCAAACAGTAACCTTTCTAACAGGAATTTACCACCCAGGTTGTATAAAACAGGTATGAAATGTAACCAAAAGGAACAAAAAATGTCATTTGTGCCAATCTTGAGAATTGAATGTTTTAAAGCAAGTTATGCACGGTAACAAAATCTTTTATATTTTTAAAAATATGATAAGCCTTCTCAAATATGCACATTACATTATTGCAGATTTAAGACAACTGTTTTGCATATTATTGTTATGCATATATATAGATATATGTAATTTTTCCTAAGTGTCACATTAAAAAAGCTTTAACTTATATTTTACAAGGACAATTTATGTTTTTAATTTGTTAAAAAGAAATAGACTGATGTAGCTGATTTTTTTTTTTAAATCGAAATGCTTCTTTAATACCGGAAATAATTCCATTATTTTTCCATTAATATGGTAGATTGATGAAATCTAATAAAGATCAAAAAGAATAAATAAATTTGGTTCTAAGAAAAAATTTAAAAGCTTCCTAAATACAGGCTTATAGAATCATAAAACTGTTTATTTGCTACAAAAACGCCTGCTAACAAAATGTAAACATTGGCGTATTGTGAATTATGACGTCACAGCCAATCACGCAACGTGTCCTAGTTGTGCGCATTTCTGTTAACTTTAAGCTTAATTTAAAAACTGTTGACCCATTATTTTACATTTTTGATGAAATTTTTGGAAAGTATGAGTCTGTAATTATCAGAAAAACATGTAGCTGATTGATTTCCTGATGTGTGCAAATTTATCCGAATGTACTACACTAACTTTCTGCATCTAAGTCACCATGCTTCTTATAGGGATGCCCCTTTGCTGAATGATTTTCAGATATTTTTTCTTATCATTTGTGCGATTATGACTGCTCCATAATTCTGCGAGTTTCAGTTTTTTTGTGATTCTTTGACGAAATTTGTTCCCCCACCTCCCACGATTTTTTGACAGAATTTGTGTTTTGTTTGTGTGTGCAAAATAATAATACTCACACATTCAAAAAATTTTCATATGTACTTTTGTAGAGAAAAACAAAAATAAGAAAGATTGTTTTTGTAATACCCTCTCTCTACTACCATGATTGCTTAGATTATGCATATTTTTTCAACATACATCTTGTTTATTGTCTTCATATTCTAAACTGTACATAGTTTGGAATTTGAATTACACTTAATTTATACCCAAATTAAAAGAATTTTGTGGTTAAATTTAGTGTACACATTTGATCTATTCAGTCTATGTTTTGTTGTATATTTGTATAGATTAAACAAAAATTATTTATCACTTTGAATTCCTGATTTTTTTTCCTCATATAAACATTACGGCTTTAAGGCAATTTTTTCAGAATGTGGCAACTGGATACTTTGGGTTTAGGAGCCATTGGCTCCTTAATGAGGGATTGTATCCAAATATAGTAGTGTGTCATATTGTGTATTCTATATTGATACTAACCAATATATAAATAAATACACCCCTCATCTTTTGCTTCATTTTGAAAATAACAGATTTTGAGCTTATTCTATCAACGATCACTTTCAGAATTTTCAAGCTATGTTTTTGAGACTTTCACAAAAGTTTTTCTATACGTTTAGCTAACACAATATACACATGGAATTTTGATAGTATTTACACATGCACAATGAAAAATTATTTAGTAAAACCTGCTCATTTTTCATACAAATTTTATTATTTTTTAATTCTGTTTACAAGATATTGTGTACTATGTTGTTTGTCAGAAAAGAACATTATTTTATATTAAGAACTCTGCAAATTATGAGCAAAAAATTTGAGGCTGTTTTTATAAAAACCTTAATTTCTCTACGATTACACATGCTATCTGCATAAAAATGAACACAGTTTATTGCAATAAGCCATCTAATCATAATCTACCGTTTGAATGCTTTTGTTTCATTAGTTTTGACAGGGTTATCCAAAAGATATTTGTTCTTTTTTAATTTGTTGACAGTCCCTTATGAAGTTTCAGGAAAAAATCTTCACATAAATGTATGACCTGTACAATTATATGTTTGTACATTTAGAGTTTCAGAATTCCTCATGTATTTTTCTAGATATTTAACAAAATGTCGAAAATCGCAACTGGCCGGTCATCTTTGGCCTTATAGTATATTTGTTTGTGGACAGTAAATGTCCATACAAATTAAATGACAAGTATCATCATCTAGGGCAGTGGTTCCCAACGTGGGGCACATGCCCCACAAGGGGGCAATTTGGCTTTCGAGGCGGGCAACTTCAGAATTCTAAGAAATTCGGTCATCCTCTTACAATCCTAAAAAAACAACAAAATACTTTTGTTTAACTAACATGAAGCAACAAATAATTTTAAAAATTATTTCACAATATAAATTTTCCGGTTTAAAACTTTAAAAAAAATGTATTTCAAATTGATTTTCTGTAGAATAAAAAATCAAGCATACTGGACGTTTGATCAACCAATTAAAACACGTCTTATTAGAGATTTTGATTTTAGGATCCTAAATTGAATATCTTAATCTGGCTTAATCTGGAAAATATTTGGTTTTATTGCGTCCATTGAGGTTTGGCAAAAACATATTTCTGAGAGAAAGTTTGACCTATTTTTCTAGTTAAAAAAATGTGAGGTAACAGACACCACTATAACTGTGATTGTCGATCATCTGAGGATGTTGGCCTCTGAAAAAACGATAAATTTGTTGATTTAAAGCAAATGAATTTTCCATCATGGGTCATACAGCCATTGTTAGTTGATTTATCTGATATTTCAACACCATACAGAGAAGAAATAGCTGAAATTCAAAACAATGAGTCAATTAGAACTCTATTCAATATAAAAGACAATATGGCGTGGCTTTGTGCTGAGACTGAAACTAAATATCCTAATTCAACACAATTTGCAAAAAATATTGTTACCCTTCCCACCTTCATACCTTGCTGAATGTGGTTTTAGTGCAGTAAATAATTTACTACTAAAAAAAAAAAAAAAAAAAAAAAAAAGAAATCGACTAGACATCACTAAATGAGGGGATTTGAGATTAAAGCTGACAAAATTAGTGCCTGATATAAAATCTCTTTGCAGCCAACATCAAGCACAAGGATCCCATTAATTTTATTCTATACATATTAAATGATGTAATTTGAATATTTTTTATTATATATTTTATTTATTTTTACTGTCAGCAATTAAAATGACTGAAACTTGATAAAGAAACATCCAATTAACACTAGTACGCCCGGAAATTTTACTGAAGTTTCATAATATTTCACACCAGAATTTTTATTCGAAATTATTTAATTTATTTATTTAACGTAAGTCTGCGTATTTGAAATTTAACTTATTTCAAGAAAAAATTTCTGGCTCGAAATGAAATATAATTACGTGGTTGGAGTTGAATCGATTTCTTTCTGGCATTCTAGTGTTTTGTGTATCGAGGTTCACTATTAAATATTTGAAGATCTAATTTGCTTTTTTCCATAGCTGCATATTATTATTGCTATTATTAGATCTGGAAACGGCTGCACAAACCATCACCTTATCGAGTTCATGACTGAAATTCATAAACTAGTTAAAACTCGATTCGCATATCAAAATGCAATTGACCTACCAAGTCATATTTTAGTGGAAAACACCTGCAAACCCGATTTTACTGGTTGACTAGTAGATTTACCATTTGTTTTCTTGCTAGCAGTCCTTTACGTTTTCATACTTTTGACTGCAGTAAAGTACTATAATAAACTTACCGATCAATCACTAAAATCGGGTCTTCAGTTGTTTCTACCAAGGTATGATTTGGCAGACCAGTTGCATTTTAATATACGAATCAAGTTTTGTCTAATGCTGAAACTTCAACAATCAACTCTATGAAGTGATGGTTCGTGCAGCCGCTTCCTGGTCTATATTATTAACAATTGTTTCCTGAATACATTTCTTTTGTTTATGTTCATTTTTTCATGACCTTTCTTTTACATGTTTACGTTTTCTTTTCCATTCCATTTTTAAATGGCTTTTTTTTTAACTTCTTTATATGGAATAACAGCTCAATTTTTATATAATGAGAATTGTTTTTCAGAGAGAGGGAAGAGGGGGGGTCATCAGGGTTTCAGATATGATTTGGTGGGGCATGGCCTGAAAAAGGTTGGGAAACACTGATCTAGGGTGTAGCAAAATTTTCTATTGATATGGGATTCTCATGCATGGACAAGAGTGTTATTTAATTGTATTATTAAACAAAATAAGGGAATTTACTAAAATTTATTTATTTTATTTATATTTATTTATTTATTTGGCTACTGAACACATTTTATTTCTCTGAGATAAAATTGATTTTTGCAAAGAGTTTAGCTGGCTGCAGAATTAGAATTCAGCTCTCACATACTTTCCATGCATCACACAATTGTACTAAAGTGGAGCATTCCTCCTCCCACATTAAAAATTTCATTATTTTTTATAGCGAAATTCGATTTGTCTTTCATAGGTCACATCCTTAAATATTCTAGCTATCCTAGCTACAAACAAAGATATTTTTCATATTATGGTGGCATATATCTTCAGGTCATAACATCCCTGATTTGTGATTCTGCTTTTGATTTTTCTTATAATAACAAATAGAATTGCCAGTATGAAGTCAGAATTTGTTGATTATTCACTTCACGATTACATAGTTATTCTCTAAGAATTTATTTTGTTTTATATTTCATCACTTGTTAATCATAACCTTACTAAAATGTTGTAATTTTTTTTCTGTTTCATAAATAACATGAATACAATCTGAAAGTTTGAAAAAATTTGCTTTTTCTCCCTATTATATTCAGTTTGTATCATTCTCATTTAATAATAGTAATAAGAAAAATGTGTATATATAGCATTTGTTTTATATTTTTATCATGTATCTATATAAATATTTATAATTGCTTTTTGTTTTTCAGTAAATGTTTAGTTTTTAGAATGGGCGGAACTTCATTAGATGTTACTATTTTAGAAGTTGCCAATGGTATGTACTCTGTTCTGTCAACTGTACAAAGAAAAAATTTTGGCGGACATCAGATTACTGACGTGATAGTTGATTTTTGTTCTAGTGAATTTCAAAGGTACTTGGATTTTTAGAGAGATTTCTTATTTTGCTATGAAATGTATTTTACTAACTTTTGTAATGTCAACCCCTTGAGGACGAGCGACACATATACGTGCCGCAAATAGGCTTAAGAATCCGTGTTTATCGCCACCAGTAAAATTATATTGAAAATTTTGCCTAATTTAATTGGAGCATTTTCTCGATTTAATAAGATACAAATTTTTGTTTTATAAAACCGGTGACAAATCATTAAAATTTTGAAAAAGTCCCTCGTTGCAAAGGGGTTAATAACTAATTAGTTGCAAGTAACCTTTCATTCTTTTCCTTTTCTTATCAATTTCTGTTTAATTTCATTTATATAATTTAAAAATAAACAATTAGATTACAATAATCTTGTTTAAGCTATGTGCCATTAAGTCTTATTGAAATTCAAATTTAGTTATTAAATTATTTGTTTATTTTGCTTCGTAAACATTTCCACTTAGATAATCAGTACTTATTAGCCTTTCAACCTTCTAACCTTTTTCCGATTCTGCAATTTCATATTTGATTATTTAGATACAAGCATTGTGAATTGAGTGTGACTGAAGCCATTATCTACAGTCGAGTCTCTATATATAATGAAATCTACTGTTCAGTCAAAAAATTCATTATATAGAAAAATTCGTTGAATAAAAAACGGCAAAAAAATTTTCATTTAATGTTTAAATTTTAAAACAGTATTCTTTTTTAGCAGTTTATTTAAATGTTGTTTTTGAAATGTTTAACGGAATTTCACTGGAAACATTTTTGCAACTTCTTTTTTAGTTTTTTTAACATTGTCTTACTGATTATTTTAGAAATTATTACTTTATCAGAGAGAGTTATGCTTATCCTAGGAGCGATTTTATGCAGTTGCAGTCAAAAATCACACCAGCATAGATGACATTTAATAACAATTCTTCATTCAAATGATCTCTCCCAACAAAAAATGTTCCAAGTCGCCACAAACAACAAACATCCTCTCTAAACTAAAAGTAATGAGAGTTAGTTTAGGTAGATAAAAACCTGCTGAAAAGGCGGCCTTTTCTGACATTTTTCGTTTTATCTCTGCTTTACTATCAAAACCAAGAAACGAACATTTTCAAGGCGACAATAGTATAGATTTATCTTTTAGGATGCTTTGTTATATGTTTCTATCTTTTCCAAGAACACATGCTCATCTTGGTTAAAACAAAGTCAAGTGTAACCATGCAAAAAGGATGTTTTTCTTGGGGGGGGGGGGGGATGCCTATTTTGGACATAAAGAATAAAGTACAGGAGTGCATGTATGAAACCAGAAATCCACGAAAAAAATAAACTTAATCCACAAATAATTTGAAGCATTTTCTGAACACATGAAAGAGCATTTTTGAAAAAAATTTGCTAAATGGAGATATATATTTCGCTATATGGAGATATTTTAAATTTAATTATGAAAAAATTGACTGTTCCTACAAAAATTCGTCAGAGAAATTTGCTAGATGGAGTTTTGTTCTAGAGAGACTCGACTGTATATTAAAAGAAAGATGTCAAAAGAGGAAGGTCAAAGGATTCCAGAAAAACACGATTTTTGTCAAAAAATTGAAAAAAAAAAAAAAAAAACTTTCTGTCAAAGGATGGCCAAAAAAAAAAAGATTTTTGTTAAATGATTGCAGAAAAAATGAAAATTTTGGTCAAAGGATCCCAAAAGACATGATTTCCTTAAAAAGATTGAGAAAAAACACAATCTTTATGAAAAAAAACATGATTTTTCTGAAAGGATCACACACACACAAAAAAAAAGTTATTTTCATCATAGGATTGCAAAAATCACGTGGTCTTTGTCAAAGAATCGCAAAATAGAAAGATCTTTGTGAAAGGATTGTGGAAAAAACATGATTTTTGTCAAATGATCGCGGAAAAAATGCATATTTCGTCAAAAATATTACAAAGTGTGAATTTTGTCAAAAGATCGTGTAAAATATGTGAATTTCATCAAAAAATCATAGAAAATACACAAATTTTGTTGAAATTTTTTTTGAAAGAAAAGCAAATTTTAGGTTGTAGAAAAAAAATGTGAATTTTGCCAAAGGATCATGGAAAACTTGAATTTAATTAAAAGGTTCGTGGAAAAAATGTGAATTTTATTAAAAGGGTTGTGGAAAAAATACAAATTATATTAAAAGGGTCATAGAAAAAATGCAAATTTTGCTGTAGGATCTGGGAAAAACAGGAATTTCATTTAAAGGATTGCAGAAAAATGGGATTTTTGTCAGATAGTCCGGGAAAAATGAAAATGAATATTTCTTATTTTTATTAAAAGAAAATATCCAATTGACTTTCTTCTTTCATAACTCTGGTGGATTTTATTAAATTGATGGTAATTTTATTTGGAAAATAATTGTTAATGTTAGCAAAAATAAAATGAAAATATAATAAAACTTGAATAATTTCATTTGCTGTAATTTATTTATACTCCTATCATCAATGTAATTTGTATTGTGGTAGTCTTTAATTTATTAAAAATTTTCTTTTAAAATACTTTTATTTGGTTTGATATTTATTTTTAAAACAATTGATCACTTTTTTTTTTCTTTTAACTGTTGCTTTTACATGTACTAAACTAAAATTTTTGTTTGACTTATTTTTCTGCAATATACATGTTAAATTGCATATTGATAATTACTAGTTGTTAACTTAGTTTTACTGTAATCTAAAAATAAATATGAATGGGATATTTTTCAAATTGTGTTAAAGACAACTAACTATCTTAGAAATTATCAAAATTGGTCTGCAGATATTTGTGGTAAATATATATGTATTTCTTTTAATGTCAGTTATGAGAAGATATTTTTAAAATTACAAAAACATTGTGTTACAAGTGTAGCCATATATGTTCTTGAGTGTTTTGCAATTTTATGTGTCATAGCATGTCAACTTCATTGCTTTTAGTTGTAGCTCGAATAAATTAAACTTTTAAAATACTGTTTACATGAATATGAATGTTTTATATGCATATGCACTTTTTAAAAAAATTTAGTTTCAACATAATTCAGTTTTATTGCATATAATATTTAATGTGTTTGGTTTTGACTAAGTGGTGCATTGCTGCTTATGCTAAATCAGTGGATAGGATTCAAAATAATTTCAATCATGGCCAAATTTGCTATCATAATATAAACTTAAAAAATATATGAACTGAGTATTAAATTTAATGTCACAGACAATTAAAAAAAAGTAAATAATTTACCTTAAAATTTTAAATGTAAGTTAACAGTGCAAAGTACCAATGACGTAATATCGTATATGTGCCTTCTTTTGAAGGAGTTAATGGATAAAGTTCCAGTTAGAAATTTGAAACACACACATCACATTTGAAATGTAAGAGTTGAAGGGAATTGCCTTATGATGAGTATATTACCTATTTTTTTTTTCTCTGTCATTAACTACTTCTTATTCTTCATAAAATAACCTGCTTGTAGAATTTATGTTCTTATTTAAGTTTTAATATAGCTTTACATAAATTTATAACTATGCTTAATCTTTTAGGCAATATAAAGTTAATATTAAAGAAAATAAACGTTCCCTAATGAAGTTACGTGCTGCAGCTGAATTGTATAAACATGTTGTTCATAGCTCAATGAATGAAAGATGTCAAGCTGAATCATTATATGAAGGGATAGACCTAAATATAAATATAAGCAAGTAAGTTTAATTATTTTTCTATGTATTTATGTTTGTTACACATAATTTAAATTTCTGTTTAAGAATGAGTAATATTGTCTCTGGAACTTTAACAAATTTTATTTAAAATGTATAGATTTCCAATTTCTTAAAATTAGTCAAATAAAAATCATAAGAATGGAATATAGTTATGTAAAGACTATATGAAATATAATATTGTATGTAGTTCTTTATCTATACAATTGACAATCAGAATCATTATTAATCTTACAAAATCTGAAACAGGCTATCTGAACCAACATGTCTGAAAGAAAGACACAATGTCTATGTACTCAAAGAAATTCAGATTGCATTTAAGATTTTTGTATGATTTAACCCTTTCCGGTGCACTACTCTTTAAAGTTGGAATTTAAAGAAAAAAAAAAATTAGGCAATCTATTTAGGTCTAGAGAAGTACACAGGTATTGTTTTGTAAAGATTCCACTAACCATTTTAATTATACAGCTGTTGCCAAAGTGGTAACCTCCCATAAGTAAAGCATTGATAAGCGCAATGAGAAGAGTACTGCTGTGAAGCGCGTATTACAGTAAAATATTTTACCTATTATTTAAAAACAGTAGAGTTTGATCTCTGTGGTGCTGGATCTAGAACTCATAAGAAAGATTTAAAGTAGCCATTAGAGTAGTTTTTGAAATATTCACGGAGTTTTTGTGCCTTTTAGCAGGGGGAACTTTAGGTGTTGACGACTCGGCAACACTGCACGTTAAGGGATTAATCCAAATGTAAATCTCATAAAGTGTTAGGGGATGAAAAGAAAAAAAGCAAGCTATGAACACTGTTGCTTTAGTAAATCCAACAAAATTTACTTAAATAATACTCTTGCATTTAAAATATTTTATTTTTTTAAATCACATTGTAACAGTAATATGAAATAAGAGATTTATATCATTAAGAAAAATGAAATTTAAAAAGAAAATAACATATTTATATGTATGATACTAGACAAGGTATATGTTTATGTTACATGAATTCTGATGTTGCAGAAAGTCTAGAGAAAATAAACATTTGAATGAAGTTTCTTTTTTCCTTTCCTTAGTGTATAGCTACAGGGTGCATAGCGGTGCTTACAGGTGCTTACAAGGTACTTATTTTGAAAGCAAATTTGTCAGGTCCTTACAAGGTGCTTCTTTTTTTCCCAGGGTGCTTCTTTTTTTTCTCTCTCCCTTGAAATGCCTATTTTTGAACGAACTGCTTGTTTTAATTTTCGCGATCCTGAACCGAAACTATTTCGATAAAAGCGAAACAACAACTTTTCCTTATCTAGAACGGCCGATCATGTGTCGTTCGTACCCCAGAAATGTTCTTATTGTCCACTTTTAGCTCCTCCCTCATCTTTCAGCCTTTGATTCTCGGAACTCTAAACGTAAATTCTCCGTTCTGCATGCTTTTCTGGAATTCTGGCATTTTTCTTTTGTGACTCTCGTGTGCACGCGTGATTATTCATTATTGCCATTTGCATTTTTTATTATACCAAAGTAAGTTGAATATATCGTCGGACAATCGATCAAAATAAGTAGCGAATATCATAAAACAATAAAGAAAATATATCTATCAAATGACAGAATGCGCGGGACAAATTGTAAATTTGACGACCCCTCTACCCAACTTTTTCTTGAAATAGACGAAAAAATGACATTGGTAGTATAAATTTGGTACCCCCTAAATTTCTGTACCCAGGGCGACTCCCCCCCCCCCCTTTTCACACAGTGCTGTGTCCGCTCATGAAAATGCTCAAATTTTTATAAAGTATCGCGAAGAAACCTAAAAATATCATAGAAAAATTTTAAAAAATTAGTTGAAAAACCAAAAACATTCATCAAAAGATTATGAAAAAAAAAGCAAATTATGTCAAAAGAATGCGATCAAATCACACATAAATTTTACCGAAAAATCTCGGAATAAAACCACAAATTTCCTCAGAAAATGGCTATGAAACCGCAAATTTTGATTAAAAAAAAAAAACAGCAATAAACCCCCAAATTTCATCAATAAACTGCGATAAAACCACAAATTTCACCAGAAAACAAAAAAAACTGCTGAAATTTCGCCAAATAATCGCGAAAAAATTGAAAAATTCCGTCACAAATTTTTATTAAAGAACGCAAAAAAAAATGCTAATTTCGACGAAGAAATTTGCATCGCTAAAAAACATGAAGTTTGTTAAAAAATTTGCAATAAAATTACAATTTTCGTGAAAAGATCGCGATAAAACTTATTTTTGACAAAAACTCGCGAAAAAACTGCACATTTTGTCAAAAGATCGCGATGAAATCACAAATTTCGCAAAAAGATCTTGAATAACGACAAATTACGTACGTAAAAAAAAAAACCAAAAGATCGCGAAAATACAGAAATTTCTACAAAAAATCACGATAAAACTGCAAAAGATTGCGAAAACCCAAAATTTTCTGAAAAAAAAAAAAAAAAAAAAAAAAAAAAGAAGTCAAAATATCAGGGGTGATTCTCGTCCGAAATTTCCGAAAATTTGAAATTGGGTTATCAGTTTTGCATAGTTGCCAAATTGTACGGTTTTGCGCGCGGAAAAAACAATTGCGTAGAAATGCAAATTTCGTGATAGGATCGCCGAAATAGCATACATTTCGTCAATATTTTGTGGAAAAACGACGATTTCGTCAATGTTTTTGTAAACGAACTTTGTCAAAAGATCGATGAAAAACGCGAATTTCCTCTGCGGATCGCGGAAAAAACGGCAATTTCTCCAAATACCCCAGATGAAACACTGATTTCTTCTGAAGACGGCGGGAAAAAGACGATTTTATCTAAAGATTGCGGATATAACGCCGATTTCGTTAAAAGATCGCGGGAAAAAAACGCCTTTTCGATAAAAGATTGCTTAAAAATATTTTGCCAAAAGAATATTTGAAAAAATACGCCGATTTCATCACAAGATCACGGGAAAATGCCGATTTCGTCAAAAGATCGCGGGGATAAAGCGCCGTTTTTGAGAAAAAATCGCGTAAAAAAGCAAATTTTGTCTAAAGATCGTCGAAAAAACGCCGATTTCACTTTAAAAAAAAACATGGGAAAACGCCGATTTCGTCAAGATCGCGGAAAAACCGCCGATTTTGTCAAAAAAATCACAATAAACCATCGATTTTGCTAAAATATTGCTGATTTCGTCTGAAGATAGCGGGAAAACGCCGAGTTTGTCCGAAGATCGCTGGAAGAGGGGGGGAAATCACGACCTCCCCCCCCTCTCGCCGATTTCCGAAAAAAAAAAAAATTTCATCCAGAATCACCCCTGCAAAATATTGCCAAAGATCAAATTTCTTCAAAGGATTTTTAAAAAGACTTAAATTTCATGAATCCCAGAAAAGAAGAAAAAAAACCCCTGAAAATTAATACAAAGTAAAAAAACCCTGAAAATTATCAAATGCAAAATATATTAATGTCAAAGGTCATATTCACTCAGAAACAAAATTTGAAACAATTTTGGAACAGAAAAAACAGCTTTAGAAAAAGCAAGAAATTAAAAAGAAAAAGCCGCAACAAAATCAGTTTTTAAAGCTGCAAAAACAGATTTTGTACAGAAAGTTCCACTCCAGCAATGACTTTTTTTTTTTCGCAATCTTTTGATAAAATTTGCGGCTTTTTCAGGTTTTTATGAAGAAATCTCGTTTTATCGCGATCTTTTCTCGAAATTTGCCGTTTTTGCGGGTCTATTTGACGAAATTGATTGTTTTTACGCGATTTTTTTTAATGAAAGTTGCTGTTTTTTTGTGATCGTTTCAAGAAAATTGACGTTTTATCGTGCTTAAATGACGAAAATGATTGTTTTTTCGCGAATTTTTTGTGAAATTTGCTGTTTTTTCTTCTAGAAATTTGTTGTTTTTTCGGGCTTATGTGAAGAAATGTCTTTTTTTTCGTGCTTATATGACGAAATTGATCGTTTTTTGCAATTTTTTGACGAAACTGATCTTTTTTTCGTGATTTGTTTTGACAAAATTGATCGTTTTTTGACAAAATTTGCCTTTTTTAAAACGAATTTGCGTTTTTACCCCTTTATTCTTGAAGGAAATTTGTTCTCTGCACAATTCCTTAAAGAAATTAATGTTTTTTTCTTTTAATTTTTGACAAAATTCGCGATATTTTTTAATGTTTGAATTTTTTACTAAGTGTAACGGTATCATAAAACCGAAAGGATCAATCGAAAAATTCGGGAATCCAGGGTACACCAGGAACACAATCACCCTTCTAATGCGTATATGTACATAAATGGGTGCTTCTTTTTCTCTAAAAGTGTACTTACAGGTGCTTATTTTTTAAACTAAAATGTTGCTACTCACCCTGAGCTACCATTTTTTCCTTTTTTTAATTTCATGTTGTTGATGAATCTGATATTTTTAAAGATTTCCTAGTTACAGAATATTTTAAAAATTCTTATATAACATTTATAAAGGCATTTAATCGTTTTAATGATTACTTACAGATTTTTATTCCATTATTAATATCGCTTTTTTTTCATTGTTCTTTTAAATAATATTTATTGCTTAAGGTTATTTTCTAATTTAGGTTAATTTTATTTTATGAAAGAAAAAATGGTACTAAATGATGCAGTGATGATGAAATTTTGCTTAATTAGTTTGTTCTTAATGTAAAATTTTATTTTTATAGACTGATGGTTATAGCCTGATGTCTTAAAGTTTATTTTAATATTGTTTCAATACTTATGCTGTGCTGTTAATGAATTTTATTGTTGGTGCAGTAATAACAAATAAAATTAATAAATTGTTTGGAATTGTCTTACTTAAAAAAAAATATGAAAGAAATTGAAGCTTGTGGTTAAATAAAGACAAGTAAGAATAAAATAATCCAATTTTATTTTTATCCTTGTGAAGAGAGGGGAAGGCATAGAAATTATTTTAGCTGGTCTCTATACAGAGTCTGTATATCAACTATGCACATTTCATGGAAAAAATCTTCTTGTAAAAGAATTACATGGTAATAATACTGCAGGATTTATAACTAAGTAAATTATTCTTAGAGAATATCTTGTTGTCAGAAAGATCCAAAATTTAGATGATTAACATTAAATAACTTTTAAAGGACTGAGACATCACTTTTTAAATTTAGGAGTATAAATTCATAAGTTCGTAAAATTATAAGTTTCAAAACAAGTCTTTAGATCCTGACTCCAAAAAAAGCAATCTACTGTGATAAAAAATAATGAAATTCCTTTAAAATTCTGTTGGAAATTCAAGTATATTTACATTAGATAAACAGGGCTACAGAAGTGATGCCAAATTAAGTTTCAATTATTAACTGAAATAAAATGATGCAATAAACTGCAGAATGAATATAATCAGACAGAAACTTAAACAGCTTTTTTGATTTGGCAAACACATGCCCTTTTAATTACGTGACTCATGCCACAGCAGTGGGAACAATAAGCTAAAACAATAAGCTTTATGATAAAAAAAAAAGCAAGGAGTAAAAGAGTAAGAAAGAAAACTCAATTGTTACTTTTCAGTAAAATGAAAGAGAGAGCTGCAAAAATGGAGAGGAAAATTGAATAAAAGAATGTTGGGAAGATAAATACAGCATGTTTGCAATTTCATCATAATTAATCTTTTTTTTTTTTTTGTAGTTATTAAAATACTTTTATTAAAACAAATGTTTAATGTATCACAAGTTTTTATGATGATAAAATGAACATCAGAATAAAAGTATTTAATTATAATTTGATTCTAATCCCAGAATCGCTGTTTCTCATTTTCAACTGTTTAGCTGACCTTAGAAAGTTATTAGTATTTTGATTTGTTGATGGAAAGTACATATGTTGAAGTTGGTTCATATCTCTCAAAACTTTAAGAGTCTATCAGAAACATACACTACACAGACTTATAAAAGATAATCTTTCATAAAGAATTCAAATGCTTGCCACTTATTGAAAGAGGAGCCACATTTTTATGGATTTAATGCTAATATATACACCGTATTTACTCTTGTATAGGGCGCACGCATGTGTAAGGCGCACCCCTACTTTACACACAAAAATGGCGATTTCTTAAAATCTCGTATATAAGGCGCACCATAAATTTGATACGCTAATGAAGAATGACCAAATGAATTTCAGTAAAAAAATGTCAAAACAAACATTACACCAGACTAGAAAACAAGACGAAAATGCATTTTTAGACCTCAGGTTTTAAGAGAATGACAGGAAATAGGAATGAGTGACGGTATAGAGAATTGCTAATTAGCGTTTAGATAATGTCATTAGCTCTGTTGTATAAAAACTGCGAGGAATGAAATAAATATGCAGTAATACTTCAATTAAGTAACATTTTAAGAGTTTTAATATATTCTTTGAATAATTTTTTGTTTCATATGTTTATCGTTCTACTGTAGCCAACAGTAAAAAAATATTCCGTGTATAAGGCGCCCCTAGGAGTTTTGCCCTAATTTTTTGGAAAAAAAGTGTGCCTTTTACACGAGTAAATATGGTATATATTTTTTTTTCTGCAAACTAAATTTTCAGTTTTATATTTCAAATTGTGTTTGAATTCTGAATAATTTTTATTTTAGCTTTTGTATTAGTTTGCTTATTCAAACTTGGAACTTTCTGACTGACAAAGCTTGATAAATTTTCTTCTGAGCAAGATATCAATTCTGAAAAATATACTTTACAATAATTGTGCAGTTTTGTTCATATACCTACATGTTTGGTCTTAAATTATTGTTATTGATATAAAAAATACAATTTTACCTCAATTTACCTCTTCCATGTTATAATAATTAAAGACAATCAACAAAACTTTATTGATGGCAATTTTCAAAAGTAACATGTGTTTTATGTCTTTCAGTTTGTTCATTCCTTTAGATAAATCGACACCTTTCAATGATGTGACATTCTTGTTAATAAACATTTAGTTATTCTGGCTTCTTACTACAGTAGAAATTTCAAATTGTTGTAGAATAAGTTCATCACTCTTATAAAAATATAATATCTTAATAATCTTAATAATATCTTAATAATAATCTAACTATAATATAATTAAATATATATATATAATCCTCTTATGTAAATACTGTGTAATACAACTTTCAGAGTTCATTCTAGGATTAAGGGCAGGCAGGGCGCGCTTTGCTATAAAAGGGCACTTTGGGGGGAAAAAGGCCACATTAATGCAATTATAAATAACCAACTAATTAATCTCTCCCCCCCCCTACCCCATCCCCCCAAAAGTATTTGCTTCTTCCCCTTTAACCCCCCTAATATTTTGCAGTGACAATATAAAATAATCCTCTTAATTTCCCTTTCTAGAATTTTATATTTCCCCAGATTGTAATTTTTACACGTTTTTAGGTTATTTATTTTTTGCATTAATGCTGCGGCGATACTAAATTTTGCGATTCCCGTTATTAAAAATTCAAGTTGAAAGAGTGTCTGATCGATCTCTATACAACGCATACGACAAGGAGCGCGCGAAGTATCACTTTGGCACGCCGCCCCACCCCCCACCATCACCACGACCACCACCACCCAACTGTTTCTTATAACAAACTAAAAATGACGTTGGTACTATAAATTTGGCGCTCCCTAAATTTCAGCGCCCGGAGCGACCGCCCCCTTCGCAAGGCGCTGCGGACTATTTGAATATTACCTGGATGGAAATAAAACTACAAAAATAATAAAGGACAAAGGTGTTTGTCCGTAACGTTGACGTCATTTGATGTCGGTAACAGCACGCAGTTAAATTTCGCTTTCACTGCATTTTAAAAATTTCTAAGCATAGCATATTATCAATTTTTACCTGGACAAATAGAGAAAAATATGCACTTACAAATACAATTATTTTCAAAACTGTACTGCAATTAGTTTGAAAATTATATCGCAATTTAATATTTTTAAAATAATTTTCAAGCATGAATTTTTAAAAATCGTCCACCGTGCATAGAGATTATGAAAGATAAATCCGTTTGCATTTAAGTTAAGAGGCTATTTTAATCAACTGAAAAGATCTGTTCACTATTGCTAAACCTATTGAAGAATTTTATAAAGATATCTCGGTTGCATTTCAATATTTTTAAAAAGATTTTTTTTTTTTTACTGGATATGTGACATCGATCTATACAAAGACCCTTTTTTACTTTTTTGATTGAGATTGCAGATTTTTTTTTATGAGGACACTTTCATTTTCATAACCGGTTTTGAAAAACGAAAGCATTCTTATAAAAAATCTGCAATCAAAATTGAAAAAAGTAACAAACAGCCTTACAGATCGATATCAACTATGCAATGAAAATAAATAAATAAATAAGCATATTAAAATGCAAACGAAGTATCTTTATAAATTTCTTTTATAGCATTAGGGGCATTTTTCCAATTAAATGAGGCAAAAATTTCTGTTTTTAAAAACCAATGATAAAAGATTAAAAATTCTGTAAAAGACACTTGTCGGAAAAGGGTAAGTAAATCCAGCTCAGAATTTGTTTCTGGCAGATATTTCATAATTATTTTTAAATTTCATGAGACAATAAAATAAGTAAAACAGTAACATAACAGACATGTAATCAAATTACGCGCCCATACAATTGAAAGAATCTGAATTAAATAACTGCTGTAAATAACAAAATCTTTGGTGTTTTTATACATTAACTTATACGAAAGTATAGCTTTTAATAAATTTCAAAACTTAATATGAATGCGAAATTGATAATTCAGAAAAAAAGATTGTTTTGTTAATAGGCAATTAAATAAATATATTTTAACCCCTTCGCGACGAGAGCCTTTTACGAAATGTTTAATGTTTTGTCACCAGTTTTTAAAAACAGAAATATGTGCCTTATTGAATTGAGAAAATGCTACGATTTAAGGCAAATTTTGCAGTAAAATTTTACTGGTGAGGATAAACAAGAATTCTTAAGCCTTTTAGTGGCACGTATATGTGTCGATCGTCCCCAAGGGGTTAATATTAAAAAATAGTTTTCCTTTGTGTTCTAAAATCCGAGGTCCGGGTTCGATCCCTAGTAAATAAAAGAGTAACTTTTAACATTCAATGTTCATCTTTTCAAATTTACTCTTTTTTTCCGTTTACTGGAATTTTTATTTCTCCCAAAAGTTTCGTTCATTTCATTAGTTTCGATAACGTTGCAACTTAAAAAGAAAACAAAACACTTACCTACATTTTCCTGGGTGACAGGATGACTTTATTTTTTCTCTCCAAATTGTCTCATATTAATATCCCTCATTTTTTTTCCAAAGGCATTAGCACTGAAAGAGCACTTAAAAAACCTTTTTAAAAATTAATACACTCAACTAATTTTGATGCGAACTCTACAATTCTGATACTGGAACTGTTGTTTTTACTGAAGCTGGGGAAATTTCCACCAATTGCTTTTGGTCCAATGAAAAACGGACCAATCCCCTAAAAATAAAGGGGAGCGATTCCTTCATGCTTTTAAAAATTTTAAAAAGATGGAAAACAAGCATATTTCCACTTTTTCTGTTGCCTCAAATTGGTCGTAAATCTCACTGATAAACACACGTCATTTACCAATACAGAAAGTTTTCAACATTTCTCTCTCCTTCATTTTAGTAGTTTTATCTCTGTGATTCAGAAAAACCCTCACAGCGGGGCAGAGCAAGGGAGTGACCTGCAATTGTTCAATACTTTTTCTTGGATTAATCTTCGAACAGCAATAAAATCAGAGGGAGAGAGGCAACTAAAGTTTACAAATTATTTGGTTTATACCCGAAAAACCTTTCAGACACTTAAATTTGATCCTTGTTTTCAAAGAATTTACATAAAACCAACTGACAGACAGAAAAATCTTAATTTTATTATTTTCAAACGAATTTATTAAATAAAATATTTTGTGAAGCACTGCACGCAGAACTTCAGGATCGCGCGTGCAAGTTCAATATTTTTAAATTACACCCCTTCAACCCATAGATTAAAGAATAGCGGCAGATTCTTAAACTATTACTTTCAGATATAAAGACTCTAAAAAATAATATAGTTTAAAATAAAACGAAAAATGCGGTTAGAATATTATAATTTTTGAAGTTGTATATTAAAATAGTTTATAAAATATTTCTCTACTAGCTGATCGATCCATCGTTGTCCGAGCAGGGGAAAAAAAAAAAAAACTTTAAAAACAGCTGTATAGATTTTGAATATTTCCAAAATATACTATAATGGGTTTCGAGACTGGAATGGGATTCCTTTTACTAATGTTTAAAAATTATGAAAAAAAAAAAAAAAAAAAAATTATAAAAGAAGGGAAAATTTGTTTCAAAAGTCAAAGGAACAAAATTTACTATATTGGGGAGAAAGATTAAAACAGTTGATTTTAATTACAATTATTTTTAAAATGTTAAAAAATCATCGCATACCGCGCAAAAACTCTAAAAAGTGAAAAAAAAAAAATTGCTATGAATTTCAAATAAACTTTATTGAAAAGAGAACAAAATTTATGATATTGAGCTAAAAGATTAAATCCGGATCTTTCTTACTAACAGAGAAAAATCATTGCAGAATTCTAAAAAAAGCTAAAAATCTCATTAAAATTTCAAAAAATGCAGAGGGCAACATTTATTATAGTAAGCCCGGAATATCATTGACGCTGAATTTTTTTTAATTAATTAATTTATTTTTTTATTTTTATTTTTTTTTAATAAATTTTTTTTTTTTTAAAGCAGGAAAAAAAAAATCACCGAAGAAAGCGAAAAGTCCCAACAAAAGTCTTTAAAAGATCAAAAATGTAGAGAATAAAATGTACTATATTAGGCAAAAGTTTGAAACCGAATTCCTTTTACTAATCTTATATTTAGTCTTTATATTTTTTATTTCTTTATCGCCCGCCCCGGATCCTTTATTTTATTAACGGCCTTGCCTGTTTGAAATTTTAGTTTTATTTTACTGTGCTGCCCTTTTCCTTAAAACTATTCTCAAATTCAAACTAACTACTTTCTAATAAATTTCTGAATCGTTCTTTACTTATAAATGCAGTAATTGGTTGTGCTCTAAAATAAAACTGTAAAGTCAAATAGTTTTTTCTAGTTTTCGACATACCTTTCAAAGAAAAAAAAAAAAAAATGCTATCGAATTTGGTGCTATGAATAAAATTTCCAATGCATGGAAGTTTGTTAAAAGTGACACCATAGGACAACAATCACTTACCAATCAAGATATAATTCATTTGTAAAAAAATTAAAAAAGATATTTATTTCCGAAACACTTCTTTAATGTGTTAAAAGTTTCATACTGTTCATCTATGTTAGGAATTAAGAATGGGCCATTTCAAACATTAAAAATAAATGAAATCCTGCCTCATCCGACTCGATTTCTACTTAAATTGAGAATTTTCTTAATATGAAATATAGATTAAAGAAAGGGAAAAAAATACTGCATAAATATTTATGCGAAAATTTTACCACATATTTCAAATTATGCATCCGCAAGCAATAGATATGTAGCATCAATAATGATCTCTTTAATTACTTCAAATAAAAAATTCTATAAAAAAAAAAAAAATAAATAAATAAGTAAATAATAGTAAAAAAAAGGTTTAAAACTTCAGAGTTTTTGAAGATGTATATTTAATTGGGGTTGCGGAATATTTTTTTAGTGTTCGAGTCTGGTTAAAGGATTGATTTTAAGTAGAATTTGTAGGTTTTAAAAAAAGGCCCACAGGACCCCACTGATTTGCTGATACTTTAAATAGGAGCAAAATTAATATGCTGAAAACGAAACTTATTTTGAATTAAAAAAAAATTAGTCCAGCTAATTCGGGTCATAGAGAATTTCACTGAGCAAGAAGATAAAGAACAGAAATAACTTTCAATGCACTTGATAGTTTACGTTTCTTTAGTGATGTGTTTATACCACCAATTAAGACTCTTACAAAGTATGCAGTATTGTGAGTCATTATCTGAAATGAAATGAGTGTTAGTTATTTACGATAGTAAAAATAAACCTTTTTATAGTGAAGCAAGCTAAAATGAATGAATTTTCGATGAATTAAAGTCAGAAATGCAAGAAATTAGTGTAGCACATGACCAGTGGCGGCAATAAAGTGGAAGTGTGACGTAGCAGATAAAATCAAACCCAAGCTGATTATATAGGGTCTTCAATGGAAACTAAAAGCCTTTTCCCAATAAAGGTAAGAAAAAAAAATATTAATATACAGAGAAGGGTTGGCACATAGCCTCCGTGCATGTAGGCAGACCCCAATGAAACATTATAAATTATTTTTATTTTACTGAAAAAAAAAAAAAAAAAAAAAAAAAAAGTGAGGTCCTAAATTGTATTTTACATTCAAGTCAGTTCAAGAAGGCCGGCTTTGTGTGCTGCCCCTATTTATTCATGCTAGAAGTCTGCACGGGCCGAAATTTCCAGGCCCGGCTCCGGCACGATCCATAGAGAAAAATACGGTCCGGACCGCCCCAAACGAAAAAATATTGACACCACCCGGCCCGTTATAAAAGTTAAAATTTTGGCGTAGGCCGTGCCGGGCTCGAGCCAAAATTTTAACTTTTAGAGAAATTTTAGAAAAAAAATTTTGCGATCCGGCGTGTTATAAAAGTTAAAATTTCGAGCCGAACCCGTCCCGGCCTGATTGAATTATACAGAACATTCATTTTTACTCTTACGCAGGGCTCAAAAAATAGCGTTCCCGGGGAACCTAGAAATCTTTTCCGGGAACACATTTTTTCACCCAGGTTCCTGGCCTGGTACCTAACCTTTCTTCATGTCCGCTAGCGATGCCGTGGACGCATTATAATGTTTAAATTAAGCAAAAAATCGGAGATGGGACGCAAAAAAATAGCCCTTAAACAGTCCGTGGGATGCATAATTTCGTCGAAATATTATGGGAGAGAAGCCCGAATTTCAACAAAAGATAGCAGGAAAAACAAAAGTTTCATTAAAAAATCGCAAAAAACTGGCAAATTTCGTCAACAAATCTTGAAAAACAAAGGCATATTTCGTCTAAAAATACCTAAAAGACAACAGATTTCATCTTAAGATTGTGAAAAAGGAATAAATTCGCCAAAAGATCGCGAAACAACGCAAATTTCATTAATAAATCGCAAAAAAACGGCAAATTTCATAAAGATTTTCTTTTGAAAAATGACAGCCTTCGTTAAAACATCGCGATAAAACGGCAAGCAATCTTAAAACATCGTGATAAAACGGCAGATTCCATCAAAAAATTGCAAAAAAAGGTAGAATTCGTCAAAAAATCGCGAAAATAAGGCAGATTTCGTCAAAAAATCGCAAAAAAGCGGCAAATTTCGTTAAGAGATTGCGAAAAACCAGCAAATTTTATTAAAAAAATCATGGAAAACAACAAATTTCGTAAAGAAAATCCCCAAAAAATGGCAAATTTCTTCCAAAAAATAGAGAAAAGACAACAGATTTCGTCAAAAAATCGCGAAAATGCCCCCAAAATTCATCAAAAAATCGTGCGAAGCAATGCAAATTTCATTAAAAAATCGTAAAAACGGCAAATCTCATTAAAAAAAAAAAAAAAAAAAAAAAATTGAAAAACGACATTATTTGTTAAAATATCGCGATAAAACGGCAGATTTTGTTAAAAAATCGTGATAAAATGGCAGATTTCGTCAAAAAAACGCGAAAAGACGGGAAATTTCGTTAAAAAATAGCAATGAAACGGCAAATTTAATTAAAATACTCACACATAAATTTTTCCGAGAACTTACTCTTTCCATCTGGGAACCTATGTTTTTCATGTAGGTTCCCAGCTGGGAACCTTAAATTTTTTAGAATTTTCAAGCCCTGTCTTACGGAATAGTTCTGACAGAAAAAACTATTTTAATTTCTTGGTTCTTTTTTTTTTTTTTTTTTTTTTCAATGTTTATAATTTTTATTTATGCAGAAGGGCTTCGTAAGCTGCGATATTTGCTTTTAATGAGCCTTTGTTTGTTGTATATAAATGCTTAAGTTATCATTAATATTATTATTCCATGAAATCGAAGCATAAAAATTTAAAAAATGCTATATGGTTAAAGTAAAATCTCCTAAGACGGAATCGCATTGGAAAGAAAAAAATACGTTATAGACAAGTTCCCTTCTTAGCAGGTGTAAATGTATAATATATTTTTTCTCGCATATTATTGTATTGCTTTTGCACGGATGAACAGTTTAAAAGAGATTTTCAGTTTAAAAGAAGATTCAGTCATATGCAGGTTCTTTTTTTCATGCGTTTAATTCTATTTTAATAAATCTCAAAATCTGCAAAATTTTTAAAAAGAATTAATTTTAATGTTTAATTTTAGAAAAATAACGATTTAAAAGTATATGCCTTTTTTTTTTTTTCAAAAATTTTTGGACCAAGCCAAATTTTACTTATTTTTGAACAGACCTCACCACAAAGAGAAAATGATTTTCATACGGGATGATTCAACCGGAACTGAATATTTTATTCCGTGAAGACTAGGAAGAATGAAATCAGTCCTAGCTTGGTACGGAAAAAATAAATTAGGCCCTCCCCGATCCCTCAGGATAAAAGTAAGGCCCGGCTCGGAAAGAGAACTTACTAGGCCCGGCCCTGCTCGTGCAGATCTCTAATTTATGCTGTACAGTTAACTGATTTAGGCATCATCGATTGAAAAATAGCTTTTAAAATTAATAGTTTAATAGAAAATCACTTGTGTTTCTGACAAAACTTATTTTATTACTTCCTTTACTGACATATTACAAATACTATTTTAATATTTCTCTTTATGCTTTTCATTTCTTTCAGTTTGAGAAAAATACACTATATTGCCATTGATTATGGGACACTTGCGATTTTAGACATTCTACTAAATATCTAGAAAAATACATGAGGAATCATCTCGAAACTCTTAGTGTATAAATACAATAGTATAAGTCATACATCTCCGTGAAGATTTTTTCCCGAAACTCCAAAGGGGACCGTCAACAAATTAAAAAAGAATGAATATCTTTTGAATTACCCTGTCAAAACTAATGTAGCAAAAGCGCTTAAACTCTAGATTGTGATTGGATGCTTTATTGTAATAAGCCTTGTTCATTTTTATGCAAATAGCATGCATACTCGGAGAGTAATTAAGGTTTTTATAAAAATGATCCCAAATTTTTCCAAATTTTTTCCTTATAATTTTCAGAGTTCTTAATATAAAATATTATTTTTTTCAGAAAATATGACAAACAACATTGCACACAGTACCCTGTAATCAGAATTAAAAAATAATGAAAACTGTATAAAAAATGAGTTGGTTTACTAAATAATTTTTTATTGCACATGCGTCAACGATATCAAAATTTCATTTGCATATTATGTTAGCTAAATGTATAGAGCAACTTTTGTGAAAGTCACAAAGTCATAACTTGAAAATTCTGACAATAATCGTCAATTGAATAAGTCGAAAATCCGTTATTCTCAAAATGAAGCAAAAACAAGAGGGGTTGTATCCATATGTTCATTGATTAGTGTCAATATAGAATACACAATATGGGATGTACTACTGCATTTGGATAAAATCCCTCATTTTTTTGCTTCATTTTGGAAACAACGGATTTTGTCCTTTTTCTGTAGACGATTACTTTCAGAATTTTCAAGCTATGATTTTGAGACTTTTACAAAAGTTGCTCTATACATTTAGCTAACATAATATGCAAATGAAATTTTGATATCTTTGACGCATGCACAGTAAAAAATTATATAGTAAACCTACTCATTTTTCATATAATTTTTATTATTTTTTAATTCTGATTACAGGGTACTGTGTGCAATGTTGTTTGTTATATTTTCTGAAAAAAATATTATTTTATATTAAGAACTCTGAAAATTATAATGGAAAAACTTGGACAAATTTGGGACCATTTTTATAAAAACCTTAATTACTCTGTGAGTGTGCATGCTATTTGCATAAAAATGAACACAGTGTATTACAATAAGGCATTCAATCATAATCTAGAGTTTGAGCGCTTTTGCTACATTAGTTTTGACAGGGTTATTCAAAAGATATTCATTTTTTTTTAATTTGTTGACGGTCCCCTATGGCGTTTCGGTAAAAAATCTTCACGGAGATGTATGACGTATTATAGTATTATATTTATACACTAAGAGTTTCGAGATGATTCCTCATGTATTTTTCTAGATATTTAGTAAAATGTCTAAAATCGCAAGTGTCCCATAATCAATGGCAATATAGTGTATATAGATGACTAATCTTTTGGGTGTTTGATCTTTGATTCTCACAGTCGATAAAGAAAAAAAAAGAAAGAAAGAAAGAAAAGAAATTAACTATTTCTGTGACTCTTTCGCTTATAAATCACTGCTATGGACAAAGTGTATGTTTGTTTGGTCATTTTCCGAAGTCTCAATTCACGACCCCCGGGGCTACCTCGTCCACTCCCTCCAAAATAAATAGCGAGATAAGGGGGATATTTTCTTTTTCTGTTTTTTTTTGTTATTTCGGACGAATTTTCCCAGCAGCATAGTAGTAGAGGCAGAAATTTATGACAGCGTGGACTTTCTAGAGTTTTACTGAAAATAATTGGTGTCTGCATAAAGAAGGCTAGGCTAAGGGGGGGGGGGGGAGGGGCATGTGAAAAGGAAGAGATTAGGAGTGAAATGGGGCTGGGGAGGTTGTACAATGTTTACAAATAGTTTAGTGTTTGTTTGAAATAAGCGATGAAATTAATTTTAAGGGCGCTTTTTTCCCCCCTCTAGTCGATTTTCCGAGTAATAGGGCTCGCAGGGCGGGGCTTTTGAACAGTGGGGCCATCAGGGCAGAAAATTTTATGAAGAAGGGCGGGCAGGGCGGCACGCCCTGTGAAAAATGCCTAGAATGAACTCTGCAACTTTGGTAAAATTACAAATCTGTCTTTGTTTGACACAACTATGCTGCGACCCTTGCTTAACACTGTTTCCTTGCTACATACTTTGAATTCATAATTTGGTAAGAATACTTTGCTTTGTTTTTTCAAAGTCCATAGTAGAATACAAAAGCTAGCTTTTGGAAACAAACTTTATATCATGCTTATTTTAATTTGTTTTTAATTCATCTGAATACATAAAAATCAGATTGCAATAATTGTGAATACTGAAGTAAAATATAAGTTAAGGTGCCAGATCTGTATTTCCAGTGATTATGGCTGACATATTTGTAAAATATTTTCATTTGCACACACTTAATATTTTTGAGATAGCAGTCTTGCCTCTTCAGATCGTAAAGCAACTCCTTCTCCCCTAAATCAAATCAAATCAAATATTTAAGTCTTCCAAACTTTTTTATTTAGGATCACAAAATTTGTAAACATTTCCCTATAAAAGTAAAATATCTTTCATAAACTACTCTTATGATGAGTATTTTAAATCAAATTCCATTGGTTATGTCAAACTTGTATAGTCTGGTAACAATTGATCGAAATGAAAGAATTTTATCATTTACATAAAATGAAAGCATAGTTTTGTGCTTTGTCATTTTTATGGGGAAAAAAAAAAAAAAAAAAAAAAAGGCTTATAGGAATGGAAATCAGTTTAAGATTGTGCCCGAAAGATGATCATTGCTGGGGCGGGAGGAGAAAATGCAAAATATTTGTTTTAATGCTTAAATCATACCTTTCCACATCTGTTCTGTAAAATTTAGTTCTGTTTCTAGTATTTTTTTTTACATCTGTTAAGTATTAAAATAAACAAGATTGAAAAATTATGCATCATAGATTATGAAACACTTTTCAACATAATGGAATATTAAACATTTTCATTTAATAAGAACTTTAACCACTTCATTTGCAGCAGGTATAGGGAAACAGTGCTTTTACCCCTAACTTATCTTGGGGCAAACATCGAAGTGGTTAAATAAAAGACACACTCATAGTTATTTATTGCAGAGTATAATATAATGAAAGTATTTTGTGTGCCCCTGTATTTGAACTATAAATGCTACATACATCATTTTTAACAAGAATCATTCCATAGTGAATCCCATTAACATGTTAAAATTACATATCAGTGTTTATGTGAGTTAGAGTACAGGCAGACAAATAGATAAACTCTTTTCAACTATATTGGAATGTGTTTAAAACATATATTATATTTTTAATGAAGTTTTTGTAAATGTGAAGTCATTTCATTTAAAGAATTGGAACATGTATATTACATCTGTTCTGTAAAATTTAGTTCTGTTTCTAGTATTTTTTTACATCTGTTAAGTATTAAAATAAACAAGATTGAAAAATCATGCATCATAGATTATGAAACACTTTTCAACATAATGGAATATTAAACATTTTCATTTAATAAGAACTTTAACCACTTCATTTGCAGCAGGTATAGGGAAACAGTGCTTTTACCCCTAACTTATCTTGGGGCAAACATCGAAGTGGTTAAATAAAAGACACACTCATAGTTATTTATTGCAGAGTATTATATAATGAAAGTATTTTGTGTGCCCCTGTATTTGAACTATAAATGCTACATACATCATTTTTAACAAGAATCATTCCATAGTGAATCCCATTAACATGTTAAAATTACATATCAGTGTTTATGTGAGTTAGAGTACAGGCAGACAAATAGATAAACTCTTTTCAACTATATTGGAAAGTGTTTAAAACATATTATATTTTTATTGAAGTTTTTGTAAATGTGAAGTCATTTCATTTAAAGAATTGAAACATGTATATTATTTAGATTTTCTTTTTTAAAAAATCTTGCTGTGCAAATAATCCTTTTAAAAATACGCTATTATTATTATATTATCTTTTTATTATAGAGCTAGATTTGATTCTCTTATTCATAATACATTACTTCAGTGTTTGGAACCTATAAATGAAGCTCTAGAAAATGCATCACTATCAGTATCAGATATTAAACAGGTATATTTATTACATTTATGTGAAGAATTTTATAAGAAATTGTTATCATTATTTATGTCTACATTACATGCTTGTGGTTTGGTAATTACTTTTTAATTCTATGGCATTAATCTGTTTATATTGATTTTAGACATAATTTCAGAATTTTTCATTTCCTCAAGCAATGGACATATTTATATTTATTTTTTTCTTGTATTGAATAAAAGAAAAAAAAATAGTTTAAAAAAACTAAAAAACATGCTTTTTAAGTAATTCAAACTAAAAAGGGAAAAATAATTCGTACTATAAGCTGAAAACGAAAATAAATGAAAAATACTATATTACTATAAAATCATTGTTATTATAGAAATCAATTAATAAGCAATAAATAAAATTATCGTGGAAAAAAAGTGTGAGGTGCTCCATCTACCATGCTCCATCTATCAGTTCTTAAGAAGCACCCCACACTTTTTTTCCACGATAATTTTATTTATTGCTTATTAATTGATTTCTATAATAACAATGATTTTATAGTAATATAGTATTTTTCATCTATTTTCGTTTTCAGCTTATAGTATAAATTATTTTTCACTTTTTAGTTTGATATACTTAAAAAGCGTGTTTTTTAGTTTTTTTAAACTATATTTATTTTTCACTTTTTAGTTTGACTACTTTAAAAGCGTGGTTTTTAGTTTTTTTAAACTATATTTATTTTAAAATTTACAACGAAAAGACATCAATCCAAATCACTTTTTTTGGTCGACTCTGGTTAATTTAACCATGCATCTCAAATCCTATTACGAATGTATAAAAAAAATTCTTCACATTATGAAATACAACATTTTTTGCCAGATATAGCCAAATTTGGAAACATTCTTTCATTTGGCACCAAATACTTGTTGTGGCTTTCGTAATCTTAATAGTCAATTTTTCGGCCAAATGTCTCCAATATTTTGTGAAATATTGCCAACTTATTGGTTGCTGCCATTTTCTCATGACCCTGACCCGTATTACCCAAAATAACCCACTAATCAAATTTGATCAAACATGTGACTTAGCTCAAAGGTCTCCAGGTAATCAAAAACAGTAGAATATAAAATTGAATCAAAATTGTTTAAGCCATTTCTTAGATAAAATTAGCTTGACAGCATTCATCAATAAAGCGAAATGGCCCACTAATATAATTTTGTTTAACTTGCGACTCTGCTCAATAGTCTTCTCAAGACAAAAGACGTTTCGTTGCAAAATTTAGGTAAAATTGATTGAATCGTTGTTACATATAATTAGAATAACCCTAACCAATTATGACCCAAAATGACCCATTAATCGAATTTTCATGAGCATGTGTCCTGGTCCAATGGTTTTCTCTTGCCCGAGAATATTATAATACAAAATATAGTCAAAATGGTGAGAGACATTTTCTACATAAAATTAGCATGATCCATCAATGACCCACAAATGACCCTTATAATCGAAATCTCTCGAACATGTGACTTAGTCCATTTGTTTCCTCATGTCTAAAAATTGTTGCATACAAAATTTCATTAAAAACGATCCAGCCGTTGACCTGAAATAGCTTGACCCAGACCCTTTATGACCCATTAATCGAAATTTCTCGAAAGTGTGACCTAGCCCAATGATTTTCTTGTGCCAAAAAAATGTTATATACAAAATTTCGTTAAAATCAATCCACCTGTTCTTTAGATGTAGCTTGACATGATCTATTATGGTCCATCATGACCCACAAATGATCATTATAGTCGAAATCTCTCAAACATGTGACTTAGCCCATTAGTTTCCTCGTGTCAAAAAACTGTTCATACAAAATTTCGTTATAATCGATCACGTCATTCTTTAAATATAAATAGCTTGACCCAGACCCTTAATGACCCAATATGACCCATTAAAATTTTTTCTTGAAGATGTAACCTAGCCCCATATTTTTCTCGTGCCCGAAAACCATAGAATGCAATTTTTAGTCAAAACTGTGTGAGAAAATCTTTAGATAAAAAATAGCATGACCCACAATGACCCCAAAAATGACCCACTAACCGAATTTTCTTGAACATGTTAACCTAACCCAATAATCTTCTTGTAATCCAAAACGATAAAATATAAAATTTGGTCAAAATCGTTAGAGCCGTTTTTTAGATAAAAATGGCTTGACCCATAATGACCCAAAAATGACCCACTAATCGAAATTTTTCGAACAAGTGACCCAGCCCAATAGTTTTCTCGTGCCAAAAAACTGTTTAATACAAAATTTCGTTATAATTGATCAAGCCGTTCTTTAAATATAAATAGCTTGACCCAGACCCTTAATGACCCAATATGACCCATTAAAATTTTTTCTTGAACATGTAACCCAGCCCAATGATTTTCTCGTGCCCGAAAACCATAGAATGCAATTTTTAGTCAAAATTGCTTCAGAAAATCTTTAGATAATAAGGATAGTTACAAAGTCACAAACTCACAAACATACAGGTGAAGCTAATAAAAGCATGTTAAAAAGAACTAAAAGACAGTCTCCCTAGCACATAGAGTTGCCAGATTATATGTTCTTCCTGTAAACTATAAATTTTTTCATGCTCTTAGTAGCGATGAGACTGACTCAGCAGCCCAGGCCTGACACGGGCTCGGTCTTTATTTTTATACCAGCCTTTGGGTTCAGGCTCATTCTTTCTCAAGTTGGAAATTTTATTTATTCTCGTATTTGTATCGAAGCAAAAAATAACTTTTTTCCCCCTTAAAATTTAATTATTGCATTGCAAGTCCTTTTAATGCTATTTTGATCAGAAGGAAAGAGAAATAAATTTGTCTTCTTTTTTTTTTGGTAGTAATGAAATATTATTTTGAAAGAAAACTTGTGATATTTAATTATTTATGTCTGGGGTTGAACACGAATAACGACCTGTTGATGTTGCCGCTAATCAGAATATGGCGCCAGTTGGATAATTTTTAATTGGAATGTTTATTTATTATTACTTTTTTTAGATATCTAACATAAAATAAATAAATTTTTTACATGAATCAGCATTAACTTACCCTTTTGGGTCCATTTTTTTTTTTTTAATTTTTAGAAAAAAAAATATTTTTAAGTTTATAATATTAACACTACCTATCCAAATAGATTAATTAGAGTGTAACGGATGTTTTATTGTCTGAAACATAATGAATATTGTTGTTTTGCATACTATTAAATTAATATTCATATCACATATGACAATAGCCTAAAGAAGATTTTTTTGAAATGTTTAGAAAAATTTGACAAATAGTCTCGGGGGAAAAAAAAAAAAAAAAAAAAAAAACAATTTTATTAATTTTGCGAAGAAAAATTACTAATTTCGCTATATACCTCGGGAAAAACATGATATAAACTATAAATTGACATAAACATGATGATATAAACATGATCATGATAAAAACTATAAATCAAGGATGATTCTGTTTTGAAATTTCCTAAAAAATTAGGAAATCATTTCCAAACTAAGTAATCTAACTAAAGTAATTGTAAATTTTGACAAATGGTCTAAATAAAAATAAAAATCAATTTTGTCAATTGTACGAAGAAAAATCACCAATTTCACCATATCTCGGGAAAAACATGATATAAACCATAAACTGATATCCTAAATTTTGACAATTGGTCTCAACGAAAAAAAAAATCAATTTTGTCAATTGTGCGAAGAAAAATCACCAATTTCGCCATATATCTTGGGATTTTTCTCAAAGGGTAGTGAAAAACACTCCAAATTTTGTCAAAGGATGTCAAACAGCAAATTTCAACAAAAAGTTGACTATAAAAATAGCAAAATTTGTAAATAGACCGTGAAAAAAACTGCAAAAGATTGTGAGAAAACAAAAATTTTCTCAACTGCAATTTTTAATAAACGATTGTGGGGAAAAAAAAGTGCTGGAATGGATTTTCTCCCTGTTTCGGCAATGAAGGATGGTGTAAAAGATTCTGAGGTTAAAAGTAGTTCAATTTTAAAAGTACTTTCTTTTTATGTCAATCACAAATACTTGTAACATAATGCAAGGGATTGAAAAGAGGACATTAGTCTTTATGTTCTGCAGACTGTTTTTAAATTTCTACTTGTGTTGCAGACTGCAGAAAAAATTCTGCTGCTGGGGACATGATAGGGATAAATTATAAATTACAGTCATTATTCATTACTAATTTCTTATAAAATGCATTCACATATACACTATGATGACAAAATCACCATCGTAATTCATTCTTTACTATTGATATTTGTGCATATATTTATTTGACAACATTATGACGAATGTTGTTATTACCACTTTGTACTTAGTTATTAACGGTAATATTAACGCAATTCAAAGGTTTAAATAGATCGAAACGTTTAAAAAGATTCAATGTTGTCTACAATAAGGTAATAACAATATGCTGTGCTGTGCTAACTAAATGCACCAAATTTAAGGGGTTTTTTCAAACATTAACAACACTACTTTTTATTTTCTAAAAGATTAGATTTTATAATTAAAAAAAAAACACTAATATTCAAGCATGCGTACTGAAAAAAAAAAAGTTAAAATGCTGAAAAAGGTGGTTTCTCCCATCAAGATACCGAGAAATCCAAAATTTGAATACCATTATATTTCAGAAAATTAATATTTGACTTAATTTTACATTTAAATGTTTAAATATATAAAGAAAATGTTCATCAACATTCATTTATTGCAGGGTGAGTTGTTAGGCTTATGCTCAGCTTAGCACTCGCTATGAAAAAAAGCAAAATAATAGATATTTCTATGCAAAATAATAGAGATCAACATGGACACAGCAAAATAAAATAAATAATCTTATACTATAATGCGAGCAAAAATTGTGTGTGTGTGTGTGGGTAAATTTTATCTCAAAAACGGCTCTAAAGATTTTCGCAAAAATTTGGATTTTACCATTTTCGGGCACGAGAAGACCATTGGGCTAGGTCCCATGTTCGGGAAAATTCGATTACTGGGTCATTTTGGGTCACAATGGGTCAGGATCAAGCTATTTATATCTAGAGAACGGCTGGATGGATTTTAAGGCAATTTTGTATCCAATCGTTTTTTGGCACGAGAAAACTATTGGGCTGGGTCACATGTTCGAAAAATTTCGATTAGTGGGTCATTTTGGGGTCATTATGGGTCAAGCCATTTTTATCTAAAAAACGGCTCTAACGATTTTGACCAAATTTTATATTGTATTGTTTTGGATTACAAGAAGACCATTGGGTTAGGTAACATGTTCGAGAAAATTCGGTAAGTGGGTCATTCTTGGGGTTATTGTGGGTCATGCTACTTTTATCTAGCGATTTTCTCACGCAATTTTGACTAAAAATTGCATTCTATGGTTTTCGGGCACGAGAAAAACATTGGACTAGGTTACATGTTCGAGAAAAAATTTCAATGGGTCATATTGGGTCATTAAGAGTCTGGGTCAAGCTATTTATATTTAAAGAACGGCGTGATGGATTATAACGAATTTTTGTATGTAACAGTTTTTTGGCATGAGAAAACTAATGGGCTAATATCACATGTTTGAGAGATTTCGACTATGAGGGTCATTTGTGGGTCATAATGGGTCATGGTCAACCTATATCTAAAGAACAGGTGGATCGATTTTAACGAAATTTTGTATGCAGCATTTTTTGGCACGATAAAATCATTGGACTAGATTACATGTTCGAAAAATTTCGATTAATGGGTCATTTTGGGTCATTAAGAGTCCGGGTCAAGCTATTTATATTTAAAGAATGGCGTGATGGATTATAACGAAATTTTGTATGTGACAGTTTTTTGACATGAGAAAACTAATGGGCTAAATCACATGTTTGAGAGATTTCGACTATGAGGGTCATTAGTGGGTTATGATGGGTCATAATGGGTCATGGTCAACCTATATCTAAAGAACAGGTGGATCGATTTTAACGAAATTTTGTATGCAACATTTTTTTGGCACGATAAAATCATTGGACTAGGTTACATGTTCGAAAAATTTCGATTAATGGGTCATTTTGGATCATAAAGGGTCTGGGTCAAGCTATGTATAATTAAAGAACGGCAAGATCAATTTTAACTAAATTCTGTATGTAACAATTTTTAGAAACGAGAAAACTAATGGACTAAGTCACATATTCGAGAGCTTTCGATTATAAGGGTCATTTGTGGGTCTTAATGGGTCAAGGTCAAGCTATATCTAAAGAATGGGTGGGTCGATTTTAACGAAATTTTGTATACAACATATTTTTGGCATGAGAAAATCATTGGGGTAGGTCACATGTTCGAGAAATTTTGATTGGTGGGCCACTTTTGGGTCATTCTAATTTTATCTTGACAACGTTTCGCGCAATTTTGATTAAATTTTGTATTTTATCGTTTTCGGTCACAAGAAAATCATTGGGTTAGGACAGATTTTTGTGAAAATTCGATCAATGGGTCATTTTGGATTATAAGGGGTCAGGGTCAAACCAACTATATCTAAAAAACAGCTCAATCGATTTTATCTAAATTTTGTATCTAATGTTTTTCGGCATGCTAAAACTAAAGAGCTAGGCCACACGTTTAAGAGATTTCGATAATAAGGGTCATTTGTTGGTCATGATGGGTCATGCTAATTTTATATAGAAAATGGTACTCACCATTTTGACTATACTTTGTATTATATCGTTTTTGAGCAAGAGAAAACCATTTGGCTTGGACACATGCTCGCGAAAATTCTATTAGTGGGTCATTTTGGGTCTTAATGAGCTAGGGTCATTCTAATTATATACAATAACGACTCAATCAATTTTACCTAAATTTTGAAACAAAACGTTTTTTGTCACGAGAAGACTATTGGGCTGAGTCGCATGTTAAACAAAATTATATTAGTGGGTCATTTCGCTTCATTGCTGAATGCTGCCAAGCTAATTTTACCTAAAAAATGGCTTGAACGATTTTGATTCAATTTTATATTCTACAGTTTTTGATTACCTGAAGAAGATTGAGCTATGTCACATGCTTGATCAAATTTGATTAGTGGCTCATTTTGGGTAATACGGGTCAGGGTCACGAGAATATGGCAAAAGCCAATAACTTGGTGATATTTGACAAAATATTGGCGACATATGGCCAAAAAATCGACTATAAAAATTATGAAAACCAAAACACGTATTTGGAGCCCAATGAAAGAATGCCTCCAAATTTGGCTATATCTAGCAAAATATATTGTCTTTCAGAATGTAAAGAATTTTTTTATACATTTTTAAGAGGATTCAAGATGCATGGTTAAACCAATCAGAGTCGAGCTAAAAAAGTGATTTAGATCGATGTCCTTTCGTTGTAAAATTTAAAATAAAATAAAATTTATAAATATGCGCATAAAAACATAGTTTTCTTATTGATTGTTTTTCTAAATAATACTATTATAAACATGTTTTACAGTAATAATACAGAGTTAATGATGCAGTGAAAATACTATATCGAGCTGAACACAAAGTTAATTTTGACCGAGCTAAGCTCGGTCTCCCCTGCTAGTGATAAATAACAAAAAACTTACTATTTCAAAATATAAAAGCGTCAGAAGAGAGAAATTCATGGTTGTCGTCATGTTTCAATCAATTGCTTTGCAAATGCGTATGCAGAGAGTAAGTACAGTCTTCTCCAATTGGATCTCAGATCGGCGCAAGTGCGTATGCGTAGAGACCAGTTTTAGCTACGCTGAAAAAAATCCTTACAGTTTTAATATATAAATGCTTAATGAATTTTTTTTTTTTTTCAAAAGATTATGTGAGATAATGATGCTTATGTATTCATAGATTAGTATTGTACCTATTTTTTTTTTCTGAAAATGTTTTCTTTTTTTCTCTTTCAGGTTGTTCTTGCTGGTGGTTCATGTAAAATACCAAAATTACAACAATTAATATCTAATACATTTAGTTCTGCAGATGTTTTATTTAGTATTACTCCTGACGAAGTTGTTGCTGTTGGTGCTGCCCTACAAGTATTAATATTATTATAAATTTTATTTACAATTATTAAATTATTACTTTCAAATGTATTTCAGATATTCAAACCTGCCAACTGCTATGAAAAATTGTAATTGCTACAATTTGAACCTATAAACCACTATGCTATAAAAAATCAGTCTTAAACTATGATTTCTTGCAAATAGCACACACGCATTTCTTTTTCCAGTTGCAAATTTTAATCTATGCAGCAAATTTTTCAAGAGTGATTCTGTTCTGAATTTTCCTAAATTTGAAACTATTTGGTTCCAAAAGTAAAAAAAAAATTGGTCATTAGTCCAAAAATTCTGGCATTAATAATGCTCAAGAGAAAAATTTTAAATAATCTAGATTGCAAAATAAAATTTTTAACATAAAACCCTCTTAATGGATAGAAACCACGAGAGTGAATTGTGTGTCTATAAATATTTTTACCGGATTTGTCTTTTTTAGAAACAGAAACACCATTTTAAGAGTTTCTTGAGGGGGTTGGGAGTTCTCTGAGGGACTAGATTTGAAATATAAAGTGGAATTATGTGGTTTGCACACAGAAAGTCCTGCAAAACGAAACTAGTCATTGGGGTGGGGGCATTATAATTTTTACCCATCACGGATATGCATAATGTAAAATATAAAAATAAAACTTGTGTAAAGTATTTATAAAATGCATTGCAATTCCAAAATAAAATTTAAACATATATTTAAATATTTTTAACACATAGTAAAGCTGTATTAATGAATTGCTGATGAACCATTTTCGACAAATTATATAAAATGCCAAACCGCTCAAATAGTACCGAATTGCGTAAAAGAAACACCTTTATAACTCCAAAAATAATAATCATATTAACAGTTTACTGCATTGGATTAAGCATTTCATTTCCAATTTAAATATATCTTTGAATTAAAATTTGAATGAAATACAGGGTCATGAAAAGTTGAAAAGTGTGAAAAACAGGATTACAAATATCTCTGCAACTAATAATCCAATTGACTTCATTCTTTATTCAAAATTTGTATTATTTTATTGCCTTTTACACCCACTCCTTAAAATAAAAAAATTCGAAAAATTTTATATATCTTTCATCAGAACAAATTTTTCGAGAGTGAAAAAATAGTTCTGGATAATCTAGGTTACTGATATTAAATAGGCTTCATATCATTCTTTCATACTAAGTACATACAGGGATGTAAGACCTGCGCCAATTGTGCCAGACTGCGCCAAAACCGCTTTTCTGCGCCAAACTGCTACAAAACTGACGGATTTAAATTTTGAATATTAAAGATTAGCAGAGATTAAAATTAATTAGCACAATGAAAGCTTTTGCTTTTAGTCGCTAAACCTGTAAAAAGTTAAAGTCTAGAAAATTAAATAACTAAAATACTGTATGTTGATGAAATAAATACAAATAGGTTAAAAACAAACTAACGTTTATTTAAAAAGAAATAAAGATAAAAACAATATAATTAACAAAGGGTATTTAAATATATTAAACAATTAAAACAGGAAACAAAATAAACTGACTTCATGGCAGGCAAAAATTATACTTCGGTAAACAAGGTATATTACATCTGATTGCTTGACGATCTGTAGCCATAATGTTGATTCAAAAGAGCAGTAGTGCACCTGAGTAAAACTACTGACTAAATAAATGTTATCATAAAACTTTCCCCACTTCACCAGCTGTCAGTCTTCATACGTAAACACGGAGAAGCTTTCAAAACTCGGCTCGAATACAACGGCCCTTCTTCACAGACTTTAGCCTTTAACATTGCTCACAGTAAAGTGGAGAAAACATCAAAAGAGATAACACCACACTTCTGCTTCTCGGTCTCAAGTAAAATTAGTTTTACTAAACATTTAACAAAACTAAAGAACGGCACTTCGACAACCACATAAATGAAACTAAAGTAAAAAGTTAAATCATAATTATCAAACTGAACAAGACGAACGTAAACACTTCATACTGGAACATTAAGACAAGGATCTAAGCTATTGTCGAAGTATTTATACTAGAAGGGAAACTAAAAGAAACTTATTACGCATGCAAAAGGGCAGGTGAGGCGATGGTCAAATGAGAAACCATCGTGACGAAACGTCATACCGGAAGTGAGCGGTAGACAAATGACGTCACCTTGTGACGGTCAAGAAACACGTCATTACAGCTTCCGATTGCATACGAAGTACGACGGGAAAACAACAACAAGCCGGGAGTTTTAAAAGGTAAAAAGTGTTGGAAATAAATATAAGGTAAGTTAAATAACTATTGTTTATATGAATGATAACTTTAATAAAGAAAGATTAATAAAGTTAACCAGATTTAATAAAAGGAAACTTGTTGAATGAAAAAGGTAAAAATGGTATTTTAATAAAAGATAAATAATAGACTTTAAAGGTTACAATAAATGAATAAACTTTAAAATAGGATGAATGCAATTAGGTTAATGTAAATAAAGATAGATTGACTAAAGAAATCGAGATATGGCCGGAAAGTGGCAAGAACAGGGTGTGACAAATTCCCTGTCAAAAGCCCCCCCTCTTGACACTTGAACGGCCTGAAAAAGAGCAAATGCTCACAGAACCACCGAGAAACATGATCTTACAACCATAGACGTACTGGTTCTACAAGAGCCTAAAATAAATATGCATCCACCATCTCCACAACCTATCAAAAAAAAAAAAAAGATTATATGACCTGTAACAAAAATTTACTAAAACCTTAAGCAGAATACCTTCAAAATAGAAAATACACTCCAGATCGCCAAGTCAGATATTGCTTTAACATTATAAATCATAAACATAAAAATACACATATATAATACAAAAATTACATATAACACATAGATTACAAATAACAAATATTAGTACAAACTTCATTTTTTTCAGCCCCCCAAAAGTTAATTCTTAAATACCCTATACATGCTGCAATTCATTATATCAAAAATATCAATTCAATGATCAACATTAAAAAGTTTTAAAAATTGAAGCTAGAAAATCTTACAGTTCCTAACATTACAAATAGAACTGCTAGTGTAAGCATCCATCTAAAAAAAGTAATCTTTAAGCTACAGATAAAAATGAATATTTGGAAAATTTGAATACAATCTTTGCAAAAAAAAAATCCATTTGAAAAATTTAAAATAAATTTTGTACAATTTTGCAAAACATTTATCTATGTGGCAGCCTCAAAAAAAAATCCTAAGCAGTACATACTTTTTTTTTAAAGATGACAATAACTCATCCTCTTTCATTCTGATCTATTCCCCAAGAAAATACTAGACAAGCAAGAAAAACAAAATGGTAGATTCCAATAGGGCCCTTTATCAAAACCTACCCACAAAAATTAATAAAATTCAAAAATTACTGTAGTATACTGTTCAAATACAAAAAAAAATTCCTCAAGAAGTAAATCTCCAATCCTCAATATATCCAGCGATCCAGAAAACTTATAATATAAACAAGCAACAAAAGAATAATAAGCTGTTGATGTTTGACCTCTTTCATAAAACCTAACAAACTTGCTGAAATCCCTGAATCGAATGAGTACCAAACAGTCAACTCAAGGATCTCAGCCCAAGCAGCACCAATGCCGAGGCACGCACACACTCAAGACTCCGGGACCTACCAATGGCCATTGGATTTCATACATACCACACACATTCTACATATACACCCAGATATACAGGTCTGAAGAAACTCTTGAGGACACAACTAAAACCAGTCTCAAAAAAAAACTTTCATCTAACACAACTAAAATCAGTATATTAAAAAAAAATTTTCTATTTAGCTACAAAGTTAATTATTTTTAATTAAAGGGGTAGATGATCAGATCTATTCAAAACGAGAGAGTATCAAGTAAAAAATAGGTATCCGGTTCTTACAATTGCATGAACCGACCCTTAAAAATTTAACTTGCTTAACCTTAAAAGAAAAACTTAGCATTCTATCTTTCAGCTAAAAACAATTCCTCTCTCTAAATGACTGCCCATGATTCAAATAACAGCTACCACGATAAAAACTTTTAAACCCCTGGAATGACTTTAAAGTCAACCAAACTTCTCAATTTCAAGTTCTTTTAATTCCTACTTTCATGAGCAACTTAGAACCAGTTACCTCTAACCTTATCAAAACTGATCTAGGACAAAACTTTAAAGCTTCCTATTCTCTAAATCTTCCCAATACAGGAACCACTTGCCAAAAATAATTCAAATGAATTTGAATCTTAAAAATATTAAACTTTGATCCAAACTCTTAAAAAATTGAACTAGGCAAAAGAAAATCTCCATCTTCACCAGAGAATAGTCAGAAAAAGGTCAGCTAAAAACATGGCTTAAACGTTTCCAGGGTATAACAAAAATAAAAATAATTTAACAATTAAAATCTATTTCTTCAAAATTTCAAAACTTTAACAAAAATCCATCCAAAAACGAAGTTTAACGGCCCATTCTTCATGTTTCTTAACTTGAAAGTACAAACAGCCATAAAAAAAAAAATATTTCAAAATAACTTTTATAAAGAAAATATTTTATGTTTAGCTAAAATATAATATAACTTTCAATGCCAAACCAAAGATTACCCCCTTTCAAAAATTTCATCTTCAAGCAATTTTGGAATCAAATCGAGTCTTATAACCCCAGATCCAAATACATGAAAACAATTTAACAGAGGGCATTAAAATGGTTAGCATTTTAAATTAAGCTTAAATTAATTCAAAACTATACAACATCAGAAATTAAGTTTAAACTACTTTAAAATATAAAATTAAGTTTAAACTATTTCAAATTATATAACATTAAATAAAAATAGATTGGAAAATGCCATAATGAGGTTTAACTAAATCCCACTTTAATTACATAGGGATTAAAATGACATGTGAAGATTTATACCTTACACATAATATCCAAAGGACTTTAAAATAAACCTCTTAAAAAAATTTAGGCAAAAAAAACAGGTTTTATAAAAAAAATTTCAAATAATCTTTTTCAATATAAAATTCAAAAGAAATTAACTGTAAATCAAAAATGTATAACAAAATTTCAGAAATCTAGAAATAATGGCAATACTTTCAAATATTTGAAGAAAATGGTATGATACTTTGAGCAGCTTAAATTGACTTAATGATTCCTTAGAATCAATTACTTAGCAATAATATAAACAACTTTAATACATATTCAAAATAGATTATCAGGGCAAAAATTCAACTTTATTATAAAACAGTATCTTTAATATTGATAATCCAAACAGTAGAAAAACACAATATATTACTGAACAATAAATTTCTCAAATCAACCAATCCTCTATATAGCCTCATACAAGACTATTTTAAATGAGTATAGTTAATTATTCAAAAAAAAATTCAGCAATATTTCAAAATAAAATAGTATATAATAAGCTTTTAATTTAAATTCTTGAACCCCCATTTAATTAACAAACTTTAAACTGATTTATAACTGAATTTGAGCAAATTTATGAAATATGACTAGAGCTGAATTTAATAAACTATAAACTATCAAGATTCAGGTAATTGAGGGTAAAGCACGGTAAAACCCCACAAACTTCTGAAATAACTGATAGTAAATAAATTGAACTGTAAAGAAAATCAGTTAAAAAAAAAAAAAAATATTATCTAGACGAACATATTATAAAAGTTAAGCCATATTTATAAAATTTTAGGGTCAAGATATAGTATTTAAGAAATTAACTGTAAATGAAAATAGAACTTAATAAAACCAAGTTATCCATGTCAGGCAAAAATTGGGCAAACTTTAATACCCCGGAACATACGTTCCAAACCTGACAAAAATTAACTATTCAAAAATACAGAAAATGCTTTAAAAGATTATGATTTCACCCTGATTTTAAAGCTAAGTTTATTCTTTAAAGTTAAGTTTAAATACTTATTTATTAAAGTTTAAAATATTCAAAATTGCTCAAAAAGTCACAGTAAAAATTTAAACTAAGCCTCATTAAACTTCATTCATTAATGATTCAAAAGATCAAAATACAAGATAAACTCCAAACAGGATGGACCAAAATCAAAAATTTCATGTTTAAAAAAAATTTGCATAACAATGTATATATATATATTTTAAAATTTACACAACAAATATATATACTGAAAAAGATGCAAAGTTCTAACTGCAGCTACATTGATGGAGCACACTAAACTCTTCAAAAGCTTCTTGAAAACTTTACAGCATTGATATCACGACGCAGGGCTGAAAAGTCATTTCCAGTAGAGACCACCAAAAGCAGAAAAACTCAAGTCCTCAGCAAGCCTGTCATTGACCTCAGGTGGCAAGTTCTTGGCACCAGTCAAAAAAAAAACTGCATTCAAAATGACAGTTCAAAAATCCACTCTTGGAGATTTAGATAAGTCAAGCCACTCAAAAACACCGGCCATAGTTGAAGACGAGTCCAGGCTTACTATCACACAAAAGTTCCGGATTGAAGTCACACCAGGAAAAAAGTTAAATCTTGTTTCAAAAATATCAAACTGCAATGTATCAACAAGAATATCAAAATGCAATGGCCCAGTACGCGGACCACTGCCAAAAACCACCTTCAACATGCATGATTCTTTCAAAGATGACTTAAAAATTCTTACGAATATCATCTTTTATCACAACCAACATGACAGACTCCAAAATCTTGAACCTCTATCTGTGTAACTGTACCAGGAACTCGAGGCTAGCAATCGCCAAAAATGACTTGAATTCTTGAATAAATGTCATTTTTTCATCACAAACATTAAAACTTTATTGGTTGACACAAAAACCTTTAACCTCCTTCAGCAAAACTGCACCAGGAATTGAAGGCCAGCTTCTCCATCAGGTAAATAGAAGTAAGAAGTGTATGCCATGAAGCCAAAAATTTTTTTTAATTTAATTTTACCTCAAATTAAAAAAATTTCTAAGTTGCAAAAAAAATTTATATATATATCAAAAATCTATCAAAAATTTAATTATTTTTCCTTAAATTCAAATGAAATTCCTTAAACTTTCAAAAATTACATTAAATTTAAGGTAACAAAAGTCAGTTAAATTTTTCACCTAAGTTAAAAAAAATTCAAAAATTACTATATCGTTTTAAAAATATTTGTTAAATTTAAATAAATCTTATGCAATTTATTTAAAAACCAAATAAAAGTAATTTTTAACTATGAAATTTAATTAAAAACTGAACAAAATATAATAAATTAACTGCCCCCCCATCGCAAAGCATCGCTAAATGTCGATGGAAGCAGCGTTTACTACGATATCGCCGGACCGTTAAGGGTTAAAAAAAATGGCAAATACAAAAATAAACTAAAGTTTAAGAAAAAAAAATATCTATTAAAAAATTTATAAAATGCTAGATTTAATCTACATTTAACTATTACAAAATAACTTCTATTTAAAAAAAAAATTTATAACTCATTAATATATTAAATTAATAAAAGAAAATCAGGTTAGGGACGGGCCCATAACCTTGACGGATTTAAATTTTGAATATTAAAGATTAGCAGAGATTAAAATTAATTAGCACAATGAAAGCTTTTGCTTTTAGTCGCTAAACCTGTAAAAAGTTAAAGTCTAGAAAATTAAATAACTAAAATACTGTATGTTGATGAAATAAATACAAATAGGTTAAAAACAAACTAACGTTTATTTAAAAAGAAATAAAGATAAAAACAATATAATTAACAAAGGGTATTTAAATATATTAAACAATTAAAACAGGAAACAAAATAAACTGACTTCATGGCAGGCAAAAATTATACTTCGGTAAACAAGGTATATTACATCTGATTGCTTGACGATCTGTAGCCATAATGTTGATTCAAAAGAGCAGTAGTGCACCTGAGTAAAACTACTGACTAAATAAATGTTATCATCATAAAACTTTCCCCACTTCACCAGCTGTCAGTCTTCATACGTAAACACGGAGAAGCTTTCAAAACTCGGCTCGAATACAACGGCCCTTCTTCACAGACTTTAGCCTTTAACATCGCTCACAGTAAAGTGGAGAAAACATCAAAAGAGATAACACCACACTTCTGCTTCTCGGTCTCAAGTAAAATTAGTTTTACTAAACATTTAACAAAACTAAAGAACGGCACTTCGACAACCACATAAATGAAACTAAAGTAAAAAGTTAAATCATAATTATCAAACTGAACAAGACGAACGTAAACACTTCATACTGGAACATTAAGACAAGGATCTAAGCTATTGTCGAAGTATTTATACTAGAAGGGAAACTAAAAGAAACTTATTACGCATGCAAAAGGGCAGGTGAGGCGATGGTCAAATGAGAAACCATCGTGACGAAACGTCATACCGGAAGTGAGCGGTAGACAAATGACGTCACCTTGTGACGGTCAAGAAACACGTCATTACAGCTTCCGATTGCAATTGCATACGAAGTACGACGGGAAAACAACAACAAGCCGGGAGTTTTAAAAGGTAAAAAGTGTTGGAAATAAATATAAGGTAAGTTAAATAACTATTGTTTATATGAATGATAACTTTAATAAAGAAAGATTAATAAAGTTAACCAGATTTAATAAAAGGAAACTTGTTGAATGAAAAAGGTAAAAATGGTATTTTAATAAAAGATTAATAATAGACTTTAAAGGTTACAATAAATGAATAAACTTTAAAATAGGATGAATGCAATTAGGTTAATGTAAATAAAGATAGATTGACTAAAGAAATCGAGATATGGCCGGAAAGTGGCAAGAACAGGGTGTGACAAATTCCCTGTCAAAAACAGCTATTTTTTTCAATTTTGCGCCAAAAGGCACTTAGTGCCAAAATGAAGTTTAGCGCGATTTCGTCGATCCAGGAAACAAGAAGAAATAACTTTTTTTAGGTTGTTAATTTCGTCAAAAAACAAAGAAACATTGATAAAGATCTCGAAAAAAGCGCAAATTTCGCCGAAAAATTTCGAAAAACATGCGAATTCGGTCACTAAAAAAACGCGATGTTTTGCGGAGTTTTATCGTGGATCCGCAAACGACCGCAAGTTGTTTTTTCCTCGAGTCAACCTACGTTCGTTTTCATTGCAGCCGATCGCAGAGTTCGGAGCGGGACGTCATGTCATATGACGTACATCTAGGGCTCCTTTAACCCGTTCGCGACGGCGCGCGCATTTTGAAGTGCGCATCTGAGAACGGAGCGGGGAAATTCGATTTCACCTTCTGGGCCAGAGGATTTCACGCAGTTAAGCCTAACGCATGTCAAAAATTCTTTAAAAATTAATAAAAAAATAACTTTCGCATGAAATTTTTTGAAATTCACATACATGGAATTTGATGTTATTTTACATATTTATTCAAAAAATGATGTACATTGTGTGATATTTTAATTGGAAAAAAAGTTTAAATGTAATTAATGAATAGTTAAATCCTGTTTTTAGCTTTTAAAATGATATAACATGACAGAAAAATACTTACCAGGCTGTTAAATATCAACCTATGAAACATTTTGCTATAATAGAAAAACAAGCCTAACCATCTTGATATTTAATAATTTTTAACACTTTCAGTAAATAAAATAAATGTTTTACAAAAAACGATTTATTTTGAAATGAAAAATATTAAATAAAACATACAAACAACCTGCTACTGTTGCTTTGTAACACTTATATATATATATATATATATATATATATATATATATGTGTGTGTGTGTGTGTGTGTGTGTAAGATTGGATTAAAAAAAAAAAAAACTTAGTTTAATTTTATAATATTTTTGAAATAAAAAAAATATATATAACACATAATTAAAAACAAACAAACAGTCTTGAATAATAATCAGTAATGATGTGCAAATCAGAGTAAAAATTAAAAATGTACCTTTCCAAAATATGTTTATGTTAAAATTATTTCAGAAAAAGAAAATATATTTCCATATGGTATATCGTATAATAAGGTATCTCAAATAAAAATTATTGGATAATTATGAATAAAATTTAATAATGATTTGAAACTTTCAAAACTTTCGTTGATGTTAAAATTATCTTTTAAAATCTATGTTAACATATAATCTAATATATAAGTAAGAAAAAAATCTTGAATAATAATGAATAAAGCACAATAATACTTTAAAATACTCTTTAAAACTTAAAACACTCTTTAAAAACTTTTGTTCATGTTACTAGTAATTTTTAAAATGAAATGTATATATATGCAAGCATGTAATCTAAAACATATTAGATAAATATATAGAATTATAGAAAAAAAACTGGTCAGTAACACAGAAAAATATTCTTAATTTAGCTGCACTGAGAAAGAATGTTATCAGCGTATCAGCTCCCACAATCAGTGTGTAACCCTTTTTTCTTTCTTATTATTTTTTATTTTTTAATTGCGAAGCACTCCTGAAATAAAATAAAAATATAAAAAAGATAAATCGTTCCTTCTACAAGAATGATTATATTAATGACGTCGGTTTTTGCCACTACGATCTGATCGAGATACAAGAGCGGGAAAAAAAGCAATGAATCAGATGTTCATGTTATCATTCGTAACCTTAAATATGCTTAATAATACACTTACTTACGTTAACCGCAAATTTTTCCTTCTGAAGTTCAGTAGCATTATTTCTAATAAAGAAAAATAAAGTTTTACTAGACATGTAAAAAGATTTATGAAACACAAAGACGTGATGAAAAAATAATCTTTTTCCCATTGTAGTATTTCCATAAAAAATTAAATTCGCGTGGATTAAAATAAAAAAAAAAGTTTTCATTAGCTTTCCTAGTTTCAAGGAAAAGTCTTCTTCCTTAATATACATTCAAATAGAATTAGGATAATTTTTTTATATGCTAAACTGTGAAAAACAAAACGTTCCGTTTGATCGGCATCAATGGTAGTCTCGCGGGATGTGAGTACAAACAGCGCCGGCATCAATTGTAGTCTCGCGGGATCTGAGTACAAACGGTGCCGGCATCTATAGTGGTCGCTCGTCCCCAAGGGGTTAACTGGAGCATTATTGTAGGAGCCTTAGTAGTCCAGTCATTATAGTAAGTTCACCTCGGAATTCGAGATACCAAGCTGTAAGTCTGTAAATACTTGTATATTGACACCCTAAAAGTTGTCTCAAAACCTACATATGGTAGGGTGTACGCAACTATTAAATTCCAAGGTCAAAGGTCACAAAAATCGGTTTTTTGCGCTTTTTTTGTAAATATCTCATTTCCTATAGGTTTTTTGCTATTTGTATTTATTATCAATATTGTAGAATACAAAATTCTCTACAAATTTTGTTTGAAAACATTTTTCATACGTCGAACCGTTTTCGAGATAGAGGGCGAAGAGCGCGCGGTCACAGCATCACTTCAGGTCAATTGGTGCCTCCGGTCGAAAACGCTCCATATATCATTTTTTTCCTAACCTATCCACTTTTTATTCAGCATTAATTTATTTAACAACACTTACCTGTCCATGTAATTGCAGAATTGTTAATGAAAATATAGAAATTTTATTTTAAGCTAATTAATATAATATTAATAACTTCTTACATGATGAAAAAAAAAACAAATAAATTATGAATTAATCGTTTTATTAAAAAATATTATTCAATAGATTTATTTTTATTAAAAGTAAAAAAATGGAATAAAGGGTACAAAAACTATAATTTATGTTTTTAATCATCTTCTTCCTCTTCATCGTCGTCTTTCGGCTGCTGGTAAATTTCAAGCTGGTCTTCATTATCGTCTTCAACGACATTTGTCTCAAGTTGTTCCATGATTTCGGGGTCAAAGGTTTCATCTTCGTTAATGTCGCTCTGATATGGTTCTGCATTGAGACAAGCTTGCCCATTACATTGGCCACAAGCTAAAGAGCATTGCAAGCCCACTTTCCTGCATCCGCATCGCGAACCACAACCACTCTTGCAGTTGCAGAAAATTGTATTTAGCAAAACTTCTGGAGCAGGTGGTAAAATTGTCATGATAGGCTCCAGAAAATCGCTTTGCATTGCCCAACCCCATACCTGGGGTTCCAAATCATGCCCTAACCAAGTTTGAACTTGATAATATACACGTTTGAAATGTTGATGAGAAGCTGCATTTGTTGGTGGAAGAATTGAAAGCTGCACAGGTTTATTAAGTTTTGTAGACTTGACGTAATGCATATAACGAAGATGATCGAGACTTTTCACAGATTTCGGAGCATTATAGACTGCCAATAAGATTTGAGTTCCACTCTCTAATAATCTTTGGGCTGAACTATTTTCTTCCTCAAATGCTGCAGCTAGTTCATCCAAATTCGTCAGTTTCTCAAAAACTTTTAAAAATGATTTTTTTCAATTTTAAAAAAGCGCAGAACTTGTGTCACAGCCACTTAATGCATGCAGAAATAAAATATGTGTTTTGGAATGAGGATAATTATCAAAACTTTTAGTTGAGTATATCTCCGTTTTTACATTTCCTTTACCAACTTTTTTAAAGAAAATTTCTTGTTCGTAAGACAGTGTACGCCCAATTAAAATGACAAGTAAATCAATATCTTGTCCTATTATAACTGCAGTTTTTTCAGACTTTGATTCTTCAATTGCAGTTTCAACAATAAGAACATCCGCATAATCTCTGGCTTGTTTAGTAGTAATATTTGCAGCTTGTAATTTTTCAGTTAAGGTATTAATGAGCATATCTTTCTTATTTCGATTTGATAAGAATTTTTCTTGAGTAACTGGTACAACCATTGTTTCATCTAAACAGATTTTATACGTTTTTGAAAGTGCAGCTGTTCTTCTCTGCTGCTCCATAGCTTTTACGTTCTTACTGTAGTCTGAATATACGTCAAATACAACAATTATTTTGGAACTGTAATGCCTTTTTAAATAATTAATGTATTTATCAAAAATAATAGATAAAGTATCTTCTCTGCTCCATACAACATGATGAAGAAGAAATCCGCCATCAATAATGAACGTCACAAGAAAAAGATAAAATATAATATAATAGTTAATAAAAATTGATAAATATTTATAATCATTGTTTTATCGATAGTTTATCAACTATATATGGCGCGTTTTCGACTGGAGGCACCGTTTGACCTGAAGTGATGCTGTGACCGCGCGCTCTTCGCCCTCTATCTCGAAAACAGTTCGACGTATGAAAAATGTTTTCAAACAAAATTTGTAGAGAATTTTGTATTCTACAATATTGATAATAAATACAAATAGCAAAAAACCTATAGGAAATGAGATATTTACAAAAAAAAAAGTGCAAAAAACCGATTTTTGTGACCTTTGACCTTGGAATTTAATAGTTGCGTACACCCTACCATATGTAGGTTTTGAGACAACTTTTAGGGTGTCAATATACAAGTATTTACAAACTTACAGCTGGGTATCTTGAATTCCGAGATTCTTACCAAATTTAAGCTTAAATGACTGGACTATAGTACAGCGCGCGCGTTGGGGTGACGAACGAGAGCTGCCGTAATATGTTTATTCCCAACCAATGGGAGTTGGCCTCTTATGTGTTGTGCATATTTTCTGTAAATTAAGTATCTTCCTGTTCTGTGTCTTTCCCGTGTCGGCGGTGAATCAGGGCCGTAGCCAAGGGGCGGCTCAGCCCCCCCCCCCCCTAGAAAAGTTTCCAAGGTCACTCAATGAATTTCTGTTCCGAAACTTCAAATGAAATTATGTTCAACAATTTAATTTAGTTTTGAGACCCTTTTATAGCTTTGCAGAATTACTAAATCGTATCTAAAAAAAAAATAAGGGTTTCAACACTCCCTCATCCTATTTGTACATATGAAGCTAACATGATGTTTCATTTTGCACTAGTTATATACTGAAAATTTTCATCATCCTATACTTTTCTTAGCATTAAACGAAGTTATTACGACAGTTTAATAAGAAACATAGTACCTACGATGTGAATATGCACTTATTTATCTTTTTGGTTAGAGAGAGAGAAAAAAAAATGAGCCCCCCCCCCCCCCCCTCGATATTCACTTCTAGCTACGGCCCTGCGGTGAATTATTTCTCTCCTCGGCGAATTCTGCTGATAGACGGCAAAACCGAAAGCAGAATGAAAGCGCGTACGAAGATCCGCTACATGTTTGTCAAACAATTACAAAAAAAAAAAAAATACAATTTTGTCAAAAATTGCTATTTCGTTAAAAAATGAACAAAACGCAGACAAAACAGTATTGAATTCAGACACTTTTCTCCGGGAGGGACTTCTGTAGCTCCGGGGGGGGGCATAATAGAGGAGGAAATTGCACTTTCTGACCATTGAAAACCCAAAATTTCCGGGTAGGAGGATTCCTTGTTCCGGGGGGATGTCCCCCCCCCCCCTCGGGCCACCACCTGAATTCAACACAAAAGGAAAAAACAGTAAATCTCGAAAAAATGCTCGAATTTCGGCAAAAAAAACACATGAATTTTGTCTAAGCATTTCAAAAAACATACGCGAATTTTGTCAAAGTTTCGCTGATTTCGTCGCTCAAATTTCACCAATAGATCGTGAAAACACTCGAATTTCATTAATAGATCATGAAAATTTTGTCTATAAATCACGAAAAGCATGCACATTTTATCTAAAAATCACGAAAAACGCTCGAATTTCATCGCAGTGGTGATTCTTGTCCGAAATTTCCGAAAATTTAAAATTCGGTTGATCGCCGAAATGAGCACACATTTCGTCAATATTTCGTGAAAAAATGAAGATTTCATCAACGTTTTTGTCAACGAACTTTGTCATAAGATCGCTGAAAAACGCGAATTTCCTGTGCGAATCGCGAAAAAAACGGCAATTTCGTCTGAAGATCGGGGACGAGGGGGTAACTTGCGGAATTCACTGTGCACGGAAAAATCGCTAAATTCCTGTGCGGATCGCAGAAAAAACGGCAATTTCACCAAACATCGCAGATAAAACGCTAATTTCGTTTGAAGATCGCGGGAAAACGCCGATTTTGTTAAAAGATCGCGGGAAAAAACGTCGTTTTCGATAAAAGATCGCTTAAAGATATTTTGTCAAAAGATCATTGAAAAAAAAAAAAACGTCGATTTTATCAAAAGATCACGGAAAAAGCGCCGATTTCGTCAAAAGATCGCGGGGATAAAATGCCGTTTTTGAGAAAAAAATCGCTTAAAAATGCAAATTTTGACTAAAGATCGTCGAAAAAAGCGCCGATTTCATTACAAAAAAAAGGGGAAAACGAAGTTTTCGTCAAAAGATTGCAATAAATCGCCGATTTTGCTAAAATATTGCAGATAAATCGCTGATTTCGTCTGAAAATCGCGGAAAAAGGCCGATTTCGTTTGAAGATCGGGGGTAGGGGGTAACTCTCGGAATTCCCCCTCCCGCCCGAAAATGCGATGTGAATATCCAAAAAAAAAACTTTCACCCAGAATCGCCCCTGTTTCATCACAGGACCCCGAGGAAACGTGAGTTTTGCTAAAGAATTGTTATATCAAAAAAAAAAAAAAAAAAGAGTGAACAAAACATTAATTTCTGGAAAAGAACGCGAAAGAAAAACGCAAATTTATTTGAAGGATCCCGAAAAGCAAGCATATTTCGTCAAAAGATCGCAAAAAAAGCGATAATTTTTGTCAAAAAATCGCGTTAAACACGCAAATTTTAATCGAAAGATCGCGAAGACTACTTGAATTTCGTCAATATATAGCATAAAACACTCAAATTTCATTAATAGATCGTGAAAACACTCGAATTTCATTAATAGATCATGAAAATTTTGTCTATAAATCGCGAAAAGCATGCACATTTTATCTAAAAATCGCGAAAAACACTCGAATTTCATCGCAGTGGTGATTCTTGTCCGAAATTTCCGAAAATTTAAAATTCGGTTGATGGCCGAAATGAGCACACATTTCGTCAATATTTCGTGGAAAAATGAAGATTTCATCAATGTTTTTGTCAACGAACTTTGTCAAAAGATCGCTGAAAAACGCGAATTTCCTGTGCGAATCGCGGAAAAAACGTCAATTTCGCCAAACATCGCAGATAAAACGCTGATTTCGTTTGAAGACCGCGGGAAAACGTCGATTTCGTCTGAAGATCGGGGAGGATTGGGTAACTTGCGGTATTCACTGTGCACTTATTCCTGTGCGGATCACGGAAAAAACGGCAATTTCACCAAACATCGCAGATAAAACGCTAATTTCGTTTGAAGATCGCGGGAAAACGCCGATTTTGTTAAAAGATCGCGGAAAAAAATGTCGTTTTCGATAAAAGATCGCTTAAAGATATTTTGTCAAAAGATCATTGAAAAAAAAAAACGTCGATTTTATCAAAAGATCACGGAAAAAGCGCCGATTTCGTCAAAAGATCGCGGGGATAAAACGCCGTTTTTGGAAAAAAAATCGGGTAAAAATGCAAATTTTGACTAAAGATCGTCGAAAAAAACGCCGATTTCATTACAAAAAAAAAGGGGAAAACGCCGTTTTCGTCAAAAGATTGCAATAAATCGCCGATTTTGCTAAAATATTGCAGATAAATCGCTGATTTCGTCTGAAAATCGCGGGAAAAGGCCGATTTCGTTTGAAGATCGGGGGGTAGGGAATAACTCTCGGAATCCCCCCCCCCGCCCGATTTCTGAAAATGCGATGTGAATATCCAAAAAAAAAAAAAAACTTTCACCCAGAATCGCCCCTGTTTCATCAAAGGACCTCGAGAAAAACGTGAGTTTTGCTAAAGAATCGTTATATCAACAAAAAAAAAAGAGTGAACAAAACATTAATTTCTGGAAAAGAACGTGAAAAAAACGCAAATTTCTTTGAAGGATCCCGAAAAGCAAGCGTATTTCGTCAAGAGATCACAAAAAAAGCGATAATTTTTGTCAAAAAATCGCGATAAACACGCAAATTTTAATCGAAAGATCGCGAAGACTGCTTGAATTTCGTCAATATATAGCATAAAACACTCAAATTTCATTAATAGATCGTGAAAAACACGCAAATTTTATCAAAAAATCACGAAAAGCACTCTAATTTCATGAAAAGATCGCGAGAAAAACGTGAGTTTTGCTAAAGAATTGTTAATATTATAAAAAAAGAATAAAACACAGTCAAAAGATAGTGAAAAAAAGTTCATTTCTGTAAAAGATGGCAATTAAAAAAAAAAAAAAATTGGAAATTTTTGTAAAGGATTCTGAAAAATAAGCGTATTTCGTCCAAAAATCACAAGAAACCTGTGAATTTTGACAAAGGATATCAAAGTTTGTCATAAAAAGAACAAAATACGGACAAAAGATCGTGGAAAAAAAACATTAATTTTTTTAAAGATCATGTGGAAAAAAAAAACGAAAATTTTACCAAAAGGATTGTAAATTTCATCAAAAGATCGTAAAAAAAACCCCCGCAAATCTATTTAAAAGATGAACAAACAGGGTCAAAATATTGTGAAAAAGCGTGAATTATGTTAAAAGATCGCGAAAAACTGCAAATTTCATCTAAAGGTCTGAAATGTGTGGAGAAATTTAATCTGAGTATTTATTCTTTCAAATGTAAAAATATTTTTCAAGATAGCAATTATTGTAATTGTTAAGAGTTTATTAAGCATTAGAATATTTCAATCTGCTCCTAAAGTAGCTTTTATTGCTACAAAATTATATTTTTGCTGCTACAAAATCAGATATTTACTGCTACAAAATTGGATTTTTGCTGCTACAAAAATTGATTTTACTGCTCCAAAATTCGATTTTTGCTGCTACAAAAATAGATTTTACTGCTCCAAAATTCGATTTTTGCTGCTCCAAAGCTGCTACAAAATGGCTTAAGTTCACTTTCATCCCTGTACATACAAAATTTTAAGTATCTATATCGATTTGTTTGGGAGATAGAGTGTTTACTGGCACATAGGCAGACAGATGGCAAAATTTTTTCCCTAAAAGTATGTTTTTAGGAATCTCTAGTATCTGAAACATGTAAATCTGTTAATTTTTTTTTTTTTTCAATATTCAAAATGATTGCAAGACTTACCCTATACTACTTATGATGGGTAAGTAAAAAGCTGTGCAGTACCTCCCCCTGTATATTCTTTACAAGCCTGATTTTTCAGCAAGTATATTTTAAAGTTTATTGGAAGGTTGCGAATTTTTTTCTTTTTTGAAATTTACATAAATTTATTTGTGAATTGATTGTGAAAAAAATTGAGAATTTCTTAAACGATTATGAAAAAAATCTGATATTTCATCAACAAGTTCAAAAAGAAATAGTGATTATATTCAGTTGGTTGTTGAAAAAAATTGCTAATTTTGTTAAGAGTTCATAAAGTAGTTGCAATTATTGTCAAAAGATTGCATAAAACTGCTGCGAAATTTGCCAATCTGTCGAGATAAACTATTGGGAATTTTGATAAATTACTGCATAAAAAAAATTAATTAAGTCAATTTGTCACAGAAGATAATAAATTTTGCCAAAAATTTATTAAAAAATGAAAATTCCTTAATTTCATTAAAATATCGCTGGAGGAAAAAGCAGAAGTCATCAAAAGATCAGTTAGAAAAATGCAAGTTTCATTGAAAGATTGTGAAAAGAAAACCTGAATTTCATCAAGGTATCATTGTAAAAAATGCTAAACTCATGAAAATATCATTGTAAAAACTGTACATTTCATGAACAGTTCATGGTGAAAAATGCAGATTAAAAAAAAAAAAAAAAATCATGATAGAAAAATGTTAATTATGACTGTGAGGGAAAAACTGAATATCGTGAAATGATTGCGGGGTTGGGGGATGCAGATATTGTGAATTGACTACACTGGACTAAAAAATTGGAACCAGGCTCCCTTTATGTATGTAAATAAAAAATGCTGTACAGTGAGAAGATGTTCTAAAAATCATATAAAAACTTTCAGAGGAAAAAAAAATTGTTATTGTTGAGTTAAAAAACTATTCCTTTTATGAATGTCAAAAAATTGTTGCAAAGCATGAAAAAAACAGCCTTTCAGATTAATTTTGATTTTGTGTGCTACATACTAAGTAATTTTTCATTTTCAAAGGTTGGTATGTTTGGATGTTTGAATTTTTTATTTTTACCTATTTATCTTTTTATTTTTTTTCTTGAACACTGACACTAAACTATGATTTGAATTTATCAGTTCCTCTGTACTAATATTACGATGGCTGTATGATAAGTAGTTGGCCTTAACAAAAAAAAAAAAAAAAAAAAAAAAAAAACATTTATAAGTTTAAAATGTATTTTATTTTTCAACGTAATTTCTTTTTATCTCAGTACACTTAGATCAACGTTTTTTTCTTTATTGTAATCCCATTAAAAAATACAATGAATTTCTTCAATCCTTCAAAATAGATGTTTTTTCAGCAATAACCTCATCATTAGAGCCAAGTTTTTTATTTATAGATCCATTTTTTCATATTTGGAAATAGAAATTGATTGCTAGAGGCCAAATTTGTGAATATGATGGACATGGAAGCAGTTGGTGTACTAATTGATGAAATTTTGCCACAGTGACAAAACAGGTGTACGTGCATGCATTGTCTTAATAAAAAAGTATTTTTTTTTCCCAAATGCAGACATTTTTCTTTCACAGTATGGTTGAAATGATCCAATAAGCTCCTCATAATATACTCCATTCATCGTTTTGCTCTTTTTAAGATAATAGATGAGAATTATGCTACATGCATCCCAAAACACTCTAGCCATGACTTTGCTTGCAGGTAAAGTTGCTTTAGCCCTTTTTGGCACAAGTTAGCTACAAAAAACATTGTTTGGAATGGTCTTTCTCTGTGTACTGTAATGAATTCATGTTTTACCAATAGTTATGAATCAATGCGAAAAATCATTTGGATTGAGTTTTAACTTTGCCAAACATTCTTTTGAAATTGACGCATGAGTGTCTTTAGTATCAGTACTCGGCATTCACGGCCTGCACAGAAAGCTTTTTCATATGCAAAGGGAATTAAAATATTTTGCAGTCATTAAGTTGAGATGCCCGTAATCTCAATTATCTTGCACACTTTCATTCTGATTGTTTATCACAATATCGTGGAATTTCTCAATCATTTCATACATTATATCCTCAGTTGAACAACCTGGACATTCTTCTTTAAAAATGCTTGTGCGAGTACATTTGAATTCAGTTGTGTAGTACTTTATGGTTGATAACAAAAGTGCTGAGTCTCCATAAACTTATAAAGTATATTATAACTTAAGTAGTTATTGCTCGGTACTTACTTATTACTGCTCGATATTAAATTTTTCTTGATTGTTAGAATATCAGCAAAGCTCTATTCAAAAGGCTTCCACTCACAAATTATGCCCTGTAGTGACTTAAAAATTCACAGGAATTTGTTGTGAAAAGTCATCGTTGTGAAATAAATAATTTTTTGAATTCTAGTAGCAGCTCCATTTTTGGCTGCGGCTAGATACTTATCATACTGCCTTCATATAAAAAAGGATTTATATATATATATTAAAGATATCATTAAGGATATTATCAATATTAAGGATAATCTAGAATTTACAATATTTTCACAATCGCAACAAACAGAAATAATTTCTTTATATTTCAATGATGCATTACCTAGCACCTTTCTAAGAATATTCTTCATCAATCTAATCACATGTTCCCAGAATCCTCCCCACCAAGTTTTCTATACAGTTTCAATTTAATTAATGAGTCATTAAAAGGGGAAATAGAGGAAGCTGTTCACAACAGATCATATAGATGTATATTGTATCTACTCGAATTTCTAAGACTAGTTTTTTCTTCAAAAATATAATTTCTTTAACTAGGTGCATCTTGCAATCAATTGCAATGTATAATACTGTAAAAATATGTGTGTGTGTGTATGATATTAGAAATTCAACTCTCCTATATGCAATGGATAAAATTGAAAATGGTACTGTTTTGGCAAATCAATCAATAATGTTACATTGAAAGCGATAGTAAACTTTCATTCAGTGAAATATCTGATGATGTAGGCAGAGAGAGATGTCTATTTGAAATTGATACTAATTTAGAATAATTATAAATAATATATAACATTAGGATTTATCATGTTTTAAAAGTTTCTTAATCTTTTCTTTCTTTCAAATTTATTTTAGTGTTAAATTTATTTAGTGTTCTTTTTGTTTTCAGGCCATTTTAGTAAATAATTCTGATGATGAATGTTTTCTTGAAGATGTTTGTTTTGTACCATTGTTGTCACAAGATATTTCCATAAAAGTATGTCTTTAAAAAGTTTATTTCAATAATTTTTAATAAGTTTTGAAAGTAAAATAAAAAATTGTGAGATGCTTAAGAGCCTACATAAGTCACTAAAAAAAATCTGGATGATAATGTGAAGTCTATGGAGGCGTTATTTTCTAATATCTCGCTCAAATTTTAATATTATTGAGCTTTTTTTTTTTTTGTTAAGGATAGCTGAGGATGGCTAGTTTTTGTCTTTTTAATTTTGGTTTCAGATTTAAAAAAAAAAAAAAAACTTTAGTTTTTGGAACCAGTTCTGAAATTGTCTTTTTTAGTGACTTGTGTAGACTTTTAACAAAACTTATTTCTTGAAGCAATTTCCAGATATATAGTCACAAAAAATAATTTCATGATTTATTCCTTATTTTTGGTTCATATTAAAAAAAATCACTTTATGTTTTTTATTTCATTTTTCATTTTATCTCTCTTTCCTTTTCTTTTCTTTAAATCTCTATTTGTATAAAAAATTTCATATATAAGTTCAGAAATGACGATTAACTAATGTTCTGAATTAGTATAACATTAGGGTGTACATAATATTTATTGTAAAAAAGGCATGAGCTTACATAGAAATGCTTTGGGGGAAAAATGAGCTTTTCTTTTTATTCCCTCAAAGGCATTCTTTTCCAATTTGGAAAAATTGAAATTTTATTTAGGAAATTATGTATTCAAAATTTTATAATAGCTTCTGATACTTTTCTTTATATATTTTTCAAATTGAGGAAATACTGTAAAAGAATAAAATATTACACAAAGGTATTACATATGAAAATAATAACATGGAAAATTTCACTTGTAAGCAGAGATCTGATTAGAAAAAAAAGAGTCCTTTAGGCATGAAATTCTTCCACAGATCCACAATTTATCATTTTTTTGTCTTTTTCCACTTTTTTGATTTTTGCCAGTTTTTGCAGGGATGATCTATTTAAAAAATTGGTCATCATTCTGAAAACTTGGACATAAAAGATATCATGCATTTGAAATATGTTGCCAATGAAAAAAAAAACATTTTATCAATTGTTCACAGTAGAAATAGTCAATTTCCAAATATATCACTGAAAATATGTGAATGTTGTAAAAAATAGTTGCAGGGAAAAAAAAAACTAATTTCATCATAGGGGTGCAGAAAAATAGCAACTTTTGTCAAAGGAGAATGGAAAAAAACATGAATTTCATTAAAGAGGATCACATAAATGAGTTCTGTCAAAAAACCACACACACCCACACACAACAAAAAAAATAATAATAAAAATAAAAATAAAATAAAATTCTATAAAGCATCTTGAGAGATAAAATGCAAATTTCTACAAAATATCCTTGAAAAACCCTAAGTTTCATCAAAAGATCAGGGAACAAATGTGAATTTTGTCAAAAGATTGCAAAAAATATGTGAAATCCATCAAAAAGATCATGATAAAACACCAATTTTGTCAAAAAATTGTAAAAAACCTGCAAATTTTGCCAAAAGATCATAAATTTTTTCAAAGGATCGCAGAAAAAATGCAAATTCTCTCAAAATACAACATGCATCAAAAGATTTAAAAAAAAAAAAATGCAATTTTTGTCAAAAAATTTGAGAAAATTGGGATTTTCGACGAAAAATCCTGAAAATGTTGCAAAATTTCATGGAAAAAAAACATGATTTTTGTCATAACATTGTGGGAAAAAACACGATTTTTGTCAAAACATCGCAGAAAAAAACAGTATTTTGGCCAAAGCATTATGAGAAAAACTTTTATTTTTGTCAAAACATTGCTGAAAGAAAGCAATTTTTATCAAAAGATCTCTGAAAAAATACAATTTTCATCAAATTATTATACAAAGATGCAATTTTTTTCGAAAAGATCAATGAAGAAACAGATTTTTGTCAAAAGATTTCTGTTAAAAAAGAAATGTGTTTTTTGTCAAGGGAAAAAAAGGGCAATTCTTAAGAAAAAAATGCTATTTTCATGAAAAGATCTCAGTAAAAAACATGTTTTTCATTAAAAAAAAAAAGATTTTTTGAAAATATGAGTTTTATGAAAAGAAAGATTGTGAGAAGGCATGAAGTTCATAAAAGAATCACAATAAAATTGCTGCAACATTGATGTTTTTATCAGATTTTTTTTTTTTGCATCTGAGTGACAAGTTTAACTTTAGCGTACCATGCTTATTAACTAAAGTTTTGATCACTCTCAGAAATAAAACTCTCACTTTTGATGATTCAGCAATCCTTGAGGTATATTTCTTCATTTTTGATGATCATTTCGTATGAGAATCGCATGATTTTTAATGAAAGTGAACTCTCAAATACTTGACGAAAGTTTTTCTGCAATCACAGCCAGACTCGATGAATTTTAAGGAAATTGTCACAATAACTATTTGTAGATGGCTACTGTATCTCTTCAAATGCTGCAATTTTAGCAAGCAGATATTTGCTTGTTTATGTTAGTCCTGTAATTAAGAGCCCTTATTTTGAAATTCAGACAAAAAAGTGATGTTTTGATAGTTGTATTTTTTAATTACCTTGATATTTTTTTTATGTTGAAGTAAATCATACTTAATGATTAATCTGCAATTTTGAAGCTCTGAAATTTTTTTCTCTTCCCTATAGAAAATATCAAAGTTCATGTTTGTGAATGCCATTTTTATAAAAAATGAAATCTTAATATGTTTGGAATGGTATATCTCTGGCAAGCAACAACATCCCAAAATTCTTTTGGCATAAACTTATATTATAACACTACCTGCTTGTTAAAATTTATTTGTTTCCATGGGGCATTGTTATTTTACATTGCTATGTTGCTGCTGCCACAAAATACAGTCAAAATGATGTTTTTGTCCATTTTCTGCTCTTAATATCATATTTAAGTTATAATACGCCAAAGTTTTTCTTATAGAATATGAAAGTACATTGCTAGGACAAGCTAAATAATATAGTACTGCACGGAGATATTGTTGCTGTTAGTAGCTATAACCTATTAAATATTCAAAATTTCCAAAATCTGCAACATTTAAAGTAGTTTATTTAAAAAAAGTGTTACAGTTGAATGAAAAAAAATGTGTCACTCAATAGTTGAACATATGTACAAAAACATGGAAAAGAAAAAGGTGTGGGGCCTCGTGATATTTTTTAATAAAAAAATGACAAAATTTATAAGTAAAACAATGTCCATCATTATATTTTTTCCCTAAAAGAAAATGAAACATCTTGTTTTACTTTCGTCTTTCTATAATTTTTCCTTATGAGTAAATGAAAATCCCTTTTTTGTTGCCTCTTCCAAAATAGAAACAGGATGTTTCATTTTCTCTTAGGGAAAAAATATGATGATGGACATTGTTTTGCATATAAATTTTGTCATTTTTTTACTAAAAAATATCATGAGGCCCACATCTTTTTCTTTTTCATGTTTTTGTACATATGTTCAACTATTGTGTGACACATTTTTTTTTTCATTCAACTGTGGCACTTTTTTAAAATAAACTACTTTAAATGTTGCAGATTTTGGAAATTTTGAAAATTGAACAGGTTATAGCTACTAACATGAACAATATCTCCGTGCAGTACTATATTATTTAGTTTCTCCTAGTAGTGCACTTTCATATTCTATAAGAAAAACTTTGGGGTATTATAGCTTAAATAAGATAATAAGAGGGGAAAATGGACAAAAACATCATTTTGAGTGTACTTTGTGGCAACATAACAATGTAAAATAACAATGCCCCATGGAAACAAATTTTAATAAGCAGGTAGTGTTACACTTTTTTTTATGCCAAAAGAATTTTGGGATGTTGTTGCTTTCCAGAGATATACTACTCCAAACATATTGGGATTTCATTTTTTCATAAAAATGGCATTCACAGCCTCGAACTTTGATATTTTCTATAGGAAAGAGGAAATTTTTTCAGGACTTCAAAATTGCACACCATTCATTAAATAAGATCTACTTCAACATGTAAAAAAAAATCAAGCAAATCAAAAAATACAACTATCACACTTTGTCTGATTTTCAAAATAAGGACTCTTAATTTATTCTAAAACATCATTTTCATTTCATTTTATTTTCAAACTCTGCTTTTCAGAAAATATAGATATATAGGTAGTTATTGTTTCTGCATTAATTATTTTTTTTAGCTGTTAAATTTTTTAGGAATGTTTATTATTATTTTTTTTATTTGTTTATTTATATGTTGTTGTTCATTATGGTTTAATTAGAAAATAATAAATTTCCCGTGCTCTACAAAACTTTTCAAAAAGAAAATTTGGTCAACAAATTTCAAAATTCTAGGATCTCTTTTTCATATAAAAAATATATTCTTTTTTTGATCAAATTAATAATATTCATCATTAATCCCTCTCTTTGCTATAAACAGTGAAGTGTTACAATCTTATCCACCTATTCAATCCACTATTCTCCCAATATGCAGCTCAAAATTCATTATTTCTTAGCAGCATATTAACCAGGCCATATTTTAATCATTATATTTAATTATTAATTATTTTCATATTAACCATATTCATTCACTGAGCAAAGACAATTTACCTAATAAATTAATTAATCAAGCCATATTTTAGTTATTCCTTAACTGTAAGAAATCCACAATAATAAATTAGACTTATTAATTAAAACTTGCAAGAATTATAGCAGCATTGATAAAATTACAATCTACCTTGTAAAAGTATAAACACACAATACAGGGTTCCCAGCATCATGGAAAGTCCAGAAAATTCAAATTAGTCATGGGAATTTCAAAATATTTAGGAAAAGTCAGGGAATTTACAAATATTTTCTAAAGTTATGGAAAAGTTTTGGAAAAAAATGAAAAATGACACATAATTCATAAATTCTTTCAGGGGGGGGGGGACAAAATTCATCAAACAATTACAAAAAAAAAAAAAAAAAAAAAATGAAAATTGAATCACTAATTTTGACAAAAAATCGCAAAAATAAGTAGCAAATTTCACTGTATACTAGTTAGCTGAGCCAGAGAATGTTTTGAGTCTTGGTCATGGAAAGTCAGGGAATTTTTTGAGACTTGATCTTGGAAAGTCAGAAAATTTGCCAGTCATGTTTTGCTGGGAACCCTGCAGTAGAATCCACTATATACCTTTAGAGCTACATCCATCCAAATCACCCCAAAGACATTCCTTTTTTTTTCTGTCAACAAATATGGGTGCTTCTAAACTGTTTGATAAGTGGCACCACTTGCCCTCTTTTGAAGAAACTTTTGATGTAATCTGTATTTATAAAAAAAAAAAAAAAAAAAAAAAAAAAAAGTAATTTTTTCAATTTGACGAAATATTTACTCGGAACACTTACCATTAAAAGTTTTTATCAAAAATGGAGAAAAATTCATAAAATCTGAATATCTATTTCTGAGTGTGAATGAAAGCATGTTAAAATTTAAATTACACGACTAGCTAAGTTTGCTATGTAAAATATTACATTAGAATTATGAACTTAAAATAGAAACTTTCATTTCAGAATTACTTTAAGTATTTACATAAATTGGTTCTCTTTGCCCCTTCCCCCCTTGCCAAATAAAGCAGTATTTAAACATAAATAATTGAAGATTTTATTGCAAATAAAATAAACTTTTTAATTGTTTTACACATCTGCAATTTTAAATAATTTCTCATTTTTCCCCATTTTATGCACTTTTCCTCTTTTACCTTTTTACAATTTCATGCCTGGTCCTTTAGAGGTCCCTTCAATTTCAAAGGAACTTGAAAATAAAAATAATTGAAAAAGAGTGAGAAAAATCATTTTAAAGTGCTGTAAATTGTATACACATTTGAAATAATTAGGCACATTTTATGTAATGTTGCAATCTGTTATTAAATATATATTTAAATAATGGTTTCTGATTTATAGGTACTCATTAAGTAATACAAATAACAAGAATAATAGCTATATAAAAATATTTAAAAAGGAAATTACCCCCCCCCCCCAAAAAAAAAAAAAATAAATAAATAAATAAATGAATGAAAATTGTAATTTAACAAATTACGGCAACTATTTGGAAAAGGATATTTTCAAAGACTCAAATTTTAAAGACCTATAAATAAATTCTATATTTAAATTAATAATAATAATAAACATCATTTTTAAGATGATTAAAAGGAGTCATATATTACATACGCGATGCATTAAACATTAATATTCCTAGACCAATGATAAAAAAAAAACAACCCAGTAGATTAAAGATCTCAGATAGACCCTCAGATAGACAACTTTAACTGTTTAAAATGTGCATTTTTATTTGATTGAGTTAATCAGACTGACTTCTGAATGCCTCATATTACATACAATATGGATTAAACATTAATATTCCGGGACCCATCACAAACTAATTTTAAATGAAATTTCAGCTTTACAACTTTTGGAACTGTAAACTTTTCAACTTCTTAATATCGCACATTTTTAATTTTTACTCCATTGCATAGAGAAAAAAATGCACTTTTTAATGAAATTTGTTTGACTCTTTCACAACTTGTTTTTAAATTATTAATTTCTTTAAAGCTTTTATTACTCTTTTTGTCATTGTGGCAATAAAAGTATTCAGTTTTTGGACATTAAACTTGGAAATAAATCAGAAAATGAATAAAACAAAAAACACAGAAATTCCATTTTTGGACATCTCATCATCAACTCATCGTTTTGCTTGCTTTCGGTGCGCAAGAACTCCAAAATCAAATTACAAATAAAATAAAATAAAAAATAGCATACTTCCAATATTATTTCACGTTGAAGTCTAATAAAATCATACAAATTTGAGATTAATGTAAGGTTCATTCATCATGGGTGTGGGCAGTGCAAACTGGTCAGCTGATAGTTACATGAAAACTGGTGAAAAAATAAAAAAAAAAGAAACATAATTTTTTGCAGGTCCCCAAATTTTGGCGGACCAATCAGAAAACAAAATTTAATAAGTTGCGGAATTCAACCAATTAAAAATTCAGATATACTTCAGATTTCCTAATTTTCTACTAAAAACAACTATTTTTTCCAAATAATTAAAAATTTATAATAAAAAAATTTAATCTACATTTAATTTAAAAGATTAACTTTATAATTACATTAACATATTTAAAATAAATATATAGCATCTACAAACATAGTAAGTCCCAAATTAAATGCTTAAAAGAAATTTTAGTCATAAAATCAGATTTTGCAGTGTTGTGGCAGCATTTTCTTATCTTTGGAGGAAGAAAAACAGTAAAATTACTATTGATTCTAAATTTTTATAACGTAATATTTAAAAAAAGACATCCATATTAATTACATATGTAATTAAGAAAATTCTTACAACTTTAAAATGGTAAAGAAGTAGTAAATTAGTTAATAAGTCTTTTTATTTTTCTGAAATTCTTTCATATATTTACTATGGCACCATGTATTATCTTTAATTGAAAATTGAAAATAAAAAGAATAAACATATAAAAATGTCTGGATTACAGAAGTTTCCAAATTAAAGGATTACTGTTGTTATACTGTATTAAAAAAACAATACTATGTGTATGGAACATATAATGCTAGTGTTCAACCTAAACCCATTTTTAAGACCATAACTGAATTAAACCCAAATTTCATTTATTTTCTAACTTTTGGTCAAAAACAAAACTGTCTTAAAAATTAATAGTAACTAGTACATGCATTTTTATATTTAGAGAACTGCTGTAAGTATCGAAACTGGCTGTTATGGATGTTGATTTTCCTTTTAACATTTTGCTGAGTTAGGTAAGTTAAGTAGGACTGACTTAGGTTAGGCTGAATTAGATAGTTTTTTTTATTTTTTAAAAATTTTTGCTGAGCTACGAAATACAAAAAATACAAGATAGAGTATGTAGGACTTTGTTTATTATTCTTTTGTTACATGCCTCTTTCTCTGAAACCAAGTTTAACTGGATTAAGAGTTGTCAGCAAATGCTCTCTGAAATGCCCTGCCAAGTAGTGTAAGTTTCTTTAGCTATGAATGCTAGAAAAAGGCAATGAAAAAGCTCTGTTCCTTATATAAAAAGGCATAGTTTTTGTTATTCCAACAGGAGACACAGCTGTAAATAAATAAATAAAGGTAGAAACTTTAATTTTATTGGCTAATTAGTTATTGATTGATATCAAAGGCTCTATGATAAAATTAGGCTTGGTAGCCCTGATTTCACTAACCACAAACAGCTGCAAAAAGTAAAAACTCAGCAATTTTAATCTTAAAGATCATCTGAAAATGAAGTCTGAAAGTAATAAATGTTAGGATGGAAATAAAAATTATCAAGAGCAAGTCAACTTTAAGTTTCAGAATTAAATTTAAGAAACAATAGCTGGGACTTTTAATTTAAAATTCTGAATTTTAAGTTTAAATTTAAACTAGGGTTAATTTTTATAATTTCATATATATTTAAAATTATTGATTAACTGTATGCATATGGAAACAAATTTCTAACAAATACTCATAGATGTATATCAATAGTTAATTAATTAAATTTATTTAAAAAAAAGTTGTTATAAGCATATAAAAGGATTAAAAAATAAGTTATTTTAACCATAATGAATTTAGTCAGTATTATTAATGATGTCTAGATTTATCCTCTTATATGTGAATACATGTTTGTGGCTCTTTGAAACAAGAGTGCCATTTGGGGAGAAAAAAGAATATGGATCCAGTTGCTTTCTCAAAGAATGTGATATTTAAGAATGCATCAGTTATAGATCAGACTAAAAAAACAAAGTACTGTACAAAAATGAAAATAATTTGTCAAATTTGCCTAAAATAGGAATACTAATGTTAAAACAATACTTTAAACCCTGAAAATTTAGAAACTTTCCATCATTAAATAATCATTTGTCCATTTTTAGTGTTAGAAACCTCTGAAATTGTATAAAATTCAAAGCATCATGACTTACTATGCTTTGATAATTGGCAAATTCTATTTTTACTGTTTCATTTGTCAGAACACAAAGAAAATTTTTCTAAATAAGCCCTCAAGGTGTATTTAAAATCTAAAATTTCATATTTTAATATACATATACAGCCCTTGTAAAGCAAAAGCAGAGATTATAAAATGTGCTATTCTAATCCTTAACTTGTATGTGACTTTTTACTTTTATTTCCCTCTTTTTCAATTCTGCCCTCTTTTATTGCAAGAAAGAATTGATATACTGTGTTTTGTAACAAAAGATAATTATCCTTTAAATACAAGAAATATTTTTCAAAATTATTTTTAAATACAAGTAGATTTTAATTGACAAAAGAAAGATGGGTGCTTCATATTTTTAAAAAAATTAAGTATTATGATGACATTTTAATTTTGTCTGTTTAATAGAATGGCCAGCCTGCCAGCCAGTTTGGAAGGAAGGAAAAACTAGAAAAAAATCAGTTAATTTAACTAACCCGAAGAGTTAAAAAACCTGAGAGTTTTGATTGAAATTTGGAAATTTCAATGCAATTTTGGAATTGGTTGCTCATGACACAATTCCTGGAAATAGACCTCTTGCATATTTTACAAAATTCGCAAAAAAATAGTACTTTAAAAAATGCTTTTTTTTTCTCCCAAAGAATAAATAATGCAATTAACTTTCTATGCTAATCAAGCAGAATATAAAATTGAGATGTATGATGAATTAATTTTCTTTCCTTAAAGTCATATTGTTTATAGGAAAGTAGAGTTAAAGGGCATGGAAAAATGAGAGAAAATAAAAAAAAATAAATTCTGATCACCCTGAATTAAATGATTATCCTGCATCTTATTTAAAATTAACTATGTAATTATATTATTTAGAAGTTAAAAATAAATTTAATATTTGAAATTTGTTTCTAAGATTGTCTAGTGCTAGAAATAGAAATGTTGTGATGATTATTATTGTGTAATTATTTATATAAATAGATTTAATGATTTATTTTTATTATTTAAGGTTGCTGGTGTAACTGAATCTTCCAATGATATCCTTCTGTGTTGTCAAGGGACCATTATACCTACTATTATAACACAAAGTTTTACAGTTACAGAAAGTGTTAATAGTATAAAAGTTGAAATATGTGAAGGTTTTACATCTAATAATACAGAAGACTCTAGGACATTATTAGCAGTTGTAAGTTTCTTCAGTTCTTTCATTTCAAATTGATCAATTGTGAGAACTATTTTAAAAATTATTTAGAGTTTATCTATATGCTGATTTACACCATACTTAACAATTGAATAAAGAGAGCCAAAGTACATAAAAGATATCAAGGATTTTATGTGTCCCCACTACTTGGACTGCATCATAAATATGCAACAGTCACATTTTACTAGGAGAATCGCTAATTTAGACGGTTATATTATCATAATATTTTTTAAGACTTAAAATTTTAATCAATTAAAAAAAAGTATAAGTTAACTATGCTAACATCTCTATTTACTGATGCAATTGTTTTATCTGATTCATGAAAAAATAAAAATAAATTACTTTTAATCCTGTTTTTATAAATTTTTAATCCCCTCCCAGCCCTACCTTTTATAATCACATTTTGTTTAAAAGTTGCTTAAGATGTGCTATTTCCATAAATTCCTCAAACTATAAAGACCATGGTATAAATATTTAAGTCCATGGAATAAAAGTTACTTTTCTTAAAAGAAAATGTTTCTAAAAAAAGGTTAATTGAAACATTATAGAAAATTATTCAGGTTTCTGTATACTTTTGAATGATTGCTGAGTGTGATGTCAGTTTACTTCTGTGGGAAGAAACTACATGTCCCAGTCCCAATAAAACTCCTTAACTTTCTGGCATGCGCGCCGTTGTAAAAAGTACAACAGTACAACATTTGCTTTCTTTTTTTAAAATAAAATTCACGCCTGCTTTAATATGTTATAACAAAATAAAACTAAAATAAGTGTATTGCGGAATATTTTCATAAATTGAGAGCAGAGAAAACTTATATGATATTTGTATGTTAAATAATTTGTAAAATTAAAGCAAAACAGCAATAATTGAATGTTTTCCTCCTGTTGTACAATTTATAAAGTGCGCCTGCTCATGTGATGAAAGTTTGTGTGCCCGGCGAAAGGTTAAGAATGATTTAAAAACGATGCCTGTAAAGTCTTGTATCATTAAAGAGACTCAGAAATAACAGTGTAGGTAAAATTAATATAGATACACAAGGAAGCACTTCAATATCTTTATTTTTGATATCTGGACATTGGATTCATGGATGCTGATCTCTGATCATCTTTACATGTACGTGATGCTGCCTTCATATCAGAACTAAGTAATTGATTTTATAATCAATTTTCTCAAAGCAATTAAACTATTTTAAACTGAAGAATTTATGTATAAAAATCCTTGAAAGACATGGTATTTTAATCAACATGCTTTGCCTCATGCTAAAGACACATGCTCTATGAGCCTACTGTTTAAGGTATGTTCTTAAAAAAAATTAAGTGCTTCTTCCATGGGATTCCAAGGTGGTACTGATGAACAAAACTTCCAAAGATCGCAAGTCAAAAGCTTGGTGAAAAAATAATGTGTCAATGCCCTGGAATATGGGAAGGCAGAAAAAAAAAATTGCAAAATACAGTAGAACCTCCATAAGTTGACCACCCAAGGGACTGTAACTAAGTGGTCAATGTACGGAGGTGGTCAACTTACGGAATTTTTAGAAAATATTTAGCACAATATCAGCAAAAATTTAGTAAACTTTTCTAATATCTTTAAGGAAAAATTTAGAAATAAAATTAGCACTTACTCTTTTTTATTTTGACTGAAGATTTAGCACATTTTTACAGTTTTTGAAAGAATAATTCAATTTTTGTTTGAGTCCTCTTTTTGTTCATTAAGTAACTACAAAAAGCACTTTCACAGTTTACAAGTCCATTAAGCATGCTTGGACATTTTTCTGCAGCGAAATCTTTAAGTTGCTCCATCATGCGCTTTACATCCTCTTCCTTCAGATTTGGGTACTTTTCAGTTTCGTCGTCACTTGGATCATCATCTTCTTCGCCATCCATTTCTTGTATCTTAGAGTCATCGCTGTGTTTAGTTTCAGACAGTATCTCATTAAAGATTGTCTCTGGGTCTGGTTCAGCAGATGTTGCTAACTCATCATCCATAGTAACATAATCTTCAAAATCAACTCCATCAAAAACTGGCAAGGGAGATAGGGGAAGCTCATCCTCTTGCACCGATGTTGTAGCAGTAACAAATCCAGCTTTCTTAAAACAGTTCCTAATCGTAGTTTGCGTCACTTTATTCCAAGCAGAATTAATCCAATGAACGGCATTCAAAGCATTTACTGACGCAGCTGTTGACGATGCCAATGCAGAAGGACCACAGGTTTCAGCTTTCATAATCACCCATTCCAGAAGTTGAGCTCTGTAGTGCACTTTGAAGGACTGAATAATGCCTTGGTCTAAAGGTTGTGTTTTCGAAGTTGTGTTTGGGGGCAAAAATTTTAGCTTCACATTTCTGAGATTATTCACTTCCGGGTGGCAGCGGCAGTTGTCTACAAAAAGCAGAATAGACCGCTTCTTTTTCCTCATTTCTGCGTCAATTCCTCTAATCCATTCTTCGAACAAAGCACTGGTCATCCAAGCAGATTTATTCGCTCTCCAAAAAACAGGAAGGTCTTCCGGTTTTACATTTTTAAATGCACGAGGTTTAGCGTATTTGCCGATCACCATAGGCTTCAACTTTTCCCCAGTCATACTAGAACATAGAAGAACAGTAAAACGCTGTTTTGAAAGTTTTCCTCTTTTGCAAGTATCACCCTTCATTACTAAACTTCTATCAGGCATTGCTTTAAAGAAGAGACCGCACTCATCAGCATTAAAAATGTCCTCATCCTTAAAACCTTTAGCAAACTCTGGGAATTTTTCAATAAACTTTTCCACCACTTCAGCTGAAACTTCATTCGATTCCCCACACAAAACTTTTTGGGAAATCTCGTATCGTAGTTTGAATTTTTCAAGCCAACCTGCTGACGCTTGAAAGTCCTCGATTTGAAATTCTTTCGCAAATTTTTTTTATACTTCCTGAAGCATAGGTCCTGATATTCTTGCATTGATTGATCTCATCTCTTTAAACCAACGAAACGTGGCTTCGTTCACAGCGTCCAGGCATGTTTTTCTGCGTTTTCTTTGGAGTTCCCCGTTTTCGGAAGAATATCTTTCTAGATATTCTGCCTTGCGTTTTAAAATGTTGCTTACAGTTGTCTTGCTCACACCAAATTTTTCCGCTGTTTTTCTTTGGCTGCTGCTTTCCAGAAAATTAAGTAGATCCACTTTCTCCTTTAATTTAAGTTCGTTTAGAGCTTTTCTTTGCGCCATTTTTAATGAAAATTTGCAAATAAACGTCAGATCCCTTCACAACACGATATGCAGGAAAAAAGAACAGAATGTATTTCACACGTGTATTTCGGCTATTTCTTCATTTCTCAATCAGACGGCAGGCGCCAGGGATCACGTGAACTACTAGATAATCGGTATTAAAAACATTTTTTCTTGTTCTTTTAGTTCATGTAATATAAAACTAGAACGCAGTAGTAGACTGCATTATTTCTTGATCTTTCAAAAGTAGAAGAAAATAAAATATTTCAATGTTAAAAAGAAAAGAGTTGCTAAAATATTAATTGTTATTTAGAATCATGAGTTCTAATAAAGCAACTTGATATGCTCATCTGTAAATATGTACATAATGTATATTTCGATTTAATAATAATGGACAAAAAGTTCTCATGAATATGATTATTTACAAATGGTGAACACAAAACTTCATACAATACGTAAAATTAAATATAGAATCGTGACTTCTTCAAACATGCTCTCCCACTATTTTTTATCAATTGTGATATAACGTTGGAGAAAAAACGGAGGAAAAAACAAATTCAAGAAAACATCAGTGGTCAAGTTACAGAGAGTAGAACCCACTACAAAGTGGTCAACATACAACTTACGGAGGTGGTCAACATATAGAGTTAATTCTCTATTGAAAATGCATTGCGACCATTCAAACTAATAAATTTCGGTCAACATAGAGAGGTGGTCAACATAAAGAGGTGGTCAACTTTGGAGGTTTTACTGTATTTAGAAAAACAAATTGCTTGAAGAGAAATACGAAATGGGATAGAAATAAGATTTTAATAGGAAAGCTGTCAAATTAAATTTATTAATTTAAAACTAACAATTCACTTATTTAACCACTTAACCAGCGATGAGTACGGGGAAACAGTGCTTTAACCCCCGACTTATCTCGGGGCAGCCGGTGAAGTGGTTAATTGTTGAGAAAATATGTGCTAAAAAAATATTTAACCTTAAAAAAAAAAAAAAAAAAAAAAAAAAAAAAAAAAAACTGATTCATTTAGATTATAGATTCCCAACGGGGGTGGTACCGCCCCCCAGTGGGAGCTGGAGCCTTCTAGGGGGGCAGTGATGAGTCCAGAGGAAAATGGGGGGCATTGAGACATTCAAGGGGGGCGGTCATGACGTATCTACTTATTTAAGAAATTAATATAATGAAACTAGTTGACCTGTCTCCCCTGCATTGCCTGGGCAAATGATAAAAATCTTAAATATAACTTTAAATGAAAATCTATGAAAATGAGCCTGGATTTGGGATCTTCTTTCACTTGTCACAGCTTGTAGCAAAGAAGAACTTTTCATTCAAACCAATGGCATGCAACACTTTCTTTGACCCCCGCTTGTGGTCACGTGGTATGCTATTTGGATTGCGGAGGCTTATACTCTGAACACTGTATTTTTTAATTCTCACAGCAACGAATAATTTGATTTTGTTGTGTTTGATGAAATTAAAATGTAATTTAACCTTCTGATTGAGCAATAAACGCACTGATCAAAATATTATCACAATCACTAATGCAGAATTTGCTATAATAAGCTCTCTATTTTTTAAAAATCAGGATTTTGAAAAATGTAAGAAATATGGCAACTTATGCCTGAATACAGATTTCAAAACGAAACTATAGTTTGAACTTGCTCAAGAAATTCATTTATTCTGGGTGAAAGCAATAAAAGACATTATAGCCATTATTTTTATACCTATCTATAAATATGTTGTAAAGTTTATCTATTTAAACTTAAACTGTGGCAAGTTTTGTATTTCAAAATGTCTGAATCTAAGAAGAAATGCCGGCACTACAGTAATGAATATTTGAAATATGGATTTAAGTATTCTTTTACAAACCAATCATTGTCCATCTGTTTAATATGCCGAAAACTTTTTCAAATGAAGCCATGAAGCCTTCTAGATAACAAGATCATTTGAATAAAATGCATGCTGATAAAAAGGACAAAGATTTATCTTATTTTCAAGACCTAGAAAAGAAATATTTAAAATAGCGAACTGTATCGAACCATTTGGAGTTGTTTTTGAAACAATAAGATGACGGACTGTGAGTTTCATATAATATTGCATTGTTAATCGCAAAAGCGGGAATATTACACAAATTTGGCAAGAAATTAATTTTGCCGGCAGTCAAAAAAGTAATAACAACTGTTCTTCATCATAAAACACCATGAGATATCATTAAAAAATTCCTCTGAATAATAATTTGGTACAAAGAAGAATATATGAAATAGCCAAAGACATTGAAATATTATGCAGTTATTTAAAGAGTTGCAAATTTTCCATTCAACTTGATGAAAAATAAGTAAGCTCTATTCTTATCATATGTCCGATTCGTAAAGAAGAAAAAAATTGCCAACCATATTATTTGCTAAAAGTTTGGAAACTATTACAAAAGGAGAACCGATATTTAACAGCATGAACATGTTTCTTCAAGAGAAAGAAATTCCTATCCATAATATTTTGTAAGCAGCTACTGATGGTGCTCCAGCAATGACAAGGGACATTAAGGGTTTCACTGTGCATTTGAAACTAGCAGTACCAAAGTCATACTCTGTACATTGTGTTATTCATCGTCATCATTTGGTTGCCAAAAATCTGAATGAACGTCTGCATACGTCGCTTTATTACATTGTTACAGCGGTGAATAAGATTAGAAGCAATTTTTATCATGGGAAATTATTTGACCAATTTTGTAGTGAAAATGATGAAGATTATAATATCTTGATCTTGCAAACAGAAATTCGTTGGCTCTCAAAAGGTATTTGTCTGAATCATTTTTTCAATCTATTTGACTCTGTACGGGACTTCCTTGAAAACAGAGATGAAAAATTGAGCGAAAACCTAATAACATCAAAAAATGACATTCTTTATTTGACAGACCTGTTTAGAATATTCGATGAAATCGATTTACAATTGCAGGGTGATGAATTTAATTAAACCAAAAAATGTCATAGTTGCTTTTGTACAAAAACTTGTTATGTTCAATCGAAATCTAGATAGAGATTAATAGAGCCATTTTCCTACATTATCAGCAGTTTCTGCAAAGCAAGATGATTTACTAATTTACTGTTGACACTTGGATGCTCTTCAACTGATTTTATTGAGTGATTCCAGGAAATTTTAAACATGATAATACCCAGTTGTGTTTTAGATTCTTTTGCAAATGCAGATACACCAAGATCATCAAATTTAGAAAAGGAACTTACAACCACAATGAAGAATTAAATGCAAAACATGCAAGTGGATACTAAGAGTTCTGTCTTCAGAAATTATACTAGCTCTCTACCCTGAGTTGTGGGCAAAAGTACAAAATTTTTTAATTGCTTTTCTGTCATCTTATTTAGATGAACGTGGGTTCAATGCAGTATCTAATTTTTAGCTAAGAAAAGACATAGACTGCACATCACTGAACATGACTATTTACTACTGCTGTAAAAAAAATCGGGGCCTGGCATTAACAAATTGCTAAAATTCCATCAGCTTCAAACATCTCATTAAAATTTTTCTTTCTCATTGATTTTATGTTAATGTAATTACTTTTAAAAATTTCTTACTGATTTTCTGGTTATTTCATTATTATTTGTGAAATATGTTAATGTGTTAAATATGTTAAAAATAAAAAAGATGTTACATGTAAAAGCACAGTTTTAAAAGCTTGAAACTTTAAATATTATATGCCGAGAGCTTTCGTTCAAAACTTGATCTTCCTAGGGACAGCTTTGTTTACATTCGAGTTATGTTAGGAATTTCAATACTGAAATTCCTAAAGAAATTTCCTTCAGAAAGCTGCTCTGAGGATGATGAAGTTCTGAACGGAAGCGCTTGGCGTATAATATTTAAAGTTTTAAGCTTTTAAAACTGTCTTTCTATACATAATAGCATCTTTTAGACATATGACATCTTTAACATATGAAATGCACATTTTTAACAAGTTTATTTAATTTCATTTTGTGTTTATTATTAAAATTTTTATTCAACAACATTTTATTACATTTGATAATTGTTTTAATTAGAATTTTTACTTTGTGTTTCTTAATAAATAGACAAAAAAGTAGGTATAGATAATATGCAACAGTATTTTAATTGGTATAATTAACTATTATGGAAAAGGGGGGGGGCGTTGGAATACTTTTTTCTTGTAAGGGGGGCGGTGGTCCATAAAAGGTTGGGAACCTATGATCTAGATATATACAGAAAGATAAAACTAAAAATTTGTATTATGTTGTGTCAGTATGTCCATTTCATTCAATGAGTTTAGGATGTTCCTTTATTTTTAATAGACTTGTAAAAGTCGTCAAAGTTTTGATTTTATATTTAAAAATTTTCAGTCTATTCAATCAATTTGTGCTATTGTTTTTTAAATAGAAGAGAGTAGATGTCCAAGTCGCAATTTTTCTATCCTTTGATTCATTATATGACCATAATCAAGCTATCTGAATCATTACAGTGCCAAGCCAATGATAATAATAATAATAAATTCCTTTTAATTATATTTTATTTATCCTTTATTTTAAGCATATCTTTAGCAAATTTAAAATTGATTTTCAGTTATATGTATTAATTCTACTGTCTTGGATTTTTTAAAGCAGTTTTTTTATTTGTATGTTTTATTTAGAAGAACTTGACACTATAAATATAAAATTTATATTATTAAATTATATTAAAGAAAATTATATTTTGAACCTAATGACTTGGTCTCTTCTTTTTAGTTAAGTATGTCAAATCTACCTGTGGGAGAAATATTTTTTTCATTCCATATAAGAAGGTATGTTTTTGTTTTATTTATTGTTTTTACAATAGACTCCTTCAAGTCTTCACAGAAGTTGTGCCAATTTTAGAATTTTGTAAATTTATGGTCATTGTTTTGTTTACATGTTAAAACTATAATTTGAATGTAATAATGTTGCCAAAATTATAACAAATCTTGCAATGTAGTGAGGTATTTAAATTAATTAATAAACAAAAATGATAACAAGTAAAATAATTTTGAAAATGATTAAATTCGTAAAGGTCAAGTAAATAATTATTAATGTTTAATTAAATATGCATAATAAATACAAGATACATTTTTCTTGAATTATTCAATGAAACTTTTCTCATAAAGATATTTTATTAATTCACATCAAAATTATAAGTAAGGAAGTTAAATTTCAGGTTTAATCAGTCTTAATATCAAAATGGTTGTTTAATACATAAATATAGTTAATAAAAAGATTGTGGTTATCAGTAATATCAGCAATATCTTGATTTCTTTTTTTTTCCTTTTCAGAAATGATTTTTTTTTTTTTTTCATGAAAAAACCCCAATTCAGTCATATTACAGAGAATAAAATATATACAGAAATATATATAAGAATGCACATATTAAAATATATGCAAAATGATATAAAATTTAAAAAATATGTCATTTTACCTATACATCTGAACTGAAAGTTTCATTGTTTACATCTGCAACAGTGTGCAGATTTGAGGGAGTCTACTATATAATATTTTTTGCAATTAGCTTGAAAAATCAAAATGCAATAAGCATGTTTTTTCCCCTCAATTATTAAGCAGAAATATCCCAGTTATAAGTTTTTTGGGATGTATATTTTGTATTTTTTATCCTTTCTTAACACAACAAATCCAAAAAGAAAATGATGTTAATATTTGCCTGACTTTAATTAATGTCATATGATCTATGCCAGGGTTGAAATAGGGATTGAATTTTTAGAGAGATTTCTCCTCTAATCTAAACTTCAAGGGTAGGAGGGAAAATCATAATTCAAATTCTTAATTATTTTTTATTATATATATTTGATAGATATTTAGCAATGTTAAATTACATTGCAGGTATTGTAATCTTTAAAATGTTGATAAATAATTTGCTTTTAAATTATATGTTTCTATATAATTTTATAATATTAATTTAATTTGTATGTCTTTAAAATAAATTCAATGAGCTGATGAATTATGATACACAATAATTGTTTGCTCTGTTGCTGGCATGCTCTCTTTTTTTTCCTTGCACTGTGTTATATTGGGAGTTTTTGAAATAAAATCCCATGTAGAATAAAAATATCATACCTGTAGTTAGTAACAGAGGATCTGGGCATAAAAAATCTTAGTCATTAATTCATATTTTCTGGCTTTTACAGACAATGTATAAAATTAATACATAAAGTGTGAAATTTACACATTTTAATAATTTTTTATTTACTGTGTGCTTTGATTTTTGTTATTTTTTTATTTTCAGTGATGGTTCTGTATATGTTACCTGTAAAGATTGTGCTTCCAAAGAACTAGGATCAGCCATTGTTGTTCCATCTCGAAATCAAGGGTGTACATAATATTTGATGTTGTTTAAAAATATTTATTTTTATTAAAATTTTAACCAAATATATGTTTTTGCTTTCTGAATGTTTTTGTGTTTTACTTTTATTGATGATGGGCCTCACCATTGCAACTACAATACAATTATAAATTTTTATGTTTTATTGCATATTTATTATCTTGTCGTATTTTAATTTATACAATTTTTAACCTTTTGCCAAAAAATTAAATTAAATTAAATTAAAAAAAAAAAAAAAAAAAAAAAAAAAAAAAAGAAAAAAAAAAGCTGGCTGTTTAATGGTTAACATAACAGTTATAATGTGTGTTTTTTATGTGTCCCAGTGCATTCTAGTCTTAACTGTTAAAGAAAAAAAATAATAATTATAGGATGTAATGTGCTAAAATTTTTCTTATTCATCTTCAGATTCTTCAAAAACTTAAATGATAATTCAAGTAATTTCTTCCATGACATACATATTTCTCTATGTTGGGTGAAGTAATAAACTAGGTACTAGGTGATATTACTTTTAAAAAATGGACAGAATGGACCATATCAATAAACCCTCCTGTCAGCTGAATATAACTAATTTCAAAGTTATTATCATTCCAGTAGTAAGGTTAAGTACAAGTGGATTAATTGTGACACAAGGTGTGATTAAAAGTTCAATCATCAATTTTTATTTTATACTAGCTAACCTGCACAGCATTGCCTGGGCTCGTAATAATATTCTTAAATGAATCTGGAATTTGTATTGCAGATCTGTATAGAGGGGGAGGGGGAGGGGGGAGTTAGAGACTGTGCAAGTTACATTCAGTTTGAAAATTGTTTAAAGCCACAGGTTGAGGTTTTAAATTTTTATTTGTCTCATACTTAAAACTTTTTAATCCAAAAATAATTGCAGATTCAATTAAAATTTTATTATGTTTTTAATCTTTTAAATGCTTATTTTAAATCTTTAGATGAAAAAAATACATTATAATCTATAATACTGAAGAAGACATAAATAAAATTGTAAGCAAATATTGCTATATTGACTTTTAATCAACTAAACTATAGCAAGGAATAAAAATGAAAAGTTTTAGGGTTTTTCAAACTAAAGTAGATTGTGTTTAAAAAAATATTAATATAACTGTTATATTCTTAATTTTTATTTCTTGCTTGGTAATTAATTTATAGATTTGCTATTGTCAAAATTATTTTTGAAAATTTAAAATCGCTTCAGTAGTTCCCTTAAAGATACATTATTATCAGCTGTTTATTGTGACTTTCACAACTGTTGTTGCCTTTGCTTCTTTAAGTCAAATAGTAATTTCAATTTTGACTAAAATATTTTAAAAAAGATCTAGTGTTGGAATTGTTTGATCTTTTTATTTCCATTTTAAGTGATTTAACTTTGTACTTACTCATTTTTAAAATCAAAAACTCAGTGAAATGGTTGATAAAATTAACTTTTTTTAGATAAACTTCATATGAAATACTACTTATTGTGTTCTCCTCTATGTTGGAATTTTTGAAAATTTTTTGCTGATCTACACTGATTATGACTCTTAGACCTCAAAATTACACCAGTCAAAAACTATCAATCTATGTATCTCTATCTACTTCTCTCTTTCTTTCTCTCTCTCTCTCTATATATATATCAATTTTTTATGGACACAATAATTTCCACAATTCTGCTCAAATCTCTTCATAACTTTGTGAATTCTCAAGATATTAAATAAAAATAAAATAAAATAAAACAAAACAAAATTTAAAAAGGACCCAATTGGATTACAATAGAGTCTATGGGAATTTGGTCAAATATAGGAAATAGTGCCAAGTTGGCTTCACTTTTGCTTATTAATTTTGATTGCTAAGTTGGCAACAAAATTGGCAACAAAACTGAGTTTCCCCCACGGACTATGCATGTAAGTAGGTTTTAAATTAGTCTTCTTTCATTGTTAGGCCAGATTTTGAATCGAACATCTTTCACCTTCAGCGTCAAAAGGGTGCTGTTTTCTGGCGGTGATCCCTTCATTGGCAACTTTTAGATTTCATTCTTGCAATTTGGCGGGAATGTGAAGAGAGATTCTGAGGAGATTTTGGCATGAGAAAAACTGGTTTCGCGTGCTAAATCTGCTCTCCATGTGACGGAAAGCAGACATACCTGCTTCAAGAAAAGGTTACCAAATGGGAGTCTACTTATGTGAGAAGGCTGTGGGTTTCATGATGGTACCCCTCCCCTCCCTGTGGTTTCACAGTATCTACACAGAAATATAAATAAACATAAAATAAATAGAAATACAAAACAATATTCAAATAACAAGTTTTTGATAAAACCAACTTTTAAGCCCCCCCCCCCCAAAAAAAAAGGGTGGGGTGGGGTGCGGATCTGTAACTTGGTAAGTTTTTAAATATCAGATCTGTTTAAATTTACTATTATAAATCCTCAGAATGATATCTACAATTTTTATATTGGATTATTTTTTTGTGCATGTAGGCCGAGCTGGCAGGGATTTTTAAAATCACAACGGTGGTGATTTTGTTTTGCATTTTCTTACTGAAAAGCAACCATACAGTTCTCATCTTGAAAAATTTTAATATAATCTTTTGAGTTTTAAATTTGATTAAGGTTTGAATATTTCTATCCTGTGAGGAATATGTTTACATTTTAATATTGCTTTTGGTAAAAATTTTGATCTATTAATTATATGTTTTGTTTTAATACAGATGATATAACGATTATTTCGTTATATATTGGTTATTTTCTTAAATTATTCCTTCCCCCCTGTCTCTTTTCAATTCAAAATCAGTTTTAAGTGTCCTTCATTCACTTTCCATTTTTTTTCCCTCGCCTAGTTTTTTCTCTAACCGAAAAATCGGCAGCTGCTTAACTTTGTCTGTGAGAAATACACTCACATATTAATCAACCGTTTAAAGCTATTTCCAGATGTCTGCTATTTCTGATCGAGGCAATTCTGCATTACCTTATATGGACATCATCTCTGTTTCACAGTTAAAATTTATGCTTACGCTTCTTTTTCCTTTCTCGACAAAACCCTAAAAAGAATTTAACATCTGCGCAGTAAAATCTGATGTCCCTTCAGTGTGCCTCTGTGTTTAGACAAAACAACACGTGTAACATTTTATCGTTTGGCAACCTTTTCCTTTCCCATCCCAGCTGGGAAACTAAATTGAATTCTGATCTTGCTGGCTGCATTGTAACTGTTATTTGGCGTATACTATCCATTGTGCATGGGCGAACTTGTGTATGTTGGCGATTTTCTATGATGCCAAAGGTGGCAGTTTGTTGCTATGTACGAGGTCACTTGACTCTCTGCGCTTGTCTTGTCAACGTGCTAATTTTGGTTCGGAGATTTTCTCCGAGTGCTGTAAGTGTGCCCCCCTTAGTAATATATGTCTAAATAAATTGTAACTTAGCAATCATCGTGGGGTTTTTTTCGAGCATCCGAACCTGGACTGATTCTATACTGATCATGCCTCTTCTAAGTATTCCAACGGAATAACAGCTACTAATAAGTATTTTGTTTATTTTATGTTCTGCTTCCACAGTCAGTACACCATAGTCGATATTGCAGTTTGGTGTTTTTAAATCATATTTAATTCAATAACTATTATAATCCTGTTATTGTGTTTTTGCAAAATTTTTTTTAAATTGCGAAAGCACGGTAACTGTTGTCATTTCTAGTTATTATTTTTATGACATTTTATGCAGTTTTTATCAGTTATTACATTTATGTGCTAGTGTTTCATATTTTACGTCCAACACCCCTTCGTTTTTTTTTAATTTTGTATTTGGATTCTCTAATATGCTTAAATAAGTTTTTAGACAGTTTTGAACTTTAATGACAAAGTTAAAATAAGATTTTTCTTTTTCATCTAAAAAAAATATTTTAAGTTACAAAAAGGGAACTTTTTCCTTGTGTAAAAAAAGTTAAAAAAAAGATTTAATTTCATTTTTGCTTACTTATTAACAGTTTTTGGTGTTTTCTTGATAGTTTGCTTTGCTTTATTATATACAGATAAAGTAAGTACTTTTTAAAGTGAAGGAATATATAGATATATGTTTCAAAGTGTATTTATTTTGCTTTTATTTAATTTCTAAATGAACTACTTTTGTATGTCTCCCTTTGCTTTACTGTCATAAAAGGTTCAAATATGATATCTTTAAAGTGAGGTATATTTTTTTAAGATCTATTTATTTTGCTAGTTTACGTAGTTTACTTGCTAGGAAATTTTCTTGTTTTCAATGTGCTTTAGGGTATAAGTCCGGTCTGTGTAACAATTTCTCTAAAACTTGAGAGCGTAAACAAACAAAAAAAACTAATCATGGCGGCAAAACAAATTCCAATAAATATCATTCAATTTGATGGAGATCCAGATTTACTTAAATTTTTCTTTGATCAAATTCGCGTCTGTGCAGAAATTAATAAATATAACCCACAAACAACAATTGCAATCTTAAAGGGAAAGTTAGTTGGGCCTGCACAAAAATTTCTAGCCCAAAATCCTGACCTGCAAAAGATAACAGACCTCGATTTGCTGGAAAAGGAATTTGCGTCATTTTTCGCCCCCCCTAGTAAATGTGTTGCTTCTGTTGAATTGTCCAGTTTAGCACTTATGCCGTCTGAGACGATAAAAAATTTAGCCCATAGACTAAATGTTCTTGCGGCGACAGTTTATGCAGATATCAACGACGAAAATGCACGCAACACTATCAAACTCATGAAATTTCTAGAAGCCCTTCCTTCAAATATTAGAATAAAATTACAGGAAGAAGGCATTAATGATTATAAAACAGCAGTTGAAAGAGCGCAAACCCTTCATGAAATTTTAAGGAATGAGAAAATCTTACATTCCTTACCTTCGGTACACAGACCAGAAAATCTTATTGAATCGCAATTAAAAGAAATCTCTGAGAAAATAAATGCATTATCTTTTGCCCCTCCTGATACTAAAACCGAAACTGAGCAGAAAAATTTCCAGACTAGACCAAAACATTCCGCAGGTGTTTCACGCTTCAAAAAAAATTACAAAAATCGAAACTACACTAGACGTTATTCCCCACACAAGTTTTCACAAAAAAAAACCAGTTGTTTGTCAGTTATGTGGACGAAACAATCATGACGCTCTCTCTTGTTTTAAATGGAAAAGAGCAAATACTCAAAGGAAAAACAATTACACAAACTCCACGCCCCAATTTCAGGAAAACTGAAACAGAGATACAATTTTTATGCTGATGGTGTTGTGTCTCAGTCTAATACTTCTACATCAGCAACTTTTGTTTTTGACCCTGTTTTACCTAAAATTTCAAGTTCGAGACTAGTTAATTCAGTAGGTTCCCAAACTTTTGACTCCATTAAAATAGCAAATAACATCAGTACACAAACAGAAAGTGATAATGTTCAAATAATTTGTAGTGTAAACACTATGTCACCATCCCTCCCTCTTGTTGAAGCCACTATAGCAAACCATGATATTACTTTGTTAGCTGATTCTGGTAGTAGTATATCTTTACTTTCACAAAAATTATTTAATCAACTTAAACCTGTCTTAAAATATAAAAGACTGTCCACTGACGTCAATATTAAAACTGTCAATTCTGATGTCTCATTTTCCGCCTGCATCAGAACATCCATTAAGCTAAAACAAAAAGCGTTTTCACACCACTTTTATATTGTTGACATACCTGAGTCTTCCAGTTTTGAAGGCATTTTAGGTTTTGATTTCATAACTAGATACAATGTTGTCATTGATACTTTTAACAAGTGTCTCCATGTCAACAATAATTTCTCTGTTCCTTTAAAAACCAGTAAAGAATCTTCTGGAGAGAAACAATCAAAATCATGCAATTCTTTGAGTGATGTTGTAATGAATCAAGCGGTGTTCTTAACTCGTAAAATTATATTAGAACCCCAACAACAAATATGGTGCTCTGTTTACACTTCCAATAACATCAACAATAACAGAAATTATCTATTTGAATATTTGGCACAAACGAAAGAATTAATAGGAAATGATGCCATTATTCAAATGAATAAATTATCCAATAAAAGAAAGAAAACTTCACAAATACATCATTTCTTTTCAATAACACTTAAAAACACTTCTAAAAAAACCATTCATCTCCCTAAACACACAAAAATAGGTCAATTATCTGAGATTGAGGAAATTCGCGACTATACTTCTGAAATGTCTGACAAGCAAAATAACTCAGAACAGCACTTTGTAAATTTTATTCAGGCGTCTAATGAAATCTTACAAAAAAGAAAGCAGGAGTTATCGGCTAATGATTTTAAACTTTCTCACTTAAAATCTGACGAAGCAAAGAACCTAACTAAATTGTTACTTAATTATTATCCTGCCTTTTCCAAATCATTAGACACACTTGGTCATACTGATAAAATTGTACCTGATTTGAAATTCATTAATGACTACCCCATAAAGACACTCCCTTTCCCTCTTCCCCAAGCTGTGCAAAAGGATGTTTTAAATCAAATCAAACAGTTGCTTGATGCCAAAATCATTGAACGTCATTGTTCCGAATGGGCCTGCCCCATGCTCCTTGTTAAAAAGAAACCAGACGGTACAGGTATACAGAAATATAGACTCGCATTAGATCTCAGAATGGTTAATACTATAATTCAAGGTTCGTCCTATCCACTTCCAAAAATTCAAACTATTATTTCAAATCTTTCACAATATCGTTTTTTCTCTTCTCTCGACTTTCATCAGGCATATCATCAGATTGATTTGCCTGCAAAATTTCAAAATCAGCTCACATTTACTACAATGTTCGGTTCTTTTCGGTATAAGAGATTAGTATTCGGCTTAAAAACAAGCGCCTCAATTTATCAAGCTTTAATGGACTCGTTACTTGATGAATTACAGTTAGAAGGTGTCTATACCTACCAAGATGATCTCATTGTTGGTGCCAATTCATATCAAGAAATGTGTGATAAGTTGGATAAAATTCTTGCAATACTAGTAAAATATAATTTAACGCTGTCCCCTAACAAATGCACTTTTCACAAAACCAGTTTAGATTATCTTGGATTTCACATAGAAAATCAAACTATTTCTCCTGTTCAGTCGAACATTGTAAAAATAACATCTTTTCCAACACCTACAACTAAACGTCAATTAAAAGCACTCATAGGCGTCATTACATTTTACAAATCTCTTGTTCCATCCTTTTCTGAACTTGTACAACCTCTCATAAACTTAACTACTCCAAAAGCCAAATTTAAGTGGACAAGCAAACATCAAAAAATTATGGACACCATACAGAAGATATTCTTTAATCCACCCATGGTTAGATTACCTGACTGGAACAAAAAGTTCTATTTAAATACTGATGCGTCAAATATTGCTATTTCTGGTGTCTTACTGCAAGAACATGATAAACAACTATTACCTGTTGCATACTTTTCAAAATCTTTAAAAGCGTCAGAGAAAAAATATCCTGCACTTAAATTAGAACTCATGGCGATTCATAAATCAGTTACTGCTTTCAAATATTATTTATACAACAGAGAATTTGTAATCCTTTCAGATAGTAAACCATTAAAAAAGTACAACAAAACTACAAATCCAGCTGATATTATCTCTCGTTGGCTCATGGATCTCTCAGAATACACATACAAATTTCAACATATTCCAGGTAAAAAGAATGTACTCGCTGACTACTTATCTCGCTGTAACTTTGAAAATAATCAACAGACTTTAGCTACAAATCCTGAACTGATTCATGATACTCAACCCTTACCTATTGTAGAATGTGATAATCCACACTCCAGCTCGACTGATTCTAATATGCATGTTAACTGCCTTATTTCTGGTACACAAACAAATCCTGACCCTTTATTAGAAATTTCGAATGAAACATTTGCTACTGAACAACAAAATGACCCTACTTTGTCTGTTGTTTATAAAGAAATCTTAAAGAAAGGATCTTCTCAAAAATTTCCTAACTACTTCATTCATCCTGATTCGAAAGTATTAATGTTAAAGAAGGAAAATATTTTTAATAACACTTTTTCGTATCACATTATTGTTCCAAATTCACTTAAAAGCAAAGTCTTAACAATTTCACATTTATCTCACTTTGGCTTTAATAAAACTTATGAATTCTTGTCAGGTAGATATTTTTGGAAGGGTATGTATGTAGACACTTTAAACTTTGTTGCATCCTGTATCAAATGTCTTCAAACTAAACATCACCAAACTCCACCCGCACCTTTGCAGCCCACATACACTCCCAGGTACCCTGGTCACACTATCAGTACAGATCTCCTTGGACCGTTTGCTAATGGAAAATATGTTTTAACTATCACTGATCATTTTTCGAGACATATTGAACTCTTTCCACTTAATGACATATCTGCGAGTAAGGTTGTTAAATGCTTATTCTCTTACATAACCACCTTTGGGAGACCTTCGGTTGTCTTATTAGACTTAGGACCCCAGTACACTTCTCAGGTATATAACATTTTTAATGATACAATGGGCATTAAGGTATTACACAGTTCTGCCTCGAGACCACAATCAAATGCGATTGCAGAACGAATCAACAAGTCAATCAAATATTCAGTTAATATTCTTTTACAAGAAGGTCATTCATTCGAAAATGCTGTATTTATACACAAGTCACTTTATAACGGCTCCAAACATGCAACTACATTGTACTCTCCTAATTTTCTTCATTTTGGACGCGAACTTTCTCTAATTTTTGACACTTTTGATCAGTCGTGCAACCAACCCTTTCTTGATAAACATATTGAAGTACACAAATTACTTGATGATTTGAGTAAGATATATCACAAAGCTTATAACAACATTAAATCTGCTCAAGATAAAAGATATAAATATTACGGTCAGAAAGCTAAATTAAGATCCATTTTCTTAAAAGATATTGTATATCTAAAATCAAATGACAAGTTTAAAACAAAGTATACTGGTCCATATATTGTCACTTGTAAACATTCCCCTGTGTCATTCTCAATTAAAAGGTTGTATACTCCTGATAACACAGCATTTCGGGTACATATTGATAGACTTTTATTAGCACCTCCTCGTTATGGACATTTATTTGATGCATCAAGTCATATAAACAACACTAACTTTAATACGTTTTATCAACCTCACACATACAATCTAAGAAACAGAAGCTAATGTAAAAAACACTATTTATTATTTTTATGTCTTGTTTTATGATACCACATATCCAACCAAAGAGCTCATGGTTGTGTGTATGTTGTTTTTGACTGATCTTTAACAATATCATGGCTGGTCCATCACTGTTGCTCTGAAGATCTCTTAGGAACAATATTAGGTATCATTGTTATCCTTTAACACTTAGATATGTCTTCATATCACTTAAATTTTAGTTACTTTTTATTTTTATTTTGTTTCTTTTTGCAGTACACTTAAAATTTCTTTGACAATATTCATTAATTCAGTATTTTTTCCACTAGCTAACCTCCCACTTAACAATTCCTGTACTATAAGTCAAACATATTATAGTTAGATAAACAGGTACTGTAGTCTAGAAAAGTAAACAAATGATTCATGTAATTAAATAAAACACAGTTTTCATATATGACTTGTTCATCACCCCACTCGATTGTGACACATTTTTCGTCTCTCTTCACTCTAGGATTGTCTCCCCATATTAGTTATTATATGATATACATTTTTTTTTTTTTTTTCTTTTTGAATTCTTCCCTTTGAAGTCTTGTTCCCGTTCAAAATTAAGGCCCTAAGGGTTCAAGCTTCATTGTGTTGAGAGACAAAGTTTTGGAATTGGAGTTTCGATTCAAATTTTTGAATTGTGATTCTAATTCACAACAATTCAAGTTTTTTTCATGTAATTCGACGTGGGCTCCTTCAGAAGACCGCTAGTGTCTTCGGGGGAGCATCACAATTCCCTCCTCATCTAAGGCTAGGCCCTAAGCCGATGCCATAATACTTGTGTTGTACACAAGATTCAGGGTGACGCATATTTTTATGGGCGTGCTTGGAGCACCTCTTTTTTTTTTTTTTTGTCATCCTATGCTTCGGCATGAAACACTTTTTTACAAAAACATTTTTATTTTTTAATATACATCATATTACTCTTTTTAATTTTTTGAAAAATATAGTACTATTACGTTATTTTTGTGTATTGCCATTTTATATTCATTTAGTATTAGTTCCATGTTTTGTATATATGTTTCAAAATTTTTACTTGTGTCATGATAACAATCAAAGCTGCAGTAATATGTTTGTACTGTCTGAGTCGACTCAACTTATACATATAAAATACAGTACTACCTTGGATCCATGAAATACAAATATAAAAAAATATAGAGACTTTAGAACTGCTGACTGTTTTTGAATACAAAAGTCTCCATTATCATGACGTTAAATTTCTACATATATATATAAAAAAAAAAAAAAAAAAAAAAAAAAAACTTTTGCATTTATGTATGTTTTTATGTTATAATATTTTATGCTAGCCTATGCACATTGGACAGCAAAAGTTTTTTTTGTGGTGCACCGGGTGATATATATAACGATTATTTCGTTATATATTGGTTATTTTCTTAAATTATTCCTTCCCCCCTGTCTCTTTTCAATTCAAAATCAGTTTTAAGTGTCCTTCATTCACTTTCCATTTTTTTTCCCTCGCCTAGTTTTTTCTCTAACCGAAAAATCGGCAGCTGCTTAACTTTGTCTGTGAGAAATACACTCACATATTAATCAACCGTTTAAAGCTATTTCCAGATGTCTGCTATTTCCGATCGAGGCAATTCTGCATTACCTTATATGGACATCATCTCTGTTTCACAGTTAAAATTTATGCTTACGCTTCTTTTTCCTTTCTCGACAAAACCCTAAAAAGAATTTAACATCTGCGCAGTAAAATCTGATGTCCCTTCAGTGTGCCTCTGTGTTTAGACAAAACAACACGTGTAACATTTTATCGTTTGGCAACCTTTTCCTTTCCCATCCCAGCTGGGAAACTAAATTGAATTCTGATCTTGCTGGCTGCATTGTAACTGTTATTTGGCGTATACTATCCATCAGGGTTGGCACGGTTTAAACCAATTGGTTTTAACCATGGTTTAAACCATGGTTTAAACCAAATGGTTTTTTTCTCAAAAAAACCAATTGGTTTTTTTAGAAAAAATTTAATGACATCTTCTTTTTTTCTTTATAATTTATGTGTTTCAAATTATTGGACATAAATAATTTCTACTTTTAACACTTTATTTCAGTAATAAGTATTATATATAGTGGGTTTAGATCTTTTTTTATGCATAAGATTAAACCAATTGGTTTTTTCTATATAAAAAAAAGCAATTCCTTGTTTAGAAGAAATCTAATGACATTTTCTTTCTTTCTTTATAATTTATGAGTTTCAGATTATTGGATATAAATAATTTCTACTTTTAACACTTTATTTCAGCAATAAGCATTAGATATATTGGGTTTGCATCATTTTTTATGTATAGGATTAAAATCAGTACACATTGGTATTGGTAAACATAGCTATTACTCTAAAGAAAAACTTCAAGCATGTGAATTGATCAAAGATAAAATAAATTCAATATTTGGTATAAAATGTTTTAATTTTTTTAATAATGCAGATTATTTAATGCAATTAATAATGTAACACAATGATCTTTTAAGATTTTGCACAAGCTGTAAAAGAAATTTTTCTTTTGGGAGATTATCTTGAAGAATTAAAAGAAAGACTGGTTGCTAGTTATAGCATTTTAATAATTTTTTTCCCTCTGCTATCTGCTGAATCTAACAACTAAAAATGTTAACGTCAAATATTATTATTAGTAATCAAAAGATTGCTTATAAAGATTTAGAGGGCATCAATGGTTCACTGTGTAGAACAGTTAAAACTTTCAACATAAGACTGTTTGCTAAAACTGTTTAAATTGAAAAATGAATTTTTTCAATTTTCAGCATAAATTCACTAATAATTATTAAATTTAAATTAGTTTAAATGAAGTTACACTGTTTATAAACCAATAATGTCTGTTTTTATCAGTAAATATGCATGTATATGTTATAAGAAAGGATGTTTTAAAAAAACCCGGTTTAAACCAAAAAAACCTGGTTTAAACCAAAAAAACCGGTTTTTTTGGTTTTTTTCAAAAAAACCTGGTTTTTTTCCAACCCTGCTATCCATTGTGCATGGGCGAACTTGTGTATGTTGGCGATTTTCTATGATGCCAAAGGTGGCAGTTTGTTGCTATGTACGAGGTCACTTGACTCTCTGCGCTTGTCTTGTCAACGTGCTAATTTTGGTTCGGAGATTTTCTCCGAGTGCTGTAAGTGTGCCCCCCTTAGTAATATATGTCTAAATAAATTGTAACTTAGCAATCATCGTGGGGTTTTTTTCGAGCATCCGAACCTGGACTGATTCTATACTGATCATGCCTCTTCTAAGTATTCCAACGGAATAACAGCTACTAATATACGTGATCATACCTCTTCTAAACCTTCTAACAAATATATGCAACTACCAAAATCCCTCAAGAAACTCTCCATTATAGATGATGTATCTTTCTCTTTTCAGAAAATGAGATGAAAGCCAGAATATAATTTTCTATTTTTTTAAAATCTCATTTTTTATTACCTTTATAACACTACTATCAGAGCATTCCATGACAGATTAATCAATAGATATATATATATTTAAAAGACTGTTTTTTTAGTCATCAGCCCTGAGCTTTCTACTGAACTGATTTTGATAATTATTTTGATAAATATATATCTATACTAATAAAAGAACAAAACACTCTGTCAGTCTGCATGTGTGTGTGTGTGTGTGTCTGTCTGCGATGGCTAGCAAAATCTACAGCATGCATGAGGCTCAAAATTTTTTTTGAGAGTAGCCCAAAATCTCTCCTGATGTACCTGAGCTTCAGAATTTCGAAATTCTAATTATTAACTGAGTAATTAATTAAAATCTAGAACACACACTCATAAAAAAATCTTTTTTTTCGCTTTTTTCTCCATTCGCTTGCTTATGGTTGGTTGGTTGTATAAAACTTTTCAGGCAATAATTAAGAATCTGGACAGAATTAAAGAAACCAATTTAAAAGTGACTGTTTTTTCCAAAGACCTTTAAAATTCATAGACCGGCAAACATCCAGTTTAATTTAGGATTTTGATCACAGCTGTTGTACATTAGAATGAATGTGTGGTTAATTATGCAGTAAAAAAAAATATATACGAGGCGTTTCTAGGAGTTTTTTTTTTATCATTAATTAAACTTATTCTATTTAATTACATTTTTTTTATGGCTTTAAATTGCTTTTAAAACAAAAATAAAATGGCTGTTATGCGTAACATTTTTCGAATCGGCAGACGATTAATACACCATAATAAATTATCAAATAGCAAAGCAAATTATTTCTATTTAATGTATTTCTGTTGCTTGATAAAACCAGACGATCATTAAAATGTTGTCAAAATTGGTTTTTTGAACCAAATTTCTGGACGTGATAGACCATTGAAGATCGTCATGAGACAGTAATTTTTTGTAAATTAAGATTTTTTTCAAATGAAATTTTTAGTTTTGGATTGGATTATGTCCATGGAAATTATTTTGTCCTGTTTGGATCTGAATATAGTTATTTGGAATAACTTTGTCCGTTTCGGTATTGACTCAGTTCAGATTTATGGGTTTTTTAAATTGAATGTTTATGTTCGGCTCAAATAATATCTATGCAGAAATTATTTTGTCGTAATTGAATCAGGTTATGGTTCATTGAAATATTTTTGTCCGGTTAAAATTTGCATTTGGTCAGATTGTAATATTTTTTTAATATTGAATTTTTAAGTTCGGTTCGGATTGCAATTTTGTGTGGATTTGTTGCAATTATGTTTACGATTAGTCTTAGTTACGATTAGTCTGTTATTTAATTTCCGGTTAGGTTACAGTTAGATCAGGTTAAGTTACAGTTAGGTTAAGATTAAGTTGCATTTAGGTTATGGTTAGATTATGGGTAAGTTTGCGATAAGATAATGGCTAGAGGTTACATTTATGTTATATTTAAGTTATGGTTAGGTTAAGGTTAAGTTGCAGTTAGTTTACAGACAGATTTTGGTTACAATACAATTAGTTACGGCTAGGATTTTGATCACAGTGTGTACAATACATTTATTATATACATTTAGATTACATTTTATACATAGGTGCCTACTTTACATTAATCTTCCGTAATACGTGTGTTAATCTGATCCTGGTTTAATGAATTTTGAACCAGATTTTTTTTTTTAAAGAAATGAAATTAAATGAATGCTACTTAAAAAACTGAATGTAAATAAATAAAGATTCATGAAATAATTGTTTTGGTTCGAAATGAGGTTAACATGGATCAAACTAATCCATGTATTACAGAAGATTAGTTGAAAGTTGACTGCTATGTTTATAATATTATATACTTTTAGCTAATCATTCAAGTATCGATTTCATTCACGATATAGGCGAATTAGAGAGTGATGTAATTAGTTTGAAATTCAAAATATTTCGCTTGATATTTCTATGTGAAAAAAGTAATTAGTTACATGACTTAGCAGTGATTTTTACGGATAAATATCAACCCTTTAACACGAAAATCACACAATCGCTGCACACATATTCCCTCCTGCGTTTCGAATTGCAGTCATTTTGAGCTTTTTTACAGCTAAATATAAGTTTTTTTTTTTAAAACCAATTTCTCACACAGTCAGTGGCCACATATTTCAGGCAACGTATTTCGAGTTAAAGAGAAAATCATACAAATTTCAAGTTCGTTGAATATTATTATTACTGATCCGGGCAATGCCGGGCGGGTCAGCTAGTATATTATAAATAAATAAATATATATATATATATATTAGAAGGCTGTTCATTTGTAGATGTGCCTATTCTTACTATTTTTTAATTTATTCCCATTTTTCTATTTTATTTTTAATTTTAAAAGATTTTATGATAGTTCTTCAAAATTATGCCTTTCAGTTTCAGCTGTAATATAAATTTATTTTGCTTTATTACATTCCACCTGTCAGAAGTGTGATTTCATCAGTAACTGTGTCATCGTATTTAAAAGAAAAAATTATGTAATAATCATGGAAAATCAAACTCTTTATTGAGAAATAATTCTAAGTAATCTATGTAAATAAAATAACAGAAAATAATGTGTAATTAAAAAGACATCTAAAGCAAAAGGTTTCCTGTAAAAAAAAAGAGCGTTATTCAGAAAACAGATGAATTTGCTCCAAGAATATGTGTTGTTATAACTGTGTCAGGGATGACATATTCTTTGATATTTATTCCTGCATCTAAATATACTGAACTTCTGCTATTTATTTAAAGATATTTCTGAAAATTACATCATTTCTATTTAATGATAATTCTATATATTTCATAGACAAGGCTGTTTTTAGCACTTTCCAACAAAGTTGAAAAGTGCTTATGCTTTCGGTTTGTCTGTCTGGATAAAGATTGGGTAAAAAATAAAGATTGAGTGTCACCCCTTATAGGGTGACACCCGGGGCAGACCGCCCCCTCCGCCCCCCGCTAGCTACGCCACTGGCCACACAAAGTAATTCCATTACATAATAATAAAGGGAGAAATTGTTTGTGAAATGTGTTAATTATGATAAACAATTTCTTATGTAATCAAATTGATATATTTCGCTGAGGCTTAATATGAGTTATTTCATGCATAATAGGAAGTGCATAATATTTACAGGGACACACAAAATATTTCAAACAGTATATTCTATCTGAAGTACTGTATATTATAGATGTTGGCTGTTAGATGGATGAAATGCATTTTCAATTATGATATGCAGTTTTAAGTTTCGCTAAGTATACGTACATTATATGGTGTATGTAAATGTTAATAGTTACACAATTTAGATATACATGGTTACACAAAAAAGCTCAGAAAGGTAACTGATAAAAATGCGTAAATTACTTAAATGCAGTTTTTAAATAAGTGATGTATTTTGATGTTGAAATGCATACAGTTTACTAAGAAATGTTTGTAGAATATAGATAAAATGATATAGAGGGTCACACAAAGAACTGGATACAGAGTTGCCTGTGGATGGTAATATCTGGCTATGTGATTTAAGTAGTTTAATGAGTATTTTTATATGAAGTAAATTTTAGCAACGTACGTTCATGTAATAAAAGTACTAGATAAACTACAGGGCTGAATAAAAGTATTTATGTACGTTTCCATCTATTAGTATAAATTGCTGAAAATTTTTTAAAAACTAGATAGGCGTTTTCTTGCAAGAATAAATTATTCATTACATAGTATATGTATATCAATTAACGTATCAAATACATGGCTGTTCAAAAGTATTGGAATACATAGTTGGCTATGGACAGTAACACATTTTTTCTCTAGATAACAAAGTTTTGTTAAGGATTTCAGGAAGTGTTGGAAAGTGCTTCATAATCTATGCTTTAGGCAAGATTTTTCTTACTTGTTTCTTTTCTTCTCTTTCGGCATTTGTGCGAATTCTTTATGAGGAAAATTTTTCATATGGTAATTAGCACTTTCCAACAAAGTTGAAAAGTGCTTATGCATTCGGTTTGTCTGTCCGTCTGTCCACGCTCTTAACTCTTATAAATACAAGGTAGAACCCGTCGAATTCCGACGAAAGCAAATGTTTAAAAAGGAACTGTTTCATTGATTTATAATAAACCTACAAAATTAGTTACAGTAAAAGATGCATTTTATACTGGTAAGTCTAACTCTTAAACAAACGATATTTAAAGTCAAACTAACAAAATACTATTTCTATAAAACTCAGTTGTAGAAATTGTTAAGATCAAACTTTAATCGTATACGTAAGCAGTAAAAAATAATGGTACTACTTTGTTATCCCGTCGACCAAAAAATTACCGCCAAATTATAAGAACAAAAGCCAATAATGGATGATAGTGAATGTCACATTAAATGACATTAAATACGATACACGTGTTTAAAATGTTATTAAGTGATTTTTATTTCGACTTTTTATTTATATTTTTATTAATATTCTACTAATTATTTGTTTTTTAGTTATTTAAAATAAAAATTTTGTCAACATGCATAATTTGGCTATTAGTTTGGCGATTTGTATAATTTGGCGAAATAAGTCGACGGGATAACCAAGTAGTACCAAAATAATAATGTTGTGATAAAGTTATCAATTTAGGTTTTTATTTCTTATGCTAGTATTCCAAAATGAAAAAAAAAAAGAAAATTTATTCAACTTTGACTCAATCGTAGATTTTTTTTTTTTCCCGTGAAATCTATACTCGGCATCATTTTCATCATATCAAAATTTACAAATGTACATTTCGTATCTGTATTCACTTTTCGGAAAAAAATTGGCATTTTAATTTGATCGTTTTGATTCAAAACTTGAAGCCTCATTGCTATTAGCTAAAACAGATATTAAACTGTTGATATTCTTTTACGTGTAAATAAAATTTTGTAAATGAAATCACAATTCACCGGGTTTTGTAACAAAAGATAGTAAAATTTCATTTTTTTTTTCCTTTGAATGAGAAAATGGCAACATAAAAATGCAGTAATCAATTTCTTTCCTTTTTTCCTTTGCTTTTAATTGAAATGGAATACTACTGTTGCCACGATTAGAAAAGCAGTATTAAAAACTATAAAAAAAATTAATATTTCAAAAACAAATTAAGATACAGCTTTGAAACAAATTTCATTTAAAAGTACATTTTTTCCCCTACACGATGGTGTAAGAATTGAAAATGTGCGATATGCAAACGTTTAAAAATTTGTAGTAGCAAAAATTGCAATACCGAAATTTCATTTAAAATTTGAAAGTGTTGCCATTCATAAAATGACGTATGCGTTACGCACAGATACGTTTGGCCTTTATAATATAGATACTCGGATCGCCATGCAATTTTTATATCTTATTGAAATTTACCCTAGCACAAACCCTATTGAAAATGAAGTTTCCACCATGATTAGTTTATTTACAGGGAGAGTCAAAAGTTTACCATTACATTATACGCCGTATACCCTCTGGATTTTTTTAAGCAATACCATATACCCTCTGTTCCCAAGCATGCCATAATATATATGCTCCAGGGTATACCCTCTGCTTAGAGAGTATACCCTTTGTTTCTTTTACGACTACACCACTGGATGTTACACCCTATCATTAAAATCTATATGCATTTACAAACTGCATTAAAATATGCATTCTGTAAAAAATACAGTGTAAAAATAGCTATTATTTATTTACAGGGCCATGCAAAAGATTTCCATTACATAATGGTAAAAGGAGAAATTGTGTGCGACATATTTTAACTATATTTAACTATTTCATATATAATAAAATTGATATATATAGCTGATGATTATTATAAATTATACAATACCGTCATGCATAATATGAAGTACATAGCATTTACAGGGACACACAAAAGATTTCAAATAGTATATTCTTTCCGAAGTACTGTACATGTATCTGATGATGGCTGATGGATGAATGAAATGCATTTTAATTATGATATGTATGTTTAAGTTTCACTAAATCTATGCATATTATATGGTGTGTATAAATACTATAGTTGATTTACAGGGCTACCCAAAAGAGGTCACAAACTTTACTGAATATGAGCTTAAATTACTTAACGATGGTTTTTGAATAAGTTAGGCATTTTTATGCTGAACTGCATTCACTTTACTAAGAAATGTTTGTAAAATATAGATTAAACAATATACAGGGCCAGACAAAGAATTGAATACATGGACGCCTATGAATGATAATTTCTGACAATATGATATTAGTAGTTTTCAGAATGTTTTAGTTTTAAAAAAATTTTAGTTTAATACTGACGTATAATAAAGGTACAAGGCAAACTACAGGATTGAACTAAAGGATTCAAGTATGTTTCCATCGATAAGTATAAATTTCTGAAAGAAAAATTTCAACCTGCTAGACATTTTCTTATTAAACAAAATTTTCTCATATAGTATATAGTATATCAACTGACAGATCAAATACAGGGCTTCTAAACAGTATTGGAATACATATTTGACTATATACAGTAACCTTATTGCACTAAATGACGAGGTTTTGTTAAGGATTTCATGAAGTGTTGGAAAGTGCTTCATAATCTATGCTTAATGCATGATTTTTCTTACTTGTTTTAGTTATTTGGCCAGAGTTTTCTACTGAATCAATTTTGATAATTATTTTTTTAAGTGGAAGCTGTTCTTTTGCAGATGTGTCCACACTTGCTGTGTTTCAAAATAATCACATTTTTAATTTTTATATTAAAAGTTATCTTATGAAATTTCTTTCCATTGGTGGCAATGGATTGCTTCCATAATTAAAAATAGAAATGAGAAACAAAAGAATGTACGTATTTATCAACAAACTGGCTTTTTGTGTGACTTTCTGTAGGCAAAAATTTGAACTATGTTGCTTGAAGTTATGCTAAATGGCTCATAATTTTCATGTAGTTGTAATATGTTGTACATGTAGGACATAATGTTTTAAATTACTAACTCTGTGAAAAATGTTACTTTCTGCCTATAACAAACTGAGAAGTGCGTCTCTTTTCGTGTGCGTGACGTCACATGCACACCATCTATGGGAATTACCACATCATTACAAATGCCATTTTCATATTACAATTAAAATTCAACTATGTAAACACTTTGAACAGAAAATTACATCACAGTTTAAATTAACACATTTTTACTCATAAAATTGTTAAATTTCTTTCATTCTACTGAAACTGATATAGGGAAACCTCTAGGTGTTGCTTGCACCTAGCATCAAGACCTGGTGCATTTTGTAGCTCTATACATAAAAGTTAGAGAACCAATAATAATTCTGTGTTAAAATCATGCTTTATACATATTTTTATACTTTTTTTTATTATTGGATTTTTATTTTGTCAAAAATGAGTTAAGTTGGCAAATATGACACTGCCAATTATTCGCTTGTCTTGTTTTGGGGCTATGACATACGGCTAGGGTTGTATGAAAACTCTACATTTGAAAATAGAACAACTTTTTCCTTGCCAAAAATGTGAATATAATGCCATAATTTTTCAAAACCAAATTTTATAGGTTTTTGAAGAAATTTTCAATATTTTATATTTATTGTTAGCTAATTTATATTTTTAAATGCTCTTCTCAAAATATTAATAATCCGATAAGTGGATTTGAAAATAGCATTTTCAGAAAGTCATGCTGCTGCAAAATAAAAAAATGACTTTAGCATAATCTTTTATTATTATTATCAAATTTCCTAATATATGGCATTAAAATGCACTAAGTGTCAATGCTAAGTGCAAGCAATACCAATAGAGGTTCCCTTGTAAGAATGGATGCTCATTTCAAAGAGCTTCAGCAGCTGAAATTAATGGCATAGTAAAAATGAAATGTGTATTGCATTCAAATTGTAATTGGAAAATGTAACATTAAATTTGGAAATATATTTATTAATAACCAATTGCACATTAAAATATTTTTAAAATAGTGAGTATAAAAGCTATGCTTGCAAATTTTGTGCTGGTGAAAAAGATGTTAATTTTAGATTTCATTGAAAACATAATGGCGAAATGTCAAATCTTAGAATTTATAAAAGTTGAAGACAAGAAACTTTATTGATTGGGAGATTTGGCTTGAAGATTGTTAGGAATAAATGAAACAGGTTGTTTGGAATTTGGCTGTTTAATCCTACCACCCCCTTTTTTTCACAAGAGGAGATGAAAATTTTATTTGAGGATTTATTATAACTGAAAACACTAATTTTTACACGATGGTTTTTATCACAAATGTAAGAAATCTACACAGTACAGAAGATTTACCCTTTTCTTAGAAACTTTATCTTAATTATACTTAAAACATTTTTATTTCCTGTGTTCCTCCACACCTATTTACAAATTGTAAATCTAAAATTATCCTTTTAGAATTTTCTGTTCTATTTGCATTTTTTTTTTTGTAATAATAAGTAATCATATAAACCCAATCCCTCCAACAATATTAATTTCTTCCTTTTGCCCCTTTATCCCAAAACACAAAACTTATCATTTAAAAAAATTTTCTATTATGTTCATTATTTCATGGTAAAAATAAATACAGTAGACACCCTCAAATCCGCACTCCTAAAATCTGCAACTCTCTAAAATCCGCACACATTTTACATATGTGAACAATGAAATATTCAGTTCAGATGTAGGTGCAAAATTTGACTTTTTTTAGTTTTATTATCAATTCCATACAATTTTTAATTTTTGTTAATGTTATTGAATTCATGTTTTTCCATCATGAAAAAAGAATTTATTTCTGAAAAAAATCAAGATATTGCTGATATTGTCAGGGATGAAAGACTTCCGCCTTTAGGCGGAAATCCGCCTTTTTAAAGATGATTTTGGCCATTCTCTGGATCGATGCAAAAATGCAAAGAAAATATTACAGGTAACTTGGGGGGGGGGGGGGGGTGTCCGAGAAGCTTCCGGATAACTTCTCGATTTCTCTCTTCACCCACTAAATCGCCGCTGATCAAAGTCAGCGGTCAATTTACGTTCAGGAGCTTCAGATGCAGTGCATTTCGCGGGGCGAAAATCTATTTTTAGAAAATGGGAAGTAAGGCTGCAGACACACACAGTTTTCTTGCGGTTAGCAGGCGGCACCTTTTATGTTCGAAGGCGGCGCATTTGATGCAAATGAGTTTTTCAGTTCAACTTCAATCCAAGAGTAGCACGGGAATCTTTCCTTAGTGATCTCCCCTGACCATTGTATCGCCCTCGTTTCCCATTGTCAGTAAACCGCAAGTGGGAGAAAAAAAAGGGAGTTCCGGGAGTAAAGTTTAACTTCAGAGTAATTATTTCTTCCCGGTCCTTAAGGTCTAGACGAACAGCACTAGTTTTTATTACACTAAAAGAGCAATCAATCAATCATTGTTTTCGAACTGAACAAGGGTGAAACCTCGTTAAATGGTTTTTGTGGGACTGACCCTACCTGTTTGACAAAGGAAGAGGAACTTTTATCGACTCCATCTTCGGTCGTAAACCTGTCAACTGATATTCCTCTCTTGAAGTTCAGATTCAGTACACTAGAAGTGCAATTTATACATCAAAGCGCCGAAACGAAAGATCAAAGATAGCGCAAGAAGTTAGTGCGAAAAACTGTGTGTGTGCCCGCAGCCTTAACTTTGTGAACGGGCAACTGTGTTTTTTTTTTCTTCTATACTCCGAGTAAGCAGTGCTCATAAGTCATGGGTCCATAGGTCACTGCGACGCTGAACAGAAAGAAAATATTGGGAGAGGTATGATTTAATCCGGATTAATGTGCTTTAAAACAGTGATAAGTGTTTCGCTAATAGTTTTTCAGTTGTTTTTTTTCCAAAATAACTATAATTTTGATACTTGAATTGTTTATTTTTCTGCAATGATAAATCACCGTTTAAGAAAAACTTATTTGAAGAAATATTTTAGATATTTTCTTTCAGAAATCATCAGATCAGGCAGGTAACCCGATTTCACTGGGTCGGATTGATATAATTTTTTTTCGTTTCGGAAGGACATTAAAAAAATTCTTTCTTAAGATTATCATTAGCGAACTGTGTAGTTTTGATCTAATACTTTTTTCTTCTCCAGGAGGCATTATAGAATTCCGGGGAGGGGGGGGGGGAATGCCCCTCTGATATCAACATTGTCCGTGAGAGTAAAGTACAGTGCCGAAATTAACGAGGAGGGCCAAATGGGCATGTGCTCGGGCTTTAGAACGTAGGGGTGCCAAATGCAGATTTTTGTGTGTCGATTTTTCTTATGTCTGTATTCTCTTGGCCAAAATATAGAAGAATCTAAGAATGATATATGGAATAAGGATCCTACATAAAACGGATTTTTTTCCCGATTCTTTCTGATTCCGTTTGCAAAATTTTAACGAATCTATATTTCACGAAGTAGTTACGTAATTCAATATTTCATATTTTAAATTTTAAAGTAAGTTAGCTATTATAAAATTAGTAAAATTCTTCTTTGTAAATACACTTTGCGGAGGATGTGATGCCAAAAACCATGTTTGTCCCGCATGCAAAAAAGGCTAGTTTCGGCCCTGGAGAAGTAACCCTTTAATTTCTCACTTTAGATTATTTCGTATTTATAATTTTAATGCCTATTAAGTATTTAATCACAGTGTAGCGTATGCGCAAGGCCATAAATTATTGTAATATAAAGCATTTCACTTTATGCAAACAAACTCAGCACTGCACACATTTTTGTGAAACGATGCTTTCAAATTATTTTTTGGAATTCGTATTTTAGAATTTTCGGTGTAAAATAAAATGCTTACTTATTTATTTATTACTTATTGAGAGAATTTTATTGAATAAATTCGGAAAGAAAGGTGACTTATATATTTTTGAAGGGTTTGTTTTAAGGACCCTGTTTTTACAACCAGGGTCTTAATTTTTATAATTTAAGAGTCATGTTGCTTTTTTGTAAGTGCAACCGACAACAAAGATTTCTTACTTATCGGCTAAATGGTTCAGCTGTCAAACATCTGTAATCGGCGCCCACTTCTTTTAATTTATATATTTCCCCTCCAGCTTTCTCTTTGAGAGAGGATGTCCGCGAATCTTGTTTGTGGTTTTTTTTTTTTTTTTTTTTTTTTTTTTTTTGCAGTTTTAAGCGTACTTCCCTTCAAACCCTAGGGGTGATTCTCGTCCAAAATTTCCGAAAATTTGAAATTGGGTTATTAGTTCAGCATAGTTGACAACTTGTACGGTTTTGCGCGCGGAAAAAAACAATCACGGAGAAATGCAAATTTGATGAAAGGATCGCTGGAAAAGTACACATTTCGTCAATATTTCGTGGAAAAACGATAATTTCGTCAATGTTTTTGTCAACGAACTTTGTCAAAAGATAGCTCGAAAACGCGAATTTCCTGTGTGGATTGCGAAAAAAACGGCAATTTCACCCAAATATCGCAGATAAAACGCTGATTTCGCCTGAAGACCGCGGGAAAACGTCGATTGCGATAAAAGACCGCTAAAAAATATTTTGCCAAAAGATCGCAGAAAAACCGCCGTTTTGGATAAAAGACCGCTTTAAAATATTTTGTCAAAAGATCATTGAAAAACGACGATTTCATCTAAAGATCACGGGGAAAACGCCGATTTTGTCAAAAGATCGTGAAAAAAAAGGCAGATTTCGTCGAAAGATCGCGGGGATAAAATGCCGTTTTCGAGAAAAGATCACTTAAAAATGCTACATTTGTCTAAAGATCGTCAAAAAACGCCAATTTCATAAAAAAAAAACGGGCGCCGCCCCCCCCCCCCCACTTCCCGCCGCCGATTTCCGAAAATACGGCGTGAATTTCCGAAAAAAAATTTTCACCCAGAATCACCCCTGGTACTAAGGCCACCTGTTTTATCAAGGAATACACATTTATTGTGTGATTTTTGAAAAAAATAAATTTTATTTATTTATTTATTTTTTTAAATGAAACTTCTTGTAATTATCATGTTTGTGTAAAATTTAAAACTGCACTGCAATCTATAAAATATCGCCATTAGATTCTCTTTATATTTGGCATCTGAAGTCGAAAAAAATTTTCCTCCTTTTTTTCTTTGGTCCACTTTCATGCCTGTATTGTTGGTAATCACAATCTTACCAAATATCTTTATGTATTAATCAAGTTTTTTTAGTTATTATGTCTGGCTAAACCTGAAATAAAGCTTTGTTATTTTATGATCCTGATGGGAATTAGTAATGTACCTTTATGAGGCAAGTTTCATTGAATAATTTAGGAAAAACACATTTTTTCTCTATAATGAATATTTAATTGTACATTATTGATTATTAATTTGACTTTTGCTTTTAGTGTTTTAGTCATTTTAAAAATTATCTACACTTATTTTAGTTTATTACTTAATTTAATATTTAAGTATATTGTAAGCATTCCTTATATTTTTGATTTCATTATTAATTACATTCAAATTACTTTTAAAAAAATACATAAATAAAACAATGACCAGAAATCTGCAAAATTCTAAATTCCGCACAATCTCTGGTCCCAAGCTGTGCGGATTTGAGAGAGTCTACTGTAAAATAATTTCTACTAAATTATCCCTTTTCATAGCTGCTAACTTATGTAATCAAGTTTGGAACCAAAAAGTTTGTTTAACAAAATTTGTCATACCTTTATTCAATGAAATGTAGTACATCCCATTCAAATATATTTATTTTGACTTTTAAAGGTGTATTCGAAAAAATATTTTTCCTCCCTCAACAGTTCAAAATTTTCCAATACATTTTCAGATTCATTTTTAAAAATAGAAACGTGAAACTTGCTGGGGTGATTTTTGAAGAGATGTATAAGATTTCATTAAAATTGGATTTATAAACGATTGCATCCTCAGTATGACTTTTTTTTCTGCTTTAGAAAATTAGTCTCTAAACATCAACTTTGATAACATATTTTTGCAATTTTTTCTGCATTTATCAAGAAAAAAAAAAAAAGAAAAAAAAAGAAAAAAAAAGGCAAGCATGGCACTTTATGTACTTTCTGAATAAAATAATTTGCCAGTCATGCATTTGAGGGCAAAAATTAATTTAAAAATAACTCAGAAAATAAGCAGTTTCGATTGTAATACACCCTTAAAACCGCTTAAAAGCTATTACTTAAAAGTTATTAACAGCCTTATTTAATTTCAAATTGTATTGGAAAGGAAGAGGAAGTTGTAGAACAGTATGGATGGGATCAAACAAATGCAAAGTTTCTGTCTAGTATCCTTCAGCAGAAAACAGCGTTGTTGTTGTGGAATCAGCGTTCATTTGCAGTTGAAGCCTATTTTTTTACATCTATTTATCCCCATTCAAGGTGACATCCTGTAGGCGACACTCTTACCTGATGTATCACATATGATTTAATTTTTTTTTTTTTAGGAATATCTCAATGCAGAATTGCATCATAAACCTGCTTTAGCCAAATAATATTATTTGGCAGGACATAATTTGAATCTCAGTAAATATTGGGATATGCAAAAGGAATTTATCAGCAATACATTTTCTTCTGTTTGTTTTTAAAAATGTTTGTAAGTCCATAATGTACATATGGAATAGAAAACATATTGTGAAATTAATACTTCCCTTTTCATTTCATTACTCCTCATGCAAGGTAAAAGTGGCTGCTAAGCACTTCAATATATCTCTTTGTATTTATCAAAACTTCTGATGCATTTTATTATTTATTGTGGATTTGATTAGGTGTTGAACACATACACATTAAATTAGAGCAGAATATATATATTTATATACAAAATGGGTAGGTACCAAAAGTTGCTTTTATGCTAGTATCATTAACAATGTGCAATTTTGCCGCTAAAGGGAAAAAAAAAAATTCCCTGCCGGTTTGGCTTACAGGTGCAGGTTGGTTTCGAAAATGGGTACAAATTTCACTGACAAAAAATAAATCAAGATACAAGACAAAACTAATTTCATCATTAAAAATGAGTTCTTGGGAGCTAAGCCATTTGTGAAAATTCTAATATACAGGCATACACACATGCATATACATATGGAATAGATTTAAAAATGGAGAAAATAAAATCAGAGAACTTTAAAATGTTAAAATATGCCAATTTCCAGACTTTGGTTTTTATCACATTTCAATACGTTTTTACAAACTCATATGGCGTTATATATTTACTAGGGATGCACCGAATAGTGATTTTGGCCGAATACCGAATGCCGAATATTCGGCCGACAGGTGAACCGAATACCGAATATTCGGCTGGCCGAATAGTAATCGTTGGGCCGAATACCGAATATTCGGCCAACCGAATAGTTAACTATTCGGCCGAATACCGAATATTCGGCTTTCTAAATACTTTTTATATTTCAAAGTTTAAAGGTATAAAATGTTACTTTTTAAAACAATTTTACATAATATTTAATAAAAGAAACTTACATTTTGATAAACAAGGGTGTTTTATAAGAAAATTTAGTATTGAAAAAAAAATCTGCCTTTAGTTATTTAAGAAGCACAATTATGAGACCTTTTTGAATTATTAAAATTTTAAATTTCATGGTTTCTTCTACGAATTAAAACAAACATTTTAAAATCAAAGAGAAATAATGAAAACATGGATGAAGTAAAACTTTACAGTCTCTTAATTGTCATTTTTCAATAACTCAAGGCAGATTTTTTTCAACATAAAGTACAAATACTTTCAACTTAATTCTGAATAAAGGAATATCTAGCTCATAGTTCTTTTCATATGAATGATGGCATTTTCCACCCTTCCCATCATATCATATTTTACAGAAATCAAAGCATGCTAGTTGAAAATACAGTACGGTATCTTATTTATTGTTAATGCAACAAACGAAAACATAAGTTTGATCTAAAGTGAGATGAAATACAATGTATTTATGAGTCAATAAGTTGATTATGGTTTCATGAACAAAAATTGCCTTGATAGCTATTACTATTCTCACAAGTTTTTCTTTCTTGTTGAAGGTCTTTTATTTGGGAAAAGCAAGAAACAGAATATTTACTAAACAAAATTTAGGAACTTGCATTTGCACATCATTTATTCTTAAGGAGAATCCTAATAAATCACCATTTTAATCCTTCTCATGGTTAATTTTCTTAAGTTATACTTTATAAACAAATAAATAATGTAAAAACATTCTATTTTATTTAAATATGACTTTCTTTTTAATTATTTTAAATATATTTATAAATTGACAGTTAAAAGCTGAAATTGCGAAAAGTTTTTAAAAATGTGTTTTAAAAGGTTTCATTGAATATATGATTTGGCCGAATACTTTGATATTCGGCTAAACCGAATATTCGGCAGGCCGAATAGTTTGATATTCGGCCAAGCCGAATATTCGGCTGAACCGAATAGTTTGATATTCGGCCTAACCGAATATTCGGTAATATGGCCGAATACCGAATAGATACCGAATATTCGGTGCATCCCTAATATTTACCTGTTTTTCGTCCATTATATTTCCAATATAATATGATATTTGCCTTTTTAAAAAAATCCGACAGGGTATTTCATTTTCTGTTTTCATGCGGAAATCTTGCTATAGGAAAGTAATGACGTAATATTCAATTTTTCTTAAATTCGTCAAACTATTTTTTTTTCATTTTGTGTGTGCAAATTCTGCAATAGTAAAGTATTTGTTGTAAAAAGAATTTTATTGCAATTTTTAGGTGCGTTCGTAATTATGTAAATACGTAGCACCTATTGTTGTCGCTCAGTCCGTCCGTCTGTCCGTCTGTCTGTCTGTCCGTCTGTCTGTCCGCATATAACAGCGTAAAAACTACCCAACTGAATCGTTTGAAATTTAAAATACATAATTATAACATAATTTTGTCGAGTCATTTCAAATTTTATGAAAATCGGATGGATAGATCAGTTACAGGGACAATCAAAAGGATTCCGTTACATTACGGTCAATGGGGAAAAAAGTTTCAAATGCATTTTAATCGTTTGAAATTTAAAACATATAATTGTTGCGCAATTTTGTCGATTCATTTCAAACGTTATGAAAGTCGGGTGCATAGATCAATTACAGGGGCAATCAAAAGTATTCCATTACATTACGGTCAATGGGAAAAAAGTTTCGAATGCATTTTAAAATGTTACACTCATTCGAACATAATAGAATTGGCATCCATCTATGAAATATATACTAAAATATGCATTCCGTACAATCTGTGATACAAATAATTTTTATTATTAAATTACAGGGCCACACAAATGTATTCCACTACATAATGCTATACGGGGAAACACTGTTTGGGGCTTGTTTTAATTATATTCAACTATTTTACATTTTATGAATAAGATATACGTTGCTGAGGTGTAATAAAAATTACTTCCTGCATATTTACAGGAATACTAAAAAGACTTAGACTACTATACTGTATCCGAAGTACTATTTACTATAACATCAAGATCTGAATATTTTTAAAACTTCGTTATCGTACGAACGCACCTCATTTGCTACGTTCACGTGCAATTTCCAACTTGTTTTAATTGTTGGCAACTGCTATAACAAAAATTTTTTATTTTTTACTATCATTGTTCCGTAAGAGCTATTTTGTCTGAGCCATGTTAAGGCGGTATTTAAATTTTTAAACCCTCCCTATTTCTATCCCATTGGGCTGATTTTTCCCATTTGCAATCCCTACTGAGATATTAACCATCTTAATGTATTTGGCGAGTTTGAAGACAATTCGTGCAAAATTGCAACTTTATCGTGCGGACAAAATTTAGTACATATATATATGTATGCATATAAACTTAAATGGAGATGGTTTCAGGTTCCTGGGGTCATATAATGAAAAGTTATGAAGAAATTTTTCAAAAGTCGTACCACGGTAACGACTGCAATAGGTATTATTTTTTACGAAATTTATTAAAATGGTTTGGATCTGCACTTTTCATCTAAAGTCAAAATTTTGGCTAAATCTCAACATTTTTTTCAAAAAAAAAAAAAAAAAAAATTTTTCTAGAGCTTTTTATTGTTTAAAAGTATTGTTTAAACCTTTATTATTAAGTACTCAACATATTTAAAGGATTAAAAATATCTTTATCTTGTATAACTGGAGCAAAACTTTCAGTGAAAAAAAGGCATTTTCACTCTGTTGGGGCATACAATTTTTTTTTTTTTTTTTTTTTTTTTATTACAACTTTTACCTAAGTTACTTTTAAAATTATCGAGGATAAAATACTCAGTGTTCACGCTGACATTTGACCAACGTTAGTAATTTGGCTAATTAAAAATAAAAAACGTTCGCCAAATGAAAAAAGTATTAGCAAGATAGATTCGCCGTGTAGCGCGCGCGCGCACACACACACACACACACACACACACAAAAAAAAAAAAAAAAAAAAAAAAAATAATAATAATAATAATAATAAAAAAAAAAAAATAAAATAAAATAAGTAAATAAATAAAAAAAATAATAATAACTTTAATCCTGTAATGTACCCTTTTTTTCAATGTGTTCTAAATAACCAAAGTTTTTATTAACTGCGAAAACGATTGTTATTAATCTAATTTCAACTATCCGCTACAAATATAGGTACTTACGTATTAACAACGCAACCCGCGCCAATAAAGAGTAATCTTGTTGTTCGCAAGTGCACAAAAATAATGGCGTCAAAAATGAGCATAAAAATGTACTAAAAAGCACCAAAGCACTAAAAAATGGCGTCAAAAATAAGGCGACAAGGAATCCAAAAGATAACTGCGGTGGCGTTAATACTTAAGTACCCAAATATATTAAAAATATGCATACATGCAGACGTATGAAAAACGAAAAAGAATAGAAATAAAAAGCAAAAATTGAGAACTAGCAATTTGGCGAATCTAATCGCTTGTTTACTCGCCAAATGAAAAATTTAGTCGCAATTTGGTGCAATGGCGAGCGACAGCGAGAACCTTGGTTGTACTACATGGAAAAGGCTGTATTTTATGTACTACCCGTCCTTACCGGCCGACCATCTGGACACATTGTTTTATTTATACATGGAATTATGTTTTTTTTTTTTTTTTTTTTTTTGTCAAATACTGGCATAAGTTTGTCATAAGTGTATCAACTGGCATAAGTGTATCAACTTAGTCCATGGCTTCTTTCTAATATACTACAGAGTGTGGATGGTGTTGTTGTGACTTCTTTAGCAAATACCCTTAGTGACTCCAGTAGCATTAATGTTTTAGGTTTTGTTATGTATCATTTAAAATCCAATTTATGTTAAAATAGGTGCTTTTTAACCCCGTTGCGAGAGCCTTTTGCTTAATTTTTAATCTTTTCCCACTGGTTTTTAAAAATAAAAAGTTTTTTGTAGTTGAACCGCGAAATTGTACTGATTGAATAAGGTTAACTTTACAATAAAAAATAACTGGTAAGAATAATGAAGGATTCTAAGCACCATAAGTGGCACGTATACCGGTCACTCGTTCCCAGAGGGTTAAATAGTTAATAAATTCAAAATTTTTACAATGTCTGGGTCCTTATAAGCTTCATTCAGAAAAAAAAAAGCTTCTCCAAGTTTTAACTACTAAAAAAACAGTCAGTAATTTTTCTTCTACAGCTAAAACTTGCTGAATTATGATACTTAAAATTTTATGAATTTTCGACGTTTAATCACTATAAACAGAAAACGTGTTTTTAGTGCCAGAAAAGCTGAAAATAAAAGTATAACTAGGAAATTTTTTCTTTAACCAAAAATTGATTTTAATGGCATAGATTCATCTCAACAAAAAACATAATCTATATGTATATCCCAAAATTTTATTCAACATTTTGTTTAAAGGTCTTTTAATTAAAACATCCATTAATAGTATACACAACCATTAGTGATTACGTTACATAAATAACAGGGTATTGAAAGCTGTTACCTGTGCAAGTGTGGAACGATGCAACCTATTAACTAAAAGTAACTCTATTTCTCAACTTTCTTCTTATTTCTTTACATACCAAGAGCAAATTCTGATTTTAATGCTTTCTGACAGTCGTCATCACATTAAAGAACTAGATTCTCAGCATATAATAAACTAGCAAATCCCTCTGCTTTGCTTGCGTAATAATTGAATGATATAACTGATTTTTGTATGTCTAATTTTTATTAAGAAATTATATTTTTAGAAATAATTCAAAATAACCATTGAAGCCGTTGTTTGACTAAACTTCATTATTACACTGCATGGCAGAAATGAGATTTAAATTAATAATAATAATAAAAAAACTAAAGCTATTTTTAAATAAATGATAATTTAGAAATATTTTGAAGCTTTTTTGATCAATTCATACGCTTATTTCAATATGCATTTGAAGTCTTGACTTTTTTAGAAACCATCTTTAGTATGTACATCTAAAAAATAACCATCATGTCAAATTCCAAGCTTCTTGTCTAACAAACTATCATCTCTCTAGAGGTATGACACCAAATGACTTTGTTGAAATAGGGTCCATCACATTTAATTTGCCAACATTAATTTTGAAATCAGTTTGGTATTTATTAATATTCCATAGAAACATAAGGCTTTTTTAGAATGTTTGTAGTTTCTGGCAACCTCTGGTGGTAGTGGGTGCCATCATAAAATATAGTCTGTATAGGATCAGAGATTGTCACCATTGATTCACAACCATTATTTTTATAATTGGTTTATTATTTCCTGAGATTGCTTGGAAATTGTATTTTACGGATTTTTAAAAAAGTTTTTGTTCCTTCTTTTTGCTTCAGAACTTTTAAATTTCAAATTTACTTTCAACTGTTCTTAGAGGACATTCACATTTTTTAAGTAACTACCATGTCATATTCACCATGCCATTTCATAATTTATAGTTTTTTTAGTATCTCAGAAATCGCAATTTAGAATGTTTTTTGTTCCTGCAACCCTCTAGTAGTAGTGACACCGGCATAAAATCCAGCTTTTGTTTGAACAGTTTTTATAACCACCAATTTGAAACCATTATTTTAAAAATTTGCATAAAAATCCTAATTTACAATGTTTTTAGAATGCTTTTTGTTCATTTCATTCTTTTAAATTTGGAATTTTCTTTCGACTGTTCTTAGAAATATTTGCATTTTTAAGAATGGCAAATATCAAAATGATAAACCCCTCACTTGTACAAAAAATGCAATTTAGAACATTTTTTGCTCTTATAACCACAAGTGGTCAAGACAATGACGTAAAATATAGCTTACATTGTAGCACGTACTGTCACCATCAATTTTCAGCTTTTACTTTCAAAATCAGTTTTATATTTCCTGAGATCGTAATTTGTAAACTTTTCTGAACACATTTCGCACATTTTCACCCCATTTAAATTTTGAATATTTTCGAAACTGTTTTTAGAGAACATTTACATCTTATAAGTAATTACCATACCAAATTTCAAGTTTTTAACTCCAGCACCTACACAAAAATCACAATTTAGAATGCTTTTAGCTCCTACAGGACCCTGGTGTTAGTAATACAGACATGAAATAGAGTCTATGTTAGAGAGGGGCTGTTTGCACTATTTTGACACCATTATTTTAAAAAGTGGTTCGGTACTTCCTAAGATTGAATAGAAATTGCCATTTAGAATGATTTTCACATAATTTCACCCCTTTTTAAATTTCGAATTGTTTAAAAATGTTGTTACAGGTCATTTATATCTAATAAGTAACTATCATACCAAATTTCATGTTTCTAGGCCCTTCTGTAACACAAAATCACAGTTTTAGAAAGTTTTTGCTCCTGCACCGCCTTTGGGTTATTGGCATCGACATAAGATATAGTCTATGTTTGAACTGGGACGAACACCATTATTTTGGTACCATTACTTTTGAAATCAGTTTTTCAAGATTGCCCCCTACAAAATAAGCAAACTTTACCTCAGTGCAAGAGGAAGAGTAAATGATGGCATACTTAAACTTGAAGTACCTACTTTGAATAAGATCATTATATAAAAATCTGATTGATTGAAAAAATGGTTGTGGTAACAAAATTCCCAACTACTATGCATTAATTGAAGGCAATTTTGATGAAGGTTATAGATGTCTGAGTAGATTTTATTAATAACATCCCCATTGAATTACCCTGCTTGTTATCCCTTGCACAATCAGTAAACATTATACTTCAAGGAAATCACAACATCATCATCCAAAGTTCGTGGATATAAAGAAGAGCTAGACTAGATTGACAAACTGAAAACTTTGGCAATCTTTGATAAAAAGAATTACAATTCAATGCATTAACAAAAGACTGTGTCTGTATGGTCTAGTGGTTGGAACGGATGGAACATGAAATGCAGCCACCTTCGTGTGGTATGTTCTGGGTAGTTTTGAAATTAATTAGATAAAAGTTATATTCAAAACAACAATTTGTTGTAAACCCCAATAGTTTTTTATTTATTTTTTTATTTTTTAATTGAAAGTTGTTAATTTTGCCTGAGTTGTACAGAATAAAGATATCGTTTAAATATTTGAAGTATTTAATAATAAAGGTTTAAATAACTTTTTAAAAATAACCAGCTGTATAAGAATTTTTCCAAATTTCCCCTCCAAAATTTCGATTTTTGAACCAAAAGCGCAGACTCAAACCATTTTTTTTTTACTGGTAAAACTGCACGCATTTGATGTGCTACTATAAAGGCAACTTTTGGCATCTACCCGTTTTCGGTAACAAAAAATAAAATAAATAAAAATAATTTTTTTTATCACTATTCTAATATACATGATGTATTAAGTGCTCAGAATTGTTGATTATTTTCATTAGTAATTTTGGACTGTAATTAAGTTTTTTTTAATTTAATAACAGGATTTCTGTGATTGAAATTGGCAAAATTCTTTTCAATTTTGCCTTCTGTAAAAGGGTTAAAAAAAAAAAAAAAAGAACAAGTTGAATGTAGATACTGCCATTGCAGAATTCAGTTTCGCCTCCGATTAGGAAAAAAAAAAAAAAAAAAAAAAAAAAAATCGATAGAGGTTTTTTAGAAGGGCGACCCTGTTTAGAATGCAATGAATTAACTTCATTTTTCCTATGTTTATCAATATAATAGCAAACAGAAAGGCGTGAAATACACAATTAATTAGCAATTTCTCTCTGAGACTTTGGAATTGCGGAATAATAAAGAGATACAATTTGACGTGCTACTTCTTCATTGACTAGATTCATCAAAAACGGATTTTTTCTTTAGTTTAAAAGCTTTTTTTATAGACTCTGGGAAAAAGGAAATGCATTTTAACAATAAAACGAGTGGAATCCCGTCGAATTCGACGAATGAAATGTTTAAAAGACCCGATCGATTTGGCTTAAAAAAAAGCAAAAGTAATTACATTATTGAATCAATATATAATAAATATATTTTCAAACTTAATGTCAAGTTTTCCAGTTACAATTTTGCATGCAAATATTTGCACATCTTCAGTTAAAATTGTAATCTGAGTGCCGGCGAAATCCAGAAATTTTATTTTATAATGCACTACAGAAAAATAGATTTATTTAATAATAAAAAAAAAAAAAAAAAAAAAAAAAAAAACTAATTTTATTTTTACTACTAAGCAGCCTCCGCCCGCTACGCTGGTCAGTTTCTCTAAAATAATCTTGAATCAAACGAAATATATTTAAATAAACAATCTTAATATCGAATCAAATACCCACAATTTTTATCTGATTTATGTAATCTTACATTGGTCAGTTCAAAATTCATTTTGGCGACAAAATACCTCTAAAATGACTAAATAACTGACAAATTACAAAAGTACTAAAGTAATTAAAATTTTTTAGCAGGTTTTTTATCTTGAATTCCACTTGAATTGCTTCTACCTGAATTTGCTTCTGAGATATGGTGAAACATGTTATTATTTTAGACCATCCGATGAACTTCCTAAAGGAGAGATTTATATATATATATATATATATATATATATATATAGATATAGATATAGATAGATAGATAGATAGATAGATAACGATTCAAAATTTCAGGTTTTTGGGCCGAAGACATCGCCAAATTTGGAAAATGTGAAGTATCTCACCAAGTACTGGATTTAAAAGAATTTGCTTAGTACCATTCAATTAAGCATAAAAAATGCACTAAAATATGAACTAAACAAACAAATAATTAGTAAAATATTAAGAAAAATATTAATAAAAAGCCAAAATAAAAATCATTTAATGACATTTTAAACATGTGAATCGTATTTAATGTCATTGAATGCGACATTCACGATCATCCATTATTAGCATCTAATCTGATAGTTTGGCGATAATTATTTGGTCGACGGGATAACCTAGTAGTACCTTTTATTATTATTATTATTATTATTATTATTATTATTAGAATGAATGATAAATTAATTGCAAGTATTTTTTCATGATAATGATTTTTCCTTCACATTAAAAATATTTCTTTTTTAGGTACTTCTAGATTATCCCGTCGACCAAAAAATTATCGCCAAACTAAAAGATTAAATGCCAATAATGGATGATCATGAATGTCACATTCAATGATATTAAATGCGATTCGCGTGTTTAAAATGTCATTAAGTGATTTTTATTTCGACTTTTTATTAATATTTTTATTAATATTCTACTAATTATTTGTTTTTTCGTTATTTAAAATAAAAATTATGTCAACATGTATAGTTTGGCTATTAGTTTGGCGATTTGTATAATTTGGCGAAATTGGTCGACGGGATAACCTAGAAGTACACTTTTTTAGTGATGGTAAAATAACTGCAGATGAAAAAGATATAATAGTAAGACTGAAACACAGATTTAATGACTGCTTGGCACATGACTTGGCGGAGACTCGATAAGTACGCTAATTCTATGAACCTAAATATCCAGATAGAGTGTAAACAAACAATTGGTACCATTTGATTATTCCGTCGATCAATTTCGCCAAATTATACAAATGGATATAATTTTTATTTTAAATAACCAAAGAATTAATAAATTACTAAAATATTAATAGAAATTAAGATAAAACATCGAATTAAAATTAGTTGACGACGTAACAATTATGTAAAACATATTTAATGTCAAAGAATGTGACATTTACGATCATCCATTATTAACATTTAACCTTATACTTTGGCGACAGTTTTTTGGTCGATGGGAGATCAAGTATTGCCAAATAATGTAATATTGCCAAATAATGTAAACAAATTATATAAACAATGATATTGCCAATAATATTTAGATGCAGATATCATCTACGGATCACGTTGGCACGATTACAACAAAATTGCGATTTTATGCCTCACGTGGTAATCCAGTAATGTAATAGTCGTTTATTTATCAGTAAACTATTTCATTATTTTTCTTTTCTATTTTAAAATTATGCAGATTGTTTTGTTCCATAAATACTAATTGAATTAATTAATTTATTATTATTATTTTTCCTGATTACACTTTCTTGGCAACGGGAAAGAAAAATGGTTATTTTTTATCGGAAAAATTTTAATTGATTCTGTATGAAAAATAATGAAATTTTGAATTATTAAGAAAAATATTTGAATAAATCAATTAAAAATTAGCCTATGTTCACCGGAAATAGTGTAGCTTTCCAACGGTGAAAGAATTTTTCAAATCTGTCGAGTAGTTTCGGAGCCTATTCAATTCAAACAAACAAACAAACAAACAAACAATCAAATCTTTCCTCTTTATAATATTAGTATAGATAACATTATTTTCAGTAACTGAAGTCATCTGAAAATAAAATCTCAATCTCAGTGTCCATAATGAAAAGAAATATTGAAATGTAATATCGTTATGAGTAAAAATGCGATGTTTTAAATAGTGACGTCATTTTCTCTTCAAATGTTTTTTAAAAGTTACTGTTATTAGTAATATGAAAAAGGCGTCCGTAATAATATTGTTAATTCATTTTATCTGGTTGCTGAATGCCATCATTTTCCTCATTTGAAATATTTCTTACTTTGCGTTAGACATTAATTTTTATCATAAATTATTTTCTGTTATTTTATTTACATTATTAACATTATTTCTCAGTAAATATATTTTTTTTACCTCAATTAGTACATAATTATATGAAACTAGCAGCCTTCGCCCGCTACGCTGGTCAGTTTTTTTTTCTTTAAAGAAACTTTGAATCAAACAAAATTTTTATATCATAGTAATTTTTAGTTTTATACCGTACTTTAGACTGTTTGCCATCGGTGAAAAATCAGTCATCTAAACGGAAAGTTCAATGTTAGTCATCAATGAATAACGTAGCGCTCAACATGTTAAGCATTTTAATCACAAAAAAACTCATTCAGCGGAACTTTTAAAATAAAGCCAAACTTTTGTAATTGGGTTCATCTGATAAAAAAACATTTCCTAAGTATTCAATTAAACAACGTAGAATGCTATATTTCATTTGTAACAAAATGTCTGAAAAATTATCCAACTAACAATGTAAAATCCATTAAAATCTATCTTGTAGAACTTAAGTTATAAGCGGCCGCAATAAAATTTCCCTTTGCGTTTTATATATATTGAGACACTTAAATATAGCTTACATAATCATGTTAACCTGATTATAGAGCTCTCTTTCAAAATTATAAATTCGGCAGATTTTTTTTGTGCTGTGATTAATACGAAATCCTGACTTTCTTTTATATATATAGATAAGGATTGAAACTTTCAGGTTTTTGCGCCGAAGACACCGCCAAATCAGGAAAATGCGAAGTATCTCGCGAACTACGGAACTTAAAAGAATTTGCTTGGTACCATTCGATTCAGCATGAAAAAATACACTAAAATATGTTATCAGTTGAAAAATAACTACAAAAGCCGATTTTTAAGGAATTTTTTAAAAGTTCGTTCCTTTTTTTAACCCCCTTAGGAGTGGAATTTTCGAAAATCCCTTCTTAGCGGCACTTGATGTTATAAGAAGTATTTTTACCCCAATTTTCAAGATTTTAGGTTCGGCAGATTTTTTTGTGCTGTGATTAATACGGAATCCTGACTTTCTTTTATATATATAGATAAGGATTGAAAATTTCAGGTTTTTGCGCCGAAGACACCGCCAAATCAGGAAAATGCGAAGTATCTCGCGAACTACTGAACTTAAAAGAATTTGCTTGGTACCATTCGATTCAGCATGAAAAAATACACTAAAATATGTTATCAGTTGAAAAATAACTACAAAAGCCGATTTTTAAGGAATTTTTTAAAAGTTCGTTCCTTTTTTTAACCCCCTTAGGAGTGGAATTTTCGAAAATCCCTTCTTAGCGGCACTCGATGTTATAAGAAGTATTTTTACCCCAATTTTCAAGATTTTAGGTTCGGCAGATTTTTTTGTGCTGTGATTAATACGAAATCCTGACTTTCTTTTATATATATAGATTATTTTATTGTGGTTAAATTTTACGAAAAAAATTAAATTTTTTCTTTTAAATGCGAGGACATGTTCAATGATGAAATAAAGTTGACTTGTGGAAAGTAATAATGGAAAATAAATTTTTATTATCGAGAGAAAATGTAAACTAAGTTGCCACCATTTTGAAGAAATATCGTAAAAAAGCATTTAAAATTAAAAATAAAATATAAAAAGGGAAAAAAATTCAAAAATAGCTAAAATGGGCACAACTACAAATAAATAGCTTTCATTAAAAAAAAATAATTATCAAAATCGGTTCAGTAGAAAATTCAGGGCTGATGACACGACATTTTTAGCTTGTCTGAAAGAAATAGCATCGGAGGCTAAAAAATGTCTTCAACAGATGTTCTTGGCGTGAAGTGGGAAAAGGAAATCCATTTGAAGCCCACTAAAACTTATTTTCAAATTTAGTTATGTAATTAAAAAGCAAATTAATACCTTGTAATAAAATACTTATTGTAATTGCTCAAAGCTGTCAATTAAAACTTTAAAAACAGTAAAAAAGATTTATTTGACTGTTTACATGTTTATTCATAGATCTTATAATTTTAGAATGTATTTATTTATTTTTTTGAAAATGACCAGGTAGAATCGAAACATGTTAACAGTAAATCTATTTTTGTTTTTGTTTTTAGTTTTAATTTATACTTAGCAATTAAAATATTGTATAGTTTAATTACGTTATCAACAAACTTGTCACTAGACCTTTGCACCTTTCACAGATAAAGACATGATGTTTTGTAGTTTTATTGATCTGCATGTACGGGGGAAGTTTTAGAAAATGTAGCAGTCATCTCCGCCTCTTCTAATAGGAGAATTAAAACTTATTACACATCTTGAGGTATAGCTTTGATACACCATATGGCCAAAGGTGACCAGTCACTTGCGATTTTAGACATTTTATTAAATATCTAGAAAAAAATACGAGGAATTATTCTGAAACTCTTAAGTGTGTAAACATAATAGTACAGGTCATACATTTCCATGAACATTTTTCTGAAACTCCTTAGGGGACTGTAAAAAAAGTAAGAATACCTTTGGGATAATCCTATCAAAACTAATGTAGCAAAAGCCTTCAAACTTTAGATTACGATTAAGTGGCTTATTGCAAGAAATTGTGTTCATTTTTTTGTGGATAGCATGTATACTCATAGAAAAAATTAAGGTTTTTATAAAAACATTCCCAAAATTTTCCCAAGTTTTTTGCTTATAATTTGCAAATTTCTGAATATAAAATAATGTTCTTTTCCGAAAATATGACAAATAATATTGTATACAATATGCTGTAGTAAGAATAAAAAAAATTATAATTGTATGAAATATGGGCAGGTTTACTAAATAATTTTTCATTGTGCATGCGTGAACGCTATCAAAATTTCATTTGCATATTGTATTAGCTAAATGTATAGAGCAATTTTTGAGAAAGTCTCACTAACATGGCTTGAAAATTCTAAAAGTGATCGTCGATAGAATAAGCTCAAAATCCATTGTTCCCAAAATGGAGCAAAATAAATGAAGGGTTGTATCCAAATATAGTAGTACGTGACATATTGTGTGTTCTATATTGACACTAATCAATGGATACAGTCCCTCATCTTTTTGCTTCGTTTTGGGAATAACAGATTTTGAGTTTATCCTATCAAGGATCACTTTCAAAATTTTCATGCTATGTTTTTAAAACTTTCACAAAAGTCGCTCTATGCATTAAACAACAAAATATTCAAATGAAATTTTGATAGCGTTCACACATGCGCAGTGGAAAATTATTTAGTAAAACTGCTTATTTTTCATACAATTTTTATTATTTTTTTATTTTGATTACATGGTCTTGCGTACAATGTTGTTTGTCATATTTTCGGAAAAAAACATTATTTTATATTCATAAATCTGCAAATTATAAGCAGAAAACTTGGAAAAATTTGGGCCTGTTTTTATAAAAAAAACCTCAATTTCTCTACGAGTATACATGCTATCCGCATAAAATTGACCACAGTTTATTACAGTATGCTATTTAATCATAATCTACAGTTTGGATGCTTTTACTACATTAGTTTTGACAGGGTTATCCAAAAGATAGTCGCTCTTTTTCAATTTGTTGGCGGTCCCCTAGGGCGTTTCGGGAAAAAATCTTCACGGAAATGTATGACCTGTACTATTATATTTATACGCTTAGAGTTTCAGGATGATTCCTCATGTATTTTTTTTTAGATATTTAACAAAATGTCTGAAATTGCCAGTGGCTGGTCATCTTTGGCCATATAGTGTTTGAGAAAAAAAAAAAAAAGTCGCATAATTTCGTATGTTTCATTGCTTTGGACGAAAAAGGATTAATATGTCTCTTATTAGAATAAATAAACTTTCTGTTGTTTCAAAATTGAGTATTGTTTCTCCAAAAATGTATTTTTACTAATTAAAAACTAGTTTAAAGTAAATATTGTATATTTGCATAATTATATTCACTTTAAAAGTTAATTTTTACTTGCTACATTTTTTTTCTATTATGAAATGACTTTTTTTTTATTCTGAAAAAATTGCTACAAGTTATTCTGATTGTGTTTGACTCCTGATATTAGACATATAATATTATGCTTTAGTAATATTGAAATACTTGGAGGAAAGATTTGATTTGCATTTCAAATTGTTTATACGGCTAAAAATACTCAACAGTTAATTTTAGTATAGAACTTTGTCTGCCAATAAACTTATTTTTACATTTTTAAAACTGAGCACATTAAAATATATTTTAACTTATTGCAGTTATTTTTGTGTTATATAGATATCAATAATAGCAGATATCTTTACTACCAGATTCATATCTTGTGAAAGCATAAAAAGTTTTAAAGTTTTTATTCCTTTAAAAAGTTTTTATTGGATCTTACAAACACTTACAAATACTTGATTTTCATTTTTTGTCCCTGTTGTTTTTGTTTTTTCATTTTGACAATGTCGAGAACTTTTTGAATGTTATATAGAAAAACTATTTTATGTAGACTGTAGAAAATGTATTGATCATCATTGAATTTTCTTCATACTTTCTAAACATACTGCTAAAATGAATATTCCTTTAAGCTGAATTAATGCATTTTCCAATTACGAAAATTTCTTAAATTCTGAATATACTTATGAAAGGAAAAAAAAAAAGAATATCATTTTCAACTACATTTATTTACTTCTTTATATTTTTGAGCCTATTCTCTGCAGAAGCTCATTGCTTATAACTATCTAAGTAATCACAAAATGATTGGGAACAAAAATAATTTATTTACATCGCATGCAACACAGAAGCCACAGCAAGCCACATGAATACAATCCTTTAATTTTCTTTCTTAATTACAATGGGATGATTCAGATATATCCTCAGGCCAATAACTGAACTTCTTTTCTGGTCAGCACCTAAAAACAGAAAAATACTACACAGTGAAATTAATTTTACTTGAGTTGTTAATAAAAGTTTTATACTTTGTATATAGCATAGATTCCTTAAAAATGTAAACAAAAAACAAAGTATACAGAACTCTTTAAATAAGCAAAATACTCCTTGAAAACTCTTTAAACTATCATAAGGCAAAATTAAATTTGTTTATAACACATGTGTAATTACTGAGAAGGGAGAGCCATAAAAAAAAGAAGGTCCAAATACAGGCTATTAGGCGTTCTGAGAATTAAGCTCTGCGCGATAGGCAGAGTTTGCAACTTTAATGGAAATAATAAAGTTTCGAGAAATACATAGTTAAAGTCTGTCTCATTTTTCAAACATTAAATGCAAAAGTGCTGAAACGATGTAATCCGCAACATCAACATTTTTTCCGGTATGTGTTTCTCACAAAAAAAAAAAAGAAAAGAAAAAAAAAAAAAATTTAAATTAAAAAAATAAAAAAAATAATTGTAATTTAAGAAATTACCCCAACCATTTGAAAAATGTTTCACTCGATACATTCATCTATCATTTTAAGCTAAATACCAGTTGTTTTATTGTGTATTATCCGTGCCACTGCTATAAATGACTTTATACATGCTGCAATTTGAAGGTACGGTTCGTTTAAGTTATATCACTCTATTGTCGCCAAGCATAAAAGTTGGCGACGAAAGAAACATTTCAAACTATTTAACATTGTTGGTGCAAAAGTAATCATTATTAAAATACAGCTTTGGCATATACTGTTATACTTGTAAGACTTTGGCATATATTGTTTGATTTTACAGAGCAGAATTTTGGTGATGGAGGTTTTAAACCAAAATCGATCGCAGCACATGCATCTGTGAATGGGTCCATCAGACATCGAATCAAAAAAGTTTTTTCCCAGTTTTTCCCAAGCCGATTGCTTTTTAGTTTTCTTTTTAGGTGGTGGAAAATCAAGAGTAATAGCTATAACATTTTCCGGCTTGTTAGAATCACTATTGGCACTCAAATTTTCCTGGTTAGAACCGACCGATAGTAAAACGCCATGGCTAGTGGATTGGTCGCCCTGGCGACATGATGTTTTACAATTAATCGGTTCGGCATTAAATTGCTTCCTTTTTCGTGATCGCCTTTCAACACGTAATTGGTTTTCAGCGGCTCAATAATCTTTTGATTTTATCATTTTCTGCATTGAAAGACGTTTTTGCGCCAAACCAAATACAGTATTACTCAGTTATCCCGTCGACCAATTTCGCCAAATGATACGAATCGCCAAACTAATAAGCAACTTATACATGTTGACTGTGTTTAATATCATTGAATGCGATATTCACGTTCATTCATTTCTTTGGCTTCGGCTTTTTCCGTATCTGTTAATTTCCGTCTACCCATTTTTAAATTTGTTAGTTTTCTCCTTTATTACAATGATTTTAACCATTTTAATTTACTATTCAAATAAAAATTCTTCTAAAAGTAAAGAATTTAATTTAAATTCAAATAAAAATTCTTCTAAAAATAAAGAATTTAATTTAAATTCAAAAGTGGTAACATCATTCAAAAGTGGTAACATCATTCAAAAGTGGTAACATCATCGGGTCCATTCTCCCGAAAACAACAACCATTTTTCAAATGGTTAAAAAAAAAAAATTGTAATTTAAGAAATTACCCCAACCATTTGAAAAATGTTTCACTCGATACATTCATCTATCATTTTAAGCTAAATACCAGTTGTTTTATTGTGTATTATCCGTGCCACTGCTATAAATGACTTTATACATGCTGCAATTTGAAGGTACGGTTCGTTTAAGTTATATCACTCTATTGTCGCCAAGCATAAAAGTTGGCGACGAAAGAAACATTTCAAACTATTTAACATTGTTGGTGCAAAAGTAATCATTATTAAAATACAGCTTTGGCATATACTGTTATACTTGTAAGACTTTGGCATATATTGTTTGATTTTACAGAGCAGAATTTTGGTGATGGGGGTTTTAAACCAAAATCGATCGCAGCACATGCATCTGTGAATGGGTCCATCAGACATCGAATCAAAAAAGTTTTTTCCCAGTTTTTCCCAAGCCGATTGCTTTTTAGTTTTCTTTTTAGGTGGTGGAAAATCAAGAGTAATAGCTATAACATTTTCCGGCTTGTTAGAATCACTATTGGCACTCAAATTTTCCTGGTTAGAACCGACCGATAGTAAAACGCCATGGCTAGTGGATTGGTCGCCCTGGCGACATGATGTTTTACAATTAATCGGTTCGGCATTAAATTGCTTCCTTTTTCGTGATCGCCTTTCAACACGTAATTGGTTTTCAGCGGCTCAATAATCTTTTGATTTTATCATTTTCTGCATTGAAAGACGTTTTTGCGCCAAACCAAATACAGTATTACTCAGTTATCCCGTCGACCAATTTCGCCAAATGATACGAATCGCCAAACTAATAAGCAACTTATACATGTTGACTAAATTTTTATTTTAAATAGCAAAAGAAGAAATAAAAATCACTTTATGATTGTTTAAGTACGCGTATTGTGTTTAATATCATTGAATGCGATATTCACGTTCATTCATTTCTTTGGCTTCGGCTTTTTCCGTATCTGTTAATTTCCGTCTACCCATTTTTAAATTTGTTAGTTTTCTCCTTTATTACAATGATTTTAACCATTTTAATTTACTATTCAAATAAAAATTCTTCTAAAAGTAAAGAATTTAATTTAAATTCAAATAAAAACTCTTCTAAAAGTAAAGAAATTAATTTAAATTCAAAAGTGACCACATCATTCAAAAGTGGTAACATCATTCAAAAGTGGTAACATCATCGGGTCCATTCTCCCGAAAACAACAACCATTTTTCAAATGGTTAAAAAAATTGATCGTATACTGGCTTGAATTGAAGATTTAACTCTTTTTTAGATGTGTTTAGGTCTCAATTGCCACACACACGTTATTGGTATTTTACTATATCAATTAGTAATACCGATTTTAAATTAAACATAACAGTGGTCCCAATACCGGCTAGTTGGTATTAGACCTCTCTGGGTTTGTTTTACTTGAAAGGGATGAAGATAAATTAATTTATGGGATCACGTCCTTAAGAAATTGCTTTAGTCTGATTTCGCAATATGAAAAAAAGTAACTGTGGCTGCAAACCTACGAGAGCAATATTGGTTACCTGATCACTTCACAAAAAGCACTGTTGAATACTCTAAATTTGCCTGCGATAAATTTCAAGTGAAAGGAGAAAAATGACTGGGGAAAACTTAAGAAATAATAATAATAAAAAAGGCGAAAATAAGATTTTTAAAAAGTTAAAAAGAAAGATATCCAATAGAGAAAAATGATGCAGTTTCTCTCTTGCGAGGATGCTTTCTCTACCGACAAAAGGGAGCTGTAGGTTCAATGTTAAGAATGCGATATGTGGGTTCATAGAGACCGCACCGACTCAAAGAGTAAGTATTATCTTTGTGATTCTCTCTTTTCAAACAACAAGCCTTTTTTTTCTTTTTAAAAAATACAAAATTAGAAACATAATGGAAGTAGACTGTCAGGTATAGTTGTTAAAGTTTTTTATACATTTGGAAAAATAAAATCTGGTTTATTAAAAGTTATTTATTTTTAAGGCTATAAGAAATGTTATTAACCAATATAATTTATTAAAACAAAGTTCTTATCGCTTAATAATTGACAGTAGCACTATTTGTGTGATTAATTTGAAAAAAAAAAAAAAAAAAAAAAAAAAAAAAAAAAAAAAAAACCTTAGGTACCTTAATGTAGACCCCATTTTCAAAACTCAAAATTTGCAGACTTTCTGAATTTTGCTTTTTATAAACAAAACTCCTTTTAAACTGATTTTTATTTCTGTAAATAGGTGTAAAACATGTAAAAGTACCCTGCTGTCCCTTTTCACTTTATTAATTTTGAAAATTGTAGGATTTAGATTGAAAACAAAAGTGATAGTCGGATTTGGACCTTCTCCTCCTCTATATACTGTGATTGCAAAATGCATTTTTTGGTAATTGTGAATTCGAAATTTTTTTAATATTTAAGGGTCGATTAAATGAAAATGGAACAGTGGTTATAGTTTCGTTTATTTTTATATGAGACTGGTGAAAGGTCGTATAGAGGTAGAACGTTAAGGATGGCGGCTCTTACCTAAGAAATGCACTTGCCTTAAAGACAGTCATACAGGAGCACCAGATATGCATTAGCAGTTGGTTAACAGTATCAATTGGCAGGAAATTCATTATTATTCATCTGTGTCAACGAAAAGTTTGCAAGCAGGGATATGTTTAGTAAAATTTTAGGTCCCTTAAAGGACCCTTTACAAAATAATTTATCTTAAAACAGGATCCTTCACAAAACATTTTATCCCGAAATAGGACTCTTCACAAAATTATTTGTCTCTTAAATAGACCTTTCACAGAATTTTTTCATCTTCAAATTGAACTTTTCACAAGTTTAATCATTTAATAATAAAATCTGGCTTGTAAATGAGCAGTTGAACTCACCAAAGAACATATTACTTGAGTTTTTATATATGAAAAATAGAACCTGAAGACATCGATAATTTACAAAATTCTGACTAGAATTTTCACAAATATAAGAAAAAAAATCCACAATTTTATAAAAACAGGATTGTGAGAAAAGTCTGTACATAACCCTGGGAAGTAAAATAATCAATATAGTGTTATTAGTTATTTAGTGGCAGAAGGTGTTAGATTTCACAAAGTGCATCATTAAATGCAGGGTCGTGAAGGGAGGACATGTATTATGTTTGACTTGTGTGTAGGATGAACAGAAGCACTTTCGCAAGGGAATCTGATGGAATTTTTATATAAAGTGTTATAATACCCACCGTATAGCCTAGATCTTTTACTATATAACTTTATCTTCTTAGGTCTGTATTGAAGGGTTGACACTTTTACTCAGGCAGCAAAGTCATGGATATGATATGAAATTGATTCCAATTTCCGCCAAAAGAGTTCTGTGAGCTAGGTATTCACTATTTGTGAAACAGTGGAACAAATGCATGTATAACTTTGGGGATTATATTTGAATTAAACTATGTCATTTCATTTTGAGTGTCTTGTTTCGTTTTCATTTGAACCACCCTAATAAGTATGTAAGAGTAGAAAAAGAAGATTCATATCTTATGGATGAATGTTAATACAGCTTTCCTAATCATTTTAACCCCTTGCAGTTTTATTTGTCTTAAATTAGTTATGTACGTAGAATGACTGTTTAAGCTCATTTCTTCTGCATTAATCATGAGTTATACTAGTAATTGATACACAAAGTACATTTCACTTACTATGAGCCATACTCATAATTGCTATAGAGAAATAATGTAACTAAAAGGTTAAATAACAAAGAAAAATACATAATGTAATGAAAAAATAGATTTTGGTAGTTTTTACTTGTGATAAGTACCTTAATTAATGAATAAATTTATCTAAATTTGCATCACTCATCTGTAAACGTTATCATGAATAGATAGACTCTTTCTTAATTGTAAACTTTATTAATTAATAAAATATATGAGATAATATAAATTTTTTTTTTTCGATTTGCCAAGTTAGGAAAATGTAATTTTCAGAGAAATTAAAAATATCCTCCTAAGAATTTTGGCTAAAGTGTGGAAATCTCACTTTATTCTTTTTCGAAGGGCGACCTGCTCTGACGAGGATGGCAACAATTTGATTAAAATCATATGAGTGTTAAAAGAGTTTGAGAGTTATGCTGCATTTATCTTTGTTTCTATTTCATAATTTAAAAGTTTGCAACATCGCATGTCAAAAAAAAAAGTAAATTTTTTTAAACTAATTTAATTTAATAATTGTCTATGATTAAGTAATTTTCATGTATGATTAAAAAAAAAATATTAGCATGTGATTCAGAATAAAAAATATTTTTTCTACAATCATTAGTCTAATATTAGTATTACTTTTTAAGTTTCTTTCAAATTTAATTGGTTAAATACTGTGCAAATCTTTAAAGTACTGTTGATTTTGAAAAATATTATAAAAATCAATTTTAAGGAGCTTAAAACAATTTTACATACCTTTAAAGTTATAGTTTCTCATTTCCTGTCATCTATTATGTCATTTTCTGCAAGATATTCTCTTACAAGTTCTTTCAGTAAATAGTCATGACTTAGATCACTGTTTTCACTATGGTAGAAAAAAAAAGAGCTTTAGCAAGAGAAATACTAAAATTACCATAAAATATTATTAATTATTTGAAAAGCATAAAACTCAAAACGAGTTCGAAATGGAATGACACTTTCACCTTATGTTAAAATAACTAAAAATAAAATTATTTACTAAAAAGGTGCAATAACAATTTATTGAAAATCTCCCATTACAAAATGAACTCGTCTTTAAAACTTAAAAACCAAATATGTTAAAAATCATATGCAAACAAAAAAGTTTCCTGAAATTTTCAATCGCTAACACGATCATTTTCAAAGGGTATGGTTTAACTGAAGAGTCGCTGATTTCCAGAATGCAAAAGTTTCTTACCTACAGAAGATTATTACACTTTGAGAATTGGAGACCCATTATAAATTTTAAGTAAAAGAAATAGAGTATGTAATGATGATTTATCCTACGACATACCTTATATTTGGTTTAAAATTTTAAAACTATTTAACTCTTCAGCATAGAAACGAATCTATTTTATGGACATCTCCATCAAATAACAGACTGTTCCTTTGTTAGACTTTGATTTGTTTATTGTACATGTGTGTCTGTATATTATTTGTATGTACCGTTTGCATATAGGTGATTGCTGAGAATAATTTCATGTGCTGTCATTGGTTGTGTAGACATTATTAATATTAATAATTCATGTGTATGAGAAGAATATTGCATAGCCAAAGTACTCAGAGAGTTTTGATAGCAGATCCAATGGTAAAATTAGAGATTCAAGCAATAATGAAGTTGAATCTGGGTAACTCAAATCTTACGGGGAGTGAAGAGAGAGTAGTGATGAAGTGTTTCCGTGTTATCAAAATTTAATTTTAAATAAATATTTGAAAAATAAACCATTCAAAGATGAAGACCGAAAAATATAGAAATGTGTACTATCCACGTTTAAATTTTAAAAAACTTCATTAATATCCGAGTTTAGTTATTTAACTAAACTAGAGTAAACAGCCCGATCATCCTCGGTGACGAAACACACTATCCTGCTTACAGAACATAGGTGAAAAGATTTTTAATTTAATGCTTAAGATTTTTTTATATTCAATACATTTTTTTAATTTATCCACTAATTAGTTCAAAAAGACAAATCTCAACTATACATTTAAATAACAAATATTTTAAACTTACTGAAAACGGTATTATTTTTGTATTAGTCAATAGCCAAGGAAACCGTTAAAGATTTCACTTAACAATTCTCATTAGCAACTTTTTTAATTCTGATTATTTCAATATTTATTTAAGCGCTTAATTCGATTATATGTCTTTTAAACTTCCGTTTCATTTATTTATAATTTAGTGAAGAACTTAAAATTTTGTTATGGAATATTAACATTAAACAAAGGCTGAACTAGTTAGATTTTTTGAACTGCAAACGTGTTAATTTTCTGCAGCGAGGTTAATTTAATCAAATGGAATAATAATAAATAAATAAATAAATAAATAAATAAATAAATAAATAAGGAAAACACATACTTGAAAAGGATTTTAAAAAATCACAAATCTCAGTAAATTTAGATATAATTATCATAAAATTGCATTTTAAAGAACATTTATTTTTCTTATTTAACAGTGTAAAAATCGAAATTATGTGAAGATTTAGAAGTTAAAAAAATTGCAGCAAAAAGCAAAATTTATTGGTGAAATGTTACTACCGCTAGTGTGACGTCAACGTTAATCACGGACATGTTTTTGCTTTATAATACAAATGTATGTCAAAATATGTTTCTTAGCAAACATAATCTTTTAATAAGGTCTGCCATTTACCTTAATAATTTTGGTTATGTATAGTTTTTTTTTTTTTATATATAAAATAGTAATAAACAAGTTGGAAATTGTACGTGAACGTAGCAAATGAGGTGCGTTCGTACGATAACAAAATTTTAAAAATATTCAGATCTTCCTGATATAGTAGAGCGTACTTCGGATACAGTATAGTAGTCGAAATCTTTGTGTTTCTGTAAATATGCAGGAAGTAATTTTTATTACACCTCAGCAATGTATTTCTTATTCATAAAATGTGAAATAGTTGAATATAATTAAAACACGCCCCAAACAAAGTTTCCCCATATAGCATTATGTAGTGGAATACTTTTGCGTGGCCCTGTAATTTAATAACAAAAATTCTTTGCATCACAAATTGCACAGAATGCCTATTTTAGTATATATTTCATAGATTCATGCCAATTCTATAATGTGCGAATGCGTGTAGCATCATTAAAATGCATTTGAAACTTTTTTCCCATTGACCGTATTGTAATGGAATACTTTTGATTGTCCCTGTAAATGATCTAAGCATCCGACTTTCATAACATTTGAAATGACTCGACAAAATTACGTAATAATTATATGTTTTAAATTTCAAACGATCAAAATGCATTTGAAACTTTTTTCCCCATTGACCGTAATGTAACGGAATCCTTTTGATTTACCCTGTAATTGATCTATGCATTCAATTTTCATAAAATTTGAAATGACTCGACAAAATTATGCTATAATTATGTATTTTAAATTTCAAACGATTCGGTTGGGTAGTTTTTGCGTTGTTATATGCGGACGGACAGACAGACGGACAGACAGACAGATAGACAGACGGACGGACTGAGCGACAACAATAGGTGCTAAGTATTTACATAATTACGAACGCACCTAAAAAGGAATATTTCAAGACACAATTTCCAAAAAAATTTTAAATATACGTATTTTTTTAAGCATTTTTTGCTTCATTCATTGATCGTTGCCATTTTATAGAGCTTTGTTGTCATTTTTCATCGTCGTCATATGATGAGGAAAGACTCAACTGCTAAATATTGAAAAATATATAGGTATAATCCTTACGAAAATAATTCAACAATAAAATAATAATAATAATAATAATAATAATAATAATAATAAAACATGTCATAATTGTTTATTTATTGCTTTTTTAACAAGGATTAGCAATTCGAATTGAGAAAGCTTTTACAGAAAGTCTTCTGAGATAGTTGTGGGAATCCTATACAAAGAAAATGATTCAATTTAATCTTGAGAGTACAGAAAATATTTACATTTTTCAAGTATTCTTGAAACAGGGTATATAGGTATAAAAGGATAATACATGAAATAAATCCATAAATCTTCTCACATTTCAGGAAAACAAGTGGATAAGTGTGATCGCGGATGTCACAGAGGGTTTCGTTTAATACCTCCTTCAAATCGCTATCATTTAATTTAAAAAATGAAAAACGATTTCTCGTCGCTATTTCAGATTTCTTCACCAATCGCTCCAATCAGAAAAGAATAATGAATTCTCCTAAATGCTGCTTTGATCGTATATACAGTTGTTGATTTCTCTATGAGAATCTGCAGATTTAGTGGAGGTACGCAAGTAAATAAAGTTATGAATAAAAGTAAAATATTGCAAAGCTTAGCATAAATTTAAGGGAGACCCAACTGGTCACCAGAAGCGGCTAATAATTTAAATGAATAGGAATTTAATAAATAAAAAAAAATATTTCACTTCGCGTGTCAAAATAGATGATAAATATGGTAGAATATGATGAAATAAAAACAAATAAACGCGTTTTTCACGTGATTTATTTAATCCGTTAATTTATATTTCATACATAATATTTTTTATATCTATTTAAGCTTGAGTGCAACAATTAGAAGAAAAGAAAAAAAAAAGAACTGATGATATAAAAAAAATATTTTGATAAAATAATAGTCTTTTTCAAAATTTTATGATTTGTTGTGAGACAAGAGTTATTCAGCTGTAAGTACACAAAATTTGAACTCTCTGACTTATGTAGTTTTTGTGTACGGACTCTGTGACAAACAGACAGAAGACAGAGACGAATAGGGTTTCGTCAGATCAACGAAACCTTAAAAATAAAGAAAGAAATAATCAATTGTTGCATCGGAATGCGGTTTACACCATAAAGTTTGTGAAACACGCCAAAAATAATTCAAAGAAAATGTGAACTATTTTTTGTTTTTGCCATAAAGAATTCGACATTTTGACAAGTCATATGGTACGAAACAAACTATTGTATGACAATTAGTTCTTTCAATAATTTTTTTAAAAAGAACGGATTTATGAGACATCCTGTATTAAAAAAAATAACAATACTTTGTAATTGATTAAAAAAAAACTACTTGATTTATTATGTGAGGACCTCAGAAGTCAAGGAGTATACAAGTGACAAAAATTAGATTTGAAGTAAATTGAGTTCAAAGATAATTGACGTTAAATTTCAACATCAATAATAATTGACTGAATTTAAATAGAAAACTGCCGCTTGTTTATCGTGGTCGTTGAACTCTTATTTCAGTAATTGTGAAAAAAATGGGTGTACGATTTTCGTGAAATTTATAACTAATCATTATTGATAATTAATCAGCAGAGGTAGTTGATCTCTACAACGCAGCAAATAATTAGTAAAATCACTTATAATTTCATTACCTGAAAAGAAAAAAGAACATTTTTAGTTCATCTGTGCACTTAGATCAATTTTTTTAAATTTTGTTACTTATACCCTTTGACTTTTGGGGTCAATTCAAAGAAAATGTGAGCTATCTTTTGTCTAGTCAAAATGTCGTATTCTTTAGAATACATTTTGACTAGTCATATGGTGTCAAACGTACCCTGGTATAACAATTAATTCTTTTAATGCTCTTTTTCCTTTATATATACAAGGTAGAACCCATCGAATTTCGACGATAGAAAATGTTTAAAAAAGAGCTGTCAATGATTTATAAGAAAACTGAAAAATTAGTAGCAATATAAAATGAACCTTAAATAGGTAAGCTTAACTCTAAAACAAATGATATTTAACTAACAGTTAATAAAATTCTCATTATAAAACTCAGTTGTAGAAATTATTAAAATTAAACTAATCGTATATGTAAGCAGTAGAATATAATAAAGATGTTATTACGATAAAGTTATCAATTAAGGCTCTTATGCTTGGTATTCCAAAATGAGAAATAGAAAAACTTCATCAAATTTTACTCAATCATAGATTTTCTCCCCTGTGAAATCTAAACCCGACATCATTTTCATCATCTCAAAAGTTATACATGCGTCATATTCGTATTCAACTCCGTATTCATCTATAAAAAAAGAGCTATTTTAATATGATCATTTAACAATCATTTTAATTCAAAACTTGACGTCTCTATTGATATCAGCTGGAAAAACACATTCAACAATTCATATTCTTTTAAGTGTAAATGAAATTTTCTGAAATAATTTGCATGCAATAAATACCCTACAAAATATTCCTGTGATGTTTCATAAGTTTTACTTTAAGTTTGCAAAAAGATGAAGTAATTTACTAATTTGCCTTTACTTTCAACATAAATGGAATTCTTCTGTTGCCACGATCACAAAAAAGTATTAAAAACTACAAAAAAAAAAATTCATAATTCAAAAACAAATTTAGATTTAGCTTTCAAACAAATTGCATTTAAAAGTACATATTTTCCTCTATACCACAGTGTAAAAATTGAAAATGTGCGATGTTTATAGGTTTTAAAATTTTCAATAGCAAAAATTGCAAAACCGAAATTTTAAACTGCTGCCATTTGCAAAATGATGTATGCGTTACGCACAGATACGTTTGGCCTTTATAATATATATATATATATATATATATATAATACCATTAAAAGTAGACAAAATTCACCAATAGATTTTATCAATAAAATAATAAACCAAAACGAAGGATTTGAATAGAATTGAATTATATATATATATATATATATATATATATATATATATACACTATATTGCCATTGATTATGGGACACTTGCGATTTTAGACATTTTACTAAATATCTAGAAAAATACATTAGGAATCATTTCGAAACTCTTAGTGTATAAATATAATAGTATACGTCATACATCTCCGTGAAGATTTTTTACCGAAACTCCATAGGGGACCGTCAACAAATTAAAAAAGAATGAATATCTTTTGAATAACCCTGTCAAAACTAAAGTAGCAAAAGCGCTCAAACTCTAGATTATGATTGAATGCCTTATTGTAATACACTGTGTTCATTTTTATGCAAATAGCATGCATACTCGCAGAGTAATTAAGGTTTTTATAAAAATGGCCCCAAATTTTTCTAAGTTTTCCCCTTATAATTTTCAGAGTTCTTAATATAAAATAATATTTTTTTCAGAAAATATGACAAACAACATTGCATACAGTACCCTGTAATCAGAATTAAAAAATAATAAAAATTGTATGAAAAATGAGTAGGTTTACTAAATAATTTTTTACTGCGCATGCGTCAAAGATATCAAAATTTCATTTGCATATTATGTTAGCTAAATGTATAGAGCAACTTTTGTAAAAGTCTCAAAATTATAGCTTGAAAATTCTGAAAGTAATCGTCTATAGAAAAAGGACAAAATCCGTTGTTTCCAAAATGAAGCAAAAAAATGAGGGATTTTATCCAAAAGTAGTCATAACATCCCGTATTGTGTATTCTATATTGACATTAATCAATGAATATATGGATACAACCCCTCTTGTTTTTGCTTCATTTTGAGAATAATGGATTTTCAACTTATTCAATTGACGATTATTTTCAGAATTTTCAAGTTATGATTTTGTGACTTTCACAAAAGTTGCTCTATACATTTAGCTAACATAATATGCAAATGAAATTTTGATATCGTTGACGCATGCGCAGTAAAAAATTATTTAGTAAACCAACTTATTTTGTATACAATTTTCATTATTTTTTAATTCTGATTACAGGATACTGTGTGCAATGTTGTTTGTCATATTTTCTGAAAAAAATATTATTTTATGTTAAGAACTCTGAAAATTATAAGGGAAAAACTTAGAAAAATTTGGGGCCATTTTTATAAAAACCTTAATTACTCTGCGAGTATGCATGCTATTTGCATAAAAATGAACACAGTGTATTACAATAAAGCATTCAATCACAATCTAGAGTTTGAGCGCTTTTGCTACATTAGTTTTGACAGGGTTATTCAAAAGATATTCATTCTTTTTTAATTTGTTGACGGTCCCCTATGGAGTTTCGGTAAAAAATCTTCACGGAGATGTATGACGTATACTATTATATTTATACACTAAGAGTTTCGAGATGATTCCTAATGTATTTTTCTAGATATTTAGTAAAATGTCTAAAATCGCAAGTGTCCCATAATCAATGGCAATATAGTGTATATATATATATATATATACATAAAAAGTGAAACGAGAATATCTGAATAAATAAATAAATAAAATAAAATGAATGCAAAGGAAATTTGTAGTCCACAGAACAGAATCGTCAGGCCCCAAATGTTCTGGAACTACAAATAAAGTATGCGGTTTCATCCACGTATTAGCCATGAAATAGCAAAATAATACGTAATTGGGGCTACCAGCACACATAAACCATATTATTAAACAAGGAACATAGAAATAAATAGTTGAAAAAATGAAAATATACATATATTGAAACAATAGCGTGCAGCAAATAGTGTCAGTAACAAGAGTACAAATTAACCCTATTTATACACGTGGAAATGATAAACATTACTTGCATATATAATTTCGATAAAAGTATGAAAACAAGATATTGAGAGAAAAAAAAAAAAAAAAAAGAAACTTATCTGGTTATCACCATGAATGTAGAGGACAGCGCAATAGAATTATTAATAAATTATAAAAGCAAGAAGCAATACTTTACTATACGAGCTAAAACAGTATCACGTAGAAAAACCAGTTTGTTAGAAATTCAAGCATCCGATCGTAGCAGGAACAGCAGGGTTGCTCTTTTTTTAAATAGAATGTCATGCGCGCCAAATGGCGAAAAAATAATTTGAAAAAGAAGAAAAAAATTTTTTCTATGATTTATCCATAACGAACAAAAAAGATAAAGCTGAATGGAAATATAATTGAACCAGAGAAAATAATTAATGATCGATATTTACATAAAATTAAATTAATAAAATAATTAAATTAGAATTAGGTTATAACATTCATATTAACTTATAACTTAAAATACCATTTTGTTACTTTAATCAGTAACATTTATTGTGACATTACATAGTATAAACTCATTATCTTAATATAGGATAATAAAAATTAAAAAAAAAATAATAAAATAAAAAAAAAATAAAAAATAAATAAATTAATTAATGAAAATTAAAAAAAATAAAAAAATATAGATAAAAAAATAAAATATGAAAAATAAATAATTATTAATGAAATAAAAATAAATAAATAAATAAATAAAAATAATAGTAATAATATTAATAATAATAATACCAAAAATTATATCAATAACATTAAAATTAATTTGATAATTAAAGTATAACTATTTAACTATAAATAAAAATAGACAAATATCCATATATTGGTGTCATTTAAACTATTTAAAATTATGTTAAAATAATGTAAAAATAATGTAAAAATAAATAACCTACTCTCTCTCTCTCTCTCTCTCTCTCTCTTTTTTTTTTTTTTTTTAAATTAACCTTTGCGTTTTTATCCAGACAACACCACCCTCCTCCTTACTCTAACATCTACCCGCCCAACCGACCTATATATATATTTTTTTATTATTTTTATAACATTTTTAACTTTTTTATATTATTTTTTATGTTTTATAATTTTTTATAGATTTTTTACGCAAAGAATTAATTATAAGATCATGTAATAGCTAATTATAAGATCATGTAATCAGTAATTATAAATTAAAGAATATATGAATTTTTTAGGATAACCATTATTTATAGCATCATAAACAAGCTTTTTAATATTAGTATTAATTAAATGGGAAGAACATAGACATTTTATTCTATATAAATGGTTAAGTATTATATTACGATATACAGAATTATGAAGACAAGATTTAAAATTAGTAAAGGTATTGACTTTAAAATTAAATTCTTTCCTTTTGTCATAAATATCAGTGATAAATTTGTGCTCTTTTAATATAATTTTAATATCTAAGAAATTGATTGTATTATTAAAAACTAGGTTTTTTGAAAGTTCTAGATTAGAAGGATAATCAAAGGGGAATTGAGATATACAGGTGTTATCAGTATCAATTAATATTACATCATCTATATATCTATATAAATGTATTTTATTATTTAAATAGTGACGTTCATAGTAATATAAGTATAAGTCAGATAATACACTAGATGTACTACCACCTTGTGGTATACCAACATTTTGAATATATATATTGTTATCATGCATAATAAAATTATTATAGATAATGAAATTGGTTAAAGTATGAAAATAATCAGAATCGATATTATGTGATATATCCAACTCGTGTTGATATTTTTTAAAAAGCTCATTAATGATATTATGTAAATCCGATAAATCGATATTATTAAATAAATCTTTAAAATCATAAGTAGAGATATTTTTTATACATTTAAGATGTTTCATAATATGGACCAGTTCATAACTATTTTTTATGCAATGTGTATTATCACTTTTTTTTTGTAATGTTATATATTTGATTAAGAATTACTAATAGAAGTTTGTTAGCAGCATTATTATATGTATTGCAACCAATTGTAACAGTTCTGAATTTAACAGGATGCTTATGAAATTTGGGTATAAGGACTAGATAAGGATATTTAAAGTTTGTAGGGTTAATGTCTAATAATTTATAGAATCCTTTAATTTTACGATTATTGGGAAGTAAGTTATCGTTAATTTTTTGGAATGTGTTATTATTAGATATACTAGATGCAAGCAGTTGATGATAATAAGATTTACAAATAATTGCATAATTATTAGGAGATTTATCAACATAAGTTATTACAAAGTGTTGTTGTAATTTATTGATTTGCTTAATCAGATGCTGTGTATTTACATATTCTAGGTGTGAAATATTATATTTTAAGGACCAGGTTAATTTATCGATAACTAATATTTTCCATTGATTGAAATATTCAATGGGTTTATTATAATAAATTGCAATTTTATAAATAAATATATCTATATCATAGGTAAATTGTTTTATGATAGATTTAATGTTTAATTTGGAAGGAATTCTGTACTCGGTCCCATAACCCATAATTCTTCTAAGTTGTAAATCATCTACTAGATTAAGATTACCAGTAATAATATGTCCATGATCCTTATTTATATATTGTTGTAGAGAGGGGTCATTGCATTTACAGGGTAATGTCCTAGCATCAAAAGAAGATTTAGAGAAAGAATTATAGTTAAAAATCTTTCGACCGATAGATATGGGATACTTAAAGGTTTTTGAAATATGAATATTATTAATAGAAAATTGACAGTTTTTATCATTTAATATGGAATTAATATTGATTTTATTAAATATTGGATTAGAAAAAGTAATTGCCATTTGAGAATTAGTTTGTAGATTTTTAGGTTTTTTTAGTAAATTTATATTGTAAAGGTTGACACGAGTCATAAGGAGATCATAAAAACCATCTGAAAAATGTTTAGAGTAAGATTTACTGAGAAAAATATTTAAATATTGTACTATATGTTTCTTTTTTATTCCAAAAATATATTTACGTATTAGAAACCAATTGTAATTTTTTAAATAATTACGATGCAGATTATTAATTTGTTGAATTATAAGGTTTTTAGGAGTAATACTTATATATTAAGGAACAGATTTTTGAGACATCCTGTATTAAAAAAACAATAATTACTTTGTAATTGAAAAAAAAAAAAAAACTGTTCGACTTATGTGAATCGATTAAAAATATTTAAATTGCATTCAGTCCTATGAATAACTTCGGATGTTAAAAGCAACTTATTGACGTCACTTTGTGAATTAATTTTCAACCCTAATAAAGATATAATTTTTCATTTCCTGGAATACCGATAAAATATTTCCTGAATTCATTAAAAGCTTCAATTTATTTTGCAGATGCTAATTTCCGATAAGTCTTTTTATTTTTGATCCCATTCATTCATTATTTCAAACAAGATCCGTAATATAAGAAATAATCGAATAATTTCTTTTCTGGAGATATTTTTTCAATTAAAGTTTTTTATGTTCACAACGAGGAGGAGTTATGCATGAAGAGAAACAAATTATTTTAAAATTAGTAATAATTTCAGAGATGTTAAAGCTATAAAAAGCCTGAAAAGTATGTATTTTTTGTATAAAGTGTTTCTATATTTATCATTAAAAAGAAATCTAATCTGTTGAGTCAATAACATGAAAAGGCATTTTTAATCAGTTAAAAATACAAAATAAATTGAGATAAAGGGGATTATAATCACCTACTCCTATCCAAGAAGGAATAAATTTGACAAAATTTGACTAAACGCGGATTGTTTAATTAGTTGTAGCTAGTTTGATTTAGCAGCTGTTGGTTTTAATATGGGTAATATATGCTATCACAGGTTGGCAATCATAGCTCTGTTACTAAACAATGTAAAATGATGTGTAACATACTTAAAGTGTCACTTGAAAAATTATGAAATTCACAATGCAAATTTCATCAAAATCCATTCAGTAGAACCTAATAAAAAGCCAACATTTGAGGACCTCAGAAGGCAAGGGACAAAAAATAGATTTGTAGTAAGTTAAGTTGAAAGATAATTGACATTAAATTTTAACATCAATAATAATTGACAGAATAGAAATAGGAAACTGCCGCTTGTTTCATTGTGGTCGTGCAACTCTTATTTCAATAATTGTAAAAAAAAAGCTTGAGTATAATTTTCTTTAAATTTATAATTAATCAATATTGATCATTATTCGGCAAAAGTGGTTGATCTCTAGAACGCAGCAAATAATTGGAAAAATCACTTATAATTCCTTTACCTGAAAAGAAAAAAGCATATTTCCTGGTCATCGGTGCAATTAGATAATTTTTTTTTCAATTTTGGTCCTAGGCATCTGGAGTCCTCATTTCATAATCTGGTTCACCGGATTATAGAACTTTCCCCCCATAGCCCTATAACTATGCAACTTAGACCTTCTCTCTTTGTAAAAAATCTTTGTAAAATTATCTAATTAATAATCTAAGTTTCCATCAAAATTCATAAAAAATTATGTAAATTGAGATTAAATTTTCAAATTAATTGCATATCAGAATACTCTTTTTTTCCTATTCGACGATGTAAAAAACAAAATTACATAATGTTTAGAAATACAGAAATACATTAAAGAAAGAAAGAAAGTAAATAAATAAACGATTGCTTTATTATGCTGTTAGCGTTGCTTATGAATGCTGGTTTATTGGATTATGGCTTATGGATTGTTTTATAATATAGATTTTATAAAAATATTTTTTAACTAACCGATGTGTTTTATCCAGTAAAACGACTTAAAAAAATCCGCAACAAATGTTAAACATTAATAAAACTTTGAGAGATGTTCTTTTCGTATTAGAAAAAAAAAAAATAATAAAATAAAATAAAATAAAATAAAATAGCACCAACATTTAAAAGACAAAAATAAAATTTTAATTTAACAATTACAACGACTATTTCGAAAATGATATTTTCAAAGACTAAAACATTAATATTCTTAAACCAATGATGAAAAAAAAAAAAAAAAAAAAAAAAAAAAAAAAACAGTAGTTTATTGATAGACAACTTTAACTGTTTAAAATGATGATCATAACGAGTCATATATTACGTATGCCATGCATTAAACATTAATATTCTTAGACCAATGATAAAAAAAAAAAAAAAAAAAAAAAAAAAAAAAAAAAAACAGTAGTTTAAAGATATACAACTGTTTAAAATGTGCATTTTTATTTGATGGAGTTAATCAGACTGACTTTTGAACCCCTTTAAACATTAATACGGATTAAACAAATTTTAAATGACACTTCAGTTTTACAATTTTCGGGATTGCAAATTTTCCAACTTCTAAACATTGCACATTTAAAATTTTTACACCGTTGCGTAGATAAAAAAAGCCCTTTTAAATGAAATTTGTTTGAAATCTTTATCACAATTTCTTTTCAAATTATTATTTTTTTATAAATTTTTTGTTACTTCTTTTGTCATTGTGGCAACAGAAGTATTCCATTTTTGGACATTAAACATGGACCAATCAGAAAACGGATAAAATAAAATAAGTTGCGGAATTCAGCCAATAAAAAGATTCAGATATATTTCAGATTACCCAGTTCTCTACCGAGGACAACAACTATTTTCCAAATAATAAAACAGTTAAAAAAATAAAAAATAAATAAATAAAAAAAGGTTAACGAATCGAAGTTACGTTTTGATGAAACATAATTGTTGTATCGCCATAGCATGAACTTGATCAACATTTTTTTTTTCTATTTTAATAAAAAGTGAAAATAACATATGTCTACTTTTATGGAATTGTTGAGCCGACGTTTTGGAGTGTCTGAATTCACGAATATGTCTGATTTTTATTTCCGGACGAGATCTTGGGATTATCGGCTTTCAGTCCAGTTTAAATGTTAAGGCAAGTAATATTTTGTGATCTATCGTGGTGTCAAAAGTGTAATTCTTCATGGGAAACCCTGTTGACATTGATTTTATCGTACTGATTTTAAACAATGCTTATTTAATATTATTCCTATTTTGCAGCTTTTGTCCAGTTAAATAATTAGGTAAATGTGTGACTAATTTAATAGACATCAGCAATTTCATCTTGTTAAATTTATGGAAAACAGAAATAAGAATCTGTTTTAACATAACTGTAAAAATTGGTTGCATCAATTATAACGATTTTAATATGAAAAATATTAAAGTTTAACAGATTTAAAAGATCACCAAATACTAAACAAATTGCTAATTAAGAACTATTTTATTTCGTCATTGCGACTGTCAATTATTATAATTTAATCTAAGAATACAATATATTTCTTCATTGCATTTAAACAATTAACCCTCTCAGGCCTGATTTTTTTTTTTTTTTAATTTTAGAAAAAAAGTTACTTTTACAGGAAAAAAATTAAAAGTAACTATCTAAATCACAAAAGTTAGGATTCACCAAATTTAACAAATATGTCATTACTGATATTTAACAATTATACTTATTTTTATTATAGCTATTATTCATATGGCAATAAGCTAAGAAAGAATTTTTGAAGTCGTTTGAAAAATATATTAGAACAACATTAAAAGGCACAATAATTTTATAGTAAGGTATCCTGGGAGTAAGGTTCGTTAAGGTTCTATCAATTTTCACAGCTTAGTTTTAGATTGTATTTTTCAAACAAATATAGGATTTGATACAGCAACTCATTGACTATCTATATAGAAAAAGATAATTTAATAGATGTATATTCATAAAACGTAATGGCGTGATTTCTTGACCAATGCTATTCGGCGTCATTACCCACCTATATGGGTAAGAACGCCATGCAAACAAAACTATAAAATAAGATGGAATAATGGCATGTAGATTGCCCAATTCTAAAAATACAAACTCTACAGCTCTAGAAATTGACAAATTGCATTCTAAGCTATTGAAAATGTTCATTTTTTATGAAAGTGTAAGAAAAAGAAAAGTGTGGTGGTGGTGTGTGTGTGTGTGGAAGGAGGGGGGGGGGCAAAAGAACATCAGATTCTAAGCTAATTTTTGCCCAAAAAGGACCGCTTAGATAGAATTACCAGAAACATTGCACGGCTTTTATTGTGTTTATTTGAATCAGTATTTATACTCCCATACAAGCATTCTATGCGATAGAAAATATTCAATCTTTTGTAAAACTAAAAGAAAAAGGAGTGAGGGGAGCTTCAACAGAATATAACACCCTGTGCCTCCCTTTGCTTAAAAAGTCCCGTTTAAATATAAATATAAGAAACATTTCACGGTTTTAACCATTTATAATGTAATATTTTAATTATGTGAAATTTTATAACTAAAGTTATAATAAATATTTTTGTTAAAACTATTATAGTAATCTTGTAAATAGTTTTTAACCCATAATTCCACATTAATACGGATTCTTCAAACCTAAAGTTAAACTGTCGGCGTTACATAAAACATGCTTTAAGAAATTTTTAATTAATTAAATAAAATTTTTGATTAAAAAATATTATCTCAATGAGATCTCTTATTAAATTTTATTCATGGTTCATGTGGTTATATATCATTATCTCTATATTAGTAACAAAATTAACCTTTAACTGCTGTTAGCAATCTCACTGAACGCTGTTTCCCCCCTCCCCAAATGTTAGAGTATAATTTGTATTTTTCAGTTTAACTAAGCTGGGTGATTCTACGATAAGAGGTAATTTGTACGGCAATTCATTTAAAACAGATTTTTTATTCTATATGTTGCTATTTTTTGCAATGAATCGCATCATCTTAATATAGTACTTTATTAAATAACATCACGATTGAATGCCTAATTAAAACACATTTTTCTGAAATTTCTTACAAAGTCTAAAAAAGTCTCTACCCTGGCATGTTCCCTTGCTGGTTTCAATGTAACTTTCAAACAATACATGTATTTTTTCCATCAGATGCTTATCTAAAGTATGTTTAATTAGAATTTAAGTATTTATACTTACGTATTATAAAATAAAAAATAAAATAATTTTGTTAATTCCAAATAATTTTTAAAATTAACTTTTGTCCCGCTTTTTTTTGTGTATCTACCCTGTCAAATTTCGTTCTGCTGAAACAAATATAAATTCAAGGATGGCTATATTGAAAGTAGCGCTTAAGGACATCTATCGGCTTGAAGTTAGCAATACTAAGCGCACAAGCCATTTAAGCGTCGCCATTTTTAGTTGTTGCGGCGCGACCGTGCGGTGTAGTGGTTTCGCAAGGTGATCGTGTATCTTTTCTGGTAAGTGATAAAACTTATAATATTCATTTAATTCAATTGCATTTACTGCCCTAATTAAACAATACAGTAATAATTAAAGTGAAATATACAATTAACCCAAAAACTAATTCAGTCAGTTAAAAAATTTGAATTTATCATAAAAATGTCTCTCCCCTGCCATATTTCCCCTGTCAAGATAATTTTAGTTGCTTGTAAAAGCAATAAGACCTACAAAAAGAACAAATTAACTTTAAGCTGTTTTTTGCTATTTATATGACTCAAAATCCTTCTGTGCAGAGCACATGGGTGTCATTTACTGGATTGTTTCATAATTATGCGAAATATTAGCACTTAGCGTTATTACCCCGCCTGGCGTTATTACACCAGAACACCTTATTTTTTGTGTTTAGAATAAATTATAACGCTTAGAAAAGTAGCATTCATTTTAAATTTAAAGAGTGAAGCATAAATTTGAAATTAAAGAATTTCTAACGGTATAAAGAGCTTTAAGCAAATTTTTGTCATCATTATTATTACTAAATTCTGAAACATATATTAATTCATAATAATGTACAGACTTATACTATCATTATAAGATAAATAATAACACAAATAACTGTTATTACCAAAAAAAAAAAAAAAAAAAAAAAAGATAGTCAATGAAAAAACATGTATATTAAGATTGCAAAATCTAAATTAATTTTACAATAAAATTTGTGCTAAAATAGAATTAACTAAACAGAGATTTGTTGTGATATTTTATTGTTTGGAGGAAATAGGAAAATGCAATTAATGACTTTAAAAAATTATAAATTTTCTTTAATATTTCATGCATTCAAGATATTTGTAAGCATGTAATTTATATTATTAATTTATATTATTATTAATTTATGTTATTACATAGAATTTCATTTCTTTTGCTTCCTATAAGTTGTTTGAATTTTTCGAAGTATTTTCTCCTTTTAATTGGATTTTCCTAAAAAGGTGTTTTTACGAAAAAGGCAACATAAGTGAAATCAATTATTTTTAAAAGGATTTATTACTTTTGTAGAAATTCTGAAATAACTTGACTGTTGTATTTCTGGATTTAAAATGTCACCGAGAAAATACATTTGTTGTTCAGAATATGTATGTACATCAACTTTTCGAAATTTTCATGATGACATTAAGATTTCAAATTTTTTTTACCCTTTCGGGTCTGGTGTGCTATTAATAGTACATGTCTTTTAATTAAGCATTATTTTGTTACTGTTTACAAATGGTAACGTTAGTATGTGTCTATGCATTCACTATGTACCTTCATTAACATCTAGGCATTTAGTAATAATAATAATAATAATAAATATTTACTTGTTTTAAACATATATTTATATACAGGGTGTCCGAAAAGTCTGGAAACGGTCGAATAACTCGAGAAATACATATGAGATTGAAAAACGTAAATATACGTGTTAAATATTTTTAAATAAGTTACTCAGTGATACCAAATTTGACCTTCGTAACCGACCCCCTGGGGGTCAGAGGGGGTCCAACTTTGAAATCTTAAATTATAACCCCCATTTTTTATTGCCGATTCGGATTCTACGGGCAAAAATACGTAACTTTTGTATTTGATGTTTATTTCGAATCCTCGTTTATCACGGTGTAATTGAGCATATTAAATCGATACATATTTCGGCTTTTCCAACGGGATTTTCCCTAATCGAAACTAATTGGGGAGAATTTATGACATCAAATTCCTCGTCTTTTGCAATAATAGCGTTTCCTGAAAATCACCCGTGCCGATTATTTCGGTAGTACTACACAGTTAAAATCCTTTGCTGTAGCGTCACTCCACAGCTTTTATAGAATATCTCTTTCATGACCAATGAGAATGTTCCATAACACAGTAAAGTACACTGTAAAAAAATTGACCCTTTTGCTGCATCGTCACTCCACCGCTTTTATAGAAAACGATTACTTTACTGTGTTATGGAGCATTCTCATTGGTCACAAAAGAGATAGTCTATAATAGCTGTGGAGTGACGCTGCAGCAAATGGGTCAAATTTTTAACAGTGTAGCACTATTGAAATAATCGCCACGGGTGATTTTCAGGAAACGCTATTCCTACAAAAGACGAGGAATTTGACGTCAAAAATTCTGCCCAATCAGTTTCGATTAGGGAAAATCCCGTTGGAAAAGCGGGAATATGTATCGATTTAATATGCTCGATTATACCGTGATAAACGAAGATTTGAAATAAACATCAAATACAAAAGTTACGTATTTTTGTCCGCAGAATCCGAATCTGCAATAAAAAATGGGGGTTATAATTTAAGATTTCAAAATTGGACCCCCTCTGACCCCCAGGGGGTCGGTTTCGAAGGTCAAATTTGGTATCACAGAGTAGCTTATTTAAAAATATTTAACACGCATATTTACGTTTTTCAATCTCATATGTATTTCTCGAGTTATTCGGCCGTTTCCAGACTTTTCGGACACCCTGTATATATTTTACTCTTTAAATTTAAAATAAAGGTTACTTTCCTGAAAGAATCATGTGTAATAAAGCGCAAAAAGTATTAGAAAGTTGTAATATCAGTTAAATCTTGTTGTAATATAATACAATATTTTATAAAACAGGTCCAAAAACTCTTCCTTAGCCTATTTTCAAATGAATATGAATTGAATAGCAAGCAAAACAACAACATTCGTCATGTTTCAGACAATTGGATAGCTAGTGTTAATGTAAAAATAATTTTTCTCAAAAAAAAAAAAAAAAAAAAAAAAAAAAAAGGACAAAAATGGACAAATGAAAAAGGGTTAAGATGAATGATTTAAACTGAAGCCAAAATACAGGGGGAAGTGAGTTTTAGTAATTTAGTCATTTTTACAGATGGGGAGAGTACCATATAGTATTTCTATATGGCTCTACGAATCTAAAAATTGCGATTTTGAGAAAATAATTTTGTTATGGTGAAGTAGCACTTTTAATCCGACGAAATTTTTTCTCAATTTGCCGACATTATAATGTAACAAGTAATTAAAAAAAAGCAACTGACTACAAGATTTCTTTGTACTTTATTGCGCAGATATCAACTTTTTATACTTCAGATAGTGTAATTTTTTTTTTTTTTTTTTTTTTTTTTTAAGTAGGATTATGGAAATTTCAATTTTATTATTACCAAATTAATTATATCTAATACTTTATGGTTGTTATATTTGAGTAATGAAATTATGAAATCGTCCTCGTAATTGTAATGGCGAAAATGCATAGTGTAAAATATTGATTATGGCATGAAAAAAAAAAAAAATAAATAACAGTGAATATTTTAAAAATTCAAGAATACTATGTGAATAGATAATTAACAATTTTTAAAAAATAACCCAAAGAATTTTTATAATGCTCTTTCTTTTCACCCACTGTAGATATACTGAATATATGTAAAATTTGTTCTAAAATATATTAAACTCTATAATCTGAATGAGTTTGCGCTATTTTATTTCTGAAAATAAACAAAAACATGCACAAAAAACAAGAAAATGCAACAAATTTAACATTTTTAAAAACCTTTTATACATTTAAAATATCTGTAAATTATCTTTACATAAATAGTCGCACAAAATTTCATTTCTATTCTTTATAAAAGGTATTCGATTAGTTCAAAGCGAATTCTCGCTTTTTAATTTGATTTTCTGAGAAAAGGTATTTTTAAGAAAAAGGCAGCATAAACGAAAGCAATTATTCTGAAATTAATTTAGCGTTTGTATGTATATTTAAAAACAATTTGACTATTAAATTCGTGGATAAAAAAAGGAAGAAAATTATTTTGTTATTAATATTAGTATTTCAGTAAAATCAACGTGGGTAGATAAATTTGGTATTATTAATAAAAAATATGGATAAATTTATTATTTGTAATATAAATAAATTCTTATATTATACATTTAATTTCATTTTAAAATGTAATCGTTTATATTCTATCCTTTATTATTCTGCTTATATATTTTTATTGTGACAGCGTGGATTAATATCTTTAGAACTAATCCCTTCATTACAGAATTAAATGAAAACATCTAACATAATGCAGTTTTTCACGCATGAAGATTTAGCTATATAGCTATTCTAATTATGCATTTTCAAATTATTCTAGTTTTTTATCATCGCATTCTTCCATTTTGTAATAATTTTATTTTAAAAGGTTTATCAACAAATATAAATTTATTTGTTATTTATTTTTACTATAAATGATTTACACGTATTATGAATTTGATTTCATGACTTGTAATTTTTACTGAAGTATTTTTGTGATTTTCATACGTAAAGGACAATTGTTTTGATCAGTTGTAATTATCTTGAGCATGTGAATTAGATGGTTTCTAAGTACTCTAATAAGCAAAATATTTCATCTTATCGCTGTTCTGTAACTAGTTGGTAAATCGTTAATTTTAGTGGTAAAACAGCAATTTTCCTTTCTAAAAAAATTACTCTTATTTTACAACAAGTACTTCAGAAGTTTAATACTTTGAATTTTATGATTTTTATCATATAATGCTTATAAAAATAAAGTATATATGTTATCTTAAAAAAAAAAAAAAAAAAAAAAAAAAAAAAAAAAAAAAAAAAAAAAATAATAATAATAATAATAATAATAATAAATAAATAAATAAATAAATAAAATCTTGCAACATTGTATTATGGTTTCGCCATGGGAAAAGATTTGCAACAGGAATATATAGATGACTATCGTCCGAATAGCTTAAGGGTGTATTTCGATTCAAACTGCTTATTTTCCGATTTATTTTTGAATTCATTTTTGCTCTCAAATACACCAAAATTTCAAAATCTCTTATTTGGAAAGTACACAAGGTGCCGTGATTGTCGATTCTTTGATAAATGCAGAAAATATTAAAAAAAAAAAAAAAATAAAAATAAAAATAAAAACGGCATTTTGAACCCATTTTTCCCAAGCGGGAGTTCTGGGAACGAAAAAGAGGGTAATTGTTTATAAATCAAATTCTAATGAATTGAGGGTAAAAAGACATTACACGGCCCCTCATACGTCTCTTCAAGAATCCCCTCAACAAGTTTCATGTTTCTACTTTTAAAAATGCGTCTGAAATTGTGTCGGAAAATTTCGAGCTGTTGAAGTTGGAAAAGCGTTTTTTCGAATACATCCTTAAGAGAAGTAAATTCACAAAGATGCCATTGGAGTCGTCAGACGTGCTTCGCTTCGTTCAGCTCAAAAATTTCAATGTCCATAAAAATTTATAACTTTGTTTGTTTGTTTGTTTCTCAGGTTTTATCGAGAGGCAACGTAATAAACAGTGCAAAGCAGAAAGGCGTTTCAAAGATATAGAGCCTGGGCTCCAAAATTTTGGCAAAATTAATTTTGCAATATTGTTTTGCCGTATACTATTGAAACTTTTGTTAATAATTTTTAAAATTTATCTAATATTTTCTATTTCTATTTAAAAAATAAATAATTGAACTCAAAAAGAAGTAATCGTCTAAATAATTCAAGGCTTCCTAATACGATCAAACTTCAGTCATTTTTCGTCATTTCAGACCTTTTTTTTTTGGTTGCCTTAACATAAAATCAGTAATCCCCCCCCCTCAACCCCCCCTCTCCCCAACGCCTGTCGTGTCCCAAAAAAGCTCCGTGATTAAATTTATAATTTTTCTGTTTGTATTTTTTTCCTTTTTCGTACTTTATTTTTAGGAAATTTTTGGTGCTCTATTTCTTCAGAAAATAACAAAACTGTTAAATAAAATAATATCTTATAAACTTTAAAACTATTCTTTGTAGCACAGTAGAGAGATTGAATTGCTGTAGATGTGCAACATTCTGTCGATAAATTTCAAAATCGATTTACGAATTCTTTTACGCATTGTAGTATGCATTTGATTCACACTGCAATTGATCCAAATTGTTAACAAACTTCTCATACGATGATGCTATTATGTTATAGTGGCGGGCAAAAAAATTGCATCATTTGTAAAAAAAAAAAATGGAAAAATGTGCAAATATCATGTTTTATGTTTATGTTATATGTAAAGATGGTGTTATTACATTAAAATATACTTGTAGTATTAATTTACCATAAGAATTAATTTTTTAAAATGCATAATAAGGCTCAATAACTCCTGAAAGGGAAAAATGCATTAATTTATCAAAAGATGGAATAAAGTATTTAAACACAAATTCGGTAGATAATAATAAATTTCACAAAACTGAGTCGTGTTACATGCATGTTGACGTGGTCATACATAAAAGGATCATTTTTAATACTTTTTAGAATTTCCGCGGGTGGCACTGACAGCCTCCCAAGGATCTGGTATAGAAAAAATCAACTTCTGGATGTAATGGTATCCGATTTCAAGGTACAAAATCCTAATAATGCTTTCCTTTATTCTAATATTGATACTAGACTAAAGGATTTATATTATTCCTTTTTAATAATTTTGGCACTCATTACTAGCCAAAGATTTTGAATTCGATTTAGATCAGGCAGGGGCGTGCGAAGAGAAAACTGTGCCCGGGGCAACGTTTCAGTTTGGCGCTCCCTCCCAAAACTTTTTGTGAAAGCCAAAAATGATGCTGGTAATATAAATTTGGCACCCCCTAAATTTCCGCGCCCAGGATGCCCAACCCCGCTCTTTCGCACGACGCTGAGATCAGGACTATTTTTAGGTCGTCTGTAGCTTTAATACCATATTTTTTCAGATATATTTACACTTGAAGTGGCGAAATAGGTGGAAAAGTAATTTATTAACCCGGGAGAACGCGTGCATATCCAGGTATAAATGGCTTTTACTTAGTCACAAATAAATGCAAATAGTAATCGTCACCTTATTTAAAAAAAAAAAAAAAAAAAAAAAAAAAAAAAAAAAAAAAATAGTCGTGGCAGCTGTAAAAACTTTACGCAACCTAGGCCCGAAAGGCCCGGCGCGCGTCCTCCTGGGTTAATTCATTATATGTTGTGAATATCAAAACTTGTAAAGGATATTTTTCCATATAATATATTTTTTCCATGCCGCATCTCTGGCAGGCTGTCAGTGCCACTCGCGGAAATTCTAAAAAGTATTAAAGTGATCCTTTTGTGTATGACCCTATCAACATTCATGTAACAAGACTCAGTTATGTGAAATTTATTATTATTTGTTGAAATTTATTATTATATATTGAATTTGTGGTTAAATACTTTATTCCATGTTTTGATAAAATAATGCATTTTTCCCTTTCCGAAGTTATTTAGCATTATTGTGCATTTCAAAAAACTAATTTTAACATCAACTGTACATAAAACACAAACATAAAACACGATGTTTGCACACTTGTCTGTTTTTTACTGGTGATGCCTTTTTTTTTTTTTTTTTTTTTTTTTTTTGTCCGCAACTGTATTTTTTGAAACTAGAATTTCCTTGTATCAAATACTGCATGTGATGATTTATTAGTTTTAAGCAAATTATTTCGATTACCGACTTTAAAACTAACCCGTTGTTCACAGTGTAAAGATCGATTGCTGTAGATGTGCAACATTTTGTCTATAAATTTCAAAATCGATTTACAAAAATCCTTTTATTTATTGTAGCATGCATTTATGTTACACTACAACTAATTATTAATAAACTTTTCATAAAATGGGATGACGCTATTATGTTATTTTTTGAAACTAGAGTTTACTTGTGTCAAACATTACATGTGATGATTGATTGATTAACACTTGATTGATGATTTACACATGGAATTTTTTCATATACTGAAAAATATTCACATTAATAAAAAGTGTTTAATATTACGGAATAATATTGGTTACTAACTAATTTTCAACCGACTTTTAACAAAACAGTTTTACGATTTAAATGTATAATTTGTATTTTAAATGTATGTCTATGGATAACGTTTTTAAAAAGCTCCTATTTCGACTGATAATAATAATAATAATTATTATTATTGAAAGGATTCGTTATGCTGTTCCTGTATACATTTCCTTAGGATTAAAAAATTGTATGATTGTGAGACTGTTTTTTCATCAATAAAATCTTAATTCAGAAAAATTAGATTTTGAATAAATAAATAAATAATCATAGTAATATAAATAGACAATCACTTGGAGTCGATTTTCCTTTCTTAAAAAAATCCCATTCTCCTTGTTTACTTGTTATTTACAGGTTATTGCAAATTATTTATCATATTATTAGATTATATTGCTTATTATTTACACAACATGTTTATTTATTTATTTTCAAATAAAGTAGAATTTTTCAAATTCTAGCAAGATAGTTAGTCGTACCTCTATAAAGAGTTTATATTTCAAGTTTCTCAGAAGCACTTTTTATCAGCATACATTAGTTTTTATTTGAGTTATTGTAACTATAATTCCAAAGATTATTTCGCGATGTATGGGGAGAAGATGAATTTTTTGTGTAAAGAATATTTAAAAATATCAAGAATAAGGTGGAAAAATATATTTACTATTTTACAAACATTGTAGTAAATATATATGCGTTTTATAAAACCGCGGCACGCCGAAATGAAACCCACAGAATACGAAATGTCATTCTTTACAAAACTTTTTTTTTTCTTTCTTTTTTTTTTTTTTTTTTTTTTTGTTATTGTATTTGTAGGTATTCTTTGACTGGCTTTTAGAATGTAATATTTTTCCGAGTCTCTATTTAAAACATATTTATACATACACCAAACTCTTTTATGACGAAGAAATTTCTGGAGATTTTTTTTTGTCCCCAGTGGAACGATAGCCTAAAAGCAATAATATTGGAAATGTAGTCCTGAGATTTGCGTCGGCAGATTTGTTGCATAAAGCACTTATGGATTGCATCATAAATATCAATGGTGTGCATTTAACATATAGTATATAACATGTGTATAAAAAGGTTATGTATAGACAATAATACTTTGATCTAAAAAAATAGCTTATAAGTTTGTATAACAAACATTACCCAATTTCTTATGAGGTGACATATAATAACATTTTACATTAATTTTTTTTTAACAAACTTGCATATATATACATATATACGTATATATATATATATGTATTATACATATTTCTAAGTAAATAAAACTTACTATAAAATTTCAGTATATTAAGAATTATAAACAAATTTACAGATAGATGATGCGAAGCTAAAAAAATTTAATCATAAATTGGAACATAAATGGAATATAGAAATCATATTATGATAGAAAATGAAAAACAAAGCGATACGTGAGTATTTAATTCTTCATCGGAAAAATATCCAAGTGCTGCAATATATATATATATATATATATATATATATATATATATATATTATACATATTTCTAAGTAAATAAAACTTACTATAAAATTTCAGTATATTAAGAATTATAAACAAATTTACAGATAGATGATGCGAAGCTAAAAAAATTTAATCATAAATTGGAACATAAATGGAATATAGAAATCATATTATGATAGAAAATGAAAAACAAAGCGATACGTGAGTATTTAATTCTTTATCGGAAAAATATCCAAGTGCTGCAATATATATATATATATGTATATATATATTACAAATTTTAAATTTTTTTTTCGCCGAAATTAACCTTTATACTATATTAATTTCCTTATAACAATATTCCGTACTTAGTTCAACTTATTAAATTAAAATCTTGTTCTAGATCTAATCTATTAATCTTTATGGAAACGATATAAATTCTTAACTCGCCTTAAAAAACAATTATTGCAGTATGTGTAAATTTAAAAGATGGCTCTAAATTAAAAATATTCTTAATTAAACTTTATTTCTTAATATTCCAAATAAACTCATTTTTTCTATGTTTTTATCAATCCTTTTTAAGAAAGTCTTATTAAAATTACTCCAAAACCATACCTTTCAAAAAATATCATTATTTTTATTTATCTATTTATTTATTTTCCCTCTTTCAACATTCGATATGTGTGCATAACAATAAATTCATTTCTTTTCTTTTTCTCTTAAAATTAATCGTCTGCAAAACTATTTCGTTTGCACGGATATTTGAAAATTCTGAGTCGATTATAAATTGGTTAAATAATATTTTTTTAAAATAAAATTATTGTCTGTGGAATATAGTCTCGGCTCTGCGCATGAGTTATGTTTACATAAAAGAATTATGGTTCGAGAGTAAAGAATGTTCTAGAATTTTCTTTAAGATTTAAGAGAGGAAGCCTTGAGGTGATAAGAGAGATTCTTGGGTTTTCTTTTCCATGAGTACGGCTGGTTGAAGTAAATGATGGAATATTTTTTGGATATTTCGGTTAAAGATCGTTTTCAAAAGGAGCTTTTCCCTCTATCATGACTACAGTTTAATAAATGAACTTACAGCAGCCAATGAGTAATTTATTGAATCCTCTACATCTATTTTTTTTTCTCGCTGGCTATGACTTCTGTGTGGTGAAAGGGAAACCCGGCGATGATGTCTCTGGCTCCTAACTTTAAAATGCCACAGTCATTTATTTGAGTCGACAGGATTGCTAATGCCTGTGCTGCCTTTTTCGGATTTTGAAAGAAATTTGCTATGGAACGAAGTGATAATAAAACCTATGGATCGCCGAATAATTTTTCCCGCCATGGTTGAGAGGATTAAATCGCTTTCTGTGAGAATGGTTTGAAAGATTTCTTCGAAATATCTCGTGAATTCCTGAAGCCTGATATTTTTGGTCATAATGATAAATTTTTGAGACCTGGTGATTTCGAATTGGATTTAATAAGGAAATACAAGCGCCACGATGACTGACATTCATTTTGTTGCCGCCCAAATATTCGATCAGTGACTTTAGGTATTACTGGTAGTGATGACCAAAAAAAAAAAAAAAAAAAAAAAAAAAAAACTTTCAGGAACAACTGAAAGCCGATTGCTAATTACTTTGAAAATTTTCGTTGTTCTTGTCTCCCCTAGGATCATCTTGAGAAATTATTCTAAGAGTGAGTTATTTTCAAAATTAATTGAATATTACTTGTATACTTTTTATGTATTTGTGTAGATTATTTATTCTCTGTTTGTGAGATTTATTTATTTATTTGTTTGTTTTTCTTTGAGTCTTATTTATTAATCTATTTATGAATATTATTATTATCATTATTATTTGTTGGAGATTGAAACATTTTTGCTCTTAAGGATTTAATTGAGGAGTATGATGCTCTTAAGACAATTACTGTTGCATACTAAAGACTATTATGATATTTTTATGCACGTTGTAAGATAAGTTTGTAATAATAATGAAGTATAAAAGAACTTAGAAGCTCAAATTTGTTTTTTAAAAAGTACATTTTCTAATTTATTGATATTTGTTTGTTATCAAGAACTATTCTCAGAATGCGGTATTTTTATGATGATGTTCCTATTACAAGACATTTGAGCTAGAAAACTAAGTTAACATTTATGTTTTTTCTTTTATTTGTTAGAATTTCTGGTTGCAGTGAGCTTTAGTTCCCGGATCTTATAATTTATTTAAATTCAGTAAGAAAAATAGAACTGTACAAAGCTGCTGCTAGGATTTTGACTGATAAATATAATTAATTTTTTCAGTAAATTTTGTAATTTTAAGTATGAAATTACCTATCATTGAAATTTTGTATCTGTTTATGATTTATGAAATAATAGAATTAAAAAGTTAATTCCCATTTAAGCTATAACTATGATATTTACAATTTCTATTTTTATTAAATAAAATTTCTGGTTAAAGTTAACAGCTAAATATTGTCACAATTTCACGATAATTCTGATTAAGAATTTTTAAAGGGTGGATAATAGTTTTGTGTGACACAACTAGAATGTAAACATAACCAGTAGACAAAGCCCTCAAAATTGCGAAAGCGCGAACTCGTGAATTTCACCTTAAAAGTAAAAGACTTTATGATCGAAATTTTGTCGAATCCCCATTAAAAATACAAGACTCTGTAATTTATGAATAATTTAAATACCCTAACAATCAAAAATTAGAACCTACTTTCTCGGGACCATACAAAATTATAAATAAACTTTCTGATGTAACTTATGAAATAGATAAATTTAATTATGAGACAGGACAGAATTCCGTTATTGTGCATGTTTCTAAATTAAGACCCTATTTTTCACCCGAAGATTTTAAATTGTTTCATGAGCAACCCGAAAAACAAACAAAACCTCAGATACAATCACAATCACTAGATCAAACTAAAGTCAAGACAGTAGATTAACTTTTAATTCTTATTCTTTAAATATTTTATCACCATAATTTTCAACATTAGTAGGTATGTTCTTGGTGGCCAACAAGAATATTACTTGTTTTTGGGAGTTTTTGGGGTTAATTTGGGCTCCTTATGCAGGCATAAGGTGTACACTTTGATTGTAAAAGCGTTCAAATTGATGTTGATAAATTAATTTTAAGTGTATTTAATTCTAACTATATTTACTCATTTATTTGACATTAGTATTATTCTACTTATTCAACAGATATTATGTGATAACAGTTATAAAATCTGATGATTCTACTCAAACCTATAACATAATATGTGATTTTCAGTGATTGTGAAAACTACAGATATTAAAAGTTTTTCAAAAGAGCAAACTATTTTTATTTCTATTTCTCAATTAAGAATGACAAATTTTATTCCTATTTGTTTTTTATTATTAAAGTTTATAAACCATGTGTAGATAAAACATTAATCTTCATTTGGCATTTGAAAACTTATAACCAAATTTGACAATTTTGTAAAAGAGTATCAGAGAGGAAATATTGTAAGGAAATACTGGTTGAGAGTCCATTTTCTAAATAGTTAGATTTAATTTTATTTGGATTTTGGAATTATTATTATTATTATTTTTACGCATACTTTCGGCTAGCAAAAAATACTTTCTTATGCTATTATAAGATAAGAAAATTATTTAGTTGCAATGTAATTATTTTTATCCTCAACCAATATTTTCCCTATCAATAATAAATAAAGTGTGATATTTTCTTTTGATTATACTCTTGCTTTATTATTATTATTATTATTATTATTATTATTATTATTATTATTATTATTATTATTATTATTATTATTATTATTATTATTATTATTATTGTTATTATTATTATTATTATTATTATTATTATTATTATTATTTCTATAATGAAGTATAGTATGTATTACATTTTTATTGAGAAAAAATAGGATATGGAGGATTATTATTGTTGTTGCTGTAAATTTTGAGCTTTATTATACTACTTCTTCTTCTTCTTATTATTATTATTATTATTATTATTTGAATTTTTCTATATTATTTATTATTAAGGTTTTGAAATGATACTATTTATTATTAAAAATTTGACATATTATTAAAAAATGTTGGAATCCAACAAAAAACAATATTAAACCAAAATGGAAAAATTACTAGTAAACTGGATTGAAGATCTTTTATTTGAAGGACAGTATTTGGTAAACTTTCCGGAAATTCTTATTTAGATTAACTATTGATAGTGAACTACATTGAAGAATTGCATTTTTAAAAACTATGAAAGACTTTTTTCATTTGAAGGACTTCATTTAAAATAAACTATGCATTAAGTTATTGTAAATATTTAAACTTCCATGAGAAAGAGATTTTTATTGTTTTTATTATATTTTTATCTCTTGCTTATTAATATTCATAACTTATTTACTGTTATTATATGTATTATCTCCTATGCACTTACAAATGGTAAGTGATGTTGTAACATTATTGTATTTCTTTCAGGGAAATGCTCCTACCTAAATTTAATTCAGAATTATTTTCTCTTAACTATTTTATTTTAATCGCTAATATTTTTTATATTGCGTTAATTTTCTTTTCTTCCATCTGTTGGCTTCCTGAGTTTGACAGTTTTATTCCAAAATTTAACTTTTCTAAATTATTAGATTTCTGTTGTCTGAACTTATTTAACTATCAATTTCATACAAAGTTTTGGGGAGGGGGGATAATATTACAAATTTAATTTTTTTTCGCCGAAATTAACCTTTATACTATATTAATTTCCTTATAACAATATTCCGTACTTAGTTCAACTTATTAAATTAAAATCTTGTTTCTAGATCTGATCTATTAATCTTTATGGAAACGATATAAATTCTTAACTCGTCTTAAAAAACATTTATTTCAGTATGTGTAAATTTAAAAGATGGCTCTAAATTAAAAATATTCTTAATTAAACTTTATTTCTTAATATTCCGAATAAAACTATTTTTTTTCTATGTTTTTATCAACCCCTTTTAAGAAAGTCTTATTAAAATTACTCCAAAACCATACCTTTCAAAAAATATCATTATTTTTATTTATCTATTTATTTATTTTTCCTCTTTCAACATTCGGTATGTGTGCATAACAATAAATTCATTTCATTTCTTTTTCTCTTAAAATTAATTGTCTGCAAAACTATATCGTTTGCACGGTAATTTGAAAATTCTGAGTCGATTATAAATTGGTTAAATAATATTTTTTTTAAATAAAATTATCGTCTGTGGAATATAGTCTCGGCTCTGGGCATGAGTTATGTTTACATAAAAAAATTATGGTTCGAGAGTAAAGAATGTTCTAGAATTTTCTTTTTAGATTTAAGAGAGGAAGCCTTGAGGTGGTAAGAGAGATTCTTGGGTTTTCTCTTCCATGAGTACGGCTGGTTGAAGTAAATGATGGAATATTTTTTTGGATATTTCGGTTAAAGATCGTTTGCAAAAGGAGCTTTTCCCTCTATCATGACTACAGTTTAATAAATGAACTTTCAGCATCCAATGAGTAATTTATTGAATCCTCTACATCTATTTTTTTGCCCTCGCTGGCCATGACTTCTGTGTGGTGAAAGGGAAACCCGGCGATGATGTCTCTGGCTCCTAACTTTAAAATGTCATATATATATATATATATATATATATATATATATATATATATATATATATATATATATATATATATATACATATATATATATATTGTATAGAATTTCCTTTAACCCTCCCGTTACCATATTATTATATAAATAAATTAAAAAAAAAAATCTTTCTAACTTTTAATACTTCTAAAATACCACTGCAAATCATGTGCAAAAAGATTTTTTTTTGTAATGTTGCTGTATCTATTTATTTTTTGTTCACATCTCATATGAGGCCCAAAACATTTCCACATTTTTTAAGGAATCTTTTATGTTTAAAATTAATTTGAAAGCATACACAAATTAAGGGAAGGTTAAAGAAAAAAAAAAAAAAACATTTTTTATCTCGCAAAAAAATTAAGCAGCTCTAAAAATTAGATCATTTCTCTTCTAAAACAATAAAGCAACAATTGTAAATAATGCTAGAAATTATCTACTACTGACATCTAAGTATGCTTAATGCAACTGTTTAGAAGTCTCATATGTATTCTAAACGGTTTAATAGTATTACTAAACAAAAAAGGAAAAAACCCGTTTTTTTCCCCTTTTAAATATTGCAATTCGAAGTAGGATTAAATGGAAAATCAATGTGTGATATCTAACCGCGACAAAGTTCTAGCATTGTGAGAACGAGCCTGAGAGAAAATGTTACTCAAATATGTTCCCATGGTGGTTACTTTTCAAGTGATTTCAAATACATGTGGTTCTTTTCTTGTTCTAAAAAGAGCTTCAAACAAAAGTTCCAAAATTATACCTTGCCAGGCACAGAAAGAAAGAAAAAGAAAAAGAAGAAGAAAAAAAACAACAACTTCGTCATAGATGATCGCTATGATCAAAATATAACCTTGGGAAATGAGCAGTCAATTTCATGTTTACCCTTTTGAGATCTAATAATGCGTAATCGGACTGATTACACGTGATACCACTTTTCTACAATTTAAGTGATTGAGACAGACTCCTTCCGAATTCGGTGCTGTTGGAATGGAAAAGCGGGAGGTTAAAAAGTGAAGCTTCTGAAAATTTTTCTGGGTAACAACGCCACTTTCTGAAAAAATGTGGATGCAGAGAAGAACATCCCATTCGCAAGCGAAGTGCAGCTACTTCTGTGAAATACAAAGTAAGGAGAGGAAACTCACGAGTTGCAACTGAACAGTGAGACGTTATTTGAAGTATAATGCTCTGATCTATACTGTATGGTCACTATCCAGACAAAAGAAGATAGTTTTCGTGAAACTATTTTGATATTAAAAGCATTTTTTACTTATTAATGGACAATAGGTGCAAAAGTGATCGACATTTATCTTAACAATTGTCAATTCTGTTCTCTAGACACAATTTATCTTTAATTTTTTTTTATCAAAGAATTTTCGTTAATCTTGGTGATGAAACGTCATCGAGCCTCTGTAAATACTTATATATACCTTCCTTATTTTTTTTTAATAACCAAGAGTAGGATTTTATAAACAAATACTTGAAATTTGGATTTAAAAGAAGTTAAAGATGTATTACCGGCTGCCATCAAATGAAGTTTGATTGACATGGCGCAAGCTTTTACAATATTATCAAAATTCAAGCGCCTTCCATTTTCCAAAGATATTGCAGAAACATTACTTAAGGTTAACCTTTTGAGGTCCGATTTTTTAAAATCCATTTTTAGGAAAAAATTCTTTTGCGTTAATAACATTAACACTAACTATCCAAGTAGATTAATTATTGTTTAGCAATTGTTTCATTTTTTGAAAGATAACAAATGTTGTCTATTTGCGTACTATTCAATTTATATTTATAGAACAATAGTCTAAGGAAGAGTTTTCGGACAGGTTTAGAAAATAATGTATTACAACAAGATTTAACTTATATTATAAATTTCTAATACTTTTTGCTCTTTATTACGCATCGTCCTCTTACACACAGAAAAAAAGTTTTCTTGAATCAACAAAAATTTCTTTGGTCCAACAAATCTTTTAGTTTAAATATGGGCCAATGGAAATTTTGTTTAAATAAATAAAAAAACATTGCTTTTTTATTTCAATTTTCCGTCCACAATTTTCATCCAAAATTCCTAATAACGTAATAATAATGTCATTAATCCGCCTCAATTTGAAAAGTTTTTATTATCCAAAAATTATGTTAATCCTTTATAGCTATATAACTCAATTAAGCAAAATTACGTGAGGGAGTTATGGCTGCTGCACGCCAATTTAAATTTTGCAAAAACAACAAAATGTTACTGGAATTACAAATTAAAAATACAAGACTTTGTTAAGGCTCAAATAAAATTGATGAAATTTTGTTAAAACTTTATAAGAGAGTTAACAATATTTTTTTGTCTGAACAACAAAACTGATTTTTTACTTTAATTAAAAAATTCGCTTAAAACAACTAAAATGTACTCAACAAAACATGTTTTGCAGTTTTAATAAATTCCCTTTTCTGGGTGTAGAAAAGTAGTTTGTATTTTAAATTTAAAGAGTGAAATATATATTTAAAACAAAAGAATCGCAAGCGGAGCAAAGAGAATTGAGAAAATAATAATAAAAATTATTATTATTAAATGCCTAAACATAAATGAAGTAATATAGTAAATGCATAGACACACATACTACTAACATTAATACATGTAAATAGTATTTCTTAAAACAAAATAATACTCCATTAAAAGTCACGTACTAGTAATTGTACACCAGACCCGAAAGGGTTAAACTAACACTACTGATGTTAAAATTATAAGAGGATTTCTGCAGAGAAATCACTATCAGTTTCAGCATTGAGTGTTTGTTGAAAAGTATTATACTAATGGCGGTTCACCACAATAGCGCCGAATTTTGGCCAGTTTGGCAAAATATCGCAAAAGTTGGTGACAAAAATAAGTTGCCATTATATGAAGGCAACCATACGATAGCTGATTAATAATTAACATAATTTCGAAAAAATTCCCTTTTAAATAAATTAATTTTAAATATTTGCAATTTAATTTAAACTCCGCGCATATTTAATTAACTTAAATATAAAAGTTTAATTTATAATTTTTGAAACTCATGGAAAACTGATTTAAACAGCAGTAATGGCATTATCTGCACAAAAATGTCAATACCATCACAATAGGCATTATGCCATAAACTTGTCTCCATTACTTAACATAAATGTTATCTGCCCGAAGATACTTTTTTCTTTAAATTGAAACACTTTTTCTTTATTAATTTTTAAATTGCTTGAAAGAAATTAGATTATGCCGCTGACAACAGATGAAAAAAAATATTGTAATTAAAGTAAAAATATATAAACAGAGAAAGTTCTAGTTTTTGCTAACTTTTATCTCGTCGTTTTCTGTTTAAACTTCTGGAAATGAATTTTATATTAGTTTTTTGATTTGGTGGTCAACTTCTATAAAAGTCATTAAAATCTTATTTGATGAACCCGCATTCGTTATAAGACCGAAGCTTTTCGAACGTCTTGTCTTAACTTCAGCGGATTCTAAGATTTTTTGATTATATGGACAGCTAAATTATTTGCTTGAACAGCTGAACAGTGCACTTTAAGGATACTAGGTAGAAAAACCCAGCCGAATATTTTGATATTTTATTGATGGTCATTGATTGAAACTTTTAATCTAAATCTTTATTGCCTGTGCTGCAAAGGTTATATTATTTTTTTAAATAAAATTGCTTCAGATGATATAACTTATTATATTTTAAATAAAATTAAGTTTAAAATGACTAACTTTCTTTTAACTCTTTCTATTGTGAGGTCATTGTGTCACTAACAACGGTTACTTTATGATCAAAATTGTCTAATAACCAAATCTTTTACTTGCTTATTTATTTTTTAAGGGTTTTGTAATGAACATTTTCTTTACATAAGGGTTCCGATCAAAACTGCTTATTTTCAGGCTTATTTTTAAATTCATTTTTGTTCTCAAATGCATCAAACTTTCAAAATCTCTTATTTAGAAACTACATAATGTGCCGTGTTTGTCGATTTTTTGGTAAATGTAGAAAATATTGAAAAAAATGCTGTCAAAGTTGCCAATTTGAACAGAAATTTCCGAACAGGAGATCTGGGAACGAAAAAAAAAAATGATCGAAGTGAGAAAATAATTGTTTATAAATCAAATTCTAATTAATTCAGCGAAAAATTACATCATACGTCATCTTCTACACCACTTCAAAAATCATCCCTGCAAGTTTCATGTTTCTACTTTTAAAAATGATCCTGAAAATGTATGTAAAACTAGTAAACCTTCTGATCGGGAGCTTCAACTGAGCTCTGCAAGTCATTGTTTTTTTTACATCCTTTGCATATCATTCAACTTCCTACAAACAGCAATTTTAAATTTTAAAATTCCGTAAATAATTATAAGAATAAAAAAATACTTTGAGATTTTAAGATATTGGAAGTGTTAAATTAAAGTTGTTTTTATGTAAAGTTATTCTGAAATTCTTTGAGCTATTTATTTTAATAATATTTTAAAAAATAAAGGGGATTTATGTGGGGGGGGGGGTTGCCTCCCTGAACTCTACCCTCCCCCTAGTCTCATTAAGTTTGTACTTGTAAATGAAGTTAATTTCATTTTGCTTGTGTTCGATTAATTTTTCTTTATTTTTTTTCCATTTATTTTGAGATAATATTTTAATCATGTTTCTAAAATATATTTATCATGTTATTTCTTGAAAATGTTGCCATCGAATGCAATGAAACATGCCAAAATGTGAGTAAATAAAGGCATTTTTTGCCCTTTAAATTTTCTTTTTATCACTCATAGCAAATATGAGTTACTTATACTTATTTTCAAATAATATATATATTTATAAATTCTAGTGACTCCAATCATTTTAGAGTATTATGAATAGAGATGCCTTTGAAAGGGTTAAATATTTCATGGTACACTAAAATTTATTTCATATCGAAAACGAATAATCAAATAAAAAATGCATTTCAAGCAGTTACCGCTTATAATATTTGTATTTTATCCCTTTAAGACCGAATATACATGATGATGCAGGTTCAAATTTATTGAGCTTTGCTACATTCTGAAACTTATTCAGCCCCAAAGGGTGTGATATTTAAAACTACAAAATGTAGGTTAAAAAAAAAGGAAAATATCTTGATTAATAAAATGCATATAGTTAGCTCCGAAAAATTCTCCCATCAATCCTGAAGGATTACTACGCGGCCCTGTAAATGAAGCATAAATTCTTCAAGAACAATTTTCTATAGGGATGTACTACTGTGAACTTCAGTATCATTATTTTATTCAATTATTAATTTTATCCCGAAATTCAATTTTAAAAAGGAAAATGAGAGAATATAAGAGACCATATCACTAAAGAAAATTCTAGTGTATTAATAATTTTTATTATTTAGTTTTTGTTTTTTATTCTAAGTTAGAATCTCTATAAATATTTGAAACCTAAAAAAAAAAAGAACTAAAGTTTTTGTTTTCAGTAAAAGCAATTCTATAGTTGGCGAATCATAATTCACGAGAGATAATTCATTATGAAAGATGCTATGATGAATTGCAGTCTAGCGTATAATGGCATTCACACAAGAATACTGCTGCATTAACTCATAAAATGTTTATTTTAGTCAATTAATCTTGAGGGTCATTTAGCATAATTAGGTAAAAACCAAGTGAGTCCTTCAGCAATATTGTTTTAGGTATACTTATAAAGAATAAACTTTTACTGAGTTCTCAAGATTTTGATATAATACCTCACTGTAACAAAAATGTAATAATTAAAGTAGTTTTATCACTAAGAAAATAAGTGTCAAAGTTTAAGCTAAGGGATCAACGTTTTCCCACTGTACACGTATAAAGAAGTTTTAGATAGGAGTTCTATTTTCTTTTTAAATTGTTTGTTGTCTGTTTTAAAACAGTTGTTTAAAAATTTATTTCAGGTAGAATTGAAAATTTGAGAAATGAGAAAAAAAAAAAAAAATATATATATATACTTAAAAAAAAAAAAAAAAAAAAAAAAAAAAAAAAAAAAAAAAAAAAAAGGTGCGGTAAATTATATTGAAACTTAGATGAATATATTGTAGTATTGTGATCAGTGAATTTGTTTAGAAAAAGAAAACTGTTATTAATTTATTAAATCTCGTGTAATACATATATATAAATTTTGTTCTGTTTAAACCGATTCAAATCATCAAAATGTGAATCAAACAACTACCAATCATCGACAGCACTTTATCAGAATATTGCTATTGTGTCCCTTTACTCTAAATAAATAATGCATTTTATGCATATCATCTTCAGGTACAGAGAATATCCCATAATTGAATTTAAAAACGTGTATCTACATCGTACAATCCAAAAATATTTCTTAGGATGCGAATAATTTTTCATACAGATAGATGAACCAAATCCATAAACACTTTTATATTACAGTACTCCTGATTATCCGGCACTCCGTACTACCTAGTTTTGTTAAAGAAAAAGAAATCTCTTAATAAAATTGGGAATTAGTTTGCCAACATGTTGAACCCAGGTGTCTGCTAAGATCTATAATTATCTTATATGATATATGCCGTCGCAGAACAATGCTAAAAGGAAAAACTTTAATCGATCAAAAACTTTTCATAAACTAAACATTCCACATTTTGACTCTTTTATCTTTATTAAAATTTTTCATATTTCTCTAATTATTTATCAGTGAACTGTAGAATAAGTTTAAATCGTTTTTTCCGAAAGTAACCTTACTTTTTACGACAAGTTATTGTAAACGGTATATATTGTATTTATAACTCTATGCCTACAGCTTATATGAATTTATGTTTCCTGCAACAAAATTAGGAAAATAAATTTTAAAACGCGTGCAATATTTTAATTCTTCGTCTTCGGTTTTGATATATAGTGTGTTTTTAATGGTATGAAAATGGCAGGCTACCCGTATTTACAAAACTCGGACGTGTTCGTACTGCCCTTATTCACATTAGGCCGATAATCGTTAGTTTTCTTTATATTACAAAATGCTAAACAAATCATAAATGCATGCTAGGGTTTATTTTAAAATAATACAGCTTAAAAAAAAAAAAAAAAAAAAAAAAATTATGTCAAGCGTAGCAAATGAGGTGCTTTCGTACTATAATGAAATTTTTAAAATATTCTGATTTTGGTGCAATAGTATACACTTCTTACACATATTACAGTATACTATTCGAAATCTTTTATGTGTCACGTAAATACTCTTTCCTTTCTATTATAAAAGAAGTAATTTGTAGTAAACTTCAGCAACGTTATATTAATTTCATAAAACGTAAAATAGTTTAATATAATTAAAATGCGCCTCAAACAGTGTTTTCCCTTATATCGTTATGTAATAGAATACTTTTGTGCGGCCTATAAATGAATAACAAATACTCTTTGTACCATTGATTGTACAGAATGTATATTTTAGTATATACTTCATAGATGTATATCCATTTTATTATGTTCGAAACAATGTAACATCATTAAAATGCACTTGAATCTATTTTTCCATTGGTCGTAATGTAACGTAATATTTCTGATTGTCCCTGTAATTAGACTATGCATCCAATTTTTATAAAATTTGGAATGACTTTATAAAATTATGCGACAGTTATATATTTTAATTTTCAAACGATTCATTTGGGTAGTTTTTGCTCTGTTATATATAGACTGACGGACAGGAATGAATGACGACTATAGGTTTTACGTAGTTGCATAATTACGAACGCACCTAAAAAGCGCGAGAAAAAATAACATAAAGCGAAATACAATTTTAATACAATATTTTTTATAATAATTTCTTGATAAAAAAAAAAATAATAATAGAATCACAGTTCCAAGTCGAACCCTTCAGAAAATTGGATCGGGCGCAACAAAATTGACTGTCCTCGAACTTATCGGGGACTACTGGTTACTAAGTTTCTGAATTCTCCTGGGTAATGTTAAGTCTATGTGTGTTTAATACATTTGCATATTTAAAATAAATGCTCTGAAAAATAATATTTTTTCAGCTTCTTTTTCTGTGTACAGTTCTTAAGAGATGTCGCTTTTTTTTATTAGTTGTTAAACTATTTCTAAAATCTATGCTTAATTTTATAGGACATTGCCTCCAGTTCGTCAGCTTTTAACACATAAAACATAAAATTACTCATAAATTAGCTTAAAGAAAAAAAAAAAGAAAAAAGAAAAGAAAAACGGACATCCTGATTACACACAAAAAAAGAAGTCCAAAATATTCATATCATGAGGAGATATTTTAAATATACGAATGCATGAGATGCCCACAGACTTAACATTAGCGCAGGGAATTCGAAAACAGAGTGACTAGCAGACTTAAAGAGTTAATCATGCAATTCTTATGCTGAATATTCCAAAAAGGAAAAAAAAAAAAAAAAAAAAGAGAGAGAAAGAGAATGTAAGAGAACGTACGGCGGGATTAAATCCAAGCGCATAAAATTTATAATTCTTTATTCCCTCTCTTTTTTTCTTTTTTACATATCTCAGAGCCTAACTTTTGCAAAAATATAAGATTGTCATACAATTTACACATCATGTTCCATGTAATATGGCTATTTTAGCGAATCCCCCAACGAAATCCCCCATTAATATCTGAAATTTTGAAACTTAAGTTATTGTTTTCAGCGAAAGCATTTCCGTAGCTCCAGAATCATGATTCAGGAGAGATAATTCATTATGAAAGATGTTACGATAAATTATATTACAGCATAAAATGAATTCATTCAACCTGCATTACCTCACAAAGTGTTTATTTTAGTCAATTAATCTTGAGAGTCATTTAGCATAATTAGATAAAAACCAGCGAATTTTCAGACGACACTGTCTTAGATAGATATTTATAAACATAAAACTTTTAGCGAGTTCGTTATAATAGATCACTGTAAAAAATGAATTAATTGAAGTATTTTTATGTTTATGAAAAGAAGTATCACCTGTTTAAGTGATTAATATTTCTTTTTCTGTTTGAGAAAGTGTTACTCAAGAACTCTATCTTCTTTTGAGTCGTTTGGTGACAGTTTCAAAATACCTTTGTTTAAATATACCTTTTCAGTCGAATTTAAAGTTTGAAAAGATGATAAAGAAGAAATTTGAGTAATGAAAATTTAGTCTTTAATGAAAGGTATGATTAACATATTAAAATTAAATGAAGATATTCTGACAGTTTGGATATTAAAACCTCGCGATATTATTTAACAGGGGATTAACTAAATACAACAGTAAAAATATTCATTAAAAAACGAACAAGCAAAACCAGCAATACACTGTTAAAAAAAGGTGACAAACCAGCTGCATTTGGCGCCCATGGGTGAAAAAGAGTTACCATTTGACACCTTCGAGCTTGAAAATGTGATTGGGGTGCCGTTTGATCCCACACTGGGTGATTCACGTTAATTAAAGTGCCGCGCAATACATACCGTTGGAAGATTTTCACCCCTTAGTCATTTGCGCATATTCTGTGGCGTGTGTCCTTCCTCTTCAACTCCCTTCACTGGTGGATCAAAACAGCAGTTTCTCCCTACGAAGACTACCATCGCGCGTGCTCTATCCCAATTTCATTTAGAACTTCGGATGGTTAGCTTTTGGCGAGCTTTTTCTATAAAGCAACCTTTGAATTTCAGGACATTTCAACATTTCAAGGAGACTTTGAAGATGAGCTCGATGGTCGAGCGGTTAGAGCGTTGAGCTTGCAATCAGACATTGTGGGTTCGAATCCTTCGCGGACCAAAGTCGTTTTTATAATTTCTTTTTATTATTTGGTACTCTGGATTAAAGGTGCTATCTTTTCACCTTAATTAAAGGTACCATTCTGGTTCCTGTATGGGTGTCATCAATGAGACAAGCCTTTCATCCCTAAAAGGTGCAATGTGTCACCTGTAGTTGTAACAGTGTATTAATATATGAAGCTTTATTAGTAGATTTTATTTATCAGACGTAATAAAAAATACTAGCAAATATATTTTCATTTTTGTTTTCAAAGATATAGATATTTTGTCCCGATAGTGGTTAAATAAAATATGTAAGCGAGGCAGATTTTTAATATTTTCAAATGACAATCTCGTTATAATTTTTCCTTCATAACCTTTTTATAATGGAGATGTTGATCAGTTTTTACATTATCAATGTTTTTTTAAGTTCTGAATGGAGCTACACATGGATATTTGCATATAGATAATATCATAATATTGATATCGTCATATAATTTCCGCATCATGTTCCATGTAATATGACTATTTTAGCGAATCCCCCAATGAAATCTCCCATTAATATCTGAAATTTCGAAACTTAAGTTTCCGTTTTCAGCGAAAGCCTTTCTGTAGCTCCAGAATCATGATTCAGGAGAGATGATTCATTATGAAAGATGTTATGATAAATTATATTACAGCATAAAATGAATTCATTCAACCAGCATTACTTCACAAAGTGTTTATTTTAGTCAATTAATCTTGAGAGTCATTTAGCATAATTAGACAAAAACCAGTGAATTTTCCGACGACATTGTTTTAGATAGATATTTATAAAGATGAAACTTTTAGAAAGTTTGCTATAATAGATCACTGTAAAAAATGAATTAGTTGCAGTATTTTTTTGCTTATGAAAAGAAGCATCACTTGTTTAAGTGATTAATATTTTCTTTTTCTGATTGAGAAAGTGTTACTCAAGAACTCTGACTTCTTTTGAGTCGTTTGATGACAGTTTCAAAACCCCTTTGTTTAAAAATACCTTTTCAGTCGAATTTAAAGTTTGAAAAGATGATAAAAGAGAAAAATGAGTAATGAAAATTCAGTCTTTTAAGAAAAGGTGTGGTTAATATATTAAAATTAAATGAAGATATTCTGATAGTTTGGGTAATAAAACCATGAAATATATTGTTTAAAAGGAGATTAACTAAATCAAACTCTAAAAATCTTCTATATAATAAAAGCCTAAGTCATGTGACAACAACACTTCCGGGCTTACCCGCTTCACTCTTTATATGCTATGCAGCCAATTTCATGATAGCCAGTGCAGGTGATAAGTCGCCCATCTATATTATAAAAGCCCAATATCATCAACACTTCCAGGTCTCCCCATTCACATTTTTATATGCATTATTGCCATTTTGGTACTTTTATGCTAGCCGAGTGCAGGTTTGCCAAATTTTATGCCATATGCTTGTTTCATTTGAAATATAAAACTATAACTTATTTCATTTAAAATACTGTTACGAATTTTGTAAATAACTAGTGTTTGTACTCTAAAATAATGTAAATAATCTTATTAAGCTCCATTTCTTTACTAATATTAGTTTTTGTTACATTGTCTCTGTTATCAAGCAAACTTGTCCATTATTTTCAGTGAATGTCTATGGCAGCTTTGCGAAATATTAGAGATATCGCCAAGTTGGCGTCACTTTTGGCGACTAATTTTGATCGCCAAATTTGGCGATATATCGCCAAGTTGGTGACAAAATTGGCGATTGTTGGCGATGGTAACCCTTCCCTCTCTATGGTAACCCCCCCAGGTCTACTGATACATTGAATGTTTTTCTTCGGTTTCTGGATTTTTCTAGAAGGTTGTAGAAATTTCCGGCGCATGCTACGAGCCTATATAAGGAGAGCAATGCGAGCTGTTATTATTATTATTTATCGGTCAGTCATTGAGTGAGCTACGATTAAGCAAGTTTGCTTGAGTTTTATTTACGTTGTTTTGAATGTGATTTAGTGTTGAGACATTGTATAAAAAGTCTCTGGAACCTATATCGGCACTTGTACGATAGATTTGAACAATTATTTTTGAATATCTAGTAATATTTGTGAGTTTCGAAGACTCTGTTGTTCTGAAGATCTGCAAATAAATTATTTTCTACTTTTCTAAAAGACAAGAGTTTGAAGTTGTCTAACCATAAGATCAAAAGAACCCTATATACGCTACAATTTTTGAAGGATTTATAGAAGTGTGATTTTATGGCGAAAACGAGAGCAACGGAAGAGCAACTGAGTGAGTTGTTGAAAGCTATTAATGGATTATCAAATAAAATGGATAAAGGCCAAGAAGAGTTGGCGGATAAAATGAATAAAGGCCAAGAGGAGTTGGCGGAAAAGATGATTAAAGGCCAAGAAGAGTTGGGGGAAAAGATGAATAAAGGCCAGGAAGAGTTGGCGGAAAAAATGAATAAAGGCCAAGAAGAGTTGGCGGATAAAATGAATAAAAACGAAGAAAGAATGAAAGAGTTGACGGAAGAATTGAAGAAGGAAGTTAATAAAAGTCAAGAATAAATGAAGAAAACTTTAGAAGAAAAATTCTCGTCGGTAGATAGAAGAATAGATTCGGTAGAAGAGAAAATGGAAAGGAAAATGGCGGAAGTAGAAGAGAAAATTCAGAATGAAGTTTGTAACGTTGAAGAGAAAATCAGTAACGTTGAAGAGAAAATAGGTGAAGTAGATGAAAAGCTAAATAAAAAAATACAAGATCTTGAGAAGAAACTTTCAGCGTCCAGTGGTAATTAAGAAGAATTTAGGAATCCGCCTGCTTCTCCTGTGCAAGTTAAGCTGTCGACATACGACGGAAAGAGTTCCTGGCATGTTTACAAAACCCAATTCACCATTGTAGCCGAAGCGAACAAATGGAGTGACGAGGTGAAAGCTTGTCAACTGGCAGTATCTTTGAGAGGAGAAGCCGCCGACGTGCTGCAAACATTGCCCGATATGACGCGACTCAATTTTGAGATTCTAAGTTGTGCACTTGAAATGAGATTCGGAGAAAAATTCTTGAAGGATTATACGAGAATACAAATGAAGAGCCACTATCAAAAATCGAGTGAAACCCTTCAAGAGTTTGCCTCAGAACTAGAACGGCTGGCAAATTTAGCATTCATCGACTGCCCAACAAATGTACGGGAAATGCTCTCACTGCAGTACTTTGTAGACGGAATAAAAGATCCCGAAGTGCAGAGAGCGGTACGAATGGCAGATGTACAGGATTTAAAGGCTGCATTACTATATGCCTTAAAGTTGGAAGCAGCTACACAAGCCAGCCGAAGAGATCGTCATTCAGTCCGAGGGGCAACGGTGAACAAAAGCTCAGACACTGAGATTGACTTCTTGAAAGAAGTTAGGAAAATAAATCAAGAACTTGAAGCTTTAAAATACGGAAGAACAAGCTCAAGAAGACAGAATCTCACGTGCTGGGGATGCAGTGATACAGGACATCTCCGAAGAAATTGCCCCAAAATCCACGAACGTGAGATAAATTCAAACAGTCAGCAGGGAAACTAAATTTTGGCCATCTCGCGGGGCGGAGGTTGCCAGAGAATGAAAAGCCCCACCTGAAGATCCTCCAGATATCAAAAATGAGTGGCGGTGATAATGAATTAATGTGATAGGCTTTATTAACGGAATTCAGTGCCGTTTGATTGTTGATACAGGAGCCAATGTAACAATAATAAGAGAAGATTTGGCTCGAAAACTGAAATGTAAACTCATCTGGACTCCACCCTGCGTTACCCTGCAAACTGTGACGGGCGACAAGATAGGCATATATGGAAAGGCCAATTTAACCATCAACTTTGGAAGGAAGCAAATATTATCATACGGCATATGTGGCTGACATAACAGATCCTTGAATAATCGGGCTAGATTTTCTGAAGAAGTTTGGCTTCAAACTTGATTTTAAAAATAATGAAATGCTATCTAAATTTGAAGAAATAAGCCTTTTTGGATTAAATAACGAAATTGAATATAAACAAACAGTAATAGCCAAAGAAGACATCAATCTAGGTCCAAGAACAGAATTTTTAGTTCCAGCTGTGATTAACAATGAAACTAATTATCGATTTGGCCATATAGATTATCCCGAAGACAATAGTAAGCAAGCAGGAGTATTGGTGGCTTCATCTGTAGTGGACCTCTCGAAGAAGACCATTCCAGTCAGAATTGCTAACATCAGTGATAAGACGAGGACTATCAAGAAAGGAGAGGTGATAGCATCATGTGCTCCTGTGACGTGCATAAGTCAAAATTCCAATCACTCTCAGAAATCTTCAGATAATTTAGTCAAGGATTTGTTACAAAATGCGGACTTAGATCCAAATCAAAGGGATGCTGCGGAAAGTTTAATTAGAGAATTCCAAAGTTTATTTTCCCAAACATCTGAAGACTTTGGACGAACTAAAATGGCACAACACCGAATTGACACGGGTGATCACTCTCCTATTAAACAGCACCCTAGACGATTACCTTTTGCCAAGCAAGAAGAGGTGCAGAATTTAATTAAGGATATGGAAGAAAATGACGTCATCGAACCATCGACAAGTCCATGGGCGTCTCCCATTGTATTAGTAAGAAAGAAGGATGGTTCTACAAGATTTTGTGTAGACTACCGCCGACTGAATGACGTCACTAAAAAGGATAGTTACCCTCTACCAAGGATCGACGACACTCTCGACATACTTGCGGGTAACACTTGGTTCTCGACTCTGGATCTGAAGAGTGGTTACTGGCAGGTAGAGATCCATCCGGACGACCGCGAGAAGACTGCCTTTACAACGGGACAAGAATTATGGCAGTTCAAGGTAATGCCTTTTGGTCTATGTAACGCACCTGCAACTTTCGAACTTCTTATGGAAACGGTTCTCCGGGGGCTGTCATACGAAGCATGTCTTGTTTATTTAGACGATATCATAATCATAGGAAAATCTTTTGATGAACATCTGAACAACCTCAGGCGGGTGCTACAAAAGTTAAAGGAAGCTAATTTGAAGTTAAGCCCTTCGAAGTGCAGTTTGTTTCGTAATGAAGTCGCCTACCTTGGACACATCATTTCGGTGGAAGGAGTTAGGACTGATCCGGAGAAGATATCGGCTGTGAAAAATTGGAATCGTCCAGCAGATGTTCACCAGCTTCGAAGTTTTCTAGGATTATGCACCTGTTACAGAAAATTTGTCAAAGGCTTCTCGATGATTGCAAGGCCACTTCATAAATTAACAGAAGCCAATCAAAAATTTATGTGGACACAGGAATGTGACGCTGCTTTCGAAAAGCTTAAGGAGGCCTTAACATCCACTCCAATTTTGTCATATCCTCAAATCGATAAACAGTTTATACTTGATACGGATGCAAGTAACGAAAGCATTGGCGCTGTACTGTTCCAGGAAATCGACGGCCAGGAGCGTGTTATCGCCTATTTCAGCAAGTGCTTATCAAAGGCAGAGCGAAACTACTGGGTAACAAGAAAAGAGCTTCTTGCTGTAGTGAAAGCCATAGACCATTTTCATCATTATCTTTACGGTCGAAAATTCCTGATCCGAACTGATCATGCTTCTCTAACTTGGCTATTGAATTTTAAGATCCCTGAAGGCCAGATAGCCAGGTGGATACAAAAGCTTCAAGAGTACGATATGGAGATACGCCATCGAAAAGGCTCATCACATGGAAATGCAGATGCTCTCTCAAGAAGACCCTGCTCAGAGAATTGTAGATACTGCGACCGGGTTGAGAAGAAATTTAATGTCAAAGGTCCTATAGTAAGACAAGTTACAACTGGGTCTACATCATCGCAAGATCCGTGGAGTGACGAGAGCCTGCGTAAAGATCAACTTGCTGATTCTGAAATTAAGCCAATTCTAGAGCGGAAAGAGTAGTCCAACAGGAAGCCCAGCTGGCAAGACATGGCCCATTACCATCCTACGACTAAACGTTATTGGGCTCTCTGGGATTCCTTACATTTGAAGAACGGCATCTTGTACCGAAAATGGGAGTCTGACGATGGAAAGACATTTAAATGGCAACTACTACTCCCTAAGTCGAGAATTTCTATGGTCCTTCAAGAACTGCATGGTAGTCCCACAGGAGGTCATTTTGGTGTAATGAAGACCCTGCAAAAGGTTCGAGAGCGTTTCTACTGGAATAATGTTCGCAGTGATGTGGAGAAGTGGTGTCGAACTTGTGACACCTGTGTAGCACGTAAAGGTCCAAAGAGGCGCACCCGTGGACGATTGCAGCGTTATAATGTAGGAGCTCCTTTCGAACGAATTGCTCTAGATATCCTGGGTCCTCTTCCTAGAACATCTGATGGCAACAAGAACATCCTCGTTTTTTACTTTTTCATATACACAATTACATAAATAATAATTAACAGTATTAATAATAACCTAAACCAAAATAATTAATTTTAACATAAAAGCATTGTTTCTAATTTACATAAAAAAAGTGCATATTTTGAGATAACACCTATTGAAATCAAATTGACATTCATAGTATCGCATTCCTAAAAAATAAATAAGCCGTAAAAGATTCATTCAATCACGAACGGTAAAAAAATAATCATGGAGGTTCGTAAAGCAAGTTTTTCAACAATAAATGGACAATATTCTTATGACATCATTGTAGATAATGACGTGATAGTTTTGTTACGTCTTAAGGCATCATTATAGATAATGACGTGATAGTTTTGTTACGTCTTAAGGCATCATATTAGGTAAAAGTGCGGAATTGTTTACAGTTTGAATTCACGATTTCTTTATTCGAAATTAATGAAAAAAAAAGCATGCTTTTTCATTATTAAATTTTGAAATAATGAATTATGAAATGCTACCATGATTGCAAACAGTTCTTAATTTCTCTGGTCGGAATCTTCCGATTTGGATAATAATTGAAGAAGTAAATTAAATTAAGAGTAAAAGTAACATGATGGAATGCGTAGAATGCGTGTGTAAATACAGTTTTAATGGCGCAATTTTCAATAATTTTCTGCTTTTAATACGTAATCATTCAGTTCTAGTTCGAGAGTTTTCTCTGTGTACAATAATTACGTATAAATAATTTGAAGAAACGTATAAGTAATTTGAAGAAAATATTATTCTTTGCATTGTTTTAACAATTGGCAACAATTTAAAATAATATATTTTTCTAAAATACATAAAAATCTCGAATCACTCGAATTGCTCAAAGTTTGAATTTAAAATGGAAATAAATCCTCAAAAATTTAATCACATAAAAAAAATAAATGCAATTTGCACACCGGGAAATTTTAATGTATAACATAAGAAAAAATTATTAAATTCCTATGCATAGTTTCTGTTTTTTGTAAAACTTTTTTAATGGAACGATTATGACCAACTTTAATATTAAATATATCTTAAAATAATTATGCGATTTCAAAGCTGTCTTCATCAACGTGTTTATCAAACATTTCTCCATAATACCACTGATTTTCATATTTTTGTCTGCAATAGTTTTTTTTTAAATTTTAACAAAGAAAGATCCACGACCGCAAAAAATTCATTGATAGTGGCGGTGACGGCTTTAATTAGTGTTTTTTAGAAAAGAGAGGAACTAAAATAAGTTAAACAATAGAAACTATTTTACCTATCTATATATTTATTTTCTATTTCTAGTTGAGACCAAAGGAGTATTAAATCGAATTTGCATAGGTAAATTTCTGTGCACTAACCTAATATGGTGCTCTATTAGCACGAGTAAAGCATACAAAAGTTTTAAAGGAAAAGTTTTGAATTTTTGATTAGAAAATGTAAATGTTTTCATCTTTACTTTCGTCAAACTTATGATATTTAATTACTAAAAATAATTGTTTAGACTATCAGATATAAGTATATTTTTAATGTTGTTCATGAAATGAAAAGTTAATTGATAAAAATTAAAACAATAAAAGAGTAATGAGATATGTTATTTCTAAAAAACGCATGTTTGTTTATGCAATGATATTTTAAAAATCCAAATGCTGTAAATTTATAAAGGATATACACATATAAACCATAATATTCTGAAGTTACTTTCAATTCATTCCAAATTTTGAATAATAATGAATTTCATTTTTTTCTGAATTTATAAATATATTTTATGTATAAATATCGAAAGACTCATATGCTTTCATCCGCCTTCTCTCCTCGCAAATCAAGTGTTGACGCTTCATATTATATTGCTTTTAGTTAAAGTTTTTACTTAATATTGAACAACTGAATTTTCGTAACGATGAAGTAATGATTATGTAACATATATCTCTATCTCTGTTTGAAAAATGTAAATACAGATTGAATTTTTAATACATTATTCATAAATTACAAAAATACAGTACGAAAAGTTTTAATTCATTAGACTTACTTAAAAAAATGTCATATCGAGGCAAACAACAAATTTATAATTACAGAATGTACTGAATACTTACGGATTTATTAATAAAGAAAAATTGTTAGTTTCAATTATTAATTAAAAAGGTATTTATTATGAAAATTTCGGCAGATTTTAAAATCCTTTTATTTAAATAAATAGTCAAAAATTGAAAAGTATTTACATCAGAAAAATTCTGTCAACATTTCTATATGAAACAATATAAAGATTAAACACTAAAATGCATATGGAAATGTATTAATACTATTTTGAATTGTAATTTTTGGAAAGAACAAATGTCATGTTTGTAAAGAATTGTATATAAAATTTGCAGATTTACGCTGAAATATTTCAGTGATATAGTATAATATCTCGTCGTAAGGAAAACATCGAAATTAAAAAGAGAAAAGCCGATTTGAAGAAAAAATAAAAATAATAATATAAATTCTACGTATCAAAAGAAAAAAATACGTTTAAATACTTTGATAAGTATGTAAAAATTATTTAAATGTTTTATTTTGTAAAATAAAAAAATGCAAGAACAATGTTTGAAGTTGTCATAAATTTGGAAAGAAAAATGTTTGAAATGAAACTAAAATTTCTTGTAATAAAAGCAGTTTTTTGAAATTTTATAAGTATGCACAATTTCTATGTTGGTGCAATTTTGGCAATTTTCTTTTGCTTGAAAGCTTGAGATTTCGAGTTAGTGGTTAGTGAATTTTATTATAGGTTAATGTGGCCTGTCTATTTGTTTAGTTATTATTTTTTTTCAAAAAGTTCAATTCGCCCTAAAGCTTGAATAGGTTGTTAAATAGGCATATTTTCTCTTCTGAATAGATAGTTTTCTTTCAAGGTTACTTCGAAGAATTTGAATGTAATAGAATTTATGGTCATTTTTCTTGAATAGTATGTACTTTAAATCTTAACTAATCGGATACAATATAGTGTTCGCTAATGAAATAAATGTAAATATATTCATATTCGCATGCATATGATTTTTCTACAAATAAGTCGGTATGATGTGCTCACCTAAGTTGAAGTGAAAACATCTATAATAGACGATGAAACGTTGATAATATTATGTATTAACTTGTAGCGTGTGTTATAAGGTAAAAAAAAATCTGTAAAGTTAATAGAAAGTTTTTTCTAGAAAACTGGGATTTTTAGAAATTTTCATGTAACGATAACAGCTAAAACTCATATAACCGATTCTGTTACATGAATTTTTGCTGTTACCTTTACATAAAAAGTTCTAGGATACCCAGTTTCTTACAAAAGGTTTAGTAAATTTACAGATTTTTTTTTTACAATTTACTATTTATCGTTCTCCTGGCACTAGTTGAAGGTAATGCGATTTTTTTTCTGTTTTCGATTTAGAAATTAATCGTATATTTAACAAGAAAAAATTCTTAAAATGCTTAATTATAAAGATATTTCATCCAGTGGAGAACTCTAAATACATATATGAAATCTTCAATATGTTTAAAATTTGTTTTAATTTTTCTTTTTCTTTTTCTTTTCCAACATACTTTCAGTGAGATTCAATAATGAAACTGGAGTGATATGTTTTTCACTTTGTTTCCCATTCCTTAGTAACAAATGTAAAATGTCATTTTGTAAGCTGTCCAAACTTCTAATTAGGAGGTTTAGGAATTTGTAAAGTTGTTTCAACATATCAAAATCTTTTCAAATGTAAACTCTTAGTATTTCTGACGAAGTAAAAATTGTTTGTGATTTATGAATTGTGAAAACTTTCATTAATAACCGTACACTGAATTTTGATACATAAATCAACAGGGAAAAATTTTCACCCCGGCTTATTTTACTATAGGTCTTGTACTTTTCTATGAATGTAAATGTAAATTTCATAGTTCTGTATTTTCATGATAATCCTTAACTCTTCTAGGAATGAAATCTATGTAATAAAAATCACTTAGAATAAAAGAAAAAATGTTCAATATCTGGAAATATTTAGTATAAATGATATTTACAAATCGGAAGATATCATTTTCTTCAATAGTAATCACTAACTTTCAGTAAAATTGACTGAAAGTTTTTTAGAATGCTTTAGAATTTGAATGTCAATCAATTTATGAATGAGGGAACAATTTATTAATTTATTTCATACAATTAATCAGGGAAGTTATTTACAGATTTAAAAAAAAAAATATTTAAGGGGTTATATCGGGTCCCTAATTTCCCCTTTTCGGATTGGTATGACTAAATTTCATTCTGCGTGCCGGATTCGCTCTGTAATTCTTGCAGCTTATATTGATGTTTTTTGCAAGTCGGGTTGTTGGAATTTTTCTAAAAAGCTTGAGCATAGCTATAATAGAGAAATGTTGATAGTTTTAGATGAAGATAAATATGTATTTGAATATGAATGAATATGCATTTAATTTACTGAATGAGAAATAATGCATATATATAAGAAATGTGACCGTAGACTGCTCTTTTTTTAAGAACCATTTTTTTCGTCTTCGAAAAATTTATGTGTATAGATTGAGAGGTACACATTATTCAGAGGTATAAGCGTATAAATATAAAAATGTTAAAAAATTAACAGGTATTCGCTAAGTAGAGATGTCCGCTTTTCGGGAGTGCCCATTATGCAGTCTTGTTTATGTAGATTTTTTACCTGAAACAATACCTTGGAGGAAATTCTTTTGAAATATCCTGTCAACCCGAATCCGACCTACAGGAGTCAAAACCCAAACAAAAACCGGCTCGAATCTGAAACATTGAAAGTCAGCCTGATTCGAACCCGACCAGCAACGAAAAAAATACAGCGTCAACCCGATTTTACATGAATCGAGACATGTGCGGATAACTCTACCCGATGCCGGATTCCAGGACCAACCTGAAAAAGTTAGGTGGTCTACATATAAAGCCATAATAAAAGATTTGTAATCCGGATTGCTATAATATGAACAAAAATTTTGAGTCTGAGCATGTATTGTATAAAAGAATTTCACCATTGTGCAGAATTTCAGTAAACTCTCCACTTCATTACGTTATGTGCTACAATACACACTGACTTCTGCTTGTCATGTAAAAACAACAACAACAACAACAAAAAAACACGAACAAATGTTTTATTACAGATTGATTAATTTACCTTTTAAATCGCCCTGTTTTATCCAACTGAGTAATTCAAATTGAGAGAATGTTCTTTTTCAAAATCATAATCTCTAATTTGATGATCTAACATAGACTTTGTCTTCGATGAGTTAGTTACATATTGTTGACAGCTCTACATTTTAGCTTAATATCTCTCTCTCTTTTTTTTTCATATTACAATCTTCAGTCATTGTATACACCCCATTATTCATTATATAATCATAATTTTAAATGTTAAAATGGGAGATCCCTCCCGATATATTTTGTCTGTGTTCTGACTGTTGGCTGAAATTTGAATTGGTAGTTTTGTCTAACCAAGATATTCGCCAAAGCTTATTTGTACTTGGAGATCTTGGTTCGGGATATAAACTGTCCGTGTTTTCTGATGTTGCTAAATAACGTTATTATAATCTAAGCTAATTTTTACATTTTTCAGAAACAGAGTTTATGTGTAGACGGCATTTAACTATCTGACTTTAAAAAAAGCTATACAATGTAAAAAGTTGATAAATTTCTGATGATTAAAATTAGTGTAAATTTGTTATCATGTGATTATATATGAAATGTATTATTTGAGAGTCCCTGAAATTTTAATATCCAGGTCTAGAGACTCATGGGTCCGTATATTTATTAATCAGGCTCCCACCTATGAGTATTTACTCATACTCTTAGGTTGCATTTTCACTCATTTAAAAGATGAAAATCATCTTATTTTTAAGATATTTTGAAAGTTGTCATTGATTTTTGAAAATTTCATTAATATTTTTTAAAAATAAAATTCTATTTAATAAGTATTGAGTGATAATTGCATCATGTGACCAACCAAATTGATAATTTAAAAATATTAGAATTTATAGGACATTCAATTTTGAACAAATTTTAACTAAATGAAATTTTCAAGAGTAACAGAGTAAATAAAATTTTATGTCATAGTTGAAAAATGTCTTTTTTTAAGACAAAAGAAAAACAGTTTGAAGACCTCTCTTTGTTTTCTTCCGTAAGCAAATTTCATGTGAAAGGACGGTATATTCCAATTTTATAAGATTTAAACAGAATATATCCAATACAACAGAGAACTTTATATTCCATGTTTCAGTATGATGTTGTCAGAATAAGAATGTTTATGTATGAATTTTAAAAGTATGTTTTGTTGTAAGAAAAAATATTCTGAAAGAATATGGTATGGTTTCAATTTTTATGACAGGTCAAGTGCATAAAACATGAAACTTAACTTTCAGGTTTGAAAGCTTATAACAAAAGATGTCTTAAAATATGTATTTCAATAACTGTAATTAAAACTAATTAGTAACATTACTTTGAAAATTTAAAGCAAAACCCATGAGATTTGAATATTTTGGATGGAATTATCACTAGGCATAGGTTAGATTTTGAGTATAAGATTGTAAGAGAAAATCGTTTATGCAAAGAATTTGATTGCATAATACCAAAATTATATTAACTGATAAAAAAAAAAAAAAAGTGAAAGAATAAATTACATTTAAAGATTGTAAGAGGCAAGAGGGTAAGGATAGAGCAAGAGTGTATAAGCAGAAAAACATATGTTAATTGCTGATCTCAAAATGAAAAACAAAGCTATCAAATGAAAAGCGTGCAGTTAATATGTCTTATGCAAATGTTCCCATCATTTTTACTAAAAAAGAAATATTCATTTAACCTTTTCAGTCCTGAGACAAATTTTATGTGGTTCTAGAAAAACCAGTTAAAAATTATTACAAAGCATTTCCAAAGATGCATCAGTCTATATATATTAATGCTTCTAATATGACACATTTATTAAAAAAGTCTACACGTAGTTTTAATAATTCTCGAAGTATTTAAAATAATTTAAAGAGTGTTTTTAGAGCCGCCTTCAGGCAACATCAAGACTGAGGAGGTTAAAATGTTTTGATATAGTTATATCTTAAATTTATTTTATCTAGTTAGGCTTTTTTAAGGGTTTTTTAAACATCAATCATTCATTGTATAGCCCCCACAATAGGATTTTGAATTTATATCGTAACCAGATGTTTCTTGAAAACTCAGTGCATTTATGAAATAAATTGGAGAATACAAGCAAGAATTTAATCTGATATAGTCTATATTTACTGTTTTGTCACGTAACAATGCACTATTTTCTTTCTTGAGTAAGCCATTAGCCTACTAAATAAAAATTGATAATATTATGAATAAAAAATAAAACTTGTGCAACATTTATTAATAGAATTTTCCGAAAAATTTCGGCGTAAGTCATGTTAATGGTCAATTTTTAAAGCCTTGTTTAAGGATTCAATCAATTACAAACAAAATAGGAAACAATAATTTTTAAAATGATTTGACAGATATACTGATTTTATATTTTTATATATGTAAAAAGAATAAAAATCAATTTATTCAAATTGTTTTTCTCCTCTACGTACGTGTCAAGAGTCGATTCATTTTTCAAAAAGGTTTATATTTAGTCAAATCCAAAAAGGAAGTCTGTTTCATTTCGGAACATTTTTCACATTATGGTGCTACTCTCAAATCATCAGATTCCATTTGAAAGAAAAACAGAGGGTGGCTTGATTTTTACAAAATAAGCGAATATCTTTAGGCTTCGGAAATTGATAATTCTGTCGAATGCAGCTATATGCATTAAGAATGTATTTTTTTAATATATATTTCTCTTCTGTTTTTTTATTAAGTTTTTTTTTCAAAAATAAACATTTAAAGGAGTGGCGGAACACAAAATCTTATAATGTTTATTTATAAATAATTTTTAATATATATGTATACATTTTAAATTGAAATTGATATTTTACATATATTTCATTTCAAATATAAATTAATTAAAAATATTAAAAAATAACTTTAAAAAACTAAAATTAATTATTTTAGACATATTTGAAATTCATGTAGGGGGAAGTGGAGGACATTGATACATGGGGCACATTGATACACCCGCTGTACTGCACACAGGGTCATCACAGGAAGTTTCACAACAGCTCCAAAAGGTGATACTAGTGCACTCAACTACATACAGAAAGTTTTGGAATGATTCAGTTGCTTGTTGAAATGGGACGAGTGATTAATTGTTTTTGTAGGTCAAAAGTAAATTTGAGTTGTACAAATGAAATGGTGTTATACAACTGTTACAGAAATTTCAACCGAAAAAAATACTCTCTCTGGCAAGTAAAACTACTCTTTATCAATTTCTGATTCTTTTTTGTTAGATAAATTATGAAGTATTGGATTTGAGACTCATTTTATTCAAAATGGCTGTATGGGGCACATTGATACAGTCTTTGTCGGGGCACATTGATACAACCTAAATCTTTTTCTAGTTCGTTTTTTCATTACCTTTTATTTTTTTTTTCACAATGCACTCCTTAATCCAACTATTTCTCGCTAAAAATTTTTAATATTAGTTTTTATTGAAGTGAAATAACTTTAATTTCTTTATATTAGAACATTTTATAGTATTTTTGCAAAGAGAAGACGTACGAATTTACCCAACATATAGTGCTAGTAGAACTAATTAAAGAAAAGGACGGCAGCCTGAAAAATCTCAAATTTATATCAATTCTCTAGAGAAAAAAGTATTTTCTACATGAAAAGTATCACGCAAGAGAAACAAGCTGCAGAACAGCACAGGATAATTATATTAAAAACAGAATTTTTAATATAATTATCCTTTATTTTCTGTATATAAACCGATTTATAAAGAGAAATTTTTCATCTTTCCTAAGAAAGAAGATAATGCTGGGGTTGAAGTATCAGATATGACCAAGTTACTACTGTCAACAATCAGACAAGGAACAGCCAGGACATCAGGTCATTAAACATTTCATTTTGATTGCTTTAATATTGCTTACAAATAAAGTGTGGGTGATTTGAATTTTTAAAAATAATATAAAATGGTTTGCTAACTATTTTTTTTAATGAAAAATATGCATTGGTGTTATTTTGTCTCCATTTTTCCCAGACGTATCAAAGTGTATCAATCTGCCCCGGGGATGGGGCACATTGATACTAATTACTTTTTTTGATTTTTTAAAAATTACATGCAAAAATAATATATAAAACAACGATTGTATATTTTTATAACACATTAAACAGGTTTTGCTGATATCACACAGAAAAATAACTTGACATTTCTTCTTTCTAGACACCAAAAATTTTTTTTAGAAAAAAGCTGTATCAATGTACCCTACTTCCCCCTATCTACTGAAAGAAAAATGCTTGCCTTTTTTCCTGTGTATCGAAAATAATAAATATTAATTTGTCTTAAAACTTACTAAGTAATTAAACTTACCAAGCAGAAATGAATCAAACACATTTATTAGATTAGCATTTCACAACTAAAAACAGTATAAAGATAAATATAGCACACGTTCTGAATTCCTTAAATGGGGTCATATAATGTTATCAACATTTTGATAAGTTTAGAAAATAAAACATTAAATAAAACTGAGAAATTAATATGATGATATTAATAAATATTAAGAAAATAAAAATTCAAACGTGGGTGCACGATAAAACGACATTTCGGTTCCACCACTTCAGTCCTGAGACATTTTGGCCCCAGGCCATTTCGGTCCCTTCCCATTTCGGTCCTTAATCATATCGATCCCTTGCTATTTCTTTGCCCGCCATCTTATAACTCAGGTTCTAATTGTTGTGGGCCCGCCAAACGATGTAAGTTCAACATTATTCAGGCCTTTAAATTTTTTCTTATTCTCCCTCCACCTCTTCCCCGTTAAATTTTACAAAAAGCTGAATATAACAATCCGATAAATTTGAGCTTTTATAACTCGTGATAATGAAATCACATTGAGCTGAAAATTGGTTTGATTAAACAATGTGATATAATTTTACAGGGGATATTGACTTTTTTTTAAAAATAATTATTATTATTTAACAGAATGAATATTTTAAGTTTTATTATTTATTATTAGTGTGAGGTATTTTACATGTACTAAAAGCTGCCATAAATATTATTTTGTTTATTTTCATACATTTTTTAAAACTTTTAAATTATTGTTAATTAAACAATTTAAAAAAACATGTACTTAATTTTTTTTCTTCATCAAATTAGTTTAAGAATAAATGTCTTTAATAATTCAATTTTTTTATTTTATGTAATAATGTCATTATAATTTTAATAATTTTATTTTCAATTTTTAATTGACAATATTAATCTGTTTTTATGTGTCGTGTATTTATTTATTTTTTCATATTACCCTTTTCGCTCCCATATTACCCGGAAAAAATTAATTATTCTTATTTTATTTTTATTATTAATTATATTAATAAATTTAAATTTCGGTAACTTTAAATACATGATAAATAAGCAGGAAAAGGATAAACTTCAGTTTATAACAACTATAAGATATAATGATGAATTGAATACAAAATAAATTATGTATTGAGTTTATTTTAAAGTAAAATTCGTGATGTATATTAATAATGTTATTGATTTTATAAATTAAGGATGCATTAAATTAAAAAATATTTTAATCAAAATATTAATTTGGTTTTTATATTAAAATTACCAACTGTTTCCAGAATTAATTAATAGCAATTTTTCTCCACCTAAAGTTTTTATTCAAAACTTTTCATTTATTTTTTCACTTAAAAAAAAAAAAATAAAAAAATAAAATAAAATAAAATAAATAATATATATACATTTTTATTTATCTTATAATAACTATTAAATAGTTTTTAAACACGTAATTGATAAATTGATTACATAAACAATAAATAATTAAAATAATTTTGAATTGTTATTAATAAATACGTTTAATAAAAACAGTTTATTTTTTGAGAATTTTTTAATTTAACAATATGACTATGAATATTTTCTGTTTTTCTAAGGTGATATTAATCATTTAATAAAATATTGTATGATACAGTGCCCGACTAGCAAGTTTTTGTGTCCCCTTATATTCGTTGATTTATTGATATTAGTTTTTTTTTTTCGAATAATGCAAAAAACTGTTTTAGGATTTAAAAAGAAAATATTTTTACTCTATTACTTATTGAAATGGATTTTTAACCATATAATGTGATATATTTTTGTCATTCCATCTTAGCAATATTTCAAATGCACCTTTTTTTCACAATTATGACTTTTTAAATGGGAATTTAGAAGAAATTATGAAAACATTTGTGCCTCTCAAAGTTTTGTGCCCAAGGCGCGAGTCATGCCCATGCGATAGTCAGGGCCTGATATTAAACAAATAACAAATCAAAACCCGGTGCCGGGATTAAAAAAAAAAAAAAATTATGTTGGTATTCGTATATAACTTGCAATCTAAAGTAGCAGCTAAATACTATATCCCTTTGCAAAAATTCTACATGCCAATGAATTGTCAACTTTTATCTTAACAACTGGTCATATTTATACAAATGTCAGATACAAATCTCCTATTTCATACAATAGCCTTTTCACGCCGGAGCTCAAATGTGGACAGACCTCCACGCATAATCGCTTTCATTTTTTGAAGAAATATGAATGTTTTGAAAAGAGTAGCATATCTCGATGTTTTTTATTTATCTTACTCTGTTATCTTGATTTCAAGTGTAACTTAAATGTCAACGGAGAATTTTGGCCTTGGCCTGATATGTTTTAGGAATTTGAATATCAAATGGTATGAATTTTATTAATTTTTCCTACTTTACCCTCGAGGAAGCATAAGTTCTTTAACGTCTTTCCAGAATATATATATATATACAAAATAGATTTATTGTTATATTTTATCAAGTCTCTAAATTTTATTTTTAGAAATTTCAACTTTTGTATCCCTACATAACAGGCTACTTTAGTCAATCGAAAAGACTCATTCGCAATGCTAATCTTATGGGAGAAATTTATAAAGATGTCTTGGTTGCATTCCAATATTTTTAAACAACATTTTTTGTATTGGATTGTTGAGATTGATCTGTATCCAGGCCGTTTTTTACTTTTTCAATTTTGATTGCAGATTTCTTTTATGAGAATGTTTTCATTTTCGAAACCGGTTTCGAGAATGAAAGTGCCTTCATTAGATATATCGGCAAACAAAATCGAAAAGTTAACAAAAAGTATTTGCGCAGATTGATCTCAGCTATACAATCCAAAAAGAAAAAAAAATCATTTAAAAATATTGAAATATAATAAAGAAAAATCCATAGGATTAACATTAGCGAATAGATCTGGTGCCAAGTTCATTTTATGCGATGCCGTTAAGTTGAGCATATAATTAAAATAAAAACATAATATATACAAATAAGTATACACTCATGTTAAAAATTTTGAGAATTTGCCTATTTTGTCGAATTTTATGAAAAATACCGAACAAAAGGCAAAACCAATGCTTCGAAACATAGATGCAACTCTTTAGTGTCGAATACATAAGCGTACACGAGTGTATGGGCGTAGTAGGTAAGGAACAGGTCTTATAAGGCAGAGTGTCAATTATCGCATTTTGTTAGTTCGCACATCTCGTTCAATAGCTTGTTTTTTTTTTTTTTTTTTTTTTTTTTTTTTTTTTTTTTATGAAGTTTAAACAAAAGGAGTAAAAGTGAGCAACCACCAACGTTTGGATGATAGATTGAGGTAGCAAACCGCGGGGACACTGGAAAAAGGGCAGTCTCAAATGCAACTTCCTAGAGGCTTCAATATAATGCATAGCGTCGTATTCAACGATATCACTTTGGAACATGAATCAATGGAGGACCATCCTAATTACTGATGAATCAGCCTAAATAAATATTCGCGCCTAATAAAAATACTTTCTACTGAAGAATACCAGGGATCCTCTATGTACTTCCCAACTTCCTAGAAAAAAGTCCACTATGGCAGCGAAGGTTTGATGGTTTGAGCATACATCACGTTGGATGCGCGCACATCCGTACCTGTGTTAGCAAAGGCTCAATGCTGGTGTGAGGTGCAGGATAATATCTTGGTACCCTATGTTTGCATTTTGGTAGGAGTGGACTCGATTTCCTTTTTATGGAATACAATGCATGCCCAGATAGAGATCATCTGGTCGAAGAATTTCTGGAAAGCGAGGATATTCATTTGATGGATTGGCTAGCCAAATCTCCAGACCTAAATCATTCAAAGCATGTCTATGAAGGCCTGGAGAAAAAAATTGGAATTCGCTTTCCACCTCTCAAAACTATCTAGAACTTGAAAACAGAGTTGTCGGAAGAGTTAGACTAATTGCCATAGGAACCCATTAAGAACCTAATTTCTAGTATGAGTTCTTGTTGTGTGAACTGTATAACTGTAAGAGGGGACCGCACATCCTACTAACTCATTTTTAATTAATTCAACCCTTCTCATTATTTACCGATACTAATGATTCTTATGTATGATCAAGCGTACGCATTGTAACTGCTGGATGTTTTTTTTTTAAATTTATTTTTCCATTATATAATCCTATGTGCATACCTAATTTCATTAAAATTGCCCATTAGTTCAGGAGATACTCGATAAAATCTGGAAAATCTCTTAATTTTGCAAATATATATCATAATGATTATTCTTTGGAAATAGGGATGCACGAAGAAAAAAAAAAAAAAATAGGTAGTGACCATTGGCAATCCTTTATAAGGTATCCGTACTTAAAGTAAATTTGTAATTTTGTTTTAACCATCTTTGATACCAATAAAATTTAAGAAATATAGTGTAAAATGTAAGAAATATAGTGTGAAAAATCAAGAAAATAAAGAGAGGAGAGAAAAAAAGCTGCCTGACTTTCTTCATATCATTCAAATGCTTCAGTCATCTCTCCACCCTTATTTAAATCGTCTATATTAATAAATTACCTACCAGCAATAATAATGAAGTGTGGGCACACTAAACCTGGAATTAAGTGGAATTTAGATCTATTTCAGAATAAGATTTGCATCTCACACTTACAGTTTGATTTTGAATAGTCAGCTTAAATTAACATTGTACTACACAATTGTAATGGATTTTGCCTGGAAACTGTTTCAAAGGTTTCTGGACATTTTAGGGGCAAACAATTAAAATTCTTATAGCAATTTTAGTAGCTGACCGTAATATGTATATTTAGAATGCATGATACGAAAACAATACTTGTGAAAACCTGAAATCCTGCACAAAGTTAGCGAAATTCCGCATTATGTTTGAAATTATGAAATATGTTTTATTGTGATCTGAGAAATTTAATAAATTCTTTAAGTTTAATTGTTATAAATGTATAAAATATCAACCTAGAAATATTTTCTTTTTCTTTTAGAAAAATTAAATAACAATAGCTGCATTTTGTAAAACACAAAAGTTAATTTAAACACCTGGAGCGATCTCATCTATATAATGTGCCGTATTGGTCGATTTCTTAAAAAGTACTGTCAAAATGGGCATTTAAGCCGAATTTCGCTTAAGATGATTCTGATAAAACCAGTTATTACAGTAAAATGAAATTAAAAATTCTTCAAAAGCGGCCAAATAAAGTTATTAAACAGGGTTTAACTCTAATGATATTTTATTTTTTGCTGTTGAAATGAGCACTCTTCGAAATCTATCTCTGCCTGTAGGCCAAGCTGGCAGGAATTTTTTTAATAGTCGAATCCTCCCAAAATTATGTTTTTGCTGTTTTTTCACAGATATTATAGGAATAGGTTTCACAGATATTATAGGAAAGATGATTCACCCACTCTAGGAAAAGCTGATTTACACTTGACATTTTGTTATGACACATTTATTTTTGTTTCATATCCATTAACATTAACAAAAACACAAAAGCTCTTACAAAATACAAATCCGCAAAAGATATAAACGTACCAATTCTTAAAACCTTAAGTACGATTTACAAACACAATATGTCTGCAGATTTCTTTCTTCCATTAATAATCGTCTGTTTCTGATGTAACAATAAAATTTAATTTTAAACTAGTCATTCATTTCTATTTCAAGCATATTCTTAAGACATTGGAAAAGAATCTTGTAAATATTCCATTTTCCTTACGAAAAGTAAATTCATAGAACGAATCACGAGTTTTCTCCCTTTTTCATTCTCGAAATATGAAATCATGATTCATAAACAAAAGTAAAATTCATTCATTTTGCTTAAGGTATGAAGCAATTTTTGCATTTGGATGATTTAACAATATCAAAATTTCAATTGTTTTGCCTGTGAATGGTGGCATATATATTTAAATATGCGTTTCTTGAATTGCGAAATTGCTATTTATAGAAATTTATGCTGGGAAAGACGGAGCAGTATTTCCTTTTATATGAAAAATATCCTATGACGAGTAAAACCAGTTTTGTTATTTACTCGAATAAATTTTTACTGGTTATGATTTTCGTTTAGCAGGTTAATTAATGTTGATTTATATTTATCGAGTAAAAGATTTGTTTGTAAATGTAGAAGGCGGAAATGTAGTAGCGTGGAAGTTGTGAGAGGCAAGTCACAACAAGTCATGTTTAACATGACCTATCCATCGGTTTCTCATCATTTCAGTTTGATTTATGCTTTTAGTTTGCTATGGAATAAAGCATGTATATATGTTTATTACATATTTTGGTATGCTGTAAAACTCCAGTTATTTGATTAACGATTGAACTTGTCAAATGATTAGATAGTGGAAAAATGTTTTTATGTTTTAGGTAGATTTCGTAAGAAATACTACCTACTGAAATCGTTACAATTATACGAATTTTGAAATTTTTTTTTTCATAAATTTTCCTTATATGACGCCAGGAACCGAAAATCACCGCCCATCTAGAGAGTTTTATACATCCCTCCATGTTTAATATGCTATAAGTTATTAAATTCAATGGTTCATATATTGTAATACGATTAATGGTTATATATATATATATATATATATATATATATATATATATATATATATATATATATATATATATATATATATGTATGTTTGTATGTATGTACTAAATTTTGTCCGCACGATAAAAGTCGCAATTATGCACGAATCGTCGTCAAACTCAAATACATTGCCAAATACATTGAGATGATAAATATCTCGGCGGGGATTGCAAATGAGCAAAATCGGCCCTAGAAGTTGGAAATGGGGAGGGTTCAAAAATTTGAATCCAGCCTTAACATGGCTTTGACAAATCCAACTCTTACAAAACAATGACAGGAAAAAATAAACATTTTTCATTATAGAAGTTGCCAATAGTTAAAAACAACAACAACAACAACGAAATTCTTGTTAACTACAATTACTTTACTATTCCAAGATTTGCTCGTGAAAAATGGAAAAAAAATGAGAATAAAAAAAAAAAATTACATCATAATTTTTCTGTAGCAAAATTTTCACATGAAAACGGAAAAGAAATAAATAGCTTAGAGGATTTAAAAAAAAAGGAAATATGGAAATGTAATGGACGAAAAGCAGGTGAATATACAGGGTGTTTAAAAAATGACCGGTACATTTGAAAAATCAATAAAAATTAAACGGGCAGCGTTAAAAATACACCGTTTGTTGCAATATGTTTGGGACAACAGTAAATTTTCAGGCATACAACTTTCGAAATTAGTTAAAATTTTCAACAACAGATGGCGTTGCAGGCAATTTGAAAGCTATAGTGGAAAACGCAATCTGTGAGTTTGCCATTCTGTAAAGATTCTGTCCCTGCTTGGGAAGACACTCGCGAGCTAAAGCTATTCCTATGGGGAGGCATTTTTGTAATAACTCTTTCGCATTTTGACATTTTTAAATAATTTTTTTTGCATTGCATAGATGAGGTCCCTCTCAAGATCTCTACTTGATTACATTTTCGATTTTGGTCGCATATATATATTTTTATAAAGTTACTTTCATTTTCGAAATCGGTTTTGGAAGTAAAAGTAACTTTATAGAAAATACCTGGACCAAAATCAAAAAATATAATCAAAGAGCGATCTTGAGAGAGACCTCAGCTATGCAATGCAAAATAAATAAATAAATAAATAAAATAAAAAATGTCAAAATGCGAAAGAGTTATTGCAAAAATGCCTCCCCATAGGAATAACATTAGCTGGCAAGTGTCTTCGTGGGCAGGAATAGAGGCTTTACAGAATGGCAAACTCACAGATTGCGTTTTCTACTATAGCTTTCAAATTGCCTGCGGCGCCATCTGTTGTTGAAAATTTCAACTAATTTCGAAAGTTGTATGCCTGAAAATTTACTGTTGTCCAAAACATATTGCAACAAACGGTGTATTTTTAACGATTCCCGTTTAATTTTTATTGATTTTTCAAATATACCGGTCATTTTTGAAACACCCTGTATAAACGACATGTGAGTTTATAAAAACGTATTGAAACATGATAAAAAACAAACTATGTAAATTTTGGCATATTTTAACATTTTGAAGTTCTCTGATTTTGTTTTCGCCACATTTAAATATATTCCATATGTATATGTTTGTGTGTATGCGCGTATATTAGAATTTTCTTAAAAGGTTTAATCGATTTTTAATATGCGATTTATCACATTGCTAACCAAGCGTTAACAAAGAGAATTAAAAATTTTCAAGCCGTTCAGTATTCCAAGAGTTTCGGATTCGATTCCCGGCTTGGCTATTTTTCACTCTATTGGTTTTATATTTGGTTAGTAATGTGATAAATCACGTATTAAAAACATTCAAAAATTTCGAGCGTAATTTTATTGTTGAAAATCAATTGAAAAAATAATTAAAATTATATGTCGCTCTTATTATAATCTAAAACAAAAATTTTATTGCTATATACATATACAATACTTATGCAAACTTCTTACTCATTCACAGCTCTTAAATCAGGTATTTGTTAAAAAAATTTCTTCAAGAAAACATGCTTCGTATAAGAATAAAAAAATTCTATTCCAGAAATTTATTCATGTAAATACAGAAACAATGATGAATTATCTTAATAGAATTTTAGAACAATGTTTTCAGATTTTTTTGTTCACGGAGAACATTAAGGACAAATAACGACAGAAATAGTTTATTTGGTAGACTATGCGTTATGCTAGAACGGAACGAAATATACCTGTTTTCTTTATTAAAATTTTTATATGTTTTTTCAGAGTATTTTTTTCCATTTCTCCCCAATATCTTTCTCATAAAGACTCTATCAGGTACTGCCAGAACTTTACAATGTACTTAAGAAAAATAAAACTGCATCGCTATACATGAGTGTATATAGCGTCGTTTTGTATAATACTATAAACAAACATGAAGAAATTACCTATGTAGAAAAAACTTTTAAATTTTGGTCTATTTTTATGCGTTCAGGTCTTTGCACCACAAAAATTGCGGAAATGTATTTCTAGCCAGTCTGAAGTATTTCTTCACCATAAAAAATAGTTATGGACTCTTTTCTTAAACTTTACATTCTTACAGTGCTCAGCAAAAGTTTAAACACTCGTGTTTTTTAATCTTTAAATAAAAAATACGAACACTTGAGTTTTACAAATGGCTATACTTATTTTTAAATATATTTTAAACAATGTAGGATGAAAATAATGGTTATAATACAAGATAATATTTAATTTAACTCAAAAAAGTAAAATTTGCACATTGCAAAAGTTTAGACACTTTTTTGATTTTTTGCCAACTGTCCATGAAAAAATGCAATTTTCTAAGTTATGATGCCACATGTCTGAAGTATTTAAGTATACCTCGATATAGCTTCAGTTACTGAAGATGCAGAAAGTTAAAACTATTCAATTAGATGATGCATTTGAAGTATTAAAGCTGAAATGGAAAGGGAAGACTGTTACAGAAATTTCAGCAGCATTGAATCGTCCAAAGTGGTCTATCTATGAAGTATAGTCTAAGGGTGACTCCTTCAAAACAAAACATAACTCTAGAAGACCTTGTGTGACCAGAAAATGAGATGGCAAAAGGATCCATAAACTGACATTTACATAAATGATGATCTCTAATCACATTAAAAGTAACTCAGGACTTTCTGTATTGACGGACATGATTCGTAGATGAATTAAAGAAACAGGTAAATCAATTTACATGAAAATGATAACACAATCAGCTTTAAAATATCACTACAAATTGGCAAGAATGCAATGAACTTGCAAACATGCGTCATATGGACCCAAATGGTACGCTATGATATTCAGGAACTAAAAAAAGGTGGAGTTTGAATGGTCCAAACAGGCGAGCATACTATTGGCATGACTTGCAATAAAGATCCTGGTACTTTCTTAAGTCGACAACAAGGAGGTGAAGTTTAGTGATTTGCTCCTCACTTTGCTTTAATGCTAGAGTATCTCTGGAGTTATTCAATGGTTGCCAAACAACACAAGAATACATACATACGTTGGAGATCAATTTTTAGTCAATAAGGGAACTTCTGGCTGGTCCAACAAGAACTTCTTTGACAAAACAAGAACTTCTTTTAACTCTGAAAATACTATTGATCTCAACTGGCCGGCGTGTAGCTCTGATCTGGACCCAATAGAAAACCTTTGTAACATCATATGTCGTAAGGTTTATGCAAATTTTTGCTATACTTTTTTGTTAATGAGCTTCGAGCTGCTGTTGAAGATGTTTGGTACAAAATAGACCACCAAGTGAAGCAGCATTTAGTTTCTTCGATGAAAAGTCACATCCTTGCACAAACTGCAGACAATGTGGGTGCAACTCGATTTTAATTTGTAGTTATTTTTCTGTAAATATACAAATTGTCTATATTTTTGCAACAATGTTAATTTCGTTCTTTTGTCATTATTTATTATGTAAAAGGTAATATTTAAAATTTATTGTTTGGGAATAAAGGATAAGTCACAGGTAATATAATACAGATGAATTACAAAAATTCGGTACATACTACTGAATATAGAAGCGTAATCGATCATTGTCTAATCTTTTGCTGATCACTGTATTCTATAAAACGAAAATGTTGATTCTTGTATAGAACAGAAATTTTGGTCAGAAAAAGGAAAACAGTAGATATTATATCCTTTTAGCATATGAAAACCCTATGTTCTTAATTTATTAGTTTAAAGATGAGATGTAGACTTTTGTGTCTTTCAGTATAGATTAAAGCAAAAAGAAGGTTCTCCTTCTTATCATTCTTCTTCTGCTGCTTTTTTTAGGTGCATTCTTAATCATATAAATACGTAGCACCTATAGTCAACGTTCAGTCCGTCCGTCTGTCCGTTCGTCCGTTAGTCCGTCTGTCTGTCCTTCTGTCCGCATGTAACAGAGCAAAACTACTCAGCCGAATCATTTGAAATTTAAAATATATAATTGTGCATAATTTTGTCCAGTAATTTCAAATTTTATGAAAATCGGATGCATAGTTTAATTACAGGGACAATCAAAAGTATTCCGTTACATTACGGCCAATGAGAAAACTGAGTTTCAAGTGCATTTTAATGGTGTTACACCCTTCCGAACACACTAAAATTGATATGCATCTATGAAATATATTCTAAAATATACATTCTGTACAATCTGTGGTGCAAAACATAGTTGTTATTAATTTACAGAACTACAGAAAAGTATTTCATTACTTAATGATATATGGAGAACCATTGTTTGGGGCGTATTTTAATGATATTAAACTATTTCACATTTTATGAAATTGATATACGTTGCTAAGGTTTACAACAAGTTACTTCCTGTATAAAAAAAAGCAGATAATATTTATAGGGATGCACAAAAAATTTCGGATTCGCTACTGTATCCGAAGTATACTGTGTATTATTAGACTAAGATTCGAATATTTTGAAAACTTCCTTATAATACAAACGCACCTCATTTGCTACACTTGACGTTCAATTTCCAACGTGTTGTTTACGCAGGACTTCAGATTTTTTTTAAACACTTCAGCACCCAAAGTAATCTTATAATTTTTTTTTATGTATAAGTTGTATTGTTTTCACTGAAACAAAAGGTAAATATATTTTTTTATGAAAATGTAATTTACTTGCGATACATAACTTAAAGTCCCCATCATGTAAAAAAAAAAAAAAAAAAAAAAAAAATGCATATTGGAAATTTTACAAGTGTAAAGGGACATTTAATTAATTTCAACATTCAAGAAAAAAAATTGAAATTTTCTGCTCTTTTTTTTTTTTTTTTTTTTTTTTTTTTTTTTGCATTTTTATTTTAAAAAATAAAACAAACGTAAGTTCTTGCTTGTTTGTAGTAGGTACAACACTTTGGATGACTTTTTTCAATAATTAAGTAAATTCTTTTAAATCTCGATAAAAGCGTCGCGGAATATATTCGTTGAAAATTAAAGTCGAGAAATTCTTTTGACCGGTCACTTGGAGACAGGGTTGGCAAAACCCCGGTTTTTTGTACAAAAACCCAACCCATTCGGAGTTTTGTGGGGTTTTCTGGGTATTTGGGGGTCTCCTGGTTATTTGTGGACTTTTCTGGGCTTTTGTGGGTTTTAGTTATTTTTCTGTATATTTGTATATTTAATAATATATATATTATTCATTTAAAAATATACTTATCAAGTTGCATTTTTAAATTACATCTGATCTATTTATTACTAATTAATATTATTTATAATATCAGTTAATAAATTTATTGTATTCTGATATTTTTATTAATACTAATATCAATAGAAAACGTAAAATTAATATCAGAATAAGTTTATTAATTGATATAAAATAATTTTTATACTATTCATAATTCATGTTAATTATTATTAATACTATTATTAATATTAATAATAATAGTACTATTATAATTAACTTAATACTAATTTATGTGATAAAAGTGAGTTCTTATCACTTTTAAATATATTTTATTTATCACAATGAATAATTAATTTTATTTTTGCAGTGACTATAATAATTAAAATTGTTATAATAATTAGTAACTATGATAATTAAACTAGCTGGCTTTGCCTGCTAGCGCGGCTGGTCCTTTTATATGAAAATCTCGAAGCGAACAAACTTCGAACCGGATTTCCGCTGCCTATGCCAATGCATAACAGGTTGAAAGCATGCGCTACTAGGCCCCTCCTTTTAAACAAATCTCTAATTTAGATGCACATCTCAAACCGTATCTCTGCTGCCTACAACTGCTCTCCGCTGCCATGTAGAGATGCTGTGCATGCACAGAAGGATCTTTTTTTTGTTAAATAAATCTGTAATTGATATGCAAATGTCGTGCCGAACATATCTGAAACCAGCTGCACACAGTACAGTATAGCAGACATACTGCACACAAACTTCCAGGTAGTGCGTTATATTCTTAATAAAAATAAATTTGAACAAAACTCTGTTAAACAACCTATCTATAGACATATAATTTGAGGGAGTGGCTAAGCTATAGCTTAGCCACTTAGAAGAAGCTTAGAACTTAGAAGAAATTTCTTAAGATAGTTAAGCTATCTTAAAGTTTGAAACAGACCAAGCAAAAATTTAAGATTTTTACAAACAATTAATAATAAAAAATAATGATATCTGAGGGAAGGAGTGTTTGAATTTAAAAAAAAGCACCTAACAATCATATCTTCAGTTCTTGATGCGTTGCAAAAAGATACAACCACTCTGTCATGTTCTGTTAAGATTTGGAGAAATTTGATGGAATCAGAAGAATTGAAATAACACAAGGAAATTATGCTGGAATGCTACAAAAAGATCATCGGGACCGAGCATTTTTTAGCTAAGATAATGGATGCAAAGTTTAGATGGGAAAGGCTTAATTTAACAAAAGAGGAAGAAGCTAAAGAATGGGTAATGCAGTATCATTCAAAATGGTTACCTATGATATTGGCATTTAAAATTAAAGACATAGACTATTTTCCTAAATCACTTTTCTGAGAAAGTATTATGTCACAATTCTTAGCTTCAAAATCGTCGGAAATTCTTAAAGGAAAAATACAGAAAAAGAAAAACAAGTTAGATTCTGATTTTTGTACTTTTTTTCAATCTTTGCATTTTGTTCCATTTAGCTCTGCTTCTATCAAGAGGATTTTCTCTACATTTGTATTCATATAGTCTAAATTACAGAAGACTAGACTCAGAGCAATGTGAAAAATTAGTAAAAAATTATAAATATTACCATAAAAATTAAAGTGAATGTGATTTTTATTGGTTAACTATAAAAAAGATCAATTATAATTACTTTGTATTACAATGCGTAACTTATTTGAAATATGTTTTTATAAAATAAATAAATAAATTGAAAAAATAAATATTCTGAAATAAACTATCACCTAATTACCACAAATATGACTGCCCTTCTTTTTTTTTAAAATGTGATTTTGTAAAAGAAGCCACCTATGTTTTGCGCTTAAAAGGAAAATTTGTATTATAATATTAAGGGGATTCGCAGATTCAGAAATGATTTTTTGTTGATGGACCCACCCAGAAAAACCCGGGTGGGTTTTTCTGGGCTGGGCCCACTTTGCCAACCCTGCTTGGATATGAGAATACGCTTTGGCGGGTTAAGATCATATTTTGAAAATTGCATTTGGAAAATTTAATAGCATTCGATAATAATATATTTATGAGAACGATAGTATATTTGTACAGCCTGATAGTACATCTGTATGGACGATATTTTACCTTTATCAGTTGGAAGCATGTCTGTTTGTCTGATTTTTATTTATGATTGATAAGATTTCTTAGAAAGTACTCAACCTCTCACAGAATTTAAACATACTGTTAACATCAAGTATAACGCTTTTTTCTGGGAAAGTATATTACAGGTGCATGTCAAAATATATTGAGATTAAAAAATAAGCCTGCGCCATGTTCACTGTTGTTAATGCATTATCAGATTTGATTAAGAAAATCTACAACAGTGAATTTAAGAAAAAGATTTCAAAAACATTTAGATAAAAAAGCGTAGATAATTGCGTTTACTTGCGAATATTTCAATAAAAAAATATACGAGTATATATTAGTAAGATATAGAGATATTTTCTAATGTTTCTATTGGATAATTTGATAAATTCACTTTCGTAAATTATTTACGTTCAGTTATGTCAGTGATTTGGAGCATAATTGATATTTAAACTAGTATTTAGATTTCTTATAATATTAATCATCAGAATAATTTTCTATTCTTATTATACTCACCATCAGTATTGTAAAAACAAACAAACAACAACAACAACAAAGAAAAATACAGAGAATATATGTTTCATAAACGTTCATGGCTAGAGTAGCAGCTTAAATAGAAGGTATACCGAACTTCTTAAAAAAATCCAGAAGGTATATCTGGCGTATACTTCCGTATATCCCCACTACACCTCTGTTTTCCACCTTTTAGAAAATTGTTTGCATAGTTTATTAAATGCGTTATTTTAAATGTCTTTTGACTAGGGCTAATTATCAAAAAAAAATTAAGGTATGCCACATTTTTCATAAAATAATTAATATCTTTAAGATATTTAATCGGTTAAGAATCTTATTATGTAAATGAAGTGTATTTCTGAATCAAGAAATTTATTTTTATTTTATTGAATGATTTGACTGCATTGTTTACAAAATGACGAAGGTGATCTGTTTATATGATTAATGAATTTTTTTTTTTTAATTTGTCAGCAGAATTACATAAAATACATTAAATTTTGCCATTGTTTTAAAATTGGAATACCAGGCATTGGAAAATTAGAGTAATATCATTTTTAATATTAAAATTATTGATATTTTTGAAAAACTATTGTCAAAAGAATTAAAATATACTTTAGTTTTAATAAAAATTATTCCAAAACTGCAAAAGTTCACAGCTACAAAAATATCGTCATTCAACTAAGCCGATCTTCCTGTTAACAAGTCTTCGTGTCAGGGTACTTTAAATTGATAGATTACTGCATCACAATTTCATAAGTATCTACTAATTTATGCATAAGATTTTCAGAAATTTATGAAAGAATTTAAAATTATGTATTGTTTATAGCTACGCACCTAGATTTAAATTTTCCAAAGTAAAGAAGTACAATCATTTTTCAAAAATATGATGCGTCAGATATTTTTGTTATTTTAAAGGTTATTTGCGGGTTATTGAAGAGTTTAATTGAAAATTATTTCGATTTTGAGTATAAACTTACTCTTCAAATTAAAATATGTTAAAAAAAGAACAAGGGAAAAAATAAAATAAAAATAAAACAAAATTAAATTAAATAACACATTTTTAATCTAAAATTTTAATTAGCACCTCAGTTCCATCTTTTATAATTAAATTATAAAAATAATTTAAAACAACACTAAAAATTTGTATTATGTGAATATTTTTAATACGCGTTTTAGTCATAGCGGCTATAGCAGATTTAATATTTTTAGAGATTCCAATACAACAAGTTAGCTGGATCTACATTTTTGGCAGGTGGGGTACTACGTGTGTTAATTGACGCAATGCATTAATACAGTTCTAGAAAGAAGTTTAGGAGCACCATGAAAAACATTAAAGCTTTTTCGTTAATTAAAGACTAATATAATTACAATATTAAAGACATACAAGTACGCAAGTTTTGTTTTCAATTCCAATTATATATTTTTCTTAAAGCAAAAATGAATTTCTACACAATTTAATTTGGTAAAGAAAAGTTAGGACTTGTATTTTTAGTATTTAAATTGCCCATGTAAAATATTTGTTCATCAATTCTCAGTATTTTGTTTGTTTCCACTTAAAATGGATGATTTCCAAAAGATACTTTTGGAACGTTTTGGTCAGATTTTTGCATGTGGAAATGCGTATTTGATTTCATGTTTCCAGAATGGCTCCTTTCAATTCAAAAATTAAATAAAACTGCTTTCTGTGAGCAAAAACTTGACGAACCAAATTAGCCACATATTTACAATGAGATTTAGGTCAGGACTTATAACCGGAAAGTCCAAAGTTTTAATGCTGTTTGCAGTTAACCAATCTAAAATTGACACATATTTGTGAATAGAAGGTTTAACTTGAAGCAATGCCAAATTCTTATCTATAAGTTCATCTTTAAGTGGAAAAAAATATTACCAAGTATATCTTGATAGTTAAAGGAATTTATTTTTCTCTATTTTTCTCTTTGTGAAAACGAAACTTTGTTTTCCCTTTTGCATTAAAGTCTGCCCTGGACGATCCAAATTTTAGTCTTGCATCAATGTGATGCTTTTGTAGTTCTGGCTTGGCTTTGAAATATTATATTTCAAAATATTTGACGCTTTTTAACACATTTCTGACAGTTCTGAACATTACCGAATGTTCTAGAGAGGTGTTTCTAGTAGAAGAATAAACACAATTTTTCACCGCCATTCTAATAACATTCTGTTTATACTTGACTGAGACTTTTAGTGACCCTCAGATTCTTTTATTTATTCCATAATTTATCAGATTAAAAATAAAATTTAGGCCATCAGTTTCAGATTTATTTATTTTTATGACAATTTGCTTTTCAGTCAGCCTGCAATCCGAAAAAACTATTAGTTTAACCTTTTCTCTTACAGTTAATGATTATTGCTCGACCCGTACTCAAAGCAGCAGTTTTCATATCTCAAAACATATTTAGCGGTTACTACTTGTAAGAAACATCGCAGATGAGTCCCGCCTAAAATGCTACAGTGATGAAGGTGATTATGCTAGATTTAAAAGAAGATAATAAACTTATTTCCATCTGCAATGTAAAAAAAAATCTGTAAAGTTACAAAATTTTTTTCTAGGAAACTGGGATTTCTAGAAATTTTTATTTAATGGTAGCAACGAAAATTAATGTAATAGATACACTTTTGCGCCGTAAATAAAAAAATCTGTAACGTTACAAAGAATTTTTTAGGAAACTGGGGTGCTTAGAACTTTTATGTACTACAATTCGGTTTACAGATAAACTTTTAATAAGATTACTATAATTTTAGAAGATTCTTTTGCAAAACTACAGATTTCTGTAGCTTTTCAAAAACTAGTTTTGTAGATATATACCTCTTTTGTACACTGTATATGTAAAAAATCAGTAAGCATACAAATTTCTATAACTTTACATTTGTAGACCTACAAGTTTCTTTTTAGAGTCTGTTATTGTTACAAGATTTTAACATTTCCGAATAAAAATACTTTTGTACATTTGTAATGGAATTAAATTTTCATATTATTTCAGATACATGTGTCTAAATTAAAGATATATAACTATTTTCGGAATTTTATTCTGACCAACAAAATTAGCTTGTGGTTTTAAATTTTTTTATAGCACATTTGATAAATTTCATACTTGTCATATTAACAGAGGGAAAGTGTTGTGACATAAAAAAAATTATAATTAACTGATTAATTTTTAAAAGTGAGATTATTTTATTTTAAAAACAAACTTAAGTTTTCTGTCTTAACGATCCTCTTTAATTTCCCTTTTTTTTGACAATTTTATTTTTCATTCCCTTATAAATTTAATATTGAATTAGCCGCCCGCATATGAAACATGTTCAATGAATTTTTAAGTCCTAACACGCATTTCTGGAAGTATTTAAACCTTTTCCCACCTTCAAAATAAATGGAATGATTTACTTTGCAGAGATTTGCTTACTTAAAGGACTAGTAAAATTTAATGCATTATCATCGATAATAGACATGTGTGCAAAGTTAGTTTGCTAACAAAACTGGTTTGTTAGGTATGTGAAAATAAAATAAAAATTCACTAAAAAAATCTGAAGATCTCATTCTCCAAAATAAACTAATAAATAATATACGGCTCTAAAAATTGTATACTCTATGAAAATTTGTGTATCTATATCATGTTTGCCTGTATGAAGCTCAATTTTCTACGAAATCCCAAGGAGTACAGAGTCCATACCGATAACATTTGGCGCAGAAAAATCTGGGAGAAACAGATCGCCCATTTGCCAAAAAATCTGACCGAACAAAAAACAAACAAACAAAACAACAATAACAACAACAAAAGAAATCAATTAAAAATTTCCATCGAATGTTAATTAAATAGCGTTCATTGTACCGTGACCTTTTCAATGGTTGCCCGAGAAATTCTTGGTTTTTCGAACAGATGAAGGGATAGTGCTCCGTTTTTTCTGTTTTTACAAAGTATTATTTCCATTTCCTAGATGACCAAATAAAGAAATAAATATTATAAATATACAAATTTAATTAGAATATCCTTCCACTTTTAACGATATCTTTTGTTTAAAAAATATTAATATTAACCATTTCAAAAACAAATTTCTGAAAAATTGTTTGGAATCGTATTCATGTTTTCCATTTCTTTTCAGTTTTAAACTGCCATCTCTACTTCACAGATCAAAATACAAAAGCGGTAGTAATGGTATTTTTCGTTAAACAATATTAATATTTAATAGCTTTAAAAAAAAAAGGTCTTGAAATTACATTAATACTGCACTGCCATCAACAACGGAACTTGTGTATAAAATTTGAGCAAAATCGGTTCGGGGGTACATTTAGGAATTCAATGAAACATATATATATATGATTTTATTATTATTATTATTATTATTATTATTATTATTATTATTATTATTATTATTATTATTATTATTATTATTATTATTATTATTATTTTTATTTATTTATTTTATTTATTTATTTATTTTTTTTTTTGTAGTGCTTCTATCCTTCCGGTTAAGATAGGCTCTGAAAATAAACGAATGTTATCTTATTGTGATGATTAATTTTATGTAATATTCAGAGAAAATTGGTTATGCGGAAAATGGTTTGAAAAATCGATTGCAAGATTTGACCTGGACAGACAATAAACGAAGTTAAATAAAAGCATTTAAAAAAGAATGTTAGTAAGTAAGAAAAAGAAAATATGCAAGGAATTCTTTTTCTGAATTTTTCTTAACATTTTGATATGATAAAATGATAATAAAATTAATAAGGATTGCAATCTTTGACAAATAAGTGTTTGAAAAACATAATAAATACTGAAAAACAAAAACTTTTGAAAGTCATTTTTTTAATTTCATAAGTTAGATTTAGGTAGAAAAACGAAAAAAGGGGGAATAAATTAAATTAAAAACAAAAATCTAATTTTGATAATAAAAACTGATCAAATTGTTGAAATTTTAAGCATTTTTCTGAAAAAAAGAGAAAAGTTGTAACTTTATACAATGACAAATGAAAACAGCAGTTAATTAATTATCGAGAATGAAATTTGTAGCTTTAATCAGATCTATATGAAACGAATTGTGTTTCGCCATTTGTATTGCTATATTAATTAAGACAATTCGATGTTTTAAAATTAAATACACTACAATGTAAACTCGATTTTAAATTGAAAAATTATTGAATTTATAATAATTTTTATAATACACCACAACAAAAAGAAAAAAAAAAAGCAACCAAGAAACACAACTTTATAAAAGAAAAAAGATTCAATTCAATTATAAAGCAAAACACTATTAAATTAAAAATGATCATTATGGATTCCCAATAAAGTAATGAATATGATACCAGATAAATACCAAAGGATACCAAAAGTCGTACAAATCCCATTATCTTATAGTACCTGCGGGAAGTTACTTCTTTTTTATATATAATATAAAAAACGCACATGCCTCATAAAGGTATTCATTATTACTATATTCAACATTTTCATACCGTTATTGTAAGTATGTACATATGTACCTGTTGTAATACTTCATTTTCCAAGAGTCTTCAAAAACTCTTCTTTAGCCTGCTATCATATAAATAGGAACTGAATAGTACAGAAAATAAGTACATTTGTTAAATTTCCGATAATGAGATAATCTTTAAACTTCGGTAAGTCTATTTGGATAGTTACAATTAACGTTAATACAATAAAATTAATTTTATTTTCAAAATTGAAAAAAATTCGGACCCGAAAGGGTTAAATTTGTTCATTATGTGATTTAATCTTTCCATACTGACATGTAAGAATGGTCTCATGAATGATTTGATGTGTTACATTTCGTAATTGTTAAAATAAACATAATTCTTTATAATGTGTAGTGAATATGGAGCTATGTAATATAGAATTTCAAAACAAATTTTTGGAGTATAATTTATATTCTTTTCATTATTTATAATTTTTTTTCAGTCATAGTGCCATCACAGTTGGTTTCTTATCAACTATAAAAACTTATTTATTTGAAAAAATTATTAGAAATTTGTAACTTTTTTACTAGAAAATATTTATAAGTGTATTTAAAATAAATTAATCCACATTTAATATGGATTAGCCGTAAACTTTTAAAAAATAAATGCCGGCTTTTTTTAAATGTAAAAAAAGTCGACTGAACTTTTTTTTGGCCAGGTTAAAAGCCGGCAACTCTGATAACGGCATGGGCAGAATACTACACCCTTTAACGCCTTTTAAAGCCAAAAATTTATCATAATATCAACAATCAACTTTTGATATTGAAGAAGAATAATGTCCAATGTCAATAATGGAACAAAAGTAATACAATTCACATTTATGTAAAGTAATAATTATCATAAGGAAGAAAATAGAACAAGGTACACACTTCGTCACCTAAGAATAATAAGGTTCTATCTGTGTTTTTGAAAAAAATGACTTATCCATATAGAAAGGCTCTATTTGTATCTATGATGGAATTTTTGCATTAAACTGATGTTATATATAATTTGAAAAAGACATTACAATTATATTATGGCATTATTTAAATCTAGAAATGCCTTTATAGATACAAATAGAACATATCTATATCGATAAGTCAATTTTTTCAAAAACACTGATAAAATCTTATTATTCTCAGGTGACGACTTGTAAGCATTCCGTACGTCAGTGGTAACTTGTAAATAACAATGTTTATGGGAAAAATATCAATGATATAAATCATGTAATTAATATGGAATTCTCCAGTGTTTTTTCAATGATTGGCGCATTGAATACGCCGCTCATGTCTTTAATATAAAGATCTCGTATATACCTTTAAGTATCAGACACATTAATATATGTAATACATAAGGTATTTGCAGCTAATATGGCCATCTTAAGAATGGAATTTTTTTAGCGATAATTGTAAGTGATTTTTTAAAAAATAATAAAAAAATATCTAAAAGAGAAGAGTCTTTTTAGTATTAGAAAAATAATTAAATAATTTAATTAATCAAGATTTAAACTTGCAGTAATTTTTTGAAAAAAAAGTCTAATTGATGAAGGTAATATGCCCATATACAGGTAATATGGCCATAAGTGAAATACAATGAAAACATTCATATTTAACCAAGAGAAATTAAAACCGCAGAAAACCAATTTTTTTTGAGTTTTTTAAAAAAAAAGAATGAAAAGAACCCCCCCCCCCCCCCCCCAAAAAAAAAAAAAAAAAAAAAGAGAAGAAAATTTGTTATTTTATTTTAACATTATTACATTTGGTTTCTTTTGTGTTTACTTGGTAGTAACACACATTTTTTAAAAGTTCATTTATTTGGTATTAAATGTTAATAGTACATTAAAATTTTTAATAATTTTTTTAACCCAGTTATTTGCATAAATAAATAAATATAAAAAGTAGGGAAACTTATTTATATAAATGTAGTATGCCATAAGTGCAGGTAATATGCCCAATGGGCATATTACCAACAATGATAAGTTTTGAAAAAGTGTTCGTAATTCTGCCTGAACACTAAGATATTAAAATTCATTGCTACAGTTAAAAAGGACTTTAAACCAACAAAAATATTATGTGTAACGACAAATACAAATACTTTGTTTAATTAAGAAAAATAACAAATTTACCACAGAAAATTTTATAAAATGCCAACGCAACCAACAACAAATCAACAATGACTGCACCCCTAAGCACGTGATCAAGGATTGCGGCCAACAGGGTGCTACGGGGAAGGGGGGTTATTAAATGTACTGTTATTGGGATATCTTACCTAGGTAATAGATCCTAACACCATCTTTTAGATTTCACTGAAATTAATAACAATTTTGTTGGTTGGCCGTATTAACTGCATTTGGCCATATTTGCATCAGATACCTTATATTATTATGTACAACTATTACTACTACTCTGAGAATGAAATAAAAAATAACAGTTTTAAAACACTTCTCGAACCAACTTTCTAATAAATCGCTTCGCATGCAAAAATATTAATTTAAATTTTTAATAACCTTACACAGAATATTAAATATACTCATGTGTTAAATAATTACTTAACACATGAGTCCGTAATTTATAAATTACGGACATTCATTTATTCCGCTTTATTAAAAAAGGTGTCTTATTTAAAGACAATATACTAAATGGCTAAATATAACATCAAAATTTGTGCATCTATCATAATGACTATTTGTCACTAAGAGCGTTAGTTGGAGTTATATAGGAGTGAAAAATACAAAACGCATTCATTTTTATGCAAGTCGAAATTTGTCAAGAATGTATTTTTCTGTAACTTTCGTTTTGTCGAAAGCTTTAATTTTATTTTCTGAAAAAGTCTTGTGCAACGCATTTTAAACAACATTTCTGTATTTGTTGAAGTAATTTAATTTTATGTTTAGCAGAATGAAAAGACGCTATTTTCAGCCCTATTTATTTATTTACAGTCAGAAGCGTTAATGACTAGTGAATAAGTTTGCGTGTTTTCATTTGTAGCGGGTAATTAAATAAATTATACAGAACATAGGTTTAATGAATAGGTCTATAATTGGAGAAAAAAAATACATAAAAGCAAAATCTTTAAAAAGGGCGAAAAGAATGAATTTAGACAAATATTACTAATATTTTAACATTAAGTTATGTAATATTTTTTTGTTGTTCTGATATTTTTACATGAATTATCAAGTATAAAAATACTTTTCATAAAAATTATGATCATTAATTCAATTATTTATTTTTATTGAAATATGTAAAAGGATAAATACAATAAAAATAATCGTAGCAACTTTTTGGAGACGATTTTTTTTAATTTAATTTTTTAATTTAATAATGTTTGATTTAACATGTAAAAGACAATTTTTTTCTATGACGAAAGAAAATAAAGATGTAGTTTAGCTTAGTATATATAGATTGCATGAGAGTTCAATAACAAACTTATTTATTATATCACTTATCATTATATTAAAAACATACGTATATGCTAAAAGTGATAACAATACACTTAAACGGTTATAAATACCTTTATTAAACACATCTACATTATTTGTAAGCACAATAAGGGACATTCTCAGTATCAATATTGATAAATAATATTTTTTCTACAAAAAATTAAAAATGAACTGCATAAACAAATTATAAGGAGATCACAAGTATAATAACAGCAAATGGTCATATGTAAGCATGAGTAAACATTTTATTTTATTGGTTTTTAATTTATAAAGAATCGCGCGCCAAGCTCTTGGTAACTCAAAGGATGTTTATTCATTGCAAATGTTCTCACTGTTCACATAGATTTCTATTAATTCGCGCAGATAATGGATAGGAAGTAAAATGCTGATTAATAACTTTTTTGCTATTTTTAACATATAATTTATTCTTTACACAGAACCTTTACAGGTTAATTTTAAAATAACCTTCTCCTGTTAAAAGAATATAAATTTTACTGTAAGCAAAGACATAAAAATATTCTTAACTGTACGGAAATAGAATTTGTACTGTTTCCGATCCATGGAAGTTTGAAATGTGTATTTCCAAAAACATTTATTTATCATTTAACAGAAAAATTGTGTAGATTTGTAACAATTGGAATCGATATGATAGAAGTCTTTATTATAAACGAAAATTAAAGATATACTAATATTAAGTTAAAAAAAAAGAAAAAAAAAAGGTTTTTGTCATTTATATTAATTTCTCTCTCAACTGACTCAACTGTAACAACTGGAATTGATATGATAGAAGCCTTTATTATAAACGAAAATTAAAGATACATCAATATTAATTAAAAAAAGAATTTTCGTTATTTATTTTAATTACTCACTAAACTGGAATTGATATGATAGAAATCTTTATTATAAACGAAAATTAAAGATATACAAATATTAATTAAAAAAAGAAAGTTTTTGTCATTTATATTAATTCCTCTCTTAATTATAAGTACTGGAATCGATATGATAGTAGTCTTTATTATGAACGAAAATTTAAGATATACCAATATTAAGTAAAAAAAAAAACGAAAAGGTTTTCGTCATTCATTTTAATTTCTCACTCAACTATCCCAACTGTAACAACTGGAATTGATACGATAGAGCACCCAGAAAAAGGAGTTGATTAAGACTGCAAAACATGTTTTCTTGAGTACATTTTGTTTGTTTTAAGGGAATTTTCTAGTTAAAGTAACAAATCAGTTTTGTTGCAAAGACAAAAAAATATTGTTAACACTCTTATAAAATTTTATCTTATGAAGGAAAAAACAAAAAATTTCTGGAATTTACGGTAATTATTCTGTTAAAAACAGTGAATTGCACTGGCTTCCGATTGCCAGTGCCAGTACACGTCTGTTTTATTTATTTATTTATTTGGCCATTCTTAAGCTTATTTGCATATTTTACAATGGTTTACATTGTTTTAAATTTTAAAATAGTTGCCACAGAATTGATGTAACGCTTCTAAATGTGGTAGAAATATTTTGATGCCTAGAAACATTATTAAGAAAATAGGAAAAAATGCAAATTAGGCGCAATTTTTTACTGCCACATATCAGTATAATCTTAGAAACAACATTTTGGTAAAGTGAACTAGACAGTACTTATAGTAAAAAATAAAATAATAATATGATAATGCTTTGTGGCTTAAATTTGCATACAATAGTACAAAAATTCTAAAATTTGCGTAACTCGAAATGTACAAATATTTTGAAAAATAGACGTGCTGGAGAAAATCAGAAAACGATTCGGATTCAGCATAAACAAATTGGAAATTGCACGTGAAGCGTAGCTAATGAGGTGCGTTCGTACGATAACGAAGTTTTAAAAATATCACTCTCATATATCAATCTCATAAAATTGTAAATAGTTAATTACAATTAAAATGCGCACCAAACAATGTTCTCCTTATACCATTATGTATTGGAATACTTTTGTGTGACCTTGTAAATCAATAACAAATGTTCTTTGCACCACAGATTATGACAAATATATATCATAATATGTACTTTATAGATGTATATCAATTTTATTATGTTCGAATGAGTGTAACACCATTAAAATGCATTTGGAACTTTTTCCCTTTCATTGACCGTAATGTAATGGAATAATTTTGATTGTCTCTGTAATTGATCTACGCACCCAATTTTCATAAAATTTTAAATGACTCGACAAAATTATGCAATAATTATATATTTTAAATTTCAAACGATTCGGTTGGGTAGTTTTTGCATTGTTATATGCGGACGGACAGACGGACGGACGGACTGAATGAAAACTATAGGTGCTACGTATTTACATAATTATGACCGCACTTAAAAATTGAATAGAAAACAACTAATTTCGGTTTTGTAACGGATCAAAATTTGTCGACTAGAGTTGTTTATTGCACATTTAATTTTATGCAATTCATATTTTAAGTGTTGTAGCTATTTTAAACTTAAAGAAAACCCTCTTCCAAAATATGTAATAATTATTTCATACTGATGTATTTTAATGATTTTTTTAAAATCTTATATAACTCATATTTTAAGAGCACATAAAACTTTTAAACTTAAAAAAAAAAGAAAGAAACAAAAAAGATGTCTTCCAAAATATGTAAAAATAAGTGAATTATCTAACCAATTTTTTAAGTGTATGTAAATATATTAAAATTTAAAAGACAATGTCCTAAAAATAATAAAAAAATATTTAATGCTAATTTATAAGGATTTATCTTGTTTTAATTTGATACGGGTTGACCCTACCGTTTTCTCCGCTTATTTAAAATATTAACATTAAAAAAAAGGCGAAGGGAAAAAATATACTAATGTATTAAGGAAAAAACGTTTTTTAAGCTAATGTATTAAAGGAAAATCATTTTATTAAGCTAACGTATTCTAATCATTTAATTTATTCTGAATTTTATAACTTATATTTAAAACTCAAATAAGTATATTAAATTTGAAGACAGTAATATGGTAGAGCTGGGATTGTTGTTCGATTTTTTTTTTCAATTAATGTATTGTTAAATTGTATTAAAAATTCCCCCCCTTTTTTTTAAGTTGGAGAATCAGAACATCTTAAAGCATAGCGTCTTATAAGAAAATTGGACTTAATGTTTTTCTGTATGAAGATCAGCAGGACATCAAGTCACTAAGCCATTCTTTCCCATCAAACGGGGAAAGGTAACCTCTTAAATTGATTTGGTTTTGCCTTCTAAACTGATTTGAGCCTTTCCCCTGTCTGCTTTTTTAACATAATGATGAACTATTTTGGTAAATAGATATGAGGCAGTAGTTATCAGGCAGTACCGTAAAATGGGGTGAATCGGAACACTTTTCAACTTCAACGTTAAAAAAAAGCAACAACTGATTTTTTATTTTTTTATTTTTCTACTAGAAACTTCGGTCTTGTTTTGTTCTTTACTTTTTAAGCAAAATCGGAGCATTTTTACTGTTTATATATGTATTATTTACTTTTTTAATGGTATTCCGATTCACCCCGCAGATAGGAGTTAATCGGAGCAAATGTTATAATCTCTATTTATTCCGATTCAAACTTTAATAGGGTTAATAAAAACAAGTAATAATGATAAGGGAGGAATAGGAACACGTAGTTACTGTGAAACCAAGCCCTTATTTTATATACAAGTAAAGATATGCCTTTTTTAAAATTAGAAAACAACTTTGAAATCAAGAAAACTTAAAATTTATTTTAAGAAAATATATTCAAATTGCAGAAGTAGAATTTAATACAAATTCATCCCTGTTATGTGTTATCCTTTACTAGAAGTCATTGGGTAAGTGAATCTATTGAGTATCTCCAATCGCTGCATGTATTAATACGATCTACTAATACGCCCTCATCCCCAGCCCTTAGTACTGCTTGCATCCCTCTCTTTTTTAATTGGTTTTTCATTTTGAGATGTTTGTGTAATGTTGTGGATGTCAGAGAATAATTCTGTGCAGTTTTTCTAACTAATTTGTTATTTTTAAATTCTTTTATTGTGTGTTCCATGTCTGTTGGATTAGGTGTTGACTCTTTTGTTTAACCAAGTAATTTCTTGGCACCTTTAAGCTCTTCAAGTAATTAGAACAAACAAAATATTGTTATAATGCATATTCATACGTATGTTTTCATATATTACATGAAACTATTACTACATAGATGAATAAACCATGAGAGAAAATGTGTTCCGATTTACCCCGTAAATCTTAAACTTCTGATGTTAAAAGCCATTTTTTATTTTTTCATTATGTAGTTTAGAAATAAGTAGCATTTAATACAGCATATCGCTTACAGGTCTATCATTCATTAAAAATCCCCTCTCTTAGGTTTAGAATACGAAAAATACTGTAGTTACATACAAAGTTTTGAAGACGTTGAAAAAATGAGGTTTTTGAGGATCCTCTTGAAGTTTTTTTATATACCCCAGTAGTGGTGCGAATATGTCAAAACTAAATTCCCCAACTCTTAATGTTATTAACTTCTTATAAAAAAATTCGCAATTAAAAATATCAACACATATATTTATAATGAATTTATTTGTATGACCGGGAAGTTTCGTTCCTATTCACCCCATTTTACGGTAGCTCTACAAAGCGCCAAACAAAATTTAAATGGTACCTGTATCCGTATTAACGCAAGTTGCTTTTAAAGAAATCTTAAATAATGTTACTTACAGTTTTTATTAATAATAGAGAATGCAAAAATCTCATAATATAAATTTAGAATAAAACTTCTGAAAATAAACATATGTAAACTTTTCAGCTTTCAAGAAACAATTGCTTGCGTAAATACGGGTTAGGTTCCCTTAGAAAGACCCCCACGGAGGGCACTCCCCCTGGTCCTATATCCCATTAGCGCAGATAATCGGACGACAAAAATCAACCAATCAACCAACCAAGAAACAATTGTCTGTAATTTTAATTGCCGAAATGTCAGTGAAGGCTTACTGTGGAAACTTGAAATGTTTTGGTTTCCGTCTGCCTGTCAGTCTGATCCGCCATATCTGTCCCCAAAATATTCGATTTGCTTGAAATTATGTAAGCATATTCATGAGGTATTCGAATTTAGCTGCATAGCTTTTGTTATATTTGGTTCATTCGTTCGGAAAATATAGGACATTTCTTTTTGCGACATAATGATTTCCTATGGAAATTCAAATGATTTTTAAAATTTTATTGATTAAAAGAAAATGGCTCATTTTATTAATGGAATTTAAATGGTAAATTGTGGATATTTAAATTTTCTAATATAGGTCTTAAATTATTCTATTATTTTGAAATTTGTCATAAATTATTCCTATTATTTTGAAATTTCGTCTATGCATTTGTCAGATTTTTTAAATCATTTTTGTAACTTTTAATTACTTTTTTATACATGTGTTCCAATAATATAAAACATTTTGTTTTAAAAATTAACTTACTTGAAATGTACTTTTTTTTATTAGTTGCTTAGCAACAGCAAATCATCCTAGTAATTTTAAAAACGTGCATAATATGCAAGATACAAAGAATGTAATGTCTTTGTATATTTGGGTATAAATGCATTTCATAACCCAGAAATGAATTTAGATTATGTTTTATTTCTATTTTATTCAGATATTTTTCTTATAAATTTAAAATTTCTTTATTTTCACAAAAAATGAATAGATATTTTTCTATAAAGTTTAACGTTATTTCTTTCGTTGCCAAGCAAATAAAAAAACAGGAATAATATTTTCTCTTAAATAATGAATTTTCATTAGACAGGTTTCAGCGGAAATAAGGGAGAAAAAAATAAAAATTAATAGAAAATGAATGCAACTTCATAATGGAAATAAAACGGAAAATTTAAGTATATTTTAATACGAGGTAGATTGAATTGAACGTACGGAAAACAAGCAAATATGACATCATATATCGAAAATAAAATTAATATGCTTTGATGTTGAAATAAAATGGTCTTGGGTTATGATAATAAACCATATTTATTGAAAGAAATTTGTTATGAATAGTTGCTTATACATCATTGTAAATAGAATGTTAAATAATAATAATAATAATAATAATAATAATAATAATAATAATAATAATAATAATAATAATAATAAACCAAAAAAAAAACTTAATATTGTTATTTGGATATTAAAGAAATATAAAATGTTTGTCCAAACCGTTGCTTACCCTTTAAAATCTCAGTGTAAAATAAAATCTAAGATGTAATGCAACTATTTGCACAATCAATAGAAAATTAGGAACTTAATTTTAATGAGGTACAGGGGGTAATTTCTGAAATCTTATGCGTATTTTTCATTCTTATAAATATTTAAGTTATTTGAAAATTTTCAGTTGCTGTTTGTATGAAGTTAAATATTATGCAAAGTGAGGTAAAAAGCAATGGTTTTTAGAGCTGATCTTGAGGCTCCTGATCTGCAGATTTACTAGTAATCTAAAGTTACCGAAATCTATATGCTTATTAAAATTTATCTGTACACTGCTGAAATTATGGTAATCTTACGAAAATTTTATCTATAACCTAGTTGCTGTTACTTAAAAAGTTCTAGGAATCCAATTTTTCGCTGTTCCAATATTTAAAATATACAAGAAAAACATTACTGTAAAATATACAATTATTTCTTAAATGCAATTCTCCTTGCGTGATGTCTTTTCACACATTATTTTCATGTCCCAATCGAGATTCGAATTTGTAAACACCTAACAACCAACCTCTCTTTCAAATATTTAAAAGTTTAATCCATAAACCAGTTTTTCACTTTTTACTAAAAGTTCAGTAAAAAATAAATAAATAAATAAATAAATAAATAAATAAAAATAAAGAAGAAAAATGCCATAAATGCATTTTAGAAAATCAAAACGCTTTAAAGTCCCAAAGAAATTTATTTCGTTTTCATGAGATTTAAATTTCCGGAAAATTTTCATTTTTCTTAGTGCTAACATCAATGGAAAGCTTCTATAAAAAAGAGAAGAATTGCAAACCACTGCTTCACTAGAAAGGCATTCAGCTTACATTCATTTACAAAATCCAAAACTGAAAACCGTGGTCAATGAAAAAAAAAAAAAAAAAAACTCAATTTAAAAAGAAATTTGTTTTCAACGTTATTTGGAAACAAAATATGAAAATCGATGCATCTAGATAAATATTTAAATTCTGATTTATCACAGCAGTCTTTCATTTTTTTTTTCATTTACTGTTTCTAAAACTACCTTAAATTTAATATCTAATGAAACAATAACAAGTTAATTTTGGAAACTCCAGCCAGGTAATGAGTGAAGTCGTTTTAATTTAAGTAAATCATTCAAATAGACCAGCCAGTCAGCGTGATGCCATACGTGCTCACAAGTGCCACAGTCACAACGATAACCAAAATGTGACTTCTATAATTTGTTCCGTTATGACTCTAACGAGACTGTGACTCCACTGTAAAGTTCAAAGTTTTGATTTCTGAGTAATTTTCGTCTCTTTACAAAATGACTTCTTATTGACTTCACAGTCAGATCACAGTGACTCATTTCCCATGTCACGTGCTGGCAATATGGATGGACCAGATAAATAACATTTGGATGATGTCACACTGAAAATCTATTCTTATTTTTTGAAATAACCTTTAAAATGCAACGTAACTTTTCATATTTTTAGGTAACCTTTAAGTTTAATATACTTAATTGAGCAGATAAATTTAAAAGCGCAAGTCCATTTGTATAAAATATTAGTTTAAGTTAAATCTTATTACAAATTAACATAATTTTTTTTCATTCTTTTATTATTTGAAAATTTTTTTATTGTAAAAATGCATTTTCAAAGAATATGTAAAACTCACGCATAAAAATTTTGTTCTCTTTCAGTTAAAAGGAAAATTTACAACACTTCAAGCGTTAGTTGTCTAAAATACAACCTTTGTAAATATGTACAAAGCATCACACACGGAGTTTAAAATTGTAAAAACATAACAGTTTCGCCGTTGAAATATTTTAAATACACAAGAAAAATATTACTACCACAATCTTTAAAATGCAATTCTCTTTCCGCGATGTCTTTTCTCAGATATTTTCATGTCCCAATAGAGATTTGCATCTGTAAACACCTAACAACCGACCTATCTTTTAAAATTTGAAAAATAAAATCCATAAACCAGTTTTTCAATTTTTACTAAACGTTTATTAAAAAAGAAAGAAAGAAAGGAAAGAAAAGAAATATTAAAGAGGGCAAATGCCATACATGCGATTTTGAAAATCAAAAATGTTTTCAAAGTCCCAAAGAAATTTATTTCGTTTTCATGAGATTTAAATTTCCGGAGAATTTTCATTTTTATTATTGCTAACATCAATAATATAATTTTTTTTAAGTGCAAATTATTGCGTCACTAGAAAGGCATTCAGCTTATATTCATTTACAAAATCCCGTGGCCAATGAAGAAAACTCAATTTAAAAGGAAATTTGTTTTCAACGTTATTTGGAAATATAAAATATGAAAATCGATGCGTCTAGATAAATATTTAAATTCTGATTTATCCCAACAGTCTTTTATTTATTTATTTATTATTTTTTTTACACTTACTGTTTCTGAAACTACCTTAAATTTAATATTTAATGAAACAATAACAATACGAGAAGCCGTTTTAATTTAAATAACTCATTCAAATAGAACAGCCAATCAGCGTCATGTCATACGTGCTCATTAGTGCCACAGTCACAGCAGTAACCAAAATTTTACTTCTATAATTTGTCTCATTATGAATCTAACGAGACTGTGACTTCACTGTAAAGTCAAAAGTTTTGATTTCTGAGTCATTTTCGTCTCTTTACAAAATGACTTTTTATTGACTTTACAGTCACAGCGACTCATTCCCCGTGGCACGTGCTGACAATCTGGATTTATAAAAAAAAATTAAATTTGGTTAATGATAATTTTACATTGAAAATCGGTTCTTAAGATCGAAATATCCTTTAAAATATAATTCCCTTTTTTCTATTTTAGATAACCTTAAAGCTTAATACAGTCAAACCTCATTAACATGAACACGCTTAACATGAATTACTTTTAATATGAATTGTTTTCACAGTTCCCTATAAAAACGAATACAAAGAATCGATATTGATAACATGAATTACTGTCAACATGAGCGAAATTTTGATTCCCCTCGAGGTTTATGTTAACAAGGTTCGACTGTATACTTAAATGAGCAGATGATTTTGAAAGCTCAAGTCCATTTATGCTAAAAAATTAGTTTAAGTTAAATCTTATTATAAATTAACATAAAATTTATGTTTTTAATGAATTCATAACAAATATTTTTTAAATATCAGTATAAATTTGTTATTGACTTATCGATAGTAGTAATTTATTTGGGAAGCTATATTTCAAATAGGATGATTTTTAAAGTGTCTTCCACTTTGAATAAAGTTTTTATTTATCTTACATAATATAAACAACCAGAATTGTATCATGCATATTTTTAAAATATTCAATATCTAAATTAAGAAGCATAATTATATGCGTACAACTTCTTACTGAATTTTTTAAAAAATCCACTTTTTCTATAAAATTAAATTTATTTATTGTTTTATTGTAATTTTTCTAAAAAAGAAAAAAGAAAAAAAAAAGAATTATCGAAATTAACTTAACAAGTAAATAAATAGAATATTCAATGTTTCCTTAGTATAATCATTTCCATTCAATGAAAATCAACGTTTTCAAGAAATTGTTGCTTTCTAAAGCGAAGCAAGTCCATTGACACAGAGCAAAACCACTTTTTTTTCAGCTCATATATAATTATTATTTCATACTAAATTTACTCAAAATAAGATCACATTAAAATGTAAAAAAAAAAAAATCTATTATTTCTTTCGAATTTTTTAAAAATTATTCAAATACAAACTATTAAATATCTAGGAATAACATAGTATAATTGACTTGCCGATTTGCCTCACTTTTAAAAAACAATATTCGAATCTATAGCAACGAACTCGAAATAAACTTCTTTATATAAAGGTGAGAGTTAGTATAAGCAAATAAACAAAATAATTCTTTGTAAAGTAAAATTTAAATTTATTTTCTTCAAATTTATTCGCCGGCGTTTAGATAACTAGTACGTAAAATTGTGGAAGGAAAAAAAATATATCGAAACGAATGTACATAAATTTATACGCTTCAATCATCTAAAAGGTTTGAATGCATTTTATCAGTGAAATGGTAAATATTTATTTTTACATTTACTTTTGACAGTTACATACAAAGCAAATGTTTTTAAGAAAGCGTCTCTAATACGCTAATGTGTTATATTTTGAGTATTTTTAAAAAGTTGTGGAAATGCATACTTTCTGAATTCTCTTGATTATTAGATGAAGACAATTTGAAATGTTTCAATGTAAATTCATTACTCTGGAGTTACTCCTTTTTGTGTTTTCATTATTTATATTTTAGTACTATAGTGTTATCAATAATTTACAAAAGAATATCACTAACAATATTTTAACAGTGAAATGTTGATAAAGAGACTCAATACAAACTCATTTAACAATTTATGTAATAAAACTGAGAAAAATGATGCTTTCAAATTAGACTGGGGGGGGGGGGGCGGCAGCACGGACAATCACCTCATCTAGTTCACGGATGAAACTCTAGAATTAGTTAAATCTCGATTGGCATATTAAAACGTAATCGGTCTGCCAAGTCATAACATGGTGGAAAACATCTAAAACCCCGATTTTAACTGTTGACTTGTAGGTTTAACATTGTGCTTTCTTGCACCCAAAAGTATGGAAACATGGAGCAGAAAAACATAATGATAAACCTATGATTCAAGGATAGTATTATAAGGATTAGATTATAGGTTACCAGAGATATAAAATATAACTTTTAAATTACAAATATTTAAAACAACAGTAATTCCATCGGTCTTCATTTTTACTTTCTACTGTCTTTACAAAAAGAAAGTATTAGATTCGTGAAAATTTATTGAAATCCGGTTTTCGACGGATTTAACCGTTTTAGAGGTCAGTGAATCCGAAAAGCATTTTTTTTTACAAAATGTCTGTCTGTATGTGACAAAAATTGTGTGGGAGCTCTATCTCAAGAACTAATGCACGAAATTTCACAAAACTTTAGATTCCGTTAGACCTTGATATAAACTAGATATGATTAGGTTTTGGTGTATATCGCTCAACAGGTGACGCTGCTATGTTGCATTACTCACAATTTTTACAATAGCCATATCTCAAGAATTAGGGCATAAATTTTCACAAAAAATTAGATTTAGTTATTTCTTGATATATTATGGTGCTGATTATATTTTGATGCAAATTGCTCAGCAGGTGGCGCTGCCATGATGCATTATTTGTGATTATTGAAATTGCTCTATCTCAAGAATTAATGCACGGAATTTCACCAAATTTTAGATTCTGTGAGACGTTGATATAAACTAGATCTGATTAGATTTTGGTGTATATCACCCAACAGGTGGCGCTGCTGTGCTGCATTATTCCCAATTTCCACAAAAGCCATACCTCAAAAATTAGTTCATGGATTTTCATAAAAGTTTAGGTTTTAGTTAGTACATGACATAACATGGTGCTGATTTGTTTTGGTGGAAATCGCTCAACAAATGGCGCTTACATGGCGCATTATTCATGATAATCGTAATGGCTTTATTTCATGAACTAATGCACGAAATTTTCTAAATCTTCAGATTCAGTTAGTACCCGATATCGATTAGTGTTGTTTAGTTTTTGGTGTAAATCGCCCTACAGATGGCGATGCTATGCTGGATCACGATTTTGCAATAAAGGTATCTCAAGAACTAATGTACGGATTTTCATCAAACTTGAGATTTAGTTAATACTTGATAAAAAATGATTCTGATTAGTTTTTTGATGTGCATCACCCAACATGTGGCGATGTTATGTAGATTTTTTTAAAGATTTTGCAATAGCTCTATCTCAAAAATTAATGCACGAATTTTCATAAAACTTCAGATTCAGTTATATGTTGGCATAAGTTGTCGCTGATTAGATTTTGGTTTAAACTACCTAACCGTGGCGGTGCTATCCTGCATTTTTCAGGTAGTATTAACATGCATAAGGTCGAAGAAAGTTTTGGGATTGCTACATCTGACTAGATTATTTATTTATTTATTTTTAAACACCATATTAAAAACAAAATTCTATAATTTTGCTCCAGTTTTCATTAACCTTTTAAAGGTTCATATACAGGGTTCGTCCAGGTCCAGGAATTTTCAGACCGAGAAATTCATCGATACCTGTATATTTTTTATTAAAAATTCTTCCTTAAAGAAGGGAAAATTTCAGGCATTTTTACTAGATTTATTTTTTTTATAAAAACTACTGATATTTCACCTGGAAATTGATAGTACTTGTATGAACCCTGATATATAGCGCCTTTTTTGAGTAGTCAGTTTAAATATCATGTACAAAGCCTGATTTAAGGACTATCAAGGCACAAAAAACTCAAAAACATGATAATTTTATTCATTTATTTTTATTTATTTATTATTTAAGGGGGGGGGGGGTTACAAAATACTGTACAGCTTATAGAATAAAGGGACGCAAACTTCATATAAATCATGAAACCTCATGTGTCAGTAATTAAACCAAAGCTGTTACCTTTTTTTCTGTGGTTGTCTAAAATGAATAAATCTAAGCAGGTTTTGAACTGTTTTTATGACGCCGATTATCTTGTATGGCGGATATAGGCCCGGGGTTACAGCACTCCGTGGGTATTTTTCTAAGGGAACCTAACCTAATCCGTATTTAAGCAAGGTTATCCATGGTTCGAAGATAATCACTAAATTTAAGGAGGATATAAATCTATTTATTTCAGAATGTATTTTTTCGAGGTTCATCATATTTATATTGATATATAATAAATTTCTATAAAAAATGAAATTATAAGACTTCGTAGAATTATGTTCAGTCATATTTTGATTAAATTGTTTTCTAAAATTTTTATTTTGCGGAAAATTTTTCAAAAATAAAATTTTTGCAGTAAAAGTTGATTTTTTTTTCTTAAAAGAAATCGTTATTTTTTTAATAAATAGTTTTAGAAATCTTAAAATTGAAATATTTATTCTTTTCTATACTTGAAAATGAAAAATAAAATGTGTTTAATAGTGTTATTCTGCCAGAAGATACATTAATTTTTAAATAATGCTAAAATTAATACATTTTTATTTAAAAAACTAATTTATCAAAACGTTTTAAAGAATTTATATAATGCTTTTTGCGTCAAATATTGCTTATTTTTGAGTCTTGAATATTATGTCATCTTTTTCACGCATGAAATAAAAAACTGAAACATCCTACTTAGAATTAAGATTATGAGAGAAAAAAAAATAACAGTATATGGCGAATACGATCAAGACGACCACATACGCCTAATTTAGTTTTTCAAAGCATGCAGCTCATAATTCATAACATAAGGTACCTGTACCCAATATCGACACCCTATGAAAAAATTATTTTTTTCACCACCATGTACACGTGATATGACTCCAAAAATGTATGAGCACTATCCCTGGATTGTTGACTACCATTATTAAAATTAGGGACCTTGTAATTATTCTGGTGTAATTTATATGATAAAAACAAAAAATGTTCACAAGTATCCATATAAGGAACCACCTGTCGCTATTATGGACAGGTGTCTTCTTATTGACTTACTACACAGGATGTATGGAAGAGCCACTACTCTATGGAATTTTAGAGGAGAGGGAATAAAAAAAAAAAAAACTTAAAGTATTGCCAGGGGAGGGCATAGTAAATACCTTCAGAACATGCACTTTGGAACGGGAGGGGGGGGGGGTCATTTTCGGCTGTGTCTCTTGGAAGACCGATGCAAAGCACTTCAGTTACTACAAAATATTATGAAGTAATGTAGTTGGTTTTACTTAGCTTTCTAATTTTTATGAATCTGAAGATTCATTTTTTGTACTTCCAATGTGGACATAAGGTGTCCATATTGGGTATCGGGGGTAGTTTTATTAAATCTAGTAATAAATAAACAAAGAAAACATTTTAAAGCAATATATGCAATAATAATCGAAAATATGTTTTATACGCTTTCTAAAACACCCCACTTTTCAATATTTAAAGTATTTCACAATATCTAATAATAATTTAAATTTACCTGTAATTCAACACACTACGAAACAACAAATTTCCTTCTAAATGGCGAACAGCGCGATTTTTTGCACTTTCCTGGCTTAATTATCTTTTCAACTGTTTTTCACCACAGAAATGTAGTGCAATATCTCGATCAAAATTGTTACTTTTAAAAATATTAGAGGTGTCCATATTGAGAACACTGTCCATATTGGGTACAAATACCTTACTCTTTTACAGGTTAATTCGTTTGAATTGACTAATAAGTTCTGTATTGTGGTTGCATTACTTCGAGAAAAAAATTGAATTTGAACATGTTGCACCTGTTACTACTCTTTTATAAAGTTTCTTGTTTAACATGTTCGAAATACTGGAAAATTGTTTAACCTTTTGAGGACGAGCGACCCGTATACGTATCGCAAACAGTGCTCAGAATCCTTGTTTATCCCCACCAATAATTTTTTTTTGCCTTACTTAATCGGAGCATTTTCCCGATTTAATAAGGTACACATTTTTGTTTTAAAAAACTGACGACAGAACATTAAAAATTTTGTAAAAGGCTCTCATTGCGAAGGGGTTAATCTAATCGGTATATGAACCCAACAACTCTTGGCTATCCGTGAAAATTTCAAGCGTTTGACGAAGTTTGACATCGATTAAAAGGATTATTTATCCAGTGGATTTGTGCAATTTTAAATAATATTCTAATAACGCAGGATTATAGGGTCAAAATTGGCATGCAATCAAACGATAACGAACTTAATCGGACATAAAATTGGAAATGCTACCAATAGATTGAATAACATATGAAATTAGTGTTAACTTCTTTGTACGAAATATTTTTCGTTCTTCATATAATGCCATAATTAAAATCACCGTTCTATTGCTAAAAGTTCGAACTGATTCTATTCGATTGCTTCCTTTTTAAAAGTTGAGAAATAAAATGTCTCAATAAGGTAGCAGTCACAGTATTCTTTTATTTGTGACTTTAATGTCAAGAAAGTATCAATGCATTTCGTATATTAATTCATTTATTATTTGATGCAAATTCTCTTAAGTTGTTAGTAAAAATTCACTTAAATGGAAAAAAAAAATGTGCATTTTTATATTCTAATGTGCATTTTTAGGTGCGTTCGTAATTATGTAAATACGTAGCACCTATTGTGTCGCTCAGTCCGTCCGTCTGTCTGTATATCTGTCCGTCTGTCTGTCCGTCCGCATATAACAACGCAAAAACTACCCAACCGAATTGTTTGAAATTTAAAATAAATAATTATTACATAATTTTGTCGAGTCATTTCAAATTTTATGAAAATCGTATGGATAGATCAATTACAGGGACAATCAAAAGGATTCCGTTACATTACGGTCAATGGGGATAAAAGTTTCAAATGCATTTTAATCGTTTGAAATTTAAAATGTATATTTATTACATAATTTTGTCGAGTCATTTCAAATGTTATGAAAATCGTATGGATAGATCAATTACAGGGACAATCAAAAGGATTCCGTTACATTACGGTCAATGGGGATAAAAGTTTCAAATGCATTTTAATCGTTTGAAATTTAAAATGTATATTTATTACATAATTTTGTCGAGTCATTTCAAATGTTATGAAAATCGGATGCATTGATCAATTACAGAGATAATCAAAAGTATTCCGTTACATTACGGTCAATGGGGGAAAAAGTTTCAAATTCATTTTAATGGTGTTACACTCATTTGAATATAACGGAATTGACATGAATCTATGAAATATGTACTAAAAAATACATTTTGTACAATCTGTGATGCAAAGAATATTTATTATTAAATTACAGGGCCACACAAATGTATTCCACTAAATAATGTTATACGAGCAAACATTGTTTGGGGGGGGGGGGTGTTTTAATTATATTAAACTACTTCACATTTTATGAATAAGATATACGTTAATGAAGTATAATAAAAATTACTCCCTGCATATTTACAGGAACACAAAGATTTCGACCACTATACTGTATCCAAAGTACGCTCTACTATATCAGCAAGATGTGAATATTTTAAAACTTCGTTATTAAAGAACGCACCTCATTTGCTACGCTTTACGTGCAATTTCCAACTTGTTATTTTTTAATCAGGTTAGTTTCTTAAATGACCATATGGAATCTATCAGTGTCCTCTGTAAGAAAATACTCTGCTACAAAGTCAAAATAATCTAAAAAAAAACAACAACATTGAAAAGGATAATGCTAAACATATGGCTTCAGGGAAAAGCATTTTGAAAATTATTCGATGAATTCTTAATTTTATTTTGCATTCATTATCCTAAAATACTCTTAAAAAGTAAGATCGTAGACATTTTTTTTTCAGAATATAGCTGTTTTACTTTATTAGAAAACAGATCATCAATCATATTAAATAATATTTTTTTCAGCTGCCAGTAGTAAAAAAAAAAAAAAAAAAAAAAAAAAAAAAATTCTGCCATTTTTTTTATATGATACGCGACATATTTTGCTAAACAGTGAAAATTATCGATATTATCTTAAGTGAATTGTTCCATTTAATTTTTCTTAAACTTGAGTAATTGAATTCTTAAAAATTACTTTTTGCTTGTGTTTTTTTAGATATTTTATGCATTTATTCTAGTTTAACAAATGTTTCATTTTGTTTTTGCGTTTAAAAAAATCCCCAAGATAGCTGAAAAATATTTGTCCGTAATGATTAAATTTACATACATATATTTCAAGGTGAAATTCAAAAATCTCATTAAATTATACTAACAAATTCCACTATCAAGGTGGTTTTTTTTTTTTTTTTTTTTTTTTTTTTTTTTTTTTTTTTTTTTAAAATCTAGGGAAATATAATGTATCCGTAAACGAAAATATATATTAACCTCTTTCGGGCTATTAACAATTCTGAAAAGCGTCTTTAGGTGCTTCGTAATTGTATAAATATGTATACCTATAGCCGTCGTTCAGTCCGTCCGTCTGTTTGTCCATCTGTCTGTCCGCATACAGCAACGCAAAAAGTATCCGGGCGAATCATTTGAAATTTAAAATTTATAATTGTTGTATAATAGTGTCGAGTTATTTCAAATTTTATTGAAATCTAATGTATAGTTAAATTACAGGGACAATCAAAAGTATTCCGTTTCATTACGGCCAGTTAGAAAAAATAGCTTCAAGTGTATTTCAGTGATGTTACACTCTTTCGAACATAATAAAACTGATATGCATCTATGAAGTATATACTAAAATATACATTCTATATCTCATGTCTAGGGGAAACATTGTTTGGGTCGCGTTTTAAATATATTAAACTACTTCATATTTTATAAAATTGATATACGTTGCTGAGATTTATTTCAAGTTACTTCCTATATAATAGAAAACAGATAGGATTTACAGGAATACACAAAAGATTTCGGCTACTACACTGTATCTGAAGAACTGTATATTGTACCACTAAGATCTGAATATTTTTAAAACTTCGTTAAGGTACGAACGCACCTCATTTGCTACGCTTGACGTCCAATTTCCGAATTGTTTTAATCCAGGGAAATATGGTGTAACCATGAACGAAAATATATAATAACCTCTTTCGAGCTATTAGCAATCCTGAAAAGCTTTTATGCATTTAGAAACCAATATATTTTCGAGATTTAAAGAAGCATTTATATGAACAAAGTTTGTTTTGCTGCCACTAATTTTCAAAAACTTTCCCAAATAGTTTTTCTGGTTTATTAATAATAAATTTTCTCAGCCTGGGATATAGGTTTTTCGATAGTTACCTATTCTTAAGAAATCATTTTCAGATTATGTTTTACAGACAAAAATGATAAATTGACAGCATTAATATTAAGAATGAAATTATTTTGTTATTCTTGCATTCATAAATTCAGTTTTGCAGCTGAAAAGGTTTGTTTAAGAATTAGTACAATCCTAAAAACTCATATTCTGGTTAATCATTAGACTATTGTTGCGTTTTTGTTTTCTGCTGTTATGTGATAAAACTTCATCAGGCTGTATGAATTCTATAGGAGATACATCTCTACAATTTTTTTTTCTACGCTTATAAATAATGTTAAAAAAAGAGAAATTGGTGCAAACAAAGATAGCAAAACTAAACAAAACAGCAATAAAGTTTCTTATAGTGCTTTTTCAGTGAGGTATACGTGTTACATAAAAGTGTCTTGCAGTAGAAAAGTACGAAACGTACAAAAATGAAAATGTAAAATACTTTATTGTGCATTAAAATACTACTTGTAGCGTCCATTAGTAATATTAAATATATATTTATTTTATGTTTCTCAATGTTTTTGCAATGCAAAAACATTGAGCAACAAAAAATATAGCATTTTTTTGCGGTCACTTGACAATATTCGCTTTTTGTTGGCTTTCGTTTAACAAATTTCACATTTTTTTTCTACAGCCCTTTGACAAAATTCGTGTCGTTTCTATGATTACTTTACGAAACTCGAAGTTTTTTCAGATTCTTATTTGCATCGTTTCTGTGACTCTTTGACAAAATTCGCATATTTTATTAGTACTTTGACAAAATCTACGCTTTTTTCTGATACATTTTGGGGCTATTAACGCTTGCTTCCGCAATCCTATGTCAAAATTATCGTTTATGTTGCGATTGGTAAGCAATTCTTTAGCGAAATGCGCTTTTCCCCGCAATTCTTTGATGAAACCAATATTAATTTTTTTAAACTATTAAGAGAAATTTTCTTTACTTAAAAAAAAAAAAAAAAAAAAAAAAAAAAAAAAAAAAAAAAAGGCGCAAGATACAAATTTAATTTTGAAATAATGCTTATTAGAGTGTAGAATATAACACTATCACTATTGTTCGCATTTCTTCTAAAAAGGATCAAGACGGATTTGTTAAAAAAGACATTTCTTTTTTTTAAAAAAAGAATACTTTTGTCGAATAAAGGGTTCTTTTTGCTTAATAAACGGGTGCTTTCAGGAGTCACACTTAGTAAGTTTTGGACAGTCAAAAGTAGATTGTGAACAGAACCGTGCGAAAGTTGGAAGGAGGGGGAACGTCAAATTCTAATTATACCTCGGGTGCAATTTTCTCTTCGCACGCTCCTGATTGAGAAGCAGGAAAATCCGCTTTTTAAGCATTAAAAACGCAATTTTGAAGCAGGAAAATTAGTTTTTAGAACAGAAAAATTCACTTCTGACATTAACTTTTTGTTTTGTGCCTCTTTTTTGTTTCGTGCGCTAATTTTTTGGATGAGGGGCAAGAGGGGCGCTATTTCTAAAACCAAAGGGCAGGAGAGGCGGATCGCCCCTCTGAAACTCTCTGGGGGAAAATTTGTATATGTATAATACACATATATGTATTTATATATACATATGTATTTGTACATGTAGGGGTAGATGGGGATACTTGAGCCATTTTTTGAATTTTAATTTTTTTAATTTTTTTTTAATTTCTTATAATAAAATAAAATATTGAAAATGAAAATTTGATATTTTTTCTTCAACTGAAAACCACTTCAATTAATTTTGAACTATTTTTCTATGTATAAAAAATGTTTATTTTTTGTTTTACATGGTGGCTCAAGTATCCCCATGGGAGGGATACTTGAGCCATGGTGGAGGGATACTTGAGCCACTACGGAAAAATACCTACAAAAGTAATTTTTTTCGCTTTATTTTTGCACAAACATTTTACAGAATGATAAATTATGAAACATAAAGTCCTTCCAAACCAATTGAGAAAACAAAGTTAGTAATACGATGATTTTTTGTCGTTAGAACTGGTTGTCAAATGATAATTTCAACTTGAGTTATAACGACGGTAGAAACACCCTCAGTTCAGAGCCATTTAAATTTGGAATCTGCTATTCTTCGGGCAAATTTCATTTTCAAAATATTAAGTGCTTATCCAACAAATATTTTTAGTTTTCTTTCTGGCATATTTTATTAGTAACCAACTATCAATAGAAGATTTTCTTTTCACATCATCACCATCATTGGCAGAATTTTCCTCTAATGATAATGTCGAACTCATGCTTTTAATTTAGTAGCTGTCGGAATTTAAGCCAGATGTATCATTCTACCATTTCAAACACTTTTTTGACTTCAGAGGAAAAGATTTTGTCTTCCTCTTTGGCTCCATGCAGGTAAATTTGAGCTGGGATTTTTGTTGCTTTTCTTGTTTTTTGTGCGCTTTTTTTACCAATTTTTCTTCAATTTTCTTAGTTAAAAAAAAAATTACAGCAACAGAGGTTACGATTTCAATATAAGATATTAATCTTAATATGTTATATTAAAAAATAAATATTTTAATATGTTGGACCTAACTAATTAAAGTATTAGAGATTATAGCCTGTAAAACAGTTTTAAAAAGTTATTTTAATTTAATAAAAGTTAAATTGAAAGCTATGTTTACATTTATCTAGACAGGCTATTTTGCTAGTCAAAATGAAAATTAAAATGGATATTTTCATTTAAAAAATATACATTTTTAAACATTTTAAGTCGTTATTTTTTTAAGAAAAATAAAATAAAATGAAAAATTATTCTCTCTTTTATCCAGAAAAAAATCTATTAGTGAATATAAGGAAGGTATTTTATTTTTTGTTTGTTTCTCCTATGTTTAATTTCTAGTGGGGAGGGTTGAGACATGGCTCAAGTATCCCCACTCTCACTGGCTCAAGTATCCCCACTACCACTAGTTTTGTTTCCCAGAGTTTTACTAAATAAAGCATGCAGCTATTAGAACCATTTTAGATTCAAAATACAATTGAAATTATGCTTATTAAATTTATGTATATAGTTGCAACTTTAAACAAAACTTTGATTGCAAAAAAACAAAAAAACCATGTACCCAAAAATTTACTTCAGATAGGGAAAAGACAACTATTGATCACTATACTTTCAAAATGGTACCAAGATGTGTGATTTCTTTTTTACATGTTCAGAACTATAAATGTGTTAACATATTGGCAGTTTTAGAAAGAAAAATTAACCAACTGTAGAGATAATAGGGGTGGCTCAAGTATCCCCTATGCTCAAGTATCCCCACTCTCCCTTATATATAACACTGGCGCCCGGCTATATACATATGCATATGTGTTTATAAATATACATATATGTGTATGATACATATATGTGCATAGATATATATGTATGTATAGCTCTGGTTTCCGGCTAATCGAAAAGTACCAAATTATGTTTTGTATGTCTAGATACCTTTTTCTCTTACTGAGTCGATTAATATACGTTCTTGCTAAAGATTCCATTGTCTCAGTCATCTTGAAGAATGACTTTGCGAAACGTCTATTTCTGGTTGGGTTATCGGGTCTGAAATTGGCCTTACGAACATACTTTTGGGAATTATAGATAAAAATTTGTATTTATTTGTGATCACTACTACAATGAGTTTTAAGATAATATCTTTGGAAAATAGGCTGAAATAAAGAATTAATTTACAAATTGCCCAAAGAGTTGTAGCATAGATAGAAATTTAAAATTATTAGGAATGTGTCTGGAAAATATTAAAACGAAATATTGAAGCGCCATCTGCTAGAAAATCAGTAATAAATATTAATAAACACGTGATATGAAATTTATGAATTTACACATGAATATTCTAACTGCTAACTGATGTGCATATTCAACTATTTACTTTTAAGTACTCAATCATTACTGTTCTCCCCTCTCCACGCAAACTTCATAAATAAGTTCACCAGCATCTTAAAGGATTACGACATAAATCTGTAGTTTACCAATAATAGTAATTTATGCAGAATATTTTACATAAAATTAAACGTTCGTAACATAGCATTAATCATGAACAAAATATTTCACAAATAAAATTTTTCTTTATTAAAAATTTAAATCAAATTTCTGAAGATGATAGTGACAGTAATTGTAATGTTAACTTTTTGCAATCGACAGTTGGCTCTCACTCCCCACTGGTGTTGTCAGGCGCCTCTCGTAAATCGGGACGCCAAATGCTTTGTCCACCACTAATATCTTACAGTTTCTTTCGCCATTTTTACTACAGATTATTCGGCCGTTAGATAAGACGAAGAAAATTAGTTTAAAATACTGGTGTCCAGAGCATTTAGAGCACCCATTCATGCGGAACACTAGTGGTCAATGAGAATCCCCTGTAGGGTGCAAAGGGTTAATATTAACAAAGAGAGAAGTCAAACTCTATTAAACAAAAATAAATAAATAAATTGTAAGGCAGAGAAAGACTTGAGGTGAAAATAAATTTCTCTTTGAATTATTCATAAATTCGAGGAATGAAAAGCATTCTTAAAAAATTGAAAAGTTATTTAGTCACCTCTTATTTTTAAAGTAAATACGTCTACCTAAATATTTCTATTTACATTTGATTTTAGAACGAGAAAAATTTTCTCTGTTGTGAAATTAAAATTATTAAAGTGAATCTTTATTTATAAAAACTGGTTTTATTTATTATTATTTTTAGTTATTTATCTAGTATTAATTCGCTAATGTTAGTAATTTCTTTTGAGAACATGACCTTTTGACACATGAAAATAAAGCATTTATTTATGAAAAAAGTGAGAATTTTGTAAAATTGTCGTATATTTGTAAAAGTACTTTCTACTTATGCAATAATTTAATAACTATTGACTATAATGGTTTGAAATTTTGAAATTCTATCAAATGTACTTTTTAAACAAAATAATTTGTATTAAATATGAAAGAAAATATCAAGACCATAAAAAAAACACGAGTTTTTCTAATAACCTCTAAATGCTTCCGAATAGTTTTAGTTGTTTAATAAATAAATATGTAAATAAGTCTATATGTAAATTCATTAAAAAAGAATGAAAATTGATATTTGTTGTTACGTAACTTAATCTTGGTATTATCTCTATTACATAAACCAAGTTATATAATTACATTATTACTAGAAATCCTATAAATATATTTTTTCCAATGAGGTATGTCTCATATTTCAGTCTATGTAAAATTAAGAAGACGTATAAAACTGACCTGTTAGTAATAATAATAATAATAAATTTCCAGGTACGAGTGGTTTAGTATATCATAGTGTATCAGGAATGTAGCCGAAGTCTTCTTTTTAAAGACGCCATTAGTTCAATTGATATTGAAGTATCAATCGGCTAATGGCATTTCTAAAATGTTTTCAACTATATTGAATTTCAGCAGGTCTTTTCTATGTGATAAGCAGCTTTCCTTTAAATATAAATTTTCAGAATATCTTTACAAAGATTTATCCCTAGTAGTTTTACTGAATTCTTTTAATAATTTAATATTTAGCACTTTTATAATATGGTGAATGAATAAAATATTCGATCAACAAAAATTCATTTGCTGTAAATACTTCATTCATTGTACTTTAAAATTCTATTTTAAAAAAGAAATAAAGTAAAAGAAAATGAACGAAAAAAATAGCTTTTTTACAATGTAAACTTATTTTCTTGTGGTATAAATTTTCAAACTAGAAAAAAGATAATTAAAAGAAAAAAAAAGAATTCGATATTAGAGAATTGTTTCTTGCTTATAATTCATACTTACTCATTGTGTGACAGTTGACTTATTTTGATATTTTTTGAGCAAGGCTTACTAAATCCAAAGATCCGAAGCAAGTAACGCCGCGTTATCACAATACGCATAATCTAGTTTATTCTTGGTACAATTACGGCTTAATTTCTAGCAAAAGCAAAAATAAAAAAGGAACCGGAGTACTAAAGTTGCTAGATTTATCTCAGAAAAAACGGAAGATTTTGATTGACACTAGTTAGTTTTTATTTTATCGTGTTATCGTCTTTTTTTCATACCATACTAAACTGTGGTGAATGTGCCATTATGTTTTAGCAACAAATCTGTCTAAAAAGAAGTTATTAATCCTCACAAAAAACCCTTACAAAATGCAGTTGCATTATATTGTTCAATTAACATTTGTTTAGTTAAAAATTTGAAATCTCATTATAATTGAAAAATCAATTAAACTGTATGAACAAAAATGAATCAAAACATTCTATAGTTCAATGATGATCATGAAAATTTTAGCAATGGTCACCTTACGAAAATAAACATTTGTATTTAAGCATAATGTAAGATAATAAATGAAGCAAAATAGTAAAACTTAAGATACAGTTATACTAAATTTAAAATTTTATAATATAGATAGTTATAGCCTATAATAATGTCAAGTTCAAATGATCTAAATCTACTCAAGAGTTTGTGAATGTGCAGTTAATATTTAAACAACTTTTCCAAGATCTTTGTCATGCTGATCGGAAACAACCCATTGTCAGATTTGATACAAATGCATGCGTAGAATTGTTTTTCGACAAAGGATGAGATTTTAAAACAAACTGAAAAAAAAAAATCGTTAAATTTTCAAAAATAAGATGTGATAGAAAAAAAAGGGAGAAACCATCGTATGGGACAAATTAAAACGCATACACTATACGACAGGCCTAAAAAAGGCTAAAAACGTGCAACTTATGGGAAAAACGTACAACAATTGCAATCCAATGGAGTACTAACTAAAAAAGTATCTTGGCTTTCATCTCCGCCATCACTCCAATCGGCATATTTCTTTTTCATAAATTATTTGCAAAATTTGAAGAATTTTTTTTTCTTTAGCAAAATATTAACTTGAAATATATGTATCTTCACATAGTTTACTGTCAACTATTCTGTTTTTTAAGTATATAACTCCTTCCGAATAGAATTTCTCCCCCTAAGTTTAATATTAGTTAATCGCAGAATTCTGCAATTAAATAAGGTAAGGATTATGATTCGGAAATAGCGTTAAGACAAAAAAGGTATTGTTCTCTGATATTATTCACATACACATACAATAAATGAAAAATAGCAAAAACATTTATAATATTTCTTTCAAAAAATCTTACGGGCCGTTTCCTTTTCATCTCTTATGTTTGCGACACACTACGTCACATATAAGCATTTAAAAAGAAAAGAATGTAGAAACTTGTATATGAGAGGGAAAGGAAAGGGTAATTTAGAGCTTTTTAAGAATCGCTATTGCACAGGAGGGCTCCGGAGCCCTTTATTTATGAGCTTCGCTGAGTTCAGATCAATATTAAAATGGTTACTGTAAATCTTAGGCTTAATCTTAAATTTTTAGCTCAAAATCTGAAACGTTGGGAATGGATAAGTAGCGCAAACAGAACTATGTTCAGGGAGAGGGAAAAGGATTTCAAATTTCAACTCCTGAACGCAGTCCAGTTTGCGCTACTTAATCATGTGGTGAACTCTGGGTTCACCGCATAAGATTGCTTTCTGTCTATACTTTTTAAAAATCCTTTTTATATTTTCTTATTAAAAAAATTTACTCTTTTTTTATAGTTACAAAAGAAAACAAATACACATATTTCCCTGATTAGTGCATTTTTTGTTAATGTGGCTTTTGACGCCTCCTTTAACAGCTTTTCTTGTGCTTGCTTCATGAGAGTGTCTTTTGAACAAGTGCTACCTTTTATTTACTTTTCATGTTTTTCTTTTTTGTAGTAGTTATACACTATCTACCAATAAATATATGGTCACTTTCAGTTTTTGACATTTTTTCAAATATTTGAAAATATACAAGTCGGATTCTTTTGAAACTTCAGGATTATAAAGATTATGTTTGACCTCATATTTATCAACATCCATTTGATAAGCAGGGCAGTTAGGGGACCGACAAAAAATCACAGAATAATAGAAATATTTTGGGATCACCCTGTACATGAAAATGCACGAAACGATTTATCGTTGCAGAATACAAATATGTGGATACTATACAACATGTACGCTGATTTTTGTAAGAATATCATGTATATTCATGGACAAAGAGTGATTTTTTTTTTGAAATATTCAAAAAATTCTGACATGTTTTTTGTTTATATCATGCAAGGTTTTTGAGCAAATTTAACGCAAATTTCAGAAAAATTAGTAAAATGTAGTAAAACAAATATAGCCTAGTTGGATTATCGATATATTAAATATTTTATGAAATATGAGTAGTTGTATGAAATAACTTTTATCTGCACATACGCGAACAATAAAAAAGATTTTTTTTACATCAATTAAAAGTCAATTCTATAGTCTAACTCATAAAAAAAATCCAATCAAATATCGTGAAAATTCAAAAAGATATCATTATTATAGTAAGCTGTTCTTATTTTGCTCTCTAAAAAGAGCTGAATGATAAGGGATTCTCCACAAATTGACATTTTTTATTAACTGATTTTCAAGAAAAAATTAGTATTTAATGAATATACTATCTAACACAATAATGCTGCTAATAAGTATCTTGACACATGTGATAGAAAAGAAAAAGAGCTTTTTTTTTCACATTCAGGGCCAAAAAGAGAGAAGGGAAGAAGGGCGTGTGCCCCGGGCGCCAGAACAAAAAGTATCATCATCTCATTTTTTTTTTTTTTTTTTTTTTTTTTTTTTTTTTTTTTTTTTTGAGGCAAAGGTGGATTTTGGCGAACTCTTACCCCCCTCCTTTGCAAAGTATATTTACAAAGATAATTTCTCTAATTTATTAATAGCCAACTTATTTTAAAATTTAAAATATATAATACTGAACAACGTAATCTGCTTTGTTAAAATTTGATACCTTAAAATCGTGAAACCAAATCGGAAAAAAAAAAATCTGCTTTATACAGGATTTTTATGCCATCATCAGATTCTTCTATGTTTTGGCATACCCTAGATAGGAAGATTTTAACAATATCATGCTTAACATAGACATGAAAAAAAAATTGCCTAACAAATCTACATTTGGCACCCTTTCGCCTTGGCGCCCGGGGCACACGCCCTTCTTCCCCTCTCTCTTAGTTTTGGCCCTGAATGTGAAAAAAAGCTCTTTTTCTTTTCTATCACATGTGTCAAGATACTTATTAGCAGCATTATTGTGTTAGATAGTGTATTCATTAAATACTATATTTTTCGTGAAAGTCAGTTAATAAAAAATGTCAATTTGTGGAGAATCCCTTATCATTCAGCTGTTCTTAGAGAGCAGAGTAAAAACAGCTTACTATAATAATGATATCTTTTTTAATTTTCACGATATTTGATTGGATTTTTTTTAGTTAGACCATAGAATTGACTATTATATGATGTAAAAAAAATCTTTTTTATCGTTCACGCATGCGCAGATAAAAATTATTTCATACAACTACTCATATTTCATAAAATATTTAATATATCCATATTCCAACTATGCTATATTTTTTCTACTACGTTTTGCAAATTTTTCTGAAATTTGCGTTAAATTTGCTCAAAAACCCTGTATGATATAAACAAAAAACATACCAGAATTTTTTGAATTTTTCAAAAAAATCGCTCTTTTTCCATGAATATACATTAGGGTGGAACGAAAGTATAGGGAAAAATATTTTCTTTTGAAAATAATTTTGTAATAGCAATTAAAAGTTGCCTTTGTATGTTAACAATAAAACTACGAAGTTTTTTCGTTCTAAATTTATATCTTGAGGTGCCGCAAGAGCCTTAAAAATAGGAATTTTTTTAAAAAAAATCCAAATTTAGCATAATATTATAATTTTATTTTCACTGTTTTAATTTTACATTTTAAAAATCAAATATTCTTTTTAATAGCAATCTATACATGCTTCTTTACTATAACAATAATAATATTAAGTTCAATTGAGGTAAATTTATGCATTACGTTTTTGCAAAAGTCAAATAAATTAGCTTTTTTCAAAAAGAATCAAGATGTAATATCAGTTTGAATTTAGCAGTTGTAATTACTTTTTTTGCTTACAAATAGTTGTTCAAACACTGTTTTTTGATAATATGTAAAACTTTTTAAAAAACCCTTCAAATTCATCAGGATCTTTGTTTTTCTGTCCAATTCACGAAACAGGTGGTGCAAAGGCAAGTCATTTAAGTGGAACAAACAAATCAGTCACGGCAGTCGTCTGTTCAGACCTTTTGCCATTAAAGCAATCATAAAGTTATTAGCTTCAATATGTGTGGGTGTCCCATTGCACTAAAAAGCAGTTACAGTTGATATGTTCAAATGATTGTTACAATTAAAGTACTCTATTATGCTATTTTTTATAGCTTCGCCTGTTCTCAAATGTAGGGGTTACATGCCCTAGAAAGGAAGAATTGGGCTCTTTTACTAAAGAAATATGTTCTTCTATGACCGTATTTTTTCTAAAATTTGTTCCCTTTTTTATCTTTCACAATTGCTTTATCCTTTCTTCCATCGAAAAACAAACCTATATTTTCTCCAACTTGGTTAAGGCTTCTTACTATCTTTTTGTCCGATTCTTGGCTCTCTCTCTTCGAATTTTCATCCTATCAATTACTTTACCTTTGTTCTCCTCTGTAATCATTCCAACATCTTTAAGAGCAGCACTTGCGATAGTTGCAGCAACTCTGTCTGAAACTCCAGATCGGTTACAGACACTTGCTACTCTAGGAAGTACTACTTTCTTACAGTATCCAAAAAAGTGGTAAAGTAATTTTTGGGACTGCATGTTAAGTTTCCTTTAGATGTTTTCTCAGGATCTGATTGAAGGGCATCATTTTCAGCTTTTCTAGCAGCCTTAACTACTAATTTCTGATTGTACTTGTACTTTAATTGCTTCTGTTTGACCTGTTGCTTCTTCTATTCTCTTTGTGTTAAAATCTTGGAAATAACTTTATGACTCCACTTTTACTCATTTTTCTCACAGTTCTTTGGTCAATTAAAAAATCTTGTTCAAGTTTAGGTACTTTTTTCTTTTTTCGCACTTACAGACAGAAAATACTTTGCACTCACAGGTTGCTACATCAAAAAGACGTTTGTTTTCATTTAAAAACTTTGCTGCAATTAAATCCCATTTTTATGTACCTTTTCTACTTTTTGATATTAAAATACTTCTTTATTTATCGTGATAGGTTTTTACCATTTTTAACATGCGGGTATGAGATACTATAGGAATAGATGCTTTCGACCAAATAGATTCAACTTTCTTAATAAGAATATCAAGTATTTCATTCGAAGTTGGTTCTTTTGATGTTTTTTCTGGTATCAGCTCATGTCAAATATAAAGATATTTCATAATGTCATAATAAGTTGGAAGATTTAAATCGCTCAATTCTTTAGGGGATCCAAATATTGGGCATTCTAACTTTTGTCTCGTCTGAACTGACACTGCCATCACACTAAAGTTAAAATATTAACTAATAAATTTAATACTACCACTAATATTCAAGTTTACATATTCATAAACAAAACTAAATCCAAAAAGAACAGCATAATAAGATTTGTTACTCAAACAATTCATTTGCTTGCGCGGACTTACGAGAGAAACATGGGACCAGACCATTGCTACAGCTACATGCATACCTTACTCTTTTGCCACCCTACACCAACCAATAATATACAGCCTGAATCAAGGTTACTTCAAACCACGTACTATTCTCCTGTTGACTATTAATTTTCAGAATTAAAAAATGTTTTGCTGCGTTTTTAAGTTAAAAGTAAGGTTAATCTTTTCTATTATGAAATACTGTTAAAATCTAAAGAAATGGGAGTTAAAAAGTGCAGATTTAGTGGCATAAATAATAAAGGCATGCAGTATAAAACTATAATATCTACTGTAAAGTAGTTTATGTGTGTTATTTAAAAATTGAAAAAGGGCATTTGATATTTAAAATGTTATTTTTTTACAAAATCAAATTTATCAAAATTCGTAAAACCTGCTTAAAAATCATATATTCAAGTCCTTTGCGGCACCTCTAAATATATTATGCTTGTTAAAATATTTTAATACTGTCTTAACATTAGACAACTTTTTATCGCTATTACATATTGAAATTAAAAAAATTTTTTTTTCGTTCCTCCCTAATATACATGCTATTCTTACAAAAATCAGTGTACATGTTGTATAGTATCCACATATTTGTATTCTGCAACGATAAATCGTTTCGTGCGTTTTCATTTTCAAGGTGATCCCAAATATTTCTATTATTCTTTGAATTTTTGTCGGCCCCTTAATTGCCCTGCTTATCAATTGGATAGCACTGTTCATGATATGTTTAATCAATTATCCTCAGAAATTTCAGAGATTAAAAATAATTTTAATAATTTTCATGATTCACAAATGTTTAATAGTGTAACCGCTTTAAGAGGCTTCCGATGTGACATCAACTTTACGCTCAATCTATTGATGATTTTTTTTTTTTTTTTTTTTTTTTTTTTTTTTTTTTTTTTTTTTTTTGAGGCAAAGGTGGATTTTGGCGAACTCTCACCCCCCTCCTTTGCAAAGTATATTTACAAAGATAATTTCTCTAATTTATTAATAGCCAACTTATTTTAAAATTTAAAATATATAATACTGAACAATCTGCAACTGAGTAATCTGCTTTGTTAAAATTTGATACCTTAAAATCGTGAAACCAAATCGGAAAAAAAAATCTGCTTTATACAGGATTTTTATGCTATCATCAGATTCTTTTTCAAAGAAAAAGCTGTTGGTAAGAATAGTCTATCTGTAGTATATAAACTACGTAATAAGATAGAAGTTTAAAAGAAGTTTATAATATTTATATAAAATAAAAATAGCTTTAGAAAAAGGTGGTATTAAATTTAACTTTAAAAAATAAATTAGGTATGATAATATGAAGAGAAGGAATAAAATAATTAAAATGGTCGAAAAAAAAGTTAAAAGGTTTAAAGAGAATTAAACACAGTTAAGAAAGAACTGTCGGACAAAACTGATAAGGGCCGGGCAAGCAAGGGATGTGCCGGATGTTATGGCACTGTGTAAAAGGAAAAAAAAAGCAACTTTTCAGGGTCATATATATATATATATATATATATATATATATATACTGTTACTTAGAAACAGTTAAATTGTCATAAATGGCATTTTTTAAAAATAAAAATTATAAAAAAGTAATGAAGAGTTTAAGGAAAAATAATGAAAATTTTGGCAAGGTTGAAGAATTCAGGGGCACTCAGCGTTCGTAATGATGGAGAATTTTGGTCTTTTTCTGTGATAGGTTCGTAGGCGTCGTAGTCCGGTAGTTCAGATAAAATTTCATTGGGGAGGATATAAAGATTACTATAATTTTTTTAGAAAGTTCAACTATTCTTTTTTTAAAAGTAGGAGCATCGAGGTCTCTACAGATAGTGGTGTTACGTAAATAACGGGGAAGCATTGCAAACAATTCGAAGGTGTTTGTTATGTAATCTGCTGAGGTTGGTCATCGATGTGCTTGTACATGTAAATCCCCATATGGGGCAGGTATAGGTCATAATGGGTAAAACGCAAGAGTCATATAATAAATATTTATTGTAAATAGTGGAATTATTGAAAATAGGTTAAGTGCTTGACAAGCCTAGCAACTTTCCCCCTGATGGAAAGAAAATGTTTTTTTCCAAATAAGTCTTGGATCAAGAGGTTCACAAATTAATTCTAATTAAAATATTAAAATTCTTTTTTGATGCAAAATTTTTAGTAGAAATTGAATAATAATAAAAACGAAGTTAGGCATCTATGCTTGTGAGTATGCTTGAAAGAATCTTACGAATACTGTTATCAATCATTCTGCCCACCAACTGCCAAAGTCGCACCTAGAGGCAAGTAATTTCCTTGTTTCTTCCTTTGCAAATGCTTACGGAAGTGGAATGTACCAACAATTTTGAAGAATACAGCGAGACTTTGAAAAAAGATCTCGCTGGCAAAAAATAACAGGCAAAAAATTCAAAATTATAAAAATTATTTTAAAAAGCATAAATTAGTATAAAAATCCAATTAATAATAAAGCAATATATTCAAAATATTATTCTCAAAAGGGAAAAAAAAGGACTTACAATAACAAATTGTTTTTCATCCATTACTCATTTTTGATTTCAGTAGTTTTTTCTACTTTTCCAATATATTTCCTTATAAAACTGGTTTCGACGGTATCTAATGGAAAAACGCATATGAGTTTTCATGTTACGAGGTTTCTAGAACAATTTTACACAGTTGACAAAGCTTTGGAAAAGACATATACTTTTCACATTGTGGAAATTCGTTTTTTGGCACACTGTGGAGCGGGAAGGTTAGTTGATAGATTATTTATTGCTACAGTAAAATATCAAATGTAATACACAACTTAAGAAATTAAGATAAGGCAAAGGAAGGCGAAAAAAAATTTTCAATTTAGAGGGAGAATTTTTATTAAAAATGAATGAATAAACAAATGAAAAAGTTGAAAATCCCCAAAACTTAGAACTTTTCATTTTAAGATTATGGTTTTTTAAAGCAAATGTATAATTATTTCTTTATTTTAAATTACATTGTTGTTTACTTTCATTTCATCGATTTGCATCGTATAGATCTTTGACAGAATGAAAAAAAAAAAAGGTTTGATCGCAAACAATAGTGATCACTAAACTGGATTTTATTTTAAGCTTGGTTAAAAATTCTCAAAATTAGAACTACGGGATAACAAAAATTTAATATTGCAGTATATTAACGAATTAGTATTGATATTAGTGATGTAACGCGATAACTACTTTACATTGTATGGGAATCTAAAAAATATTATTTTGAAATGTAATTGGTAGATAGCAGCGATTTAAGTACAAACAGTTGTAAAACGCAAAGAATCAATTATTTTACACTTATTTACTAGCACATTACACATCCTTTATATATATATATATATATATATATATATATTAGCTGATGATATATCAAAGCCTTGGTATATTGTAATATGTCCATCTAAACTAATAGCAGAGACAGAATTAAACGCAGACAATTATAGCATTATTCAGTCACGAACTTACAATTAAATTTTTGGTTAATAAGTATAAATGTAGATAATGAATTGGAATATATTGGGATATGAACAAAAAATTGATAATTGATGGAAGGGAACATTCTGGTTCGGTTTAGAGGTCTACATAGGCCGGAATCACCAGGCCTAAACAAAAGTTGTCTTGGGACGATATGGTCTGCCTCAGTGTAAAAGTTAAAAGTTCAGCCTGAATCAGGCTCAACCCGTTTATATTTTCATAGTGAACGGCCTATCTTCAGAAAGCAGTGAAAACAGACACGGTCCGATTTGGCGCGACTCAATTTTTACAAAAAATTCAGATTTTTCTTAACACACATTTAGCATTCTTTTAAAGAATACTGCATATATATTTATGAGATATATTTGCAGTACATTTTAAAATTACAATGAATGACAGAAAATAAGTAATAACTACATTAAAGATTACTTAGATTTAGACGTTTCAAAATTTAAATAAGGCTTCATTAAAAAAAATAATGTAGTTTAGAATAAAAGGAAAAAAAGAAAGGATAAAAATATCACATTTTAAAACTGTATAGTAAAAAGTAGATTTGTGAAAATATTCCTGTGTCATTTATTAAGGATTTTCTCGAATCCAAAATAGCTACTTTCTGACATATTTCTGAATTCAATTCTTTTCGGAATCGCATAAGATTGGCAGGTGTTCTCATTCAAAAACTATGTAATCGAACGGCATTATCCTGATAAGGATAATATAACCTTTGAGAAAATACTTTTAAAGATAGTGTTTTGAACAGAATTTTTTGAAGCAACATCACGGGAAAGGAAAAAAAAAAATCTGAAGCCGTAACAAGAATCTATTATATGTCTACAACCCATTTATTTATCAAAAATGGAAAATATTAATCGATTTCAAATCCCTTCAGTAGTAAGGCTTATCAATTCCATGCATTTATAGTTAAAAGTTAGTCAGAAAACGTGTCAATGTTTCGCGTTGTTCAGCAAGCAGTAAATTTGAAAACCATCTTTATACTTCCAAAGATTACGTTTACAAATCTCACTATAATATTTTTACAAATCATATTGCCTCCCCTACACATCGTGAGAACAATTAAGTTCAGTTTCAGCTCGGCTCGATTATATCGTAAAAAAAAAAAAAAAAAAAAAAAAAAAAAAAAAAAATTCAAGTTAAAAAAATTCTCCTGGAAAAGAAAAAGATAAATAAACAATAGATACCATGTTCGATATTAGATTTCTGTGTTGATGTTCTCAAGATAGCGTATGCTCGTGACGCACATTTATACTTATTCTCGAGAAAGCCATTCATTGAAAATAGCTGATATTTCATTGGCTTCGTTTAAAATTTTATATCGGGCCGGTAGACTCGCTAATTTTTTTTATTGTCCAACCCGGCTGGCCCGTTCAATTTTTTGTCGGCCAGTTGAAAAATTGTCTTAATTCTGCCGGTTTTGCCCGTTTGAAAAATTGACTTCATTTTTCTGGCCAGGCCTGGGCCCGAGTAGATCTCTAGTCGAATGAAGCGGTGCAGCGAGTAAATGCATTAGTGAAAAAAAAAAGGATTGGAGAAAATATTGCGATATTGGTACTGATATACAAACTTTAGATTCGTTTACTTCTTGGAAATTTACAGACCAGGTAATTCTTATGCAACCTAAGTTTCTAATGGAAAATCTCTCTTTAAATGAAGGTGAAATTTAGCACGCTTAACTTAAATTTCTAATTATTATATCCGTATATACATATTCTATATGGCCACAGATGACCAGCCACTTGTGATTTTAGACATTTTGTTAAATATCTAGAACAATACATGAGGAATTAACCTGAAACTTTCAGTGTATGAATATAATAGTACAGGTCATACATTTCCGTGAAGATTTTTTCCCGAAACTTCATAGGGGAATGTCAACAAATTGAAAAAGAACGTATACATTTTGAATAACCCTGACAAAATAAATATAGCAAAAGCTTTCGAACTATAGATTATGATTAAGTGGCTTATTGTAATAAACTGAATTAATTTTTATGGGGATAGCTTGAGTCGTAGAGAAATTAAGGTTTTGTCCAAGTTTTTTGCTTATAATTTGCAGATTTCTTTATATAAATAACGTTCATGTCCCAAAATATGACAAACAGCGTTGTACACACTCTGTAATCAGAATTAAAAAATAATAAATATTGTATGAAAAATGAGCAGGTTTACTAAATAATTTTTCATTGCGCATGTGTGGACGCTATCAAAATTTAATTTACATATTGTGTTAGCTAAATGTATAAAACAACTTTTGTGAAAGTCTCAAAATTATAGCTTGAAAATTCTCAAAGTGATCGTCGATGGAAT